>CM029540.1:1844312-4244312 GCA_017141395.1 Laodelphax striatellus
GGTAAACGGATACTTCTATCATCCTTAAAACTGCAGCTATTTTTTAATAAGGATTTTCAAATTATAGTTTTTGTTAAGATCGTTATTTTTGAAATTTTTCACTTGTATTCAATCGTATTTTTTTAACAGTTGATATCAAGCTAATTAGAAAAGAAGCTAAAGCTCAAAGCTCTGAGCCAGCTGATCATGTGACGATACTGTACTGGAGATCAAGGATACATTTTCCTTATCTTTTACATGTTAAATTCAGCAACTTTATAAGTATTTTTTCAAAAACTGCATGGTTTCCAAACCCCCATGACCTCTCCTGGGCTTTATTGTATATTTCTTTGATACTTCGTAGTTTTATAACCATCAGTCCGCTAATTATTATTTCAGAACATGGAGTTATTCAATGGCATGCATACCGGATTCAAAAATAATAGAGAGTACAAACTTCCAATCTGATCATATCATTGAATTATCGAATGCTTTGAGATAATTATTAACTTCCTGATAGTATCAAAACAACAAAGGATTGGAGATAAACATGCAAAGAAGCCCAGAAGAGAATTTGATGGCCTCGAACATTTGTAGTTTTCCAGAAAAAGCATAAAAAAGTTTAACATGTTATTCAACATATAACATGATCATTAACAATATTTGAGATTAAACACGTGAAAGATAGGAAAGATTGAACTTTTGAGGTCCAGTGATTTCACACAAAAAGATGAATGAAGCTTGATACTGCGAATCATCCTACTTTGTATTCTATTTACCTTGATTCAAAATTAGTTATAAGTTCCCTCCATGTTCATTCATTAAGAATACATTCCACACAGGTGATATGTTCACAGTTGGTAGAACTTTATACACGAAAAAAATCCATGGACCATGGGTGACTACTTTTTTACTAATTTTTTTCAAGTGTTTTAAGCATGTTAAAAATTGTGCATAAGAATGAGCTACCAGCAACATGAAGATCTCTGTTTGAACAGCACCCCATGTGAAAGCTTCCATATGAGTGAACACTGCACTATCTCCAGCTCTGCCTAATGTTCACACATGCGCTTGACTGAGCAGGAATACAGCAAACTCATGAACTAAACTCTAATTTATCTAAATTTGATCTACCTCAAGTGTTTTGAACAATGGAGGTGGATTAGTTACTCAGTTGTAACTATTAACTTAGTTGTAGCAGAAATTACGGATATTATACAGTCATATGAGGTACCTTGTCTGTAGTAGTAAAAGAGTTTGTTTTTGTGGCTGTTAGATTTGATTCAGGAGTTTTTGTTGGCTGAAAAAATAAATGTCATTACAGTTTATGGTATGAATGAGGTTGAGGTCGAGGCTACTTTGCCGTTAAGGAGCTATAACTTTTGTTCATTTTTTTGGGAAGAATTTTTATGTTCTTAATGTTTTTCTTAGGAGATCATAAATCCAGGATTCATTTCTACTCAGAAGACGGAACGGTGAGAGATTTTCGTTTGATCCTAGTTTCACAAATCAAAGTTCAATCCAAGTTTGAACCGTAGATTTTGTTTAAACAGAAAGCTACATAATGGCCTTACTCGATGGAACCTATGAGAGTTTGAAATAATTCATCTAAAGTATTAAGAAAGAACTGATACCGAAACCAGAGATCTGTGCCAGGTTCTGTGTTACTGTATACTAAGAATGGAAACAGCCTACAACTGTGCTGAAAAAGGTAACTCTTCAATCAATCAATTCAAATATCAAATCATTTATTCAAACACAAAATACATTCAACACAAGAAACAAAGTACAAAACAACAGGAAAAATACAATCTATAGATAAACAAAAGCAACTTGCTTAGTGGTGAAGTGATGTTGAAGGGGAAAATATCTTTCATCTAATACATTAATACCTTTATAATAGAACTAAACAGGAATAATAAAATATTGAATTCTTCTAATTTCTGTCGAATAAAAATGAAATAAGAGAGATTTATTGATGAAAGAATGATTACGAGCTGACTATATGACTGCTTCCTTCCGATTTGCTGCTGGCTAGTCCCTCCCACTTTTGACAACTAGTCAATGGCCAATCACAGAGCTCTATGCGAGCAGAGGCGTGTCGCCATTTTGTAGCCATTACAATCACTCAATTGTCATCACAAATGTCCAAGATAAAGTTGACAATTGAAATTTCAAGATCTTTGAGATCCTGAATTTCAATCTTATATTCATAATGAATAGTTCAGTATAATTTTTCATCATTCTTATGAAATATTGAATGAATTAGGTCCGTATTCAGTATTTACGTTGTTTTTAGCACGAAAAATTCGTGTACATTATGTTATGCTATCTAATTACTGTATAATTTTATATCATATGAGTAATGAGTTTTCAATTGATATTATGCAAGAAACATAGCAATACTGACTGGTATTCTTTCACTACAATCTTTATAATCTATTACTGTACTGTACTTTATATTGAGAACTTGTCTTCACCCACAGGCATTTGCCCATGTGAGGAACTTTGTATTTTTGCTGTAGACTGTATACGAAGAAGAGTGAATATAATTTTGAATTCATTTCAATTTATATAATCAATTATTACTATCAATTACTATAATTCCACTAAAATCTGTCACAATAGTTAGTTATTCTCATACAATTGACAAGTACTACTTTCAGAGAAAATGTTTTTTTTTCAAATTTATTGATATACTACAAACTACATGTAGTACAATATATTTTCACTTCATTGATAATAATGTTTGCATGAAGCAATTCTTCATTTTGTAAGTTGATATTATGATAATAATGTTTGCATGAAGCAATTCTTCATTTTGTAAGTTGGTATGATTATACATGGTGCAATTAAATTTTATAGTCTTAACATGACTATTACAGTTTCTTTCATCCATAGGATATCAGGATAATACTATGTTTTCAATTTGAATGATGTAAAGTGAGGAAAAAGATGAAAAGAGACGTGGAATCATCAAATAGTGAGTCCAGAAACATTCCAAATTACATTATCACGTTGGTCCTCGGCTAAGTGCCGGCTAAGGCCGGTTTACACTGATCTTCAAACCGACTTTGCCTTTTCAATTAACAGCGGCCTTATTAAATTACACGCCAAACAAACAGTCGAACGGTAAACGGTTGAAAAAACGTCCTCTGATTCCGTTGAGACGTTTTGCGGTTCGCTGAGAAGCAGAAAAGAAGAGAGAAGAAGATAAAGAGGACGGACGATAAGAGAATGAGAATAAAGAGGACGAAGAGAGAAAGAGAAAGAGAATGAAGAGAGGCGAGGGGATCAGAAGCGGAAAAGAAGATGACAGATGGAAAATGTCTGTGAAAATGATTAGATGCTGTTTCACTTGGGAAATTGTGTTTAAGCGTTAATCACTTTACTGGCAAATTATTGTTGTTGGTAATGTTTGAAGGAGCTTTGACGATTCAATATTTTAGTTTTCTCTTCTGATGAGTTCATTCCAGTTAACAGTGATAGAATTGATAAGGAAAATACTGGATTATTATTCTTCATAATAGAATTAGCACCAAGCAATAAAAACCTGAGAACAAACAGTTATGATAAGGAGTTTTTCATATTTCTGTCTATCTAAAAAATAATTAATAGTTTGTCATCTAAAACAAAATAACGTTATCTATTATATCTCCGTAGAGGAATTGGTCAATTAATATAATAAACAAATATTGTGAACATATTTTCTACATTTCTGGGAGTCCGATCTCACTAGGCGTCAAATTTGCGAATTAAATAGAAACCATTCTGAATCTCAAAAACAAACATTTTTCCATTCAATTGCCACTAATTTGATTGAAAATGTTTACTGAAAATGTCTGTAATAATTTGCCTGTGTAGTTCAGGAAATAAATCATCAATTTATTCATTTACTATGCTTCTCTATAGTATCTAATCACTCTAAATAATCCTAAAATTTTTAGTCGTATATTCCATGATCTTAGGCTAGGCGTACACCGGTTAGTCAAGACAAGACAAGACGAGATTAGTCACGTTTAGTCACAGTAATTCACATAGTTGCTTATGAAGCAGCACACACTGATGCAATGACTAATCGGTGTGTGTTGCTTCAACTATGTGAAGTACTGTGACTAAACGTGACTAATCTCGTCTTGTCTTGTCTTGACTAATCGGTGTACGCCTAGCCTTATGCTCAAATTTTCCATCACAATCTAACATTCCGTTTTTATTGGATCTTTGTTCTCTGCCCTGGAACTTTAATTTACGTTGATTTGTATATTTTTGATTGAATAAATAAATAGTTCAATTTTATACTCAATACAGACAGGAATTTTCAACTGGAGCCCTTCAACTGGTATTAATACTAAACTATTGGATATCTTTGTTCTAGCTACTGCAAGTGGAAAACTTCATGCAATTACTTCCTCATTACCCATCCATTCGCTTTCTACCCCTCTTCTATTCCTCCTCCTTCTTCTTATCTTTCTCTCCATGAGTCGTGGTCTTCTGTTGGAGTCTCCAAGGGGGTCTCCAACGTCCGAAGTCGTCTGAGTCCGAAGTTCGCAGCCGCCAAAGTGAAAACAAGCTCTAGTCACGTCCACGACAATTCTTGAGTTCTTATCTCTACTCTGCCTCCCACTCTTCCTCCTTGTTTTATTCTTCTTCCTCCCTATCTTCTTCTTTTTCACTACCTTCTTCCCCCTCTTACTCCACCCCATCCGCAGCTCATATCCATCCTTCTACTACTCTTCCCTTCTTTTTCATCTTCTACTTCATCATCTTCATCTTCTTCTCCTCTTCTTCTTCTTCTTCTTCTTCTTCTTCTTCTTCTTCTTCTTCTTCTTCTTCTTCTTCTTCTTCTTCTTCTTCTTCTTCTTCTTCTTCTTCTTCTTCTTCTTCTTCTTCTTCTCCTTCTTCTTCTTCTTCTTCTTCTTCTTCTTCTTCTTCTTCTTCTTCTTCTTCTTCTTCTTCTTCTTCTTCTTCTTCTTCTTCTTCTTCTTCTTCTTCTTCTTCTTCTTCTTCTTCTTCTTCTTCTTCTTCTTCTTCTTCTTCTTCTTCTTCTTCTTCTTCTTCTTCTTCTTCTTCTTCTTCTTCTTCTTCTTCTTCTTCTTCTTCTTCTTCTTCTTCTTCTTCTTCTTCTTCTTCTTCTTCTTTCTTTTCTTTTCTTTGCCTTTGCCTATTGCCTTCTTAATTCTTATGAAACAGGCCACTGGAGGTGTAATTTTACCTGTGAAAAATGATAATCTCTTTCCTATTCCCTTCCACAGTAATGGCGCGGTTTCACGATACCAGTAGACGTGTAGGTTACTGGCAGGCAGGTTGGTCATATGATCTTCCACTCTATACAAACAAATAGGGCAATGCACACCAGTCAGTGTGCATTGCCCTATTTGTTTGTATAGAGTGGAAGATCATATGACCAACCTGCCTGCCAGTAACCTACACGTCTACTGGTATCGTGAAACCGCGCCATAAGGGTAAGTTACAGGTTAGCCATTGTAACTCCGCACTAACTCGGACACAACAGGGATGAAAATATAACCACCTACAATGTGCAGTGCGCATGTTGGGTTGGGGATGATTGAGGAGTAGGCCGGACACTCGGACTTTGCTCTACTCACCCTCGCATTTCACCCCAAAACAACCCCTTGACTGAGTCGTCGCAATACGACGTGTCTTGGCCACTGGTCACTTCACCCACCCACTTGCTATTGGTCAGTTGCTGTTTAGATTATTCGACAAAATTGACCGACGCAGTGGGGGATTCTGTTTCTACTCTGTGATTCGAATGTTCGGCCTTGAATGTTCCTTTCGAAAGAATTTCTTTCGTGAGATAATATTTCAGAAAATAGCAATTACACGCTAAACAGATCAGACAGATTATAACTCATAGTAACTATAGTTACTATGTTACTGTTATTAGTAACTCATCAGTGAAAATTTGTCAAGTGATTGTCATTTTCTGAAATTTTATCCAAAGAAAGAGAATCTTACAAAATGAGACGCCCCTATCGCCCTATATACCTATTTACGGCCATAGATACGATACGACCATTCATAGATATGACCCTTATTTTCAATATAAATTCGTTACTACATAATACTGAATGAATAAGCAGTCATTGAAATTCACCTCTTATCATCATATTCAACATTAACTACGCACAACCCCAGAGCTCACTCTCAAAAGAAAAATAATATCTGAATATTTTAAGACAATATTTAGTATTGAATGAAATTCACGAGAATAAATATTCTATAACGTCGATAAATCGTTTTAAATTCATTCGACTGAAATTCATGAGAATCAAATAAATGAATATTTTATAACGACTTGAATGAAATTCATGAGAATATATTATAACAAAATGGATCGAATTAGATGAAATTCACGCGAATTTATAAAGTTCCACGTCCAGTTCCGAGTATCCAATGCTTTGTTACATCCATGCTCATTATCGGAACATCATAGCGAGGTTTCATTCAACGTTCAACAATGATAATCCGGCAAAGTATGATATCCGGTTCCACAAACAACCGTTTGAATTACGATGAAACAACAGTGCAAATGAGTTGCCAATGAATAATGAGGGTAGAAAACATAACCGTTCAAAAAAATCGCTGTAGGGTCGGTTACGATAATGGTTGCTTCAATTATCGCTGTAATTGTTTGCATTAAAAAAAACAGTACGATACTGCACTCGCTAGGTTTGACTTATTAGGATGTTATTTATAATCCTGGATGGTGAGTGACGTTGGTTTTTTCTCACAGTAACAGCCACCAGGTACATAAATCAGGGATGATATTGTAAAAAAGCCCGCATATAAAAAAGGTTCGCAGGATTTCGGCTATTGAAATGCAAACCATCGGTGACGGGACGGGACCGAAAGAACGTTACCCTGGTCATAAATGGACACTATTCGTTTTTTAAAAGTTTATTATATGCCGGCCTCGGAATCTATTGTAGTTGGAGGACGGTTGGAGGGTCGATGAGAAAAAATGGTCACACAGAAGCGCAGACAGACCCCACGGTAGGATAACCCCTTTGAGATGTGTGTGAGTGTTTTTTATGCTGTGGGGTGAAGACGAATGATCATCGAAAGACAAAGAAGGAGATTGAACGATGTGGAGACAATCGGAAGAAGAGAGAAGGTTCGATAGATTGTTCTAGAACATTATACAGTACTAAATATTCACAAAATATTGAATAGGCATGATGAAATTTGTAATTGAAATTTGTTGCCAAAGGTAGTCCTAGAAGTTCTTAAAAGAGCAAAGACGAGGTAATCTATAGTTTCCTACATACGATTTTAAAATCTTCCAGTAGGGTTTGTCAGTAGTTTTCGCCTAACTGAAAAAAAAACATGAATCCTTCAATAGTTTGTAATGGAACAAGAATTCTTCACTTCTAAGGCTAGGCGTACACCGGTTAGTCAAGACAAGACAAGACGAGTTTAGTCACAGTACTTCACATAGTTGGTTATGGAGCAACACACACCGATTAGTCATTGCATCGGTGTGTGCTTTAACTTCGAACAGTTAATCAGCAACCTCTACGTTTTCAATCGACCGCAAATCCCGTATTTGACAAATACTGTACATGCCTAGCCGTGAATAGAAAAAACCCAAAATTCGAAGCATTTGATTGAATCCCAAGCCAGACGGAAAGCTTCGCATGGATTAGCGTGCCTGTGTGAGAAAAGATGAAGAGAAGAAACCGAAAAAAGAGAAGCAGCAGAAGAAGTAGAAGAGAAAGAGGAAGAAGAAAAAGAAGAAAGACAAGGAGGACAAAAAGAAGGAGAAGGAAGAGAATTAGAGATGAAAGAAGCGTCCTGTCCGGTGATCTGTGAACTTTACTCGGTCCGTTATTCACCGGATGAGAGGCCAAAGGAGAAGAAGAAGAGAAGACGAAAAACGAGCACAAAAAAGAATTACTAAAAAGAAAAGAGAAAAACAACTACACAAAACCGCTCTAGTGCGGTGCGTGAAGCCTATGGGAAGAACCCGAAGTTTTTGGTTTTTGGCCAGTGGACAAAAAGTGATCAGAAAGGGGAGCTCAGCTGAGGAAAAAACTGGATCAAACAGAAAGGAAACATGCAAAAAACACGAGAAAAACTAGAGATAAGCAACGATAGCTGTTACACACCTAGTTTAATACCATTTAATGCTCGAATCTTGCCTCCTATTGAATTTTCTGCCGTTTATAAAAATTACTGCGGTAAACAATGGTGTTATTTATTATACATGGGGTGATAGTCGAAAGTTTTTCAATGTTTTTTCATCTTCGAAGTTTTTTCATTCAAAGGTATCGCACGTAGTTGGTACCTGGATGGGTAGCCTAGATTGTGCTCGAAATGAGAAAAATTAATTGTAATACGAATGAGAAACTCAGATTTGAAGCTGAAACCCTACTTCAATAAATATCAAGCAAACTTCATAAATCCTTATTCTGTTCAATTGTTTTGTTCTGATACAATCAAAGGGTTTTGCAACTCTTTTAAGATAATACAAGACATGAAAATGTGACAACGATGTTTGATTTCTAAATGTTGTTTAATTCAATTGTTTAATAAACATGGAATTGAACGATGTTTGAATCCTAAACACGGAATTGTTTGTCGATTTATTAATTGTTTGATCTGAGAAACAATTCAAACTGTTCTATGTTCTATACAACTGAATTATTCAGTTCTACAAAATTTACACTAGTAACTCTAGTTTCTAGATTATCTTAATACTATTAGTAAAACTATTGTGAAATATTTTCAGTTTGAAGCATCTAGAGTTGATATGCCAGCACACAAAGCAGTTCTCAATTGGTTTTACAGGTGCCAAAGTAAGTTACAATGAAGAAGAAGAAGAAGAAGAAGAAGAAGAAGAAGAAGAAGAAGAAGAAGAAGAAGAAGAAAATAAGAAGAAGCAGCAGAATTACTTCTAATCTCTCTGCATCCAAGTACGTTATTACAGGTAGCTCATCCAGTATTACATCCAGTAATTTCACCAGGATTCCAGGAGTCTGATTCAACTTCCGGACAACTTCTTTGCCAATCCATCCAAGTCAAGAAGTAGTAAAAACGCCGCCGTAAAAACCAACCACAATATTTGTGTGTTGCAAAATGACCTGCCTTATTCCTCCTCAACAGAGTTGCTGCTTTGAATATTAATCATTGCATTACTTGGAACCAAGTAAGTATTCAAAGACCAGCTTTAGTAGGTCATATCGAACCATAATGAAGTGTACCAAAATATCACAGAATAAAATTTGTTGGCTACATTTTTACAACTGTTAAATAATACAATTGGCGACCTGTCCTCTTAAATTTCCATCAATTTCTGAAATCAATCATTCCAACATTCCAATATTTATCCTGACTTTCCCCATTTCCAAAAATGCAACTACTTCTACGAAAATCGGAACTCATGATTGTGGTATCGCAGATGTCCTCAAGACTCATAAAACGTGATAAGGATAAAAATTTACTTATTCGATGAATGTACTCAGTTTGTCACTTGAATTGCCAAATTAACGAATAGGCGGCTTCCTTTTAACAATAACCACAACATGCTACGCAAACTAGGCCTATCCTGTGAAGGAATACAAACTATGAGTCAAAATGGGAACTTCCAATGAATTATGTTTGACTGATTTGTAAGTCAAAAGGAAATGAGAAATTGCAATTATTCAATTGCTTCTAAATCATAATAATTAATTGAACGAAATTCCTAATTAATAATGCTATACTCTGAAGACTTCCGCTACTGCTATGGCTGTTAGCAAATTACCTGGTACTCTCAAAAGCCCCTATTTTTGTCACAACATCCATTAAATATTTCTTATTCCTATATTGACATTTCTCACTGAAATATTGTTTCCATATTCTATTGGAATACTAAATTTTTGCAGGTTATTTTTAGTGAGGGAAGCTAAAAGGGTCCTTCTTCAACGATCATAAAATGAGAATGCCCCTAACTGTTGATGGAGTGAACTGATCTTGAAAATGGCTCATTCTTCATCAAGGTAATCTAAAAATATTATCATATATGCTAAAATCAGTCGAAATATGGAATTTTCATTCCTGAAGGACTTAATTAATATAGGTAATTAATTATGAAATAAGAAGACAAATAACTGAATTTATAGATATTGAATACTGTTTTTCTAAAACATTATTTTGTTTGTGATAATTCAGAAAATTATCAGTATTTAATAAGTATTATTATTATCAAATCAATTTTTTTTTAGTTTCAATATTTTGAAGCTGACTCCAAGCATTCAGAAAAGTGGGAGTGGCACTGCTGATGACGCAAAACGCCTACAAAAATTTGAAGAGCCGTTTGATTGGCTAATGAGCTAAACAGACGCCATTTTACAATTTTGACCAATCAGAAGGTAGCAGCTCGTAAAAGTTAGACGGACTGTCATGTGACGTTTTCGTTCTGCTGGCTCCTGATTGGTTAAACTCATAAAATGGCGACTGTTCAACCCATTGGCCAATCAGGTGGCTCTTCGGTTGTGGAGGCGTGTCTTAATACAACAGCATCAGTTTTCTCTTTTTCGTTAAATATTAGTTCCAGCTTCCTTGATATTATTTCTCATATGAATGATAGTGAATACTATCATATAAATGATATTCACTATAATTATTATAGTGATTACAAGTATTACTCCATCAAGCATTAAACGAGAATTCATTGAGCTTTCAATAAATCAAATTCTAATTAATTAAACTTGCTCCGTGCAAACGGCAGACTAAACCAATTTTTCATCCATTAAACAAAATTTGAAATCTTGAAATCGGGTTTGGAAGGCTTCTGATAAAGTAAACTTTCTGGTCTTCAAACTTTAAACTTTTTCGTCCATCATAAACTGCATTCAATTCTTCTAACAACATTTTTTATTTGAAACACATAATCAAATCAAAACTTCACTACCACCATTTATTCTAAACAGCAATAAGAAACTGTTTAGAATATATCTATTTTTTATTCCTAGTGGATCGGAAATCAACATCATTGTAAAACCAAATGTATCCCTCAATCAAATTTTCAACAGTATGTCAACACTACTATACAACATCCATACAATAACTTTGTCATCTATGACGTGAAAACTAGAAGACAAAGGAAATCACAGTTCCACACCACCCCGCAACAAAATGATAAATTTATTAACAAATTTCACAACAGCGTCTGTCAGATGATATGCCTAGTCAGTGACAGGATTTAGTGCTTTCTGGTAGTTACCTCAATTTTTCAAATCAGTCTCGCGTTTTTTACAGTCGTTCTCACCAAGATTTGTTTTTGTTCCATTGTTTTTTTTGTGACAGTAATGAGTCGGGATCAGATACCCTTTTGTTTGTCGCAAAAACAAACAAACCCCAATGGTGGTGAGAGGAAAAAAATAGCTAGAAAGAGTGATAGGGTACGAGAGAATTCGAAAAAAATGTCCAACTACCCTTCTGTGGGGTATGCGGGTACGGAATGAATGGATAAAAAAACGCAATAAAAAGCTAGTTAGAATATTTCTTTGAGTTGGCATCGTCACGTCTGTTCTCACATTAAGTTCGGTGCTTTGGTGGCCGGTAAATTAACGCTTAATTTGTTTAATCAAGTGGGAGGAGGTTACAAAAGAATGGATGTGATCCGTACTTCCAAGCCTGAGAAACACGCTGCAGGAAATGGGATTGAATGTGGTTACTGAATCATTTTTTTGGATTAGCTCTGTCAAGTTTTGTTAGCTGAGAATCGAATTATATTGGTAATAATGTCTTAACAACACTCATTTTTCGTTGCAAAGACCAAGATCAATATTTTGATCAGGATCAGCAATTGAATGAGTTCAGCTCATTGAAGAATTTTGAATATAGTAATTTTGAAAATTTTGATTTTTAATAGTTGATCCCGGATGATGCAACCCAGTACTACAATAAACCATCAGATACACATATTTCCTGTTTCACTTACAGTATTTGTATCCTGCTTCTTGTTTCTTATTCCATTATTCATTTACTTGAATCATTTTAAATACATGGAACATTTTTGTTCATGTTGAATGAGTTCAACATCGTCATGAAGATTAAGTTAGCCAACATTTTTAAGCAGTACTTTTCTATAATCATTTTTATTCATAATTTATTTTATTTTTCATTTATTATTGTTATCTTTAAGACTATTTCCCATCACTGAAATATTTTTCTTCTCTCTTTTCATCTATTTCTCCTACTTCCATTCCAAACATTTTTACTTCACTTTTCTTTCATATGTTATTACAATTTTTATTCCTCTAATTACTGTTATTTTCGTAAAATTCCCTTAACTAGTAGATTTTGTCCTCTATCTCCTACACTTCGCAGTGCTTAGTATTCATTAGAAGGTCATCTTTGAATATGTTTCTTCAATAATGGACATTAATTATTATGATCGAACTCTTCCATTTATTCAGATACATCATAATCATAATATCGCTAGCATATTGAATCTCATCATTATACCCTTCAATAATTATTTTAGTCTATTCTTAGTTCAGTTTGAACATCGAAAAACATTATTTTAATTCACAACTATCATAATCTAATGTTCAATCCTGAATATTTTACAAGAATAAAGTACATAATATTATTCAATCTCCTTATTCTCTTCCTCCTCCTCCTCCAATTTTCCTCTTCTTCCTCCCCTCCATCACTACCAATCCTCCTCCTCCTACTTCTCCTCTTCCTCCTCCACCACCACCTCCTCCTCCTCCTCCTCCTCCTCCTCCTCCTCCTCCTAATCCCCGTCCAAATGGATTGTCCGTCCGCCCCTAATACAATAACAAAATGTAACAAACGGACTGTGCCGGACGGGGATGCCTGCAGAGGGATTTCTAGTTTGGTGCATTGCGGGGTGTGTGAGTGTGTTTGATTATAAGAGTGTATGTCTATCTATCTATCTATATATGGATGAGTATCTATGGATTTCTATCTATCTCTGTATAGAGTGTATGTCTATGTATACCTCCTGATCTGGCCAGTGCATGGATCGGCACAGGCCCACATAAAAACCATGTACAGGGACCACCCTGCAGCACCAAATCCATATTATCCACCCTCTCTTTATTGCATTTCTTTATTCGCTCTTTTGTTCAACAGACCAGCCATTCGGCTGCTCTATTTACTTAGCCACCCGAATTATGCCATTGCGGCCTGCGGCTTCCTAACCAACGAATCTTGTTTGCGAATTGTATTGGAGCTGTTCTCAATAAAAAGGAAACATTCAAGTTTTTTGAGATTAGATGTGCATGTTTTTGTTGAATCTCGTTGAAGATGATTGAATAATAGAGAGTGTTGTTGAATTAATTCATTTGCATAGTCATTATTGCTTGTTTTATTAATTACGTAGGCTCAAATGCCAATCATTGACTGAAAGCTATTTCAGACATAATAACTTGTAATGTTCAAATCTCAATTGATGGGTACATGTAGCCTATTCATATTCGATACATATTCATATTCATATTCGATAACAGTGAGAAGTCAAATATTCAATTGTTGAAGATGCTTATTGCTTTTTTTGTAAAGATTTACAGCAAATAAAAATTCTAATTCTTGAATTGAATTGATAGTTCAGGTGCATAACAGTATCTTATGATAGAATTAGGTTTAGTTCTGTTTTAAGACTTCACTACTTGGATCATGTTATTCCTCTGCTTTCTGACATGTCCAAGTTTGACTATTGTTCAATCGATACCAATGCTAAACAATCGACTATTTTCAGGGAAGATTTTAAACATTTTTAATAGTGGTGCGACCTTCAAGTTTTTCCAAAACAGGCGTGAATGGAGACATTATTTTAGAGCAACTGTAAAGAAAATACTGAATAAGTTTTTAAATGAGAAGACGTTGGAGTTCGGGAGTACAGACCTATAAATAAATAATCGATGAAATGGAGATGGGACGTGAACTAGCAGGGTGATTGGAAATCAGGTCAATGATTTAAAAGGAAAACTTGTATTCACATTGATAATAATATTATCTTAAAAAAAATATATATTATCATGAGAGAAGGAATAAATTAAGAAATTAATTAGAATTAGTATAACTTAAATTCTCAACAATAATAGAGAGATAGAGAGACGGAGATATTATAATAAAAATATTAAGGAAATTTAATAGAGGTATAGAAAATATAATGATAATACATGAATAAAATACTTGACGATTGTGGTCATATCAGTACTTACATCCTGATAAATCCATCGTTAAAGATTTCATACACAATATCGTCAACAATCATTCTGACACCGCTCAAAATGCTAAGTGTTAACTAGATTGATGGCAGCTATTGACTGTGGCGTGGGAATGATATGATATAACCTACTTACCAGTGCTGTAGGTCCACTAATAGACCTGCATCAGTTCAATTCACAACGGAGCAGTTGGCATCGAATCCATTTTGCAGCCCACTCGATCGTATAAATAGGTATAACGAGTGTACAGAGATATACTAAGTAGTATAGTAAGGGGAGTTGTGTATAGATATAGTGAGTATTGTTGCGATCGTTAGCGATAATGTAGGTAATTTTTTATATTGTAACCCTGAGGCCAGTGGACAGTACGATCATTGTACGTGATAGAAGAATCGTCAATATTTATCTGAAGAAGTGAAAGTGCTTGTAGTTAGTGCGCAAGCGCGTCAATATATCCCAACAGACACTTTGTACGTGATGACCGCGTTAATTTGAACAACACCACACAATAATAATTGTAGTCACATAAAATAAATATTAACGAAAATAATCCAGTCCCAACTAGGTGGCCACTTTGTAAAAATTAATACGAATTGTGAACTATTGACCTCGATAGGATTATTCAATACAACGTTCAAGTACCACATACACAACGATTAGAACAAGTTTGTATAGTACTGCTGCTCTTTTTAAAAATAATTAATTCGTACATGCAATCACCAGAGCATACTTGACTATTATTTGTCTTTGCATGTGGAATTGTAAGTTGGAAACAAATTATTAGAAGGCGTACAAGTTGTTGTTGTTGAGGCATAATAAATGAATTTATAGGGTACACGTTTTTAAAATTGAATAACAAACTAGTTCTAGATGCTCTGGAGTCGCGTATGTTGTAGTTCGGTGCAGTAAGATCTTGTAAGCTCACCTATTAATGATCTAACTGCAACTTTGTTCGAATTTGTAACTGTGAGTGGTTGAAAGTGGTAAGATATGCGAACCCTAGTTTGGTTTGAGGTGAAAAAATTGTGGAATGTTGAATTGTTAATGTGGTACAGTATTGATATTTGAAGTGTATTCAACGCATTGGGATTACGCTTGGAGTCGATCAAATTCCGATAAAATGGAATAGCTCCAAATATTTGTTTAGTATAGTATTTCAGGAAAGAATGATTAGAAAGTCTTTTCACGGATTGAACAAGAATTTCCAAGACTGTCATGAGCTCTACTATTAGACAAGATTTCTCAATACATTTTTTGAAGTCGTCAGTGTTTTGAATTCTTTCAAGGCTTCCGAGAATAAATTTCAGGTTCTTTCTTATCTTGAATAATAATTTTAACGTCTTTATATTTACAAACACAGATGTTTTTCCAATGGTAAATTCATCCTATTCCCAGTGAAATTTGACATAATTTTGTTCAATATTTGGTACGATTAAAATCAAATAACAAATTCAAATGCCACTGATAGTTGAATGAGGAGATAAGTAACTAAGTACTGAGTAACGTGAAAACTAATACATTGACAATTGGAAGATTAATATTACTAAATCACCAAGAAAAATGTCAAGCTTAGGTCAGTGTAAGAATAATCACTGATTCCACTATCTTGTGATCCCATGACTACTTACCTTTCGAAAAACAATATTTATAATAGTTCTACTACGTTTTAATGATAATGGGTATGAAATAGTGTATTTCTTCCGAGACCCCTCTATACAAAGTTTTTGAACTGGTATACTACCAAGCACCAATTAATGCACCGCAGCATATGCAAGCTCCAAACTATAGTGAAAAAAGGATAAGAAGAAGAACAGGAAAAGGAAGTAATGGAGGAGGATGATAAAAAGAATAGAAAGAAGAAGGAGAAGGAATGGAAAAATAAGGAGGAGAGGAGGAGGAGAAGGGGGTGAAGAATGATAAGAGAACTTAGCTTGAAGGAAGGCTACTTACTGCATACTCCGTGGCGAAGCGTGGTATACTTATTCATTTCCTATAGGAAATATACCCAGCGATGATCAAATAAGTATACCTCGCTTCGCCACTATGCATACTGTATAAGGATGAGCTAACAGTGGGTGTAGATGACATAGGGTTGCACATCTGAATTGACCATTATGCACTCACCATACTTGCATATTACGGCCCCTGTTTGATCTACAAACCAGTCAGTGCATCTTTAGTGCTATAACGTAGCCCAAGTGTTTATGTTTCCAGGCTATTAAAAGGCACGTCTTGGCCTTATTTGGAACAATAATGGTGCCCTTACTGACCACAAGCTCTCTGCAAATAATAACTATAACTGCAGAGTTTATAGTGTGAAGGTGTGTGATAGCTATCCAGTAATTATATTTATTGAGGTGAATGTGTATTTTATTCAGAGTTATCATAGAACAGGACAATATCTTGTGACTTTCTATACATAACATAAATTTTTGTTAAATCCTAGTTAATTGGAATTGACCGTATTATGTATAGTATTTATTTATTCAGCATCTGAATACTCCAAATATTAATGAGCAGTTCATTGAAACATTAGAATTGATACACTGTTATTGGTAGAGTGCAACTATAAGTGCGATTCACGTCAAGAAGTCAGCATTGCTTAGATGGGTGTTTGCTATCCTTGTTCAGCACAAGGCAGTTGCTGATGTCTCTGTCCTGTTCGCACTGTGCATAGTTGCCGCACTGTGCATTGTTGTCGCACACAGTCCCAACAAACACGTTTGGTGCAGTTTTCTCTATCTCTCTCAATGAAACTTGGCATCAATGCTCCTCATATAAACAATGCTGACTTCTTGACGTGTATCGGACTATAGATTACATGAATAATTTTATGAGTGTAACCATCATTAAATTGTGAAGAGTTGTAAAGAACCAATAACATACAGGACAAACAGGATGACTAACATAGCTGCGATAAAAGGCTCTTCATTCTCTATATCTGAACGTACAAGTAGGCCTAATCATTATACAATCCTTAACGGTTTTAACCTTTTAACTAATGTATAACCTATGCTAGTAGGTAAGAAGAGGAGCTGATCGTCGGTGCTAAAGAGGCCTCCTACACAAACAGCTTTGAGGACAAAAAATATAGGAGAAGCTACAAGAGGATAGACAATCGAAAATATTGAAAGATGTTTGGAGATTTGATAAAAGAGTGGCCAGATTCGATAGATGATAGGACGACTCGAGATTATTAGTCAATTTGCATCTCAGCATGGCGCTACTGAGTAACTTAATTAGAATTCCATGCAATTCCTTTCTTTGTCACTCCGTTGATCTTTCTCTCTTTCTCTCTCTTCTCTCTCTTCCTCCGTTATCTTCCTTCCCATCATTTTCTGATTCTCTTTCTCTTATTTCTGTCTTCATTGTTGATTGATGTTTTTGCTGGACAGTATCGCCCAGGGAACTCTACCACTAACTCTACTAATGAAAACCAGGCTTTTGGCTGGAGAAAAACAGTAATAAAATATTTAAAAACCGATGATTTGAAGTTAATTTAAACAAATAATGGTGCAGAGTTGAGACAAATAACTATCTATTGAAACAGAGAGAGAGAGAGCGAGAAAGAGTGTGTGAGAGAGATAGAAAGAGACAGAGAGAGCAAGATAACGGGAGTGAAAGATCACAACACGGCAAGAACAAAAAAGAGTTGGCCGATTAGAAGACGTGTGTACGGTAAGTTCGCGACTAGAATTTATTAGGCTGGCCAATTAGCAATAGCGCTCTAAAAGAACACACACAACTGGACTTGTTTCAGCATATAATGTGGCCACCGACCACTTTCCTATATATACCTCACAATCACTGATTAAATAAGTATATACCAAAGTGTGTAATAGCGTCGTATAAATAGATATACTGTGGACGTATTAGACACAAATCCTCACATTACACAGGCTGGTCAACTTGGTCTGTCTCTTCTGTTTTTGATTCACTTCTTCTCTTTTCTTTCTATCGTCCTTCATCTCCCCTTTCTGGGCCATCTTATTTCTTTTTTATTATTTTTGATTATCTTCCTCTTCTTTTCCGATGTTCTTTTTCTTTGCCTCTTTCTCCATCTTCTCCCCCTCTTCCGATGACCTCTTTCTTCTTGACGTTCTTTTTTTTTCAAATAAAGCGTAATGAAAGGGAATAGAAATAGAAGTACAGTAATAAGCAAGAGAAATTATGAAGGAGGAGATAAACAATAAATGAAGAATGGAGAGAGAAACAAATTTTGTCTTTATATTTCTCTTGCTCTTTTATATTTAAACTCCTTCTTTATTCTCTTATACTCCTTTATATTTTTCTCCTCCTCCCTCTCTCAAACACATTCTCTCTCGCTCTCCCTATCCATCTCCTTTCCTTATCCCTTTCTTTTTGTTATTTTTTACTCCTTCCATCCTTCTCTCTATCCTTTTTCCTTCTCTCCTTCTACTCATCCTTCTTCTCCCATTACTCCTCCTCCTCATCCACCTCCTCCTCCCCCTCCTCCTCCTCCTACTCCTCATTCTCGTCCTCCTCCTCCCCCACGTCATCCGTATTGTTCTCCTTATATTGTCTTTTTTCTCTTCTTGTAATTTTCTTCTTATTCTTTTTCTTCTTCATCATCATCATCTCTTACTTCTTCTTCTTCTTCTTTCTTCTTCTTCTTTCTTCTTCTTCTTCTTCTTCTTCTTCTTCTTCTTCTTCTTTCTTCTTCTTCTTCTTCTTCTTCTTCTTCTTCTTCTTCTTCTTCTTCTTCTTCTTCTTCTTCTTCTTCTTCTTCTTCTTCTTCTTCTTCTTCTTCTTCTTCTTCTTCTTCTTCTTCTTCTTCTTCCCTTCTTTTCTCTTCTCATTCTTTCTCTTCCAAAACAATTTCTAATTCTCTTCCACCTTTCACTCTTTTTCCGTCTCCTTGTTTCCTCTTTCATTCCTTTCTTTCTTTCTTTCTTCAGCTCCTTGTTGCTTGCCAATATTCCCATGATGGACATTGCACCTTGTTTTAAGGTGCACAGGCCAGCTAGACTAACGACCTTCGTGGGAGCCCAGCCTAGCCTAGCCAACATGGCTACCCTATTACTGTATGTGTTATGCTATGGACAACGCTCGCCCATTAAAAACAACTATTTCGCACAATATTTCAGCCCAGTCATACCGAATAATCGTGCTCGGACCAACCAACATACGTGGACCATTTCAATCTTCAACTCATACTTTGGACACAAGTCTCTTCTTTAATGTTGCTTGGACACTTATTGGTTATTAATTGAATCTGAATCACAGGACCGACACTGCATACCTGGACTATTTACTCTACAACCAAATTTCTGACTCTTCTTCAATTTTGCTTGGATACTTATAAATAATTAATGGTCAATTTAGATATTTTTCAAGTACTCGTATTCACAATCAACTCTATTTGACAAGTCTTTGAAATATTTTTAAAGTTTTGAACAAAAATCTTGAATTAATTATACATTTTTAAAATTTATGTAGGCTACTTTTTGTACAGACAGAATTAGACATGCTTATCTCTATCATATTATTGCACATATTATGTCTCGATTACACATTATATAGAGATGTTAACATTATTATAATGAGATGTTATATAATTATAGAGATGTTAACATAATTAATGATAACATAGAATGATACTAAATATCCTTCAATGATATCTTTATCTTTCAATTATCATTCAATGTTACCCTAAATTTGTATTTTGTGTGGATTTTCAAAGTCTGAAATACAAACCTAAAAAGTGTGAAATCTTTTAAAATTCTGCTCTCATATATTGAAGATAATATTATATTGAAAAATCTGATCGCTTCCTTAAGAGTAAATTATAAATGATGTTCCCAAAAATCGCATACTTGGAGTAATTTAAAACTAATGTTCGCGAATACCCTGTTCCTCGTGAACACTCCAAAAATAAAGCCATACTAGTCAGAGAGTATAGAATGAGAAATAATAAATTTACTTCTATTCTCTCTGATACTAGTAGAGTTAAATGCTTGACAAAAAATCAATAAAACTAAGTTAACTGTTTTGAGTGTTGCTATCAGATTGTCTAAACAAGTTGGAGCTGGAGGACAAGATTCAACGTACTTTCCAATACAATAACAAACGAAATTTGGATCTATAAGTACAGAAAACCTGTCTGGAATTGTTAAAATATTGTATGCTGTCGGTTGAAAACGTCTTTCTTTGTATCACGATACAATGTATTCTATGCTATCAGTATTCTTAATATGTATTGGAGAAGATTCGCTGTTCTGAATTTTGGAACAAGGATACTCCATACTTGTGTGAACAAGAATGACGCAGCTTTTTTCGCCAAATTTTGGATTAAGATAGGAGTTGCAGAACCCAAAATAAGGATGATTCACAGCGTGATAGTTGAGTGAGTGTAGAGATAGGAAAGGAGTAAACTAAAAACATCTTGTGCGAATTCGAGCCATATTTTTACAGTAAGTTCAGGTGTTGAAAAGATGTGAGAAGCAGAAAAGGAAATGTTCGTAACAACAAGGAAGAATCATTGTGTATGATCCGTTTTAAGACCTGTACGAGGATACCGTAGGATGATTGTGCAAGTAAGACTTGTAAAATAAGCAAAACAAGGTACGGAGTATTGTCAAGTCGATTATTTATTCTCATTCATCAATTACTTTTCATAATTATCATTTGAAGGCATTCAGAGCTGTGAAAATAGATACAGATAAAATGATAACATCACTTATTGATGTTATCAGTGAAGCGTTGTTAGCAGTCTTGAAACATATTCGCACTTGAAAGCTCTTTCATTGGATGAAAATTTAATCAGAATTTCATCAATGATGGACAATCTTCTTTTGTGTGGAATCGTCTCTTTTCCATAATTATTCAAAGAACTAAAATGGATGAAAGAACTCATGACTTCTTTCTGTATAGAGAATCCTTTAATTTCCAGAACTAGCAAACTTTTGATCCGATTTGATAGAGAATTAGTTCAAATATTTCTTCAATTGATTGTCATGGTCATCTTTTCTAAATGATAAAGACCATCTCTATCAATTGTGAAGAAAAATAAAAAATGACATTCGAAGAGAATTCAATCAAAAGAACTATCAAATTAAACTATCTTCCAAGAGACATTCAATGATCTTTAATCCAAGGGACTGCGAATATGCATGAGCTCTCTCTTCAACCTTCACATCAACGAATTTCGATGACGTATACAATTACTGTATATATCCATGTTGATATCGATATGGTGTTAATGTTAAGTTATTGGCAATATCTATATCGAATGGAAGCTGAGATTATCTATCCTACTTTCAATTCTTAGCCCTTTACTTTCAAATCTTGCATGATTTCAAAAATCTCTTATGGACCAGGAAAACTCCTTATCAATAGAAAATCAACACCTAAGGCCAACAAACGCTCATCAATAATTCAAACCCGAATGAAATCGGCGAAATGTAAGATGATTCCACTTTAAGTTTCAAAATTTTGTTACCAAAACCCATCATGATAATCTCTTTGTGAGAATTATAAATAATGTTTACATTCTCCAAGAAATCAGTTGGCTCATGATACAAAACTGAAAAACACGTATAGTCGTATATATTACTCACCATAAACATTCACTACAAAGATCTTTATACTACCGAAGATGTATCCTACTCCCAAAGATGTATACACTGTCAAAGACGTATATACTCCCAAATATGTATATACTACCAAATATGTATATATACTACCAAATATCTATTATTTTCATGAATGTAAACAACCCAAACACCAACGAATTAGTGACCATTCACTTTGCAACCACAGAGAATATATATAGCAGGATCCATTTAACTTGTCAGAGAACAGCTGATTTAACGTTAGTAAACGAGCGTACATCAATCAGCTGTTCTCTGACAAGTTGAATGGATCCTGCTATACATATTATATGAATGCATATAAGACCAGTTACCAGTCATATTATAGAGTGTTTGGCAACAAGCAATCAAATTCAATTATTTCTCACATTAAGATGTGAGATAAAAACCAAATGATGAAATCCTAACCGATAAGAAGTGAGCTTCAAAGCAGTGTCCAGTGATACAAACGACTTATTAATTCAAATGACCGCGGTTTCGAAATCGAGATGAACCAAACTTGGTTTACGAGGCAATTAAAAGATCACGATCGATCTTTGATACCAGGACATATCACGATGTTCTGTGTTAACATATCAGTAACCGAGGGTCAGTTAAAGTCATCAGGTATTCATGATTCATTCTCGCCGCCTGCACGATCCAAGTTGTTTGCTTGCTGTTCAACTTAGCTGCGGAATTTCTGCCATTCACCAATTATTTTGCCATTCGTGGATGGTTTGTTAGAGTGACATATGTTGGAAGATTGTTTACACCTTGAAGAGCTCGAATCTGTTACATGAGTATTTACACTTGAATCATGTTCTGACACCTTTCTATTTGCAAATATTGACAACAGATTAATAGCTAGTAAGGAAATTCGATTTACAAAGGAAGTTGATTTAACAGCAACTGTATAGTTTTAATGTCTCATTACCTTCCATGTTTATATAATCTGGCTAAAATAATATTCATATAGTCCGATTCACGTCAAGAAGTCAGTATTGTTTATATGAGGAGCATTGGTGCCAAGTTTCATTGAGAGAGGAAGAGAAAACTGCACTAAACCTGTTTGTTGGGACAGTGCGACAACAATGCACAGTGCGAATAGGATATAGATATCAGCAACTTCCTTGTGCTGAACAAAGATAGCAAACTCCCATCTAAGCAATGCTGACTTCTTGACGTGAATCTCACTATAGATCTTAACTGTTAACTTACCTTATGCTCAATAAAAACTAATAACAGTAATGCTCTACATTTTTAAAGGTGACATTAACCGAATGATCATCCTGAATCCTTTTCAGGGGTTATCCAGAGTTATTCCTGACCTTAATTAATACTCAAATTCACCAATGTCAGCGATTCCATCTTCGCAATAATAATTGCAGGCTTCCTGGTTGATTATGAAAAACAAATGATGAATCCGAGTAACATTTTCCTGAGGGGAAAATAAGTGCATGTTGACCCATCAAAAGTCGATGCAAAGTCAATTAAATAGAGCTCTAGTATTTCCTGGGGAGCGATTAGTCATTAGTGACATCGGTACCGTTGCTTGTTGAACTTGAAAAAGTGGAAAAAGAAACAGTTTTGACACGGGACTAATTTGGTTCAATTTCACTCACTGATCTACAGAGATTTCAATTCTGTAGCAAGACATAGATCTTCAAATAGAGTTGCACGAGAAAAACACTGGGCCTACAGAAAAAATTTGTTGTAGTCATAGAGAAGGACTTCTCAATTCCACGTAACTGGATGTCGTGTCGAATTCTTCGATAAAAATTGAGTAAATGTATATTTTTTCAATCAAAACAAGAGCAATACCAATTGCAAGTTGGATGAAAAGAAAGGTTCCAATAAAAGCTGTGATGAACATTCAACACGAAACAAGTAAGGCTAGGCGTACACCGGTTAGTCAAGACAAGACAAGACGAGATTAGTCACGTTTAGTCACAGTACTTCACATAGTTGCTTATGAAGCAACACACACCGATTAGTCATTGCATTAGTCATTGATGGAAACACCACAGGATTTATGAAATATTGTTAAATGAGATTGAATGTGAATGAATAGAATGATTTCTTTGATTTCCTGACTTGGCTAAGTTTGGACAATATTGTCCACTCCACCACTTAACCACGTGGGAGGAAGAACCAAAAAAATGAGAACAAGAACCAAATGGAAAATTCGATGAAATTTAGGAGAAAAAAAGAAGGTGAAGAAGGAAAAATAAGTACTTGAAAGTAGGAGGAAAAGATGAAAGAAGAAAAAGTAGACGATGGAGAAGAAGAAAAAGAAATAAAGGAGGAAGACTAGGAGGAGAAGCATAAAAAAGAAGAAACTGAGAATAGAGAGAGATTGAGAGACGGATGCTCTGTTGCTCCGAATGTCCCATTACCCTCAGCAGCTCAACAGATCAACAGCTGCCTAATCTTGGCGCAAATCTCACGTAGTTGCAGGAGGCTGTCCATACCTGGTCTCCACACCAGTACTTGCTTCTCGCAAATTGAAGTCGCAGACCATCATTTGCTTTCTCAAAACATTTGACACTGTTCCGCCGCCTTCTGTATTTCCTGGGAAGCCGACTTATTAGAATAACATCAGTCATATCAAATTATAAATTACATCAACATTTCATGTACAGTAATATAAGCACATTTAATCATATAATATCATAATATAATCATACCATATTAATTAAATGTAACATTCACAAATAAATAAATACTGAAATAATACTTCGATAGTAATGAATAGATGAATAAATACATCAATTTCCACCTTCCTATTCTTCTACATCTTTCCATCCCTTTTTCTCTTTTCCACCTCTTCATTTCCTTCATTATCCATCCATCCATCCTCCCCCATCTTCCTCATGATTCCTTCTATTCCCATCTTTCCGCTTCTTCTTCCGTTTCCGAGGTGCAAATACTTCCCACGACCCCTGGCCAGCCTTGTTTACAACAACCGGCCTTCTCTCCATTACACCCGCTCACGTTCTGTGTGACCCACCCCCCCACTTCCCCTCCATGGTCCAGGGGGGAACAGTCCCCCCCTCACGACAGTAGCCCGCATATCACAGCACCCCTCCGCCCCTCCCTCTACAAGCATCCCGACGACAAATGCGTAACACGATATGTGCGCTCTGATAAGATGCAACAAGATTTAGCCACTAAAAACCTGAGTATGTGCGTGAGTAAGTGTTCTAGTGTTCATGTGTGAGTGCTCTTTACTTGTTTTGTGTTGAATGTTCGTCACAGCTTTTATTGGAACCTTTCTTTTCATCTAAGACTAGGCGTACACCGGTTAGTCAAGACAAGACAAGACGAGATTAGTCACTTTTAGTCACAATAACTCACATAGTTGCTTATGAAGCAGCACACACCGATGCAATGACTAATCAGTGTGTGTTGCTTCATAAGCAACTATGTGAATTACTGTGATTAAACGTGACTAATCTTGTCTTGTCTTGACTAACCGGTGGATTTTCGAACATAGACTATTGAACATTTTCACTGTGATGGCTTCTTTATTGTGACACAGAACTCTCATTAGGCTATGTATGAAGTTGTTACCGGTTGTTGTTGACCATCAACCGTTACTTTCTCTTGGATTATCCCCATGATGAAAAGTTGAAACACCAAAACAATATTATTTGACTGGCTAGTGTAGTAATCAATCTTCTACGATTGCTATTTTCTGAGACAGTCATACATTCATATACTGTATTATTGCAATTTGCTATCAACAAAAAAAAAAGAAGAAGGAAGAAGAAGAAGAAGAAGAAGAAGAAGAAGAAGAAGAAGAAGAAGAAGAAGAAGAAGGAGGAGGAGGAGGAGGAGGAGGAGGAGGAGAAGAAGAAGAAGAAGAAGATGGAAAAGAAGAAGACAAGATAAGCATCGAAACCTGTAGTTTGAGAACTGCAAGAACAACGGCCCATTGGATTAAGGAGAACAAGAACCGTACTGTAATGCTATTTGAAAAATGGCAGATCGACTTCCGACTTGTGCCATGTAAATAGAGATGTTGTTTTGATTGATGTCTCAAGATTAATGCTTTATATATCTTCTTCTACTTCTACTATATCATTGCTACTGCTGATGTTGTTTTATTGGCTGTTCTGCCAGTCATATTCCAATAACAGGTCCAAGTGCCTCAGTTACAGTATTACAAATGAAAAAATTAATAATATCTTGAAAATTAATTTTGTACATACTGTATTATTAATATGAACAAAATTAGTTCACATCTGAGTACAATATTCAAATATCTCTCCATAAATTATTGATAAAATCACGAAGGCATTCACTATTTTTGAGGTTGATAATGGCAGGGTGGTTGCAGATTATTCATAAAATTGCCAAGATACCAAATTAAATTTTTTTGATAACTAATGCTCATTACAAAATTCATCAGTTATTAGTAGACAATGTTCCATCTACTAATAGTTCCTATCTTCAAATTTAAACTTATTATTCATTTATATGTTTTTCTCTGATTCATTATCGCATTTCATCTTGATAATACTTGTATTTTCGTCTATTTCGTAAAGTACATAGAATAATACTCCGAGTACTCCGAAAACTCAAGATACTAAACACTTGATACTGTACACATGATACTGGTTTTATTTGTTTTTCTTTGTTTTGGTAGATTAGATATTTTTTATCTTCATTTTGAGTGTAATAAAACGAAATTTACCTTTTAAAAATTAGCTTAAACCAGTTTTGTATAGATTTATTTTTATAAAACACTTGTATTTTCAGTGCTCCTAATAATCCCTATAGCTCCAAGCAGAGACAATATTTTATTGAATTTTGGGATCCATAACGAACTGCGAAGTTAACACTATTGATTCAACATTAGAATTTACGACATACAGTCATATTTAACTGTGAATAACATAATTATTACTCATTTGACTGGAGTGCTTTCAGTTGACTGTTGAAAAAGGGTTCAAAGCAACTCGAAAGCGCTCCAGTCCAGTGAGTAATAATTTATTATGTTATTCACAGTAAAATATGACTGCATGTCGTAAATTCTAATGTTGAATCAATAATATTTTACTTCTTAACCAGACCTATTGATAGATTTGTCTGTGCTCCGCTAGTAACTTCTAAAGCGGACTCCAACTCTACAAATTTGACCTCTCATTAAAAATTATTACAGAACGAATTTCCACATTTCCACAAAGAAGGCAGGCAGCAGCAAATGTGGGAACCGCTACCGGGCTGGCGAACAACAATACCAACAGTAATTGAATTAAAAGTCGAGGCGGCCAAGCGGATGGTCACTAAAGCACAGAATAATCTCAGCGCGCATCTTTTGTTTCATTCACTTTTCAGCTCAATTTGCGCTCATCACGGACCGGCCCGCTGCTTTATTCTCCTGGAAAAAAAAAGACGAGACGTGACGAATCCCCTTGAGAAACGGCGAGCCATTCATGTAATTTTTGGAGGCGACTACTGCTTCGTGTGTGCTCTTCACTAACAGTTTCTCACGTTTATCACTCTCTCTCTCTCTCTCTCTCACTATTTTTTCTCTCTTTCTCTCACCTTCTCCTCCCACTCATCATCTCTTTCTCTTTTCACTCTTCTAATGAATGAGCCGGGACGCCTCTGTCTAGGATCCCGCATTTGAATGAGTTGTTCAAATCGCATGATCATAACTTGCTTTAATTCTTACTGCAGGCCTCACTATAGTGTACTAAATACTCCAAGCAACTATTAATAGTGATAATATAGAATATTCTTTTGGTAACTATAGTGATAGTAACGTAGTTCATGTTGCATTTTCTCAGATGGAGTTAACTGTTTAAATCTCCAGTGAAGCAGAGTAGAGATTGGGTGGTGTTGACCTCTATAGAGTTTCCCACCATTCGTTCGATTTTTTTCTATATCAATTTATCAGAAAAGTAATTTGACTCTTTGTGAGATCAGATACCCTGTTTGTTTGATTCGATAATCATCCTACAATGAAAGTTATTCAGGTAATTTGATCACAAGAAATGGGTTTGTAATCGAATATATTTCTAATTATGTGGGCATGTTGTTCAAGAGATGAAGTTTATGCTTATGTTATGTTTCAAAATCATGATTAATTATGTAACATGTAACTGCTGGTCAAGATACAATAGTTTCAATAAAATGTTATTGTAATTACAGTAGTTTAATATCAAGACCTTTTCTATTTTTTTAACAAACAGACTATTATCATAGAGAAAAGACTTAGTAATAGACTAGTGCGATTCACGTCAAGAAGTCAGCATTGCTTAGATGGAAGTTTGCTTTCCTTGTTCAGCACAAGGCAGTTGCTGATATCTCTATCCTATTCGCACTGTGCATAGTTGCCGCACTGTGCATTGTTGTCGCACACAGTACCAACAAGCACGTTTGGTGCAGTTTTTTCTTCCTCTCTCAATGAAACTTGGCATCAATGCTCCTCATAAAAACAATGCTGACTTCTTGACGTGAATCGGACTATAGAAAGAATTGCATATCTATGCTATTATTGGAATTAGCTATTATTGCAAGGAAAAATTATGCAAATTTGTCTATTTTGTTCATGCTTTGTATCCTCAGTGTATTTTGTCTAGTTGTGATTTCATAATTCATGGGAAATAAATTTGAATCAGAACTAGACCTCATTATTCTTATCTTCTTACACTTTTATTCGTTTACCGTTGATAATCCTCTGCCTGAGATATGAATTGTTTTTGTTCATTTCATGTGAGGCCTCATGTGAGACGATACCGCCTTGAATTTCAGTTGAGCAAATTAACTCGCAAGCAATTGTTTATGGTTGAGCAGTTTATGAGCCATGCCATCGTGACATACATCTACTTTCTCCATTAGTTGTCTCCCTCTCAGCCCGGCAGGTTGAAAGAGTGAGTCCGGCGATTTAAAACAACGCGTCACCTATTGCTATATTTGAAGCCAGCAATTGTCTAGCAAAACGACATCCACCGCTGGGATGGGCTGACTTCAAATAACAGCGACGTCGCATGCTTTGTACTTGGCTTTCACTTTTCTACATACTGGGAACAAATTTATTTTACAGCCCACACGTCTCAATGAATGCTGGCTCACTCTCCTAGCATCTATCCATAATTCTATTATTTATGGAAAGATTGTTTTGCGAGGATTCTGTCATGCTACATCCTGGAACATGATACGGGAAAAATGTCGAGCTATAGGCTAGAAATTTGGTTTGAATAAATTTAACGATCATGTGTTATGTGTGATTGTCCTTTGGAAAAGTAAACTTAACTAATTGAACTTAACTTTCAATGTTGTTGAGTGTATACTCTTGTAAATGCAACTTTATTGAATAAAGATTATTTGAATTTGAATTCGAATTTGAAGGATCATCTAGAAAATAATAAGTTTTTCTAAAACTTTCTAAAAAGTAGATATTGTTGTGAAACTTCAATAATTATTCGAATAACAATGATATTAGGAGAAGGAGTGAAAAAAATGTTGTCTATTAAACAATTAATACATTCCTACAAAATATACCAAATATATTAAGAAATACAAAATTTTAAAAAGCATAGTCAAGTTTCGATGTCTTTAGTGTTGAGTTGAGGTTGAGCCTAAACATTGTTTTCATTCTTTTACCTACTATGGAGAAATTCTACAATATCCTCTCAACTATCTCAACTCGACTATCCTCAATGTATACGAACTAAATTAAATGAAACATAACCGATGTATAAAAAAACGTCTTTCAACGGAGCCGATGCAATCATTTTAAGCTATCTAAGGCTAGGCGTACACCGGTTAGTCAAGACAAGACAAGACGAGATTAGTCACGTTTAGTCACAGTACTTCACATAGTTGCTTATAAATCAACACACACCGATTAGTCTTTACATCGGTGTGTGCTGCTTCATAAGCAACTATGTGAATTACTGTGACCAAACGTGACTAATCTCGGCTTGTTTTCTCTTGACTAACCGGTGTACGCCTAGCCTTAGAGTTAGATTAGGCTTTATTCAATGACTTCCATATAACTAGCTGAGAAATAGAGATCCAGAATATTCATAAAAATGACCAACTAAAAACTATAATACCTTGTCTTAGTACTATTTCTCTCGCGGATGGATATGGCTTATGTGTTGATATTATTATCAGCATTTATATTCACAATTTGATGAATTTTGAAGAAATTCTTAGCTTTCTACCACTTTTCGTGTCAATGACCCGACGGTTGTAAGTTGGTCGCATATTGTGATGAGTTGTGATCCGGTCAGCATACAGAATAGCCGCCTTTATATGCCAGCCTAGCTAATTATTGGCCACGCAGGAGATCTCTCTCTCCTATGTAAGACAATGCATGTGGATGAATACCTAAACTGTACCGACTGGAGGGATGTGGAGCACAGATAGAAAGATAGAGCAGACGAATGCAGGATGGAGTGTGAAGAAGAGGGAGAGGATGAGGAAGAGATAGAAGAAGAAGAAGAAGAAGAAGAAAGAAGAAGAAGAAGAAGAAGGAAGAAGAAGAAGAAGAAGAAGAAGAAGAAGAAGAAGAAGAGAAGAAGAAGAAGAAGAAGAAAGGGAGGAGGAGGGGAGTAGAAGAGAGAAGAAGAAGAGAAGAAGAAGAAGAAGAAGAAGAAGAAGAAGGAAAGAAGAAGAAAGAAGAAAGAAGAGGAGAAGGAGGAGGAGGAAGAGGAGAAGAAGAAGAAGAAAAGGAGAAGAAGAAGAAGAAAGAAGAAGGAGAAGAAAGAAGGGAGGAGGAGGAGGAGAAGAAGAAGAAGAGAAGAGAGAGGGAATGAGAAGGAAGTTAGAAGGAGAGAGGAAGAAAGATAGAGGAACAGGAAGAGGAGAAGAGGAGAGAAAAAGGAAGAGCAGAGAATTATTGTACAGAGAGGAGAATGATGAGAATGAAAATGAATATGTAAACGAAGGACAAAAGGAGTAAAATATTAAAAAAAGTTAAGACAAGGAGGAAGAGAGAGAAGGGAATACTGAGAGAGACAGAGAGAAAGAGAAAGGAAACTGTGCGGATAATCAGGATAGCAGAAAGATAAAAGACACGACAATAAAATGAAACAAAATCAAGGATGACAGAGAACAGTAAGAGAGAACGGAGAAAGAAGAATGAGAAGAACAAAGATAAGGGATGGAAGATGAAGAAGGAGAAAGGGAAGAAGAATAGAACAGGGAGAAGAAGTATGTCAACAATATGGAGAGAGAAGGAGAATGAGGAGGAGTAGGAATAGGAGGAGGAGAAGAAAGGAGAAGAAGAGAAAGAGAAGAGAGATGAAGAAGAAGAAGAAGAAGAAGAAGAAGAAGAGAAGAAGAAGAAGAAGAAGAAGAAGAAGAAGAAGAAGAAGAGAAAGAGGAAGAGAGAGCCGATAGAAATGTCGTCGTCGTCTATCCTGTGATTAGCGGGCTGTCCGCTGTCGCTGTGCCGCTTTGAAGCCGGCATGTTGTAATTGCGACAATGCAAATGATTTGGCACCAGCCGGCCACTATTTCAAAATAAAAGGTGTCATCCGAATTCAGAGCACGCGACCGCCCCGCCCCGCCCCGCCCCGCCACGCCAAGCCCCGCCCTCAACCAGGTTGAAAGCTCTCTTTTACATTCGCAGGTGTTGCATATTCGTCAGCGTAGCAGCGTGGCGAGGTAATTGCTTACCTCTAAAATAGTGTTTAGAACAAGCTTAGGTGACCGTTTGTGGTGCGATAAAGAGGAGTGTTTTGAAGTCTGATATTCGTCTAAATGCAACCATATCCTTTAGTTACTCCATATTAGTATTAATTCATTATGAACAATTTATTCATTGAATCTTTCCTTTGAAGCCGATTGAATTATCAACTAAAATAATGAAACAAATATGAATGATTCACATTTATACAGAGTGTTTCTAAAATCAATCAATCAATCGTTTATTTCCTCAAAAAAAAATATATCATACAAAATTGTAAAAACAAAAACAAATATACAGAATGAATAATTATAAACATCACAAAGTGCAGCAAAAGAATTGTACATACATGAAAAATATTATCAATTATTACAATACTTATGTAGGCTGTATTATAATAACAATGAATTATAAGTACATAGAATACTTAAAATTACAGACACATCCTACTACATTATTAAAATTACCTACTACATCTTTAGAAATTCATAACATAAATTCATATGTGGTAATTAACTCATAATTTTAGCAAACTGCAAAGTGATAAGAGGAAGGTTCCCGCATGAGTCAAATAGACTGACAAACTTCGTGAGCAGTTTTCTGAAACATCGAAATTAAGAAAAAAGTTGCAGTAAACATGGGTCCTAGAATGCTTTGTTTCCCCCCTACTCACCATTTTGTTTTTATTCACTTTTTAATTTTTTTCTCCAGAATGGTTTGACTTATAGTGCTTAGAGGCTCAATATGTTTAACGCCTATTTGTGATCAAGAACAAGCAATTTTCGCTCTCTTCCATATCTGTCAACATTGCAATTATTTATTATCTCCCTTATTTCGTGGCCCTTCTTCTTTAGTTCAGATCAATAATGCTATAAATATCAACAAAACCGCTCTTCTGTAACTAAATTTCTAACTGATCCACATAACTTTTACCCAAGTGAAATTCAGGTGCTTGAGGAAACAATCAGGTTTTCCTTATCATGGAAAATTTTCGATTTCACTCCAACAATTTTAATCTAATCTAATAATTTCTGGAGAAACGCCTACCTGCGCCGGTGTCACATCTAAAACAACAGGAAAAGTGACTGGTAACCGTTTCGAGTTTGCAATTACACGCAGAAAATGACACAACGATGAGCGGCATCGGTCAAGAGTGAGAGGTTGGTGTGAAGTCGTGTCCTGGGAAGTGGAAATCGTTTATCGGATTGCCACCGCAGTATCACGCTTTGCATGGCATTGCCACTGCCTCCTCAATCTCATCTCCGTTTACTGTTGCTCTAATGACGCAGCTTAACGCCTAATTATTATTATAATGCCACCCGCTAAACGCCTTGCTAAATTGGAAACTGAGAACTAGATGCTGAAAATAAATAGCGAGAAGCTTATATAGTGTTTTCTTCAATTTTTTGATTTCACAATCCATATTTTAACAATATTTAAATAAAGGAAGATGATGATATCGTCTTGAATATTACCTTCATGTGATGGGTATAAGGCTAGGCGTACACCGGTTAGTCAAGACAAGATTAGTCACAGTAATACACGTAGTTGATTATGAAGCAGCACACACCGATGCAATGACTAATCGGTGTGTGTTGCTTCATGAGTGATCAGCTCATTCTTGAAAATAAAAATTCAATTGTTAACTGATTGCAACAAAAATCACCATAAAAATGTTCTTCGTTCTAAGCTATTGAGAGATTTTTAAACATCAATATTCTGGAGTTTACCCTAAACGGAATAACTAATTTATTGAAACCTCCATTAATCTACGAGGAAGTTTGTGAAGTCTGGTAAATGTAATGTCTGCTTCCTAAATTAATTATTCAGCTCATACCTTGAAATTGCTATTAAATTGATAAGTGATTTCAACGAAACCCCATAATAGAGTTCTTGGTACTATTGAAGGACTATAAAACATTAATATTCTGGTTTATTGATCTTGACCAGTTAATCTCTCGTAATTATTATTCAATAACTAATTGTAACAAAAATTGCCATAAGAGTTCTTTGTTCTAACCTACTGGAAGAATATCAAACATTAAAAATATTATGGTTTGTAACTGAAAAATACAGTTCATCTCTCAAATTGAATTTCTCTCAATGATTAATTATAACAATTGAAATAAAGATGAGACTAATTGAAGTTTGTGGTTCAGACAACATCAAGTCTTATTATTTAATAGTAACAAAAATAAGTATATTGTTGGTTTGCACCAAGTAAGATCAATTTTGATCCAGGATCAAATGGGATCAGCTACTTCAAAATAGTTGATCCTGATTGGTGCAAACCAAAATAAGACTACTCTTGGTTCTAACGCTAACCTATTGAGAGAATATCAAACATTAATATTCACGAAATGAGAAAGTATGATGTGCACAGACATATATGAATTTTATTGTAATGAATGTGTCAATACGGCCACAGATGTTGAGGGAGAAGGTTGATGACCTGTTTCACACCAGCAGCGTGTTCAAAGAAGTTGTACGCATGTCAGTAACAGGTGTTACCGACACTTACAAACTTGTGACTGATAGAGTGAGAGAGGCTGTTGCTAGAGCTGGCTAGAGTGAGAGAGATAGAGGGACATCCCTTAGTTAAAACAGTTTGATAGCAATGTTTACTGACGCACCTCTCGCAGGAAGAAAGCTGGAGATAATCAAAAAGTGGAAGAATAAAAAGAAGAAGAGGAGGGGGGAGGAGGAGGAGGAGCAGGAGGAGTAGGAGGAGCAGGAGAAGCAGGAGAGAAGAAATATTGATAACGTGGAGCCACCCACAAAATTATCTAGGGTATTTGTTTTTCATTATATCCTTAATACTGAAATCAAGTATAGTAGAGTATAGTATAGTTCATGGGAGTTTAGTTCGGGTAGTAGTAGTAGTAGTTGTGAATGAGAATTACCTTAATTATTAACTAAAATCATCTGAAAACTCCGCAACGTTACTGACTAACTAAAGAAGTTATTGGAAGCACAAAGAAAATATGTATAAATATAATAAAATGTTGAACGACATCTATTTCGATAGAAATTGGAAATTTCATTACAACATTCAAAAAGAAAATTGTATCATGCTTGATTCACATCAATTTTATGTGTATGTCAGTGGAAAAATATTATTACAAAGTAACAAATAATGATGTTCTGAAAAGAAAATAGTAAATCAATCATTTAAGGTTATGCCTCTGAACTTAACAGGTCATTGTATTTTTAAACCTTTCATTTTCTCAACACGAATGTCATGAGAAAATTTGAGAGCAATCAATAATATAGAAAAAGAAATGAAACCGGTGTGTATGAATAATGGGAGTTGTGACTATGCATAACTAATAATATGAATGAAACCTCTGTATTGTCAGTATAAAATATTTGTGTATCAATAAATGAATAAATAGCTTAAATATTATCATGATACGAATAAGTCAATACTATCCTATTTCACATATTATTCGAGCACTGATACCCTCCCTATCAATATTCGGACTCTTTTTATAGAAAAATTCAATGACGTATGCCCATTCAAATTTATTTTATTAAATTTGAATATTACTGTACCAATTACTTTCGAATAATTAATTCACTTCACTCATTAGCAGTATTATCACCGTTTAACTAACAATTTTCACTCGAAAAATCCTCTTACTTTAGAGGTTAGTCAACAAAATCATCTCATCTCCAGATAAAAAACGAGAAATAGATGAAGCATGGCCTAACCAACAAACCACTCTGCACTTTACGAGAGGACCTCAACCCATTACAATCGGGTCATAAACATACCGAAAATATAAATTACCAACAGACATAAGAAATCTAGGTTATGCCAGTTGGGAGGTTGCAGTGCAGGTCAGAGCGATAATATGAAATTCAATTAGGTGTACTAAATTGTTTTGAAGACGACAATGCGACATAATATTATATGATTTTGTTTTGTTGAGTAACAATGGACCCGTACGTTCTGAAATGCATGACAATATGCTAAGCAACAATGTGACATACGATAAATTTCGAACAGATGAATTAGTAGTGATTTTTTAATTTGACGCTAATTGTTCTATAAAAATCGAATTCAATCGTTAATTTCAAGGATATGGACTCTGACTAGAGCTGCACCCATTGTCACAGTTTCAGCTTGTTAATGAGTGTTGTACATGTGTAATTATTATGAATCGCACTAACATTATTCTCATTTATTTTATTTCCAGCTGGTTGACTGCATCAAATTTGAATCAACAAGTTGTTAATTCAAGTATACCGTTGTCATGTTATGTGCAAATCTGTATATTTCTATAAAGTCCACAGAATGGAAGATTGTATAGTGCGATTCACGTCAAGAAGTCAGCATTGCTTAGATGGGAGTTTGCTATCCTTGTTCAGCATAAGGCAGTTGCTGAAAGTCCTTACAATAGGACTACACAGAGTTAGAAAAAATAAATAATAACAACGAAAAATCACAGAACTGCTCAAAAATGCTGATCAAAAAACAGGAGAGTAACAGAAAAAGAAAAATTACAGAACTATGGAAAATTGAAACGGAAAATTACAGAACTATGGAAAAAAAGAGCATGGAAAATACAGACAAAACTTAATACAGATACTGATAAATATCAATGGAAATTAAAAATTGGAAAATAGGAATGGAAAATTACCGAGCTATGGAAAAATACAGACAAAACTTAATACAGAGATACTGATAAATATCAATGGAAAATTACCGAGCTATGGAAAAATACAGACAAAACTTAATACAGAGATACTGATAAATATCAATGGAAAATTACAGAGCTATGGAAAAATACAGACAAAACTTAATACAGAGATACTGATAAATATCAATGGAAAATTACCGAGCTATGGAAAAATACAGACAAAACTTAATACACAGATACGGATAAATATCAACGGAAAATTACAGAGCTATGAGAAAATCTATCAAAAAGACTAACAAAAATGATTTGAAGGATAGAGAGAATAGAAATTTTATGTTTTCACCATTTCTTGGGTATGAAGACGCACTCTTACTTTCCAGAAGATTCCATATTTGGATTCAGCGCCCTAGAAGACATTCGAATATAACCGTCAAGAGGAAAACATTCTTATCACTTTCCTGTTTAACATTTGACTGGAATAGTGACTAAGTATCAGGTTAGAAGGCTAGAAGATTAGAAGGTTAATACAATTCCTGAACTGGATTGGTCAAGTTTGATAACAGCTCACAACTATCGATCCTGTAATCAGATTCCCAAGTAGAAAAACTACAAACTAATGATGTGCTATTTGCATACTACATGATACCACCATCAAACAATTTCTTAAATGGACACAAGTTAAACCTTGCAGAACACCATCAAACAATTTATTGAAACTAGACAAAAACATTGGGCGGAAGTATTAACCTTGTAGGACACCGGACTGACCCAGTAGTTTTTCAGGATTGCAGGCCACTTAATCATGCCGAAGTTTCTCCAGTGTCACGGTGAGTTGAAACTATGCAGGGATTTATAGTGGACAGCATTGTGTGGATTCGATGACCGCAGTGGCGAGAAGAAAGAAATAATCAAAGGCCTTGGCAAAGTAGGTGAGAGTGAGCGAGGGAGTTGAATCAGCTGTAAGTTATGCATGTCGTGGAAAGGAGCAGGATGAGGACGGGAGGAGGAGGAGGAGGAGGAGGAGGAGGAGGAGGAAGGAGGAGGAGGAAGAGAAGAAGAAGAAGAAGAAGAAGAAGAAAGAAGAAGATGAAGAGAAGAAGAAAAGGAGAAGAAGGGAAGAAGAAGAAGAGGAGGAAGGGAAGAAGGAGAAGAAGGAAAAGAGGAGGGAGGAGAGGAGAAGAAGAAGAAGAAGAAGAAGAAGAAGAAGAAGAAGAAGAAGAAGAAGAAGAAGAAGAAGAAGAAGAAGAAGAAGAAGAAGAAGAAGAAGAAGAAGAAGAAGAAGAAGAAGAAGAAGAAGAAGAAGAAGAAGAAGAAAGAAGAAGAAGAAGAAGAAGAAGAAGATATGAGGATGATGAAGAAGAGAAGGAGGATAAGGATAAGGATGAGAAGGAGGAGCAAGATGAGGAGGAGGAGGATGGTGAGGAGGAGGTGGAGGAGGAGAAGGAGTGTGTGATAGAGCCAGCTCGTGCCAGTTCATCACAATGGCCAGATGATTATTAATCATACGATGATGTGTGTGAGCCCCGTCAGGCGAATAATATAGGATAGCTGGCCTGTATCCGTCCTAGCGTAGGTGACCTTAGGCTTTCCTTGTGCGTAAAACAAGAGGGGAAGGAGCAGAGAAGAGAAGGAGAAGGAATAAGAGGAGAGGATGATGAAAAAAATGAAGAAGGCAAAACAGAGGAAAGGAGAAAATGGAGGATGACAGTATGAAGAAGAAAATACAATAGAAAAAGAAGGAAGCAGGCTAGAAGGAGAAGTTGAAGTATAAAGAGAAGAAAAAGCAGAAGGTGACGAAGAAGACGCAGATTGACGAAAGAAAATTGAAGAAGGAGGAAAGAGAGGTGATGAAGAAGTGAAAAAAATATGAAAGGGTTGAGTCGGAGAAAGAGGAAGAAGAGGAAAAGGAAAAGGAGAGGGAGGAGTAGGAGAGAGAGGAGTGAGAGAAGAAAAAAGGAGAAGAAGCATAAGAGGAATGAAATGAGGGGGAGGAGGAGGATATTGAGTAGAAGAAATAGAGGAGAAAGGTGAGAAGAAGTGCATAGCAATTCTAAATACTGTACCTGACTGATGGAGTAGTAAAAATTAAGAGAAAAGTGAAAAATGAGCAAGGAGAAAAAAATAGAAGGAGAAGGAAGAAGGAAGGAAGAGAAGATAATGGAGGCAAGAAAATAAGAAGTGTAGAAGGGGGAAGATGATAGAAGAGAGAAGAAGAAGAAGGAAGAAGAAGAAGAAGGAAGAAGAAGAAGAAGAAGAAGAGGGAGGAAGAAGAAGAGAAGAAGAAGAAGAAGAAGAAGAAGAAGAAGAGAAGAATAAAGAAGAAGAAGAAGAAGAAGAAGAAGAAGAAGAAGAAGAAGAAGAAGAAGAAGAAGAAAAAGGAGAGGAAAAGAAAAAAGAAAGAAGAAGAAGAAAAAGGAGTACAAGAATAGACAGAAGAAGGTTTTGATAGAGATGGAGGATGAATAACAAGAATGAGACGAAGGCAAAGTTGACCTGACCACAATATTATTCGCGTCGTCCAATTTAAGATAGGAGGATAGCCAATAGCGCCCCGTGACCCTTTCATATAGGACACCTTCGCATTAATTAAAGCGTACAATGGCTCTTTTGTCAAGTGGAGTCGCTGGCTGATGGATGGAGCTGATACTGGCTGACTGCAGTGCAGGCCTTCAGAAACAAACTGAAGCTGAGGATGATGACCCTTGTAATGTAGGCTGTACACATGGACGGAATAGAGGCACTGGAAATGGACAATTAGATAGATAGGATTTCGGTGAAGTAGAATATCAAGTATTGGAATATGAATAGTAGAGTGAGAATGGGAATGAAAATAGAGATTGCAGAATCAGGAGAGTGAAGAGAAATTGTAAGAAGAGGACGAGGAAGGACGAGGAAGGAGAGAGGGTAGGACAAGAGAGAGAGAGAAGATGGAGGAGGAAAAGAAGAAGCAGGAGAAGAAGAAGATGATGATGAAAATGATCAAGAAGAAGAAAAAGAAGAAGAAGAATATCATAGAAGAAGAAGAAAGTAAGAAGAAGAAGAAGAAGGAAAAACAAGGTTTAGATGATGAAGAAGAAGAAGAAGAAGAAGAAGAAGAAGAGGAAAGGTGGAAGGGCAGGAGGAAGAGAAAGAGAAAAGAGATCAGAAGATAAATGAATAGACGAAGGATAAGAATAGTATATGATTAGGATTTAAAGATAAATATGAATGTGAGAAGGAAAACGAGGAGGTTAAGAGAAAGAGGAAGAATGAAGAGAAAACGATGAGAAGGAGGAGGAGGAGGAGGAGGAGGAGGAGGAGGAGGAAGGAGGAGGAGGAGGAGAGGAGGAAGAGGAGGAGGATAGCGACATCGACAATGAATGGAGTAAGAAGAGAAGAAGTAGCAGGACGAGGAGTAGGTGAAAAGTATGAAGAATGAGGAAAAAAGTGAAACGGGTGAAAAACTTTGAGAGAGAACAGAATAGAGCATGATAAGAAAATAGGGAGAAAAGTAGAAAAAGGACGAGGAGGAAAAGAAGAAAGATAAAGGAGAGAAGGGGGAGAAGAAGAATAGATTGAAGGGAAAGAATAAAAGGATGAATGAAGAGAAAAAGAACAAGATAAAAACGAAGATGGAAGAAGAAGAGGAAGAGGAAGAAGAAGAAGAAGAAGAAGAAGAAGAAGAGGAAGAGGAAAATTATGATGAAGAAGTAGGGGGATCATGTAATATTGTAAACGGAAGAGCAGAAAAAGAAAGAGGAGTTGAAGGAGGAGGAGTAAGAATGGAAAGAATATGAAGAAAGAAAAATAAGAACAAGCAATATCCATCAATACAGACACCATACTGATCGCAGGCAGCATCAGTTAAAGTATGATTGAACTGACCGTTGCGATAAGCTTGATTAATAGATGGACATCGGTTCATACTCGTATTTCGCTGTCATATACTGCAGTATAAGCTAGTCGCCTCGCCCAGTAATTGATGTTTGAAAACCTGTTTCACATGGGCGAATTTCAAATAGGCAGCTATCACTGTCCAAATAGTTTTTTCACTTTGTTTCGTTACAGGCTAGTTTGTGACAATAACTTGGAATTATATTACAGTATTTACTTTTTTAGAATAGAATTATTTAAATCACAAATAATATGACATTCTATTCGGTAAGTCTATGGAACATTTAGAAATAGAAAGAATAATCTATAGATTAAATTACCTTTAAACAATAATTATTGACATCAATTGAATATCATCTAAGGCCAGTATGAACCATATTCGTTGTACTAATCGAAACTGTAGAGTCTTGAGTTCAATCTGTGGATCTCCAGTTCAAGCCAAATTTAAACTATCCCTCGGCTGAAATTGAACTTCGATTGAACTCTTTAATCCTTGGTTTGAACTGCGGATCTGAAGTTTGGGCTAACTTTAACTATATCCTACTGTTGAACGTGGTTTAAATTATGGTTCAAACTCTTATTATTCAAAATTGTGGTTGAACATGGCCTTAGACGAATGATAAAATATACCTTATCACTACTTCATCGCTTTTTATTTCAACTTTGGGTCCTTTTTGGACGTCGGTTTTAGGTCTTCCTTGCACTCAATAAATAATTAGGTCTATTTGTAGTCGAAAATTCCATATTATCAGTGGCCATATTTACTCAATGCTAGGCCTACCAAACATTTATTATCAGGCTATTATCAGGAAATTACATAATCACAACTTGTTGTAGCATAACTATTATACAATCTAGATTACTCAATTAGTAGGACTGATAAAATCTCAACCAATAAAATGAGACAATGCGAAAGAAATAAGACAAAGAAAAAACAATGACCGTACAAATTTCATCAAACAATAGACCTGAGGATTGCGATAATAGGCTATGTTAAGCTTTATTATTTGAAATTTATCTTATTTATCTCATTCACCTTATTCATCTCAAATTTAGCTTATTATTTATCTATTATTTCCAAACTAGAACTATTCAAAAAAGAAATTTTTTGTAGGATATAAACTCCTGGATTTCAGTTCACAATGCTTCCATAATACAGTAACAACAAGATACAGTATTAATCCAGGAAGCTGTCCCACTTTAAAAGTCATTAAAACATAATACAGTATTATTGAAGTCCTATGAAAAATTTCAACTAACAAAACAAAAAAACAAAAAATATTATTACTGAGGTCGTCCCACGTTTTCGGTAGGAATAGCTTCAAATGTTGCTCTGTGACCTTTGCTCAAAGCGTTCGCAGTTACATTTGGCCTGTTATGATTGATAAACAATACGGTAACATCTTCATATTTTCCAAATATCCATTACATAAATTGGCGCCTATACAACTAACTATATTGTTATTCGGAATTTGTATTTTATTATCTGACGAGTTCCCTACACCAAACACTCACCCAGTATATTTCCTTTTCGGGTTCATATTACATATAAGGACGTTTATAATGTCCACAATAAAGAATGAATCTCTTATTGGAGTTGTAGCCTGGTCACCATGGGGAGTCACAGAGGTCAAAGTATGTGCCTTGTCGGGTTATTTATTCAGCCAAAATTTCAGCCGTGAAAAAGAATGCTTGCTCTTTTCTGGTCCTGCTTCGTAAATATCAGCCGAAGCACCTGATGGTTCTGTGGAGCTGACCTCTTGAGTATATTCGAATGTCATTCAGCGAATACAGTAATATAAGTTTATTTCGGGAAAGAGTTGACATTCCTTGTAAGAAATAATTTGTGTTGAGAATGTATAGAATCATTTTTCTATTCCTATGATGGCCTTTCTGCGTAAACCTATGATAATCAGCCTAATGGCGAGGAATTCAATATAGTTTTTTACATGAGCCTATTGGACCTACCATAATTTGTAAAATACTGGATGTATATTTTAATAATGTAGTGACTCGATTTCTCTAATAAAAATACAGGAAAAAGTGGAAAATAGAGCATCAAGTACTATGTCAAGAGAATTTGGAAGTTGTAAACAAGAACGAAGATAGTGATGAAGAGTTGATGAACTCAAAATATTTTGAATTTGAGAGAAATTCATTAAATTTGAATAATCGTAATAAGAAGAGTAAATTGAATTATAAGAATGGTGAATTGTTTAATAATAATGAAGTAGGAAGAACAGTGAAAGAAGCAATGAGAAGGAATAGGAGAAATTACTGATAACAAGAATTGAATTTGATAAACAGGAGAAAAATGTAGAAGAGAGCATTATATTGTCGATAATTGGTATGATTCGGACGGCAATAATCCAGACCATATCCGAGTTTGTTTCTAGCAAGAAATGGGATTTTTGTACAGTCTGCCATTTATATAGGCTACACTCTACAAATTCTGCTATTATTAATTATGATACAGTGCTTGAACATAAAAAATTTTAGTTCTGAATTTTTGGATCCATGACGAACTGCGAAGTTAATTGTTATTGCCACACTATCTGACGACATGCAGTCAAGTTTTTCAATATAACAGTTACCACTGACTGAGCGCTTCAAGTTCTTTGAACTCTTTTCAACAGTCATTGTTGACTCTTTCAACAGACTGTTGAAAAGAGTTCAAAGAAACTTGAAAGCGGTCCAGTCCAGTGAGTAACATTTATGTTATTTACAGAAACAGAAAAAAATTTGACTGCATGTCGTCAATTCTAGTGTGAAAACAAAAAATTTTACTAATTCATCTCTCTTCATGACCTTTCACATTACTTACAATATCAATCAGAAAATATCATGCAATATCAGACCGTTTTTTACTCAGATAGCGCATGTTAGCTCATTGTTGACGTAGTTTCGATAATACATTAATTTGATGATCCAGATGGTGTACACTGTATAGCCCCAATTAATTCGGGTTATTGACATTCTACTGTTAATGGTAAAGTGAAGATTTATAGAAGTGCATCCTCAGAGCACCAAAGTGCAATATATAATACGTTGCATCTGCTAATAAAATTATTGTAGGTGGATGCACTCATCTTACCTGTCACTTGCGTAATGTTCAAGCACCGGAACGTATAAATAAAGAAGAGGTCTTCGAAGCGCCATCGTTTTTGTAGCTCCGCTTCTTGGATCATGCTTTATAGAAAGGTACAATATAGTTGCATTAAAGAAAGGCAAAGGCATGGTGCAAACGGTATTATGCTCTACCCACAAAGTTATTTAAAGTTAGCATACTAATATTCATGTTGTACCACTAAACTATTCTATTAGTATTATGATGTATGGAATTACCACACTATTATTATTCTATTTTGATTTTTATACATAGCTAATTAATGCTTAGAATTGTTTTGATGGAAGTCGCTTGAATTGAAAATACACACATGAAGAATGATGAACATCTATAACAGATTTTTATTTAGATCCATATATTCGTTCTTTTATCATTTTCTCCTCATCTTCTTCTCATCCTTTTTCGTATCTCTTCCTTTTCTATTTCACAGTTTTTCCTCTTCAACCACGTCCTCCTATCCTCTTAACCACTATCCTTTTCTTACCCTCCTTTCTTCCCCCGTTCTCTTCCAGTACATATGGGTTTCTTCTCCTCCTCATCCTCATTCTTCTTCTTCATCCTCATCATCCTCTGCTTCTTTTTGTTTCGATTTTTTTCTACTTTTTTATTCTTCTTCCTGTTCTTCTCCTTTTCTTCTCCCTCTTCTTTCTTCTCTTCTTCTCCCTCTTCTTCTTTCTGGAAGCCTCTATTTTTCCTTTTTCTACTTTTCCTAACAGATCTTCCTGTTTTCCCTCTTCTTCTTCTTTTCTCCATTCCTCTTTATTCTCCACACATCTTCATCTTTTCCTCTTCTTACCCTCTTCTGATCTTCTTGTTCTGTTTGAATCGCCATTTTGTAATGTTTGAATGAACCTCCTCTTCCCCTCCGTTCTTTTCTTCTTCTTCTTTACTTCTTCTTCTTCTTCTTCTTCTTTTTATTCTTCTTCCTCTTCCCTCCTCCTCCTCTTCTTCATCCTTCTTCGTCTCCTCTTATTCACTACTTCTCTCATCTTTCTTTCCTTCTCTCGTTCCCCACTTCATCATCCACTCCTTCTCCTCTCCTCAACTCCTCCTCAATCTCTATTTCTCCTTCACACGAAAATTCTTGCGTGCAAAGGCATCTTGAGCCATCTCATCCCTCCACACAATGAATCCATCATGCCTGCTGTTCGGCTCGAATTCAGCCATCAACTGGCGCGAAATTTGAATCGATTTGCAATAATTATTATTCCCACAATTGAGTGTTATCACTGTCAATTTTGTGCGACCTCTGACAGTACCTCTGATTTTTTCTAATAGCTATTCCTCTCTCTCTCTTCTTTATTCTGATTTTTTTCATGTCTCCTCCTCCTCCCACCCTGTTCAAGCAGATGGTGCCTTCAAGACGTATGTGCGAGTACTCATGTTCGGTTTACAGTAACGCACACCTTTGAAAGGCCACAGAAACTACTTTCTGTGTGATCCTTATGTGTTGAGTCATTGTCTGCTATGGTCAATATTCTACAACCACCTTCTATCTTTTCCTATCTATCTTGCTTTCTCATAATAGACCGAGTAATACTTCATAATTGATCTCCATCCGATCTCCTCAGATTCACTATATCTTCTTTCATTCGTTTATTTTAATTTTATTTATTTATTTTTATCTCATTTATTCATTGTTATTTTATTCATCAACTATATTCATTATTTCGTTTACAAAAAACCTTACTAGGAAGCGAGAATAGTTCGCTACTGTCAATTTTTAAAAATGCAGTCAACTTATGCAGTTAACTTTGAAATAATTCTGTCACTATTTTGTGACAGCATTGAGTAATGATTATGTTTGAGACGCAGGTAAATATTTCGAAAATCTTTTCAAATACAGCATCGCACTTCATGTAGGCTGCTAATAACCAGTAGCATCATCAATATGAGACTGATGTTTTGTTCGCCGACTTAAAACAAGGTATAGCCTTTTCTTTTCTTTTCTTTTTTTTCTGAGGATGATGCCCACATGAGCTCTAGGCTTGTGCGTGGGTAATGAGTGGGGTGATGATGAGATATGACGACTGCTTTTTAGGCAGTCGGGACCGACGGCTTAACGTCTCCTCCGAAAGCCTATGCATAACATGTATAAATATATCCAAAACTTCCTCCGTTCAATCCGAAAAAAAGCTGTCAGCTCCGTACGATACGAGCACACTTTGACAACACGCAATTCGTACAGCAAAAGCGAGAATATTAATTAAAAAATCGATAATATTCTCTTATTGATTTTCATCAATTATATTGAAATTTATCAATAATGATGATGACAGTACAATAAGCTTCAATAGAAAAAAAAAGTTGGTACTGTCAAACTAGATACTGTCACAAAATTTAAAACAAACAACGTTTGACAACACTCAATTTGTCCAGCGAACAAATAATAATTATTGCAAATCGATTCAAATTTCGCGCCAGTTAAATATGTCGCTGAATTCCACCACACACCCAAGCCGAACAATGGTAATAGATGTGTGGGCCGCTAGCTAAATGCAGGCGAATTCCTATTCATTGTGTGGAGGAACAGTTATAGGAGTTGTTTCGGGCTAGAAATTTATTTCTATATTCACCGTGTGCTGCGATATTTTCGTGTGAAATCTGCATTAATAAATTGCGGGGCCCGTTGTCCAGAGCTGAGCGTAGGTTTATGAAGGAAGATGTAAGAGGGGGTATTGAATAAGAAGAAGAAGAAGAAGAAGAAGAAGAAGAAGAAGAAGAAGAAGAAAAACGAAGAAGAAGAAGAAGAAGAAGAAGAAGAAGAAAGAAGAGGAAGAAGAGAACAGGAGGAAAAATACAAAGAGGAAATAGAAGTCTAATAAGAATTAAGAGAGAGTAGGTGTAATAAAGAGAGGCCAAGTCTTCATTGTTTGAGAACTCACTTTGTCGGTCATCTTCTTAACAAGTACAGTAAGGTGTGCGCTTTCCTTATTGGCAGACATGAACAAGTAATGCCTTGCGACTTGGATCTGCAGCTAACACCGTCAAAATATGCTGACAACAGCCTCAAAGATGGCCACCAACAAAATATTTTCTCACACGTTTCAACCTCCCACAACTTTCTTTTTCAAACGTCTTCGTTCCAATGACATTGAAATCTGGCACACATTTAACCTATTTTTTGGTCTAATGATGCAAATATTCAGTGACAATGTATTGTATGATATATACAATACTGTATTGTATGAGATATACTGCACAGTGATTCGTATGAAATGCATTGAGGAAAGACATCAATCATAGAACACCAGATACGTGAATAGAGTGACCCGCTTGACCTCTTAGACTAGGAGACAATATGGAGAGTTCCTGAAACACGACAGTGATTTTTCAAATCTGGTTAGGTGTATTTGGTGTCATATTGTGTCTATCTATGCACAGTAGACAGCAGAATGCATCCGAGATAAAAAAGCGTAGTCACTTTGTGAAATATTTTGTTGTCTATGAGGTTGAATTTCATTAGTATTTTCTCTTGCCTGCTATTTATCAACAAAAGTTGATTCGAAACGAGTAGAACTAGGAAGGATATAAAGAATTGATTGAATATTCTATTTTACAAATATTCCTCAATCTTGGTTGGTGTTTTGTCAAATCTGATAGTTCAACTGAAGGCCTGAGTTTGAAAAATTTACTGTAAACTATGAATTTGCTATGAACTCCATTAGTTCATTGAATTTGCTATGAGCTTTATTTATAGCCGAAAATATTTTTATCACTTGTATTTTTTCATGTTTATTGTTTTTATAATAGCCTACTTGCCGCGGTAGGACGTTCTACTTACCGCAGAACGATTTAGAAATGCAAACTTTGCGTTAATTTCGATAATTTCAGTCGAATTACCGTTGGTGATAATTCGATGTAATATATTCATCCATACTATTACATTCACTCCGATATAATTCGATACATTAACAATCGACCATTGATTTCAATTGCTCTTCATGTGAACTTAGAAGAAAGTAGTGGCTGATTATTTATGTTTTATACTTATAGTGCGATTCACGTCAAGAAGTCAGCATTTGATTAGTCACGTTTTGCTATCCTTGTTTCAGCACACACACACCGATTAGTCATTGCAACGGTGTTCTGCTTCATGCATTTATGTGAATTACTATGACTAAACGTGACACTGTCTTGTTTGTCACTACCACTACCATACAAGACAATTATCATTTTTGTAAAGGAGCGTTTGTATGATCATTTATGTTTTATACTTTGCTACCGCCTTAAAAGTGCTTGTATTCTTAACACTCAAACAAGAGAACAAGATCTACTAATGACTTGTGTATTCTAGGGAAAAAGTCGGCAAATCCACAAAAGCAAATCTCAAGCTAGTCCGGAACGTGACCATTCAATTGTGAGTCGGTCAAAAGATCAAATAAGGCCAAAAGGTGCATGCATTTCACTCACCTGCCGAGCGAGTCATACACTCTGATTATATCTGCATACCGCCTCTGCTCCTTTGTAGTCTCAATTTGAGCACCGGTAACCATGGCAACGAATTATTTCTTGGAACACACGTTTCAAGACAGTTTTGCACCTATTTGACACTGCTTGTCGGCAGAGTATGGAGCTTCTCTTATGAGCAATATAAGAAATTCTGAGAATCAGGTACCACGTGATCTAGCAACATAAGACGATAAGAGAAATTAATAAATGATTTATCTAATTTAATCTATTTTTCTTTGTTGCTAGGGATGATGCCCACATAAGCTCTAAGCTTAATTCATAAGCTCTAAGCTAATACTAATTCAAATAGAAAAACTTTTTGAAATTGTCAAACTCCAAAATGAAATGAAATGGAAGATTCCACAACATCAATATTTGTTCTACAAATTTTCATTAATAGACTGCTAATTCCACTGTGAGTAATACACATTTATAAAATTATTCCTATTTTTATCACCGTGTCTGGTGAGATGTTGTGATATCTAACATAATAGAGTTCATTCATTCATTTCGCTCATTTATTAGCATCCTTTGGCCGCCTTTAAAAGGGGTAAAAAAACAGAATTGTTAGTTATTTACGTCATTATATTATACTTCTGTTCCTCTGCATCTCATAATGAGAAACTAGTTATAATATAAGATAATATAATTATTCCTCAATACAAAATAACGTAAAGAGTATACTGAAGATTGCACAATGGGGCCGAAACATGTTTTGTAATTTTGTTTATAAATAATAGGCTACTCGACTATACATTACTGTTTCCATTTGTTATTTTATCTTTCTATCCAAGTATTCGTTTATTTTATTTTCTAAATTAATTATTAAAAATTATCATCCTTCCTATTACTACTCATACATGTCAAACAACGACAACAAAATCATAATTATTGTACATTAATTTTGGGAGAATCAACTCAATTATCAAACGAATTAGCTGTTAACAAAGCAGCGTTTTGAAGATAGCATCTGAATTCTGTGAAGCCGCGAAATCACAGTGAGTTAGAGAAAGAGAAAAATCGAGAAAGGTCAAGAATGAAGAGAGAGAGAGTGACTTGGCGAGAAAGACTGAGGTAGGTGGGAAAGAGTTGAAAATAATCGAAGGAGAGGTGACAGTGAGTGAGAACGGAATAAGAAAGAGAAGAAAGATGAATGTAGAAGAGAAAGAGTAAGCAATATGAGAATGGAAGAGAACGAACAAGAATATGAGAGAAAGAGGACGAAAGACGCTGTGAGAGAAAGAGAAAGAAGATGAGGAAACAATCGCGGTGTTTCTCTTGGTAGACTAGAAGCATGAAATTGAATTCCTGATTAACCAATTAGGCTAATCATGAATACAACTTGAGTTAAATTGAATTGTTCCAAGCTATCTGAATGTAATCCATTGCCGACAAATTGTTACTTTAATTCCTCTACAAAACATGTGAGGATGATAATGTAGCACAAAAATTAAGATAAAACTGTTTTTCAAAGAATAGATTAACATGTAACTTAGTATGTCACCTGCGGACCCCTTGCAAATCTTGGGTCTTTTATTAACATAATTACATACGGGTTTTTATACGGTTACAGAGATAGATCGGACTACCCGGAGAATTTCTAATTAAGGGAATAATGATTAACGCTGTTTCACTTTGAGCTCAGTTACTCCTTATCTTCCCTCGGGATTCCTCCTCCTCCACCACCTACTCCTCCTCCTCCTCCTCTCTGGACATGTGGTGTGGCTCTTGTTTTGTGTTCTTTTTTATTCTGCTACGCCCCCAAATGAGATAGCAAGGTTCTGTTTGCTCTGATTTTATGAGTGCATGTGACGTATTATAATGAAAGTAGAGACAGAATTGAGTCCAGATTGTATAATCATGACTGTATGAGAACGAAATTCTATTCTTATTTCAGATTTTTGTACATAATTCGAATGATTTGTTAAAGAACGAACTGAATTCGTACAGTGGCCTATTTTTTTGCTGGTGATGATGCCCACATAAGCTCTAGGCTTGTGCGTGGGTAATGGGAAGGATGATGATAGGCGATGATTTAAATAATGAGCAAAAAATTGACAGAAATAGAATGGGGAAGGATGAACAAAATGTGATTCATTGGAATCCATTTTTTTTTTTTATTTCAAAGATTCTTTGAATTTTCTCTGATTTATACAGGATCTACAGTACATAGGGCTACTATTATTCTATGATTTCTAGTAGCTGATGGTGTCAAACATATAGAAAAATAGGAAGGTGATAACAATAATTCTTCTAACTTCATTCATGGAACTTGAATATTAATTTCACAATAAACTCTGTAATCTTTCATAAATCTTATGATAATCCTTCTCAAGTGAATAAAGTTGGAAATGCACATAAAAAACCTTGATGTGAAGTGTATAGGTGTATTCATTTAATTTTATGGATAGCGAATGACTTTCATTCATCGTTTCTATGGTAACAGGTAATGTTCTGCTGAATTTTTTCTTTCACATAGATACTGTATACAACATGTAAAAATCATATTTATAAAATAAACCAACAAAACATCACCCGCTACCATACAATTTTGATTGATCGCTGTCCATATTATTTTAATAATTTGTGGTAATGCTGTTTTGTGTAAAACTTTGACAAATGAAAATTGATGTTTGAATTTGATATTAGACACGGCCTAATATAGATATAATATATCTATAGTAGGCGGTGTAATAGAGCATTAGAATTGACAATGCCTTAAACTAGATTATATTTTAAAACTTTTCTGTTCGATTGGCGATGATGTCCTACATGTTATTGTATTTTATATTTATTTCAGAAATTCTACGATATCTTACATTTATTGCAATGTTTTTCTTAGTCAAGACAAGACAAGATTAGTCACGTTTAGTCAGTAATTCACATATTAAAGCAGCACACACTGATGCAATGACTAATCGGTGTGTGCTGCTTCATTAACAACTATGCGAAGTACTGTAAATAAACGTGACTAATCTCGTCTTGTCTAGTCTTGACTAACCGGTGTACGCCTAGCCTTACATGATTCACCTCGATCATAATATATATTATACAGTATTATGTTTGATTCACTCATTGAATCATTGTAGATTCACCTCGATCATAATTATGCAGTGTTATATTTCTCAATTATTATAATGAAAATCATTATTTGGTCTCCACCGTACGCTACCTTGTATATCAATAACGCAGAATGTTGCGCGACTGACCATGCAGAAAATTTCAAATAACCCGTGTTCAACTGAAAATCTAATGAGCCATTTCACGGGAAAGCATACAGAATAACAACAGTTGTCCACAAATGAGAAAGCAAACTGCTATTTGCAGCTTCTCTAAGTACACGGAAACTAAACTTCCATTCCCAGCGGCCAAACTCATTAAACACAATGCGCCCTAGATGGTTATGCTGGCCCAAGAAAGAGCCTATTTGCAAACAATGTCTTCCGTCGCCGCTGAGGTGCTTTACCAACTAGCCGAAACATATGTTTCAGCACGCATCCCTAGTGTACCGTTCTATGAACATGGATTACTTGTGTAGGTATGCCACTCGTATTTGGTGCTGGATTTTATTTCGAATCTCTTCAAAAATCATATTACCGTTTAAAAGTATGGGTATTTCACTCGTTTTTTAGTTGAATTGAATGTTCATTTATTTATGAGAATTTTTAATAATGAAATGAAAATGAAATAATGAACTTTATTCCTTTAAACAAAATCATAATTCTTGTATGCCTATAATGTATATTTCATGTACTTGTAATATTGTTTCTCCAAAATAAAGAATTATTTGATTTGAGTTTTTTTATTATTAATGACTTTCATAACTTGGAGAAACGATAACGAACAAAATCATACGAATAATTTCACTTGAAAAACAGGAACTACAGTTGACCACATTATCCAGTATAGCAGGATTCTTTTAAATTGTCAGTAAACAGCTGATTGATGTACGCTCGTTTACTAACGTTAAATCAGCTGTTTTCTGACAAGTTAAAAGAATCCTGCTATATTCGTGGTCAACTTGGAAAAATGAACATATGAATTCTACAATTTAAAATACAATTTTGTTTTGAGTTTATACAATGACTATTATAATACGGGAGAGAAAAACTAGGCTGAGTCTGTACTATTTCTCCTCCGAATTTTGATTAGTAATGCAGTCCAAAACAAGGTTATATATTTTCACACACTTCACACAAGAATTTCTGGTCCAGGAATAAAATTTAGCAATAAAATACATGAATTTTGTAGGTGGAATTTCCTCTTATGGGCAGGAGCTTGTGGAAAACGAAAGAGTTCCTATTAGAAGACGAAGGAAAAAGTACAAAAAACCATATTGATTGGAAATAAAATTTGATAAACCATGATTATTTATTGCTGGACATTAATTTGTATCTCTTCAAAAATTATGTTTGTCTTCCATCAATGAACAATTATTTGTTAGTATCAATCCATTTCGATTGATTTTCCTATGAACATGACTCACAAAGCTTGTGTAGGTAGAATTTCTTGTTTAAAAAATGTTTCAAGTTGTTATTTAAATATTAGAATTCCAAGAACTGAGGAGAAAACCATAACTAGCGTAACAAACAATAGCCAAAATGGTGGCAATGCTTACGGAATACGCCTCCAACTCAAAAAGCAATTTGATTGGCCAATGGGTTGGCAGCCGCCATTTTGCGATTTCAGCCAATCAGAAGCCAGCTCAGTGAACGTCACTCTACAGCTACGTATTAGCCAATTAGACGGCTTCTTGAATTTGGAGGCGTGGTGAACTTTTTTCAGTATTGTAACACTCTTAAAGGTTGATGCCCTATGATAGTTTTGGCTTTCTCTATAATTATTGTCATGATTGATTATATTTTAAATTCATGTTAATTGTTTTCAAAATGTATTATGTTTTCATAATTAAATTGAGAATTCATTCAAGTTAACAAAACGTATTATACAATATACTACCAAGGACAATTTATTCTGAGTAATGGATTGCCTTTGATACTATATTCTATCATAGTATAGCCTTAATTTATTCTCTAATTGAGATATAAAACAAATAAACAAAATCCAAGAGTGAATGAAGCTCATTATATCGTATGTCATCTAAAACAGACGCATCGTACTCTTATTGAATAAATTTCTCAACGTTATTTATTTATTTATTCCTTTATAACATTACAAGTACCATAAATTTTCAAAAATACACAGAAAAAGAAAATACAATAACGATGATAACAATTAGAACATAAGGAACTACTTCCCCAAAAGAGCAAGCTCACGCTTGGGGAAGGTAGTTAACTTGAGTATATTTTCTTGAAATTATGGCCAAAGTGTATATCGAAATGAACCTCGGACTCCAACTAGTAACTAACCAAGAATTTATCATAATATTGTAAAATACTACTGAGTTATACTGTAGTAACTTAGTAGTTCGTTTCCTATAGTCCGATTCACGTCAAGAAGTCAGCATTGTTTATATGAGGAGCATTGATGCCAAGTTTCATTGAGAGAGAAAGAGAAAACTGCACCAAACGTGTTTGTTGGGACTGTGTGCGACAACAATGCACAGTGCGGCAACTATGCACAGTGCGAATAAGTGCTGACACAGATAATGTATAATAATAATGTATAAATGATTATACATTATCTGTGGTGCTGAACAAGGATAGCAAACTCCCATCTAAGCAATGCTGACTTCTTGACGTGAATCGCACTATAGTAGTATGTAGGTCCCCAAGGAAATTCGAGCTACGTCTCCAAACCAAACAAACATGACCTACACTGGCCTGCTGATCACAAATGACAATCATTCATCAACAGATCGACTGAAACATGCCTTCCTCTCACTTGTACCAGTAGCCTATGTTACGGTGTGGGCGAACAGGCAAGCGTAGCATCAATTCGGAAGGCTACGTGTTTCGTAGTAAAAACAGGTGAGGGCGCTCAACCCGCATGTCCCTTTGTAAAAACACGATAAGAGGGCCACCCACTCCTAACTTCGCCGCGGACCCACACCCCGGATAAAAACAAAACAATCTATGCTAAATTCGGCCTTTGCTGGCGATGTTGTTTTGACCCTAATCAATATTCAGTTTGTCCCCACTGCGTCGCCGTTTTGAGTTTGACAGCGTTGTTGACTCATTGTCCTTTCACCTTTGTGCCCGGATGGAATTCAGGGTTCACAAAGCGGATAGTTTTCGTTCTCCTCCATGTATAAAATGAAGAAGAGATGTTTAGGATTATTTTGTTCATCAGTCATTCCGAATTGAAGAATGAAGGTGACTGTTGGATTATTCACTGTTTTTTCTGCAGCCTGTTGTAGAATAAAGCTGGATTGTTTTCTTTATTGAGATTAACAAAGAACTACATCATATCAAATGAGGAATACCTAGAATACACCACAATCGAATGGTAATATTGGAAAATTGGGAATTGGAATACAATCGAATCTCGATGAAACGAATATTAAGGTTCACTAGAAAATTGTCTTATCGTAGTAGTCCTAAGAAAGAGGTTCTTCCTTCTACCTGATGACCAACTTTTAGGAGGATTTGAAAAATTCATAAATCGAGTTGTTCGTTTTATCGTTTTTCTTTGTTGTTTCTCATCTTTGTTTCCTCCTTGTTTTGAATGTATCATAATTATGTGTGTTTGAATAAATGATGGAAATGATTTGAATAGGCTCAGAAGCTCAGAAGCAATAACCTATCATTATTGACAGCAATAATGATATATGATGTTGAAACAGTGTGGTTTTTATTTAAGGTTAATGAAAATGAACCTATATAACCTAATGGTCCTCGTTCTCAGTCAGTCCCAAGTGGAACAATAGAATATGAATGATTAAATAAGTTAATATTAGACTCATAAGACTCATTTAGGCTCATAAATCAACGTTCAACTAACTAGGCTCAATGTTGTTGAACCAATGATATTTTACAGATTCAAATTTTATGAATCCGAGTATGTATATTATGACCAGTCTATAACAGAGCAGAAGTGCACCAATTAAACTAAATTACTGAATTATTAACTATTATTTAATTATTTATTCAACTATTATTGATTATAATTATCAACTAATCACATTAAAGTGAACTAATTAGCTACTGGGTACTAGATACCACCCACAAGTGCCAAAGTTGAGTTCTAAACGAAGATTCCTTCTTAACCAGCCGTCAGCTGATCGCTGATCACTGTGACGGTCGGCTGCCACCCAATTGCTAACGGAAGTCAGAGAGCCGTGATTGCAGCCGTGACATCACACGTAGCTGTGTCACGTCACGAGTCACGACGCTTTCCGCAAATAAGTCATGTCAACAACTGCACTGCAACAACATCTGACAACATTCGTGGATGTCTCAATCCCACTGATAGCTTCCGGAAATGTCGAGATACGCAACTGGCACTGTGTGACCAGTGTAACTGACTGACTTGAAGAATTATAGTAAACTAGTATACTGTAGTAGTATAAGTGTGTATTAGGAACAGTGTAACTGACTCGCTAGTAGTAGTATAGTATACAGTAGTATAGTATAATGTGTAGTAGTGTGCTAGGAGCCTGAAAGCCTATGTACAGCCTATGTAAAGCCTCTTCGTTACAAGGCAGGGGTCAAGATGTTCACTGGCTAATGATGGCTGCAGTAGACAGTAGATGTTTGTCGTGTCAGAAGGAGGAGAGACAGAATAATGGAGAAAGATGATGAAGTTGAGGAGGATATGAATTAGAAGGAAGAGAGATAAGAAGAAGAAGAAGAAGAAGAAGGAAGAAGAAGAAGAAGAAGAAGAAGAAGAAGAAGAAAGAAGAATTGGAAAAAGATGGAGAGAAGAAGAAGAGAGAGAAGAAATGGAAGGAGAAGATCGAGGAGAGAGGAAGAAAGAAGGAGAAAGAGAGCAAAAATGAAAGAGCAAATTAAACGAGGAGAAATACGTACGACAAGGAAAGTTTAATGAGAAGTAATTAATAAGAACAGAGATGATTGGTACTTGTGGAAATATAGAAAAAATGAAGAAGAAGAAAATAGATGAAGATAGAAAAAAGCAAAAAACAGTAAAATTATAGACCAACCACATAGATTAACCAAATAGATAACGAAATAGAGAGACTATTATCTCTGATAAAATGTTCAGCCAGGTATGAGAGCTAAACTCGACAATAATTTATTATATTAACTTATTCATTAATTAGTACGACTAGTATTGATCATACATTAGTATGATTACAATAATGAGATATTATAATTTTGCGCAAATCTGCTGGAAATGAAAACTCATTGGATACTGGCTGGTGGATAGGAGAGGAAGACAATGAAAAAGAGCAAAAAATAGGAAATTGGAGACAAAAAATGATAGAGAATAATAGTAACATGAATAGAATTCAGAATATAATAAAGAATAGGGTATAGAATGGAATACTGAACATAATATAGAATAGAATGTAGAATGGAATATAGAAGAGATGAATTGATGAAGAAGAATCCCCAAGAAAGGAGGAAAGAAAAGTATAAGAAATTTGGCTAGAAGAGGACAAAACCCAGGAATGAGAGAAATGGTTGTATAAGAAATTTGGCTGGAAGAGGACAAAACCGAAGAACGAGAGAAACGGTTGCAGAAGAAGTGATTAGAGTAGTGACCATGTCGTCTTTTGCACGGTGACTGACTGCACAAAGTGTTCACTGCTGTTTGCTCAGTGACACGTCTCTTGTCCCCTGTCCCCTTGTCCCCTGTCCCCTCGCCTCATCGTCCCCTTGTCCTTCTGTTTTCCTGTCGCGGTCACCAAGAGTGCGTTTCGCAGAGCAGATCCACGCTGCTTAGACTTTGTCTGTCCAGGTCGCTCATTAGCTGATGACGCTCAGATGTTTGTTGCTGCTCTCTGCTTCTTCTCTGCTGATGTCTGCAGCTCTTCACTGCTCTCTGATTGTCGCTCACTGTCTTTCGCTGCTGCTCTCACTGTCGCTCACTGCAGCTCACCAAACGGTGACCCTTCCCTTGACACTTGATGCTTTTGCTGTTAATGCTGCTCTTGCTAGGGCTGCTGCTTCATCTTTTGCTGCTCCTAATTCTGCGTCTTCTACTTCTTCTTCTTCTTCTTCTTTCTTCTTCTTCTTCTTCTTCTTCTTCTTCTTCTTCTTCTTCTTCTTCTTCTTCTTCTTCTTCTTCTTCTTCTTCTTCTTCTTCTTCTTCTTCTTCCTCTTCTTCTTCTTCTTCTTCTTCTTCTCCTCTTCTTCTTCTTCTTCTTCTTCTTCTTCTTCTTCTTCTTCTTCTTCTTCTTCTTCTTCTTCTTCTTCTTCTTCTTCTTCTCTTCTTCTTCTTCTTCTTCTTCTTCTGATGATGATGATGATGATGATGATGATGATGATGATGATGATGATGATGATGATGATGATGATGATGATGGTGATGAAGGATGATGAGAGAGAAGGATGTCGAGATAGAAGGAGGAGGAGGAGGAGGAGGAGGAGGAGGAGGATGAGAAGGAGGAGAAGGAGAAGGAGGAGGAAGGAGAAGAAGAAATTATTCATTCATGGCCAATTTTACATTTTATTAAGTTTTCAGTTTGAATTTTGAGAACTTGATGCGTTATTTTGAGTTAAATTTCATAAATTTATGTTATTTTTCCAAATATATTTGTTACCAATATTGATGTCTATCAATACAAGGTTTCTTTAACAAACCTTGTTGTGAATATTCGATAAAGTGACAAAATGACAAATTTATTCATTCATAATCTAACTCGGTTTGAATGCTGCAACTACTTCTACCTGCTCAATTAATATGTTTCTCTATTAAAATGTATATTGTTTTGTTGCAGGTCTTCTAGAAACATTGAGCATGTATCCGGTATAGAAACAGGTCGCTACTAGTGATTGTAAAAACATCGATGTTTCCAAAACATCAATTCCTTATGCTGAATTGCCGATGTTTTCAGAGCAAATTTGGGCAAAAACGACAACGTTTTGTTATTGAATATTAGCAGTTTTTTCATGGATTCAAAGATTTCAAGACTGAATCATCGATGTTTCTAGTGAAAAACCAGAAATTATCGATGTTTTGGTGTCAATGATGTTTACTGCTCGATACATTGTTTTTTCTAGTGAAAAACTAAATCTATGCTTTGGTGTCAATCTTTTTCACCAATGGTTACTGCATGATACTTTACTATATCTATGTTTTGTATCGATGTATCGGAACATAATGTTCTGAGGAATTTTGCCATTACTAGCTGCTACAAACACCAGAAGGAAGCAAGGGAAGAGAGTCTTCGTTGGGAGGACGGCCCTGACCTATTGCCGAGTCGACCGGATTGCCTTGAAAGATCAGCATCATCTTCGCCAGAAAAATCCACACTTGTGGAGATGAAATGCGATGCGGTACTCAGCTCCTAATAAATCCTCTCAACTGGTTGGTCACCGAGTGCAGTTTTATTTTGTTTTTTGTTGCGTTCCATGAAGTCGTTTTCTTTTTCTTGCTCTTCAGCTTGTGTGTGGGTTTTCGATTTCGATTTACTCGTTTTCTGGCTATTGACGTTTTTCACATCAACCACTCCAATATTGTTGGTTTGAATTTTACTCGTTTTCTGGCCAATTACTCATAAAATTAACGCATCACCAATGATTAAGAGTTGAACAGTTTGAGACCGTTTACTTGAAGATCTACTCCGTTATTCCAATAATTGTGAAGACTGAGACATCTTTGTAGAATCTATTGAATTGATATTTTGTTGATAATAGTATAAGATTCATTTAATTTGACGCTTTGTATCAGATAGATGGATAGAGATATTATTTCTTGACGTTGCTGATGACCGTAGAATACGATGGCAAAGAAATAATATCTCTCTATCTATCTATCTAATGTCAAGCGTTAAATCAAATGAATCTGATTATATTTCTGCTTTAAATGTATTTTGGATACTTCAAATGTATTTGTTTACTGTTGCTGTAATTAATTTTTTGTAGTAAATAATTTATTTTGTTGCTGTAAATGTATTTGCTGAAAAGAATAGGATAAAATGACTTTCTTTTTTTGCCTAAGAGGATGAAGTTAGGGCGCAGTCGGCCCTCTCTTACACTCTTGACCCTCAATATTAATAACTTATTAATTTTCATAATTAAAATTTCATCATTCAAGTAATTATCATCATTTGATGTAGATTACGGATTTTGAATCATGGAGGATTGATAGACAAGTCGAGTAAACAATAACAGTTTAAAATATTCACAATTATTGAATACAACTCGAAAAATGTTTCTATGTCATTCCAATTTAGAAAATCCTAGAACAGTGAGTTGAGTAATATTGTGATAGTCATGAGGTTTGCAGGCGTGGGGGAGCAAACTGAAAATAAAAGCATTGAAGACGAACCGTTCACGACATTGTGACCCGGAAGACATAAGAAGAGCATGATGAGCAGGAGTGCATGTGACATAACTGCGTCTCTGAAACTGTATCCTCCTCGATACTTCATCTCACTGCACCATTCAGTCATCTGTCTCTCTCCAACCACGACGCACCATTCAAATGATTTGTCTTTCTTTACCATTCCCCCCCTCACCCACCTGCTTCTTCTTCCGCTTCTGCTACTTGATAGATTTTCCTTGACTAGTTCATCTTCTTTTTCATCTTCTTCTTGTTCCTCCGTCTTCCTCTTCTTCTTTTCCTCCTCCTCCTCCTTATCCTCCTCCTCCTTCTCCTCCTTCTCCTTCTCCTTCCTCCTCCTTCTTCTTCTTCTTCTTCTTCTTCTTCTTCTTCTTCTTCTTCCCTTCTTCTTCTTCTTCCTTCTTCTTCCTCTTCTTCTTCTTCTTTCTTCTTCTTCTTCTTCTTCTTCTTCTTTTTTCTTCTTCTTCTTCTTCTTCTTCTTCTTCTTCTTCTTCTTCTTCTTCTTCTTCTTCTTCTTCTTCTTCTTCTATTTCTTCCTTCTTCTTCACCTCTTCCTCTTCCAACTTCTTCCCTTTTCCTTCCTCCTTCTCCTCCTCCTCTTCCTCCACATATTTCTCCTCCTTCTTTATTTCTTCTCCTTCTTCTCCTCCTCCTCCTTTCCCTTCTTTCTTCTTCCTCTTCTTCTTCTTCTTTTTTTTCTACTACTTCTTCTTCTTTTTCTTTTCTTCTTCCTCTTCTTTTTATTTTTTTTCTTCTTGTTTTTCTTCTCCTTTCTCTCCGGCTTTCCCTCTATATCAATTCTCTCTTCTATTTCTTCTGCTCTTCGCCAACAATATCATATAGTTCTTTATATTGGGTTTTTACAATTTTTTCCCTTAATCTACATATTTTTTCTTCCACCTAACTTTCTTTACCTCCACCATTATCTTTCTCTTCTCCTTTATATCAATCTTTTATTCACTCTCATTCTTATTCATTGTAAAATTTACTTATTCTACTTTAAAATATTTTTCCACTGTAGTCCTCCTCTTCTTTCCAATCCTCTTTCTCACCTCTCCATTTCCGCTATGCCTCCCTCTCTTTCTCTCTCTCATCTTTCTCTTTCACTTCTAGCTTCGTGTGAAAGTCGGCACGAAATCGACCACTCATCTTCACTCTTGTTGGCTTACATCGTAAACCTCGATATTTGCTGGCACCACCATGATGAAAAGTTTGTTTCATTAGATTTAGAACTTGGAAAAATACAAAAAATATCGATTACAATCTACTAAACATTGATTTTTCAAATGAACCATTCTTCGTGAACTTGAATAAGATACGAATAAATAAATGAATCTCATCTTGAATCATGAATGATCAGATTTAGATTGAAAGACCTCTGTTACAGAATGGATATAAACCAAGGTGTTATTAATTGCAATGATTTTATTCTTTAATTTCAAATAAACCTTTGGGTTGAATACATATTTCGCTGATAGGCAGTATGAATCAGGCAAATCGAATCTTTTCGATCTGCAATGCTGTTAGGGATTTGGATTGACCTCTTGGTAAAAGAAATAAAACAATGCTGATGAACTTTCAGCCTATAATAATTATCGGCCCACTACCTGCTCCAAAGGCAAGATTCGATCAACTCAGCTGGAATCAGTTCTTAAGATAGCATATCTTAAGATAGATACCTCTTGAGAAGAGCGGGCGACAGGCAAATTGCAATCACTTGAAACAAAAGACAGATGTACCGTTAATTTGCTGCATGGACATCCACAATGAATAATTAACCGACTCTCCAGTTGGTCCTGTAGCCTTTTCATCTCCTTCTTTTTATATTTTGTTGTTGTTTTGTTCCGTCTTGTCTTTTTGTTTCGGGTCAACAGTATTCAAATCGCGCCAATCCGATCTGGAGAGCGCAGAGTTCTTAGAATTCGGACAATCTTTCCATTTTTGGAAGTGTGAACTTTCAACAAAGGGTTAAGCATGAAGCTCACTTATTTATTTGTTTGACAAAATGGCAATAATCTTGCCAAGGCTAACTCAATTGAACAAAAAGAATAAATTTAATGCAAGAAATTTGACCAGAAGAAAAGATGTGGGAGTAATAATATTTTATTCAAAAACATTTGACTCAAAATTACTGCAAATTAATTAAGAATTAAAGAATTAATTTCTTAGTTTTCTTTTTTATTTTTCTCTCATTCAAACCAAAAGTGTAACCTAAATAATACTCGGAAAGTCTTGAAATTATTTTGTTTTCAATTTGAAATATAATTTATATCTGATGGATTATTTCAATTAATTGAAAATCATAGACCAAACAAATTGGACTACAAGCATAAGATTACAAAGGAAAAGACAAAAGTCTACAACTGCTGATGCCATCAACTGATATGCTGCTATCTATGTGTGAGTGTGTGCAGGGGCGTGTTTAATTAGTGTCTAATTGGTCCTCGAGAGATGGCCAGCCGGATGTGCACGAAATATGTGCAGAGAAGGAGAGAGAGAGTGAGAAAGAGAAAGAGAGAATAGCGAAAAGGTCCCTGTACTCTCGGCAATCCCCTAACTCACTTCCGGTATTTTGTCAATACTTACCGTATTGCCGGCTATGTTTCACATGCACCGTGGTCTTTCCTCTTTCTACTTTTTCTTTCTCCTTTCTTCTTCTATTTTTCTTCTTCTTGTTCTTCTTCTTCTTCTTCTTCTTCTTCTTCTTCTTCTTCTTCTTCTTCTTCCTTCTTCTTCTTCTTCTTCTTGTAATTATTATTTTCGTCTTCTTCTCCTCTCCTTCTTCACTTCTTTTTTCTTTTCTTTTCTTCTTCTTCTTCTTCTTCTCCTTCTTCTTCTTCTTCTCTTCTTCTCTTCTTCTCCTTCTTCTACTTCTTCTACTTCTTCTCCTTGTTCTCTTTCTTCTCCTTGTTCTCCTTCTTCTTCTTCTTCTTCTCCTCTTCTCTCTTCTTCTTCTTCTTCTCCTTCTTCTTCTCCTTTCTTCTTCTCTTCTTCATCTCATCTTCTTCTCTTCTCTTCTTCTTCCAACTCTTTTCTTCTCTCCTTTCCTCATCTTCTTCTTCTCTCCTTCTTCTTTCTCTCTTTCTCCACTTCTCTTCTTTTCCTTCTCTCTTCTCTCTCTTTATTCTCTCTTCTTCCTCTCCTTCTTCTTCTTCCTCTTCTTCTTCTTCTTCTTCTTCTTCTCCTTCTTCTTCTTCTCCTTATCCTTATGCTTACTTTATCTTACTTACTTTATCCTTATCTTTATCTTCTCATCATTCTTCTCTTCTCATTCTTCTCCTTCCTTTTCCTCATCTATCTTCATAACTTAAAATTCTCCTTCTTGCTTTCTCTCATTCTCCACTTCCTCGTTCTTGTTTCTTTTCTCTCCTCTTTATTCTACGTCTTTTGCTCATTTCTCTCCTTCTTCCCCTTCTGTTTGTATTTGTGTCTCTCTCTTTCTGCCTATGTCACGTCAGAACGTGCGCGTTGCCCGCTTTTATCAGCTGGCCTGATCCAACCAGAAGTCCGAACCAAACAGCGATCATGAACCACACCGTCTGCAATAAATTATTATTCTCTTCTTATCATGATCTAGTGTGTATGTACTTCGGTAAGTGAAACCGATGAATTTCATCTAATTGTATCATGATTTGAAACTGCTTAGGAATTGTACTGAAGAATGTGTGGAATCAGTTCATAGATTAATGAAATTTAATGCTTTATACTGGTTATTGTAAAGAGAAAACTCATAGACTGATCGTTCTGCTAGAATTACTGGTCTTGGATACAGAGAGTGTATAGTAAGAGTGTGGCCATTTGTGTGAAGCATTCACTCATTTGTCAAACTTATTTTAAGGTAAACAACATCAAAAATAACTTTTCCAATTTTAAAAATGGTCTCTCTACTCTTGGTATTTCTTTGAAAACTTGAAATTATGAAAAACTAACACTGATAAAGGCAAATAGTAGGTTGGAAATGTATCACTCAACATAACATGTTTATGATTGGTATATCATTTCAATGCAATGCAATTTGAATTGGCAAAAGTATGGTGAATTTTTCCAAGCTAACCAATCAAAAGTGTGACGCAATGTCTACACTGTTACTATACACTCTCTGTAGGCTTGAAAAGAAGCTTTTGCTTTTTATTGAAGCTTATTGCATTCTTCAAAGTGCATGAGGATGCATCTATTTCAATATTGGATAGTGGATGAATTCTCATCAAATTTAAACGTTGTAAAAGATTGTTATTAGTTGTATTAATATTGGATTTAATAAATTTTCAATCTTCAGGGGAACCGTGAAGTACGTTACTGGAACGAATCTGCTTCAGTAAGTTTGATTCTCAATACTGCCCAAAACTTCAGAAACCTTTTCAAACAGCTCATCTCATTTTTTCTAAGATTGCCAGCTGCTAGCCATATAATCACAGCCTCCTGTGGCCACAGATCACTCTCTAATCCTTTTTTCTATTTTCCGTCCACCCTTAAAAAACGCCACCATAAGAGGGCGCCTCTCTCTGGATGAATCAACATCCTGTCTAATATTTCAGTTTTTACGTTTTGAAATGAGGGTCAGACGCGATAAATTACTGAAGATCATCGTCTTGATTTTTTTCACTGTCTATTTTGTCTCTCTTCTCAACGCTATTTATTTTTCTCAGTTTTCTTTTTTTCTTCTTCATCTTCCCTTCTCTACTAGTTCTTCATTCTCCTGATGTCTTCTTTTACACTTTTCCTAAATTTCCATATCTTCTTTTTTCTTTCCATGTTCCAAACTTTCTCTTTTCTCTTCTACACTGCTCTTTTTAAACTTCTTTTTCAACTTCTTTCCGCTCTTTTACTCCTATCCACATCTATTCAACCATTCTCGCTAATTTTCATACCTCCATCTTCACTCGTCTATGTTTTCCTCCATTTTAATCTGGTCTCTTTATTATTTCCCATCTCTCTTCTTATCTGTATTTCTCTCTCCTTTCATATTTTCCTGCTCACCACTCAACTGCTACTTTCTCACTTCTCCTCTGTATCCTCTTCATTCTACTACTCCTCACACTCATTCTCCTTCTCCTACTCCCCTACCATCACCTCCTCCTCATCATCATCATCCTCCTCCCTCTTCTCTTTTACCTTTTTTCGTTCATCCTGCCGCTTATCTCTGCATGTTCTTCTTCTCCTTGTTTTCCCTTTCCAATTTTTTTTTTTCTAATTTTCCTTCCTCATTCTCAACCTATAATACTTCAAAAATACAAAAATCTTTCACATTATTTGTTTTTCTTCTCATTCTCTCCTCCAAATCCCTTTCTCTTTCAACTTTCTTTTCAACTCCTTCAGAGTCCACCTTCAACCACTCCTTTTCAACTCCTCTTCCTCCTCCTTCTTTTTGGCCTTCTCCTTCTTCTTCTTCTCTTCATCTTCTTCTTCTTCTTCTTCTTCTTCTTCTTCTTCTTCTTCTTCTTTTCTTCTTCTTCTTCTTCTTCTTCTTCTTCTTCTTCTCCTCCTCCTTACGGTTGAGTGTTGATGGGAAGGATGTCCTTGCATATCCTTCTCCAAGAATGGACATTTATATGTCCAAACTCCGCCATTTCTTGTAGATGCAAAACCATGTTGCAATTATTTTTATTTTAAATGACGTTCATTTCACCTCAAAATAAACTAGAACTCAAGTCGACTTCAACAATCTAGAATTAAACTTACCCCTATCATTTCATTTAAAATCTTTCTTATCTCATGTTTTGTTCAGTGAATTGAAACTGTAATTACTATTTTTAAATGAAGTTCATTGTAATATCTATCATGACCTAGAATTTAAGCGACATACTTTGTAATCTACATGAATAAAGTGAATATTCTATTCTATTGTATTCTATTCTATTCTATTCTATTCTTCTTCTTCTTCTTCTTCTCCTTCTTCTTCTTCTCCTTCTTCTTCTTCTTCTTCTTCTTCTTCTTTTCTTCTTTTTCTTCTTCTTCTTCTTCTTCTTCTTCTTTCCTTCTTCTGCTCTTTCTTCAATCCTTTTCTTTTCTCCATTTCTCCTCTCTCTTTCTCCTTCTTCTTCCTTATTCTTCTTTTGCTCTTTTTTTTCAACAGTCACTACACTCCTGCAGTCCTCCCCTATGGACTAGACAACAGATGTTAGTATAGATCCCAAACTCTCACAGCTTCTGTCATCTACTTCCACTATACTGTGTACTATACCTATAATCTATACTCTGTCTCTTTTCATTTGAAACCTCCAAACCTCTTTATTATGCCGGTCATTTCTCACATAAAATCTCAAAAAAGTTCTAAAAATAGAATTGAGTGTAGTGTAACCTGTCAAACAAGCAGTAGGAAGAACTATTTCATACCAAACTCTAATCTTCTTAGCTTTGACTTTTCAACTGGCGATGACAATTTTGCTCCACTCATTCTGAATTATTATTTCGCATTCAAAGTGGTTTCATTCACCATAAATCTGTTCATTCTTGCGGGTTTTTTGTAGTATTTGCCCTGGTTTAATCCAGATTTTGTGAAAAAGTATTTTGTCAGGCAATTTTATGAGGGCAATAATAGGATTTAATTCCTGGTGCCCTCAACTATGCATTTTTTTTTTCAATCCATAGCTGAATAAAGTACGAACGGTTTTTGTAAGGTTTCTGAGTACCGGTTTGAGTAAAGTTTTTGTACTTCTCAGTACTTTAGTGTGGGATAGAATATTCTCTACGTGGAAAGTGATATACGTTAGTGGCGAAGCGTGGTATACTTATTTGGTCATAAAATAAGTATACTAAATAAATGAGTAAATAAAATTAAATAAGTAAGTTATTTGTACCAAAATAATTATATCACGCTTCGCCACGGATATACGTTTATAATAAGTTGCTAACTTAAAGTATTGCCACTATTTTTTGCCCAATGTCATCTCTCACAACTTGAGAGAATGCCAGGTGAAATGTTTTGGAGAAATCATGAACGAGAAAATTCAAGATAAAAATCTATTATCTAATTCATCAAAATTTAATATGAAATTACAACAACTGTCAACAAAACAGTGAGATTTGCAAATCATTTGAGTTTTGTACAATGCATTTATCTTTCCTGTAAAAATATTATAAACGAGAAAATATTGCTCGTGTCGCTTCTTGAAAATGCTCAATATAAAAACTATTATTGTATATTTGAAAATTAATACGAAAATTGGATAATAAAAATTTATCAATATTCAAAAATTTTATAAATATCCTAGAGTTCAAATATCATAAATATAATATGTTTGATACATCGTTAATACAAGTATTGAATAAAACGTTTTTTCATATTTATTTATTTAGCGTATGGCTTTTAATAGTGGGGTGACCCGAGTAGGGTTGTTCCACTTCACCAACATAACCAATTATCTCTTGATAGGGAACATGGTAAAATTATAATAAAATTGGCATGATAACTTTGAGTTATTGCAGCTGGTATGTCAGTTTAGCGTGCGATAGCCATTTTTTGAAATTTTATCTTACGAAACCAAGTCTAACGAAAGGAGCGTTCAAAAATATACTAAGATCATAAGTTATGATCCAAATTTTGCTTTTCCTTATTGTATACAATAATACTATTTATGTATTAAGAGCGTAAAGTGCGACTTTATTGCTCGAGCAAAACAGTTATCACGCGACGCAAAGCAGTTGTAGAAAATGTTTTTTTTTTTCAACAAAACAGTTTCAAACACTCGTTTCAGTTGATCGGAAACCCCAAACAATGACCGCTGTAACTCCACTAACAGCTTTGTTCAGTCTGCGGTCACAGGTCTGTTTACACACCGGGCGTTTAGTTGTAAGGCCGGTCAGACAGATTTTCCGTCACTTGAGCAGCAGCAGGACACGGTCTCCTGGACACCCTGAGAGACACGGTCTCCTGGACCCTCCCTCTCCTCCGAAGTGACCGGAAGTTCACTCCAGCTCATCCTGCGAGTCCTTTGTCGCCGCGCCACTTCAAGCTCCGCTGACGTCATAGATGGTTGATCGCGTAACCGCCGCAGACCAGTGACAGACTGTTGGCAGATCAAATCATTGTACTAGCCGCCAAGATTAAAATCAGATTGAATTTATTCTCCAAATTACACAATATACAGAGCATAATGAATAATCATGAAAAGAGCATAATCTTGAACAATGTACAAGAGCACAATGAATATTATTGTAAATGGTTTATATTTTTTCCTGCCCATGCAAGAAAAAAATGTTTGTTATTTTTTTGGAATGTATATGATTGTAACAATCAATGAATAAAAAAATGTCTCAGAGCGAGTATGCTTTTGTATCTTTCTCCTATAATACTGTAGTATTCTACTATCAAAATACAGAAGTTAATCTGTCGGTGCGTTTAAACAAGATTCAATATTTAGGGAAATTATTCCAACGATAAACGTCCAGATAAACGTTTGCGCTTACTAGCTATGTTATCGTTTTTATGGGTTCAAAATGGGATCAGTAATCGTAATAAATCTCATTTTCAGCATTAAGTTTGCATGTTTTTCAAGGCTTCAAATGTTCCGAGTTGATTCAATACTTTCCAAGTTTTCGATTGGATAGTTTAGTGCAATAGTATCATTTGATTAGTTCTATAATTCCATTTGATTTCTCATCTCATTACCCTAAATTCAAAATTTTTAGTACACAATAATTCCTGGACAAGAGATTTTTGTGGTTTGTGTTGATGGTATTGTCTTCGATGACATCTTCATTTCTTCTGGATACTGTCAGTGGCTCAGACTAATTCACCTCTCGACCCTTGATGCGTCATGGTCAGCTGATTGGTTCCCACCCCGGGGCCACTCTCTCATGACACCGGTAGGTCACACTTCAACTGCTCAGCTGCTTCTCTGCTTCCAGCCAAGCCTTTTTTGTTGACCGTTTCTTTGTCAATCACTTCCTGCACCACTGTCATCAAGCTATTTGGACTCCTCATCTCCTGAATTGCGAGATGTTAACTAGAAAAGAAATGTGAAGAAGACTTTGAAGTAGGCCTTTGGAGAATCACAACTTATGATGGCAAGCAAAAATTATATTCAGTGACATGGATAGTTTCTCATTTTAAAGCTCTGTTTTCAAGTTATTACTCAAGTAATGCACTTTAAATGGAGTAGAGCAAGAAGAAGAAGAAGAAGAAGAAGAAGAAGAAGAAGAAGAAGAAAAGAAGAAGAAAGAAGAAGAAGAAGAAGAAGAAGAAGAAGAGAAAGAAAAAATGAAATTATAAATTGATTTTTCTCATTTTGTTTGTAACATTCAAGTATGGTTTTTGAATTTTCGCAACAAAAAATTGTGGATGACAGTGGAAGAACTCAGAATCACACCTTTTACCTATCATAAAGTAACATAATTCAATTATCCATGAAATTCACGATTCAAAATACAAAGTTTCGTAGGCGTCTGTCTAGTTATCCAGCTCCCCAATAATATTAGGAAAACTTTTGTAAACCCTTATAGACTCTGCAGTCAAACCGTTAGCTACCGAAATTCAATATGTGGCGACCTCCAACTGATTTATGACCGACGGTCTGTGTTTTTGGAATTGTGGAGGGGGGGTGGTGACAGTTTTTAATGAAGAAGGGCTGCCGACCAGACACACATTATACGGATGCTACTCTGAAGAAGAAACCGTTCGAAATGATGTCACTGATGATGACGATTGAGGAGAAGAAGAAGAAGAAGAAGAAGAAGAAGAAGAAGAAGAGAAGAAGAAGAAGAAGAAGAAGAAGAAGAAGAAGAAGAGAGAAGAAGAAGAAGACGTAGAAGAAGAAGAGAAAGAAGAAGAAGAAGAAGTAGAAGAAGAAGATGGGGAGAAAGAGGAGAAGGAGAAGAGAAGATCGAGAAGAAGAAGACGAGGAGGAGGAGGAGAATGGTTGAAGGAGGAGGAGGAGGATGTCCCAGACAGTCAGACAGATAGACAGGACAGGAGCTAGCAAACAGATGTGAGCATGTGCCGGACAGGATGAGAGACATGGGAAAAACTAGGAAAGGCGTCATCCAACCTATAGGGAGGTCCACGAAAAGGTCTTTCAACTTAGTAAAATGATCGTTGTGAAGAAATGAGAGTGAGTTATTATATTGGGACGATGGTAAGAAAGGGGAAAAGAGGAAGAAGAAGAGGGGGGGGGAAGGAGAGGAGAAGAGGAAGAAGAAGAAGAGAAGAAGAAGAAGAAGAAGGAGGGGAGGAGAGGGGGAAGGAGGGAAAGAGAAGGAGGAGGATGAGGAGGAGGAGGAGGAGGAGGAGGAAGGAGAGAAAATGAAGATTGAGGAGAGAGGAAGATGGACATGAAAAACTTGGGATTTAATAGAAAGAAGGGAAAGAATAGGAAAAACGATATTAAGAATAGGAGAGAGGATCAAGGGTGAGAAAGAGTAGGAGCAAGGTTAAGAATAAATACAAAACACGAATAAGTAAAGAAGGAAATGAGAAGGAAAATAGATTATCTAGGAATAGAAAATAATTGAGACAACTTCCAAAACAATACAATAATACAAAGCATAAATACAATACAAAATTGGAAAAAGTAGTTAGGTGACCTCCAAATTTATTTAGTAATCGTGTTAAGGCACCATAAGGGATAACTATGGGGGCACCATTGGAATAACTATTCAGAATTTTAAAGATGTGCTAATTGTAAAGTAGACTCAATAAAATAAGAAGAAGAACGAAGAGATTTGGAAGATAAGACATTTCATCAACACTCGAGAATTTTAATGTAGCCTACTTATTTTCGACTTCTTAATACCTGTGAGAATAAGAAAAATCCAAGAATGAGAAGAAGAGTAAATGACCGAAGGAATAAGGAACTACTGGGAAAGAAAATGAATACCAGAAGTCATCGCGAGGGGTGGTGATTACACACTGTCTAGTCAGTGACGTAGGACTTTCAAAAAAATGTGGACCACATTGAGACGCAGTCTGGGTCTGAGGGATGTGTGAGAGGGATGAGTTGCACCACATGTTGGCTATCTGTCTCCCGGATCCCGACAGCACCCGAAAGGCGCCCGAAATGCCCTTTAACCCAAAGCTTCCGGTAACAGAATCCTAATCAGGCGTGTTCTTTTGCATACCAGCAGAAGAAATTGGGATGGAGAAGCCGGCATGGAACAGCAAAAGAAATTGGGATGAAGAAGTCGGCATGGGAGAAGAGAAAGAGAAAATATATCTTGTCACGGATGTACTGGGAGAATCCTCTCGCGTTTTGCTATTTGAAGCAGTGTGTCCCCGTGAAAATTTTTCATCCAATTCCTTTCAATAAAATATACTCATTTGGGGTATATTTCCTCGGAATAAGGGACGATTACCAAACAAATAGAAAACTAGAATTAACACCTGAATCAGACATTTCTTAAAATGTTTCTATAGTAGGTAAGAGAATGAAAAAAATGTTGTCTATTCCTCTGTAAATATATTTTAAAAACATAATTAAGTTCCATTGCTCATGGCATCATCTTCAGTGTTGAGTTGTGCCTAACACCATAGACAACTGCCAACTGGTTATATATTATGGTTATGGTATATGGTTAGTCTGTGCTAAAACCTCAACTTAACACTGAACATGATGACATTAGCATTGAAACTTAATTATGTTTTTATATATTCACTGTGGAATATACAACATTGTTTTCATTATTTCACCTTAATAGAATTAAAATAACTGCTGTTTAGGTACTCCTAAACAAGACATACATTTCGAATTTTGTCGTATTATAATAATTTATTGTTCTTGTCTAATGTAGGGGAATAAATAGTGGATGACCATTGGACAGTGTGTGTCCACCTTATAGTGAGTGTCCCTGTATTATAGGGGTTCTAAATTTCCATAAAATAAGCCACAGATTGTGGAAATCCTTTTTCATAGATGTGAATAATAAGTTTGATCAATGATTACTCAAAAACTATTATTTTCTAAATAGGGAGAATGGGAAAAATGAGAATGATAAAGAAATACGTAGAAATGACACACAATGATTTTGTAGGTATAGATTTTTCTCTATTCAAATTTTGTGGAATTTGACATAGAAATAGCTATTTCACTTGCTTGAAATTCATATATATCTATAATTATAAACAACACTGTTCGAGCCATTCATCCTCGAGCCTTTTGAAGAGCAAACACTGATCCACGAGAATCTTGGCTTTGAAGAAGTTATAGCTATAAAAGTAATATTTTTTGATGAATTTCCTCCAACAAAGATTCGATTCAATCTCTCAACATGATACCAGAGATTGAATAGAGACTATAGGAGATTTTGAGGGATGAAACGGGCAATCAAGGGCTACTGAAAGGGGATGTTGAGAATGGGATAAAAATTTCGCACCCTCAATATTTTGACCGGTGATCTGTCTCACTTCCTCACCACTTTTTCCATTCTTCTCTCTTTTTTTGATAGTAAATCATTGGATTTTATCAAGAGGCGTGGGAATCAAACCACATAGGAAAAACCTAGCTTATTTGAAGGATGCAATGAAAGTTAGAGTAGTATCATAGACTAACTATACAGTCTATGGTATGGAGTTAGTCTATGTTAGTATTCAGGATGAAGTGTTTTTGGCTTTATTTGAATGATTTTGACCAAGATTTGGTATTGTTTAGTGAGGACCATTACTTACACAATGTCGTTATGATTAGATAAAGAATTTATTTATTTTTCTAGTATATTACACAATTTTCGCTCATATTCTAGATTATTCAGAAATGTTTCAACTGTTTTTATCAAATAGAATTTAAATTGTCTCATTTATTGCTTTTTCTAGTAGCCTATATTGCACAATTTTCGCTCATATTCTGGATTATTTAGAACTGTTTCAACTGTTTTTATCAAATAGAATAAAAATTGTCTCATTCGGCTCCTCTATGAAAATTATGATGAACTAGAATGCTTTTCTGAATAATCGGAAACTCACTCATGTAAAATACAACTTATAAATGCAGAAAAATATTTCTTTTTTCTTAACTGTTCGTTCTTTATTGCCTTGCCTGAGATTTCGAGCATGAGCTATCTTCATGGCGATACAATTAATTATTATTAACTAATCACCATAATATTCATTAATATTAGGAATTTTATCAGACAATTTTTTGAACAGGATTTTTTCCTGGAAACTACCAAACAAATACTGTACGTTTTCGTTCTTTTGATATTCTGTTGTATCAGTTCAGCCGTCAACACAAAACTGGAGTACAATGGATTTGCCGCACAATGTAAGTCATTATAATTAAGACAGACAGAACACTACTGCCCACTGATCAACGAACAAAGTAGAAAAGAGAAGGAGAAAAGAGGAAGATGGACAAATTCTGTTCTTCCGCCTTCGTCTCTGCTTTATTGTTCTTTCTTGCTAAACACCCACACGGATCCAAAAAACAGTAGACGCTGATTGACAGGAAGAAGACACGTTTTGTTTCAGCATTATTTCACAAAAGATCGGATGAAAATTGAGGATGGTTATCGATAGAAAAAACATCGATGTCTTTTCCTCCTGAACACCAATAGGTGAAAAGTTTTCAGACATCGATGATTTTAAAGATCTTTCACTACCGGTGGGGGTCTGGTGCTTGACAAGGTACATACAGACATGCGGGAATTTAACAATTTTACAAAATAATCGAGTACAAAAGTGAACAACGGAATTTACTAATAAACAACTAAAATTAACATGTTTAAAAAACTAATAATTGTTGGACTAGTAACTAATAACTGGAGTAGTATGGGTAATATTAACATAATTGACAGTGGAAAGGAAATTCGATCATAAATTTTCACAGAACAGCATTCTACCCATTTGATGTGAGTCCACTCATTACTTGACATCAAATTAATTTATATTTGAAAACCAATTTAGAGTGTTATCTTCACAAAGATAGAAAGAAGCATGCAGATGAATATACTGCCTCGCTATGAAGGAAGGGTCATTTGAGATAAGCTTGGCACACTGCAAAATAAAGGAAAAGTCTTCAAGTGCAGGATGACAAGAGACACAATTGAATAGCAGGAGAAGATGACGGAGAAGAAGAAGAAGAAGAAGAAGAAGAAGAAGAAGAAGAAGAAGAAGAAGAAGAAGAAGAAGAAGAAGAAGAAGAAGAAAGAAGAAGAAGAAGAAGAAGAAGAAGAAGAAGGAGGAGGAGAAGAAGAAGAAAGAGGCGAAAGGGCAAGACCGGATTAAGGTTGAGTGAGCAGACTGAATGGACCTAGTGGACTAAGGCGATCTCCACTGACTTCTTTTTTCTCTTTCTTTCTTTTTTCCACCACCGCTAATCGGTTTCCGACTGAATGGAGTAATTATGCGGCTGCGTCGCAATTGTGGTGGGAGAAAAGTAGAACTGTAGAGTGTAAGTGAGAGGGTGAAAGAGAAGCCACAATGTGAGATAAGGAGTGTGATATCAAGAGCTGCTGTTGTTGAGGGAGAAGAAGAAGAAGAAGAAGATAAAATGAGGAAGAAGAAGAAGAAGAAGAAGAAGAAGAAGAAGAAGGAGGAGGAGGAGGAGAAGAAGAAGAAGAAGAAGAAGAAGAAGAAGAAGAAGAAGAAGAAGAAGAAGAAGAAGAAGAAGAAGAAGAAGATGAAGAATAAGAAGAAGAACGAAAGAAGAAGACGAAGAAAAAGAAGAAGAAGAAGAAAAAAGAAGACGAAGAAGGAGAAAAGGATGAGAAGAAGAAGATAAAGAAGGAGAGAAGAAATAGCAGAAGAAAAAATGACAAAAAGGAAGAAGAGGAAGAAATGGAACAAGAAAAAGAACATTTCTTTTTTGTAAAGCCCCGTTACAATATTGAGAAAACGTCTATAGTTTTGACCCTGAAAAGCAGTAACTCCTTCAAAATTAATATATTTCCTGCTTTAGTCTCAAATAGATTTCCAATAAAAAGACAAGCTGCTATATGATTTTGACGCTTTAGCTTGCTCTCTCAAGGAAATAGGAAATTCATGTTTTGATTTTTTTTTCAAATTATTTTTAAAACTCTTACTTTGTACAATTTTAATCGATAATTTTTGCCGTGCATTTTTAATAGTTTATCGTATTTTCTAATGTTATATGGAATAAATAGATCAATCATCTATATCACTTCATGAACTGTGAGCTTGTGAACTGTAAACTTTTTTCAACATCACCATCACAAAATGTTTCTAACGGCGTTTGGTAGAACAAGTGTGGCTCCTGGTCTGGCCCATACCAGTCGACTTCGCGAAATAGAGTTCAATTAGTGCCTATGTATGCACAGGTGCCTGGTAAATTACAAGGTGTGTATTGACGCCTCATGTGTGCGAGAGAGACAGAGTATGTGTACATGTGTCCACTGTCATATTATGTACCGAAAGGCGACGTTATGCTCTGTGCCTTTGCTATAATAAAAGTTGCTGCAGAGAGTACAAAAGATCTCAATGGCGACGTCGCTTGGTTTTCAAGTCTTTTATTTTCAAAACTTTCATCTTATCGCTCTCTCTCTCTCTCCCATCCACTCCTATCATTATTCACTCTCTTTATTTCTATTGTCTAGCCACAGGTCTGTGTGTGTCGAGTCTATGAACAATAAAATTTCTAGTTGTAATAGATAAGGCGCCGTACATTTTTATTGTGGGTTATTTTTCTCGGGTCATTGAAAAGGTGGCTGGGCTTTGCTGAGGCGTTATTTGCGTATGGGTACAAACAATAAGAAATAGAATAATTGTCTCTGGTATGGGATTTAGTGATGGTTCAGTTCATTTTTCACGAATCCACAGGCAAAGTATCCAATGAATCATTCAGGAAATTTGCGGCAGTTTTGTGTCAATTTGAAATAAGCAATGCTCTGCTCATTAGAAAAAAATAATTAGAGGAAAATAATGCTTATAAAGCAATCCTCATTGAGTTAAAGATTCATAGGATCATTTCATGATAATTCGTAATAAATATTGTAGAATATTGTAAATATTGTAGAATATTGTGGAATATTGTAGAATATTGTAGAATTTTGTTATTGTATATATTGTGGAATATTGGAAAGATTGACTAACTGCTGCCTTATCAATGAAGTGAATGATAATGAATCATTTGTAGGGAATAATTATTTGGAATCAACCCGGTATTGATAGAATAATTCAGCACTCGAACATCAATATGAGATCATGAGATCAATGTTGATATGAGATCAGATCCAGATTATTTAAAAAAGAGCTGCTTCATATAGTTGTTTTATTCATAGAAATTTATTCCAAGAAAATTTTAGTATAATAACTTAGCCAAACTTAATATTATAAATTAGGGTACAAATACAAAACAAATGAATTTTACAATCAAACTAATGTATGCAACAGACTAGATTTCTTCTCTCTTTTGTGAAGAAAACCTCAACATATTGAAGAATATTCAGTAAATAGTTTACAAAGTTCCAAGGGACAGAATAACTGTATGATCAATATGGTGAATTTGAAATGACCAAAATTCCTCAGTGTAGAAGATTTTAAGAGTGAATAATTGGACATTTCAAAGCTGAATTCTGTTATGTGTATAATATACCATCAATCCATGGAAACAATATCTACATTAACTTACAATTAAATCAAGTACTGGTGTACCGCTAACACTTTTAAGTAATTTTTATGTGAGTGAAAAGGTGAAGGCTTTCCTAGGCTATCACAAAATCGGGTAGGGAAGGTGTTACAGTGAACTCAAATTGAACCTTATTGAGTTGGAAAGGTTAATACATTGAGAAGAGTCCTTCTGTATTCATTAATAGGATTGTAAAGATGCTCTCTAGTCATAACCAAGTGAGATTCAAAGGTTACCATTACTGTGGAAGTAATAATTTATTAGCGGTAATAAAATTGTACAATGGTCATAAAGTATTTTGAGAGACATTGATTACTTTAGTTACAATGGTTCGGTCAAGTCTTATCGACCATAATGGTCACAGGCCTTCCTAGTTTCTTAGTTTTTGTATGTGACAGCTGAATTCTACCTACATTGTGATATCTTTATGATTTTACATCTTACAACATCTTGCACCTGAATTTGTATTGGTAAATTTGTTTTAATAATAATAATCATTTATTGGATCAAGCAATACAATTTATTGGATCAAGAAAAACCAGGTGTTTTTGATAGTGATATGAACATTGCTATTCTGGAAGTTATAGATGAAAATATTTTTTTTTTTTTCAATACAAGCTATAAATTTCAAATGTTTAAAAACAAATTTTTAAACAAGAATTATAATCATCTCTCGAACTTCGAAGTCAATTCCGTTGAAGCTTTTAAATTTTTATAACATAAGAACAATATTATCATGTACGAATTAAATTGATAATTCCTATTAAATTGTACTACATCATGTTTAAATGAAAGTAAATTATTAGTAACAGATACCTAGTATTGTATTGTTCCAGCATTGCTTTATTAAACTACTACTTTGAATTACTCAAACGTAATGAAAAGTTCATAATAATTCATCCTGAATAATATGCTTGAGCAAACAAATTTTTCAAACTACGAAAACTCTAGTCTTCTACTAAATCAGTTTATTGATACTAAGATATTTTTCAAAAAATCACTGAACATCTAAAGATAAATCAAAGGTTTCAGAGTATATTATGGATTGAGTCTATTTTTACTCTCTCAAATCTTTCCATGATGGGTGTCTGTATAAATTAATAAATAAATGATAGAATGACTGAGATTTAGTTTATCATTCATTGATGTTGACGAGAAACAATAAATCCATTTCTATTGACACTCCTTTCTGTCATCTTGGCTGCCATTGGATGGCTGGTAGAGCTCCGCCCATCTTTAAAATTGGGAGTAACCAGACTCAGCGATCAACCAATCACCGAGCTCCACAGCACAGCACAGTTCAACTTTCCAAGCCAGCCATTTCATTTGTTGAATGTCAACTCTTCAAAATGGCGTCCATATTTCTAGCTATTAAAGTAGCTGTTTATCATTATTTAGTCGAATTAACGAAGAATGATTTCCATTTGTTGATTATTTCACTATTCTTTTATTAAATACTAGTATTATACATAGACAGATGTATTTCTGAATGGCTTAATAATACTTCAAATTGTATGAGTATTGTTTTGGTGATTCGATTGGAAAAGCGGTTCGATTTATCCCAGATAAAGGGTGAAAAGATAGAAGGAGATGGGATATTGCAACTATTCAATTGCTTTTTGAATCATGATAATTTATTGAACGGAATTCTCAATTAATAATGCTATAAAATACTCTGAAGACTTCCGCTAATGCGAATATTGACAACAGAATAATAGCTAGTAAGGAAATTCGATGAACGCCACTGTACATTTTGTAAAAATTATAATAAAAAATATTTAATTATGAACTTCAGGAAACACTATTACTATTATTTACTATTGAATGCATTCCTAATGAAAATGGCACTTGCCTTACAATTTTCCTTATACAATTTACATATTATACTTCTATACCTACTGTTCTTGTAAACACTATTTATTATTCTCTTCTGTACTTTTTCTATATGTTTTTCAATCTACTCGTTTGTTTACAAGATTCTCAAACCATCTCACCAATTTTCTCACTTATGTCAACCACTTATCCCGGTCAAGTGGCTAGGCTTCACTGTCTCCAACACATAAACAATATTTTTATAGGCGGTTCACGTCAACCAAGCCGTAAAGAACAAAATACGACGTGTACAAAATTGAGCCGGCTCGGTCACCGCAGGCTTGGTAATAGCCGTCCAAAGACCCAGAATTAAGTCACTCATGTGGGCTTGGACACGGGCTTGTCCATTCTAATGTCCATTGTTCATTGTAACACCTTTTCCATGTACTACAACATCATTTCCACCTTCATATGTGTGTCCTCTACAACAACCCATGATCTTCGCACTCGTAATTACTTGTTTATTAAGTCCAATTTAGGCACAAATACGCTCGACAATTGTTTTCTGTATGGGTGTAACAACAATGAGAAGAAAAACAGGATGAATAACATATCATCAAATCGCCTGCATGTAGCTGGGCATTTTTGTCGCTCAATAAACTCCGCCTCTGCAACAGAATAACCGTTCTGGAAAGTTTTTTGAGATTTTTATTAGGGTTTGAACCTTTTTCCATAAGAGATGTGATATTACAACTATTCAACTGAAAGTTTTAAAACTCACATAATAATTTATTGAAAATAAATTATTCTGATATCAACATTCGCAATGTGTAGCAAGCGTCTTCAGAGGCTGTTGTATTGCAGTTATTAATTAGGAATATCAAAATAGTTCAATATATTATTAAGATTATCAATATTCGCAGTAGCGGAAGTTTTTAGAGTATATAGTAGCATTATTAATTAGGAACACTGTATTAGTTCAACATACATTATTTATGGATTTTCCAAGCATATTCCCCATTCTGTCACCTAAACGATATCTGTTCATACTTCATTCAGATAAATTAACAATGCTTTGTTCCGTGGATTACTTCCCCGAAGGTTAAGTCCCTAGGCCAGTACAACCGTCAGTCATTAGACAAGACGTGATTAGTCAAGTTTTGAACACAGTGATTATTCACATGAATTTGTTTATGAAGCCAAACACACCGGATTAGTCATTGCATCGGGGTGTGCCTGCTGCCATAAGCAACAGAGCCTATGCGAATCACTGCACCCTAAACGTGAACTTATCTCACGTCTTGACTCAACCGATACGCCTAGCCTTACTGAAATCACTTCTGTGGATGATTCACTGCCATAATATAGAATATATTGTAATACTATTATTATTAGTAACGCTATTATTATTGAACACTATCAGTAAAATTCAACTGAATTTCTATTTGACGTAATCTAATAATTTACTACTCATACTCAATAGCTTATTGTTTCCAACATAAACATCACCCAAAACAAAAGTTACATTTTTTGCAATTCGATACGAAGTTGAAGTTGAAGTTGAAGTTGAACTTTTTTCTTAATTTCAATGTCAGGAACACGCTTACGAAGTTTACATCCCGGTAGGACTTCAAGAATCCAATCCAAGCACTACTTAGCAGTCCAATAACGAATTAGTTACGGGCAAAACAGAACTCCCTCCTATTTCTATTGGCCAATGATCGTCTATAACGTCATTACAGTTGAAACTAATCACAAGCAAGTAAAGTATTACCTTAAGCTGAGTCTCATTGGCTGATGACTGACTCCATTTTCTTGTGAGATGGAATTATTTCAAAATGGCTGCCAATAGGGATGTAACTGACCCGGCTTTATGGAAAAGAATGAAGCATTGCTGAGACGTAAAATACTGGACGATATATTGCAAACACAAATTTATTAAACCATTGAGACACTGTATTTCATAGACATTATTTTTAATTATTACTTGATATGTTACTTGTAGATGTTTATTGATTTCCATTGCTATGTTTGTGTCACGATGATAGCAACCGTCACACTACAGGGAGAAGAAAAGAAGAAGAAGAAGAAATAAAAAGAAGAAGGAAGAAGAAGAAGAAGAAGAAGAGAGAAGGAAGGAAGAAGAAGAAGAAGCAGTACAGAGGAAGAAGAAGAAGAAGAAGAAGTAAAGGAAGAAGGAAGAAGAAGTAAGAAGAAGAAGTAGCTAGCAGGTGTTAGCAGTTGTAAAGAAGTTGAAGTTGAAGTTGAAGCTTGCTGAAGGAAAAGAAAACCTTTTTAATTGGTAAAACTCTACTTTAATCAAACACTTTGTTATTGGAAGCAGACATTTTATCAATAATAGAATAAAACAACTCATCAAAATTAAAACATCAATTTTGAATAAAGCCTTGTAAAGGCTGCTTGACAAAGATCATATATTAAGTAAGACATCCGTAAATTTATCAACTTCACAAAAGAATAAGTACAAAAGTGAACAATAGATTTTACTAATAAACAACTCAAATTAACGTGATTAAAAACTGAAAATGAGTAGCATATAAGTAGCAATACCAATACATGTTACACGATCAAATCCGTTTACCGTCCCCAACATAAAAAAAAACTGGATAATACTAGGTTTATAAAACGATTACTAGTCGACCATGAAGAGGGCTCACTTTTTATGGTTACTCGGGATTATGGAAGCAAGCCGGACAGAAAAAACCATTAATCAATACACTGATCCCGCGCCAAAATACCTTGATATTTTTCAAACGACAGTTGAAGAAACGATATGTTTCAAACCGTGTAAACCTTTGCAGCTGGACAAATCGATCACAAAAGTCGTCTCAAAAAACATGATCGCCGGCTTGGACTTTTGTTACGAAATAAGGTTGAAAGCAATGTTTAAAAGAAAGAGGCTGAGGATAATTCGGCAGTTGGTTACTGGTTAGTGAATGAGTTCTGCAAGTCATACTAACTGTCCACCCTCGGAAGTCGTGGCCTGCCTACTACACAGAAAGAAATTTTGTCAGCAACTGAGACCGATTCCTTGAGAAATGGTTTCAGTGAAGTCTTGAGAACGATTTTTAAGATGTAGTGTTGTAGAACGAAATTAGATTTCAAGATAAATAAATCTTGTAGGTGTATAATGAATATGAATATATTAAAATAAATTCTCTTTCAAATAAATTCGTTGAAAACAGAACCGTATAGCTTCTATGTAAAAATGGATGAATGCATGAGATTTTGAATGCAAGATTTTCGTGTTTTTGAGTTGTGCTTGTGTATTTTGAACTTTTGGACCTTAATGAATTAAAAAGAACTTTTTCAAAATAAGAAATACTGTATACATTATCATACATTCATCTTTACTTTCAAATCTTACATGTAGTCTACTTTCATGTTTGCTTTCTCAAATTTCCAAATCTGACATTGCACTTTATGCAGCGGCGCTGACTGGCATGGGATTATTTGGGGGAGACAAAGAATCCACCAGAAAGGGTCTCTATGAAGGGATGTCATCTAAAGAGGGGCCAACAATATACGCGAAAGTTTACTATAAAAAAAAGAAAGGCTACTTCTAAGTTACGCTATTTCGTACGAAGTACTGTATGTATATTACAATGGGTCATGGATATTATCCTGTTACACTTTTTCGAATATCTAACTTGTTATTTTCTATAGTACTGATCTTGACATTTATTTGTACCATATATATGTTTAAAGAGAGGAGAGTGGAGAGGATATACATAAAACAAACAATATCCAGTTTTAATCAAAGAATTTCTTGCAAAATCTTGTTATCGACAACTCGTATTCGGTGTTTTACAACAGGCTTTCCAGTTGGTACTGAAATACAGTAAACAAACAAATAAGTAGGTCCAGATATATTTATGCTTTAGAAGCACAGATAAAGCGACACATCCTTATCTGTCTTTATTCGTGCTGAGTAATCTTTTCACACGGTATTATTTCATGTTCCAGAATTAATAATACAGATTCAGAATACACTGAAAAAATGCATTAACTAGACAGGTTCCATTGTTTTTAAAGTTTTGAATTGCAAAATATTGTTTCCTATTGTTTTGTATAAACTTTCTGATTCGTTCTGAGCTTCGTACATGTGATGACCGTTTTGATGCTAATTCTTTGGTATGAGATATTGGGGAGACAAAATACGAACCGCCCCCTGAGTAATTAGTGTGGGGGGCAGAAGGTGCCTTGCCCCCTAAGTCGGCGCGCTCACTGCTTTTATGTTTACTTTCAAATTTCAAAGACATATGTAGCGCTATCATCATGTTTATAGCCAGCAAATATCATATTCGTTTATAGAGACTTAACTTCATAAAGAGTCATATGAGTAAGCAGTAATTGATATTGATTCTAACAATAGCATAATTACAATTTAAATAATGCACTCAAATTATCCAAAATTGAACATTGAGCTGTAGAAAATTTGGTTACAGAGGATAGAAAATCGATGGTGGATCATCTTTACTACAGAAATCCTTCTCCCAATTCTCATTGCTCATAGGTTCTCTATTTGGTCTTCAAACACCAATACCTGTTCAGCTTCAAAACGACAATAAACCTTATTAAAATGATGACTTTGTATTATTGAAGGCGTAGCCGATAATTGTATTTGGTCGAGCTTATGGGGAGTCCTTTCGAAGGCTGTAACTCTGGATTGGACAGTTGTTATATCTATAGATACACACATCGTTTGAGGCTGGAACCCTGGATTGGACAGTTGTTATATCTATAGATACGTGGTTAACGGTAACTCGTGTGCAGACTGTATTCGGTTTGAGATGACTTGAGCCGTGAATCATTGATCGGGACTTGTATGGTTGTCGGTTTTTGTTGTTCGTTTTGATTTTGTACTTGTTTTGCTACGATCACTGCTGCGGTTCGCTAACCCCCCTCCCGCGCAATCGTCGTACACTTCTTCTTTGCATTCTCTTTGATCTTCTTCGTTCGTCATGTCCATCTTTGTCTTTCTGTCTTTTTTACTGCTTACTCTCTTGATTACTTCTCTTGATGCTTCTCCAATACTTCTGGAAATCGTCTTTTCAAACACTATCCTTCACCGTTGATGCTTATTGATCCTCTTCCAAATCTAGCTTTTTTTCTCCATCTCACAATTATTCTTTGACATTAATCTATTAATCTATGACATTATTTAATCTTCTCAATGGTCCCTTTTCAGCATTTTCATTTCCCCCTCCTTCTTAAAATTCATATCTTACAACTGTATTTCTTAAAATTCAATATTTTTATAATATTTTCAATTCTTTCCTCTCCTCATTAACATTTTAACAATTCCTTCCCACTTCTCATGTTTGCATGTTTTATGTCCTTTAAATTTTCCAGTAATTTCCCTCATTTTTCTTTCACGTTCACCTGTTTAGAAATAGGGGAATGTTTTGTGCAATGTACAGTTTCATTAATACGTGAACAATTCTTTATTTTCTGTATATTTTCAACCTGCTTCTCATGTCCTCTTCTTCTCATTCTTTCCCTTCTATCGTTCATTTCGTTTAATTTTATCTCTGATTTTCATTCCGACAGTTATCTCTCATCATTTATTCTAAATTTCTTTTGTTCCTTGCTATTCGTTTTCTCCCCATCAATAATTTTCCTCCGATTTATTTTCCTCCTTCAACCATCAATTTACCAATTTCTCCTCTTCCTTCACGCTTTTACCCCTCCTAACAACTCCCCTTTCTATTTCTCCTTCTTTCTCTTTTCTCTTCAACCCCTTTTTCCACCAACATTTTCATCTGTTCTATACTTTATTCTCCGCTTCATCCTCCTCCTTCAATCTTCCTCCTTCTTTTTATTCACCAATTTCTCCTCTTCCTTCCTTTACCCTCGTTCTCCCTTCTAACAACTTCTCTTTCTATTTCCTCTTCTCTATCTTCAATCTCTTTCCCTCCTTTTTCTCCAACATTTTCATCTTCTTTCACAGCCATTCTCCATCTTCTCACTCTGATCTTCCTCAGAACCACAAAAGGAGATCCACTAATTTCCTCTCACTCTCTCACCTTTCTCACCTCTCTATTCATTGTGTCATCCTTCTTCACACACTGCATTTCCAAATTCTTCAATCCTGAATACAACTCAGAATGGCACAGCAAAGAGAAGAGAGCGTTACATAGGCTGCAGCAGATCTTTATATCATCGGCAGCCTGAATAAATGACCACTACGCATTGGCTACATACAACTTCTCTGGCTAATTTAAATCTGCCAGCTCTAACCTGTACATCCTTGGCTGCCCATATACCTATAACCCCTGCTCAACATATACACACAAATCTTTAGTCCATACGTACAAACAAATACACAACCTTAGTCTATAGGAATATATACATTTTGTACATAAATAAGTCTATAACCCATAAGCCTTGCTGCTTGCCTTCTAAGGCGACACTAAATCTCGGCCTAATGTCCGCTCAAGGCTGGCTGTGTGAACGCCTGCATTGCTTTCAGTGCAACTGTAAATAAAATGCGACTGATTAAAGAGCATCTTATTAGTTATCGGTTGTGTAGTTGTGCACTGGAGCCGAACATCACAGGAAACCCAATCGACTGAAACAATAAAGTTGGATGCGTGGTCATTTGTTGAATAGATGTTATTAAATCTGAATGTTTTTCATGGAATAGTCTGCAATATTTCAAATTTTATTACAGAAAATTATTATCTCTTTCTCGGTTTAAGAGAATTTTATTTCAGAGTGAGTATGTTTCTTTTTATTAATTTGATTGATTACATGTCATCGGAGTTGAAGCCCAAGACACTCAGCTTTATCAAAATATTCACTGCTCTTAACAGAAATAACTGTAATTTTTTGTGAATTCATGTCAGTTTCAGTTTATTGTTATTGATCATGTGTACTCTCTACTTTCATCTTTGTATTTGTTGCTTGCGCTTGAGATTGTTTGTGTCAATAAATGAATAAATAGAAAATAATGAATATAATTTAGTACAGATACGAATAGTATCCAATTCCCAATTATTATCAATGTGCATTGGATTACATGGATTTTAAAAGTGACTTTCTTCGTCCTACATGACTGATAAGTTAAATAAAATTTAGTCTAGACAAAATTATTTAGTTTTAAAGAATTATTTAGTTTCAGATAAAATTTAGTTTGAACAAAATTTATTTTAGTTTTTAAATTAAATTGAATTAAGAGTGACTGTCAAAATTTTTACCTCATAATCTGGTACCAACTGATAATTCAATAACTGGACTACATGACTTTGGACTTTAATAATTGAAATACATTGAGTTATTTAAGTAATTTTCTTTGTTATGCATAACTGAAACTAATGAATATTTAAAAAAATTAACTTAGTTTTCTAGTGATCTCCAACTTAATAACTAATGGATAACACCAGTAACTAATTCAGTACTGATTGACAATAATTTACAGTTAGCTCAAGACAATACTCCATAATTTATTAATTGATTAGTTAATAGAAATAGTTCAAGTTTCATCTAGTTTTTAAACGGATTACAAACCAAGTGAATGCAACCAAAATCAACCAAATACTAGACTACATGTTTGTGAACTATGTTCAGCATTTGTACAGCTATGACGTTCCGTGTTCTGGACGTCCGCCAATAGCAGCTAGGGAGTACAGTATCATCAACATGAGCAACGACCTTGAAATAACGGCGACTTCTTTGTATCACTGTCGTAGCTTGCGGTAGAAGCAGTTTGTGCAGTTTGCGCTCAATTAGTATAGTAAAAACAAGAACGAAACAAACTTCATAAGAAAGAACTTGAAATAAACTCGAAAGAACTTTAATAAGAAAGTAAAAAAGAAGAAGAGGAAAGAATGAGAAAAAAGAACAGGAAGAAATAGACAAAAATGATGGAAAAGAAGGCGAATAATATCAGAGGTATGAAGACATACAAGTTGAATAATTGAGGAAACTATTCTATAATATTCTCGTCGATTGAGAAACGAGAGAAAAAATTTAGTGGAAATATGAAAAACGATACAGAGAGGTGGTAATAGGAATTGAAGGGTGGTTATTACAATAATTGAAGTTTTAGGGTAACTTATCATTTATCTGTTCAATTGTTTGCATAAAAAATTAGAGCGTGTCTTTATTGCAGCTTGGAGAATGGTACAATGAATATGAATGGAACAGTTAGATGAAGACAATGGAGTAGAGTCAATAGCAAAATACAAAATAGTCATAATATTATAGAAAATATAACTGAAAAATTCAAAGATGAATGGAGGTGGATAAATGTAGGGGATGAATTAGTATCAGATGTCAAAATGAATATTATAGAATAAAATAAAACACTAAAAGATATTGTCAAATTCCACTGTTTTATTATTTTCAGCACTGGACCGCGGTTTCGTGGCTACACCAGTCATATTTTCGACAACTAGGCTACTGTTGAAAATGTGTGCGGTGTAGCCACGAAACGAACACTAAAATAGAAAGAATAGGAGGATGAGGAATAAAATTCAGTATATTTTTCTGGATTATGGAGAAGTGAAAAGAGAGTGAGAGAGAGAAAAGACGAAGAAAACGAACAAAGATTGATTTGAAAAGGTGTTCGAAAACGAAACAGAATGACGCCACAAAATTCCAACATAACAGAGCATAGTTTTGAGACGACGGACATGGTCATCCAGCGGACTTCAGAAATTATGATTGATCACCACATCGCATCGCAATGCAACGGCCTGTGCTATTTGGCAAAAGTCGGCTTTCTATTATTTCTGTAGCTTGTAGGCTACCCTCTGTTAGATGACAGTGGGCAGCCAGGGCTGGGAAAAGAAGGCCTTGGCGGCAATGTGAAGAAAGTAGGGAAGAAGAATGGAAAAGATGAATGAGGAGAATAAGAAGGTGATGAGGAAGAAGGGAGAGGAGGTAATATGAAGGAAGAGAGCAAGAGGAATGGAAAAGGTGAATGAGAAGAATAGGAAGGTGAAGAAGAAGAGGAAGGAAAAGGAGAAGTAGGAAAAGGAGGGAGGAAGTAGGATGAGGATGAGAAGGAGAAGAAAAATGAGAAGAGGGAAGAGAAGAACCAGGGCTAAGAGGTGGCCTTGAAGACAACATAAAGAAAGACAGGTAAAAGAGAATGAGAAAGATGGATAAGGAGAATAGGAAGGTGGTGAAATTAGGAAGGAGGATGAGGAAGAAGAAGAAGAAGGAGAAGAAGAGAAGAAAAAGAAGAAGGAGAAGAAGAAGAAGAAGAAGAAGAAGGAGGAGGAGGAGGAAGAAGAAGAAAGAAGAAGAAGAAGAAGAAGAAGAAGAAGAAGAAGAAGAAGAAGAAGAAGAAAAAGAGATCATGTATAAGGAAAACTAAGAAGGAGATGAGTATAAGATGAAGTGGAAGAGGGAGTAGAAGAGCAGGAATATGAAGTAGAAGAGGAAGAATAAGAGGAAGTGGGAGAGGAAGTAGGAGAGTGAGTAGAAGGTAAAATAGAAGAGAATAAAAGAAAGTAGGAGACGGAGATGAGAAAGAAAGTAGGAGACGAAGATGAGAGAGAAGGTGGGAAGAACGTGAAGTGGGAGTAGAGCAGAAGAGAGAGATGGATGTGACAGAGAAGAAGGAGAAGAAAGAAGAAGAGATAAACGAAGGCTAATGGAAGAAGGAGGAAGAGAAAAAGGATTGAAAAAATAAGGATAGAAAAAAGACGGAAAGAAGAAGAGAGAAAAGAGAAGAGAGAGGAGAGAGACGAGAGTAGAGAGTAGAAGAAGAAGAAGAAGAAGAAGAAGAAGAAGAAGAAGAAGAAGAAGAAGAAGAAGAAGAAGAAGAAGAAGAAGAAGAAGAAGAAGAAGAAGAAGAAAGACGAAGAAGAAGGAATAATCCTAGATTGGCATTTTGCGTCATCTTGATTTCAGTGTAGGTTACGCATGGCCACGTACCTAGTGTGTGAGTTTGAATTCATTCAAAATTCTCCTTCTTTTCTTTTCTTCTTCTCAATGTTCTTTTTCTTTTCACTACTATCAAATAAAGTGAAGGAGGAACATGATTGAACGGTCCGGTCATTTTGACTTGGGAAATGTGGGTGAGAGAAGATGACGTGAGCCCGAAGTGACGCACAAATATGTGATCAAAATCAAAGAACAGAACGGAGTTTCCTATGCTGAGTGATGCCAAGAGTTTTTATTCATTCTCGTGTAATTTGTCATTATTTTAAGTTTTTATATCATTTCCAGTGTATCTACTAATTTTATTTTTGTATTGTTCAAATTGTTTTCTTTTTAGCAGCTTAGAATAAATTGGAAAAATCGAACAGACAATTGAAAGCCTCATCAATGTTCTAGTCACGAATCGTTTAGGATCAAGAGAAACAAGACTTCAATATTAGAATACCCAAGTTTTTGATACTGTATTTCAGTTCTCATGAATGATGTTTCACAAAGTTTATTGACTGACTGCTATTACAACGTGTGATAAGAATGCACATAAGGATGAGAATATACATTTTTAGCTCAATATTCATGAAAAATAAATAGTTTCCTCCATTCAAAGACAATAATTGTATATTAATAAAAATAATTATAATACTGTTGCTTACGTCACAAACTATCGTTACAAGAGGAGAAACTCACGAATGTTCGACGTTATAGCCGAGAATCGCAAAAATTCCTTCAAAAACTACCGTTATAATCGAGAAATACACCAATTTTGTCCTCTAGTAGTTGACTTTGACCCTGGAGTTTTGCATATTCGGGTTGCCTACGTCACAAACTATCGTTACAAGAGGAGAAACTCACGAATGTTCGACGTTATAGCCGAGAATCGCAAAAATTCCTTCAAAAAGTACCGTTATAATTGAGAAAAACACCAATTTTGTCCTCCAGTATTGGACTTTGACCCGGGATTTTTGCGAATTCGTGTTGCTTACGTCACAAACTATCGTTACAAGAGGAGAGACTCACGAATGTTCGACGTTATAGCCGAGAATCGCAAAAATTCCTTCAAAAACTACCGTTATAATCGAGAAAAACACCAATTCCGCCCTCCAGTATTGGACTTTGACCTGGGATTTTGGTGAATTCGTGTTGCTTACGTCACAAACTATCGTGACAGGACAAAAAGCTCACGAATGTTTGACGTCATAACCGAGAATCGCAAAAATTCCTTCAAAAAGTACCGTTATAATCGAGAAAAACACCAATTTCGTCCGCTAGTATTGGACTTTGACCCGGGATTTTTGCGAATTCGTGTTGCTATTATAATTAGGAATAGAATTCGTAAAGAAATTCGTATAAATTCGTATTAAATGAGAGATGTCTCTCAGAAATATAATTTTCAAACATATATAATTGTATTCTATTTAATTTTTATCTAATTGAATCTTTATTGTTTTTAATTTTGTCTTGAATTTTCTAATTGAATTTTGTTGTCGATTATGAAGAAGCCAGTGATTAATAATAGAGCCCACTAGACTTCCGCAGCCATCATAAGTATTGATAGGTTCAACGTAAGTTGGTAGCTACTTGGATTGGCTCGGGCTTACAACTCAACCGAAATTAAGAGATTGTCAACCTGTCCACTGGAGCTTTGCAAATTGATTCAATTGACTGAGCCGGCGCACGCACGCACACACACAATATTATTATTACTCGAACAATGCCGTCGTCAGAGACCAAAGTCCCAACTCGGTCCAAAGTCCCAAAGACCAAAGTCCCAAGTCCACGTTATTCCAACAAGTTGCCAGCAACTTTCTGTCAAAATTCACTGACGTTTGGAATTATAATATGGTCGCTGAACTCGGTTCAACTTTTGTGGAGCAAGTTTGCCAGGGATAAACTTGGTTTTGGGGACGGATTGAGTACTGAAGCTAGAGCCGACTTTGGTGCTTTTGTGTGTGTGTGTTTGTTGGTTTGCTGAAATCGATTGAGTTTTGCATGATTTGTGATTTGGTATTGGACCGTGAACTATGAACCTTGGTTGAATGGTAGTAAGTGTAATGTACTCAAGTATTTATATAATCACTCATGTACTTTATGTATCATACTCATGTACTTTACAAAGCATACTCATGTATCTATGTATTTCCTTGTATATCCATGTTTAAGAATGTACTTTATATAGAATACAGTATCATAATTATTATGTGTCAGTTTAACAATTGTGTTATAGATAGGAAGAAATGCATTCTTCAACATTATTCACTATGCTAATAACTTATGATCATTTATTTCATTCTCGATCTGAATAATAGCTAATAAATCTTTAGGCTAGGCGTACACCGGTTAGTCAAGACAAGACAAGACGAGATTAGTCACGTTTAGTCACAGTAATTCACATAGTTGCTTATGAAGCAGCATACACCGATGCAATGACTAATCGGTGTGTTGCTTCTTTTAAGCAACTATAAGAAGTACTGTGACTAAACGTGACTAATCTCGTCTTGTCTTGTCTTGACTAAATGGTATACGCCTAGCCTTATTCACTATGCTAATAACTTATGATCATTTCTTTCTTTTTCTATCTGAATAATAGTTAAAAAATGTTTATAATACTTGCTCATCGCCTCTTCCTAAATTAATTAGTACTTGACATCTCCTCTTCGTAGCATTCAAATGATTGCCTCAGTTCAGCTCAAACTACAAATACTTTCCTTACAATACTTACAATACTCTGTTGCATTATCTGTAAAAACATTCAACTCCAGCATACAATGCTTCTGCGAAAACTATAAAACCAAATAATCATCGGATTATCTCTGGTTGTTCGCCACGTGATATTTCTAGTAATACATAAACTGATTCACTAACTATACAAAAAATCAATCCGTGATTTCACTGCTCCATGACCGATTCTTCAAAAGCTGTCACGTTTTACAGCCTCAAAGCTCGTTGTTGCTAAGCTCTTGATGGGATCTTGAAACTGTGACCAAGTCAACAAGCCAGCTCATTGGTCAGTTCGATTTCAGAATCGCCCCAAGTTTGTACAGCGGTTATTAAGGAAGCCAAAAATGTTTTCGAAAAAAATTGTTAGCACCGAAATCTCATTAGAAGGCCAGGGCGTGATGACGTTTACAATTTTGAAAGTTCACGTCTCAGAAATAATTCACGCACATTCGTCACGGGAAGACACGCAGATGTTCCACGAAAGTTCGGGGGAAAGGAGTGAGAAGGAGAAGGTGGAAGAGGGGAGGAAGAAGAGACGAGAAGGAAGAGGAGAAGGAAAGGAGATGACGGAAATGGTTGTTGGAGGGGGGTGTTGAGTGGGAGTGAGGTATTGGGGCTTTGTCGATTTTCAACGCAGTTAGTATAGGCAGCTGGCTGGTAATCTTATAATAGTAGGACTTTCTGCAAGACAATCATAGACAATCAAACAATCTTCTGCAATCAATATTCACCTGCAAACAGAATAACTATCAGAACTACAGAACAAATAAACCATCACTAATTTCAGTACGTCTGGTATAAACTAGCTCTTTACCGTAGCGTAGGCTACTCCTACTGCTATAGTCAGATTCACGTCAAGAAGTCAGCATTGTTTACATGAGGAGCATTGATGCCAAGTTTCATTGAGAGAGAAAGAGAAAACTGCAACAAACGTGTTTGTTGGGACTGTGTGCGACAACAATGCACAGTGCGAATAGGATAGAGACATCAGCAACTGCCTTGTGCTGAACAAGGCTAGCAAACTCCCACCTAAGCAATGCTGACTTCTTGACGTGAATCGCACTATAGTACAGATATAAAAAATATTACTGCATCCTTAGTGCTGGGCTACCACTAAACCAGACTTTAACCAGGGATAATTCAGAGATAATTGCTCTCCTTCTCTGTGCACTAACTGATGACAAGTTGAGTCGTCCAAACACCAACTAACGGGCATCGTTTAACTGCTTTTTAACCAGACATCAAACGATGTAGAGAAGCTGAATGGTCATTGCTTTGCAATCTACGCTGTCCACTAGATTAACTCATTTCTGTGTCAAAATTGATTATTCTTTAATAATGCTACTTAACTTGTTATGTCCATCTTCATAAATCTGCTATCCGTTTTGTTAGTGTTACTATTCTTGCTTGTCAAAATGAGCTGTTGGATTTTTCTTGTGGTAGATTCAAGTTTCTGTTGCTGGTTTTCTATTCAATTCGATTGTACTAGTGATGGATTCTGAAATATACTGTATGCTACTGTTATCTAATTTGAGAATTTGATAATTTTCTCTGATCAATGATTCACCAATAATTTTTTATAATTTAACTAGGTCGAAAACTGTAAATTCCTTCATAGTTGATAATTTATTATAACACCAAATTCAAGGTAGGCGATCCAGTGAAATTTGGAACAATGAACACAACCTTGGCAAAAAATCATGCTGTTCAAAGTAACTTCATATTAAACTTAAAATCGCTGTTTCACGTCTGTAAGGCTGGGCGTACACGAGTTAGTCAAGACAAGACAAGACGAGATTAGTCACGTTTAGTCACAATAATTCACATAGTTGCTTATGAAGCAGCACACACCGATGCAATGTGTGTTGCTTCATAAGCAACTATGTGAAGTACTGTGACTAAACGTGACTAATCTCATCTTGTCTTGTCTTGACTAACCGGTGTACGCCTAGCATTAGTGTTCACAAAGAGAACATTAGCAGTCACAACATACTACACTTTGACCACGATCTGTACACTCTATCACACGGTGGTCTATATCATGAACTGTCCACATCTTACCGAACAATGTATGAGCTGTACCGTGATAGATCATGCCTGAACGAGGAGACAGTCCGGCATGAAAAAAAGATGAGCAAAGCTGCAAATTCAGTTGAAATCCGGAGCTCGGACATTGGTTGGGTGGTCGCTACAGTTGACAGGTTGACCAATGCCGTGGTCACCTGACCTCCTGTTATACTTATATATTTATTATAAATAATGTATTACGTTTTGCTGCCTGTCCTAGAACTGGTATTAGACACGAGATCTCCCAATATATCTATATCCATCCATCTTCTTCTTCTTTTCCTTTAGCTTTTCCCTATTCGGGGTCGCTATTCCTTATCTTCCTCCTCCACACCATTCTCTCGCCGGCTTCTTCATCTGTCAGCTCCTTTTCCCTCATGTCCCCTGCAACACAGTCTCTCCATCTCCTCCTTGGTCTCCCCACTGGTCTACACCCCTCCACCTGCATTCTACTCACTCGCTTTCCAACGTAGTCCTCTTCCCTCCTCACAACATGACCATACCACTGCAACCTTCTTTCCTGGACCTTCTTTGAACACTCCACCACCCCAGCCATCTCTCTTATCCTTTCATTTCTGATCCTGTCCCTTTTTGTCTTCCCAAGCATCCATCTCAGCATTCTCATCTCTGCCACATCCATCTTCTTCTCCTGCGATTTCTTGACTGCCCAAGTCTCACTGCCATAGATCAGTGCAGGTCTCACTACTGCCTTATATATTCTTCCCTTTGCTTTGCTATCCAGCTTCCGGTCACACAGCACGCCCGACATCCTTTTCCAGTTCATCCACCCCACTTGGATTCTGTGATCCAGCTCTCTGCTAAGGCCCCCATCCTCTGATATAAACGACCCAAGATATTTGAAGTTTCCCACACGCTCTAGCTTCTCTCCTGCCAACCCCACATCTCCATTTTTGCCTCCTCCTCCAAACCAAAGGTATTCAGTCTTTGTTCTGCTGATCTTGAGCCCTCCACCTTCTATAGCATTTCTCCACCTTTCTAGCTGTTCCTCCACTTCCTCTTTGCTTTCTCCATCAACACAATATCATCTGCAAAGAGCATTGACCAGGGGGCTGGCTTCCTAACATTTTCTGTCAACACATCCATAACCAAGTTGAACAGATAAGGGCTCAGGGTCGATCCTTGATGGAGGCCCACAGTTACTGGGAATCTTTCTGTCACTCCTACCCCTGTCCTTACTCTGGTGTGAGATTCATGGTACATATCTTGTACAATCCGCACATATTTCTCTGCCACTCCCTTCTTCCTCATACACCTCCATAGCACTTCTCTTGGTACCGTGTCATACGCTTTTTCTAGATCTATAAAAACCATATGCAACTGCTGCCTCCTCTCTCCAAACTTTTCCATGACCTCTCTCAGGGCAAAAAGTGCATCCATTGTACTCCTACTTGGCATGAAGCCAAACTGCTCATCTCCAATTTTGGTCTCTCCTCTAATCCTTTTCTCAATCACTCTTTCATAAATCTTAAGCACATGCTCCATCATTTTCAGTCCTCTATAGTTTTTGCAGTCTTGGATGTCTCCTTTCTCTTTATATATTGGGATCAGTATGCTTTCCCTCCAGTTGTCTGGGATGCGTTCCTCCTCATACACCTTTGACATCAATTCCCACATCAGATCCACCCCCTCCTCTCCCAGAGCCTTCCACGCTTCCACTCCTATTCCACTTGGTCCTGCTGCCTTTCCATTTTTCATTTTTCCAATCGCCTCAGCCACTTCCTCTCTGCAAATCCCAGGTGTCTCTTTTTCATTTGGTGATACACTTTCCTCCTCTACCCATGGGCGCTCCTGATTCAACAATTCACTGAAGTACTCCCTCCATCTAGTCCTTATATCTGCCTCATTTCTTAGTACCCTTCCCCCAACATCTTTTATTTGTCGCATATGTGTGAAGTCCTTTGCAGCCTTGTCCCTGGCCCTTGCTATGCTGTACAGTCTATTAACCCCCCCAGGCGTGTTCAGGTTTTCATATAATTCTTCAGCAGCACTTGTTTTAGCAATAGCTACTGCGCGCTTTGCTTCCTTCTTAATACGCTTGTAGTCTTCCTTATCCTCCTCTGTCTGTGTCTTGTCCCACTTTTTCTTTGCCTCCTTCTTTTTCCTCACGAGTTCTTGTACCTCTTCCTTCCACCACCATGCTTCTTTATCCCCTGGCGGACCCTTCCCTGATGTTTCTCCCAACAGCTCCACAGCAGCCTTCTTTATAACCTTTCCATTTTCTTCCCACCAGTCCTGTGCATTTTCTTTTGGTAATATTCCTCCCAGGACTTGAGTCTTGAAGTGTGTTGCTTTATCTCCTTCTTTGAGCTTCCACCACCTGATTTTTCTTATGCCAATCTGTTTACCTTTTTGCCTTATTCTAATATCACAGTCCACTAATACTGGTCGATGTTGACTAGACACACACTCACCATTTATCACTTTACAGTTTTGTATCTCTCCAAGGTGGTTCCTTCTGCATAGAATAAAATCAATCTGGCTTGCTCTTCCACCACTACTATATGTGAAGAATTGGTCTTCTCTCTTCTGAAAAAAGGTGTTAATGATGGCCATATCATAACCCACTGCAGCATCCAATACAAACTCCCTCAGCATTTGTCTCACCCACACCCCATCCTCCATGCACTCTTTCTCTCCCAGCTCTGCTACTACCAACATGTCCATTCAGGTCCGCCCTAGAAAACACCGTTCTTCTTTAGGTATCTCATTGATTTCTTCATCCAACTGGTTCCAAACTCTTCCTTTTCTTGGACTTCACACCCAACTTGTGGAGCATATGCACATACTATGTTGGTGACATTATCTCCACATTCCAGCCCCACACTCATTATTCTGTCATTTCTCCTACTAGGGCGTACCCCGTAAGCGACGCGCAGGAGCCCCGCCCGACTCTTGTGATAAAGGAGCAAGGGCTACCCCGTCAAGGGCGGACGGGGTTAAAGAAGCAAGTCCTGAGAGTGGGTACCCTCAATGTGGGGAGTATGACAGGGAAAGGTAGGGAACTTGCAGACTTCATGAAAAGGAGAAAAGTGGGGATATTGTGTGTGCAGGAGACCAGGTGGAAGGGCAATAAGGCCAAGGAACTTGGAGAAGGATGCAAGATCTACTACAGTGGGGCCAACAAGGAAGGAAGAAATGGAGTTGGAGTCATCATCAGTGGAGAGTGGAAGGACCGGTTGGTACGTGTTAGTATATATCCATCCATACTTCAATGGATAATGGATATATCTAGTATAACTTCAATGGATGATCATATATGTTTTCTCATGTATGTTTTTATTCTATGTTTTAAAATATATAACATGATGGAAGTTCTGTAGACCTCCTACTAGAAGTTAGAACTCGATCACGTCTGGGTTATCGTGAAAAGACTGTTCGTGATTATCGTGATTTAGGAAGGAAAGTAAAACTGGAAATGAATATTATACAGAAGTGGATATGTGAATACGATATTTATATTGAGAAAGGATTTGCAGAGATTGAATTTATCATGCACAAACTATTGGAATGATATAATAAACAGAAAACAACAGCATTGTCCTAGCTTGTCATGCTTTGGGAAAGAAAGTGAAGCTGAAATGTTTTTTATCTGCGAAAAGATAATTGTGATATTTTGTGTATCGAAATTGATTACTATTCAAAAAATTTCTAATAAATTTGATAAGAGAAAGGCTCAGTACCCACAACTGATTTTCGATTGAATTTTCATCTTTATTTGAAATAAATTATTTTTTCGAAAACAAGGTTTTGTTAATCCAAGATTTTCATAAGATTTCAACAAGATTTCCATAAACAAGAAGGAAGAGCTAGTATTGAAATTTGTAAGTGGAAGTGAAATACACTGAGATAAATACAATTAGGGCCGGTTCATGAGCTCGGGATTTAGCCAAGTCCTAGACTAAAACAGGTGGCCACCGTAGCATCGACAAACGTTAGCCTCGACACTATGTACTAAGGGCTCTCTATGCTGCTAACCCACTAACCTGTCGAGACAAACGTTTGTCGATGCTACGATAGCCGCCCGTTTTAGTCTAGGACTTGGCTAAATCCCGAGCTCATGAACCGGCCCTTAAGGTTCAATTAGGGTTATTAAAATTGATGCTTGAATACATAAAAATTAAAATATTTCATGGATTCACGATATTTTATTGATTGGAACGATATTACGTAACTTTAGAACAAAAATAACACGGAGCTATTCCAATTTCTTTTCAACATATTGATTGACTCATGTCCTCTCAGCATGAGAAACTTCCAATCAAGCTCCATCTCAACTGATATGTATCGCAGAGAATGACATGTGCTAATTTCTGTGATACCACTCGTAAGTCATTCACCCTTCTGACTGATCGAACAATAACTGCGATTGAATAACCGTCACTGTTATTTATGTCGTTACTTTTTAGTAAGGCCTGCTTGGAACCTATATACGTATATAAATACTTATCAATAAAACCGTAACCCTACATTATGCATGGTTTCATACATATATATATACAATTTCAATAGACTCACGACGCCAATTGAGTCAACCCAACACCTGTCACGTTGCGATTATATCTATAGATATAGGAGATGGAAAAAGGTGGTAAACATAGATGTATTTTTAACAGATATATAGATATTATAATAATGCATAGCAGTGGATAAGAGTGGATATGTGTTTAAGCTGATCATAATGAATGTTTGATAAAAACAATTGCAATAAGGATATTGTTACAGCATTAGCCTACAGTCTAATTAAATCTTGAAATCATAAATACGGTAGGTTCTCAAAAAGAACAATATTTTAGTAATAATTTTGGGACGGAATTATTGGAACTCATACTTATTAACAATTGTAATGATATGATACTAGAGTACAGTTAATAGGTTCATGAGACAGTACTATAAAAATATTATGTAAAGTAACATCTATTAAAAAATAGTCTAAATTCACTAAAACTTGAACAGTACCTATGAGATTATTTGTTTTTTTCGTTTCCAAAATATACTATCCATGTTTCCCCGAAAGCTACATCCCCAAAACACCAATATTGCCCTATTTGTATGGACATCGCAAGTCGTCCTGGCATTGTCCACAACAACAACAATACTCTACAACAAGAAGCATCTGAAGTGAGTTCAGTTTGGCAGTGGGAGTGAAAGGCGCGCAAACTTTAAATTGACTTTTCTTCCTTCTAAAACTGACAAAGGGGGGCCTCTTCTGTGTGCAAGAGGCCCATCTTTGTCTTCTTACGCGGCGACGAGCGCGTTGATAATGATAATGGTGAAGCGGTCTCTCACAGAGAGACTTTCCTCCCCCAACTCTTCTTCTTCTTCTTCTTCTTCTTATTCTTCTTCTTCCTCTTCTTCTTCCTCCTTTATGCCAGCACCAACTCGTGACCATTCTCTGCTTTGATCTAACTTTCCTGTTGTCCACTCTCCTGTCTATCGTCCGGGTTCACCCACAACTTTTCAACTTCGTTAGCACGGCGCTGCTGGATATGTCTTGACTCGGCTAGTACGTGTTGTAAGGTAGGCGAAGAGACGAAGCCCGCAGATTTAATAAACGTGGGAGTTTTGGAGGAGGAGGAAGAGAAGGAGGAGGAAGAGGAGGAGGAGGAGGAGGAGGAGGAGGAGGATGATGAGGAGGAGGGATGAGGAGGAGGAGGAGGAGGAGAAGGAGGAGGAGGAGGAGGAGGAGGAGGAGGAGGAGGAGAAGGAGGAGGAGGAGGAGGGAGGAGGAGGAGGAGGAGGAGGAGGAGGAGGAGGAGGAGGAGGAGGAGGAGCAGGAGGAGGAGTAGGCGGCAGCTGTACAGCTGATAAGAAGACATGAATGAAAGGAGAGATATTATGATTTCAGTGTTTGTGATGGTCTGGTTTGAGTTTGATCCAGGGGGACAAGGAGGAAAGGAGGATGGTTGAATTGGAAAAATTGTTTTGATAATCTTATTCTGTTTAATGAACTGGGGGGGGGGGTAATTATATTATAAATCATTCAATGGAATGAAATTTTAGACAAATTTTGTTCTCGAAAACCCCATATGAATAAGTTGAGTCTATGAGACAAATGAGATACATATTACATATTACTATAAACAGTCCACATTTTTATGTAACTTTGAAAGTAGATTTTAAGTATCTTTGAAAGTATATTTGAAGTATCTTAAGTATATTTCAAGTATCTTTGGAAGTTTATTTCAAGTATCTTTGAAAGTGAGCAGTGTTGGGGAAATGGAAAATGGATTATTTTATTAACGGGATTTTCCATTGATGATCAAAAATTGGCAGATCGTATTGGAATGGATTAACTTAATATTAATAGAAGAGAATCATTGAATTATCAATAAAGCGTATAAAAATGATGAAGGAAATTGATGGGGAACCATTAGTGATAGCCAAATGAAAATTCAACTGATTTGAAATTTTCAAACTGAATTCATCAGTTCATTAGTCACCAAATGACATATTGAATCATTATGAATACGCGATAAACTAGATTAATTGCTGTTTTCGAGACCAAATTTGATATTCTTTGATTATAACGGTAACTTTTCAACAATTATAGTAAAACAAGGATTCAAAGTCCAATATTTGGTAGACTCTTCTGCTGTAACGGTTGTTTGATGTCGAATATGCTGCTTTTCAAGGCCAAACTCGTTTTTTGATCAATAATAACGGAACTTTTTGAAGAAATTTGAGAAAAGCACGGGTTCAAAATCCAATATTTGGTAGTATCTTCTACGGTAATGACTTTTTCCATGTAAAACGTCTCAAACTATAAGTTGCTCAAGATACTACCAGAAAACTATGATTAGAGTTGAAAAATAACAATGAGTTAACTAGAAACTTGTTTTTTCCACTTTTTTGGATGCTTGCTAGATTTTTCCCACGTGATAAACTGGCCGTTTTTTATTTCCGTTTCACCTACACCTGCAACAGAGAGCTCCATACGGTTCGCATTGTGAAACGTTGGCTGAGAATGGGCAAGAAATGAAAATAAGGGAGCAGAAAAAGTAAAGCAGACCGTTTCGATAGGATCAAATTCTGGTCCATTGATGTTGAATGCGACAGTGATGTTGTATATCCAGTGGTCATGTTCGCTTTTATTGCAGCGCTGAATGGAGGATACCAGATTAGCAGCTACCGGTACAAAGTACATTGTACAAGAAAACAGTGGAGGAAAGGACATGGGAATCTTGTTTTCATAGGATGAGCACCATTGGCCTTCAGGGTGGCTGTTGTAACAATAACATCTACAATGTAAAACGTTGAAAAAATTCCCTGATCCAGGGAACAGGGAACATTCTGAATAGGGAAAGTTCTGTTCACATCACGGCGGATGATACAGTTTGTAGTTTGTTTTTCAATCCATGTAACAAATTGTAGGAGAATAGTGGGGCTTCAGGCTAGAGAATAAGATTATTGTGGGGTTTGGTTAACTGTAAATTCTGGATACTGTATTTTGTGTTATTTTTTTAGTGATCATAGTACTATTCTAATATAGAATTGTCAGAGAACTTGAATTTGACGTCTAGTGGGATCGGTTCAGAATTTGATTCAATAGAATCAAAGACTAATAAACGTTGAATGAACATCCTTGTTGTCGTACAATCTTGCATATACTATGATAACTCAGGGTTTTGTATGCTCAAAACCACTAACCTATTTATTTATTTATTTATTCATTTATTTATTTATTTATTTATAAATATAGAATTGTGCCATAGAGAGAATAATAGAATGGTACTATTAGAATATCAATAATAATAGTGCTATAATATAATATAGAATAATAAAATACTATTCTTTTCTATTAATTTGCGAAGTAATATGCCATAGTGATATCGTGTTATTCTACAGATTATAGCGATCATAGTGCTATTGTTTTATTATATGCGTTTTTTAATAATTTGTTAAGTAGCCTACTGTATGATAATCTTCTTATTTTTGTGTTGTTTAATGAATGGAATTTTGTTGCAATGGGCTTTAGCTTTGTAACATTTATCTGGTTCAATGAATAAATAATGAACAAAAGTCTCAATAGTAGACTGTCGAGATAAAGAATAGTGTATTCCGAGTAGATTGATAGTTTATAGATTGTTATTTTGTGTGGTGAATTCTAGAGAACTCGAAAGTAGGAATACATCGATATATTATAGGCATAGTCTATTAAAAAAAAATAAACATAATTTAGTGACCATTGATTATCATATATACTTGTGCTATGTGAAATTTATCATAATTAATTTGTATACAATGTACCGAATTATTGCAAGAGCGGTCTTGAACAGGACAAAAATAACTAGTAGCCTATATTATTTATATGCACTTTGTGTAGCACTTTCTTATTACAACTACCCAAGAACTAAGAGAAGTAAAGTTTGTTTCAAACGGTGAAAAATTAAACACTGAGCGATAAAACGATTTTCAAATCTTTTCCCAATAATTAATTGATTGTAAAACAAGCCGATCACAGAATAATTATCATAGACGGTGATGGCAACTATAGAGAGGTGTGAGCTGAGGTAACGATGCTAGAAAGATAGCATCTTTAGTAAAGAGGTGTTATAGTCGCTATGTTGAGAGCGGTAGTCGAGCATAGCTTATAGGTGAGAAAATGTATATAGGTATAGAATAATGGAAAGTGTTCTAGTGGAAAGGAAAGGTAGTGGTTAAAGATCGTAGTGTTTATGTTTATAAATCATTAGAGCAAATAACCAGCTAGGAAGAAGCCGGTACTTGTGTGAGTTGGTTGAAAAGGACGAAGTGAGGAAGAGATGAAGTGAGACGGAGAGAAGAGGAAGAGGATAAGAGAAAGGAACAAGAGAAGAAAAAAGGTGGAAAGAGAGAGAGACTTAGGGAAGAGGAAGAGGATGAGAGAAAGGAAGAAGGAAAAATATTGGGAAGTGAGGGACTAGAAAATTAGGAAAAAGAGGTGTAGAAAAGGAGAGAGGGAATAGAGATATAATAAGGGAGAAAAAGAAGCAGGAGGAGCAGGAGAAGAAAAACAAGGAGTAGGAAAAGGATGCGGGGAAAACATGTGGAAGAAGAAAAGAGTTGATTAAAGAGGTAAGTGATAAGGAAAGTGGTGAGAGGTGCGGGGAGGAGTATGAGAAAATGAGAGAGAAAAGAGGAAGTAAAGAGCAGAGAAGTAAGAAAGAAGAAGATTGAAGGGAATATAGATAACGAATAAAGAGAGAGAGATAGATAAGGCGAGGAAGAGGCACTTGAACTTCAAGTGCTGGCAACGAGTAGGCCTATTAATAAGAAGATACGGAATAAGAATTTTCTCAATTCATAATAATTTATTGAACGAAATTTCTAATTAATAACGCTATAAAAGATAAAATTTCTTTCAATAAATTAATATGATTTAAAAAGCAATTGAATAGTTGCAATATCCAATCCCCTATTTTTTCAATTCAGGGCCGCTTTCCCCAACGCTGCTTAAGCGCAACAGCTGATGCTCAATATTTTTTTCTATACTTTTCCTATTCTCCGAATGAGGCTTAAGCTGGATGAATAGCTTAAGCAGCGTTGGGGAAAGCGGCCCTCATTGAAGTGGATGTTTTTCTTCATTACCTACAATGAAACAATTGCCTCAATTATTTGAAATTCAAAAATTGTTTCAATCCATTGATTCCCATCAATTGGAAAACAGTTGATATGGAATCACATGATTCGTCGATCATGTGATTCCATATCACATGATCACTTATCAGAGGCAATATTGTAAATAAGAAGAAGAGAGAGGAGAATCAATTCGTTGATATCAAGCGGATCGATTTGTAACACTTTAAACGTGCTGCTCTTCATAGTATAGTGGGAATCTGCCAGAATTTAGCAATGCAATGCACCAGCTTAGGAAAGTGAATGGCCGGCCGTCTAGTCTGAAAGTGTTGAACGGCGGTGCTAACTGCTGTAAGATTACGAGCATGACGTAACAATGTCTGACAGATGACGGAGAAAAGAAGAAGAAAAAGAAGAAGAAGAAGAAGAAGAGGAGGGAAGAAGAAGAAGAAGAAGAAGAAGAAGAAGAAGAAGAAGAAGAAGAAGAAGAAGAAGAAAAAGATGATGAAGAAGAAGAAGAAGAATAGGAAGGAGGAGGAGAAGAAGAAGAAGAAGAAGAAGAAGAAGAAGAAGAAGAAGAAGAAGAAGAAGAAGAAGAAGAAGAAGAAGAGGAAGAAGAAGAAGAAGAGGAAGAAGAAGAAGAAGAAGAAGAGAAGAAGAAGAAGAAGAAGAAGAAGAAGAAGAAGAAGAAGAAGAAGAAGAAGAAGAAGAGGAAGAAGAAGAAGAAGAGGGAAGAAGAAGAAGAAGAAGAAGAAGAAGAAGAAGAAGAAGAAGAAGAAGAAGAAGAAGAAGAAGAAGAAGAAGAAGAAGAAGAAGAAGAAGAAGAAGAAGAAGAAGAAGGAAGAAGGAGGAAGAAGAAGAAGAAGAAGAAGAAGAAGAAGAAGAAGAAGAAGAAGAAGAAGGAGAAGAAGAAAAAAGGGATCTCACGACAAAGATGGGACAACACACCAGTGTAAAAGTGACAGGAGCGTTATGCTGTCCCAATCTTTATCGATCTTGCAAAGGCGTTTGATGCATGCCTGCTGACCGACAATCAGGCCCCGAGATGTGATGATGCTTCGTGTCTTGCGGGGATCCACTCTTGCGCCCGTTCTTTTCTTCTTTTATTTTCAGTTTCATTAGCGCGACACTTGCTTGCAAAATCTTCCTTTCTTATCGTTCTTCTCATTCTACATATTTTACTTCTTCTTCCTCTCCTTCTTCTTCTTCCTACTCTTTTTCTCCTCTCCCTCCTCCTCCACCTCATTCTTTTTCTATTTATTTTCTTCTTCTTTTTCTCCTCCTTCTTCTCCACCCCTTCTTCCTTTCACTCATTTTGTAATTCTCCTTCTCCTCTTTCATCTTATTCCTCTCCTTATCTTCCTCTTCCTTCTACTTCCTCGTCGTCGTCTTTTTCTTCTTCTTCTTCTTCTTCTTCTTCTTCTTCTTCTTCTTCTTCCTCCTCCTCCTCCACAGCCTCCTCCTCCTCTATCACTTTCTTCTTCTTTTCTTCTACTTCTTCTCCACCTTCTTCTTCTCCTTCTTCTCCTCTCCTCCTCATCCTTCTTCTCCATCTTTTTCTCTACTTCTTATGCTTACTCTCCTTCCTCTTCTTCTTCTCCTCCTCCTCATAATTTTTTTGTTTTTTTTTGTTTTCCTTCTCTTTTTGTTTTTTTTTCCAACTCCTCCTTCTTTTTTCTCCTTCTCTTCTTTGTTCTTTTTCTTCTCCCACTCCTCTTCCTTATTGTTTTTTATTCTTATTCATCTCCTCCTTTTCATTTTTCTCTTCTTCTGTCATTTACGGTCTCCTGTGCTCTTCTCTCTCTCTCCTGTGGCCATTCAGAGGACGCGGCGTAATAATTGACGAGATCTTCTCGTAATGATAGATCGTTAAAAGCGGGTCACGATACCTCTTCACACTAGTTCTCTTCAACTTTGCACTCTTTTTATCACTTTTTTTGCTCTTCTCCACCTTCTCCTCTGCCGTTTTCTTGTTTCCCTTTCACTTTCTCACTTCCTCTTGTTCTTCTTCACTGCTACTTTCTTCTTATTCTTATTTGTTTCAAAGCATGATATACTTCTGTATTCCTTCATCTGATTTCGCTTTTATCCGTTTCTCATGCTTTTATCTGCTCATTTTCTGCTCATCTGCTCATTTTTCACAAGTTGAAAGTGACTAATCTTTATTTCTAAGAAAGTCTTATGCTTACAGCAAATATCTAAATAAATAAATAAAAAAATAAATATATAAATAAAATTTTATTGTCATAAAATTCAACAGAACACAGACAACGTCAAATTAAGCTCAGGGCATGTACAGAAAGTCTCAGGGGTCTGATTGGCTGTTCATTCCTAGCTCTGTCTTTTATTAATTATTACTTTATTTATTTTATATCGTTTATTTTTATTCCTCAAACATATCAGAGAGACATTTTCAAAACAAAGACAACAATACTGCTATTATAACAATATAGCAATACTGCGTTATCACAATAACAAACTAATCTCCATCACAACAAAGTTGTCGGACCAAAACAATAGTATCGTATTGAATTATTGAAAGATCAAAGTAATATTATCCTTTGTACGAGACAAGTAAATAAGAGCTTGTTATTGAATAATAAAATTAATTTAGAGAGGGAAAAATTATGATTATTTAGTTGTTTACTGAAGTCGTAACAAGAATCGTTACAAATCCAACATTTTATTTTTTATTGATTTGCATTATACCTTGTTAATGGATCAACAATCAACATACTTCTATGAAATTTGATAGGCTTATTAATAAGTATCTGGTGAAAAAATAGTAATACAACATATTTTCATATACGAAATATATAAGATGGCGGCTGACTGAGATATTCAATTTGAGTTTACTGGAGAAATAAAAGGCTTTACGAATTATTTGAGCTATATTAATCTGAAGTCTTGAGATTTTGGAAGTGATCTTCACCTCACATCACATACTGGACAATATAAACCATGGGAATTCTTGCAAGGCTATGGTCAAACATAAACCAGGAGTTTTTTCATGTATTTTTTCGAGCACCACTTTAAAATACACGTGAAACCTGGTCGAGCCTACAATCAGAATTGTTTCCTTCACAGAGTTCATGGGAAAGTGTTTTTTAGACTGTTCTGTAGAGTCCAAACAAAACCAACCCTCACTCCTGCTAGTTTTTTTCATACTTAGTGCAGACCCCCATTTTAAAAAATCTTAAAAAAGCAAGCTGGGTCACCGGAACTATTGATTGATTGGAAGAGGGCGAACATTACGAACAGTAACGGTTTCTTAATACACTTCCAGTTTCTTCTAGCTAGTAAAAATGCAGTAGATTTTTAAATTTTGTAAATTCTCTTGAATAAATTCTAATAATTTTCTGTGAAATATGATACTTAAGAGCCGTGGCGAAGCGTGGTATGCTTATTTGGTCATCGCCGGGTATATTTCCTATACCAAATAAGTATACCACGATGACCAAATAAGTATACCACGCTTCGCCACTACTTAAGAGTGGGCAGTAGTAGTCAGCCATGTCGGAAATGGTCCCATAAGATCAATGTAATCTTTTGAAACATATAGCGCCGTTATTTTTGGACAAAAATTTATGTTTGAAGTTTCATTGCATAGAGAATAAAATTCTTCAGGGGTTCTTCTTTTCACTTTTTAATGAGAAAATTACTGCAATAATTACAGCAAAAATAAACTTCTTCAAGTTTGATCCTTACATCATTTGATACTTACATCAGCGTACAAGCCTAGCTTTGCTGATGTATGCAGGTATTATTAAGAGTAATTTACTATTATTATTGTATGTGTATTATTTCCTAAAAAATGTATTGATGAAAATTGTATTGTATTATTGTTGTGAATAAATTGATTGATTGAACATTTTTGGAGGTTTTTTGGAAGAAATATTTAAAATTTGAAAAAGACATGCCCCTGTAACATTTGATAATTTATCAAATAACATTTTTTCAAGAAGATTCTACGTGAACTGTAGACGTGATGTGTTACAGAAAAATGCATGTTTTAGCTTAAAATTACATTGATCTTATGGGACATCAATCCAATATGGCCGACTACTACCGCTCACTCTCCAGCTGGATTTGGACTGTTCTATGAATTCGTATTTGTACACATGAAAAGTTATTGTTATCACGGTAATTTTTCAACAGTTCAACTCACATCTTGGTTACCATTATTTCTAATGATACTAGAATCGAGTACAATTTAAACCAATAATGTATTCTAATTACATAGTTTTAAGCTATGGTCAGTCAAGCTCGAAACCCGTTTTCAAGCTTTCAAAATTCATAAATTACAATAATCATTAGAGTCAAATAAAAATTGATGGTTGAATAGCTAATTGTCTAAAACAAATAGCTGGACACCGGACAATTATTATCTACTAGTTTTTTTATCTCAGACACATGTTGTATTAATGAACATTAGCTCGAGGCTCGGTCAGTTTGATTACGAAATATGTTGTCGATTCTTGTATTAATCAGACACTAAATTCTGAAGCCGCCCTATTGCCGAATTTGAACTCGTTTAAAAATAACGGAAGATTTAGAAATGATAAACATTATGATATGGAATGAGATGGGAGAGGGAATTCATGGAAGATGAGGGAAAAGGAGTAGGGGAGAAAGAAGGAAAGGAGAGAAAGAACATAGAAAGGATAACAAGAGAGAACGAAGAAGAAAAAAGCTAGAAGTAGCGGAATGGGATTGATTTAAGTGCCGGGCCTTTTTTCTTGCTTGAGTACAACTCAAACCAACATTTTATAATCCATTAATAGCACGTAATTTGATTGCTTTATTGGGATACCTTTGCTTTGTTCGTTAGTGCGAAGTACATGTGTTGGTTTCTCTTCCTGTAACTATTAAAACTCAACACAAATCGTTTGAATTATTGTTATTAAATTATTTCACACGTATCTGTTGATTCCATTTGTGAATTCATATCCAGATTCATATTTGATCAATGATATTGTAAAATGCTGAATCTCTTGAGACTCATTTACAATAATTATGTAAGATTCGTTTATTATAATAATTTTGTCTTTTAAAGTTAACATTTCCAATGAATGATAATAATCTTAGCAATATTCCTGGATGTTCCTTTTGAATATTACATTATAATTTTTCCACTATTTATTTCGTACGTTCATGATGATATTAGTCGTTTAGTCACAGTAATTCACATAGTTTCTCATGAAGCAGCACACACCGATGCAATGACTAATCGGTGTGTGTTGCTTCATAAGCAACTATGTGAATTACTGTGACTAAACGTGACTAATCTCGTCTTGTCTTGTCTTGACTAACCGGTGTACGCCTAGCCTAATACTTATACATTAATAAGTTGATATTTCCTTCAACTTAAAGCCCTATACTTCCAGCATTCAAACATGACATTATTCGTATTATTCATAACAATTGGAGTTTATTTTTTCCATTCCAGTGTGTCCTACAAGTATTAAAAACCGAAATAAATCTCGAAATAAACCAGCGGATCACAATACAAATAATTCCTTTCTACCAAATAAACAAGTTTTGGAAGGCACACTGTCAGTTGCACGAAGCTCCATTTCAGTTAAACTGCCCTAAAATGATGTCATGTGATTGATTGATTGAATTCTCTTTATTCAACGAATATACAAGTACATTAAACAGTGTCACATAACTTATAACTAAAATACTACATCTAAATACTTTCATTTAACAGAATAAATGCAACGAGAACCAAAGAACAAACCAGACAAAATGCAGTGACGTTATTTTTTAGGTGGACTTTATTGGATTTTCGTACAAGTGGCCCATAGTGAAACACTCAAACATAAAAAAATCAGCGAAATTAATTTGAAGCGATTCTATCTTTTAGAAAAATTTCCAACCATCTTCAACTCACGCTGAGCCTTTTACAGAAACTTGTACAATAACTCAAATTCTCTATTGGTGTGTGAACAGGCGGGAAGAAGCCGTATAATTATGGAAACAAGCAATTTATATTCTATCACCTTTGCAGTAACCAGACGCGCTATAGCGTTATTGTCGCCTCTATAACAAGTTGCAGCGGTTGGGGCTAAAGGTTAATTGATGCTACAAAAGCAGTAGCCAGCTCGGACATTATACCAATACCGATTATTTATTAACTACCAATTTATCCCGTAAGGACTCGCACTATTGGATGAACGGACACTGTAATAACTCATCCGACCAATAAACTGGTAGCATACTCAGTAGAATGTAAAAAAGCGTGGAAGACTGGGGACTTGTTTTATTTCACGAAAATACAGGTATATTTTTGGTCTTTAAGGTTTTCATGTTGCGTACTAGCTTATTATCATTGTAATAGTTTAGTTCACGAAAATACGTGTGAGAATTTCCTATTCCCCCATTGTATATCATGGTTGTATAGGTTTCTTCTGTTGAGTACTTTCATGGTATCGTAGCCTCTTCTAAAACATTAGAGGCTATGATTATATTCATGTAAAAGAATCTTTACTTCATGAATATACAGATTTTTACCTGGTCTTGAAAGTCTGTCAGCATAGTTAAGCTATGTCTATCAGCTAGTACTAGCATAGTTAGTATTTATAAATAAATAGTTAGTATAGTGAGATTCACGTCAAGAAGTCAGCATTGCTTAGATGGGAGTTTGCTATCCTTGTTCAGCACAAGGCAGTTGCTGATGTCTCTATCCTAGTGCGTAGTTGCCGCACTGTGCATTGTTGTCGCACACAGTCCCAACAAACACGTTTGGTGCAGTTTTCTCTTTCTCTCTCAATGAAACTTGGCATCAATGCTCCTCATATAAACAATGCTGACTTCTTGACGTGAATCGCACTATAGCATAGTTAAGCTATGTCTATCAGCAAGTACTAGCATAGTTAGTATTTATTTATAAATAGTTAGTAGAATAATTTTACTTTAAGAATAGTACTACGAGATCGATATTCATTTCACATGTGTGTGAGAAAAACATAACATAATATTATGTTAATTATTTTTGACATTAAATTGTCAATAACTAGATATTTTTCAAACATTTTTTCGTCTATGTTGGGTATAAGTTAAGTTTGAGGATAGACCAATAGTTTGAATTGATTATCTTGATCTACAGGAACTGATAAAGTAATGATGAAATAAATTTATGAGTTCAGTAGCTCAGTTCAGGCACCAGAGCCTCCAGAAGGTTCCAAAAATTTGCTTTTTACAATATTCTCTTGATAACAAGCATAATATCCAATTCTATCTCTGTAGGAAGTATCTGAACACATTTTAAAATTGCAATGAAAATAATATGTTCGTGAAAATTCAAGACAATCTATCTAAAATATAGTGAGAACTACAAAGATTCGACTATATTCTCAAGATTTCTACTTATTCTAAAGATTCTTGTCTACCTTATAGACTAGAAATTCGAATTCGTTCCTCACGATGTGTAGGATTTCCCTAAGATTAAAATTAGAATTTAATTATTTCAGAGACTTATGTCTCTTGTTTGTCAAGTCGTGCACACAATGCCATTATCACGGTTTCTTGTTACGGTCACATAAAAAACAAAATTTATCCGTAACGTTGTTGCTTCAAGTTTGGGCACGTGAAGATTTGTTCTGCAATCCAACACTGATGTCGAATCTCTAGGAAGTAAAGTAAATTATGGTTACAGTTATTTTTCGAAAGTGTAATAACACCACTTGAAAGTCGAATGCAAATTTCATTGGAATGTAACGAAAAATGAAACCTGGAATGAGCCCGTAACAGAGTAATCCAAAAGTAACAGAATTTCTCTCACAATAACAATTCATAGTAGGTATACAAGAATTTATTCCTATATGTAAATTGTAAATCTATAGCGAATACAAAAAGTGAATGAACTATAAACGTATGTACTTTTTATATGGAATGGTAATGTGGTGTTAACTTTAATAGTTATATGCATTACATGCATTATAAATTAAAAATCAAGTGATGAATTCTATTTTGGAACAATCAACTGGAACATCGGAAAACATTATATGAGGAAAGCATTATGAAAGTACATTCCAAGTTTTATTCGCAAATTATTATTTATTACTGAATCTGATCCACGCACCCACCAATAATCGATTATTACCATATTTCTACAAGAATTATAATAAAACTAAACTATAACTGAACAGATAGATATGCTTTCAAGTGTACACATAAAATAAGAAATAATCTACAAGGAGTCCTTAAAAGTAGAATAAATAAGAAGCCACCACATTGGAGCCAATTTATTGAAATATTTCATAAGGCAAAAATGATTTTTTCAAACTAAAATTCCTTGTCGTTATTTATTTAATCCTATATTATCTGTCTATTTTCTATTAAAATATTTTCATATTCCTGTCTATTTTTGATATTTAATCGTTATTTTACTAATCGATCATTTTCTTACATAAATGGCAAAAGCGGGGTTCACAATACGGTCACACAAAAATCGGAATGACTGATTACCTCAAGATTTACGCTACTTTCTTCCAGTTTTTTTTCCAACAGAATAAATCATATCTCAGAAAAGCAACAATCAATTTCGCCGGACAAGTGTGAAATTGCAATCAGGTTTCAAAAAATAGCGCGCTATTGTCAGCGCATGCGCGTACGAAAGTTGCTCTCTGTCTTTTATTATATAAAAATATAATAGAAGATATGAGGGTCGAAACGGGATGCTGAGAATGAGATATTCCATCAAGTATAACCCTCATCAGGTTACCTTTTGTCGTCCATTCGGAAGAGAAAGGTGAAGCGAGAAAGAAGGAATAAGCAATGGAGGAGGAAGAGAGAGCGAGAGAGAAGAACGCAGATGTGCTCTCAAGGGTCCAGAGGCTATGAAGGAAGTCGCCAATTTAACACACTCTGAAATCTAGTAGATATATCTATATGGTTTCCTATATACTTTATCAGGGATGATAGGATGCTGTGATCTGGTGAAAAAACATCCCTTAAAAAAGTTTCGTAAAAAATATTCTTCTCACCCCTGGACTGTCGGTCGGTCGTTCTCAACTTACAAGCATCCAACACAATTCTCTGGCGATTTCTGAAACACAGGACATCACTGACCCTCACAACAAAACATTAAAGAAATATACCAAAAAAATGTAAAAATCTTATCCAGCATCCGTGAGAACCAGTGTAGGTTTTTGAAAACTTTTTTTCAACCGGATCTGTCTGGCCTCACATAAAAACCACCTTACAGTGCGAGTTGAATAGTGGAACCCCTAAAAAAAACCCTGGACAAACACTAGGACCCCTCTGACAAAAACCTTACCGTAAGGATCTGGTTGCTTTGTCTTATTCAAATAGGTTTTTAATTGTTCAGGCGCAAGTAGAGAAAGGATTAAGGATGTTTTTTGCTAGCAGGATAAACTCATACAGCAGGTAGTTGGAGAAAAAATGCACTTTTTAATTAGTTTTTACGGGGTATCCTGTGGCCTCAGGGTGTGATGGAAGTGTCTTCTCATGGTTGAATATGTAAGTAGGTCAAGTGAAGTTTTTTGGAAGTTTTCAACCGTCGCTCATTGTCTGATGGGTTATTGTGCCTTGTTTGGGGCATACAGCTCCCTTGCTTGATGGGAGAGGTTTTTTAAGTTGTGTGAAATTCTGATCTGAAATTTGATTAGCGGTGTAATTCATATTGTTATACAATTAAATGAGAGTATTGGTTGTGATTCTCTTAACTTACAATGTAATTGGGAGCAATTCGCTCATACGATTATGTAATAATCGACATACGATTACTGGTTACACATTACTTCTATTATTTAATATTATTTTCTAAAAAAAAACTGAACCGTATAGCCTACAAACTACAATAGAACTAAATGTATAATAGAAGAAAATTCAGTGTTACATGAATTTAGAAAGAAGAATAAAACCAGATCTCTTGTAGTTAATTGTAGATTGTAGTTTATTTAACAAGCAGAAATTACACTCAACCTTCGACAAAAATTTAGGTAATGTTGTTCAGTTCGTCCATTTAGTTCACGGAACTAAATCAAACTGAATCGAATCAAACATAAATTTAACTCAGCTCCAACCTTCATTGACATTCAAAAAAAATTAATAGCTGAAAAGTTGGTAAATAATGCCTGAATATGGAAGATAAATTTTTAAGAGAGGGTTGTGTTAGGTCAATATCATGCAGTAAAAAGGTTGGTCAGTTTTTGATCTTGAAAATATAAACGAGACAATTGTTAACTGGTCTAAGATTAAGCTACAAATTTTTTTTATTAATTTTCTTATTTATTATTCAGAATGAACAGTTGAACACTTCCAGCTTATGGGAATTTGATGGAGGTCACCATTATTTTTAGTGTAGGAAATCAGTTTTATAATCAATATCTACATCAAATATGGCTAGCAATCATGCAATCATTTTCGACATTATTTCTTAATAATTACAAATATTAAACAAATAATGAAATTGATGCATTACTCCAAGAAGAACTTCAAGGGAAGTAGTGTTGGGGAAGAAAAATCAATAAAATCAAAAATACAAAAGAAAAGATAAAGGACGGAAATGGTGGAAAATATGATAAAACAGTGGGAGAAATCAGTGTGCAAACTATGAGGAAGAAGAAGAAAACCAAAGAAAAATTCCACAAGACTACAAGGATGACGAAGAAGAATAAGAAATTATCGCATGCGACCAACGCGGGAGAAGATAAAACAATAAACTATAAGCGAATTTATGGGAATCATGACTGGAGGACAAACCGTACTACAACATGCTCATGAAAGCATGCAAACCTTACACTCATATTATCACTATATTCATACTAATTTCACTGTATTATCACTATATACACGATGGTTTTATGAGAGAATTCTGTCATACTATAGTTTTGCTACTAACACTGTATTATAACTATATTTAGTGAGATATTATATGAAAAAGTATTACTGAGTATGGGGTACCACCTTGAGTATGCGTGACGCGATGTGATGAGTGAGTGAGTATCCTCCAATTCTGCAGACGAAATTAGCACGGCAAGGATAAACTGTGACGTCATAGTTTGTCAGGAGGTCAGTCGTGATTTTAAATTAATTATCAATTCACGTAGCGCAGTCTAATATCTCAATCCTGGTTCCCAGCGGAGAGATGTCACCTGAGGAAATATTATAAGTTTCACTCGTAACTGGGTTGGGATCGCATTGATGAGATTGATTAGTGTTGGAGGAAAGTGTGAATCAAATTCAAATTCAATTGTATTGAGACAAAGCAATACACAACAGACCTAGTCGAAACAAATTAAAAATGTCAGTGAATCAATAAAATTCTTAACTAATTAAATAATTACCTAGTTAAATACTGTTTACAATTGTATTTAATCTATATTTTGTATTATTTATATACTTTCTGGAAATGGTATTTGAATAAAAGGAGTAGAATAATACTGAAATGAATGTAATAAATACTGTATATCAAAAATGAATATTGATCACAATATCGTAGCATATAGAGTTTTGGGTAGGCATAATCAAGAAAAAGGAAAGAATGCTTCAATCCTCCTCTCTTCCAAATTACATTGACAGTAGTTCTTATAAGGATTGTTTCACAAATTATGTAGGTACGGGCAATCGGACATATATAACAATAAGTTGAGATAGCATTGTGATTTATGAATCATTTATAAGTTTTTAACTTATATGTAGAAATCCCATTGATGTTGTGGAACTCCATGATGATATAAGGCTACACCGGTTAGTCAAGACAACACAAGACGAGATTAGTCACGAAGCAACATTATGAAGCAACACACACCGATTAGTCATTGCATCGGTTCATAAGCAACTATGTGAATTACTGTGACTAAACGTGACTAATCTCGTCTTGTCTTGTCTTGACTAACCGGTGTACGCCTAGCCTTAGACTCGACCCAACATTTCCCAAATCTCTCAACTTGTTTTCTCTTGGCTCATAGTCATTCTTTGCTGAGAATGAATAAACTTCTATAGAATGGAATAAATTTAATAACTTCTATAGAATCTCAGTGTTTTATAGAATGGAATAAATATAGCAGGATCCTTTCAACTTGTCAGAAAACATATGTTTTACTCGGCCACCAGTACAATACTTGACCTACAAATGCTGAATCTCGCAGATTATTGAAAAGCTCTTTTAAAAAGAGTTTTTTGGAAGGTCTTCTTTAAAAAGGTCTTCTAAAGACTTTCAAGCCTTTTGATTATTGTGTCAAAATCACTGTTTAATTATTACCGAAACAGCTGATTTCTGACAAGTTGAAAGGATCATGCTATAACTTCCATAGAATCTCAGTGTTCTATAGAATGAAGTAAATTATTTCCATAGAATCACAGTGTAACGAGCACACAAAAGACATTTCAAAATCAAATCGTTGGTCGTTACAAAATTCAAAATCTCGAAATGCTTTTGGCCAGCAGATGTGGGTCACATAGAGGGAAGCGAGTAATTGCTCCCAGACAGGTAAGCTCTCCTAAACATTTTTGATTATTTTTCTGGGGCACTGGATATTAATTCAGGACCGACATATTGTTACTGAAACTTCTCATGGACAGGGGCTGAAAAAAAGAGCTGAGGATAGAGGTCCACACACACAGGGAGAGGGTTGTTGCGTGCTTGGATGGACAGATTTTGAGTTTATGAAAGATGTGTGCGCCTGCGCGTGTGTGATAAAAAGTATAGCTACCCGTCGGTCGGGAGTTTTTTAGAGAAGGGCCCCAGCCCACGGGGCTTGCCTTGCCTGCTGGTCTAGGGGTGAAGGGCTGCCGTCCTTAAAAAACAGATGGCTAGCAGAAGGCCTTTTTATAAATGTGAAGGAACGCCACACGGTCAATCTTTCGCAAGAGGTTATGAAAGACAGCGAGAGGTAAGATGAAGCGAGAGGTTTCGGCACTCACCTCAGGGGTGAGTCTAAAAAAACGGAAGAGGGAGGGGTCGCTAGAGGAAGGATATGAGAAAAAAACGCCATCCGAGGGTATGTTAGTTGTCAGCCCTCCACCGTCCCAGTTTGCAATGCTGTTTTGTTCGTTTTTTAAAGGGTGCATCCCAGGTATAGAAGAGATTTTTGTTAATAGGGCAAGAATTCATCCATCCTGTCGGCCGAGGCTCAATTTTGCCCGTGGATCAAATTCACATGCTTCGAAATCTCCGGCTAAGAGCTGCACTCCGGATGAGACTACCCTCAGAATGGTCAGATTACCCCCGGGAAGAGAGAGACAAAGCGTTTTTTGGCGATGAGTGTGAGAACTTTCTAGATTTTTCATCGGCAGTCGGAAACCATTGCACCTGACAAGGGATTGGATATGAAAAAAACAACGCAAATTCAGAAATCGCCTCGCTAAAACAAAGAAGTTTGCAGAAACTTCTGATGTAGATATTACAGATGTTTTTTATGATAAAGATTAGATTTTAAAGTACTTCGTTATAGTATATTTTATTTTAAGATATTCAATGTTTCGTGATATCCTATCTCATATTTTTATTTGATCTTATGATTTACAAGATATTTTTGATAGCTCTTGAACCTTATTTTCTTATATATTTTTTGGATCGAACGAATAAAAATAGGAGAGAGAAAGAAGCAGGCGCATAACACTTCTTCTATTCTAAATTTTTTACTAACATGACATGAATAGTCCAAACGATGTTTATATGAGGCTCAAATTACTATTACCATCAACGATTTACACTCTTATGGCTTGTTTTCACGATTCTAGTACACGTTCTTGTTACTGGAGGCAGGTTACTAGTTTATAGGTAAGTAGATGGGCTTTTGGTAACCTGCCTCCAATAAGTAGAACGTCTACTAGAATCGTAAAACCCAGCCATAAGAGAATAATCCACAAGTAAATTATTAATTTTGAATGTTGTGAGCATTATTTGAAAGCCGTCTGCCGTGAAACCACTTAAAATTCGAAATTTGCATGTATATTGGAATAATTATTATGCTCAGTAACCTCCATTGTAGTATAGTAACTAATAATGATGATTATTTTACTCGTTTAGTTCTCCAATATTATTGACTATGAATCACCTGCATCTGGATAACAGAATATTCATAAAATAATGTAAAAAAAAACATTACAAATTCAGTATTTCTTTTTGGTCTCTCATCTTTCTTCCTATTAAATAATGTTCCACTCTCCAACATTCTAAAACAATAAGGAATTATTATTGTCATTATACATTATACTAACCACTATAAGTGGTTTGTCAATATCTGTGTCTCTTTCTTTCATTATGGCGAAATACCACAATACCACATCATACACAACAAATTTCTCCTTACAAAACGAAGAAAGATTCAGAATTATGAGTACGGAAGTAACAGATGAATATTCCGATTAGATTGATATTCTGAGATCTGAATTTAGTCTTTATATTATATAATATTGTTCTTGTGAACAACATCTTGTATTCGAAAATTATGAACTTTTTTGAACGTTGAAAATAATTAAGTCAAAATTTTGTCTCCGGCAAAAGGCTTGCACTTGAAAGGAGACCGACACAGTCCAACCAAAAACATGTTGAGACTTGGTCCCCCTTTTCACGGAGGCAAAACGGTAGCCGAAACTGAACTTCCAGACTGTGAAGCAGACCTAAACAGAGCAGCAGTCAACACACAGACACAGGGTGTCGAAGATATATTATGGTCTGCCTGTTGTCTACTTTTAGTCGGTGTATTTTTGGTTCAGCCTCCAGGGGGAGGAAGATGTTCTCAGCTCAACTATGGGGTTGTTCTGAAGAAATAGAAAACGAAAAATTCTGTCTCGAAAACTTATTCATTTGCAATTATGTATAGCAGGATTCTTTTAACTTGTCAGAAAACAGCTGATTCAACGTTAGTAAACGAGCGTAAATCAATTAGCTTTTTTCTGACAATTTAAAAGAATCCTTCTTTACATTCATCGTTATTATTACTACTTGTATTATTTTTATCATTATTTTTGAAGACTGATAATGAGATTTGGTCCCAGTAATTCAATTGTAATGTAATATTATTATATTATTGTAGTGATAATAGAATTGATAATAATTCATTCGATTCTGTCAATAAAAGTGTTTGTGCATGACAATGAAATGAATTGATCCTCAATGATTTATAGTGTTAATGAAATTACTTGAAAAAATTTGGTATTGGAATGAGGATGATTATTTGCTAAAAACTATTCGCAGATTATGTTATTCTATTATGTAAAGTACTATTTATTTGGAATAAATAAATTGAAAAATTGAATTAAATAATTGACCAATTCTTCATTGACTCAATTCAGGGACGTATTCAGTACCAAGTCTCAATTGGAATTCCAATTCAATTCAATAAAAATCTCACATCTAATTAAAAGTTTTGTATGTTTAGCCTAAATGCTTTAATAAGCATCATAGCATTATAATTATGTGCTTCAATTTCTACTTCCAAATAGAAAATATTTCACTAGTCTACAGTGCAATATATCATATTACAAAGCATGATTATATTGTTAATAGCAGCATAATCTTTGTTTGAAAATAGTGGTTTTGATATTATCTCGATTCATTTTCCTTCTACATTTCTTGACAGGTTCCTCTTCTTTTCATTATGACTTATTCACACTGTTCTCACATATTTATGATCTTTCACCACTGTATATTCATAACTTCATCGGCTGCTATGGACTATTTCTGTGTGAGCAATTTAAAAATCTAAGCCCTTCTACTAAACAGCAACCCTTCACTCCAACCCACCTTTCTCCAGTAACACCCCTCAAATTTCCCTCATAATTTTTGATCAGTTAATACTGTGTTACTGAAGAAAACCAAAAGACCACCTGAACTTGGCCTACCGTTCAGTGTAAACACTCCATCTTTTCCAGATTTAGTGAATACAGACAGCAGCACTTGTAATATGCTTCATGCTGAGTGGAAGGGTGTGTGAATAACAACTTGAAGTAAACCTTACCTTATACAACTCATTCCTCTCACATCATCAAACTTTCGATGTCTGGAACATTCATCCGCCTTCTTCTGCTTCCTCTCGATCTTCTTTTTCTTCTTCTTCTTCTCTTATTTTCTTTCTTCTTCTTCTACTTCTTCTTCTACTTTCTTCTTCTTCTTCTTTTTTATCATCATCATCATCATCAACATCTTCTGTTTTTCCGTAATCTTACCACATTTTTTCAATGTGCTTGCACCCTTTTTTCACCTGTTTATATTAGTTGGTGACTTACTATGACAAAAATGACTTTGATGATGATAGAATTTAGACAGCTGCAGCTCTTCTACTGCTTTTCTTTATCATATTCAAGTTTTTATTCTCTATCTATGTGTAGTCTAGCCTTTTTTCACCTGTTTATAATACTTGGTCACTTACTGTGACAAAAATGACTGTGATGATCATAGTATGAGACTCTGAAGTAGTTGTGAATGAGAATTCCAAGCCTTGTCTGGGGTGTGTGGATGATCAGCTTCCTGAATTTACTGATTTGTTTATTATCATTAGTTAATAATTATGAACTATCTGGGTTTCTTCAACAGTGAAGAGAAAAATCAAGTTTTTATTATCAATCTTCTTTGAAACATCATATCGACTGGAACAACCGCACACGAGCATTTTCAAATTCAAACTTCACTCCAATTTCTTCTACGCTTCAAATAGGAATTCACTGTCATCTGACTTGATAAAACAGAGATAAAAAATTGGGATTTTCATTTGGCAATAATTTTGGAATTTCAATAGTGGTAGAACATTATCAAATTTACTATTTTATTTTAGGAAGAAATTCCATTATTAAAATTATTATGAAATTCTCAAGTAATATGTTTTATACCATACAAGATTAAATCCCGATATTCATCAACAATCGCATTCTAATAAATCATCTTCATCAAAATATCCTGAAAGTTCTTGAATCCAATCTCGATATTCAACAATCCAAAGATATCCCCTTTCAAATATTCTCAAAATTCGAAACATTAAACTTCTTTTTTTTGTGAACAATGCGTCCAATCAAATTATTTTCCTATCAAAAACATCCTGAAAATCCAAAAACTCTAATCTCGATATTCATTAAAAAATCAAATCGCGGTATTCATCAACAATCGCATTAAACAAATTCATCTCTCAATCAAATATTATTACAATGATCACATCCCAAAATTCCGTTACATTTCACCACTAACCAAAATCACAAGAATCATCACCTCAACAACCTGTTCAAAACTCCTTCTTTCCATGGCTTTGTTGTCCGTTAGGTCCATCCATTCTCCACCCTCATTAACACACAGCAAGGTGGATGGAATCAATTTTTTCCTCCCCAGTTCATAACGGGAAACGCAACAGGGTGATGGCCTTGGAACTGTAGAGTGTCCGTTCCTCCTGAAAAAATGACGATAAAAAAGGACACACAAGGTCAGCAGGGTTGGTATGCTGCAGTGGGATCTCCACTACAAGATAAGTTGATGGACCGCTTCCCTAATCTACCCCACTTATCTTGTGGTCAGACCGAAGGGTCTGTGAATTTACGGGACAGAGAATCAACCTTTTCTCATATCCACCCCTCCAACCACCTCCCTCGCATTTCCCCTACTTTTCCTCACCACCCCCCAAAACCAACCCACTGTCCGTCTAGACTACCAAAATTGTGGGAGGGTCCATACAGGAAGTTGACAGAGTGGAGGCTTGAATTTGTGCAAGGTGGATGCAACCTGTATTCTAGCTGTCCAGTTCAAGGTTAAAAGTGGGATGAAGCCTCAATATTTCACCGGTTGTTAGAGAACAATAGACGTAAAAAATTTGTCTTATGTTATAGATTATTTTTTCAATCATTCTTTTTACAGAATTATTCATTGATCAGTGGCCGATTAAATTTAACTGTTCACGAATGATGTTGATGTTTAAAGAAAATTATCTAATGATTGGTTTCGTCAAAAAATGGTGTTATTTTATTGATTAGTAAGGAATTGAATTTACCGTCTTAGAATGACGTCATCTAAAGAAAATCATCAAATCATCTCTCATCATCATCTGTCCCAATACACACGCACAAGCTGAGAGTTTATGTGGGCATCACCGTGGCAGAAAAAATAAAGAAATAAATGAATAAAAATTGAAGAAATAAGTGAAAGAAATAAAAGAATAAAAAAAATAAACCAATGCAATGAGAGCCAATAAACGAATCTAACGTCAATGCAATGACGTTATTTTACGGTCAACTGACCGTTAGTTGAACAGGTGGTTAAAAACAAAAGGATTTTCGTCCAACTGGCCGTAATTTTTCTAGATATTTTAATAAAATGTGTTAGTAGTGACAGAAACAAGGGATATTAAATACTGGGACAGTGACAAAGAACAGTATATTAATATTTTATGCTAGTGATCACAGTATAAAGAACACTGATTGGAATAAGTGTAATGGAGATTCAAACTTTGCTGAACATTTGATAACAAATAATCATAAGTTCAAGGCTACATAAGGCCGAGGAGAATGTTCAGTTTCTGCATTTTAATAACAAGGGCAGAATTCTCAACATACTGGAAGCTCTAGAAATAACTAGGATAACAAAAGATGATCAACAGCTGAGTTTGAATGACCACATTCATTTCAATCAATACAACACCACAAATCTCATTTTATCATAATTTGTTAGGCTGGTATTACGGTATTAGTTTATTCCTTTGTTTTTCTTATCCTTCTGTAATACTGTTTCATTTATTTCTTAGTTCATTGTAGCTATTTATTGTTCTTCAATTGTGTTTTCTTTTTGAATCGCCATTTTGTAATGTTTGAATGAACTGCTAATCGGGGAGGAGCTTGTCTAGGCCAATGGCAGCCTTTCACGGTCATTGGCTGGAGCGTCTACCAATAGCGGTGCTTTACCGTTAGTATAAATACTGCTGCTCTGTACGTTAAATTTTCAGTTTACCAGAGATTGATAATGGTGTAACAACCGAAACCGGTATCTCGATTTTATAATAAATCAGTGGTTTGACAACATCTTGTCTTTTCATTAATTAGTATAAAGAATATGCTAGTGGACCAAAATTTGTCCCACTTTATAAGACTGAAGCTTGAATGAGGTTCGCCTGATTAAAAATGGATGCAAATTTTTACAAAGGCTGACTGACGTATCAAGCGTTCTGTTTACTGACTACTTTTCAGCAAGCAAATTGCACGAAGGCTGCTCTATGACTCTATTCAAAGCATGCTATGGAATAAGCTGAAGAGTCAATATTTAACAGACGTCACCAGACTAGTTCTAGATAGCAATTGGGACACCAATTACGTTGAATTCAATTTGGTTGTTTGTTGTAATTTTTATCAACAGAATGTTTCTAACAAATAAAGCTGGATTGGATTCACTACAATTAGAATAGTAAATGATTAACAATTCAAACTTGATTGTTGCTAGAATGTATATTGTTTGAAACTTACAACAGTTTGAAACTTACGAAATATTTAAAGAATATCAGACACTTTATCTGATATTTACATTAATCAAACGCTCCACTTTGTCTCTCTATTCAACAAGTAAAGGACGTGATAGCTTTGTATTGAGAAATGAATGTGACTCTAAAACGGATATAAATATTATATAATTCAATATATTGAGTAATATATAATTATATATTAGTATATTATATATATATTTTTAAATATATTCTAATATAACTTAAAAGAATATTAAAAATACAGTATCAAGTAATAAATAATAATATATTAAAAAATATATGTATTCAGAACGTAAAAAAGGATTTAGTACTGACTGGAATTACCACTGACATTACTAAAGCCTGGTTTTCATCAGTAGAGTTAGTGGTAGAGTAACTAGCATACTAATTCTACCGTACTAACTCTACTCTACTTACTTGGTACTTAAAAACAAATACTCTACCATCACTCTAATCTACTATGAACGTTTTCATTGGGAGAGTTCACAAAATAGTTAGTACTCGCCCAGGGAACTCTACCACTAACTCTACTAATGAAAACCAGGCTTTATTGTCTAATTTTGACGAATCAGAAAAGTAATACTGTATTTAAATTCTAATAATAAAAATGCATGAGCTTAAAACAGATTAAAGGCAGAATTATTTCAATTTGACCACTTTAAATTTCTAACAAACTATACGATTATCAGCTGATAGGTCAAGGAAAAGGATAGCAGCCCATTCATTCTGGTATTGAGTGGTACAACAGAAGTTGAGTTGTAAGGCTCAGTGAAACGTTAGGGTAGGTCAAGTGCTGAAACGTATCACAGTTCTAAAACAGTGAGCCTCTCCTGGAAACCCACTTTAGCCAGACAGGAAACAAGCATTAGCCAGACGGACAATCTCAGATCGCCCGCCTGTGAAGGAAGCAGCGGCTATCTAAAAACTCCCCTCCTTCATCTCCTTATCCTCCTCCTCCTCCTACTCCTCCTCCTCCTACTCGTCCTTTCTTTCTCCTCCTTCTTATTCTTCTCCTCCTTCTCCATTTTCTCCTTTTCCTCCTTCTTCTTCCGCTCCTCCTCCTTCTTCTTTTCTATCTTTTTCCTTCATCGTCTTCTTCTTCTTTTTGTTTCATTTTGTTCTTCCTCCTTCTTCTTCTTCTTTCTTCTTCTTCTTCCTTCTTCTTCTTCTTCTTCTTCTTCTTCTTCTTCTTCTTCTTCTTCTTCTTCTTTCTTCTTCTTTTGTTTCCTATCTTCTTTCTTTTCTTTCTTCTTCTTCTTCTTCTCTTTCTTCTTCTTCTTCTTCTTCTTCTTCTTCTTCTTCTTCCTCCTCCTTCTTCCTCCTCCTCCTCTCCTTCTTCTTCTCCTTCTCTTTCTCCTTCTTCTTTCCTTCTCCTTTTCTCATTTCTCCTTCTTCTTTCCTCCCTTCTTCTTACTCTTCTTCTTCTTCTCTTCTTCTTTTTTCTTCCCTCTTTCTCTCGCCTCTTCTTCTTCTTCTTTTTCTCTTCTTCTTCTTCTACTCCCTTTCTTTTCTTCTTCTTCTTCCTCTTCTTCTTCTTCTCTCTTCTTATTCCTTCTTCTTCTTCTTCTTCTTCTTCTTCTTCTTTTCTAGAGGGTGGTTTGTGTTGACTGCCGGACAGACAAGGGTGGTCCTAACACAACAAACATCCCCTCAAGCACTCACACTCTCCGTCTCATTTTCTCTCTCACTCTATTTCTCTCACTTAGTCACTCTATCTCACTGACTTCGTGCCCAGACATTCCTGGTCATGGGAATGGCCTAACTGTTCCTCCAGCACTGACCTGACCCAAAACTCTCCAGAAAATGATTAATTGGGGCAAAAAAGGACCTTGACCAGTTTTCAGGTTTCATGGTTATTAACTAACTACAAAGCTCGGAACAATATTCTGCTTCATTTCGTCTCCACAGAATCTTGGATGATGTATTGCCAAAACTAACTTTGAACAATCCACTTTGTCTTCGTCCTGGAATCCTCTGTGTTGAAATTTGTCTCGGTTAAAATCTTCACTATCTTATACATTTGCTGAGCAAGGTTTCATGTTTTCCATTTTTCTAAATAAGATCATTTCCAATGAGGCTTCATGGATATTACCATTTTTGCAACAGTAAATTAATGATGCATGACCATTAGCCTTAGAACGTAGCATTTTAGTAGACAGGAGCACAGAAAAAGAGAGGAATTATCTCTCACAGTAGTGCCTTTGTGTCCTTCAACAGCTTGTTAAACGTATGTGGTCTCAATTCCGACAAAATTATGTCATGTTTTTAAAAAACATGCATTTTCTATGAAAACATAAATGGGGTGAACATGTAAATTTTAAAATACAAGAGGAATTCTGTGTTTCAAGAATATTTTATTCTTAGTTGAATGAAGTCATTATGTTTTTGAAATCGATGGGCACAGACAATAAGAGTGTAGGTTTACATCCAACGAAAATATTTAACAATGTCTGTTTCCCCATTTGTAAACAGCTGATTCATCCTTCAAATTGTAAAAAAATCTTCTATAAGTACTATATGACACCTAAAATGTACTAAAGTATGTGCGTGACACCTACTGTCAATATACAGTCAATCATTAATATTCGCAGTAGCGAAGTATTCTATGGCATTATTAATTAGGAATTATGATCAATAAATTATTATCGTCAATATCGTATAAATTATACTTGAAGTACAGTTTCCATATCCAGCCAACGAGTTTGACCAACAATCTCCCATCTTTCAAGCATCCTGCCTTGCTGTTAACGTCTGTCGTCTCCGGCTCTACATCATGTAAACACTCCTCAAAAGCGTCCCAAGAGACTTTACTAGACACTTTTTTTTGGTGGAAAAAAATCAAAGATCTCAACAAGAAGCCGGCCAGAGACCACGTGATATGTGTGTGCGTGTCACTCAAACAGACCCAAACACACACACACAACAATCGAGAAAAGATTACAAACATTCGAGGACCAGGGGGACGATATTTTTAGAAAAGTCCAAGTTCCCTTTTTCAATCATTCTTTTTCTTTTGACTCAACTCGTTCTGTTCTGTGTATGGTAACATGTGCTGTTAAAAGATGGGGGACACATGCTAAGGCAAGAGTTAGGTCTGACCGAAAAATCTTTCAGGATTTTTTTCAATCGTTTTTTGGGGCGAAAATTTAATGCGTCTGACCACAAAAACAGTTGGAAAGGATGCTAGCCGGAGACACAGAATTAGACCATATGGTGGGCTTTTTCCATCTCCCTACGGGATGCTGTGACTTCTGTAGTGGAAGTCTACAGCATTTTGCACAATTTTGTTGAGAAGATTGTGATCTTGGTTATTGTAGTGAGTCGACTGTTCAGATTTTATCGAAATTGTACAATCTAATCAAATAAGAAATCCTCTCCTACGAGTTTACAGTGATCACATTAAGATAAATGAAGTTTTGAAGTCAACTAAGGCTAGGCGTACACCGGTTAGTCAAGACAAGACAAGACGAGATTAGTCACGTTTAGTCACAGTACTTCACATAGTTGCTTATGAAGCAACACACACCGATTAGTCATTGCATCAGTGTGTGCTGCTTCATAAGCAGCCATGTGAATTACTGTGACTAAACGTGACTAATCTCGTCTTGTCTTGACTAACCGGTGTATGCCTAGCCTTAAGTTTCATGTACATAGATAGTTTGATGTCATTTTGGTTGAAAGGACGGTAAATAACTTTCTCAGTAAGTGAAACATCAACAAAATACTCATTGAGTAGAAGTGTTAATTGAATTTTTAATATCTCAATGAAATGATAAATCTCAATCATTATCACCAAGGTAATGACAGTAATCACGTTAATGACAAAAAACAATGATTTTCCATAGTATGAAGCTAATAAGTGTGTGGTCTATAGTTTTCGTTAAAAAATCGAATAGAAGCTCAACTCTCATCTCTTACTGACAGTAAACGAATTATGTACACTGAGTGAGTAAAAACTTGAAACTGTCTATGAATCTCTACTCTACATGATATCAAAAGAAAGTGCAAGCTTTCCAGAACTTCCTACCTCCCTGGTGGTACTTCCTGGTGGTCCATCATGATTAGAGAGCCTGAAAAATTATTACTTGAAAAGTAAGAATCAAGTTCGGACTTGAAATTAGTTTATATGGTAAGTACTCACTTTAATGACAATACAGTTGAGACGTAAAAATGAAACTTATAATAATATAGGTGTAATAACAACTTACCTACATGGCTGACCAAATTCATGCTATTTCACGATAACTCTTACAATATTAAAATAACAGTGGAGTGATATAGTAACAGTTGACTACTCATGTAGGTGGTATGAGTAAGTTAATTATTTGAGTAAAGATGAATAAAGGATGAGTAAAGAAGAATTTAGATTTTGCCTGCGTGGTTTATAATACAAGTAGAATTTCTTAGTTGTAAGGAAAGCTTGTAGCAGTGTATTATGGAAATTAGAAACACTCGTATATACAGTACATAAAAGACAGTGTGGTACAAGTAGTACTGCTAGTATTAGAGAAGTGTAATAGCTTACTTTTCCTTTTTTAAGCCCGGCAGTTAAGCATGCACCGTACTTACTCAAGTCCAGATGGGACTTAACCTGCAGCATGCAGCAATGAAGTTGTTTTGTTTTTACCTTTGTGGTCCCCGTAGAAAGTAGTTCTGCATTCTTATTATTGCTCCAAACGTGAGAAACACCGCAGATGTGTGTTTATTTGATGCGTGTGTGTGAGAGAGAGTGTGAAAGGTTGAATTCTGGTTTGAATATTTGGCTCAATGGCACAATGGTACCGCTACGCCACTACGCATTAGAAAATGGGTATTAGTGTTTTAAGAGGCTTCTGATGTATTAAGGCAATAGTGAGAAAATTTATGTGTGCAGCGAAAACCGAGGAATAATTTGAACTGGGAGAAAGGGTTTCTGCTGCTTGAATTATTTTACTATTAATAATTGATTGTTAAAACAATTTCAGGTGGAAGTAATGCGTGAGACATACAAGTGCCCTGTGGCATGATTTCTAGTATATTATGACGCAAAAAAATTGATTAAATATTTTTTATACTGTACGGTAATTATTTTCATGGAAATTCTAATGACATTTCAATTTTTGTTAGAAATCTAAAATCAATAAATATACTCCCAAACGTATCATAATCTCTGATATTAACTTGGATATTTGTTGACTTAATTTAATCATTCAGCTATGTATAAAATGATAAACAAGGAAAGGTACAGCAGGCGTTCTCCCATATCTGTTCCTTTCACAGTAAGGCTAGGCGTACACCGGTTAGTCAAGACAAGACAAGACAAGATTAGTCACGTTTAGTCACAGTACTTCACATAGTTGCTTATGAAGCAACACACACCGATTAGTCATTGCATCGGTGTGTGCTGCTTCATAAGCAACTATGTGAATTACTATGACTAAACGTGACTAATCTTGTCTTGTCTTGTCTTGACTAACCGGTGTACGTCTAGCCTAATATTCATAAAACAAGACCAAATCCAAGTTTTTTCACGAAGGCTATGCTTTTCAAAATCCAGGTTTATCCAAGTTTTAAATGTGAGCCTATGTGATTTGTTGATAGGCTGTGTTTCTCTGTGCAAAGGCCTACCTCCAAATCGTGACAAATCTAGCAAAAAAACGGTATACCTCGCACTATTTCTCTGTGGTGTTCCCAGACTCCCATGTCTATAAATTCGCCCGCACTAGCTTGCAAAATATCAGCTTCCTAGTAAACACCTACACCTAGCATTAGCATTGCACTCATTAGTTGCAACATTTCAAGTCGAGAAAAAATCAAGTGCTCAACTTGCAACTTGGCTGCAATAAGTCTTGTATGTGACATTAGTAAGTGCACACGTGTAAGTGCGATGCTTGGCGGTGCTTACTGATGCTTAGCCGCTGAATATAAATTAGCCGAAGCTCCTCTTACCTATCACCTCACCTGATGTATTGCTCCGTGAGTGAGACGGCCGCCATTTTGTTTTCAGTCACGTGACCAGGCCTCAGAACAACTTCCGGGTTTGGTTGGAATTATTATTAATTATTATTGCTACCAAGATGTGGAAGACGAGATGAATTTCCGGGATCAAGTTGAAGCTGGGGTGTTGTCATGTGGGGGAGAATCTCGAAGATGCAGAATAAGATGTGAAAAGGTTAGTTAGGGAGGAACATTCACACTGAATTGATTTGAGATCGGAAACATATAGAATTATAGAATTTTTCTATCTGGAAACTCCAATCAATAATTTCAAATGACATTCATTTAATTCAGATGGATAGAATAATGAATTCATTTCCATCCATGAATAACATGTACCAGTTATTACACTTTTTGGAAAGTATGTCAAGAAGGTCGATCATGACTTATTCAATGATAGGAGAAGGGAAGAAAAAACTAAATGAAACTAAAAATGATGAATGTAAAGATGTTTAAGAAGGAGAATTAGACGAAAAAAGGAGGAGGAAGAGAAGCAGAGAAGGAAGCCAGTGAAGTCAAAGAGATAAAATGATAACAAATTCTAAAAAAAAGTTTTCATACTCAATCTCGGTTTTTTATTTAGCAGAAAATGAGTGAAGTAGAAGGAGAAAATAAAATAGAACCTATTGAAGAACGAAGATGGATGCTGGAAAGAGAACTAAGAATGTGAAGTATAATTTATTGCAATAGAATGAGCAAGTTGGCTAATAAATACAACGGAATACAATAATTAAAAAAAAGAATGGGAAAGTGTCTCAGGAAAGAAAAACAAGTTTACTAACAAAGTAAATGAAGTAATCAGAATGAGATAAGAAGAAGATGAAAACTATGTCGTGAAGAAACAAGAAGAATAAGAAGAGGGAGAAGAAAAAGAAGAAGATGGAAAAGCTTATGAAGGTGGAGAAGATAAAGTAGATAAATGAAGAAGAAAGCGTGCCAGCAAAGAAAAACATAAAAAGGAAAGGCTAAAGGAGAAGAAGAAAGAAAAGAAAAATAAGATAAGAAGAAAGAACCTGAAGGAGCAGGAGGAGGAGGAGGAGGAGGATAAGGAGGAGGAGGAGAAGGAGAAGGAGGAGGATAAGGAGCAGGAGGAGGAGGAATAAGGAAGAGGAGGAAGAAGACGAAGGAGAAGATGGAGAAGAAGAAAAAAAGAAGAAAAAGATAGGACAACCCTGAAGGAGGAGGAGAAGATGGATTAGTAGGAGGACGATGAAGAGGAGAAGGAGGAGGAGAATAAGGAAGAAGATTAAGAAGAAGAAAAAGGAGAAGGAGAAGAAGAGAGAAAGAGAGAATGAGTGGTAGAAGAGTTTAGTACGAGAGAAAGAGGTAGGAGTGAGCAATGGAGTACAGTATTTCATTTTTCGGCCAGGAAAATCGAACTCTTCCACTGGTCAGTGGTCGGCAAGTGGTGGGTGGTGGGGGGACAAATTTGTCATAGGTTTGGTCAGTCCGCACGCAACACATCTCAGTGAGTTGGGATTGGACAGTAGTACAGGTGGCGCCGCCACACGGTCGTCGCTTCAACTACGAGAGGACGCTGTGCGTCGGACTAGCCCCTACTCTACTGATGATAGTCACCTCTCCCCTACTTCGGTTAGGAAGCGCCCCCCACCACCGCGCTCCGCGCCGCGTTCGTCCCTGGGCTAGTTGTGGTCTCTCTCCGCGCGAGCCGAGTTTAGCCGAACCGGGCCGAATGGCCTGTGGACAGACACACTCGCTCGCAGTCAGTGGTTGGACCTTCGATCAAATGGTCATCGCAGCTAGCAGGCGCCGGTCACCCTTCTGACACTCAGCATTCTACACCCACGAGTCGTCCGCGACCTACACATCGACATAGTCACGAGACTATTATGCTCTCGCGAACCGACCGCTTCCTCAACGACGAGCACCTATCGTCCGCAGGTCGCTTCCCTATGTTGACAAGTGCTTATCGTACACGCGTTTACTAGATCATGTGTGATTTCATCCTAACTTACTGTGCGGTCGTTCGAGGATAGACAAACTTATACAGTGAACAAACGTTAAAACAATTCCACAAAATAGTGTTAATATTCCGTGATAACTTCCAAGCGCTGAAAATAGAAAATTCATTGTGTGTTTAAATTTTCTACCAAGAGATGAACTTTGAGTAGAAAATTTATTGTGTGTTTGGATTTTCTACCTAGAGATGAACGTATGAGAGTATCTGGGGTTGTGTGAAAGTTTCAAGGATTACAACAAATTACTTACAATATAAATATTTCTGTTGTGCGAAATATTTTGTTATTTATCGTGTCTCCACTAGTTATAAACTGGATAACGATGAACGTAAATTAGAAACAAACTGAAAGATAAACAGTGGTGATCTTGTGTTGTCACCGATGATTTTCGAATAAATAGTTTTCTGTATTGTTGTGCAGCTGGATAGACGAGAAACATTGAGTTCGAATTGTGATTTTGTATGAGGATTTTCTGTGAGTTATTCGAAGTCATGAAGACCAGATTGCTAACGATAGATCTTCAGCAGTAGTGTTGATAAAATTACCGAAACGACAATGAGGATTAAGATGCCGGCCGTGCGCATCGCTCAAGGTTAGTTTTTTGCAAAAAATTATTTAAAATTAATAGTTTTATGATAGATTTTAATTTGAGGATGATAGTCGTTTAGTAAATGTTTGTGGAAAATCTTATTTGAAATCGTTCGATGATAGTAAGAGACGAAGTTTATGTGTTCTAGTGGTGATGGTGCTATCAATATTGACATCCTTGATAATTTTTTTTTGGATCAGAGTCAAGGACAAAATTTATACATTTTATTAACTTTATAGATAATTCTCAGTTTTGGATTGAAGTAATACAAATACGAACAAAACTTATATCCCACATGATTTACCGAAATCGTAAATTGATTGATCTTGAAGTTTTAGGAAGACTGGTAGGAACAACGTTTGTATTTTAGATTATCAACCAATAAATTAACACCATTTTGTGTATCACATAATTATATTATTTTAGGAATTATCGCAGATGATAGCATAGGTGCTCCTACGAATTAGATATTTTATAAGCTGTCAGTAGTTGAGATCTATGATGCATCTCGGATTCATAGCAGGAATTGTTTCGGAGGAAATTTATTTGGATGTACAAAATATCAGTTAGATCGTGGGTAATTTCATTCTAAAGTTTTAAAGGAATTGTGAAAACCTTATTATCTCGAACCCTTCTTCAAATGAAAAGCTATTTGCTTAGAAAGCTGAAAGGAATCCCTTGTTTCTGATTGTAGTTGGAATGTCACTCAATAGAAGCTGATAATACAATTAACAAGAATAATGATCATGTATTGTAGAGCTACTCTCTCAATTTGAAGGGTATCTTTGGAATAAATGATTATTTGAAAATATTGCGTGATTTTGACTTGTGTGGAATAACTTGTGAACAATATACTCCTCAATTTCTTTGAATTGCTACACTTCATAAAAATACATTATCAACTCAAACCTCTAACTAACAAATTACTATAAGTAAAACTTACTACCCTGAATAGGTCACTATTCTGTTAAGTCTTTTAAAAGCGATTATATTCGCTGTGTAGAATATCATTCTAAAATCCAGAAGGTCGAAAATTTGTTAAAAGCAATGGGATATTTTATTTTCTGAGAAACATGAATGCGAATGTGGAATAATGGATGAAATTCTGTACTTTTTCAACAAATATTAATCCATGTTCAAAACTAAGATAAATCTGCTTTGATATCCGCAGTTATAGACTCTATATCTCATTTTCTATTCATAATATTGATACTGAAGTTATATAAATCTGATCAATGCATCACTTGTAGTTCAACTTCTGAAGTCTATTAAATAACAATAATCAACATTATTCTTATTTTTTTCTTTCAAAAGATGTTGATAGCACCTAATTCAGTTACAAATGAGATTTTGGAAGAAAGTAATTTCAATTCTCGAGTTCACAGATGCAACGAGTTCTTTTGGAAAGGAATTATGCGAATGAATATAGGTGATCTCATGATAATGTAATTATTCAGATAGAGTAGCACAAGTCGTAATGCAGTAATGCAGAAGTAGAATTTATTATTGATGAATTCCCAGCAAAACTGATTCTCTTACCTATTTGATTATTAATTTTGTCATTCGAATACTATCGATCGCGTGTCCTTTTGATATTTTTTCAATCTTATAAAACAATAATTATTAGTTATATACAATCATCCCTTCGTAAGGAAAATGGCTAAGAACTATTTAGTACTATAGATTAGGCTACTAAATTTCATAAATATTATTCCTTCATCTCAACTTAATGCTATTGAATACTATTCAATTATGCGATAAAAGATTCCATTGAAACCAATAAATACAACGTCAAATATTGTAGAAAAGCTTATTGATGAGAAACCTGATCAATTCAATAGGAAAACTTAATATATTCCAATATTGGACTTTATACCTTTCAATAATGACTTTAATATCTCTCAATATTGGCAAAACATCTTTCATGCGTTATTACTTTATGTTAAACTGAACTGAGGTTATATTCCGTTATAATATAGCATATTATTTCTCAAATATGTTTTGTTATTGCTGACAATAAATTATTTCCACCAGATTAATGAATATTTACGAATACTGGTCAATGAATGAAGTGAATTGACATGAAATAGCATCAATATTCAGATCCAAACAATATGACAGGATAAAATCTATCCTCGCAATTTCATATACACCGCACTAAAATATTACGAGGACTTTCGAACCATAACCTTCTCAATAAACTCGATACTTTGATAATTTCCTGTCTCAATTTTTTCTGACAAAAACTCCTTCATCGAAAATCGTCCGTTTCAGCCAATTATAGAGTTAGCGTGTGCCAGAAGGCGCGAGCTTACAAAGGCTGTCGAAAAATTATAGACAAAAAAAAATGAAGACAACTATTATAATAATTATCATCGGGGGTTGTTTGATAACATGGCTCGCGCGTCTTAAAGAATAAAGAGAAAGAAATTAGGATGAGGAGGGGTGAAGGGAAGAAGAAGGAAGTGGAAAGACAATGATTTTAGGGGTGGAATGTCTGTCTTGGAAGCGTTTGTAGTCTTTAGGTGGGGAGGGAGGGAGGTGGAGGTGATTAGGGTAGGTGGAGAGGGGTAAGGGTTTATGAGAGGGTGGAATTTGTAATTAAAAAGCGACGACGCATAAGTTGTCAGCAGGATACCGCTGAGTCTCATTGCTGGCACGCTTTCTTCTCCTTCTTCTTCTGCTTCGTGTTCTTCTGCTCCTTCTTCTTTTTCTCCTTCTTCTTCTTCTTTCTTCTTCTTCTTCTTCTTCTCCTTCTTCTTCTTTTTCTCCTTCGTCGTCGTTTCCCTCATCACCTTGTTGTCCATTTTATTATTCACCTTATTTCTTCTCTTGTGTTCCTCTGTTTTCACCTTCATCCTATTTTGTTAACAGGTTCTTTCTAATGTTTGTTCTCTCATGTCCATAGAGGTAATTCCATAGATAAAATGTTTTTTAAACTGTCATGAATATTCTTAGAAAAATGTAAGGACGATAAGTAGATTATGTAGTAGGCGATTAAAAAGCTTTATAAAATAATCCGGTTAACCGACTCTCTGTACTTGTAGAAGTAGTACTCAAGTACACTTTCGTGCCAAAATATTACATTGAAGCTTTCAGTATTTTCAGTATATTTCAGTACTTTCAGAGATAATCCATTACAAGGTTAGTCTACTATGATTTTACTCACTTTATAAATTCATAGACAAATTCAAATAAAACCAAGCCTAAAATGAAACAATCTCTGAAAGATAGAATCTATCCGACTTCAATTAATAGTTCAGTCAACTACCTGCACCTGTGAAGATAATTAACACAAGATGAGCGGTTAAAAGGGGTTCGAAGGTGAGAAATACCTCACTTAAAGCACGCGTTGAAGCTCTCTTATGAAGTGTGTGTGTGTCAAAGGGTTTGAGATAATTTCTGACCTATGTCATGTTTCGCGTGTCTACCAATCCCTTCTTCTTATTGTCTCTCCGGTTTTGTTTGACGTGTGTCCACTGGAGGGTCTTCTTCTCCTTCTTCTTCTTCCCTTGTCTCCTATTATCTTCTTTCTTCGTTTCTTCTTCAGAGAAGGGCGTAAGTGTTTATTGAAAGGTGGCTATTATCCGGTGGCACAAGTTGGTCACGAGTCCGAAAGGGTTAGAAGGAGAGAGAGAAAAAAGAAATAAAGAAGGAAAGAGAACAAAATAGAAGAAGGTAACAGGTGGGTCCATCTGGAACCGGTCAGTTTGTTGCGTTTGGTCTCGCACCCTCTTGTCGTATACAAATAATATCATTAGACCGAGAAACCCGACTCTTTGATCCTCAAAAGAGCTTGTAAACACTTTGGAATCATCGTTGACCAACAATTATGGATTGTTTAGATATTGTTTTGAAGGCACCAATCTTTAATTTGATAGAACTTTTTGTAATAATTGTCTGTTGAAATAATAATTCATACTATTGATTTATCACTAGATTTTACGACATGCAGTCAAAAGTGTTAACTTCGCATTTCGTTATGAATCACAAGATCCCCAATTTCAATTATTTATTAATGTTTATTGTAACATTTTGATGATAATAATATTGCAATAACATCTATAATTGTAGAATATTGTATTAATTGTATTGTAATATTTATGTACTACACTGCCTGTAGAATGATAGCTAAGAAACTAAGGTGTTAGAATTTGATCAATCGGATTGCATTTTATTACTTTGTGATAGGTTTATCGAAAATATGTTTTATTACATTGTTTATTGTTTATACTATTGGAATATACTATTGTTTTGCCCATTGAATGATAAAAATCAAAATCTAAGGCTATCAAAAAGGTTTTATTTGATTAGTCTATTATTGGTTAGTTAGTTATTTGGATTGTCAATTTGGTTATCTAGTTTTTCTATTTGGTTATTATGGTTAGTTTCATTTGGTTTGGTTGGCCTGGCTGAACCATATATTCCCGGTCAGGTCATTTAGTCACCGTTAACTGGACAAAAACAATCGAATTGTTCTAGTTAATAATAATAGGTTAAGGCACGTGGATACTGAGCATCAACCCCACTTCCTACAAGGTGATTAAACCGCTGAAGGGTTAAATTTTTTGCTTTCCGCGCGACAGCCAGCCGTAGACGAATCAAAGACAATGAGGTTCCTTTCTGTACGCAGTCTACGCAAAAAATAAAAAAGTACGTATCCGGACATCTGTCGTTTCTAGCGTAGTTTGTTCCAGCCGTGTTGACAGAAGATACTGATTTTGAACAAGGATTTAGACGAAAGATTAAACGAAGATTAAAGATTTGAAGATTGGACGAAATTTAAGGCGATGATCTCAGGTTGAATTGGATGCAATCAAATTTCTGAATGAATTTTCAATTTTCATAGTATTTTAGTATTTCTAGGGAATCCAGAATCTAGGATCAAACATTTTATGATAATTCCTTTTAGTTTTTCTATACATTCCAGAATCCAGGATCAAACAAATTTATAATATAAAATATATTTTGAATTTAAATTGAATAGGCTGGGCATTCTTTACTGAGTGAAAAGACCCTTGAAGTTGTTATAACCACAAATTCACTAAAATAAAGTGATACCGCTACCGGTTTCGGTAGTTACACTATTATCAGTGTATGTTAAACTATAGAGACTTGCACTCTTTGCTATTATGTATCACTGTTCTGAAACGTTTCATTATAATTTCTCTAACTTTTGGTACTCTAGAATATTGTACTAAAATTTTTCACAGCTTTGTAGGTTGAAATGAACAAACATATAGTAATATTATTCTAATTTGACGGATGCAAATGACTTTCATTTAACGTTTCTATAGTAACAGGTGATGTTATGTGGATCTTTTCCATATAAATAATGTATATAGCACGTGAAAAACATATTTAATAATAAATAAATAGAACGTCACCCATTACCAAGGGAACGTTAAATTAAAGTTATTCGCCATCCGCCAAATTGAAAAATACTATCTACTATAAGTTCAATAAATAATTATGATTTAAAAGCAATTGAATAGTTGCAATATCTCATTTTCCTTCCATCAACTATCAACTCATATTTCATTATAAATTATTTTCTCTAACTTCAGATAGGCTACTCTAGAATATTGTACTCAAATTTTTCACACCTTTGTAAGCTGAAACGAACAAAAATCAGGCAGTTTCTCGCTGGTCACTGTAATAAAACTGTTATCTTATCACAAGCTCTCCACACCCATTTGATGTAGGTATTCAAGAACTCAGCTATCTAAGCTCGAGTGTTGTTTGTTTGCATAGGCACTTGAAGGGTACTGGCCTACAGATGATAACTTCTCTGCTAACTCTCCTCCATTGAATACTGAATCATTTTTATCAAGTTCACCGAAATACGAAATTCAACAGAAAAGTTTCAGTCACAGGAAACGTAAAGGTTGATGGGTGTGTAGGATAATTTTCAAAAACTTTATCATACTCTATAACTTGACTATAAAAATGCTTGAGTCACAAAGAACGAAAAGTTATAACATCCTACTATTCTTGTCTGTGTTTTATGCCCGGTTTTTCAGTTGTTCAGTAAACTATTGAATCATTACTGCTACTGGATCAATAAACTATTTACTGAACGACTGAGAAACCGGGCATTAGTCAGATAGAATAGAAGTACAAGGAGCATAGAAGTTCTTCTTTACTCTCTGATTTTATTGTTCTTCGCAACTGATCTTATCAGTTCAGGATTCTTATCAGATTATATTGATTGAGTTATAGTTATAGAGCAGTTCATATTTCTAATTTTAAAATTAAATGTCAACAAATATCACTTGAAATAATTTCCAAAAATGTTGAAAACTATTCAACGACTCCAAATAATTCTCCATGTATAGCAGGATCATTTTAACTTGTCAGAAAACAGCTGATTTAACGTCAGTAAACGAGCGTACATCAATCAGCTGTTTTCTGACAATTTAAAATAATCCTGCTATACTTGAAAGTTTATTAGATTGATATCCATTGATCAGGAGAATATCAGTGGTGAATTTAAGAATTCAATTAGGCCTATTGTATTAAAACCAATATTGAATATGGAACAAGCTCCATAAAGTTTACAACTTATGGAGTTTTACAACTTTATCCTCGGTATGACTCTACTAAGAAGACTCTCATTAGACACCTTTCACAGGAAACCATTAACAATTCACAATAGAAGGGTCATTCCATAACAGAAAATTTTATAAACCATGTTTAAGTGATCGATACCCTTGTAAGAGACTGAATCAAAACTGGTTTTAAAGATCAATCCAATAAAACGTAACTAACACAATTGTTTTTATTGCTGGGAAGATTATATAATCTTATTAGGTTATAGAATTATGGTTATGAATTCACCTAGGTGCATTCTGCAGCAGAAGCGAACATCTTTATATCAATATGTGTATTAATAAATAGATTTTATAGCCTGGTCACGAGTTAGGTATTAAGCGTACTGAGCTTAACAAGAACTTTACACGGTTATCAAGTTGTAATGACCAGAGCAACGACAAAAGATCGTAATAAATTAGAAATATTTCCTCATCATCTTACTCTCTAACCTTCGTAATTATTTCTAAACATATATTTTTTCATCATCGATACATTATTATTCAATTGACAATATAGTCTACTAACATAATCCTTGATCTGGTTTCGTCAATAGAACATATTATCAGAGACAATTCGAATACTTATAGTATTCCATATTCAGATAATAGTTCCTATCGTCTTTGATATTATATTCTATTTATAGAATAGAATGTATTGTATATACTGTATTTTGTAATAGAATATTTAATAAAATATTCACCTTTATTTGGAGAAATTTTGTTTAGCAGTGATAGATCTGTAAGGTGTTCAAAGACGATGAATTAGCTTAAAATATTTTGTGTTAGATTGTGGCAATAAAGCATTTAGGAAAAATTCAAAATTATCGGTAATGACAAAACATAAGCGGTCAGTTAAAGAGTCTTGAGCAATTATTATCTAATCAGAATGAGTAGATACCGCGCTGACCACTGGGTTTTAACCACTTCCCGGAATATGAAGGATTATAAATTAATGGAGACTTTTTCAATGTAAAAAAGAGAAACTAACAATATTAGTCTACAATTCACAATGTTGAAATTCAAATTTCTACTTCAAAATATCCCATATTCAAAACTTGTGATAACCTCTGATCTTTTCGTTGCTTTGATGAACAGTTTTTTTTTAATTTCACTTTTCCGTTTTGTCTGAGTCAAACGTCAATATTTTTTCAAGAATGCAGTATTGATTTTTTATTCTCCTCTTGATCAATACTATCTTGTAATACTCCACTTTTTTCCTTGAACTTGTCCTCTAAATTAGGGTCTCCAGCGTTTCGCCAACCCCAGACAACACACCGAACCTGATTCATGTGAAATTCTAGAAGTCATGTTTGGGAAACCGATACCCCAAAAATGGTCTAATGGTTCTCACTTTTCAAAAACGATAAGATTCTCAACCAGATTCGTGTCATTATAGAGCAGGTCATGACTTTTCGGAATAAATTCATTGAAAACCTATAAATCTTCAACTACGGATGACTCACCGACCCTTCCCTTATTACCTACCCTCTTCTTTGTCATCTTTCTCACGTTCATCGTCTTTGTCAGTTTCATAGGTTTCTACATTCCTCTCTATTCCTCTAATTTCTGTACATTCTTATTCTATTTTATCTCATATCTCTATTTTCTGTAATATCTCTATTTTCTCTCATATCTTTATTTCTCTCATATCTCTATTTCCTATTTTCTCTCATTCTGTTTATTCTTTTTCTATTTTCTCTCATATCTTGTTTCTGTTGGTCCATTCAATTGTTTAATAATGACTTCTCCTTGTGTCTCTTTTTTAAATATTTTCTCTTACATTTCTCATAATTAAATCTTCTCTTTCTTCTCCAATCAATAGTTTTCTGGTTTTCAATAGTTCTGGCTTCAATATTTTTTTTTCAATTTTTTGTCTCTTTTCGATCTTACCCTGTCTTTGTTGATCTCGTAAATACTGTTTGATAATTAATTATCCTAGTTCCACTCTCTATTATCTTTCTCTTTATTATTGTTAATAATCTCATATTTCTTTTCTTCTGCGATCTATAATTTCTTTAAATTCTCATCTTCCTTTCTATTGAGTTCTTTCCGTGAATTTCGCTTCAAAATTATTTCTCACTGTTCTCTCTTTATTATCTTCTCTCTTACATCCCTTATAATCTCATCTCCTCTTTCTTTCCTGATCTTCAATTTCTCCAAGTTCCCATCTTTCTTCATTCTATCGGAATCTCCCATCTTCCTATCTCTTCTTTTTCGAAGTTGTGACTCGCCCTGAAATCAGGGGTCGTTCCGTGAAACGGCACTGAACTCTGACCCCGAGTTTCTCACGAGTGTCGCCAGGGAGCGGAGTTTTGGGGCAAACTCTCAAAAATCGAGTGAAAATCCGGTCTGAAGCCACAGCTGCCTCGCCTCACCCCATCCCCTCCTGACCTCAGGGTTGGATTCAACCCCACTTCCTGGACCGACACCGGGAAGCTGCAGCTAAAGTATGATGCATTCCGGGTTCATACAATGTTGGCACTCACTTCCGGGTGCCGAATTGGTTTAAGTATTTTTCCATCCGATTACCGAAATTATCGCTAAGTAACGAAATACAGTTTATTTTCATTGGAACTACAGAATAAACATGAGATTAACCAAAACTATAGAAAAATTTGATAGAATATGCAATATACGATTATTCAAGTACGAATTATTATGCCCTTCTACTGCATATTCAAATATTTATGTTCAAATTATTATGCCCTTCTATTGCAAAATAAATTTACTTGTGATTTTAAAAGTTTTAAACGGAATCCTGTTATTCTATTACTCCAATGTAATCATTTTTCTTCTTATTGTAACTTGGATAATATTTACGTTTTGTAGAATACATAGATTTTTTAATGTGCATTTAACTCAACGTGCAATTAAGTATAACATATTCTCTTAACGGGATGGTCTTTTTTTCAATTCATATGAATTTCAACAAAATATTCCCCATCTAAGAAACATTATCACAACATTGCGTAGGATTATATTAATTTTAATATATTGCTAATCCTTTGCATCTCCACTCATGTATGGATAATCATTTCTCTGCAGAAAAAGTATTATTGCAAAAATACATGTTGTTATAAATTTGATTATCTAATCATAATTTCTTGCATCAGTCCTCACATTATTTTCTGAGAAATACAGCCACAAACAAGACTTTATTCTTATTAGTGGTTAGTATAGAGTCGTAAGACAAAGCGTATAAAAATGAAGATTTGACTAACCTTGAAATATTGTCATCGATTTTACCAACTCTTGGAAAACCGAAGGCATAAACTAAAGGAGTCTGTATTCTGAATGTCTTACTTGGTTGCCAAATATCTAGCTCCAGCCGTTCTTTTCTCTGTATTCAAAATCCAACTCTTCTTCCTCCTCCTTGTTTTTTTCTCTTTCTTCCTCTTCTCCTCCTCCTTCTCCTTCACCTCTTCCTTCTCCTCCTCCTCTTTTTCTCTTCCTTCCCCCCCCTCCCAATATTCTTGCCCCTCCGCTTCTAACCCACCACCCACCGAAAAACGGCAAAAGATAAGAAACGCGCAAGTCCAATTTTTGTTTCCGGAAAGCACCACCAGATAGCAGGTCACAGTTTTCCTCTGTCATTCAGCCGAGTAAGAAGAACTGAGCCAAAAATGTTCCCTCCGTCGTAATTCACACAGCGATTACCATAATTGAGCGTAATTTAGTTAGGAGTACTACAAAAATCTCCCGGTCCAGAATACTTTATCATGAATGAATTGGAGGACAAATTATTGTTGTGAATGTATGTTGGAATATTGGGTTTTTTTCAAAAGTTTATAGGGGTACTTTAATATAAACACTCATCATGTCCACCATGTATTAAGACCTGATGGAAAACGATAAAAAGCATTCACTGCTATTCACAATGTATAATTTTTTCATTCATTTAGCAGTGGACAATCGATACTTTAGGAAAGGTATAAATATAAAAGATCTTTGCTGAAATCTGTTCCTCTTACAATATTTACAAAAATAGTCGAAATTTAGACCATGTATCACATTCATTGAATTACAGATACATAAAAGATCTAGAAGATTTTGATGAAAAAATAACAATAATATGAAAGTTTCAAACAACAGAATAACCGATCAGTCCATAATTGAATCCTTCCAACATTCTGAACTCGAAATTGGAAAATTATCACGATGATATTGTTAAAAAAAAATTCAACTATTCATATACCGTACTTATAATCTTACCAACTCAACACATTACAGATTTATAATGAATCTTTCTCAAAATACTTATTTTACTTCCTTCTTACAAGACAACTTTAACAGAAAATCTTGCTGATCACTTACTCTTAAAATAGACCAACTTTTTCTGAGGATCGATCCTACGCAACCTCTACTATCTTGACACTTTCGAGACTACACAATCGAATCTCGACACACATTTTACCAAATTAGAAAGTCAACTTTAAAGTGAGTTCCAAGTCTCCTGACATTACATTGACCGCTAAATGGACTTATTATATGGATATATAATGGATAATGTATGGAGAGTGTATAGCAGAGGTCCTTTTACTTCCAGAGTGCAAATGTGCGCGTATGTGTGAATTGTAAAATATCGCAATAAAGGTTCGCTTCAAAGGTTAAAAGTGTGTGCCGCAATTATTACTACTGTGCCACCATTACTACTACAGAAGCCAGTCAGCTGTTATTGAGTGGGCAGACCAATTAGTGGGATGGGTTGGGAACGAATCACTTCCACGTCTCAAGCGTTCTAGACAGAATTGAGAGAGAGGAAAGAGTGATAGTAAGTGAAAGAAAAAGAGAGAAATTAAAGAAGATAGTGAGTGAGTAGAGAGTAAAGAAGTAGAAGGGAAGGGAAGAGAAGAGTAGAAATGCGAATGAAAATTAGAGGAAGAAGGTGAAAAGTGGGAACAGATAGAAGAAGGTTGGTAAAAAAAGATAGTAAGTGAGTAGAGAATAGAGGAGTAGAAGGGAAGAGAAGCGAATGAAAATAGGAGGATGAAGGTGTAAAGTGAGAACAGATAGAAGACGAGGAGGAAGACAGGAAAGAAGGGAGAAACAAAGAAAAGGGAGGAGAAAAAGAAGACGGAGATATCGTAGAATGGAGAATAAGTGGTGATTGGAGAAAACAAAGAGGATAGAGGATAAGACAAAAATAAACAGCAAGGAGATAATATTTAAAAATAAGAATAAGTCAATGAAAGTGGGAGGAAGAGGAAGTCGGAAACCAAATAATAATGTTCAAAGAGAAATAAAAAATGAAAAATATAATGAGAAGAAGAGTGAGAGCTATACTTTTTCACTGTTCTTTCCATATACCTCGTAGGAGGAGAAAATAAAGCAGAGGATGTTGGAGGTGGAGAAGAATAAGAAGAAGAGGAAGAGACGAAAGTAAAGGAGAAAACCAGAGAGTGGAACCAGAAAACAAAGAAGAAAATGGAGAAGACTAAACAAGGAAAACAGAGAAGAGGAATCAGGAAAAAAGAGAAAGAAAAATAATACGACGAGGATGACATCAGAGAAGAGAAATCAGAGGAGAGAAGAAGATAGAGAAGAAGAATACGGCGAGGGAAACATAGAAGAGGAATCAGAAAATAAAGAGGAAAAAGAAGAAGGATATGACGAGGAAAACAGAAAAGAGAAATCGAAAAGAAATGAGAAGTGAAAGAAGTATAGGAATATGATTTCAAACTAGAAGAAAAAGAAGAAGAAGAAGAAGAAGAAGAAGAAGAGAAGAAGAAGAAGAAGAAGAAGAAGAAGAAGAAGAAGAAGGAGGAGAAGAAGAGGAGGAGGAGGAGAAGAAGAAGAAGAAGAAGAAGAAGAAGAAGAAGAAGAAGAAGAAGAAGAAGAAGAAGAAGAAGAAGAAGAAGAAGAAGAAGAAGAAGAAGAAGAAGAAGAAGAAGAAGAAGGAGAAGAAGAAGAAGAAGAAGAAGAAGAAGAAGAAGAAGAAGAAGAAGAAGAAGAAGAAGAAGAAGAAGAAGAAGAAGAAGAAGAAGAAGATGTAGAAGGATAAAAAGAAGAAGAAGACGTAGAAGGAGAAGAAGAAGAGGAGAGTGAGAGAGGGAGCAAGTGAGTAAAAGAGAACGGAAGAAGAGCACACTTGGAAAGAGCAGACAAGAGTGCTAACGAACGAAGCTGATCTGCTAAATCATAGTCTTCGCAACAATGTGTCATTTAAAATTTCTCACCCTCTGCAATGCTGGGCTCTGGTAGTAGCCGACCATCGCTTCGCTGCACTAAACAACGGTAAAAGAAGGTTATATAGTTACAATCTATCATTACTGCAATTGCACCAAGTAGGCAAGAGTTATTGTTGTGATAATTGGTTTAAAAGATGTGATAGAAAAAAGGTTATGCGGTATGATTTGATTGGACTCGTTGATGTTGTAATGAGGATTAGAACTTTCCGTGGAGAACTGTGAAGATAAAAGTATATAAAGAACATTTTTGTAAAAAAGTTATCCCATTCAAATATAATGTAAGGCCTCATACAAAAATATGCATGAAGTTCACAGTACTCTAAATATTGGGATTATTACAGTTCATGTAGTTTCTAAGAACTTCCAATAGAATTTTTATCATTACAATTTTTGGGATAAATAGAAGAGAAACAGAGAAATAGATAAAAAGAGCGTAATAAGAAGGAGTAAAACAAATCAGTCAATAAGGAGGTAAAATGAGAAAGAATAGAACATTAAGAAGAAAAATTGGAGAATTAAGAAAAAAGAGATAGAATGGTGGTATGAGAACGAGACGAGAAGGAAACATGCATAAAATGAAGTGGAAGAAGAAGAAGAAGAAGAAGAAGAAGAAGAAGAAGAAGAAGAAGAAGAAGAAGAAGAAGAAGAAGAAGAAGAAGAAGAAGAAGAAGAAGAAGAAGAAGAAGAAGAAGAAGAAGAAGAAGAAGAAGAAGAAGAAGAAGAAGAAGAAGAAGAAGAAGAAGAAGAAGAAGAAGGAAGAAGAAGAAAAGAAAAGAGAAAGAAAAGAAGAAGATGAGGAGGAGGAGGAGAAGAAGAAGAAGAAGAAGAAGAAGAAGAAGAAGAAGAAGAAGAAGAAGAAGCAGAAAAAGAAAAAGGAGGAGAAGATCGAATGGACATTATTGAGAAAGAAATAGGAGAAAAACGTGAAGAATGAGAAGAAATATTAGAGACGACTTTCTTTTGCACGGTATGAACATATTTTTTCTAGCGGGATGATGGAGTCATTAGCGCGCCGTTTCCACAATTCCATGGCACCCAGATAGGCGCACCGCACAGGTATTGTCTAGTTCTTTTTGAGGTCAGGCTTTAGGCCGTAAGACTTCACAGGTCGAGCCTACAAAGCAAACATGGATGTGGTCAGACCTGGCGAAAAAGCCAAACACACTGTTTGCTTTGATCGCGTCTCTCTTAAAATGTTTTGTCAACACAAACCTGTCAAACATTTGCAGAAGGACAGAGAAGGAAAGACGAAAGAAATGTGTGGGAAAGAGAGAGAATAACTAGCAGGAAGTGAGAGAGATGATGTGACACTGACCAAATGCTTGAGGGTTTCTCTTAATCCAGCTACTAGATGTGGAGAGAGCTCAACCACTACTTGGCTTGAGAGTTTTTCGAATAATTTATTGCTAAATATCGGAGTGGTGGCGCCAAGTCCAGGATACTTTCAAATTTGTACAATATCTGTGAAATATTACATGAAAATATGATGAAATGTGTAGTAGCAGAGTTGAGTGTGAAGGATTTGGCTGATGGAGTAGCCTACACTGAATCGATTCAACTTATGAGTGTGAATCAAACTCAATAAACGACGAATTAACTATAACAAAAGTTATGTATGGTTACGTATAACTATAGTTATGTTAGAATCAACTTAATTCAATCATATAAAATTGAACTAATTATAAGATATAATAAACTCAATACCAAATAGCGTGTTTCGTAGGACACGCTAAGCCGTTGGTTCCGGCTGCCTAAAAAACAGTCATCAAGTCACGTCAGAGACCCTGAACTGATCAGGAGTGACCTGAAAACTCTGACACCAGACCTGAGCCAGCCAGGTTACACGGAATTATTATTATTAATACCAAATAAATATTTTAAATAGAGATCTTCGTTGAGATCTCAGCTCAACTAAACAAAAGAAGTTATATTGCATCATCTAAGTTATCTATCGCTTCCCATACCGACAACTCGAAATATCATAATTATGATTTATGCATTTGAGCCTGTTGTTCGTACATCATGATTAACAGTTAGTTCCTCTGTATGTTACTAATAAAATAATGCATCTACACTAGCTAGAACATATTTTATTACAGTACGTAGAACTGTAATAGGTTACAAAATAGTTATAATACGTAGAAGCTTTTAGATGCGTTTTATTACTATAGATGTAGTTTGGAGATGTTTTAGAAACCACAAATGTTCGAAGCTGGCTTGCTCACAAAAATGGCTGCTGTCCTGAATTTATTGAACAGTCAATCAATATGGTCACAGCATACAATAGGCATTAATAACTTACACCTGCCGGCTAGAGAGCACCAAACACCTGTTTAAATTTGGCGACTATTGTATAGAGGCTTATTTCCATTTTGAGCGGTTATTTTTCGTTTGTTTTACCACTTGTAACAATTGTCGTGCATCGATTCAATGGATTTGTTCAAGGTAGCGAGAAGCGAGAGTGGTTTTTCAAGTACTGTACTGTATACAGTCTGAGAATTTTAAGTTTCTGAAGTTTTGGACTATCTGGAACGATAATCATGATTATTTCACTAAATGGAATACAATACTTACTAATAATACAATATAATCATTGAACCTATCTTACTAATATTTTAACATTGAATTTATAATACTTTTAATATGATTCCTATAACAATGGTATCTAATAATCAATCACAGTATAGTATTCATTGGTGATGTATTATCCATTCATTTTTGCCAATAGAATACTATCAAAGACAATTTAATCTAAGTACAGTGACATTCATTTAATTTGACGCTTGGCATTAGATGGATAGATAGAGAGATATCACTTCTTGACGTTGCTGATGACCGTAGGGTACGATGGCAAAGACATAATACCTCTCTATCTATCTAATGCCAAGCGTCAAATTGAATGAATATCACAGGTAGTTGGATTGTCTTTGTTACTATGTTCTTATCAAATTCCTTGTCATTAGATAGATAGATAGAGAGATATCACTTCTTGACGTTGCTGATGACCGTAGGGTACGATGGCAGACATAATATACCTCTCTATCTATCTAATGCCAAGCGTCAAATTGAATGAATATCACAGTTAGTTGGATTGTCTTTGTTACCATGTTCTTATCAAATTCCTTGTCAATACCTCTTTATCATTTGATCATTCAGTTATTTATTCCAAGCTTCATCAATCTCAAATTTATAAATATATTTTTTTATTTACAGGTAAGCATGGAATTCCTGTACCGCAGACAAGATCATTGAAATACTTGGTAAGCTAGACAAGTTTGTTGTTCGACTTATCCTATTTATCTTTTATTGAAATATCCTCTTCTGTCTTTCATTTGTTCTCCTCACGGTTTTTTCTTTCTTCTCACCACATTCTTCAATTTAGCATCATTGTTTCCAATAATTTAATTTTAGCTTCGATTCTCCTTCCGCTTTATTATTCAAACGCTATTTTTGCTTTTCATACGATTCATATTATTTTCAACCTTCTTCCCTACTCTGTCTTCTTCTCCTCATCTTTTCTCTTCCCCTCTTTTCTCTCCTCTCCTCTTCTCTCCTCTTCTCTCTTCTCTCCTCTTCTCTCATCTTCTCTCCTCTTCTCACCTCTTCTCTCCTCTTTTCACTTCTCTTCTCTCCTCTTTTCTATTCTCTCCGTCATCTTCATCTCATTCGTATATTTCATTCCCAGTTAGCTCATCATTAAAACCAACTTCACACTCACGACAAACGAAACCAAAATCAACACATGTTTCTCCCATTACTTTCTCACTCACACTACATAACTCGATCTGAATATCTCACAAATACAGCCTTATTAATTTCATACTTCGCCTTATTTACTGGAAGCGCCTAACTATCTGTTTGAAAGGAATTTCCATCTACGATTGTTATCGACTCCACTCAGTGTCCTCCAAAAACACTTTATTATAATTCAATTCAATGAACGTAATAAATAGTTAATTGTCCATTAAACTTAATGCGTATTATCGTTATTTTTTCTAACGCCGTTCCCGTAGTATGACATAAGAGTTGTACTGTACTTTCTTGTGAACTTCGTGGAACAATATTCTTGGTGCCCCTGACCTCTCTATCACTTCCAGCGTCGATGGGATCAAACTCGGGGCACTCTAACCTTTTATCCTTCTAAGCTGGCTAGCGCGTATTGCTACCATTGTCGCTCATAATTCATAAACGCTCCCTTGCGCGCCAATTTAATGACAAATGCGCGCCAAACATTCATCAAACACGTCATAAAACAAGTAATATTTCGGCGCTAGTATTGTATTCGGGTCCCTCCCTCTCGAAGAAACAATGAAACGGTATTTCAAGCAGCCAGTCAACAACTTGGCTACTGTATATGGATAGGTGTCGTGATTTAAACCGTTCAAAAAAGTAGAAATAGGCTAATTGTTTCTTGCAAAAAGTCGAACTGGAATAATATTATTCATGCAAAAAGTTGTGTTTCAAAGAATTTTTTGAAGTCAACAGATGTTGAATGTATTAAGAGGCGAATACAGTTTTTAGAATAATGTCGAATGCACTTTGTGAAGTATAATTATGTTTCCCATGCAAATCTAGTACTAGCTGTAATATCTAGTGACAAACTGTAATATTCGGAACATTTCAAAAATATATTTTAGCCATCGACATGTTTCCTCAGTAGAAACATCGGTTTCACTTGACGTTTTTATTTTACTGACCAATCACGTTTCTCTAGAAACGTTCTCATACTTGTCTGGGTTGCTGTCTTCTAAAAGAAAAAACTATGCAGTTTGGCCTTGAAAGATTTTTTACAAAATTCTTGAAAGGAGATGGTCAGAAAATACCGTTAGGTCGGTTTAAATTGATCTTTGGCACTTACTCATTTATTCAATAGCAGTATGGGTGGTTTACAACATGCTATAAAACTATCAATAGCTTGTCCACCTTTCTAGGAATAACGACTGTATCAATAGAAATTTTTCCGAGAAAAAGCTTAAAAAATTATTGACAAAATACGTTGCTTACTACTATTTTCTGTGGAGACTTTATCATGGAAAGACTAATTTTCTCACTTTTTAAGATCACAAGAAATTCGGGCTTACCGTTTACAAAATATACAGATTTAAAAAAAAAAAATAAAAACAAGCAATTTTTTTAGAGTGGGTTTGTAGTCGATGACCATTTGGGACAAAAATGTTTATAAAATATCAATGTTTTGTGAAACCCAAACAAACGAAGGGCCAACCATGAAGTGTGTTGTATATTGGAGCAAGTTTCAAAAGAAATAGGAACTCGGGAAGTTCAAACAAGACAAGGGTCATCCGTGAAATAGGTCCTTGCTCGAAACGGACCGTCACTCTCTCTCTCTCTCTCTCTTTCTTATTTCTATTCTTATTTCATCACTCTTTCCCACTCATCCTCTCTCATTTCTGTTCTTCTTCATTCTCTTTCCGCTTTTGTTGAGTCGTGGACGTCAATCAACAAAAAGTTACAGGTCATATCCTGGACTTTGGACTGTACAGTATACCGTATTTATACACCGTATTTCTATACAGTATTTCGACTCAAAACAGTGTTCAATGCTTTTTCGCACAGACCTGCTAAGTAGTCGCGTTTTGCTTGGAACTATATAGGTATAGTGGAGCATAGTTTTTGGAGGAATATGTAGTATATTTGGTTGGAGATATAGGTATAGTGGAGTGTGGTTTCTGGAGGAATATGTGATATATTTCTGTGCTGTCCTGTTCAAGCGAGCAAAATGAAGAAAGAGAGAGACAGAGAGAGAGTCAGAGAGTGAGAGATTCACTAAAATAAAAGATGAAAACGTTCACTCACGTTTATGTCGCATCTTCACGGTCACCGGTAAACATAACGGACGCACGGCCTATTCAAATAGGGGAGCCGCGAAGTCTAGGAGCAAGGGAGTCTGTGTTTGTAGAAGAGATTCAAATATATTAATGAAAAATAATAAAATATATAATATAAGTAATGAATAAATTATAAAATAAATCAATGCTTGATTGTTTACAATGAATTATTTTGAGTTGGAAACATACCGAAGTTCAACACTTTTTATGAAATTTAGTCTATTCCTTCACAAATTTGATGAATTTGAGCTAGTCTAGCTGTCTAGTTCGTAAACTTCAAGAATTTTTTTACAAAATTGAGTGTATTCCATGGAATCTTCTTAGCATTGAGCTACTCCGGTGGTTCATAAAGTTCAAGTTTGTTACAGAATCTAGTCTATTCCATGAAATCTTCTTAGCATTCTCGCTAGTCTATTTCTTGAAGTTCAAGAATTCTTTTACAAAATTGAGTCTATTCCACCAAATCTTCTTACCATCCGAGCTATCCTAATCTATGAAGTTCAAGCACTCTTTTTTAATTCAGACTATTCCATGAAACCTTTTTATAGCATTCACGCTGGTTTCAATTCATGATATATCTAGAATTTTCTACCAAATTCTATTCCATGGAATCTCTTTGAAGTCTTACCATTCACGCTAGTTCTTACTCATGAAGTTCGATAATTTTACAAAGTTTCGTCTATTCTATGAAATCCTCTTAGCATTCACTCTAGTTCTAATACATGAAGTTCAAGCATTTTTCATGAAATTTAGTCTAGTCCTTGAAATCTTCTCAGCATTCAGACTAGCTCCCTCGAAGTTCAAACAAACAATGTTAACTTAGTACGAAACGAAAGTCTGGAGAGAAACTATCTTCTCATTAAAATGTGAGCTGATATTTAAATTACTGGACACGCGAACAATGCATGGAATTACAGTACGCCCACACATGGTTTACATACAATATGTCTGCATATTATATTCCACATCCATATATAAATATGTATCCAGCTCATACACCCTTGAATATTATATTGTGACACTGACCGTCAACCGAATAAAATTAACACGAGCGAGAGACCTCGCCGATTCGTATTGTTCTCTCAATTAGCACTGAAAAAAATTATGAATTCTGAGAAAAACCTAATTCCCAAATGCATTTTCCTTTCGTCTCTCATTATTCAGCCCAAGTTCTCGTCCACTCGGCTCATTTTATTATTATTTGACACGATGTGTTTATAGGCCTGCTTGATTTAAATATTTGAAGAAAAAAGCGTGGGAAGTTTTGCTGGAAACTTATTCAAAAATGAAGAGCGTTTTCATCACGCAAGTGGAAAAAGGACACGCAGCAAAAATAATGAGGTTGATGAAAATAAGGAAGAGAAACTAGACGATTTCACCTAACATGAGGCTTCAATCTATGAAACTCAGTGGAATATGATTGATAGAGTATGGGAGTAATATAATAGAGTAATGATAGTGAAGTATTGATACATTGATAGAGTATTACAGAGTATCAAAGAATCATATTCAGAATCATAATATTATTCTCATGTAAATAGAATATTGACGACTTCAGATAGAGACAATTTCACCTAACATGAAACGCACCAAGATAAAATTGATAGAGTATAGAAGTAATACCTATCTATGGAACTCTATATCTAATTCTATTTATGGAACTCAGTGAAATATGATTAATAGAGTATGAAAGTAATATAATAGAGTATTGATAGTGAAGTATTAATAGTATTGATACATTGATAGAGTATTACAGAGTATTGAAGAATCATATTCAGAATCATAAAAACTATGTTTACATGTGAATAGAATATTGAAAATTCGAAAAAAATTGATTACGTTTTGGAATAGAGATTATGATCCTTTGAAACGTTGTTTCATATCAAGATATATTTTGAAGAAACAAAATTCTCATCCGTGTATAAATAGAAAGATAGGCTACACATATTTTCTAGTTCTATAGGTTCATTCTATGATAAGTTCCATATATTCTTCATTCTATAAGCTCCTGATTACCTGTATGCAGTAGTAACAAGGACTGTGCTAAATAATAACCTTCATTCCACTCTTTTCAACAACTATAAATTTCTCATGTAAGACCGATAATTTTCGTTTTTTGCCGTCTAAAGATTTTAGAGCAGAAAATATAAACAGTCCAATACATAATGCCATAAGTTAGTAACACGTGTGACATATTATACGGTAGCAACGACAGTTGTAAATATCAGTCCACGGCCATTAAAATGTAATACAAATTCCAATCGTGTGTTACAAATAAACTTGACAAACTATCCCTGAAAACTCGTATGTGTTCACATGGACCAAAGCGTGAAATATAAACAGTAATGTTTTTTTTTTTGGTATAATACACTCAACCATGACCTCCTGAACCGGTTTTTCGATGGTAATAAAAAGGCTCAAGTCAAATACGAGCTGAGTTGCGCCTGCGCACTGAGTCACAAAAATTAACAGAAGCTAATTGATGTCTCAGGTAATATTTGTTCGAATTTAATCGACCCGACTTAACCCGAAATCTAAATGATTGCTTTCGTAATCGCTTCAGGGTTGAGAGGGGGGCGCGCTAAATCACTATCTCGGGTCCGGTTCTGTTTCTTCTACTAATAAAATAAAATGAGAGCGATCTGGGATCTGTTGGTGGGTTGATCTTGTATCTCGTCTAATGATGTATCAATATGTGAAGTACTGCTAATCAAGTGTTGAAAAAATATGCTAATTGAACTTGAACAGTATATGTTGGATTGGAATACAATGAGTGATGTCAAGATTTATATGAACTTGAGGAAATATACAAAAATGTTTCACAAACAAAAGATTTGAAAATATTGACTTATTGATTCTTCAGGCGTTTATTCATTAATACTATCGTATGATAAATGATATTAATGCTTTACAGCAATTGGTTCGTCAAAAAGTCAAAATTATAGACTAACAATATCACAAGAGTGTTTAAAACAACAAAACATATCTTCAGTCTTTAATTAGCGAGAAAATGTATTCTACATGCTAAAAGAGCGCTATTGTAAATATTTTAAATCGTTTTCCGCTATTTTCTCTAAAAATCAGTATCCGTTATGATTGGATCAAAATTTTACCCTAAGCCTATAAATATGAAAAAAATGTTTAAAAAATATGGAATTATTTAGGTTTGAAATCGGATCATCAACAATTGAGGTGGAAAAACATTGAATGTGGAAATATTAAAGAAAGAAATAAATGACAGATGAGAGAAATAAATAAGAAAATAATAAATAAATAAGAGAACAACAAAAGTTGGTGGAGAACAAGTGAATATTATTCGCTAGCTAAGCTGGGAACAAACGAGTTGAGGCGGCAAAAATATCGTTCACAAACAAAATCCAGTTCAGCATCGTACATGCGCAAATGAATATTCAAACGTAACAAATAGTCAATTTTAAATGCGTCCTCCGAGCTCTGAAACGTTGAAGGTACATAGTGTCGGGCCAATTTATGCCCAAGCATGCACTTGACTAACGATTCTGTTACGTTCTAATTTCTGTGGCATTGCTCATACGCTTACAGGCTAGTATTGGAGCCTGCACTGAGAAATGATGAAGCCTTCAGATAGATAAGGCCTCGTATGACGAATGAAGTTGGTGGGATTTGAAGATTACAAAAACAAAGGTTTACTTCGAGGATTTCAGCTACTAGAATCTAGTAGTTCTAATTATACCACATGTAAATAGACTGCTACTTAGTGCTACTAGTAACTACTCTCTCAGTAACTAGATAGACATTGATACAGTAGAGCTGAATCTGCATGGACTGGTGCGTATTGATATATCAAGAGCCATTGAATGCTAACGTAATGTATCTTAACTGAATATCTTCTAATTTTAATCTAAGCTACCTAACTTCAATTCGCCTAATTTTAAATATTATCCAGTAGAATGTATATTTTAATTGTATTCAATTCTATCTGTATTGCCAAAAAGAAAACAATACGAAAAGAAAATGAGAAAAAACCCACTAAGAATAATATACAAACTTGAAATTATGACAAATTTCACAAGAAGAAATAGAAAACTAGTCTCTAGTCTTCACCCAACGTAAAACACTCCTGACTGCTATGTGAGAGTATCAGTTCTAAATTAATTAGAATTCATAATAAAATTTCTAATTTTCAAACAAAAAAAGAACCAACCCAGGAATATGCTAGTTTGAGTTGGTTAGAAATTTAAATAGAAGAACCCTTCATAAACTGTTCTAAAATCTGCACTGAATTTATACTCTTAATTTTTGACAAAGGAAAACAAATCTTCACAATCTGTCACAGCTCATTGTTGAACAGTCTTAAATATTATGATGTTCACATTATTTATGATTTGTGAATAAGAATAATCCTTTATTCATAAGTTGTATCACCTCTAATATGATATCTTGTTACACGCTTGTTGACTAGAATATCATCCACTAAATTTCCCAGTCTTGTTTTTGTTTTGCCTGCCTTTCAAGTTGAAGGAAGAAAGTTGGTTCCGTGGGCGAGCTAACTTATTGCTGGCATCGTGCTAGCCAACGATGTATAACTGAAATCAATTTCTCACCTGCACACAGGGTGAGCCGGAAAGATCGTAAATAGATTGCCAGTGATCAGCGGACACGGCAAATATGTCTAAATTATCTCGCACACAACTATCGCTCCAAGGAATACGCTTATTATACGATAAATATTGCACCTACATTGTGTGGGGTTGGTGTATTTTTTGAACACAATAGATGTCATGAAAAAGTACGTTATTTGCATATTTTAGAACAAGAAAAAATATAAAATCATATGAGTTATCGACTGATATTCATATTATAATATCATTGAGAACAAAAATGTTTGTGTACATTGGGTGGGGTTAACGTAATTTTGTTAACAATGTAGATGAAAATTGATAGAAATGAAATCTAAATAGAGTATTTAATTTCAAATATTATTTGATATAATATTCAATATAGTATAAAATTACATAGTATAAAAATTATATAAAAGTATAAAATTATATAGTATTTATTTTTTATCGTATGGCTTTTATTGGTGGGGAGATCCTTACGGGTAGGTTCCACCTCGCCTCATTGTTTTATATAGTATTTATAAAATTAAATATTCCGTATCAATCTAGTGAATTTAACATCACAATCATATATTACCAATTGTTGTAGATTCATCTTATTTTTTCATTTGATCGAATCTAGACACTAGCTAGGGTTACTTATAATGAAAATATTAGCCCAATTATATATACAATCATATAATTATTATATTATGAAAATTCATTTATTTATCTATTTGATACAAACATGTTACGATTTCGCATATTTATGGAATGACTGGCCATTTCGCATTGTTGTAATGTTACTCAGAAAACATAATCATCACACCTTGAAAATTCTCTATGTTGAAGCTAAAATGCTCATAAAAGCAGTTCCTTATAAGAAAATTCTCGAGTTTTGCGATATCTGAGTCTTGTTGAAAACTTTTTTATTGGGAAAAAGAGAGTGAAAATAAGGAGGAAGACGCTGAAAATGAAAGAAGAAAACACAGGAAATGAGAGAATAAAACAACGAAGAGCGTGTGAAGAACATCTACAGATTTTACAAGTTCAAATTATCAAAGATTTAGATGGAACTGATTACTAACAGGAACAAGTTGAGTAATAGTGTGACCACAAATAGTGGATAGTAGAAGTTGGAGAAGAATGAGACATTCGTTCCATAATTAAATGCTATTGAATTAATGGAACGGAACTTAATCTTCATGTGCAGTGCATTCAAGATTGTACCTATTCACATCGTATAGTGGGGCAGTAAAAATAACGCGATCAGTTCCATTTATGAAGAAAATTTTATTACAATTTTTATGACTTTATGACCATTGTGATGTTGCGGCCGCCTGACATTTTTACTTGTCCTCTTCACTTTTATTTAATTCTCGAATGTAATGAGCGTCAGTTAAATGCCATTTCAGCAGTAAAACCTGTGGTCGTAAAGTGTAGCTGAGATAAGAGCTGCTGATAGAGTCAACCTGATTTTTCAATTCGACTTGAATGAGAGCGCTAATTCGATGTATGTGTGTGTATACTCAGAAAATTACCTACACGTATTCAAATCAGGGAATTCCACTACAGAACTTTGATAAAAAATCTGTTAACGGAGAATAAAATCCTCAATTTATGTTACACTATAATTTTTCAGAAGAATCAAAATAGTTTTATCAGGTTGATTATAATTGTTGGAAAATGAGTTAATTGAGTTAATTTTTGAAAGTTCAAAAATATTATAATAAGAAATGAGAAAAATATTGTATTGATTGCTAGTATAGTGTTTAGACTATAAGGGCGGGTTCATGAGCTCAAGATTTAGCCAATCCTAGTCTAAAACGGGTGGCTACTGTAGCATCGACAAACGTTTGTCTCGACAGGTTAGTGGGTTAGCAGCATAGAGAGCCCTTAGTACATAGTGTCGAGGCTAACGTTTGTCGATGCTATGGTGGCCACCCGTTTTAGTCTAGGACTTGGCTAAATCCCGAGCTCATGAACCGGCCCTAAGTGTTGAAGAATCAACGGGTTCAAATATAAAACGAAGAAATAAAGTTAAGCTTACAAGAAGACAGTATGAAAAAAGGTCATAAACAAACCTGCAAAATACTGTAATATTCTGATTTCAAAATGCAATACTGCAACATAATCCATTTATTCAATTCAATTCATTTATTAATACAACTACAAATCATTAGAATGTGATTGGGAGAGGAACAAAAATACAGACAATGATATTTAAGGCTTTTTTTAATAATGCCTAGAGGTAATTTACATAACGGATACTTCTGATTACGTAATTTTTGAGTTTTGAATGACGTTGACAGAAGATAGTTGCGCGTGAAGTATTATCAATTAATTAAAGCCAGCCTGTGAAGATTCGGTACGCAGCAGAAGTAACGCGTCGATTGGTCAATAGAATATTGGTGAACAGAGAGGTATGTGAGATGATTGGGATAACCAATGAGGATAACAGAGAGGAACAGGCGAAAAATAAGAAAGTGGGGGGAAATGGGACGAAGCAGAAGAAGGAGAAGAATAAGAAGAAGAAAAAGAGGAAGAAGAGAAGAAGAAGAAAAGAAGAAGAAGAAGAAGAAAAGAAGAAGAAGAAGGAGAAGAAGAAGAAGAAGAAGAAGAAGAAGAAGAAGAAGAAGAAGAAGAGAGAAGAAGAAAGAGAAGGAGAAGAAGAAGAAGAAGAAGAAGAAGAAGAAGAAGAAGAAGAAGAAGAAGAAGAAGAAGAAGAAGAAGAAGAAGAAGAAGAAGAAGAAGAAGAAGAAGAAGAAGAAGAAGAAGAAGAAGAAGAAGAAGAAGAAGAAGAAGAAGAAGAAGAAGAAGAAGAAGAAGAAGAAGAAGAAGAAGAAGAAGAAGAAGAAGAAGAAGAAGAAGGAGAGAAGAAGAAGAAGAAGAAGAAGAAAGAAGAAGAAGAAGAAGAAAGAAGAAGAAGAAGGAGGAAAAGAAGAATAAGAAGAAGAAGAGTAAGAGAAGACGGAGAAAAAAAAGGAGAAGAAGAAGAAGAAGGATAAGGTGTGAGACGGAGGAGGGTAAGAGAGTGATGATAATGTAGTCATCAAAGCGTGCTTGCACCTCTCACCTTTCGGCAACCGGTTTGATCTGTCCAATAGCTGATGGTGTTGCTTAATTTGTATGAGAATAGTGGACAACGTTAATTACATGCTCAGTTTCTCTCGCTTCCAATCTCAAATACATGCAACTCGTCAAGATTAAAAGCAGTCACTCACTCATTCAGTGATCGATAGGCCAAGAGTAGCCAATACAGTGAAAAATATCAGCAACCATCCATCAAATTCTTCTTCTTTCTTCTACTCCTCCTCCTCCTCCTCCTCTTCTTCTTCTTCTTCTTCTTCTTCTTCTTCTTCTTCTTCTTCTTCTTCTTCTTCTTCTTCTTCTTCTTCTTCTTCTTCTTCCTCTCCTTCTCTTTTCTTGTCTCATCTCCTTCCCGTCGAAAAGGTCAATAGTTGACCACACTCGTCCAATTAACTTACGGTATCAATTTTTTTAAATGCGTTAGTAGGACATTAGTGTATTTTGAACTGATTGGAAGCATTATAAGTTAATAGAAAGGTGAGAAAATGATCTGCTTTTTTGGAAAATTGTATTTTTGTAACAGGTGATTACGATTAAATTAGCCATTCGTACGAAAATACAGTTGAATTCAACCACGGTAAAATATTGCATTGACAATAGACTCGTTCATTGATTATCGATAATAATCAGTACTGTATTTGGATTGAATCATCTATCACACTTGATCAAATCAATCAGTTTTTGAAAATTGAAGCTGTAATGGAATAACAATTCAGTCCTAGCGACATGGACAAGTAATATTATTCGTTAAACCAACGAAATGGCTGCCGGCCAAGTGCGAGTGATGAAATGGCGGTTTTCGACATGGGAGCTTCTGATTGGTCGCTTACTGAGACTGGTCACTCCCACTGGGCGGCGCTAACCAGTTAGACTACGCCTCTTTTCATAATTTTGTTGAATCTGATAACGCCATTATGTCTCCAAGGATCAATGGTTTTAATTCAAGATTAATTTCAACGATTTCACTTGTGGTTGTTATTGATAATGGATAATAATAGAACAATTGAATATTTGAAGACTTTGAATTGAATTTGAAATGATAATGAGGAAACTTGTTGTTGTCTTTATCACTAATTTCTTCCACAGTTCCTATTGGTTTTTGAAGAGAATGCAAATTATGAAGAGGTAACCTTTAGTTGATATAACCTGCTACTAAAAACTCAGCTCTAATTTTAATGAGGAAGTTACAATATCCTGTTTCGGAAATTGATATTCATTCACGAGAAAAAAAAACATTATGAAACGAAGAGATTCATCTAGAAGATTTCTCATGAAACGTTCAATGCAACCTTGTTTGCTCAACGTTTAAAATTAATAACCTAAAAAACCAACTACCGTCTGGCCCCACTAAACATCTTCTATTGTTGTGGCCATTAAAAATCTCATTCAGATTTTTTTCCCTCCACTCAAGTGCTACCTGAATTGAAATTTGAGACCAGACATTTGTAATTACAAATTGAATCATGGAACGACATTGCAAGAAGGACATATTCCCAGTTGAAATAAGTTAGCTAATTTTTGACATGCATCTCACCGTATTACGGACAGTCGTGACTTTAGTTAATTCAGTTTTTGTGTGGCCAGAACCAATTTGGCGTAATATCATGGTTAAGTCTTATTTGTCAACACTCAGATTTTTGTAAGACTTTTTACATTATTATTACACTATTATTAGCTCATTGTTTTGTCTTAGTTACGGCGTGCTTTGTTGGTTCTTCAATCTTCAGTATTATTTAAAGTTCTCATTGGATTACTCTCCAGTTATTTTGAAGATCTGATTGGAGCCTTCCTTAACCACATGAACTGCGATAATTTTTCAAGTGAATTCTACAATTTTTTTCATTGAATTTGTAAGAATACATGTATCTCTAAAATCATCAATACACATGGTATGCTTAATCACATTGTATTTACTCATCAACACTTTTAAGGATCGTTTCTCAAGCGGTTTTTGAAGAAATTCATTGAATAATGTATTTTATGTATAGTCTTTGAATAATATAAGAAATAGAGGAAGAAATTTCAATCCATTCTCTTAAGAAGTCATCATATAATTTGAGTCATCATGAATTGTTGAAAAGCGATATAAAGTCGAAGTGAATGATTTGTCTAAAAGTGGAAATTTGTTTTCTATATTATATTTCTTGCCATAATTTCTGTTGAGAATCTCATTATCTCCACTGTTCTAAGCTGTAACAAACAATCCGAAAAACCCTTTGTTCTTCCAGCACTCACTAATCCAACACAGACCTCAACCAATGATTTATAGGTTATGAAGAGTCTGTTCCATTTTTAGTTCCTTGTTCGTTTCGGATTTTTAGGGGGAGACTCTTCCGTGGTCTAGCGACCAGCGCTCCAGACATTTGGAGTAGAGGCACCAAATAGACCATGTAGTTGAAGACATAGGTTAGAGAACGAAAGAGTAGGTAGAAGAGGAGAGGAGGGGGAAGAAGAAAAAGAAAAAGAAGAGGAAGAAAGTGTAAGTAGAAAGGAGTAGAAGAAGAAGAAGAAGAAAGAAAAGAAGAAAATGTAATTAGAAGAAGGAGAAGAAAGAAAGTGTAAGTAGAAGGAAAAGGAGAAGAATAAGGAGAAGAAGAGAAAGAAGAAGAAGAAAGTGTAAGGAGGAGGAGAAGGAGATGGAAGAGGAGAAGAAGAAACAAGGAGTAGAAGAAGAGGAGGAAGGAAAGAAGAAGGAAAGGGAAAAGAAGAAGTGTAAGTAGAAAGAGTAGGTGAAGAAGAAGAAGAAGAGGTAAGGAGGAAAGGAGAGGAGGAGGAAAAGAAGCAGAAGTTGAAGAAGAACAAGAAGAAGAAGAAGAAGAAGAAGAAGAAGAAGAAGAAGAAGAAGAAGAAGAAGAAGAAGAAGAAGAATAAGAAGAAGAAGAAGAAGAAGAAGAAGAAGAAGAAGAAGAAGAAGAAGAAGAAGAAGAAGAAGAAGAAGAAGAAGAAGAAGAAGAAGAAGAAGAAGAAGAAGAAGAAGAAGAATAAGAAGAGGTAAAAGAAGATGAAGAAAAATACAAATAAGAAAAAGAAAAAGGAGAAGAAGAGGAGGAGGAAAAGAAAAAAAAGGGAAAAGGAGAAGAAAGAGTAAGTAGAAGGAGAAGGAGAAGAACAAGAAAAAGTAGAAGAAAAGGAAAAGACGCCGACGCGACGTACTTTTGAACGACGCCGGGTTCAGGGACGACAAAAACAAAACAGAAAAACCCTAAAACTTCGGGTTGTGGCGCTGTGGGGGGGGAGGGGGGGGGGTGTGAGTCCAAGAGTCCAAATTTGGATTTGCCCCAAGTGTGGCTAACTCAAGGCGCGGCGACTTCCACTGTTTTCTATGTTTGGTCGCCACCCTTCTGAAATACGTGTGTCTGGTTCTCTTTTCTTTTTTTATACAACAAACATATTCGAAACTCAGTTGTGGAGTTGTTTTTAGACCACTGTGACATGGATGGTTGAACATTCAGTGCTGGAAATGAAATAATATGCTGTTCGTTTTGTGTTCCAATAATAAGTTTTTTCTATCGTATGGCTTTTTAACGGTGGGGAGACCCTTACGGGTAGGTTCCACCTCGCCAAATTGCACAATTTTTTGTGTCGGTCACCCATCCAAGAGCAGTCTTGAATGTATGTTACTTAACCACATGATTACTTAGCAACCGCTCTCACCGAGTGACCACTGATATTACTAATATTGGAATGATGAGGCTGCAGAATTGCAGATGGTTTAAATCGTGTATCTTTAGTTTGAACCAAGTTTAAGCTATCGTTGCATTAGACTCAGTTCAAATAAAGACGGTGCATACAGGCTTAAGAATGTTATGGTACATACAGGCTGAAGAATATTATTAATTTGATTTTCAACTATGGTCCTGCAATAAGAGTATTGGGAAAGGCTACTCCCGGAAATACTCTCCTCATACAGACGCTCAATCCTACATCCATGTATCATCCCAATTCGTCTCCCAGTTCTTTCTTACTCTCCTCTCTTTTTTCCTTCTCTTCCCACTTTCTCCATCCTTCTCTGCTACTTTCTCCTTGTTTTGGTTTGGTTGTCTATTCCTGGAGTCTACATAGGCAGGCGTGGGACGCCAAGGAATATTGAGTGGGGTAGTCTCGGGCGGGTTCTATTTTTGAAACCGTACAAAGTAAAAACGTTCCCTGTCCTGAAAGATATCCTGGTCACAAAGCGCGCCTGTTACACAGCCTGCCCTCCACAAAACATTATTGAAATGTGCCTTGCGCTAACCTTGAGTTTTTAAGCTCTCGAAAAAATTCTCGGATACGTTTTGCAAGAGTTTTTAGCTCTCGGAAGAATATTCTGGAAGCAATTCTGCTTAAAAAGCATGAATTGATGTGAGGGTGATTCTTGGAAGACTATTATGGATAGGTAGTATAATATAGAGGTACAGTATTATAGGTATACTTCATAATATTTATAGGTAGTATGGGTGTATAATAGTTGGTGGGTGTATGAATAAATAAGAATTTAAACGACCAGTTACACGTTTTCGGTAATGCCAATTATTTTACCCGCCGTAAAATGTAGTCATCTAACAAAACCAATGCTAAGAATGAAACCCTAATGAACTTCGTAGAATGACGTCATCTTACGGCTGTTAAATTCAATTGGCTTTCGAGCAACCGCCCCTAAACATTTAGGGCCGGTTCATGAGCTCGGGATTTAGCAAAGTCCTAGACTAAAACGGGTGGCTACCGTAGCATCGACAAACGTTTGTCTCGATAGGTTAGTGGGTTAGGAGCATAGAGAGCCCTTAGTACATAGAGTCGAGGCTAAAGTTTGTCGATGCTACGGTGGCCACCCGTTTTAGTCTAGGACTTAGCTAAATCCCGAGCTCATGAACCGGCCCTTAGAATATCAATAAATAAACCAATTAAGCTCTGAATCATTCAGTTGAAAACACGTCTTATTTTTAAAATTTTGTATAAGAATGATCGACTTTTTGACGTGTGTGTGTGTATAGCTGTCTAATCAACAACGCAAATTTCATTTCAGTGACGTCACTATCAACTTGTTATTGTGATCAATCATGTAGCGCAGCGTAATAAAATGGGCTACAACGCATGCGCAAACTGTTGCTGGGTTTTTACGATCTAGCAAACACAGGTGGACATGTGACATAAAGATAACGCGCTCTTATCTATTGAAGAGTTCTGTCTCTACGGTTAGAAGCACACTACTCATGCTACAATGGAAATGTTAATTGCTGGCGATGGAGTGAAAATGTTCGATAGGTTTTTGCTCTTGTGGTCCCGGAATCAATCTATTTCTTTTGTAATTATTCAATTCTTGATAAGAATAGTTTAAAAATAATGAAATTCCTGACCCTGATCCAAATAGGAACAAATAGTGTTCTTTTCAAACTTTGCTTGAATACTTGAATCTATCGTAATTTTATATCTTCATGGAACTTCCTTAAATTATCAACCACAGATTCTGTTGAATGGATGATTGAATCCACGATATCAAAATTTGATCTATCATTTGTGTTGAAGTTCAAGTTATCTTACGAAGAATATTATAGGCCTAAAGATTCTTGTTTCTAGAGTTCTTATTGTAACAATCATGTCACTCTCTTATAATAATTAATAGAAACACTTCTTTAAGATTTCATAATCCAAGAATCTTAATAATGCCTCAATATTTTTCTACAAAGACGCTTCAAAAGTGTATAAAAGGAACTTATTCAGAATAGGATATCAATTGAATTATTCATTTTCACCTAAACTCTTTTCATTTATATGAATGAAACGCCTAAAAATAATGAAATCAGTCCGAATTGAAGTGATACTAGTCTATATTAGTATTATGTGAGTTCTACATCAGTATCTTTATTAGTTTTACATCAAAAACTCACTTTTAGAATCTATAGTAGTATAGTATTTATGGGTTATGACGAGTTGCAACGAATTCATTCCGATTATTGTTGCCCTTATCACGAATATTGTCCAGTACAGGTTGGTTGGGGTTTGTTTCAGGGTGTGGTTGGTGAGTGGTCAGCAAAGGGTTTCCGGCCACCGGACGGGTGGAGTCCGAACCCCCTACCCCCCCTCCCATCGTATTCAAACCCAAACAACCCCCATTAACCTTTTCCGCCCCCCCATCGCATCGCATCGTTCACTTTTTGATCTATAGCGTTTACCTAATCATATAATCATCATTATGGCGTTTCCTCCTCGCACCGTGGGGGTGGTGGAGAGAGAGAGAACAATGGAGTGGGAGAGAGAGAGAGTGAGAGGCTGACATTGGAAAGCGAGAGAAATAGTTGGAATTCATAAGAGAGAGAAAAATGGTCGAAAAGTGTAAGGAAAGAGAAAAGAGATGGAACGAGAGAGCGGAAGAGAGAAAGAGAGAGAGTGATTAAAAATAATAGGGAAGAGAGATAGAGGGAGGGAGAGAGCGATAGGAAAAGAATGGGGGAAGAGAGAGACAGATTGCCTGAGAAAGAAGAATAGTAAGAACGGTTTTTTGAGAGAGAAGACAGGAATAATGATGAAGGAGAAAGAACTATTGGATAAAAAGCAGTAAGAGATTGAAGAAAGAGAGAAAAAATTATCGAAAATTGAGTTATTGGGAGAGAGCGAGAAATAGTCAGACAAATTGTTATAGAAAAATAGTCAAGAATTGTGGAAAGAAATAAAATGGTCAGAAATTGATGAATAATACAGAAAGTGGGAGAAATTCTTTAAGAATTATTGAATAGAGAAAAACGCAGTCCAAATTTTATGGGAAAGAGACGTTTCAGTAATAATTATTAATGGAAGAAGGAGAAAAGGTATCAGTAACTTAGGTAGGAGAAATTGAGAGAAAATTAGTCAAACGTTGATAAAAGAGAGAGAGATGGACAATAATTGATGAGAGGGAGAGAGAACAACAATAGGGGATGAAGAGAGAAACTCGTCACACTATCCTACCACCCTCTCATCCCTTAAAAAACACCTACTGCTCGCCCTTAGCAAAGTTAATTCCTTAAAACATCAGTTTCGGTCATCCATTCCTCTCTTTCTCTTCATCTGTCTCTCTTTCTCTCCCACTCTTGACAAGTGCCAAGCCCTTCCGTTTTGCAAGCTATCAACACCCCTCTCCCAACCCCTCTCAACACGTCACCCACCCAAACAAGTGTCCAAATATGGCCATTAATCCTGATAATGACACTCATTAAATTTCTATGTCTAGTTTTGAAGCATATGCTGTAAATGAATATAGTTTTCTCATAATATGGTCTGATGATGTTTTAAAAGAAAAATTTTGGATAATATCAACGACTGGTAATCGGAATTCATTGTGAATGTAACTTGGTTTTATTATGCATAATATTATTATCTAATATTGTATGAGAAATATGTACATTTAATAATATACTGTAATATTTTACTCTGAATTCACTATTGTATGAATGCGTGCTACAAGGTTGTAAAATTTAGAAAAAAGGTTTCAGCTCCACATTTCAGATAGTGAATTCAATTGCAAAATAAATATGATAATAATTTTGAAATAAGTCTATGAGATATCAATACAGTAATCTTGAAAATATGACTCCTCTTGAACTAAACGAGTATAGCTATAACTTTTGTTTTCATAGCTATATAGTTGGTCACAATTTGGACAATTAGGTTGTACAATTGGTCAATTGTATAAAACATAATCACTTTATTATTTTCTATATTGAATATTGAAACAGTAAAAGAATACAGAAAACAGCATGATAATGAAGAATAAAATTGGATCCTATTAGATTCATGAGTTTCCTCAAATAAAGAGCAATTTGGATATTAATTCATCTCAACAATGATGAATTTGAAAAAAATTGATTGAAAGCTGCAATCTTTAAAAATCTTACTAAGTTTGTATTTCATATTTAGATCACTCTTTTATTACTACGGTATTCAACTTCAAAACAGAGCTAATCAAACTGGATCCAGCAGCCATTTTGATCAATCAGTTACTGCACCAAGAAAAAAAAACTCGCTCCATTCTGTGCAATGGCGCAAAAAGTGACTGGCCATGAATGGAAAGAGAAAGAAGAATAGATTGTTGGAATGAGTTGGAGAGAGATGGAGGCGAGGGAGAAAGAGCCAAGCAGCATCACAATTGGTCAGCCGCCTTTCTATTGGCCGAAACTAATTGAAGGATTTGGACAAAAGAAGCGGAGCGACGAATTGGGCGACGCGACACAAAACACGAAAGAAAGGAAGGAGAGGAAAAGAATGATTATGATAAAAAAGAATGTGACTCGGAGAGGTGGGATAAGAGTAAATAGAGGGGGTCTCGCCATTGGCTAAAAAAGCGGGGTGTGCGGAGTATCACAATGGTTTGTTTTGTTGCAATGAGATGAATGAAAAGTTTTGTCACAGTTGGCAGCAGTTGTTATATGCTTGTAGATGAAAAGGTGCTTGCTTCTGAATGTTTCGTCCATTTTGTCAAGAACAACATCGTTAGATGATCGATGTCATTTGTTTTTAGAAATTTATGAAATTAGAAAGAATTTGCCATCAGAAATCAGAACGAATTTGATCTACAGAATTTTTGAATTTGAAGTGAAAATCAGTAAAGGTAGGTTTTTGCTTCAGCCGACTCCGGCTGTAGTTAGTCAACATAGCAACTAATTTAAACTTGAAATGAAAATATACAAGAATAACCATGCAAAAATAGGAACCATTCAGTATGAATATTGTTAATTCACTGAATTTATTAATATTCAGTATTTAATATACGAGTAGGTACAATTTTTTGTTTGAAAAAGTTGCTATTTTGACTAACTGCAGCTGGAGTCGGCTGCGAAGCCGCAGAAGCGAAAACCTACCTTAAAAAGTGAGTCTATAATAGTATAGTAAGTATTAATAGTCATACCATCGATGCTATTACCATTCGCTTTAATATTCCGATCCTTATCATTATTGAAAACGTTCCAGTTTCACAATCATCATTAATTGTATAATATTCAAGGCATCAATAGTCAATAGTCAAAATTCTTTATTACATATTCTTCAAGAACATGTAACATTCTTTATTATTTATTCTTCAGCAATTGTTGTCAAAAATAAACTACAAATTGTCTGGTAACTACAAAAATTCATCCATTAACAACTTGGAGAATATCAATCGCATTTCATACCGTATGAGATTTTTTACCTGTAACTTATAGTATTTTCTCAAATTATAATATTAAACTTGTAAAGATGCTAAAAACAAGAAGGACACCTATTAGCGGATGCAAAATTGTTGTCTCACATTGTGCTTCTCATGATGGATCCAATTATCACAGATGACAGAAGAGAGACAGAAAGAGATAGAAAAAGGTAGAAAGAGAAGAAGATGAAGGAGGAGAAGATGAAAAAGAAGAAGAAATTGAGGAAGATGAGGACGAAATAATAGCACCAAAGACTGCACTAATTGCAGTCGGCGTTGCTAGAACCGTTGCTTATTTAAGCCAACCGTGACATTTTCTTCACTATAAGTTGGTGGTCGATCCGAACATTTTTGACAACAATTCTCAATTCGTGAACCTGTTTAAAAGTATTCAATGACGCACTATGCTTATCTTTCGGGGCTTCGTGGAATGCTTCTGTAGGTATTGAGATTTTCGGGTATTATAATGGTGATAATTCAGTACACATTTTTGTGCAATCTAATTATTCGGAGTTCTGGTGGTATTTCTGAGGATGAGCTGGAGTTTGTCGTCGAAATGAAGTGAAGAATCTGGATTAGAGTTCAAGAATCAATTCCAATCTAATTTGTCCAAGATAAGTTGTGTTATAGTATTTTTCCACCCGAAATAAGGAGACTTTTGTAGAACACACGAGAAGCGATGCAGTGTAACTGGTTCTACGTCTTGACTTCTCCGATTTTTTACAAAAAGTTTATTTGTTATTAAACTTGAATCCTAGTTTCGAAACCAGTTTCAAAAAATTATTATTATTTATTAGTTTACATAGATTTTTCAATGATGTGATTATCACATCAATTATTTGTGAGTCACTCAATCATAATATTAAGTTACGATCGAATTCATAGGTTATACCAGAGATAATGTTCATATGGTATAATCTTGGTATAAATATGGTATAATATAATGATGATCACCAGAGATATATGTTTAGTATATTGTTATACATATGAAAATTTTGATTAATTGATGCTTTTCAAATCAAAAAAATATTTATGTCATAGAACAACCACATATAGTTTTCAGAAATAACTGTATTTCGTGTTTGTTTCAGGAGTGATTGAGTAGTTTATTCTAGAAGTGATAGATTTTCAACTAAATATTAAAGGTGCTTTATTGCAACTTAAACTATAGCTTTAACTATTTAATTACTAGGGCCAACTATAAATTGAGCTTTTATCTATTACTTCGCCTCCCCTAGAAAAAAACCTTTATAAGAGTGAGTAAGTTATATCTGTGGTTGCATTTAACATGCTATCATTCACAAAATTAGCATGACTTGAATTTACCAAGTTTTTACACAGCAATATAACAATTTCGTAACTCCCAATGTAAGAATGTAACTCCCAATATCTTCCGATTACCACTTCAACTTGATACGTTTCTACACATTTCCCGATGAGGTACAATAATTTTTGCGAGTAACCAACTCTGCCGCCAAATTGCAGGCGTTGACATGGGACGAAACTTTCCCTTGTTATACGAGTCAATTAAAGTTTAGCTTCCGTAATTTATGTTGCCAGAAGGGGTAGAAGCATTCTGGATTCATTCCAAGCGACTCCAATGACTCGAAATGGCCATTGCTGGGGAACTACTCTCGGAGTTCAGTCCAAGAAAAGAATGAACACTTACGCCAGGAATCGATGGAAACCCCATTCAATATATCGGTCTGTAGGAGAGGGGGGGGGGTGGTTAAACTGGTAACGCTCCTAGATTTGATTGGTTGAGACGAAGTTGCAATCTATTTTCTTACGATGTATATCGGGATTTGATTTATTTAGTCTTAAATTTGAGTTAAGTTTTATTGTTTTATTCCTCCTTATAATAATTGAGCCTTATTTCCATGATTTTATTGTACCTCTTTGATTTTTTAATTCTATAATAGTAGTAATTCCTCAATTGATAGTGTTGTTGATTTTTCAAAGTTACTAGCCTATTTTGGATTGGTTATGGATTAGTTGGTCTGTGATTATTTTCATAATATTCTTTGTATTTTCGGATTGATGAATCAATTTTGTGTTCTTAAATCGAAAAATTTAGTAATTATCAACTTAGGCTAGGCGTACACTGGTTAGTCAAGACAAGACAAGACGAGATTAGTCACGTTTAGTCACAATAATTAACATAGTTGCTTATGAAGTAACACACACCGATTAGTTATTGCATCGGTGTGTGCTGCTTCATAAGCAACTATGTTAATTATTGTGACTAAACGTGACTAATATCGTCTTGTCTTGTCTTGACTAACCGGTGTACGCCTAGCCTAATTCTCATCATGTCTTGTTAGAACAATAGCTTTTGGAATAGCATTGCGTCAAGGTCTACCTACCAACCGTACTAAAATGTCTTATACTATCCAAATATATCTAATCTGTGCTAAGCTACTAAGTAACCTATCACATTGAAAAAATTATAAAATTATTTTTAAAATTATATCATAATTGAAATAAAATAATATTATTAAATGAAATGAAATTAATATCTTATTATTAGAAAATAATGAAACTATGCACTGAATAACATCAATAATATGAAGGTTTTCTCACACCTCATTCAAAAAACAAAAGTTAGTTTATACAAAAATAGAAATATATTCATAAAAGTGGTTGAAAAATTACCATATAGCTTACTAAATACGTACTTGAAACTGGATGATAAATTTCTTCAAAAATTAGATCCACAGGAACATTACATCATATGCATCTTCTCAGAATAGTACTCCTAGAATAAGGCAGAATAATTATTATCGTAGCAAAATTATTTTACAATCGTTGAGTAACAAGAAGAGGTCGATAAACTCCTGGTTATTGCAATGTGCTTCGACAAATGATATTACATATTGCACAAGGATATACGATAAATGAATAATAACAAAAATAGGTATATTGTTGGTACAAAGTGTGATCGTCGAAAAAGAAGTGAAATAGCGAAACGCCGCGCTGATGACCTTTCTGCTGCTAGCGGTCACAGATTCGTCGTCTTAATTGTTGTCATCTTTGTCTTGTGCTGCAGTCATTGTCTCTACTAGACTAGGACTGCAGAGGACAACACAGAGGAGCTGTCATTATGACAAGAATAAAAGAGAGAGAGAGTGAGAAAGATAGTGACGAGAAGAAGAACAAGTAGAAGATGAAGAAGAAGAAGAAGAAGAAGAAGAAGAAGAAGAAGAAGAAGAAGAAGAAGAAGAAGAAGAAGAAGAAGAAGAAGAAGAAGAAGAAGAAGAAGAAGAAGAAGAAGTGGAAGCAGAAGAAGAATGATGGTCTTGTCCAGCTGGGTGAGCAGACTCTTGTTCCTAGGAGCGTGTGAATTTCCTCAAAAACTTACACAGGAGTTGTTATCTTATTCTCTTTTTTGCTGCTTTCTTTCTGCGTTGGGCAACTGTTTCATCAATCGTGTCTTCTTAGTTTCGATCTTGTTTCTCAATTATTCACTTCTTAGTTGTTAGTTTCCTATAATGATTCTTGAATTTCTGTCCTCCAACATTCCATAAATAACTTCTCCTTGATTCTTCACCTAAAAATATCCCTCATAAGGAATAATTAACCAACTGTTTTCCGATTTTAGTTTTTGCTGTATTGTTCTTTAAGCCGTCTTACAATTTCCCATCTTCCTGTTCTTTCCATTTCGATTAATTTTCTGATATCTTATGTCAATTGAATCTTCGACTTCGTCATGAATTTATTGATTCCATAACCTAAAGAATTAAGTGTCAATTCTACTTAATTTTCATAGCACAACTTGATCTTGTATCCATCTTCAGCCATCATTTATTATCCATCATTATTCTACACTTTATCCATCATTTTTCACATCCAATTTCTACAGCACACACTGCTAGTTTTCCTCAAATTCAACAATTTCTCAAATTCTCATCTAGTGGTAGGAGAGAGCGCGGTAGAAACGGGGCTTGTAGTGTTTGTTGTATCTCTTTCGAAGCATGTCTAGGCTATGACGACAATTGATGAGCATCCAAGGCTCAGCTGATGCGTCCACAACATCAAAGTGTCCTGTCGGAAGACCACCTGTGGGTAATAATGACAAATAATTAGAGAAACTCTACTCGCAGCTCGTTTTCTATTACAACTCCTTCTTCTCCTCATCCTCCTTCCCTTCTTCTTCTTCTTCTTCTTCTTCTTCTCTTCTTCTTTCTTCTTCTTCTTCTTCTTCCTTCTTCTTCTTCTTCTTCTTCTTCTTCATCCTTCTTCTTCTTCTTCTTCTTCTTTCTTCTTCTTCTTCTTCTTCTTTCTTATCCTTCTTCTTCTTCTTTCTCCGTCTTTATCTCCTTGTTCTCTTTCCTTCTTCTTCATCTTCTACTCCTTCTTCTTCTCTTTCATTTACCTTCATGTTCTTTTTTCTTCTTTTCATCTTCTTCTTCTTCTTCTTCTTCTTCTTCTTCTTCTTCTTCTTCTTCTTCTTCTTCTTCTTCTTCTCCTTCTTCTTCTTCACTCTTCTTCTTATTTTTCTTTTTCTTCTTGTTCTTGTTCTTCTTCTTCTTCTTCTTCTTCTTCTTCTTCTTCTTCTTCTTCTTCTTCTTCTTCTTCTTCTTCTTCTTTCTCCTCTGTCTCTATCTCCTTGTTCTGTTTCCTTTTTCTTCATCACCCGCGATGAAGAGGAGTAGCGAAGCGTTGAAAGAAGGAAGAATGAGAAAAAGATAGTTGGTTGTAAAATGTCAATGGTGCTCACACTTTTTCAGCCGCCACTTTTTTCCATCATTTCCGTACCTACTTCATTCTATTCACTAAAATTTTCCCGGCCTTTCCATTGCCTACGAGTAGGCTAGTAATCAGACTAAAATAAATGGGAATGGACCAATGAACATCCTCCGTTAATGGCTAGGTTGTGCTTGACCGTTAGATAATTCAGTCATGCTTTTGAAAATATTTTAGAATTTGCCTATGGCATGATTAGTTCATGATGACAATCTAAATTATTTTCAAGCTTGGAGTTTTATGAATATTTTTAATATTTGCTAGCGATAAATAAACTTGTAACTTATCCAAAATGTTTTCTTTTTTGCAGGTAAGAACTCAAATCTGTACGGAAAATTTCTTGCTTCTTCAACATCTTGAGATTTATGTGGTAAGCCAATCATATTGTTCTGAATTTTTATTGATAATCCATAATCAGTCATCAGTGAAAAATCGTGAATCCTTCTTTTTGTTGTGCAGTTCAATGATATCATTTGATAGATTGCTATTATAAGTGGACAAGGAGATGTGTAATATCTTCAATTCAATGGTCTAAATGTTACTCAATAGATTGTTATTTAAATAGTGAGGAAGGAGATATTGTAAGAGTTATAGAAGTTTCTTTCCTGTTGAATATAATCGGATAAATAATTATTATTGTCTGGGGAGAACCTCAAGTCAACATCCATCGTATAATAATTAGCTGGCTGGAACTTGGAAAATAATCCATTCTATTTCAGTCCACTCATTACAGGAGCCTAATTACAAACATGCCAACTTTCAGCTCCCCGGTCATTCGTGCGCCTGCACCATCCTATCACCGCAACTACTTTCACACCGGTGTTCGGCGGACAACATACGCACCACTTTTCAGGCGCAGCTCTAATTTTCAACTGGTGCTGCCGGTCGTTGATAGGAAGTTCGTGTAGCACTTTATTATTCATGCTTCACCCCCCTCCCTCACTCACCTACCACCCCTAATCCATGATGCACACATTCTCAAGAAGTGAAACAAACAATTTCCAACGCTTGTCCACACTGCAAATTACCGTACGAGGGTCGTCTCTAAATTGGTGAGTGTTTTGATGATAACTAGCGGAAATCTCGTCCCCAGTAACACGTATTTTACATTAACGTTTTGCCAGAGTTATTATTGTCTTCGTTATTGTGTTTATTTGCGAATTTCAAGGCCTAAAACCACATTTGGTGTCATGTAGGACAGTTGGGGAACTGCCACACTTCCTATATGTATCACATAACAGGATTATACGACTAAAAAGAACACCATTTGGGAACCTGATGCCAAATTTAGGAGCCAATCACATTATACTCTGAGACTTTTCAAAATATTGTCTTTCGCCAAGAGACAAAGGTTCGAATAACATGACTCATCTACATTAAAGACGATACTTGCTAACTTGTTGGTAAAAATTTTGATTCAATCTTTGTGATTGAAAAGTTAAAAATATCAATGATATTCAACAATTTTGCTTTCCCTTACTATCCAATAATACCACCAAAAATATAGAAAAACTTCATTTTTGTTGTGCTTTGTTTTAAGCACAGATGATTTTTTTCAGTTAGTAATATTCATTCAACGGTTGTAAGCTGTAGTTAATGACGTCATTATCTTAACATTTTTGAACTCAAGTGTTTGTGATATCAGTGCAAACAAACAGTGTAACTTCCTTTAAGAGACTCATGTCCCCACCATTTCCTGTAAATCTGAATAAATCTCTTGGTTCTAAATTCCAAGGTAGGGGGACCTAGGAGAGGACTTACATAACACTGGGAGGTCATCATTATAAACGTCATCCTGTTCAGTCATATTACATACAATCATAAACTAGCACTTCATTCTTCTGATATCTCTACTACATATACCTTTTTCTCTCTCTCTCACACAAACTCTCCCACTTCCTATCTCAAACTCTCTTCTAGTTTTTATCATATTCTTTCTCTCTTCTCTTCTTCATCTTCTCCTCTTTTTCTTCTTCTTACCTTCACACCTCTTTTCCCCACTCAAAAATCCTCTTAGGTCAACAAGAAGACCAACCTTATCAGCTATTTGTAATAAAGTAATCAAATATAAAACATGCTTCAAGATCATTTTCCATCCAAGGTTCCACTCTTTTTTTTAGATAATCTATAAAATTCACATGAGACTTGGATACAAGAAAAACTCTTGAGAAAATTGATTTTTATAACACATTCAAACTTATTGCAATTTTTTCACAACTTCATTCTTTTGTATTCTTCCTCTTGTTCTTCTTCCCCTTCTTATTCTTATTTCCCTCTTCCTCCTCCTTCATTCCTCCTTCTCCTCCTTCTTCTTTTTCCCTTACTTCTTCTTCTTCTTCTGTTTTCCTCATTTTTCTTTTTCTTCTCCTTGTTCTTCTCTTCCTCTTCCTCCTCCTCTTCCTCCTCCTTCCTTCTTTTCTTCCTTCTCCTCCTCCTTCTTCTCCTCCTCCTCCTTCTCCTCCTCCTCCTCCTCCTGAACCTCCTACTCCTCTTCCTTCTCCTCCTTTTTCTTCCCCTCTTCTCCCTAATTTTCCTCTTCTGTAACCTTTTTCGTTTTATTTTTTGCATCGCACTGCCCCTAGGGCAGACCATGTAAAATTCGGAATTGTTACACACTGACAACTAACTTGAACTCAATGAGCAATGGATGCCGCTCCAACCTGGTTGCCCTATAAACGGAGTCATCCATTATTAAGAGACTGTTGATGCCCATAGGCATTGAACAGCAAAGTTAAAAGCAGAGCACACTCCTGTGTTATGTACGTTCAACACGGTCCGTTTTTAATTCGTCCTGTCAATCCGCAATTAGGGGATGATTAGCGCAGTTGACAGTGCAATGTACTCTCTCCCTTCTCTATTCTAATTCCTCTCTTCTGCTTCTGATTTACTATCTCTCTCTTTCTCTTCTCCTCAATTTTTAAAATCACCTACAAACTCATTTTTATTTTTGACCTAATTTATTTCATATTTTACCTATTCTTCATCTTCTGGTTACTCAATCATTTCTTTTTCATTACTTCCTAGTCCAAGTGAATCTTACACTCCAAAATATCCATAACTAAAATAACTATAACAGCATGAAAGAATATTTATTATACAGGTGAAAGGTACTATTTGTACTGGGCTTCTATATTTTCTTTGAACAAGCTTGAGATATTAGATTCGGGATTATTTTTCCGAATTTTATTAATTTTCTATAATATAGCACAGCACATGGTTGAGATATAGTGTTTAAGAATGAGATACTAGAAGTAAGATAAATGAGACATTTGCAACCATTATTATTATTATTTCTGTTATATTGTGTAATCTTAGAATAAATTCAATTTAATTTGTATAATTGTTTAAAAACTTGGAAGACACGTAACAAACGACACATAGGAGCACCTCAACCTCGAACCGATTTTTCGAAACGTGAAGAGTTCTCATACATGGAGAATAAAGCTGATCATAAGCGTAAACTAATAAGGAAAGGAATAAACTAAAAAAAACTAGCGAAATTGGAGAAATAGAAGAGTATTCAGAGATCGAGTCCACAACAGAAACAAAATGATGGACAGAATGACAAAATGTGACACACCAGGCGAGAAAGTAAGTCAAAACTAAATAGTGAGATATGATACCTGGGTGACGTGAGGCAGAAGAACCGTTGGAAGGAGAGAGAGAATTTAGAGTGAAGAAGGATGAAAGAGACAGACAGAGAGAAAGAGAGTGAGTAAGTAAGAGAGAGAGACAACCACGATTGTCTAAGAAAATGTAGGTCGTTGATGGGAAGGGTGATGTCCATGATGATGGTTTGAAATGCTAAGAGAATCGCGCCCACCTTATGACCCCCACCGGTCATTACTGTGATGAACCCGCTATTATTATCATCATCATTATTACTATTTTTATTATCATTATTTGATAATAAGAAGAAGAAGAAGAAGAAGAAGAAGAAGAAGAAGAAGAAGAAGAAGAAGAAGAAGAAGAAGAAGAAGAAGAAGAAGAAGAAGAAGAAGACGGAGAAGAAGAAGAAGAAGATGAAGAAGAAGAAGAAGAAGAAGAAGAAGAAGAAGAACAAGAAGAAGAAGAACAAGAAGAAGAAGAACAAGAAGAAGAAGAACAAGAAGAAGAAGAAGAAGAAGAAGAAGAAGAAGAAGAAGAAGAAGAAGAACAACAAGAAGAAGAAGAAAGAAGAAGAAGAAGAAGAAGAAGAAGAAGAAGAAGAAGAAGAAGAAGAAGAAGAAGAAGAAGAAGAAGAAGAACAAGAACAAGAACAAGAACAAGAAGAAGAAGGAGAAGAAGAAGAAGAAGAAGAAGAAGAAGAAGAAGAAGAAGAAGAAGAAGAAGAAGAAGAAGAAGAAGAAGAAGAAAAAGTCGAAGAAGAAGAAGAAGAGGGAGAGAAGAAGAAGAAGGGGAGAAGAAGAAGAACAAATGACCTCATCAGAGTCCATAGCAATATGCCAATGACACGACACGACATGACATCTACACCAAAGCAGTCAGAAGAAAGATTCAGAACAGCTACACTCCAGAATCAGAACAACAATAACACTGTGATAGAAGCTAGCCTATAATTTGACAAGTCCGTGTCATTTATGCTTTCGCCGAAACAACTGTCGCATTTCTTGCTCTTCCCTATTGCTACGCTCTTTTTTGCATTCCTCTGCTTTCTCTCGTTCTTATTCTTCCTCTCTATTCCTCTCTTTTCCTCTCTATTCCTCTCTATTCTTTTCTATTTCTCTCTATTTCTCTCTATTTCTCTCTATTTCTCTCTATTCATCTCTATTCCCTCTTTTCCTCTCTATTTCTCTCTATTTTTCTCTTCTCCTCTCTATTTATTTCTATTCCTCTCTATTCTTTACTCATTCTCTATTCATATTAAGGGTCAGGTGTTCTTTCAATCTTCATGCAAAAAAGGAAGCTGAAGAATCTAAGCTATCTATCCCATGTTGAATTTCAGTGTTTAAAAATCTTTCCTTCAATTATTCCGAATCAAGAGCCTATTCCGTCAATTTTTTCAGGTCAAATGAAACAGGAATAAGGCGATCTCACACTACATTTCATAGTTTTTTTGCACTGTATGTCACTGATATTAAATTCATGCACAATAACACAAGATTAATAGAAGGAATAAAATTTGAAAAAAAACTTAACATTATCGAATGGAAGCATCCCACTACTATCACCTACAATCGTATAGAAGAAGTAATAATCTTCACAACAAGGAAACGACGAGAACCTACAAGAGTCGAAATGAAGAAAGAGCGAAAAACTCGCATAGGTGGACAAGAAGTGGCATAGAGTACTTAGAATGGTCGCCTAACGTGTCGAATGCGGCTCTAGTGACTTTTGACACGCAGTAGTCTATGCTGCCGCTTACTCTACGCCAATAATTACGCGAGAATTCACCGTTCTTCTGCGTTATACACGGACACTGGACGGCAATAAAAACACCATTAAAGAGGGATTAACCCCCAGCTGGGACTAGGTGCTGCGGTTCATCGACCTACCGGTGGAATACTGGAAATGGTAGGTGAAAAAATTTGTTAAGCACCTCCAACGGAAATGCAAGGTAATGAAGATTGAATGTGCTGCAATTGAATTATAGTGCGATGGGTGGTGTACTGAGATTGAAGAAGAAGTCTTGAATTCCTGCTCTTGTTTGTATTAGTTCTCTGAGACTAGAAAAACTCTCGAATTCCTTCACCTTTTTAAGCTGAAAATTTTGAGTACTTCCACAGAGATACGAGGTAGATTGAATGTATTGGAATTGAATTATAGTGCAATGATGTGAAAGGTGTATTTGTTCTTAGAGGTTGTAGGAAAATTATTAAATCTCATTATTTGTGAACTGAAATTTTTGAGTACTTCCTTACAGATGCAAGGCAATGAAAATGAATGTACTTCAATTTTAATTATAGCGCAATGGGTGAAGGAGATGTATTTGTTCTCTGAGATTGTAGAAAAAAAATGTTGAATTTCATCTCTTATGAGCTAAGTTAGCTTCTGAATTAATTTTAAAAATACGGACATTGTTCGTTACCAATAACATGGTTTCAATTTTCTTGCAACGTTGGTGAAACCATACATTGGTGAAGATTGGATATAATGCAATTTAATTATTGTGCAATGGGTGTAGTAGGTGTACTTGTATTCCAGTATATGTGGCAGGGAGTATACGAAACTTTCCGTAAAAATAAATTTTCTTCACAATCGGAATAGAACCATCATCACAATATATAAATTTTTGCAATCATGATATTGCAAAAAATCTACAAAACATAATACTTCAACGAGGTCTATGACAAATATTAGGCTATATTATTTTTATTATAATGATAATAATTATGATATCTAATTCAAACTCTAATTCTAAATTAGAGTACATTATTGTAGAACTTTATAACATTATTTGGTTCCCATGCTATCACCACACCTACTTAATACTGTAGTAACTGTAGTACCGAGCTCATCCTATTTGAATGAAAAATAACACATGTAATGCCCATAGTTAGATCGTGTGAAACATTTTCGATTATAACTTAAGCTTACAGTAGTAATCTGTTCTTTAATAGAGACATCCACACCAAATAAGCTAGTTTACTAGAATAATCCTCGATTTTTAGTTTTATATGTGCATGGTTGGTCACGCCCCCCTAGTTAACGCGTTTTATTTCTCTCCAATGCTCGCTTCATGTGTGATTTGTTCGCAGTTTCAGAAGTACTTCGTGAGATGCTACTATGACACATGGAATAGAACGAAATGAAATATGCGATGAGAAGTACAGTATTCCAGTGAGACAAGGTTACATAAAATAAGTAGATTTCTTGATCACGATTTCTTGTTCACACTTTGCTATCTCGATTGATGGAATTCACTCGCATCAAACAGAAAAATAGTTGTGATGGTTAGCTGTTACTTTATGTAGAGAACTTTATTGAAAGCAGAATATTACTAAATATTTCTCATAAAAATAGTTGTGAAATAATTCTAGCTGCTGATGAATTAGAATGCATAGTTCCTGATGGATTAGAATAATTATATTAGGTACTAGGAATTCTTCGAACCCGTATGCAGATCTTGAAATGTTCAGTTTATTCATTTCAATCATCTCATGTTTTTTCCATCATCTCGTGTTTTTGAACAATTCGTGTTATTGAAACAATTTGAGAATTAATAAGAATGCAGAGATTCTATAACTATGTTGCATTAGGTATTAAGTTTACTTGAGCGTAAACTGAGTTTACATGAGCGATAGTAAAAACTTGGTTAAAATTCTATGAATTGAAGTCCTTTCGATAGAATTGAAGTTCTTTTGGCTGGAATTGAAGTATCAATTAAGTAGCTTTGAGTAGTTTACACTGAAGAACCAAACTTGGTTTGAAATTTCATTTTATTGAACTCAATTTTAGTCCATAAGGGGCTAGGAGTGTCTGTTTTTGAATGGTCTATCATATTCCAGACGCTTACAGGTAGTACAATCACGGTTCATTCATTAAACGCAATGAATTTATTACAAACTTCCATTCCCCACTTTCAGATTCCTCTGTTATAAGATGTAACATTCTCAATACTCTAATATGAGTCTTCTATATCTAAATTTTTCCTTCTATCTCAATCTACATCCTGATTCGAATGTCCCATAACCCAATCGAGCATCAATGCCGTCCTAACGGGGCGTCACCAGATCTCATTCCCTTAGCGACAAATTTCTCTCGCCTCAATTTATTCCAACATTATTCATTCCACTTTCATCCTCATTCTTCTTTGACGTGCTATTCGCTTGTTGCAATCGAACCAACAATCTCCATTTTGAAGGCCATGATCTCATATACACGACCCACCTAATTGGTTTACTGTATGCAAATCAACGACGCATCTATACATATGTTGGTCCGTCCATCTTTATGCATGTGTGAGTGTACATCCTCCAAGGCATCATTCTCATCATCTACATCATCATCATCATCATCATCATCATCATCATCATCATCATCATCATCATCATCATCACCCACATCATGAAGGCAGGGCCATTAGGCCAAACAATACTTCATTATACTCTGACGCATTCGGTTCTAGCATATAAGCATATAATGTCCGTCTCCAAAAAAAAAAATAACTAACAAACAAAAACTACAAAACAAAACTGAAGTCCCACTATACAGGTATACATTTTCCATATTTCGACCAATTACAACTTGCAGCTAATTATTGAGGGCTTGTAATTTGTATTCTGTATAACCTACCGGCAACTATTTGGCGAAAAACGTTGTGTTTCCCCATCCCACGGCGACGTCTATTGTCGCCGTGTCCACTCCCTGAAAACTATTGTTGGCTGTAGAAATTTTAGAAATTCACACCTCAAGGTCGTGTGAGGAATCGGGGAGAGTTGTTTCCGGTCCAAAGAATTGTGCAAGTGCATTCTGTGTATTTTTCGGTTTTGGTACAAAAGTACAAAGATCTACATAATTATTTACAGTGCAGCGTGGACTCCAAAATGTTCAAGTTGAATTATTGATGAGGCTAGCATGGAGACATGACCAATTGACCATTCATTGTTTTGTGAGATTAGGATGATGATCAATCAATTGTTATCTGAAAATCTTATCAAATACAATTCAACTAATTAATAATGAATAAATGAATTTTATTTCCCTTGACAAAAACAATACAAAAAAGTGTATAATAGCTACTAATAGTTAAATTGTCTTTGATCTTATTCAGGCTGAAATAGATAGGCGAATCTGACAGACTGAAATCTCATTCAAAAACTACTGTGAACAAACAGTTTTTTGAATTGATATGATCTATCAAGTCAATCAAATTTCTAGTACAGTATTTTGTGAAGTATTAAAATACTTCAAAAATATTATTAGCCAACATTCAAAACTTTTCAATTTATAAAAAAACAAACCTACAAACAAAAACTGCAAAACAAAACTCAGCATACAAATGCAACATACATAATACAGAATACAAATTTCTAGTACAGTATTATTAGCCAAAATACAAAATTTTTCAATTTATTCAAAAAATATTAAGTGAAACGTTCTATTAATAAAACTATTAGGAACTCTATCACATTCAAAACACATTTATTTTCAACTGTGGAAGCTTTGCTTCATTCCATACAACTAAGCTTACGTATTCCAAGCAAATTCTCCATCAATCAAAAAGATACTACACAGAGATTCAACTTTATATCCGAACTGTTTTATTGCATTGGACACCATGTTCTCACACCACCTTATTGGGCCGGACAATTTTCAACATCAATAAACAATGTTATAGTTACCGGCACGTTCAACAAAAAGCAGAAATCACTCGACAAAAGTAACTCATGTACAAATTCAAATGCTCCTTCCTCAGCGAGCAAGTTGTAAATTGGCTATGCGGATTTCTGCGTTGGACACAATGTAAGCAAGTGCATAGATAACATCGGGTGCATTGTAAAGCTGCCAAAGCCTGTGTAGATTGATCAGATAAGAATCGTACGGCTGTTTAGGCACATATCTCTATTTGAATACACAGGGAGTATGTTGGTTGATTTGAATATATTCTATGGAGAATAGGTATAATAGTGTTAGGATTGGACTGGAGTCAGTGTGAGCAAAAGAGAGAGAAAGAGGAAAGGGAGGTAGCGTTGAGAAGCAAGAAAGAGGAAACAGAGTTGAAGAGGAATGAGGGAATAAAGAGAAAGAGGAGAATGAAAAGCGAAGGACGAAATGGAGAAAGATAGCAGAAAAGGAATCTAATTGAAATAGTTTAATGTTGAGAAGTAGTAAGAGATTGAGTGAGAGTGAGAATGACATTGAAATTGAATAGAAGAGTAGTGTAAAGTAATTTATATTAATTAACTAAAGTCTGTATATTAGTTGATGTTAGTTTGAGTAATGATTGTCTGAAACAGTGATAAATTGAGAAGCAATGATGGAAAAAATAAATATTGAAAGAGGAAGAGAAGAAGGAGAAACGTTCATATTCTTAATGAAGAACTGGTCAAGGAAGAAGATTTAAAGGATATATTGAAGAAAGACTAAAATACTTAGAAAGAATGAAAGAACGATAAAGACAAAAAAGCTTGATAACAGGTTCATTCATCATAGAAATAAACATGTCTTGATGATGTTTAGTAAGTTTTCTAGTAGTGTATCTGAGTTTCGTCGTCAATCATTCATACATTCATAGAATGTATATGTCCAATAGAATTGTAATGTCCAATTTTCATAGAATAGTCAATCTAATTATCACTGATTGAACTAAGCCAATAAACGATTGAATCACGTTTGAACGAGTTGAATTGAGTCAAATTTGACAGTTCTTATGTCAAATTTGAAATGAAATGTGTTAATTATTATTGTAACCCAAATCCCTTGTCACCCGATGACACAATATTTCACGAATTGCCATCATTGTCAGCAAACAACGAAAAATGTTAATTTATGTCACGGAATAAATCTCCATCTTTATAAAGCAATGAGCGTTCTTTTGTAGTTGGGCGTCATTGTATTGTAGTCGACATTTCTCTTTTCCCGTAAACAATGCCTGAAATTTAAATGAATTGTAGTGATTGAAAAGTGACAGAAGATGACCTTGTAGGCCTAAACAATATAGGCTTGAAAACAAAGGGACTTTATTCCTAAAAAGAACAAATTTTACATTCACATTTTTAAATATTAACTCTATAATTTTATCTCAAAAAATTATTGAAATCGTGAGTTGGGAGATTACTATTCAATAAAATTAGTTTCCTTCAAAATTTAGAAACTGTTCATTCACTTCAAATTCGCATGTGAGATTGCATGGTATAATATTTAAATTATACACTACAATAACTAAATTGAACTACCCTAACATCACGTAATTTTAAAAATGACGTCATTTCAATGCCAAGAAATTCCTATTGGGCTTCAATAAATTATTTCATTTGAATTTGTTTGTTTGTTTGTCAATGGCTCAACAGCCCTATGTGGGCTTAGGCCTACCAGCTGGTTGCCAGTTTCACATCCACTCGACGGTTTAATTCAAAAGACATCCACAAAAGACGGTTTAACTTTCTTGCAATCGACCTTATGCATAATATATCAATTCAATGTTGAGATTTATATTAATTTGTAACAAAATTGAAAATTAATAGAAAGTTTTGGGGAGTAGAAGAACTGTGAACTGCTATTACAACATAATACAAAGCTAAATTTCCAAGTAAAACTCAGAAGCACCATGCATTCGAGTTTTTATTCAAAGATATTCGAAATTTATTACGAAAATCCCACTAGAAGACCAGTAGCCAGATGGTATATTATTACAAACTACATGACAAAGCCAATAATTAAACTAGAAAAGTGTGTTGACAGGCCAATCTCCGGTTAGTTAACAAAGGATTAACTAGAAATCGGTCAAGTTTTGAACTCCATCAAGTAGGTTGTACTCTCCAATCAGCGGCCACATTTTTGCAGCCCACATTCAACTGAATAATGTCCGTCACTTTTGAATACACAATACACTTTTCAAACCCGAGTAGGATCTTTACCGGCTGTCTCATTTACATTCAAATTGTCTTTTTCTATTCTTTTTGTCGCGCTTAATTCATGTGAGTCCCCCACGCGTTGTGTTTTCGGTAGCACGATGTGACGCAAGTTAAAAACGGGGAGAAAGTTGAATGACACCCGGGTTGACCACAGGTGAAGTAAATCAAATTTTTCCAGTTTTTATTTTGATAGTCTGAAATCGAACTAGGATAATCTATCTCCTAATAAATCTTGTTCAATGGTTGGAGACATCAATATACACATACAGTAAAATAAAGCAAAATCTGACTTAAAGTAACTTGACTACTTCAAGATAGGTAGCTTTCCAATTGATATATCTCTTTCAGTAGGCCTACAGCTGTAGGCCTTTATGTATTACAAACAGAAAGGTATTGTTTTACTAAAAGGCCTACGTAGGCCTACTGAATCGAAGAGCTAAATCAATTGCGGAAAGCTACATAAATATGTTTGTAGGCTACAATATTGAGTTAAATAGACGATAAGTTTTCATCGTTAATGGTTTGTATAGTTCAATATTAGCCTATGTTTTCAGAGGACGTGATAGCTCTACATTTCTGTCTCATTTGGTAGGCTTGGTCACTTTAATACAACGAATTTGGAAACAGAATAAATGAATTACTCAGTAGTCTCCATTAATGATTAATTATTTGATTTTCAATTAATTAATCAACTTCCAATTATTTGAGTACTAATTGAGTACTGAGCAGTTTCATCTTCAGTTTAAAGACATCTCACGTATCATATCAAAGCTGCTCATGTGATAACAATATTGAAGTGAAGATTCGAATTCTCCACTTTCTATCGAATTATATAAATTCCCCCTCTCAAATTGTCGTTTCAACCTTTTCGAGTGACACATTAGAAAACAGTACTATTGCTAAAATTAGCTCAACCAAAAGTATTATTGTCTATTGTTTTCAATATGACATATTATTGAAGACAACCTGACATCATTTACATCTTAGCCACCTGCCTTCAACAATCTCCTAGCTTGGTGCATGCGTCATTTTTATCTGACCACAAAACAGTGTCGCAATCAAAATCTTCTTGGAATCTGTGTGAAGTGCCGCCATCGTTTGCTATCGTTGACATTAATAACGAGACAAAACTGTTTTAGTCTACTAGTTAATCAACCAGTTGAAACGTTAACGTGTTTATCGAAAAATAATAAGTAGTATCTATTTGCTCTCTTGAAGTACAAAAAATTTGCTAGCAAAGTACAAAGATCAAGAAAAGGAGTGTGGAAGACTAGTTAGAAGATGAAGAAGAAGAAGAAGAAGAAGAAGAAGAAGAAGAAGAAGAAGAAGAAGAAGAAGAAGAAGAAGAAGAAGAAGAAGAAGAAGAAGAAGAAGAAAAAGAGAAAGAAAAAAGGAAGATGAAGAAGAACAAAATGAAAAAAAAGTGGAAGAAGGTCTAGATTCTAGAACAAGAAAGTAGTCTAGCAAAATTAATAAAAACAAAACACACAGAAACAATCTAACTCTTTTGTGTCATTGTACGTTGATAATTATAGAAAAGCATTATTCAGATCTGCCAGAATGATTATGGTTGTGAATATTGTAGGCCTAGTATTGATTTATTTGATTCTTGTGGTTAAGTGGTTCAAAATCAATAATGGTTCAATTAACTGTTGAATAATTAATTAATTTAATTCAATTAACTTATTTAATCAATAATTTGATTCTAATTATCTGGTTCGAAATGAAGAACAGCTCATATTTGTTGATCATCAAACACGTTGATCAACTCAACTAGTTCGTTGAATTAGCTGGCAACTGTTCAACTCAGTTGAATCAACTGCAGTTATCTTATCACGTCATAATTGTCCGATCACGTTTCGTATGAGCCGCGTTCCTCCGCTGTCACGATGTCGCATGACAAAAGCAGATGACGATGATGACAATGATGTTGTTTCGGACCTCGTCTATGACAAGATTATGTCACAATTTATTGGTTGAAAGTAAAAATGTGTCGGCAATAGTGGTGAGTCGTTTTGAGGAGGCACTTGCAAATCGCGAAAGGAGATGTTGTCGTGTACGAACGCGTGATGAGGTTATTTGCTTGCGACGACCTTGAAGTTATTTGAGAGGAAATAGGCTAGTGTAGTTGATTTTGGTGGAATTCGCCATGACAAGTGTGCAAAAATGTAGAGAGTACATACCGACTACCGAAAAGGGTCTCCCCACCTATAGAAAACCATACGAACATTATTACAGAAGATTGAAATTTGGAGTGATCGTTTTGAAGAAATTGGATGAATAAAAATCTTGAACAAAACTATATTAAATAAACGATAGTATTGGATGAATGATAATGAATTGTAATATTGTATTGATCACTTAAGATTGTAAACTAGACAGTTTTAAACAGTAATAATTTGTGTAATTGAACCAGGCATATTATCTATGATTATTTTCTTGCATGTGTGATAGTGTGAGCCCTTTATTATCTATTAATACGATGAGACGATGTTTTTTCCAATTTAAACCTTCTATCAGACGGATAGTCTTAGAAAAAAATTGTTAGTTCAGTTATATCAAACAATATTAGATCTTCTCGTTTACAAACCAGAAGGAGCCTTTTTCTATTGATACAATGATTCAAGCTGTTCAAGTTGTCTAACTACGTAACTACAATAGCTAGTAATTTTAGTGAAAAATATTTTCAAACCGCTATTTTGTGTACTAATTTGATGCGTTCTTGTTTCAGGTAAATATGGCTGGAGCTTCTGTACCTCAATCACTAGAATATGGGTAAGATGAGGAATCTCCTTGTTTATTTGAATCATTGATTGAAAATTTGAATCATTAATTGAAAATTGGGATTGACCTTTCAACTTTCAAACATTACACCGTCCACTTATCCAATCTCCCATAGTAAAAAAATCTGTAAAAATATTTCGGACATTTCTCACTGACATCAAGCAGGTTTTAGATGTTTCTCAAAAATACAGCGAAAGTCAAATAAGCAGCGTTGTTGTCCAGAACAAGAAAAACACAAATTTTCCAAGCGATCGCCTCTTTTGTGGGGGTGGATGCGATCGGTCAAACCGTTTGAAGTTGCATGTTTTGGAATAGAAGTGGAGAGAATAAAGAGAAGAGAGAAAGAGGAGCGAAGAAAGTGAAGGAAATCAAAAAGCGGCGAGAAACAGCAAGCACAAAGGCAAGAGTAATAAATCATCGGGCGATCTGGCTGGACCACCTTGGTCCAGTTTATTCTATTATAATATCGAACGCGAAGGGTTCGGAAAAGGATGAAGGATGTACGAGAAGAAGAATAAGAAGAAAAATAAGATAGAAAATATGGAGCAATTGTGTGGAAGAGTTAGCCAGTTGTCCGCTTATTCTTGCCATTCTTCTTAATCTTCTTCCCATTTTTCTTCTAGTTTGGACCCTTTCTAGACAAGAGTGCTCTCCTGTTCTTGCCTCTTCTTCTTCTTCTTCTTCTTCTTCTTCTTTCTTCTTCTTCTTCTTCTTCTTCTTTTCTTCTTCTTCTTCTTCTTCTTCTTCTTCTTCTTCTTCTTCTTCTTCTTCTTCTTCTTCTTCTTCTTCTTCTTCTTCTTATTTAACTTCATCTTCTCCGTATTCACCCTGCCCTAGAATCCCGTGGGACTTATTTTTCATAGCACAGAAAGGGCTACTACTTTCTTTCAGTGTGGTCAATCCTTTGGATAATCGTGTCATCAAGTGGAACATGATCGATCATGTTGTGCCTTTCAGCAAGTAAAGAAGAAGAAGAAGAAGAAGTGGACAGTCGGCAGCATGTTTAACATGATTGTTACAACACAACAAGTAGTAGCATGTAGCATGAAAAGAAGGCGAGTCTCTCTCACTTGTGTGAGGAATTACAATCTTTCGAAATCAACAATATTTTTCAAAGTTATTCCAGTAAATTGGGTTATTCAGATCTACAGAACTCCTGCTTGCGTACAGGGATGTTTCAACTTGCATTATTGGCTATCATTCCAATGGTTGAGAATTAGTCTTATCAACGTTTTTCGTTGTCATTCGTCTAATACCTGATGAAGTCTGCGTAGCCGAACATAGGACATATGAAGTCATATAGTTATTAATTCAACTGTGATAATATTATATTTTCTTTATTTTTTGATGGCTACCGATATGATATAATAAGTAATTACGTTCTTCTTATCTACATAAAGCGTATGGCTTGCCGTGTATAAACTAATTCCACTTAGTTTGAAGTGTTATCCATTTCTTGCTGATTTTCATGTCACTTATTCTTTTTCTCCTATTTTTATGTTAAAATAACCAACCAATCTCTTGTCTTACCTGTGGTTGATATTCTCATTTCTTCTCATATTCTCTTATACTTCCAACCACCTCTCCTTTAGCCTCTTCCTTCTTTGGCGGCTTTAATCCAAAGAGAAAACTCCCACGCCCCCCTCTCCTCCCCGCAAACACACACACACTTACACCACTCTCCTACACACGTCTACATGTACTTCGTTATCTACTCAACAAGTACTATACTGTAAGTCTGGCCGATATGGTGCAACCATATCCAACTTGGTCTAAGCTTTGAGGTTCTGTATACAATTTTCCAAGAGTCGTTTCTGCATGATCTTGGCTATCATACTAACAAGCACGGCACGGAGACAACGAAATCCAAGAAAAAAGGATAGAGCATCAGACAAAGAATGAGTAGAAAGAGACAGAGGAAGGGTAGATGAAGAATAGGGAAGTGGATGGAAAGGAGAAGTGTGAAGAGGAGAAGAATAAGAATGGGAATGAGGAGAAAGGGTGGATGAAGAATGAGGAACAAGATAAAAAGGAGAAGGATGAAGACAATAAGGATGAGAATGGGAATGAGAAAGAGGAGAAGAATAAGAATGGGAATGCAAAAGAGAAAGAGAATGAGAATAATAAGGTGTATGGTCACAATGTTGGTACATTCGACACCTCCAGTCCCACGCAACAATGTACAGCTTGTCGAAAATTGTTCTTTCTCTCATTATCCGTATCTTGTCCAACACCTTTCTCTTACACGAACTTTCGTTGCCTTTCGCTTTTTCAAATTCAGCACGCTTTTGGTGTCGTATTCGTCGTTTGTTTGCTTTAGATACCTGCAATCAGTTTTCGCAATACAGGTATCGGGGTGGTATTGCTATGATTGCAATTATAAACATACATTTTCAATAAATTTATTTATTATTAAATAACGTATCTACCTCTCCTATGGATCGATCTTTCCCAAAAACGCTTCAATTTAAAGCTCATGTTCTATCATTATAATTTACATTTAGTATTGATAACATACGAGTACTTACAAATACTCAGTATTAATCTTTGATGGAACTGATTAAAATCTTGGATGATATATTTGCATAAACAATACAGAAATTTTGTAATTCATAACTATTCACAAGTTCTTCTTCTTCTACCATTTTTCTTGTATCACATTTCCAGGAAAATATTTTTTCTCCAATGCTGCTCCTATTCTAATTCTCATATATTTCTTCTTTGATTAATTTTCTTATAATTTTTGACCAATTTTTCCAATCTCCTTGTAATTCTTGCCTTCCCTGTTATTCTAATTCGTTACTTTTATATATTTCCCACTTTCTCCTATTTTTTCTACTCATTCCTTCTCTAGGCACTCCTCATCTCACTCCCTCTCTAACGAATTGCAAAAGCTTCTCAGTCGGTCATACATCACTAGATGAAGGACTACTATGTTTGATACGTTTTTTTCTCTCCCGACTTCTGCATGTGTTGCTATAGTGTGGGCCTCACTGACGTCTCATTTTAATATTCAAGTCAGGTCCTGCTCGCGGGCTGAGTGCGCGTGCGTGAGTTACACTCAACAAAGACAAAGAAAGATTATAAGAAGAACAGAGGAGAGGAAAAACATTCAACATCATAAGTTATCAATGGCGAGCTTGAATGACAGTCGGAGCAATATTGAATCATCTTGTTTGGTTGATTGAAACCGAATTTATTTTATTCCTCTTCATCTTTATTCTCTTTCTCTGTTCCTCCTCTACAATTTCCACTCTTTCTTCAACAATCTCTCTCTCTCTCACTCTCTTCCTTTCTTCTCTTTCATCCTTCTCCTCTGTAATTTTCTTTCCTTTTCCGCCACTAAGAACTGTCAATCCAACTCTACTAATATCTTGCAATAAAAAAATCTCTTGAAAATCTTGTAATAATATTATCGAATAATATTAAATATAATAGATATGAGTATAGAATCTGACAACGTCCTATATCTGAATATACATATACATTCTTTCCCAAGACCTGCTCGCTCCTTTCCCAAGATCCGCAAAATATGTATCCAATCCTTTCCTTTTATCCCCATTCTTCGCAGGGAATGAATCGAAAAGGTAACTGTGAAAAAGGATGAACAAAGAAAAGAGGAAAGGATGAACAGACTACACACGGTCAGTGGACAACACTCATGATTGTTTGTCAACTGATGTTTTCTCACGATCTAAACTCACCTTGGGAGTCTATCTGACTGACAATCTTTCTATCCTTTCATCTCTCTCCATCTTTCCTGCTTCCCCATCTTCTATCTCTTGTTGTTATCCTTTTTCGGAGTCCGGTCCAGTTGGCTACCGGGCGGGACAGGTCATTTGCTCTAGTTTGCGATTTCGGAAGAAATGTCACCTTTCTTAAAGTTCCCACGACTTAGGACGCATCTGTCCATCTCTGCAACCCTTGCAACCTGCGTCTTGGACAATCGCTTCATAATTCCAACAAAGGTTGAATTTATAGTTCCCATATTGGTTAGGATTTTACTTTTTCAAGTTTCGTGTATCCATGTATTCATAAATTGATAAAAAATGTATCCTTGCTTCTGGGGGTAGATAGAAGACGATTCCACAATTATTAATATAAACGTTGAAATATTAGGCTACGTATATGATCTGGTATAAATCAATTCTAAACAACTATTGTGAACTTTCATAAATGAGTGATATTATGATCATTATAAAAGCGGAAAATAGATCAATATTTTAATAATAGAACAAAAATGACGTAACTTCAACTTTCAATATTCAGGTAGGCTACGATAGAAAAATGAATCAGATATACTCTAAAAACAATTTTTTCATAGTAAAATTTCTTTAGCATTCTCTGTACGAAGGTTCACCTTCGTAATAAGAATAAAATCAGTTCTTTTATTGCTGTGTGTGTTCAAATAAATTAAAATTAATATTTCAAACGAATAGAGAGAAGTTATTTTTAAATTAAATTTTATTTTTCATCACGGAGCATAAAAATACTGTACTATATTATGTAATAAATAAATACTCTATAATAATAATACTAGTACTGTATAGTATTTGAATAAAGTTAGTGAATTCTTATTACCCTAGTACCAATCTTGCTCCAAATTCTCCACCTTCTTCTTTAGTCAATGAGGTGCCAAGTGTGATCTTGAATGCAACAGTTCCCGTTATAGTCTACCAGCTGAGATAATCCATCTCATGAATGGACTGACAGCTCACCAACTTGTACATTCACAAACTCTCCAGGTAGAAGGTATATTTTGAAAACTGCCGACACCAAAAATACTCCTACTGGGTCACTTTCACACGGTTTAACCTGAATGCTTCAGTTTATTTTGCCGATGGACAGGGTTGGGGGTGAGTATAGGGTTAGGGTTGAGGGGGTGGGGGTGTTTTCGATATTGGTGTGGGCTGGAGAGCGTCATCACAAAGGGGTAGGTTCGGTCACCTTTTGAATCATATTGCTCGCGTCCCTTGAGATTTTTGGTCAGTTTCGGGGTGGGTGTCAATGTGGTAACATCATGTCACAAGCGTGAAGTACACGGAGTCAGTGTTCAAACATGGTTTTAGAAACTTTAACTGAAGTATCACAAGTTTTTACTACATCTAGAGGACCAGTGAATAATAGTTTCAGTGTATTTCAATTTCAAATTTGGTGTTGAAGCTTTGTGTGTAATAGTAATTGGAAGTGTATGAACAGTGATTAGAAGTGTATTTAAAAACAACTATCAATATTTTTGAAGCAACACTTTAGAGTTAATGTGAATCTTTTGCAAATTATTATTTTTCGAGTAATTAGTGATTAGTAGTGAAGAATATCAGTATGAAATTATTAAGGGAATGTGGTATACAAACCATCGATACAAATAGTTGTTTTTATAAGAACTGATGTATAAAAGAGTCTTTCCTGTTGTGTGATTGAGGAGCTTCAATTGAATAGAGGAATATCTTGGATTTTTAATCATTTGAATTGAAATTGAGTCTCTATCAATAACATGAGTTAGTTTAAACAGTAATTATAAATATAATGTGTCTAGGATATGAGTAATAAGGATATAAGGATAACTCAAGAAGGATACAAATCAATTAAGGATTCAATTATGGGTGAGTGATTCTTTTCAAATATGATTTAATAAAATATAATTTTCAAATTTGATAGTTGACTTCTAAGTAGAGCTTGAATGGGTAACAGATAGATATTATTTATGGGCTTTCTATTGGAATATTTGAAATCATATCATCTTATTCTCCTGCTCAACTTCCAACATTCTTCTTTTACTGCTTATTGTCTTCTGCTATCACCTATTCCTTATCGTAATCCGTTGTTTCCTCTTCCTTCACCTCCTCCTCATCCCTCTCCCAATCCTCATCTCGCTCTCATCTACTCAGATCTTCCCAACCATAGTTTTCCTCGAAACATCCCCTTAAATAGTTTTCCATCTTATCCCTCCGAATGTTGGTGTTTCCTTGACACTGTTGGTTATTGAATTAAGACAACACAAGTTGTCAATGCTAGCCTAGACAGAAGAATATGGAAGAAGAAGGAAGAAGAAGAAGAAGAAGAAGAAGAAGAAGAAGAAGAAGAAGAAGAAGAAGGAAGAAGAAGAAGAAGAAGAAGAAGAAGAAGAAGAAGAAGAAGAAGAAGAAGAAAAGAAGAAGAAGAAGAAGAAGAAGAAGAAGAAGAAGAAGAAGAAGAAGAAGAAGAAGAAGAAGAAGAAGAAGAAGAAGAAGAAGAAGAAGAAGAAGAAGAAGAAGAAGAAGAAGAAGAAGAAGGAAGAAGAAGAAGAAGAAGAAGAAGAAGAAGAAGAAGAAGAAGAAGAAGAAGAAGAAGAAGAAGAAGAAGAAAAAGAAAAAGAAGAAAAATGGGAAGAGAAAGAAAGGTTTCCGCATAAAGTAGAAGGCCAACTGAACTGTGGCCCACCCCGTGAGAGAACAGCACTAACAAGCCCCGAGGATGAGAGAGTTGCTTGGGCGCGGGAGAGGCGTCCTGTCTCTCAGGGAGCGTCGATAATCTGATAAGAACATTAGAGAGATAGCCTTCGAGGCGTCCCTAGTGACGTCACAGCGTCATCAAGCATGAACGCCGTCGCAATTTCACCTTTTCCACCACTCACCAAAATCCACCTCCCGCATTTCTACCGACAGCAGAAGACTGGCTGAAAATTACTGGGCGAGAGATAGACGTCCATTTAATATTTAATACAATATTGGTGCGTGCAGACACAGATAACGTAAATCTATAGATATAATATAATAACGTAATCTATAGATATATAAACATAGATTTACGTTATCTGTGGTGCAGAATAACGGTACTGGATTGATAGTAATCAGATGAAATGTATTTTATCATATTATCAATACTTGGAGAGAGTTACAGGATTGATAAACAGATATAGTAAACAAATTATAATATTGATTTTATAATGGATAGAGGTATCTTGGTATTTTTCTCTCACATAATATTCATATGAGTACTTGAAATAAGCCAACAGTGGCTGTCACTATTTTTGCAAAACTTGTTTGATATATTAAGGATAGATAATTCAATAATTGGGCAGTTTTGTACAATAAACAGTGCAATAGGCAGTCAATTGGAAAATATTCAAAACAGTAGAACTGCGAGATTGATAATCCATGAATAAGCTGGTAGATTTGAGATATGAAGTTAATTTAGAATGTTATGCGAAATATATTCAGTCGAATACATTAATGTTAGAAATTGATGATATTTTATTTACAACGAATTTATGAATCAATAGAAATGAATGTTGAAAGCTTGTTATATTCATGTATTTGTTGATGATTGTGTTCTTCAATGAATACAATTCAGCAGGTCAGCAACGAAAACATACACTAGGAAAAATTTTGTTCATCTATTTCAATAGGAAGTGAATCATCGTTTGATAAATACCACAATTTGAACAATAGTGAGAACGTTTTATCATCTGAAAATTAGTGAGAACAATTCTACATCGAAGGTTTCTTGGTTGACCAATTATATTATATTGTTCTTGAACACTACAAGAATTACATTATTTCATTTTCTATGAACTTCAAATGCAATCATAACAAGAAAATCAAATTACAATTCGAGGAATAAAAAAAAACAATCAAACAAACAGATTACATACTCATTCATTACAGCAATGAATGAAAAATTTACAATTTCGCCAATCAATTTTATTAGTGATCTAATTTATACCACACCTTTATCATAAACCGAATCAAACCGTACACTGAGCATGTGTGACAGTCCCGTATTTGCCTGTATTATGCAGCGGGTTTTGATTGATGACAGGGTTCCGTAGGGTTCGACACAGTAATTTCCCATTTCCTGGAGACTGGCAACCCCCTCCACCCCCATACTCAACAGCGGGTGGTCCCTTACCCCCTCGATTTAGGGGTGGGTAAGTGTGTGAGTAAGATTACAATACGTGAGGTGTGCGTGTGTGTGAGTGTGATAGCCACGGGTCTTTCCTTCGTTAACCTCACGCTTAACCTCTCTCTCTCTCTTTACCCCCTCTCACCCCCCAAAATGACACAGGGGTGTCGAAGCCCATAAACGGTTCTGCCATATCCTTTTCCGCCCACTCTGTATACAGTGGATGGCCACTTTATATAAACACAAAACAACTATCCCGACTACCCCAACTTGTTATCAATGTGAATATTCAGTATCGATCAAACGCTAGCTTGTTATTGTTGTCTTACTCATACTTTTGGTTGGTGAACTAATTTTGGTTATTGGTCTCACTTCTGACGGAAACAATGCGCGAGTCTGAATTCGATGCAATGCCGACATTTCACAGTTAATTAAATTTTCGAGCAGCTTACTAAAGTCAAAGAGAGAAAAGTTAAAGGGAGAAAGTAATTATTGAATTTATTCTTCTAACATAAAGCATTCATAATATAGTTATTAATATTTACAATATAGTAGAATAAGTCATCACACAATCCAAAAATTGGCGATGAATTTCACTCTGATCATTTCTTACTATAGACGTTTCAATTCAAACGTGTATCAGTCACAGACCTGTTCTTGGTCCATATTCTTTTTCAGTTGAATGAAGAAACAAATTCTTTACCAGCTTATACAGAAACTAGAATTGTATCTATGCTGAAAGCTACCCATCTTTTAAACATCATTGGAATCAATCATTCATTTATGGATGATAGTGGCGAAGCATGGTATACTTATTTGGTCATCGCCGGGTATATTTCCTATAGGAAATATACCCGGCGATGACCAAATAAGTATACCACGCTTCGCCACGGATGGATGATTATTTCTTGATCCTTTACGAACTGCGATGTCTTCACTAATATTTTCACTTCATTTCCGTCATGCAGTCATGTTATTTTAATGTAAGATATTATTTATTGAAAAATTCACAAAGGAAAGTTCAACAGAATGTGGAATAGTATCAGAATTCACTGTATTCATGCTCTATATGCTTGAAATGCGTTGTACTCGAAGCATGCAACATTCCAAGGAAACTGTGCCTTGTATTATAGCCTTGGTAAAGGAGGCAAGCAGTCCTTTGTGATGTCCAGACGATGATCTGAATTGTTTCGGATGGAATTTGATGAACATTGACGTTCAGTGACAGGCATCTCGTAACAGCATGTTGTAAAGCCGCCTTGTATCCTGAGGGATAGTCTCTTATGGATAGTGTGCGTTAGGATGCTTGGAATTGCAATGGATGTGACGTCACTACTTGAGAATAGTCTCACTATTCGGTTGGTCTTGGTCCTCTGATGCAGAATACCATTATCCACGCATAAGTCAAGAGCGTAGATTGACATCAACACAACAAGACAAAAATAATAATTATACTAAAAACGACATTAGCACAGCAAAATAAAAATAATAATTATACTAAAAACGACCAGTTGCAGAAAAATTGAATAGTATTTAGCTATCATAAATGACGTCATTGCTTTGAAGTCAGATTCGTTCATACAATCTATTTGCGTTGGTTGTAGGTTTCGGTAGATGTAATAATTGTACGTAAAATTCAGTGTTATAGTTTGATTGTTATTGTATAATTAATATGTTATTGTTTGTTATAGTATAGTTGAGATTGATATTCATTTTAATATTGTTCTAATTTTGATTCCTTGCTTATATCAATGAATTCAAGAGAGAAGTGATTTGAAAGTTATCCTTCTTACTAACTCAGGAAGAAGAACGGAAAATTTCACTTTGTTGTCATGTTACTTAGTTATTTTTCGAGTTGAAAACGCGTAGTTGGGTTTAAATCGTAGATGAACATCTCGAGAGTGACTCCTCATCGTCAAAAAATTGATCATTGCTTCACAATTATTATAACTTAACATTTTGAAACTTTGAAATTGATTGAAACATTACTTTTCATCAGTACAATAATCCAGAACGGGATAGGTTCTAGATTATATTTTGTGAAAGCTCTCCAAACAGTGAATAGAGCTAGTATTGAAAAACTACTCTCATGCAGATCCTTTGATCTATTTATCTAGATAAAAAAACTGACGGAATTTCAAACGAAACTGAAATTTTGAAAACGGGGAAAATCAAGTCGATCAGAATGGAAAAACTCCTTTGATACATGCAGTTATTTTGCGGCAGCAGTGAGCGGAGAATTTCGAACAAATTCAAACGACGGATACAGCCATTTTGTACGGACCGGAGTCAGCTATTTACAGCGGGTTTAACGGTACACCTCGAAATAGCAGCTGGCGGGTATGATCAACACAGGAGCATTCTGGACTTTGACAATCGGTCTTTGTGGAAAATTTTCGATAGTTGGAAATAATGATTGATGATGAACCGACAGACCGACGTGCTGCATCCCATCCCCCAAAACACGTATCATGCTTGGGCTACTGCAGCAAACCCTGGGTATAGTTCACTCACACCTATGGCATAGATACTGGAAGGGAAGGAGGAACAGGCAAAAAACGAGGAGGAGAAACAGGAGGAAGAGAGCAGATGAGGGAGGAGGAGAAGGAGGGAAGAGGAGGAGCAGGAGGAGGGGAAGAAGAAGAAGAAGAAGGAGAGAAGAGAAAAATGAAAATGAGGTAAATATTAACGAGAGAGTACACACGAGAATAAAATGAGGGTATAAAGGGAGGAGCGGGCGAATACTCTTTGTCGCATTTATCGCAAATCCATGCATGTTGTTAGACTGATAAATTCCAGCTATTTGTGTCCGCGCCAACTTTCAGCCCCAATGCTTGTCAATGAATGTTTTAGACAGCCTTCACTCGTTAAAACAAGGCACAGTTCTATCACATGCACCCTTTGCTCTGACACACGGCATTGTGACTGCCAGGTCACAAACTCAAAGTTTCGGTGGCATTCTTTTGTCATGGAATTCAACCGGATTATGTTGCAAATTGTTTTGCATGTATTTTTGGGAACGCTGGGATTTTTTTTTCAAATTTGAAGCAACCAATTTTTTGATAGTTTTTGTGTTTGTTGATGAATGAATAATGCTTGATGATTATTGATTCTTGCCACTTATTTGTAGCCTATAACATACCGGTACATATATAGTTATATTCATTTAATTTGGCGGATGGCGAATAACTTTCATTTGAAATTTCTATGGTAACGAGTGATAGAAATAGAAATAGAAATTTATTCAGAAAAAAACAAACAAACAATACAATAACTCGCGACTTACATAGGGAATAAATGAAACAAATTATTAACTAATGTAGTCTTAGAACTATGAAATAATTTTTTTTCCCTGAAACAAGCCCAACAGATTAAAAATCCAATTACTGGGCTTATGTTCTGTTTATTTCTATTTTAATATGTTTTTTACATGTTATATACAGTATTTATATGAATAAATTTAACGGAACAACACCCGTTAACATAGAAATGTTAAGTGCTTATGTGGGTATCACCACAGCGAAAAAAGGTATATTTTTTATAGTGATGGTAGTGTATTATCTTTCATTAGATTTCGGTAATGATAGGAAATTTTTTTTTCAAATAATCACCGAGCATTATAGAAATACCTATCACTAACCTTTAACGGGGTTAAATAGCCCACTTTATGATGAAAGACGCAATAATTATACAATTTCCACGTAGTTGTTGCTGAAAATAGCTGGATAGCGGAGCGAAGTGGACATATCTCTTGGTGAAATGGGTTTTCTCATCCGAGAATGGGATTCCTCATCTAGCCCAGTGAAGAGCCAGACCTGGTTTTGATAGAGTTATTGCTAACGACCGGCAATAGTAACCTGCCACTTGACCTCACACTTCTAACAACCCCAGATGGGATTGGTGGACGTATAACTATATATACTATAATAGTTGTATATTTATATATATATATATATATATATATATATATATATATATATATATATATATATATATATATATATATATATATATATATATATATTTATATATATAACTATTATTTACCACTCATACTTTATATTCTCATACAGCTACACTAAATAATTATTGTAGCTGTATCAAAAATCCAACACTTCGAAAAACCACAGTGTCTGATTTTTCAAACGTTCATGTAAAAACAACTTCTTTATTATGTTATTATGAATTACTTTGCTACCAAAAACCTAGTGAAACATTTCTAAAACCACAATGTCTTAGGCTAGGCGTACACAGGTTAGTCAAGACAAGACAAGACGAGATTAGTCACGTTTAGTCACAGTAATTCACATAGTTGCTTATGAAGCAGCACACACCGATGCAATGACTAATCGGTGTGTGTAACTAATCTCGTCTTGTCTTGTCTTGACTAACTGGTGTACGCCTAGCCTTAGATGAAATTGATTAACTAATCTCCAAAAAGTGGCCAAAGAGTATAAGTTTCATAAGAAATGTTATTTTTGGGAATTAAAAATCATGATAAGAATTTTTAGAAGAATTATGATCAAGAATTAGAAGGAAATCAATCTAGAAACATGCAAACATTGGAAGCACTAGAAAAGATAAAATAACTACAGTTAATAAATAATAATGACCTCATTGTCTTCAAATATCCTGCATCGTGAAACCAACAATCATGAAACATGCTGTGTAGCATATTACATACGCATAGAATATCAAAAAAGGGGAAGGAAGAGGAAAGACTGAAAACTTTTCAACTGATTTCCACACATCGATGTCTTCGATTTCCAGTTATAGCTTTCCGCAAGTTGCCTCTTCCCCCACTCTCATGAACTGTAATAGACAATACGAGACAATCAGACTCTGGCAATATATGGCCAATTTAAGACGAGGGCCAAACCCTCAATTGGACCCTATCTTGGCCACTGATATTTCCTCTGTCTCACACATTATTTCTTCCTCTACTATTTCGTTTTCTTCACACTCTATTTTCTCTCTCATTTTCCTTGTTACACACATTTCTTCCAAGATTTACGCCTTTTCTATCTCTCTCACCTTCCCCTAATCCTCACAAAATTTTGTTCTCTTCATCTTTGTCTTCTGTTCACACATCTCCCCTCTTCCTTTACATCTCTCCTCTCCCTTTTTATTCCTTCAAGACATACGTCTTCTCTATCTCCTTCGCTTTCTACCAATCCTCACTCATCTTCCTCTCCTCCTCCTTATTCTGCGTCTTCTACTCTCTTCCGTTTTCTCCTTCTTTGTCTTCTGTTTCACACATATCTTTCTCCCAATTTCTACAGCCATCAGAATTCGCTGCCCTTGTCGATTCTACTGATAATGAAGGCTGTGGTGTTACTAGTGCCAAATATCCTCACATTTCTCATTTCGTCTTCATCCAAACAGAATCCCTCTCAGAATTTCCATAATATCTTACAGAAGGAATCACGCAAGTAATACTTGTACAGCAAAGCTTGCAAGTAAAGCGTAATGATTTATGATGAAATCGTTGATAATATCATGTATGAACTCATAATAACTCTATGATAATATTTTGTATGAACTCTTATAATTTTTTATATTATAATAAAGGATACATTTCCCTTTGAAGTTCTAACGTCCACTTGAAACTGAACAAGCTGTTACTGAATATTTATTTGATAAATTATTAAAGCTCTGTACTATAGGAGCTTAATTATAAGTGAGAAATATCACTTAATTATGTATTAAAACTGTCTTGCTTTTAACTACATTTTCCTTCACTGGATTATTTCCAGCAGTATTAACTGAATTCAGTTTTGAAATTTGTTGAGATTTCCTATCTTTCAAGTCAAAACTAATGCGGCAACCCCAAATCTCGAACAAACCCCACATGAGAAAACCCCTCATTATAAAGTGATGGCTACACCGGAAGCGAGGTTGGAAGCAAAAGCATGCTTCCTTCAACAATGAGGATGAAACTTACATTGTTCAGCGCTTGGACACAGATGAATTTCCCATTTGCAATTAATTTTAATGAGGTTAAAAAGTCTTCCAATGTCTGCAGGGGGCGCTTAATTCCTTATTCATTCTCTCTTTCTCCTCCTCTCACACTTTCTCTCTTGGTGTCGCGCCCTAAAATGGCAGAATACGAGGGTTGACTTTTTGGAATAGCCCTTTTCCGCTAGGTCAGGGTTGTATGTGACAAGTTAAACAACATGAAATAAGTGACTGGTGTTCAGGAAGATGGACACTCTCTTTTCTCTCTCTTTTTCTTCTCATTTCTCTCCCACATCTCCTTCTCTTTTCTCTCGTTTTTCTAGTTCTTTACTGTATTACCTACCCTCATCCTTTTTCTACATTGTACATGTTTTCGAGTAATCATCCCTTGAAAATCAGTCAGTCACCACCATTGTGATTGAACTGCGAACTCTGCAGCAGACTTCAATAGCTGGTGTTTGACAGGTTGGGTCACAATTGAACAGTTTGTCGCAGTTTAACAATAGGGGGTTTCAATTGAACTCAAAAATCAATTACATCGAGTTCGCATGAGATCATTAAAAAAGTAAAATCTTTAAAGCCTGTCATTAATTAGAGAACATACACATGAAAATCGCCCAACAATGAGTAACCAGTTTGAAGAGCTACAGGAATTCTGGTCTTGAAATATACATAGATATACGAATTTATATGATTGTACCATTATTTTCAATATTGTCATTTAGGCTGTTATTAATGTTTGATTTCGAAATCTCTGAAACGCTATTTGTTGGTTCGAAGACTACCGTTATAGCAGCATGATTTTTCATGCTGTTAATACTAGTCAAGTATTCTTTTATAAATGTAGTATCCCATTCTTGTTTTTTATGTATTATTCTTGTAATTTTGATCAGAATATTTGTCTATGTCCCTGTGATACACTCCTATACTATTCTTGAATGCACTTGTAGAAAACCTATTTATCAATTGAATGAATCGAAGGATAACCAAAATATCAAATAACTCATCCATTGAAGAAATCAATAGATATCCAAAATATCAATCAATTTATCTATTGAAGAAATCAATGAATATCCAAAATACCAATCAATCTGTAGCTAGAATTAAAGCCAAAAATTGATGTGGTCCACAAGATACAAGCTCATTAGATATCCCAAACTTTGGGGGTTAGTGCAGCAATGTGCTACATATATGGTAGAAGGGGGTGGGGAGTGGTTCTCGATGGACTGTTTTGTAACATTAGTCGTATTATGAGAGCGGGGAGGTGTTAAAAAGAGGGGTACACACAATGGGGGGTACACAAGGGGGCTTCACACAAAGTTCTTGGGGTAGGCATCAAGTTTCTCCCGACACCAGATGGAGACTCCACCAGAAAAGATCGGAAGGGGGGGAAGACTTTTTGGAAAATCTAACAGGGTGTTGGGTATCCGAGCCCCCCCCTTTCACCCAAACCCAGAACAGCAAGTTTCATGGTGTTGTTACTGTGGGGGGGGGGTGTTGGAAGGAGTAGATTTTCAAAACTGGACTTGTGGGGGGGTTGAAGGGGGTGATTTGGAGGGGGGGGGGGCGGTCACAAGTTTCTCACAGCAGCTTGAAGGCGTGCGTGAAACTTGTCCATTACCAACTTGAGACTTAATCCCTCGTTGCACACTCTTTCCACTTTCAACACTTACGCCGTCATCTCCACACCATGGCGCATCGAAACCGCCGGGTAAAATAACTCATGAGGAGGCCTGCCTCTCCGGCTCCAGCCTATGCATGCTGACACCGCAAAATTGCGCTGAGATGAAGAAGAGAAGAGGAGAGCTTGAAGGAGGAGAAAGGGAGTGAGAGGAAGAGAGAGAGAAGAGAGGAAAGAGATGAGATAAGGAAGAGAGAGAACTTGTGGAGAGAAAAGAGGAACACGAGGAGAGGAAAGAAAGAAGAGAGAAGAAAGAACCTGAAATCTACTGACAAAGAGAAGCAGTGGAACTGAGATAAAGGAGAAGGAGAGAGCAAGGAAAGAGAGTGTGAGAAAGAGTGGATGTGAGAGGATTTAAAATAGAAAGAATGAGAGAGAGAAGAAAGGTATGGTGATAAGTGATGGGAGTAAGAGAGAAATGAGATGCGGGAAATGAAGTTAAAAATAAAGAGAAGAGTACTTTGAGGAGACGAGAGGATCGAGGATTTCTAAGATTGAAGAAAAGAGAAAAAGTCAGAACAGAATACAAAGGACTTGAAAATATATGAGAGAGAAGAAAAGCTATAGAAAGTTATGTGAGAAGGGGGAGATAGAAGCTGCATGCGAAGACAAAAGAAGTAATAAGATATTTATAGGATTTCATAAACAAGAAGGATTACATGACAAAAAATTATATAGAAGTTGGATTTCTCAATAGAATTGGTTTGCTATCATAATCTACATTAACTAGAACGTAAATGGCTTTTCATTGTACAGTATAACAAATTGATAAAGAGCTCTACTTTATTTTTATTCATATCGGATATCCAATGCTTTATTCGAAATAAACAAAACGATAAGTAAACAAATTGTGTTTGCAATTTGTGTAGCAAATGGATTGGGGCCCCAACTTTATTATTTTGATAAATTAAAGTTCTTAATGTATTATTAGTTATCCTGTTAGACATTCTTAGTTGTATTTAAAATTTACATGATGTAGGTCTATGAGTAAATGTTGTTCATTGTAAAGCAATGGATATTTTCGCAGGAGAATAATATCACTCAGAACCAACAGCTTTTCTACAAAGTACAGCTGCACAGCATCTCGCAAACAGACTTGACTGTATTCAGTGGCAAAGGGTAGTCACAGCAGGGGGTAGGTGGCTGGCCAGGGGGTGTATGGCCCGGCCTTGACCACCCCGTCTGCAGTGGGGTGGTTTTGGCAGGGGCAGTTAGCGTGGGAGTGACCACTTGCTGACCACTGGCTGACCAATGGCGAGCCGGCTAGCTGACCACGCATGTCGCCCGTCGGCCAATCACCGCTCGCCAAATCTCCCGGTCAATATTTCCCGCGCTGCCCCCCCCCTTCACTCCTCCACCGCCGCAAAAATGTAATCGCACATCTTTTTCCCGCAGTCCGCCAGATGGAAATCCAATATCGCCGTTCCATTTTGTGTGTGCTCTACAGGGAAACATCTGTGGCCGCTGGTTAGAAATTCAGGTTTTCGTAAAATGTGGTCTATCAGAATTGCTGTATTAAATCTTAAAAGATCACCGTTTTGATACAAGAATTACAGCAAAGACAATAATATTATGTCTTGAAGAATTATTTCTAAAAATTACCTTTTTTATCCGAGGATTATTAATAAGCAAAGACAAAAGTTATATATTGAAGGAATGGAATTGTCTTTGGTCTTTATAGGATGGTCTTGATATGATTGATGTATTCCACCTTCTATCTATATTGTAGCCTAACTACTGTAGTTTATAGTTTCATATACAGTATTGTATATTTGATTATAGGATAGTTGTCATGATTGATCACAATTTATGTATTCCATATTTCATCTCTATAGTAACTGCTGTAGTTCAAAGTTTTATAATGACTTAGTATCAATAATGGGTATGCGATCGTCAACAAGTCTGATCAAGAGTTGATAATGTAAGCTACTTTTCCATCTCTTATCTCTATATAACTAGTTCCTAGTCTTATAATCAATTGATATTAAGAGCTATAAGTAATAGTTTTATACATGATGAAGATATTAAACGATTCCCTGGACTCAATGGGGTAGGATATTAAAGAACTGTAGCAGAATAGTATAGCCTACATTGAAGGGTATACAACCATTGGACAACCCTTCTACATTGAAGAGTATAATTGTTGTGGACTACAGAATGCGTTTCTACATTACTACATTACTCCCATGTCGTAAAGAATAATCAATCATTTTTGTCTTCCAATTGCGAGAGTAATTCAGCTCCTCCCCACGTTAATTCATCTCGAATTGGAAATAATAGGAATACTGTAGTCAAATTAGTATTTTAATTTATCGAAAGTATTATAAAATGAGCCCATATCATTGAAGGTTATGTACCATTATTTCAGTCATTATTTCAGGAGTGACCTGAAAACTCTGACACCAGACCTGAGCCAGCCAGGTTACACGGAATTATTATTATTATTATTTCAGTCAAAAATCAAATACGACACCATTTCAGAATTCAAAAACAGAGGAATTATAAGAGAAGTATTCTCTGAATAAGGATCACTTTGACCTCAGCTTATTTCCAACATTGATCCACCAAATGTGTAAGGACGCTTAACAACAAGCCAGTCCACCCCTGACTAGAAATGTCATCCCCTTGTTGACCAGATGAGTATGGCGATTAGCCTGCGTCCGCAACCATCACCATAATAAATTCGAGGGGCTGTTTATTGATTTCAAGGGATGAAAAAGCAAACCCTCTCTGGATGCCTGTTTTCGGCTCCGTGTCCCAGCCAACATGGCACATAGACCTACTTCCACTCATCTTCACCTTTGGGTATATCTGTATTTTGTATGTATATATCTTCTACCGATTACTCCTCGAAGGGTGGAAGCCTTGCCTTGAATATTGTCCACACGCCTTCTGTCCATCTTTCGATCCACGCACATGCGTAATGTATGTGACGTCACAAGGATATTGAACTTATGACGTCACTTCTCACATTATAATCTGAAAAATTATAAAGAATGAATAATATTTACCTTGAATTATTATACTAAATTGATATAGTAGCCTATATTACATACTCTAGTACGTGCAAAAGAAAGTTAAATATACCTAAATTAATCACAGGAAATTTTTTCCAATATTCATTAAAATATGAACATATTGAAAATGGAACATGATATTGGAAGATAATAATGAACTGAACTCTAATAGGTACTAATATATTGGTGAATATTTTAATAGGTAGTGAGAGAATTCGATTTTTCAATACTTGTAACAGTTAAATAATCAGTTAATGGAGCACTTATTATACACTTAATTTGGAATCTGAAAACTTTTTTTCAGGTACTCTTTTAGTTACCTTACTATATTTACCATACCCTTTCTACAGAGAATCTCGTACTTCTAAGATATTCTCTGTTACTTTTTTGGTCACCTTACTATAATTAAATTTCAATCAAATTAAATTCTCACACTCACTTTACAGAGAATCACAATTTCTTAAGATCATTTAGTAAACAGAGCTTACTCACGTTGCAGAAAAATCACAAATTCTGTTTATGCTTAGGCTAGGCGTACACCGGTTAGTCAAGACAAGACAAGACGAGATTAGTCACGTTTAGTCACAGTAATTCACATTGTTGCTTATGAAGCAGCACACTGATGCAATGACTAATCGGTGTGTGTTGCTTCATAAGCAACTATGTGAAGTACTGTGACTAAACGTGACTAATTTCGTCTTGTCTTGTCTTGACTAACCGGTGTACGCCTAGCCTTATTTATCAAAGAATTACAAAGCCAGGTACTTCATTCTCAAAGTCAAAAGAATAATGTGAAGATTGTCCCAAAATATTCTCATCATTCTTCTCCGTCAAATACTTTCGGGTTTCGGGTTATTTATCCACTTTGCTCTATGACCGCCGTTTGTGAGACTTGATCCATCCAAGTCTTATCATCGATTAAAGTCCAATCAAACTAATGAACGTTTAGAATATGATCGCACATAACTTCAGAAAGCTGTCCAATATTTTTATCAACGCCCCAACTTGTCCAGATAAGAGATCAAGAGTGGTCCAAAGAGAACACGAAATTTCATTTATCAAACTAACGAATCTACGTCATTTAGTCGGCGGAACAAAAAACGAATACTTTTTCGGTGTGTTGAGTAGTAGAGACACTTTTAAAGATTGTGTTGAAACCGAGTCGGTATTTGCGTCTGATCAAACGTTGCAGTAGCGCCAATTGGTCCATTCTTGTCAAATACTAATTTAAGGCTATTCTACCATGGTGATAGCTCTCCGACAAAACCAGTTTTCTGGCAAAAAATCGGATCGCTTGATGGCTTCCTCACTTGAACCGAATTTATTCTTTTATTCCACGCTCTCGTGGAATGCATTGTAGATTATAGACTAAGTTGGTGGGTAATGTTGATGTATTGAAAAGGGTTTAACTCTACCTCTACTTGTTTCATTTCTTTTTAGATACTGTTAACTGAGTTTACCCAAAGCTCGAATCATCGACGTCGAATACATCACTTGTATACAGAAATTTCAATTATGTTCGAAATACAGTGATACAATCAATAAAGTTACAATTCATACAGTTCAACAATCAATCAATCGATTTCATTCACAAAACATTATATATTTTTGACACAAGAAATTTCAGTAAATTATACACACATGAAAATTAACATGTACAATGTACATCAGCAAAGCTCAGCTTGTATGCTGATGCAACAACAACAAACAGCGATGCATCCAACATTATTAAAAATATTTTTCTATTAATTTGTATATTAGAAATTCAGTTGTGTTTTTATAAGTGGTTGACGATGTTCTATAGTCATTTTTATTTATTTGTATATTTGTTCATTTGTTTGTTCATAAAATTGTCATTTGGGAGGTCACCGTAGCCTCGACTAACAATAACCTCGAAACGCCACTCTATGCTACCTAGTAGAATAGAATAATAAATAGAATACAATGACTTCTTCATTTTACTGACGTGGCGAAGTTTGGACAATGATGTCCACTCTACCACTTAACCACGAAAAACCATAAGTAGCATGGTAGCATGGTTAGTCGTTAGAAAAAAGTTTAGGACGGGTGCGTAGAGAGATCAAAGCATAGAGAGCCTTATTGTTGATGCTATATCGTGTCGCGACTACGGTAGCCACCCGTCATTTTATTCTATTTTGTAGGCTTATACTCTTATTATTTATTTTGATATTAACACTGATAGAAAACTGATTGAAAGAAAAACTTTAAGAAACTTACATAACTATGGAAATATTTCAGGGGCTGTGCCTCCTTCTTCAGTTCATGCTTATTATTTATTGGTGTGCTTGTTTTTATTCATTTGTGTTTTACATAGTGGTTTGACAATCTCCTATCTCTTCCCTTATACCCCCTATGCTTTTCAAGCTGTCAACTTAATTTCCAACTTTTCCACTGATTTTCTTCTCTGTTTTTTCTGTTACAGCGGATGCAGAGGCCGGCGCACTAATGGGGGGCGGCCAAGACATCCTCACCTGTGGCGTGTGCCAGAAACCGTTCGCCCTAGGCGACATCGTGAAATTCATCCAGCACAAAGTGCTAACCTGCAACAAGGAGAACTACAGCTGCCTGGAACAGGCTTCCGGCAACCACTTGGACTCCGGAGACAGCGACGACGGCAGTCAGCAGCCCCTCGGCGTCGTCAACACCAGGCGTCCATCCATCTCGGCGCCGATCAAGAAGGCGTCGTCGCCTAGGGTGCTCTGTACGCCTAGTCCGCCCGAGGACTGCTCGACGCCCATCAAAGACGACCCCCAAGGCGGCAATGACGAATGCATGAGGCCAAGGAGAATCAAGGAGGAACTCGACAGTTCGGCGGACGAAGCGGGGCTGAAAAAGTCCTCCAGGACGGATGTCGCTGATGCCGAGTCGAATACTACGCATTCTGGTGAGTTAACTCGAAACTATTTTTATTGTTATTCTAATGATACTTTTATTTGATTTATTATCACCGTTCACAAAACTGTAGGTTATCCTTATTCAATCTATGGAATGTTTTGCTCACTATTTTATGGAATAAAGCAAGGACGTAAGGCCCCTAAAGTAATCTCAATTGAAACTTTTATTAGTTAATGTCATTTATGATCCTCATTCACAAAAAGTGTAGGCTATCCTCATTCTATCCATGAAATCCTTGCTCATTATTTTATCAAAGCACGAAATTTAGGCATTTATGCAGCTTTTTCGTGTAATCTTAATTTGAAGGAAAGCCTCATTCTTATTCATTTTATGGAATTCTTTGCTATCTCTTTTATCAAATAAAGCACGAATTTAAGACCTTTATCCGCCATCTTTGTTCCAACTATGTCTAACAAAACTTAGATTTAACTTGGCTTTAATCGTGGATTCACACTTTAAACCAAGTTGAAACTACGTTTTGTTAGACTTCGTTTAAACAAAGATGGTGGATAAGGGCCTAAAATTCGAAAGAAAATGTGAAATTAGATAAATTAGGAAGACAGCAGTGAATACATTGAATAATGTGACTGTGTAATTATTGGCATGAAATGGTTTTAATACTGAATTCAGTTTATTTTAATTTTTATCTTATTTTTTATCCGAGTATACCAATCTTTGAGATTTTTCAGCTCTTTTCAGAGGAAATCAATGATAAATTTCCATTACTAAAACTCCTGAAAGATTTTCGGAATCTTTCGGGAGCAGATTGATTCTCGATCAACTTTTTCTGGACATTCCATGCAAATGGAACCAAAACCTGAACAATTAGTCCAACAATTATTCTTTTCTACGAGCATAACTACCCGGTTCTAGATTTTAAGAGCCGGCAAATAGTTCCCACACACTTGTTTCCGTCCTTGTCAACGAAATAAGCCGAAACTGAGATTCTGATTTTCGAGAAGTTATATCAATCGGAACTAATCTGTTACTATTTAGACTGAGAAATATTGTCCCATTATAATTAATTTCTTGGCGGCTGAGTATTTACTAAGAAACTAACCTGTCATTGAGTTGAGGCGATTTGCATATTAATTTCAGATAACTCAAAGTACAACTTAAGCCGGTGAGAGATGCTTATAAAACAAATCGGACCGAATTAGTCCGAAACCGTGTTTTCTTCTTATTTATCTTCTTCTTCTTCTTCTTTCTTCTTCTTCTTCTTCTTCTTCTTCTTCTTCTTCTTTCTTCTTCTTCTTCTTCTTCTTCTTCTTCTTCTTCTTTTCTCCTTCTTCTTCTTCTTCTTCTTCTTCTTCTTCTTCTTCTTCTTCTCTTCTCTTCTTCTTCTTCTTCTTCTTCTTCTTCTTTTCCTCCTTCTTCTCCTTCTTCTTCCTCACCTTATTATTATTCCACTTCAAATACAAAAATTCCATTACTTGCGCGGCAGCAAAAAAAGGACCAGCCAGCTAAAAGGACCTGACAACACCACAATAAGAATGTCAACTGGAACTTTTCGGCTTTATACTTTGTTTTCATCAATAACCTTAGTCTCTCTCTACCTTTCACACCGAGAGATGCGTGCGTAACTGCAACTGTCTAATCTGTTTGATGAACTGGAAACAATTCGATGCTCTTAAAGGCGGCTTACCCTTAAAGAAGACAAAGTAGATAAGGATGCAGAATAAGAGAAGGAAGAGGGGAGAAGTGAATCCAAGTTCATATTTCATGTTATATAATGTACTTCTCTTCCATTTTTTTTAGAAATAAATATGATTTGAATTGAATTGAAGGAAAGTAGTTGATGAATGAGAAGATACTAAGAAGAGAGAGCAAAGCTCATGAACCTGAGTGAGAGACAAAGGAGAATAATAATGAAAATGGAATGAAAAAGACATATGATGAGAGTTAGGTAATAGAGGGATAGTTTGACGGGATTTGAAAGTACAGGATGAAAGAATAATGGAAAGAATGATGGGAGAAAAATGATGAAAGAATGATGGAAAGAATGATGAAAATGATAATGGAAAGAATGACGGAGAATACGATGGAAAGAATAATGGAAATAATAATTATGTTTGACAAGCTTAGAGAAGAAATTAGAAAGAAGAATAAAAGTGTGAGGAAAATGACAAAGAAAATGAACAAGTGGAAAAAGAGATGATAATAATAATAGAAAATAAATACGGGAAATATGAGAATCACAATAAAAATCTGGTAGAAAAAGAAATGTTGAGGAAAAATTAAGAAGAAGTGGAAGAATACGAAGACAAGAAAAGAGGAGCACGCAAGAAGACAATAACAACATGAAGTTGCAAGAAAGCTGAGAAACAAAAATGAAAAGGGAAACGAGAGAGAATGAAGGATGAAGAAGAAAGTAATGTAATTAAAATGTAGGGAGAGGAAAAAAGAGGGATGATAAGGAGCATGCAAAATCTAAAAGTGGAGATACACACAGAGTAGCTAGAAAACTGAAGAACAGGAGACCAAAGAATGTATGAATTAATTGTGTAAAAGATGTTTTAAGAACAAGTAGAAGCAAAGACTGAGTGGTAAAGTGAGAAAACCAAAAAGGATAAATGGAAGGACAGTGAACATGATTTTCTGTCTGTTTCAGTTTTTTCCACCGAAATCTGTCCAACAAATGACCAGAGCGGGCCACGATTTATGAACAATACCAGTCACCATACACTTACAAATTCAAATCGAAGCCGTTTTAAAGAGATACCAGAAAAGCTCACCGCTCATCGCCGTGTGAGACTGCATTCTTCACGTTTGTCTGACTGAACAAATGTTTCTGTTGTGTTTTTTTGGGGGCGATTCTGTCAGCAACACGTCAACTGAGAATTGGATTTGTCCATTAACTTTCTGACCTGTTGACAGCTTAAACAGAAGTGGAAATTGCCATTGTCATTAACGGGAATCTTGGTTGGGCGATTAGAGGTTTTGTCAAAAAAATGTGTCTAAAATGTTCCTTAAATGTGTCTGAAATGTGTCTCCTGTTCAGGTTTTAGAAGCCGGTCAGCTTCATTGTTTTAAATTTGTATTCCGAAATTTCCCGATCCATCTTATCACTGATGATTCCTATGCGGTTTCCTTTTTGATTAATTCCGAAAACGATTTTGTGTATTTGATCTGGAAGTGGAGACTTATCAAAAGGATAACCGGATTGAAACCCCTTTGATTTTAATTTTTTTTTCAATTGTATATTCCATTGTGAATTGTTTTTTCATTGTTCTTTGTCTTTTTTATTCCTCATTTTTTCCATCATTGTTCAAAATTGAAGAAATCACCAAAATTGAATCCGATATAATCCGTTGTATGAGATAGCAAGGGATAGTATCATCGTAAGTGATATGATTCTTGGTCATTCACTTCTCTTATATTATAATAATATGGAGGTTACAGATAATGTTATCGCCAGGTTCTCTTCGTGTTTGTTATCTTTCACATTGAATATTACGATAGATTTTGGTTATTATTGTGATAAAGACAACAATAAATTTGATATCTAATTAGACCCAATGATAATTCTAAGATTCAAAAATAATGGAATAGAATTCAATCTATTAATTTAAATGATAATCAATAATCTAGTAAGACATTTCTCTCAGATATAGTGATAACTAATGATATAATTATGCAATATTCATATGTTTCTTCCACATGAAATAAGAATCATGATGAATAGAGATCACAATCAATTCGATGATCGATTGTAGCATGATAATTCAATAAATAGAATAATCTCGAATGGGTTAGGTCTCTTTTCACATACTAGAATTGATTCCTATAGCTTCGAATCATCACTTTTCTATTATGATATCCATCGTATTAACTATAAATATAACTGACGATATAAATGACCCATAAACCGACCCCAACTATCCAATCATGTCCATCCGAAATTCGAACCCGCCATCCAACCTACAATCAGGCGATCACTGTCTCGGAAAATTGTGCAATTTTCCGACCATTTTCCGAACGATTGACCTGCGGGGTTGAAATCTGGAAAACGCGGCTACCCACCGAATGCTGCACAAAACTGCAGTTGAATAACAAACAATTGCTACTTGTGTGTGTTATATATATATGTGTTTCTATTCACATATGTATAGACCCAGGGGAGATGAGAGGCATCAGTATCATCTGGTCAAAGCCGAGTATGAAAGGGGTTGATGAAGAACATTGTTGTCCGTGAAGGGGTAGTTTTCACCACCCTGTATATCTATACACATCTCAGGAATATATAGTATGTGTGGACCATCAAGCCGTGTGTCCATGGAGAGGCCTTACATAATGCTAACTCTCATCTGTCTGCACATTGTATTAGACAATACAGTTAAAACTCACCATTTTCTGAGGCAATGTCTGTTGGCCACAAGCCCACGCACTTCTAATTTTTTTCAGGGCTTATCTATGCGTCTGATATCACTATCACGTTCAGTGATTTCAGATGCAGGCTGATATGGAGACCGTTGAAGTCAGAGAGAATAGAAGTATTATTCTATAGTCTGAAGTGGTTTCGATTGTACTCGTTTTCAATAGGGGTTTCAGTTTGTGTTGAAACCATCAATAAAAAAGTTTAGTTTTATTTAAAGAAGTTTAGTATTAGTTTACAATGAGATTAGTTTAAGAAGTTAGTTAGTTAGTTAGTTTAGTTTCAAGTAGGCCTATAGTAAAACTTTTCCGTGGAATCATTTGGTATGGAATATTCTTGAATATTGTTGTTTCAAGAAGGTTGTAAAAGGCTTTACTATCGACGAGTTTCTAGACTATATATGAGATTCCATAGATAGACATGATTGAATAAGAATAGGATGGGATACTATTGTACAAACTTCAATAGAAATTATAAAAAAGTAGAAAATATTGTTTTCAGAAATAATTCAAATGGAATATAGAGACTACGCTGTAGATTGTTCTATATTGTTTAGAATATAAAACATGAAAGTCATTGTATTAGTCATTTACGAGTATATTATTATGTCACTTCATATAGTATGGAATTAAGTTAGTTAATAATTAGTCATACATCACTCAAATAAAAAACGAATAATAATATACAAGACTCGAACAGATTTTTCAATTTCATGGTGAAAATTCAAGCTAAGCCAGTGAGATAGGATTAAAAAATCTGTTGTCTTACAAATATTACAAATTTGAACTATTCAATAATTTTTGATCAAGGTCGATCGCATCCATGAAAATGAACATTTGAAGGATACACTCAATAAATACTTAGTAAATAGTATTGACATGACACAAAGTAAATCCTATTGTAAATACTTGATAATTTCCTATTACTCATAAGGACGTTCCTTGTTATAGATACTATTACAAATTAAATCATAGAGTCCATCAATTTAAAACTATTGTAATTTAAATGAAATCGTATATGGTAGCGCACATTGAATGGGGAAGCATACTCAGTATGAATGATAAAACGATGCAGATCATCAAACAAAAGAAACTTCTACCCACTATGAGTGAACACAATAAAATTGATTGGATTAATTCTACATGGATAGAACTATCCAATGGTCATATGCAGATGTTCCCCTCAGTACAGGGGCGAAAGAGATAATGATACGAGACAAGGGCGCATCAGATCAACTGGTCAGCTCAAAGAAGGATAAAAAAGGATAGTAATAGAGAGATTATCAGGTTCTGTCCACCCTCTTCAGATCCTGTTCAGGATGCTGATTATAATAAAGCAGTGTCCTGCACCCTTTCGGTGCAGGGACATCCTCTAAAACTTTAATTTCTCTTTTCTATTTTTTCGCCGGATCCAAGTGTTGTGCTCCAGTAAACATTGACAAAGCTAATTTGAGACAGGGAACAACAACTGACAACATGGGTTGACAACGTGAGAGGGTGGGGATGCTGTGTCCTGGGGCTTTGGACGGACCCTTATGACGTCATGCGTCGTATTGTTGAGGTGAAGGATTGAGTGGCCTTGGATAGACAGACGGTTGCGGGAACGTCGATCAAAGTTTCGATCGCTTGAAAAATATTATCGCTTTCGGTCAAGTTCAACAAAGAAACGCCGGTCAAAATTTGATTTTTGTTTACTAGGAAGATGATCACTGTTGGTTGAGTTTTAAGAAACACCGGTCAAATTTTGATCACTGTTTACTAGGAAAAAACTAGTAAAGGTTTGATCAAATTGAACACTGATCGAATTGACACAGATAATATAATATATAATAATAACCGATAAACTAAAAAAAACTTCAATAAATAACAACCAAACTTCAATAAATAAGTATTTATGACTCATTATTGTTGTTCAATACAACAACAATAATTTGTCAACCTGTATTTTTGTACAGTTCTCTCAATCAACTGATTTAACAATACATAAATGGTGATTTGAATTCATGCTCCACCTTTAATAGGATTATTCCAACTGATATCATGATTAGTTGACTGGAGAGAACTGTGTCGAAATTATCATATCGAGTTTTATTGAAAACACCGAATTTTATACTAAAAGAAAACAACTTTTAAAGCTCAGTGACGATTTCATAGAACGTCATAACTTATGTAATCTATAAGAAAAGGTATTATGTAGGCAGAATATTATAATTGGAAGGCTAGGTTGTTGTTATCGGAATCTTTTTTTTGTCAGATATTTTGTTCTCGACCAAGCATCTAGTAACTCAGAAGGGTGTCTGATCCCTAGGCACGTCTTGTTATCAATCGCAACGTGGAAACGAAACGAGAAAGATGGGAAACACTCTGGGCAGATGTTAATAAACATTGTTTTCTTTGGGAGGGGGTAGGATTTCCACGAAAAACCGGGGACCGAAAAGGATTGTTTTTCCTTTCTTTGTCTCTTTCCATTCGTATCAGGTTGCTTTTTCGGTTTATTTTCTGTCGATGTTTCTACCACCACCTTCGCACAGCTTCAGGGCTTGATTGAAAATTGTAAATGTCAATGTCTTGTCATGGCTCTTCTAACGCAATATCGGAGCAATCTTCAGTTGAGGTATCTTATATGAACGCTGAATTTGTTCGTATTTCTATATATATATTTTCAACTGGTATCATGCCTTACCAATATTTTCTTCCATCTTTGTCACTCCCTGAATGAAGAAGTTATCCTCTTCTCTCCCCCTCTTATTCTCTCCTTCTCTTTACCTTACCCTTATTTCTGAACCGGCGTCCTTCGGTACACCAATTTCGTAAGCTTCCACCTACAATCTTTCCAATATTGTCTTGCCCGCAGATAATAGAAAAAGGAATAATTTCTGATATGCCGTTGCTCGAGGGACGTTGTAATTCGATTTTCTTTGCAACCTTCCCGGGTTGGATGAATAAGTTGATATTATCATTGTCTGAGAATCGTTCGTGTGTATCTTTTTCGAGGACTTAGAATTCAAGTGTTGAAGATATGGAATATCCACATTGATACAAACAGTTTTATGAAACGTAACAAGAATTGTTATATACATATTTATAAGCTGTATGTAAATGCTTAGGTGACGTTGCAGACCCAGAGCGCAGAACAGATGATTGGAAAAAAGCCTTTTGTATGTGATGATGACCAGTGACTGAGAACGCGTGCCAAACAATATAAATAGGGCGTTTCACTTGAACTGTAACCCTTCCCTACTGGTATAAGCTGGGCAGCATGTCTCTCTTATACACAAGGCATATATATGTATATTATATCATATATACACGAATTAATAACGCAACCCTGAGGGTCGGTTAGGACTGTTTACACCTTCAGTGGATCTTTATTTTATTGAATATAAGCTGAAATATTTCACGATTTCTCACATCTTTATTTGTTGCCAAGCTATTCTTGTGTGCAAGATATGAAAATAAATTCTTGGTTCCAAAGCATTTTTTAATGATAGGTACTTTTGAAAATGAAGTTAAGGATTAACGTGTTAAAATTGTAATATCCCTAATATGAATATCTCACATAATTTATTCTTTGTTTTCAAGCTATTCTTGTCAAAGATTATAATGATTTTTTCCTTCATCTGTTTAATTATTTCACAGTTAGTATACAAAATATCTTCCCTCAGGCTACTTTGGAATGCGTCAATGGAAAATTATGGATTATTATTATTAGGCAATTAGTCAAGACAAGACAAGACGAGATTGTGTTTAGTCACAGTAATTCACATTGTTGTTATGAAGCAGCACACACTGATGCAATGACTAATCGGTGTGTGTTGCTCATACAACTATGTGAAGTACTGTGACTAATCTCGTCTTGTCGTGTCTTGATAAACCGGTGTACGCCTAGCCTAATATGAATATCTCACATCATTAAATTCATTCTTTGTTTTCAAGCTATTCTTGGGTCGAAGATTATAATGATTTTTTCCTTCATCTGTTTAATTTATTTCACAGTTAGTATAAAAAATATTCATAAAGTATCTTCTCCTCAGGATACTTCTTGAAATGCGTCAATGGAAAATTAAGTGGATTTTTCATTACTAAGGCTAGGCGTACACCGGTTAGTCAAGACAAGACAAGACAAGATTAGTCACGTTTAGTCACAGTACTTCACATAGTCATTAGTCATTGTGCTGCTTCATAAGCAACTATGTGAATTACTGTGACTAACCGTGACTAATTTCGTCTTGCCTTGTCTTGACTAACCGGTGTACGCCTAGCCTATCTCTTCAATGCGATAGTTTTAAATACTGTACAGAAAAAAATCCTCTGATTTTCTAATACCGAAATCTTAATAATAATTTTATGTTGAACAATTACATAAATACACCGCACAGTAGCCAACACATATTATATTGTATGATAATGTTATAAGTTACATCAAAATAAGTAGTAGTAGAGTTAAATTTAGTATAGTGATATTAAAGTTAGTATAGTGATAAAGTTAAATTTGAAACTTTCAACAACCAATTCAATATATTAAGTGTGATAATCGAATTAAGGTATTAGTTGAATGTGAGGGATTGTAGAGATTCGAGCTCCTGGAAATCAAATTAGGTTATAAAAAGAGGAAAGCTGAAAAAATCAAAGACATGTAGTCTGACCACAGAGTTGAACGTTTGACATTTTACTGTTGGGTTCCGACCACCGGCCAACCAATGGGGAGTGACCCAGCACTAAAAAATGCTCGCTGTGAGTTGAGAACGACAAAGAGAAATAAAGTATAGAGAATGTGTGAGAAAGTGTAGAAGAGAGGAATATAGTGAGAAATGGAGAAGATAGACAGAGCAAAAGTACACACGGCATGATAAAGCGATAAATAAGAGATGGAAGGATTGGTGAGGAAAGGAAAGGAATGATTGCACAAGAGTGATAAAGATAAGGCAAGGTCATTGAAGGAGATTGTCTCCTGATTTTTCTTCTTCTTATTTTTCTCCTTTCTCTTCTTCTCCTTTTTTCTTCTCCTCCTTCATCTTCCTATTCTATTTTTTCTCCTGCTTCTTTCTTTTCTCCGCATGCTACTCCTTTCTTCTTCTTTCTTTCTTCTTCTTCTCTTCTTCTTCTTCTCTTCTTCTCCTCCCTCCTCCTCCTCCTCCCTCCTTCTTCTTTCTTCTTCTTCTTCTTCTTCCTTCTCCTCCTCCTCCCTCCTCCCTCCCTCCTCCTTCTTCTTCTTCTTCTTCTTCTTCTTCTTCTGCTTTTCCCACCTCAATCCATTTCATAAGCAAGCAGATTCCGATAATAATTTTGCTTACACGAAAACAATCGCCTTCAACTACCGACAAATTTTTCAGCAATATTTTCTTGACTCTTAACAAATCACTCTTTCTCTCTTTGCCATCTCCTCTCTTTCTCAATTCGCTTTTTTATTCTATATATTATTTTTATCTTAGCTGTTCTCCATCTCTCTATTGTTATTGACAGAACATCTCCAATTTCTTATTATCGAAGGAGGTGGAGTAACGTAAAGGTGGAAAAGACGGATAGAAGTATAGAAGGATAAGAAAGGGGAGTAGTTTGTAGAATAAGCATATGAGAAAGAAGGAGAAAGAGATGGAAGAAGAAAAAGGTGGAGGAAGAAGAAGGAGAAGAAGGGGGAGGAGTAGAAAAAGAGAAGAGAAGATATGGCAAGGTAAACGAGTGGACTAAGTTTAATAATAAGACACTATAGGCAGCGTGAGAACTAGCGGAGCGGCCTGTTATGTGTTAATTGGTCAGAGATGACCAGAAGTCAGTGCGGTTATTAAAAGGGGCAAAAAGAAGGAATGGCTTTCAAATTCGGAATGTGGAAGACCTTTACAACCAGACAAGACCTTTGTCCGCCTCAGCTTGGACACCAACAGACCATCTCCATTCCTTCTCCTCCTCCACCTTCTTTTTATTTTCCTTCTTCTAATTCTTCTTCTTTTTCTTCTTCTTCTTCTTCTTCTTCTTCTTCTTCTTCTTCTTCTTCTTCTTCTTCTTCTTCTTCTTCTTCTTCTTCTTCTTCCTTCTTCTTCTTCTTCTTCCCCTTCTCATTCTTTTTCTCATTCTTCTTCCTCTTCATCCTACATCCTTCTCATCTTCTTCTCCCTCTTCTTTTCGCCTTAATGTTCTTCTCCTCCTCATTTTTCTTTTCCTTCTCCTCCTTCTCTTTCCACATCTTACTTCTCTTCTCCTTCATTTTCCCAATCATTATCATATTATTTTTCATTTCCTTGTCCTCAATCATTCTATATGAATTGTCATCTTAGTCTTCTTCCTTCACTTATCCTAATTCCTCTTCTCCTCCTTCAGTATTTTTTTCTTCTTAAACTACTAATTCTTTCGCTTCTTTTATTGTTTTCTCTTCTCCTTTCTCTTCCCGTCCTACTGATCGTTTTTCAATATTCTTTTTCAAATTCTCCTTCTTCTTTTTCTCCTTCTTCCTCTTTAACTGCTAAAACTAAAGATCCCACTTCCCCTCCTAATCCTCCTTCTCCTCCTTCCCCTTCTCTTCCTGCTCCTCCTCTTTCTTCTCTTCTTCCTTTTACCTCTATTCCTCCTTCTTTTCCATCTTCCATCTCTTTCTCTCTCCACCTTTTAATTGCCACTTTAGCATACCTTCCGGATTTTACGGTGAACAGCGCGGCGCCGCAACTCTTTCAGTGTTATTAATAATTTAACGTGAAGGTGAAAAAATGAAGACGGACATCATCCGAGTATACGGACTGCAATGGAAACTACTCTAGCATTCATCGGTTCCTCTCTATCTAACTGGACGTGAGAGGTCGATAATTCCTACCTTCAACAAATAAATTCTAAATCTCTGAACCTCTGGTCATAATAACTTGTTGGGTGTTATTTTTGGTCTTCATTATTTTTTCTTGGTAATTTGAGACCTGAGAATTTAAGCTAATCAAGTTTGTGTATATTTTAGAGACTCTGCGGCCAAGAGTATTGGCAATACATTTATTTGAAACTCAATATCTGGCCATCATTTGTTGTGTCTTAAACACAGACCAACCAAATATATACCTTGTTCGATCTCAGTAAATGAATAGAAATCTATTGAAAAAACTAGTATTAATTAGTTTAGTAACATTTGTTTTTATTCTCTATTGTCAAATACAGATGGAATATCGTAAATATTAAAGCTCAATGAACCAATAGGGTATTGACGATCGAGAGGCTGTTTATATCAGAAATAGAAGAGGGATTGAGAACAAACAAGAAGAATTACGGGAGAGAGACTGGCATGCAACTCTTAAATCCTTTATTGTTACGTCAATCACGCGTCATTCAGGTTTACATGTGACATACTCACACACACACACAAAAGTAGCCCTTCAATGTTGGAGGGAGGACAGAGCTACAACAAATCCATACTGTTCCAACGGTCACTGATATCATTCAATCTACCTACTTTAATAATTAGCGTTTGTTTTATAAATAATCCTCATCAACTATCGACTATTTTATAAACAATCAGTAGGTATCGACTATTTTTTATAAACAATATTGTATCGAGTATCGAAGGTCAACTTTTTATTGCATCAATATGAACTTATTCATGAACAATCACCATCGAGTATCGACTACTTATCCCACCAATATCGATTGTTTCAAAAATAATTATTAATTCTCGTTGCAAAACACTCCATGGAAATCTTGAGATCGATGAAGAGCTCTGAAACTAATTAGTAGTTTAGAAGTAATCAATTAATACTCCAATAATAAGACGTATTCAATATTTATGTATTGATTTATTTAATTATTAAATATTAGACATATATATCATCAATATTTTCAAATATCCTTGTATTTTTCAATTCTCGAAATCTTCTAAAAAAAGAACTCTGGAACTAGGAGTTCTAGCCTAGTCCTACCTGATTAAAACTCAAATAATCAGATGTGTTGGTTTCAAGCCTTCAATTTCAGACAAAACTCCCCTATTGTTGAACCTCAATCGTTCCACATGACAACTATCAATCAGGTGGAAAAATTTTATAGTTAGAATAAAAATGAGAATCCATTTTTTTCGAGACCATCCCACCTTTTCCAACATATGTCCGTCAGTTCTTCTCCAGCACCGCACATGCCGAAACTGATTGAACAAAGACAAATAATTTTTTCCCCAGTAAGTGCCTTGTTTCCGTGTCTAATGGTTCCATTTTTAATGGAGTGAAGATGTGGAGAATGATAGAAAGTTAGGGGATGAAGGTGTAGAATATCTATACATTTTTCGAGATAAATAGTGGTGGAAGCAGATGCTAGGGGTGGCAAGATGAAAGCAGAAGCACGTCTGTTGAAGACAGGGATGCTTGCCCATTTTGAAAGGGTTTTGTTTAATACTTTTCTATACCAACCCCTTCTGTTATTCGCTTTCTTATCTGTCTTCTGTCTCCCCTTTCTCCACCTTTTGATCCTTTTTTATTCACCATCACGCGTGCCTGTCTGTATTGATATAAGCTGGATATGAAAATTGAGAAGAAATCCAGTAAACAGTATAATATTCAGGTGGCACTAGTCATTGGTCCCAACCACCCTTTCTAATTGTGTTCATTAATAGTGGCGATGACAGGAAGGCTCTGAAGGAGAAGTTGAACGTCCCTTCTTCTTTTTTGTCTTCTCATTGATTTCCTATTCACTTCTTCATAATCGTCTTATTCGTTTTCTTTGTACTCTTACCTGTCTCCTTCTCCTTTGTATTCTTCATTTCTCTTCTTCCACTCGTTCATATCTTGTTAAATTCTATTTTCTACTTCGTTCCATTCTTTTTCTCGAGATTTTGTACTTCACATTCGTCTTTTACACGTTCTCTCCTTCATTTACCTTCCACAATTCATCCTTAAAATCATTCATTCTATTATTCTTTATTTCTCAGTTACCTCTATTATTCTATCACCTACAAGTTTCCAATTTTAGAAGTCTCACTGACTATAATCTATAGGCTTCCAATTTTGTGCTATTCCTCCTATTTGGCCAGGAGAGCGAAAGGCAGTATGCAATCCGTGGCGAAGCGTGGTATGCTTATTTGGTCATCGCCGGGTATATTTCCTATAGGATATTATAATTCCTATAGGAAATATACCCGGCGATGACCAAATAAGCATACCACGCTTCGCCACTGTATGCAATATTCTCACTTTGGATCTTTTTTTACAAATGAAAGCTAAATCTATAGGCTTACAATCTTTGAAGTCTACCCTACAAGCTAAAATCCTTTGCAAACCTTACTTCTACTGTTCTCTCAAATTATACTTTACAATCCTTGACAAGTTCAATTTACTATAGTCTAAAAGTTTACTTTACTACCTTACATAATCTAACATAAATCGAATTTTCTGATTCACATAAAGTGTAGGTACATAAATCGAATTTTCTGATTCACATGAAGTGTAGGTACATAAGTACCTTACATAAAGTCTACCTTACTATCGTCTTCGGGTTTACCTTACTTTCCTCAAAATTCTACCTTACTCTCCACATAATTCCATTTTATTTTCCTCTTCAAGTTCACCTAATTATCACTATATTAGGAATTATCAAAATAATTTTCAACCGTGATACCTCACAAAACCTTCTCTAGTGATCTCAGAACCTGCCAGTCGCACCTTCGAATCAAATCCTACGATCTTACTTCCGCGGCACAAAAAATCGACCATTCATAATCATCAGGCAGCAGTTGTTAACTCTTGACGGCACGCTTCTGCCAGGGCGCATGTCTCTAGAAAAAGAAGAAGAACAACAACAAGAGTAGAAAGGATATGAAATAAAGAAGAACAGACTATAAAAAATGGAGGACTATAGAAACAATAGGCTTGCGTCTGGCAGATGTGTTCTCAATGAAAGGTGGTCTGGCTCACTTCGCGCCTAAATGAAATTAACATATCATCAACCCTTAATCGGCCCAAAAACACGAGCTGAGATTGAGCCGTTCTTAAGACTATTGGATACAATAGGGGGTGTGTTTGAATGAGTTAATGAGTATAAAACCCTAAATACTTTATGGTTTGTCTTAACCTTTCCAACTTTTAAGAAGAAAATTGTGCAATTAGGCGAGGTGGAACCTACCCGTAAGGGTCTCCCCACTGATAAAAAGCCATACGATAAAAAAAGAAGAAAATCTAGCTTTAAAAGGAATTTAGTACTTGTCGTACATGAGTTGATTCCTCTCAAGTACTATTTCATTCGTATACTTCAATATGAAGTAGAAAACATGATAACTATGACAATTCAACTCAATAGAGTCTTGTTTCTTAAAACAAACTCATCATACTTGGTAGCAGTATGGTTTTCAATATCAGAATATATTCTTCAGTCTCTTAGGAAGTATATTCTTGTAGAAAATTCGATAGAATTAGACGATGTATGCCGCTGTCGAACCCCAAAAACTAAACATTTTATCACAAATTTACAAACTTGAATTAATAGATGTGATCAAAGACAATTAGAATACTTGCAAAGATAATAGCAAATAATAGCAAATACAATTAGAATACTTAATAATAATAGATTGAATAATAAGAATAATAGTTTCCTATCGTCTTTGATGTGATGCTCCACGTCTTAATCGAATAATTATTGAGTGAATCACATTTATAATATTTAAAACAAATAAGAATTTAATGAATTCCAGGACAAATTCCAAACAGATTACAGCTTCTAGTAGTGTGCAGTGACTGCAGTCCTCAAAGTCGTGATGCTAAGTTCTCGGTAAGGTAACCAATTAATCAAAAATAAATAACATGCATACAGTTGACATAAATACAAGCCATCTACATTGAGAGAGCAACAGAGACTGAACATAAAAAGAGCAATTACACATGTACAGGGCGGTATCAATAGGAAAGACAGGACAGGGTGAATATATATGTTACATAAATAATTCATACCGTAAATAGAGTCCAAGGGACAAGTGAATTGAAATGAAAAGAGGACGATGGACGAAGAAGGAAGGGTAAGGAGGGGAAGTGGATGGAAAAGGATAGGTGGGGGAGAGAGGAGGAGGAAAAGAAGGAGGAGAAGGAGGAGGAGTACTTGAATCGCATCTGGAGACGTTCAATAAATTTACGAGAGTGAACTTATTTATTAGGTTGCGAGTATATTACGCCTACATCTCTTAGGAGTGATGGAGCTTCTCTGGAAGATGTAAGTTACGGTCTAAAGAACCGTATTGCTGTCTCTTTTACTTCTCGATTCTATTTCGCTCAATCTTTCTCGTTCTCAATCGATCTTGGTCCATTCCTTTTTGATCTCTCTTTTTTCTCTCCGCATCTTTCTTTCAAATTTTATTTTACTCGCTCATTCTTACTCCCTGATAAAGGAGCTGTACTTGACTTTTTGAAATTCTTTTATTATGATCTTTCATTTCGTTTTGAAATTAAAAACAAAACTTCTATGATATCTTTAAATTTCTTCGATCTTGTCTTCATCACAAGTCCGTGATTTTCATTCTTTCATTCTATTTTCTCCTTCTTTCCTAATTTCTTTTACGACTTTTGATCTTCTTTTCTCTGTCTTCTTCTTCCTCTTCTTCTTCTTCTTTCTTCTTCTTCTTTCCTTCTTCTTCTTCTTCTTCTTCTTCTTCTTCTTCTTCTTCTTCTTCTTCTTCTTCTTCTTCTTCTTCTTCTTCTTCTTCTTTCTTCTTCTTCTTCTTCTTCTTCTCTTCTTCTTCTTCTTCTTCTTCTTCTTTCTTCTTCTTCTTCTTCTCTTCTTCTTCTTCTTCTTCTTCTTCTTTTCTTCTTCTTCTACTTCATCTTTTTCTTCTTCATCTTCTTCTTTTCTTCTTCCTCCTCCTCTCACACTGTCCTCCTCAACATTCCCACCACAATAAATCTCGTCTCATTCAAATGTAAGGCCCGCTTATGAATAGTGGAAATGAATCAGAAATGTCATAATTATTCAGAGGTCTCAACTCGCATATTGTATTAATTCATAAGTCTCGCGGTCCATCTGTGTAACGCCCTAGATGACCTGTTCAGAACTCTTTCTCTCAGTATTACCTCTCTTTTTCTATTCTCTCCCTCTATTCCTGCTTAGTCTCTTTCTCCTTTTCTCTGAACTTACTTGTTTTTTTTTCTCTCTCTCAAAACTCCCTCCATCCCTAGTTCGATTTCTTTCTTATCAATTCCATTCACATCCTCGTCGTATCAAGACGTTATTTACTGTAACTCAAATCAGTCGCGATTTATGTATTCCACGCATGCTCGACATTTGAAATACGACTCAAAGTCGCCGCGTTTTTGATTTGCGCGTTCGTTTTCTGCCTACGACATAATATTTATATTAATTGCGTCGCATTTATGTTAATGTCACACTTTCTTACAAAGTTGAATGCATAGTTCTATGATTGAGACCACCTTCTGTCACATGATAAAAGTGTTTCTGTGTAAATTAGATCCTTAATCTTATAGTTCTATGAAAAAAAAAACAGTTTCTAAAAGGCTCTCTTATTCTGTAGATGGAAGGTAACATAAGGCATTGGAATTATTCAACTGCAAGTAGCATTAAATATTGGAATTATTCAAATGCTATTTGGGGTCAAATTTGATTTATCATTTTGATTTCTTACTCCATTAGGCAATGGGCTGTAACAGTTGTACTGAGATTTTGTTCAAATTTCAATTCATTCTATTTAGTCAGAAATTCTAAAAACTGATTCCAGTCCCAAATAAATAAGGAGCTCTATTCAGATATAAAAACCTAAACCTCTCAGTATTATTATTAATCTCCAATCTATTATTGAGATTGGATTGAAGATATTGAAATAAATTCTACAACTATTTTGCTAATGTGAAATAAGGTGAACAAATTATTTTATAAGCATGAAAACTATTCATAATAACGGACAATTCACTACAAGACAAGCTCAAGAACAACGATAGTTCCCGTTTGATCCTTCGAATTTAATCAGAATTCCAAGTTTTATCCAAAAACAACACAAGATGCAATGACAAATCTATTAAAAAACCACTAATAAAATCCATATCCCACTGTTGCAGTCGTCACAATAAAATGCTGCTCATGAAAAAGCCAACATTCAGTTTACAAAGAGCTACTTACGTGTGCTCTGAAAATTATCCAAGCGTTTTATTGATCAAACAATAAACCCTAACTACTTCATTCGCTGTAGCGTGGCGTTTTTTTCCCATGCTTGTCAATAAATAGATACTGTTTGTATTAAAGCTCAATACTATGATGCAGATATGTAATATACTGTATAATATGTATAAACTGTAGTTTGAATCTGTATTTTGTTTGTAAGCTATTGATGCATCATATAGATGCATAACGTACACTCTTCAAACAGATATAGCTATATTACTAATTCCTAACTCCATAATGATAAAACGACAGAAATGCGAATACTGAAATTCAAAGTATAAAGCGTTACTAACCGAATACCCGCTTTGTAATAAAATAGCAAACTTTTAACGAGCTAGCATCAAAATTCAGGGAATATTTGTCAATATATTGACGTATAACACGTGGAACATTGGATTGTGGTTGAAAATTTGAAGCTAGGACGCTTTTGATTTTGGGGGTGGATACCAGGGGTAAGAATACTGTGATATCACCAAATTTCTAAAATTTAGTTGGAAAAATTGAAAATATCATGTTTAGAGAGCTGAATTTAGTTTGAAATGAGAAAAATATTATGACTGGGGAGCAAAAATCAGTTTAAAAATAGGAAGAGAAGGTAGTTAAAAAGAAAGGAAGACTGTGAGGTATGGGGGATAGTATGAGAACAGGACAAGGAATCAATATGATTGAGAGAGATTAAATACGAGAGAGGCAGAGATAAATTGAGAGAGGGGAGAGAGAAGAGAAGAGGAAAAAAAAGAGAAGAGGAGAGATAGAGGTAAGAGAGGAAGAGATCGATAGAGATAGAGGAGGAAGAGTTAGAGAGAGGAGAAGAAAGAGACAGAGGAAGAAAAAGAGGGAGTGGGAGAGAGACAGATCAAGCTACCGAATTCGGTGGAAAGGGAAGGGGAGTTAAACGATGAGATGCCCATCATATTATTAGAAATTGGATAATGTATAGATGGACTGTGTATACCCAATCCCGCGTATCCCATCCTGACAATCACGATCAAAGGACTGATCCCAAAATTCCTAAAGAGTCAATTTTGGGGCCTCTGTCCTCCCCAAATTTGAGCCGAGGGTTTTGGGGTGGCGCTAACCAATAACGCGACGTTAGGACAGTGTCGGCTGGACTTTAATAATAATTAGACTGTGTGACGCGGCTCACCTTGTTGGCTATGGACGTTGTTCGGGACCCTATAATGTGATCAAACTCATCAACATACCTTTGGCTGTTCTGTGATGTCAGAGAAAATGGGATATTCATCAAAACATGTTGGAAAACTTCCGCAATTGAGATTGATTATTATTGAAAAAAAATTAATTACACAAAAAATGAAATACATAGAATATTCCAGTTTTTCGTTTACAATAATTCCACCTGTAGCAATTCTTTATGTATTCTATCAATGTAATTCATCATAAGCTCTTCTATAGATTATTTTGTTGTTACAGTGGAGCCCTGGTTCAAGGAATCTAGAAAAAAGTTCTTGTATGGAGGTATTTGTGAAAATGGGGTTGCAATTAACACTACATTGAGTGTTTTGTACGTTCCAAGGGGATTTTAAATAAATACCTAAAATTAAGATAATTATATTATTCATTAAATCGGGATTTGTGAAACCGCGGTTCCAGTGTATCATTATTTTTGAATGTAAAATGAGCTCAGAAAGCTCCAGTAACAGTAATAAAATTATTCTGTATATACATATACATACAGTAGTGATTTCTATGTAGCTACAGTGATAACTGTATACACAACATAGTGATGGGTATCTATATAGCTATAGTGATGATTATACACACTATATAGTGATGGGTATGTATAATTATAGTGATGGCTGTACACACTATATACAGTAATATAGTGATGGTTTGCTTTGTTTCGTATTAAGCTCTGTCCAAGGCCCAACAAATACCCTTCACATACTATATATATAGTGATACTTTCCCTGTTGCTCCCTGAACATCCCTTATCAGTGTTCATCCCCTAAGATGCGTCTTCTGGCGCGCCCGCTTTGTGCGGTTAAGGACTTGCGGTCAAGTTGGACTTGCGGCTGCTAGTAGAGACTTAGGCCTCGTCTAAGTCCCGGGACTTAACACGGGTTGTGGCTATCGACAGATGTCTGTCTCTAACCACACTAGACCGTCTCTTCTTGGGTCTCGGGCGATTGTGGCGGATTCACGAAATGGTCGCCGAATAAGGGATGGTTCTGGTGAAAAAATTACCACTTTCCAGTAAAATGGCCAGGTGAAAAGTACAGAAAAACGAAGGCTACTTCTTTCAAGTGTTTTCTCTTAAAAGGGAGACTCTCTCGTCTCTTGTTCAATTGTGTCAGACATTGTAACAAAGTAAGGGATTTTTGTTGTGTATGATCATAGACTTAGGCTAGGCGTACACCGGTTAGTCAAGACAAGACAAGACGAGATTAGTCACGTTTAGTCACAGTAATTCACATAGTTGCTTATGAAGCAGCACACACCGATGCAATGACTAATCGGTGTATGTTGCTGCATAAGCAACTATGTGAAGTACTGTGACTAAACGTGACTAATCTTGTCTTGTATTGTCTTGACTAACCGGTCTACGCCTAGCCTTATTCCTTTGTATTAAATTGTTTTTCCTACTTAGCAGCGGTTTCTCATAATTTTTTGTTACATCTATTATACCAAATCAGTAATTTTCTATAACGATAATTAATCAGTATAGCTTCTATAAACTATAATTTTCACAAAATTTCTATACCTTTACCAAATCGTCCTTATTCATATTTCTTTACAATTCTCCTCCTCCCCTCGTCCTATTCACATCCACAGCACTTATCACTCCGTCTCAGAGTTTAATTCTTCTTCAATCTTTCTCAGTGTGGGTAGGAATTTAGCATAGAGGCCCGGTCGAGTTTTAAGAACAATAGGAGCCCCGCCCCGCCCTGTTTAAGGCCTGGTGCACACGTAGAACTATAAACATATATATTTTGATGAGTGAACACTGCAGCAGCAGCAATTCAAAGCCACAGATCTCAGTTTTGTCCGGTTTCAGTGTGAACCGGACTTTGTGTATGGTAATTGGGCCAGTTAGACAGTACGGAACTTCCGCTGGTGCGTGTGCATGTGAGGGTGCACACAGATCAATGAACTGAATTGAGATGTAAGGATGTAAGTTGCACTTGGAAGATGAATGGAGTTGTAGGCATCAAGTTTGTTTCACGTTTTTTTTGTGGGGAGCTCAGATAAATTGAAATTGAAAGGTACTGAAATTCAACTCAAAACTTAGGGATATATATTTTTACAAGACAATACAAAAATTAAGTAAGATTATTAAATACAAATTTTAAATATAATATGAAATATTGTATTGTCTGCATTAGACATACAAGATGTTAAGCTCAAGATTAGTCACGTTTGGAATCTCAAAGCTTTTTTTTTTAGCTTGATGGGAACTCTCAGTGATCTACCTCATATTAAGGAATATCATCTATCTATAGAAAAAATAGTATTATTGAAAAGAATATAATACATTTATAGTGGGTAGTAATTTTTGTACTTTCTTAGTATCATTAGACAAACTAATAATGCCTGACATTTAGTGAATTAGAAATAACTAATTAATAACGCATGGAATTTAGTGAATGAGGCACAACGATTCCAGTTGAAAAGTGAAAGAATAAAACAATGTAGATGGACTAATAATAGCCGCTTGGCATTCTTTGAAGCTCTCCCACGAGTGTAGGCTGAAAGAATGGTGTCCAGAAAAGAGCCAGCAATAGAATTAGGGGAAACACTTGAGAAAAACTCAAGGAATCTCGTTCATTACTAATTCAAAGGAACCGGTCAGTACGGGAAGGTCATTTTTGTGAATCATCTTCAGGAAATCTTTTTGTCTCTATTTTTCGTCCACTATTCTCACTAATTCACTCTCATCTTCGCTCTCTCTCTCTTCCCAACACTTTTCTTGAATTTGATAATCTTATTCTTAAGTCATCTATTCCCTTTCCCAATTTTGATCATACTTTGCAATAAAACGTCCTTTTCATTTCTTTGAAGTGTGGATGTGTGAATCTTTGACAGGAACAGAAATGTCGACATAATTGAATGTTTGGACTTTATGTGACCCAATTAGGATGCTTTGTGGGCAATTGCATGTTTTTCTTTTCAATTTTTGTTTTATTTTTTCAACTGATTCCGTGAAGATAGGGGTAAAGTTCGAACTTAAATTTGGTAGGGTAAAATGGGCAATCATTGTTTAACATTTAGCTCAATCATACTGTTTTGTAATAATTGTCGTCTACGATCTTACTAACAAGTATAATTAATTGAATAATGATTGAAACAACAAGTCAGTTAGTCATACTCATTGCAGCGTTCTGATTGGATGGTGAAAGTTCCGTTATTTGAAAATCAGCGTTAGTTGAATCGCGACCGAATTGTAATTTCAGGAAACAAGCCAAATAATAGTTTCTGTAATAGCTGTCGTTCATTAGACCAGTAGGCGGGGGCAGTCAAGCTGTATTCTGAATAGAAACCATAATCGATTTATAAGTGATTACTAGTTGCTTGCAACTGGAACAAAAATTACTCTAAATTTAAAATTGAATAAAGACTCGAATTTGTCAAAGCCATTAACTCGTTAGAATATTGAAATACTGTTTCGGTTGTTACATCATCATGAATCTTTGATAAACTCTGATTAATTCATGAATCAAAAGATGAGAATAGTTGCAAACAACTATTTACCACTTCAAAATCAGTTTCCAGACAATGAACAGTTCACCAGAGATTGATAATGGTGGAACAATCGGAACCGGTACCTCGGTATTTTGATAAATTTGTGTTAGGACAACTTCGAGTTTTATATACAATATGAATAACAACCACAATATCACCTTTACTACTACTACTACACATAAAGTGAAATTGAAAACTTCGACCATGAGTGAAAAAGTGGAGTATTGTAGATGTAAATAAGTAGTAATATCACTTATAAAACAATTATTGTTTCTTACTCACAGATCTCAGCATGACTGATTTGAATTTTTGCTATGAATTGAAAGATACAACGGATAAGTGAAGAAAGAAGCATAATTGATCAAGAAGGGAACATATCGATCAATGATAGTTCTACAAACAAATACAATCCATTTTAATTTAATTTTGATTGATCAGTTATTTATAATTCGTGCCAATCTGGACATTTAGTCTGCAGCATCGGCTTGACAGGGTGGAGTCTTGGACCACACTTCCGGCAAGCTCCATACCACAAATCAAAACGTGCAATATAGATATTGAGTGATGATATTTGAGCAGAAACGGAACAGTCTATAGATCACAGCCTCTCCGGCTATTGTCTTATGGGCGAGGATGCAGTCTAGAGGACCGCACCTATGTGACTTACTGAGTTGATAAGGATGACGTCACGATTGATTGGTTCAGTTGGTCCAGGATAATCAACGTCCTGATCTAGGATTATGTTATCTATAAATATGAAAAACATCTTCTCAGTACTGATTTTGTCTATGATAATGTCCTGTTCTGAGATAATTGTTTTCTATGAATTATTGTAAATATAATTATTGTAAAATCTGTGGAGTTAAAAATTAGCCTACTAATTACATCTATTTATTCATTCATATGATCCAATACAAAAATAGTTCAATGCACACTAAACAGCTAGTTATTGGAAGTTTCAATGACGATCATATGATCCAAATGTACTAATTGCCTGTTGCTTATTGAATATAATCATCAGACTATAATAGTTGAGTACTTATGACATCGATGAGGAGAATCATAGTGGAATGAACAAAAAAAGTGAAATGCAAGGAGAAAGTATTGAAATACTCCTAACGAAAACATTATTTTCAAGCAGTTTTGTAAAACAATTCATTCAAATCTAAGAACTAATAGCGCCCAATAGTATGGAAAAACGTGAACTTGTGTTAGACAAAGAGAGTAAGAATGGACTGGGGTGAGGATCAGAAAGAAATCAATCAAAGGAAAATCTAAAACAGAGATGATGAGAGATAGAAAGAGAGAGATTGATAGGAGAAAGAGAGGGTGATTAATAGAAAGAAAGAGGTAAATAAAAGAAAGAGAGGGTGTATGAGAGAGAGAGAGAGAGAGAAATCAAGGCACCCGCTGAGAGAGACAGTAGCGTAGCCAACAAAAGAAGTTGAAGTACGTAGGATGTACGCAGTGTAAACTCGAACAAGCAAGCTGCTACTCACTCGTCCGAGTAGTTCTATGACGTGCCTTGGACCTTTGATTTTGCGCATTTGTTCCATTCATCCTGTCTCCGCCGCCATTATAATTTGTGAAATAATTGACAAACTTCACAACAAACTGTTCGTTAACCTGGCCTGGCCCTGAATGAGAGAGCTTTCCAGAGTCTGAATCCCTGACAACCGGGATCGGACGCACCGCAGGGTGGTTGCTTTGCTCCATCGCTTTTGTTCGTTTACGCAGTCGTGGCTACATCACAGAATTCAATAAAACAACGGAGGCAAGTGCTGTATGTAATTGGTAGTGGGTGACCTCATTCTATGATACTTCTCTATTTTTTATTAAAGTTACGAGCTGTATTTCACATCAAATAATTGAATTTTACTTACATTATTTTGGCAAAAATAGATGTATTTTGGGTGACCTCATTCTACGATACTTTTTAATTATTCTGTATTCTGTGATCAATCTAATTTTTCCCATTCTGTAACAATCTTAATTGCAAATACCAAATGCTCTAACTTACTGAAACTTCTTTTAAAAAACTGCAACATTTAGTGAGAATATTTTTGAAGCCTTAACAAACCTTTCAAGGCCATTAAAAAAAACACTGTAAACTTGAAGGGTAGTTACAGTTAAAATATCCAACAACAGGTTGATAACACGTTGTAACTTATGACGAGAATCAACAGCAATTTTAAATCGATTACTGAAAATTCACTAAACGAAAACTATTATTTTATCAGCACAATCTCATCATAAACTATCCTTGTATACTATCCTTGTAGAAATATCCTTGTATAAACTATCTTGACTTGTATACTCACTGATTATATTCATAATTTAGTTTCTATAGTTTAGATAAGTAGTTTAGATTATATTCATAATCTAAAACTCATCCCAAGTTTTAAATTGATTCATCTTCATCATACAGGATTAATCCTGTATTTTAATTATTCAATTCATCATACTGGATTCATACAGTTCCAATCATTCCACGTCAGCTCTCAATCTCGATACAGCTTCCAAAAATAAATTCCCCAAACTTGATGTCGTTATTCAGCTTCTCCTTTCAACACCCTTATCACACACAATCTTCCTTGCCCGATTTTTACGACAAGTGGAACCGATATTGTGTGTGTGTGTGAATAACCACAGCATGTGTAACACGTACACGTGTGTGAAGAGAGGACACCACCGGGCGTTTCTCCCGCATAAGAAACCCCCTCCCCCCCTTAAAACCCCTACCTACCACCCCCCCCCCCCGGCGAGGAACATGTGCGCGGGTAATTTATGCTACTGCTGCAAGGATACGCAAATCTCTAATCGTATCACACACAACGTGTTGCCAGTAGTTTTGACCCCGAGTCAGTCAGTTTCGATAATATAAAAAACTGGCAGTGCCAAAGTTAAATTTTCAATGACCATCTGCCCTGCTTTGTATTCAGCAAGCGCAGTCTAGGTCCAGCGCACCATATGTGGGTACGATTTGCACTCACATGCTTTTATCAATATGGCAACTGACGCTTACCCCCCCCCTCTCCCCCTTCTCGCTACCACAAAATGTCCCCCCCCCCTCAGGGAGACATTACTCGTCTATCTGCATATTGTTTTTTGTCTCCTTTTTGGTCTGGTCTCCTTAGATTAGATGTTTGCACCTTTTCTACAATGACAAAAAACACAGGGGAGCTCAGTGAAGATACGATTCATAAGACAATACAATTTCAATTATATTATTATATGAAGTAAATTATATATTATGGTGATGTTTGCACCTTTTATACACTGTTGTGAGAGAACATAGGGAAGCTCAGATACAAGGGAAGATACACCTGAGACCATAAAATTTCATGTCTTAAGTGATGTGAAGTAACTTAATATAGTGTATTATGAAGTTCATTGTATTTCGAGATAGAAATGCAGATTTTGAGTTTAAAGTATTTCATTGAAATCCGATGCTTGTTCGAAAATGAGTTTCAAAATTTCAATTTCATTGAAGTTAAACATTCGATGTTGAATAAACAATGAATTGTTGACAAAAAATGAGAATTATTGATATGTTAACAATGTATTAGATCTATACGTTGAAACATCACTCAATACAGCTTCTCTTCAATTAGTGATCTCTTTCTCCTTCTCTACCATTTCTCTTATTATCCCTTGTCTCTTGTCTCTCACACTATATTTCCGACTCTCTCCGTCTATCCACTCTTTCTATCTCATTCCCTTAACCTCACTGTCTCTCTGTCTCACACACTCTCTTTCTCTCTCGCTATATTTTCTCTCTCTTCCTCTCTATCTCTCTCTGTATCTCTCTCTTTCGCTCAGCCTCATACACATGCTCATAAAGCAGGTCGGACGCAATGATGTTGTATTATATGCGAACAATATGAGATGTCACGGGTCCGATCCGATTCCATTGTTTTGAAAGTAGTGACCCGTTTATACGCGTAGGTGAGACTCAGACTGAACTCGACTCGCGTGGGGTTAGAATTAGTATTACCTTCTCCCCTCACCAACCCTTCAACCCCCCTCCACAACTGAAAACTTGCTTTATTACACTCAACCACCCACCCCTCCCCCCTCTACAGAACGCTCCTAGATTCAAACTATGCTTCATTCAAGTTTACCGCGCATTCATTCATGAATCTGACCGGGCGAAAAAATAATAATCCATCCACTGTTTTCTAATGAATAATTAATGAGCATCTTCAATGGCTGGTCTGGTCTATTATTTTCAGAGTGATGTTCTGTGTATACACTTCTAGGCTTGGCTGGACCTTCCTTTGTGCAAAGATTGATTGTGGTGCATTCTTATTTTGTTCTCTCTTCTATTGCTCTGACTTAATTAGGGATAATGTAGAAATAGCGGTGAAATAATGTGAGTTTTAAAAACTAGATTTAGTATAACGTCATAATGAACCTACTGATATTGAAACGTAATATTCCTAATTCATTTCAACTAACAATGGTTATACTTGTATTATTCGTGAACCTATTGCTCTGATTCAATCTGGAATAATTTAAATAATGATTTTTAAGGATAATGATCAACCCTACTTCTAAGATGATTTCTAATAAATAACGACGAAAATTTCGACGATAAGTCAATAAATCAATGTTGTCGATAAACAAGTTCAAAAACCTGCTTATATTGAAATGGAACATTTCTATTTTATTTCTAATCGAATTATTCATATTCCTATTGTTTCACTCCCACCTCATCAGGACTTATGTATATTTAAAGGTGATCTATCACTTAAATAAAAACTTCTTATCTTTCTTACGTTACTGTTCAACTGAGGATACTATATTATAACCTTTACAGTATAATTGTACAAATTCATTCTGTGCTATAAATATGATTGACTAATGACAAGGATAGAGAAAAAACAATTATTAATTATTTTCTTAACTTACTTTCTCAAGTATTTGTTACTATGGATCATGGGAAATGCTCCTTATTTCGAAATGCACTACACAAACTTACCATATACTTCAATAACCTCACCAGTGTTTATCGTTTTTATAATCCATAGAGTATTCCACCCACAAGACGCTATTATGACCATCCATGTTTCCCTTCATTTATTATGGCCCGCACAAACTTGAATAAGAACTTCTTATCTCGCTTCTCTACGGAGGGTGGGCTTCATCTGCTGACCTTCCTCTCTTTTCTTACTCTCTCTCTCTTCTTTCTCTCCTCTCTTTTATCACTCTCTCTTTCTCCACCTTACTGATAAGCCCACCGACCCATAAGCGCCCATAAATAATGGGACTACATCGAATATCTCTCTCGCTGGCTGGAACGCCGAATAGCTTCTTGTTTTCTTATGCAAATTTTCATCCTCAATCTTGCCGGGTCCGAGCAAAAATATGAGGTGTGCGTTTTTAAGGGGATACTCACGGCTACTGTGTGGAGAAGAAAGAGAGTGAAAGAGGAAGAAGGATGGGAGGGGGAGGAGGAGGAGGAAGATGAGAAAATGAGAAGAAAGAACGGCCCATGAAGTGGTTCCAGCAAAGAAAAGGAATGGGGGTGGAATAAGGATGATCGTGGCTTATCTTAATTTCGTTGGGTCGAGTGAAAAATGCAACTAGGCAAAAAAGTTTCTTCCAAAGTGTTGCCTGCTTGAATTTCTGTCAGGGGAATTGTCCCTACAGTTTCGAAAAATGTCCTTCATTCTCACTAATATTCATCCATCGTGATCTGAAGTCACCCTGATATAAAACTACAGTTTCAACTTGAAATTCCAGATATTGGGCTTTGGAAATTTGTATCTGAAATATTGAGATTTTAATGAAATACAAATCTGTATTTGAAATATTGAAATAATATTGAGGGTTAGAGTATTGGGAGAAATTACGGAGTAACGTATTCAAATCTCGTGGAGTTGAACTTGATTACAAACATATGTTGTGAACTCCTTACACAAGTTAATCTAGTGCAATAATTCCAGTGATAATGTAGAACTTTTCAATACAGTTGAACAGGAGATGGGAAATTTTTGTCAAGCATCAATTAAATTATAAACTACTATCAATGAATTCATCATCTGTCAACTATCAAACCTATTGGAAAGTACACTATTCTCTATCTCCATAATATTCATCATTTCCCAAACTATGAGGATGAGTATTAATTCATAATATGAACTAATATTAATATGACATGGAATCATAGTACTTGCATGCGTGGAATCATGCATACATGAGACAAAACCCTGAAATGTGACTGAATATTGACTAGCACAGTGGAGTAGTGTATGACAAAAAGAAGTGCAAGCTAGCTTAGAATGGTATATATGGAGGAAGACCGTATGGGAAGATGAGAAGCAGACCAGAGAAAGATGCGATGAAAACTGGCTACTTCCGCTTTGTGGTTTCCGTTCTTTTTGCATCCCTTCTTTCAAACCGTTTCCGGCTAAGGCCAATCTGGCTTGACTACTGTACTTCTCTCTCTTTCTTCTTCTTCTTCTTCTCTTCTTCTTCTTCTTCTTCTTCTTCTTCTCTTCTTCTTCTTCTCCTTTTTCTTCTTTTTCTCCTCACAACTCTTGAAATGCTCCCACATCTCTTGATGGTGATACTCCACATACTACTCTTTGAAGAGGCTGCTGGCAGGCAGCTCTACTGCAAAAATGCCTTATGCAAAAACCGCTGGGCTTCCAACTTACAGAGATAACGATCGTTTCAACTTGTTGTGGTCAGTTAGCTTGGATCCAGGAAACGATACAACGTTTTTCAATCTACAAGAATTTTTAAAATCTACATTTTTCTGGTGACAAAGAGCGACTTAAGCTTTCAATCGCATCGTAAAACTGAATGATTACTTGTATTTATAATAATATCCAACTTACTAAATTAAAAACTTCAACATAATTTTGAAAATAAATAAACTAAATGAATAAGAAATCCAGCTATACTCTTCTATTCATAATAATATTCATCCTACTAAATTCAATATTCAATAATAACATCATTTCAGTCAAACCCAATGTTGCTAGATGAAATTTGGCTTTTTCAGGTAATTAATAACTATCAGCCAAAGTCATCTGGCAACGATTTGCTGACAAATCAGATATCATCTTGCATCTCAGTGAGTCATTTCGAAACCATTCATTCATTTCCTAGCCGTTGATTGAACTTATTACGGACTTTGTGAAAATGCTATTACGTGTCTGTTGAAGGCATTCGTTGCGGCTGCTTTATATAACTAACTAGTCAACAGATGAACATCGATTTGCTGGTCTGTCGATTGTGATGAATCGATTTGTTCCGATCTTTTACGCCAGTTGACCAACTAGCCTATCGACGAGTAATTCTCGAACTGATTATTTTTGTTGACCACGGCTGTAGCCTTCGAGATTGGTGTTCACTGATTTGGATGATTGTATTGTCTTGAATAGTTTTGTCATCCATATTTTGTTCATTTTAACTTCTACTCAAAACAAAATTGATGATATTTATGATGACCTCGGGTTTTAAGCTACAACAAGAAGATTTCTATTTAGCTTCTAAAAATATATTCTTTATTGATCAACATTATAATATTTATCAATGTACGAGAGTTATACGAAATTAATAATATCTGTTCAAACTCGAATTGTTCAATTAATACAAAATATAAACCTGCGTTCAGATCTCTCTCTCATCCATCAAACTAGTACATTCGTGGATACGTTTGATATACTTTATTGTGAATATGATAATGGAAACCTCATCATTTCTTATAAATATACTTCACTCGGATCTGATCTCCATACTCACTCTTTCATCGAATAATGTTAGTTGTACAACAGTAAACCTAGCATTCCTATTTGACAAAACTTGTATAAAATATAATATAGACATCTTTCTCTCTTGTCTTTATCTATTCTCTTGCAGCTACTGGGTTCTGAATCTGATAATGAAAACCTCATCACTTCTTATGAAAATACTCTACTAAAAAGTGATTGCCATACGAATCCCCTCATCATCTCAAACGATTGTAGTATATTAGCAGTAGAACTGATATTGAATTTTTTTAAATATGCATTCTCCCATCATCTCAAACGTAGTTGTCTAGTTGTAGAACTAGCATAGTTTCAACTTAGGGCCGGTTTCTCCAACGTCAGTTAAACCAATTTTTAGTTTAAACTTAGGTTTTACCACTCACTAGAAACTTTTTTGTCAGAAAGTCCGATGTTCGAACATCTTATTACATAGTAGTATGTGAACAGCTGTTTTGAAATATTTTATTCATAGTGCTGAAATTTGATCTGAAATAAATTAAAGAGCTTTTCGGTTTTTTTCTGTTCACAGAACCGAGCAACTACGTGTGTTCAACGTGCAAACAACGGCTGCACTCGGCATGGCGTCTTGTGCAGCATGTGCAAACCAGTCACGGCATCAAGATCTACGTGGACCAATCGCCGGGCTCGTCGCCAAAGAGCGGCGGCGGCGCCGCAAGCAACAACTGTTCCTCGTCGTCGTCCTGCTCCTCCTCGTCCTCGTCGGGTCCGGGAAACGGGAACGGCGGGCCTACCCTAGCAGGGGGTGCTCCTCATCAGCTGGCGGCAGCCACCCGCCTCCAGCTGGCCACTGCGCCCCTGGTAGACCCGCTGCCACACCATCCGCTACACCACCATCACCACTGGTCCTCCGGCCTGCTCCGGATGCCGCCCCATGGCGCCACCCCTTTCCCGCCCCCGCCGCCTCCGCCGCCCCCGACCTCCGTCGCCTCTTCCACCCCGCATGGGGTGCCCTCGCCGACCTCGCTTTTCGCCCGCCCTTCTAGTCACCACGACCACCACTTCCGCATGGAGCAGCTCGTCTCCGAACAGTTCCGTCATCACGGCATCAATCTAGCTGCAGCTGCTGCAGCCGTTGCTGCTGCCAACGCTGTTCCCCCACCACACCCCTCATTCCCCCCCACTTCTCTCTCCACCACCCCTCCCACAACCAACCGTCAACCCCCACCAACCCTATCCCTCCCCCTCGAACCTCAACTCGACTTCTACTCTCAGCGCCTACGCCAACTTGCAGGCACTACTAGTCCCGGTGCAGTCAACGGTGGAGGATCGTCCTCGCCATCACCACGCAAACTCTCCCCACCTTTCACTAGTCCTAGCCAAAACCCCACCACACCCCTCCCACCACCGCTGCCGCAATCACCCATCAACCCCGCCCCTCTCGCCCTCAACACACCCCCTACCACAAGTGTTGGAAGCAGTACACAAAACCCACCTCTCAACAATAACAACAACAATAGTGTGAATAACAACAACAATGATAACATGAGTACCAACAATAATGTATCATCGTCCCCAGAAGAAAATCAAATACCTCGACCTTCAATAAGTCTCACACCACCAGAGAAACATTCTCAACGTGCTGACTCACCCACCAGCAACTCAATCGACCTCACCTCCACACCGCGGTCTGCATCGACACCTCCCAACAGTGAGAAACCAGCTGATTTTTCTCTAAATTCCAGTTCAGCTAACTCTGCCGGTGATAAGTCGATAAGAGCTTGTGAGTATTGTGGCAAAAAGTTTCGGTTCCAAAGCAATCTGGTTGTGCACCGGCGAACGCATACCGGAGAAAAACCCTACAAATGTTCTGTATGCAACCATGCCTGCTCACAAAGTTCAAAACTGAAGAGACACATGCGGGTACACAGAATGTCAAGTAGAACCAATTCAGGTGAAGACGGCAATGGTGGCAACAACTCAGCTGATCAGATGTCAACTGGATCAGTTGAGACGCTAGATGATGAGGAGGAGGATGAAGACGAAGAGTTGGAAGATGAGGAGGAAGAAGAGGAAGAGGAGGAGGAAGATATGGAGTTGGAGGAGGAAGAGGAAGGGGATGAAGATGATGATTTGGGTGGTGATGCTCCAGAAGATCTAACAACTAAATCAACATCATCAACACCGCCCAACACTGGTGAGCCCAACAAAATGTCTTCCAGCACTCCCCGACCTACACCCACTGCAACCCCACTTGACAAGGTGGCAACCTCCGGATCTCTTGTTGGTGAACTCATGGATAAGTTTGGTCTCAGCAATATCCAGCAGTACAGTGAAGCCTACAAACAAGCCCTACAAGAAAGTGTGGTTGGTCCTCATCAGCTACACATCTCCAAAAAAGATGACCTCATCCACAGATCACCCATCATTCCAGACAATAACAACAAGCCTTCAACTCCAACCGGCAGGATACCTGAGAATGGGATGTCTGTGAAATCAGCTGCTCTGAGGATCAGAGAGGAATTTGCAAAGAACTTGATCTCAGGGCAGCCACCCATGGATCTTGTAGCTGGACATCATGGTATCTTCGGTCACAATCCATTTGAAAATCCGTTTGATGCATCAAGTAAGAGATTGAAACTGGATTTGGAGAACCATCATGGACTGGGCAGAGTGCCAGGAGACAGGGATGGCTTGTATGCTGGTTTATGGCTGCCTGCCATGTCAGCTCATCACAGGGATCAGCTTTTTCCCGGGGAGTCACCCATGGACATTCTTTCCTCAAGATCAAAGATGAACTCTGAACTGAAGAATGGACCAAAACCAGGGCCCAGTGCATCTCTTGCTGCAGCCGCTGCAGCTGCTCTGAATCTTGGGTTACCTGGTCAACAGATGAAGAAAGAGAACCGCAGAAATGATACGTGTGAGTATTGTGGGAAGGTTTTCAAGAATTGCAGCAATCTGACAGTTCACAGAAGGTCTCACACTGGGGAGAAACCCTACAAATGTGAGTTATGTTCCTATGCCTGTGCGCAGAGTTCCAAGCTGACCAGGCACATGAAGACGCATGGCCGGCTGGGCAAAGATGTCTACCGTTGTCGGTTTTGTGAGATGCCTTTCTCTGTGCCCTCTACCCTTGAGAAACACATGCGGAAATGTGTGGTCAACCAAAACAACAAGGCCGGTCATCTGTTACCTTCAATCTTGAGTGGCGATGAGGATTCAAGTGCATCAGCTTCAAAAGACACCACATGACTTTTCCCGTGGGGTGGTTTCCGCCAGCTCACCATGCAGAGCATCTACTGAGGGCTGTGGACGCTCACCCAAGTGGTCTCCGCCACCCCCAGACGCTAACAACCCCTATTGTACCAGGGTACTGACTCTTCAAACTAGTGAAGCATCATATCACTGAACGTGGCTAATCACATTCAAACAGACTTGCAAAAAACGGAACTTCACCATTCTTATAACAAATCATCTACATATCTGATTGATTTATCCTTTAGTAATCCTTCAACAAGATGAATATCTCATAATAATTATTCAAAATCAGTAAAATGTATTGGTTCTTCTCATATATTTTCTACAAAATCGTAATACTCATTCATTCATTTGGACACCTCATCTGAATAACATTTTTTCCTCAAATTCATTCCTTTTTTCCATTAATGTGTGAAATAGTCTCATATTTTGTTCAAGTTATATTTGAAAGTATTATCCAGCATAATTATGTGATCGCCGAACGTCTTCATTGTGTACTAGTCTTGTGATCAAACTGAAATCATGGAAATGTTTTTTGAAAAGACTATTCGAAACAATAATTTATCGTGCATTTCATGGATTACAGTGTGGATGATTTCTTACTCAATGTTTGTAGATCATTAGTGATGTAAAGTCATTCAATGTACTCTTTGAAAATGAGAATATTGTCTACAAACATTCAATGTGTGTCTATATAATATGAGAATATTACATGTATAATATTGTTTACATGGAGATTAACGATTCTTTCTTGTAAACATGAATCTCGAATTGATTTTCAATTTTGTCTGAATCGTGCATTAAATCTGTTGAAAGCAAAATCATTCATGTGTGCATGAATTCATGATTAAAATGAGAGAATGTTAAACGATATTTCAAGACATTGATTCTCATTTAAATGAACTTACTTATATAATGACTAATGTCACTATAACAATAGCTTGACTCAAAACAAAGTTCACTCACATGAACCATTATCATTCTAAATTCTAAATCATTTATCAATGTGATAAATAAGAATTGAGTGCAAACCATGAAATGAATTATGTCTAAAAAAATGCTCTTGTATTCAATAATTGATTTTGTAACTGATGCCAAAGGAAAATATTTAAAAAGATTGTATAATATGATTGTATTAATTCGGTACTTAAAATTTGTTCGCTTTTGTTAAATTATTGTTGAACATTTTTCTTTGTTGTAAATACGAGAAATTTCAAGAGTGGTAATCAAGTTTTTCATGCTCTTTATTTTTGACAGAAATTTGGTCAAGATTCATATATTTTATGAAATGAACGGAAGAAACTGAAAAAGAAGAAAAGAAATTTCAGAGTTATTGCGTGTTTGAAAAATATTAAAAGGACCAAGATTAAGCTACTTTTAAAGCTACTTGATCCATATATAAAGTTCAATTGAAAATTCTCTTTGAACTCCAGATAATTCCATAGCATTCTCACAGAGGATAATTGAAGCATTTCAACATTCCATTAAATCAGCATTTTTTATTCAGTAAATCATGATTCCATATTGAAGACTGCTTTGTATAACATACCAAGTAATATTTTTATCCACATATTTGGGTGCTCTTGATTTCTATTCTATAGTATCATTTCTAGTATTTTTTGTACATAAAATTGTCACCGATATTGTATATTACTGATTGGAAATGTCATTGTATTCTGTTATATCATGAATAATCAATCAAAGTTAGTGAATATTGAGTTTGAATAGATTTTTGAATTTATTTTATTTTTAAATACTATTATATTGTTAATTGTATTTTAGTTTTATCTCAGTTTTTGTTATTGGGTTGTCCTGTACTTCACTTACAAGGCTAAAGATTCTTATTCCCAGCCTTTTTTGTCTGTTATATTTTTGGGTATTTTGTATTTATTGTTGTATTATTACTATTATTATTACTATGGCTACTATTATTATTATTGTAAAACTTGAGTGTAAATGTATGTATATCCTTGAGCTCTGATGAAAATATGTGTGTAAATATAGAAAATTGTTATCGTATTTAATTTTAATACTGATGAGAAAGACAAGTTGTAAATATATGTTAGTTGAAAATTACAAAATGGATGTCCCCCTTAATAAGGATTCGTAACATCAATGCGTTTCCTATGAAATATGTCCTTGAAACTTCAATACGTACTTAAAACATGGAAATGGCGATAAATGATGACTTAAACCAAGCTTAAACTTTCTAAATATTTTTGACCTCTTTATTGATAAACGTTATACCGTATTCAGTTTTCATGAATAAAAAACAATCTCAAATGTTATTAGTTATTTTTCTTATTTTTTACTCCCAACATGCCCTATTACTAATTTAGCCTTTCAATTGGAAAAATCCCTTCACAAAAATAAATTGAATATTCACATGTACATGACATTTTATGAAAATATATTCATTTTGCTGGGGATGATGCCCGCATAAGCTCTAGGCTTGTTCGTGGGTGATGGGAAGGATGATGATGAGAGATGAATGGACCTACAGCTTTAGGTGGGTTCCGAACCACCGGAATTTCATTGCTACCTCTGAAAAAAATATTGAGTTAACCATTCCATGAGTCAGGAAATAAATATAACTCATTATAAATGAAAAATCCCATTACAATTCATTCGTTATTTCAATTGAAGCTCAATTCATAATTCCGATATATTGGTAAAAATTGGTCCAAATAATGATGAATCCCAATTGTAGTGCTATTGATGAAACATTCTCAAATTATTCTGTTCAATAAATCCAAATACAGTACATATTATATTGCTTGCTAGTGATCCTTATGGGAGTGGCATCCTTCATAAAATGTCATGTACCCATCAAAGTTTTTGTGAAATTATTTTTCTAATTAATCCATATCGTTTCTTAGTTCGAGCAGATAAACATAAGAAAGTGATTATCCGTGAATCTCACAACAGATAACACTGATATGAAAATATTTTGTTCTTGTAACTTGATAATTCATTAATCAGGAGAATAAAAACTGTTATGTTATGATTTCAATGACTACTGGTCTGATCAAAGATGAATAATTGAACTTGAAAACATTCCTTTTTATTCAATAATGATTACATTTTCACCACAAGAAATTTTGTACTACAAAATCGCATTCCTACCTATGGTCATTCCAGACTTTAGAGGATCAATTTTTTCCATTTAAAATTTTCTAATTATTTTGAGGGAGAAAATTGAGAAAGATCTGTGACTATAAAGTACCATAAATTCCTGAACGTTGGGTTTCAAAAATTTCTAGACTATTGTAAAAACAGTATAATAAATGTTTCTATATAGGTCCTCTCCATTATATACGTCTTTCCTATATTAAATTGACTTCCATTAAAATATAGTATTCTACACAGGGTAATTAAAAATGAACAGAAATATAAATAAATAATTATCTCGACGATTGATAATGATGATAAAGATAATAAATAATACGATGTAGATATGTCAGGTCATTTTATATAGTTCCAAAAAAATATTGATATATTGCTGTAAAAATAGATAGATAATCTTTGTGATGTCAAGGTAATCTAAGGAAGAGGTGAGAACGTTCATCTCAATTTTAATAACAAACTATATTCGAAGATTCATTCATTGAAATCTGCTTAAGTTCCTCTCGAGTGTTTTATATTAGTGTGGAAAATGTGATAATGCTCACATATAACGTGTAAAAATTTTTTATTAATGATCACTAATACAGGGTGTGGTGGTATTATTACAAGAGAAAGCATTGATTTACCAGAATAAGATCGTAATGCAAAAGCTTGGGAAGAAATTTCAAAGTCTAGACACTTTTCCTATTTCGATTTTTCTATCAATCTTGAAAGTTATTAGTACTTGCAGTAAAAATGAGATACTGAGGAAAACCTTGATCTCCTAATCCAATAAATCTTTATGAAAATTAAATTTGTTACAAATTTCAATTTTTTTCAAATCTTGTTTGCTTATACGACTCAAAAATGTGACACCCGACACCCTGTATTATCTGATCATAACTTGAGAACTAGAATAAAGTCATCATTATAATATAAGACACATTATTTAGTATTCGAAAATTTCGTGTAATAGGTTAACTGTTGAATGAATTTAAGTTGTTTCTTTCTCGCCTATAAATAATAAATAAAATAACATTTTTCAATTGTCCATACTTTATTTATTATTTATTGTGTTATATATTTGAGTCTTGATTATTGCTATTACATAATTATTGTACATTCAATGTACCAAATTTATTTAAAATTGAAATTGTAGAGTTGTGTATTTATGGAAAAAATGATTGTGAAAGATAAACTGTTGGAGTTTTTATTTCAATGACCTCATCGTAATATAAGTCCTTGAACAGCTTTAAAACTGAAGTTATAAAGTTGAGGTGTGTTCAACGTTATCATGTTAACATAATAACACGTTAGTCAAGAATATAATGAAATTGGTCGAGAGTTGGAAAGTTAATGAAAATAAATGCGATAAATTGTTGAAATACTGAGAAAATGGTTCTCTTACTAGTTCCACAATACATAATTGGTTATTTTTTAATAATTAATATCGTCAACTAGATAACTTTAGCCTGGAAAATATTGAGCTTATAATGAATCGTAACTCATTTTGAAGAATGGCATTAAATTTAGTACCACTTATTCAAGCCATTAGAGCATCCAGGAAGTGAAGAGATTCAGATGAGATACAAGAAGATAAAGGATAGATAGGTGGATGATTCATAAGAAGATGAACATTCTCAACTGGATCTATACACAATAGAAACAATTACAGTATATGAAAACTATACACTTGTATGTTTGAAACTATAGCAGGATTATTTTAAATTGTCAGAAAACAGCTGATTGATGTACGCTCGTTTACTGACGTTAAATCAGCTGTTTTATGACAAGTTAAATGATCCTGCTATATGTAGCCTATAAACAAATTCAACAATAAAAATATTATAAGATAGAAATGAAAAAGAGCCAGTATCATAAGAGTTTGGGATTCTTGTGAAATTGGATAGAGACAGATACACACTGGACATAAATAGCACGTTTATACTCTGAAATTAGGAGTCTAGTGTGTGTCTACCTTTTTCCTGTATTAAAGGACTCCTGAAGTTTTATGAAACAGGTTCCTGATTCTGTGAGACCTAATATTATTATTGTCATGGCTGTAGATTTACAAAGATTAAGAGCGGGTTCACACGAACGGTTTTTGGGCCTAATTAGCCTACAACAGAATCTCAATTATCCAATAACTATCATCAACTAAAATTAAATTATAAGGCTAGGCGTACACCGGTTAGTCAAGACAAGACGAGATTAGTCACGTTTAGTCACAATAATTCACATAGTTGCTTATGAAGCAGCATACACCGATGCAATGACTAATCGGTGTGTGTTGCTGAATTACTGTGACTAAACGTGACTAATCTCGTCTTGTCTTGACTTGACTAACCGGTGTACGCCTAACCTTAATGTAAGGCTAGGCGTACACCGGTTAGTCAAGACAAGACAAGACAAGATTAGTCACGTTTAGTCTCAGCACACACCGATTAGTCATTGCATCGGTATGTGCTGCTTCATAAGCAACTATGTGAATTACTGTGACTAAACGTGACTAATCTCGTCTTGTCTTGTCTTGACTAACCGGTGTACGCCTAGCCTTACATTAAGCACGTAAAAGTTATCCTTTTCTATCAGCTGATTGATTTGGTCGTACAAGTAACCAAGGGTCGACAATATTTGAAAAACCTTACAAACCTATATTTGGATGGAACAGTGTAGGAAAAAAATAGACAAAATAAAAGGTGTTTGTGAGCAATTTTGTCCAGTTCGAAATATTCGAATATGGATTCGAAAATATGAAAAAGAACAGGTGGTCAATATGGGCACCGTCCACCTTGCTTTTGAAACTCCGTGGGAACTAGGACTGATTTGCTGAGAGTTGGTCCAGATTGTGAGGGGTGAAAGAAGAAGAAAGAGAAGAATTAGGGAAAGAAGAAGGAAATGAGGAGGAGGAGGAGGAGGAAGAGGAGTTGTTGTGTCTGAATCCATCCATTCTGTCTATGTCAAGTGGACATATTTCAGTCTGGGTCTGGCGATGCGAGCCCAGTTTTGAAAAATGGTTTTGCTGTCGCATTTTGTGTGGGAAAAGATCTTTGACCTTGGTCACTGTTATATTCTCAGGTTATTATCTGAAACAGAGGGTAGTTCAGGCTGCTAATTAAGAACCGCTCAACCTGTATTCCTGTATTGCCAAATTAGCCACAGAAAGTAGTAGCCTAGGTCTAGAAAGAGAAAAAAGAAGAAGGAGGAAAAGAAAAATGAGGAGATTGAGTAGGAGGTTATGAAGCAATAAGAACCAAAATTAGTGGAACAACATTTTCTCAATCGCTTGGAAATCCAAGTTAATTGATTCGAGAAAGTCAATAGATTAGAATAAATTTTTATCTCAATATGAAATCACAAAACAAGTGATATTGTAGTTCCCTACTAATCTTAGTCTTACTTGTCATATTATAAGAGATAATCAATTCATGTTTGGTTAGTCTTTGCTATTAATTGCGAGCGATTTCTTCTGTAGGTATGATTGTGACATGAATTTCCAATGGATCTCAAGATTGGCCCGAACAATTTTGACAAGATTTGGAATTAAATAGGTTCGTGATACAGAAATTCGCTGCAACCGGGTCCCATCCCTGCGATAACTATCATTAAAAGGATGAACGGTACCCAGATAAGTAGATATTAAGTCATTAAGCGGAGGAACTAGACTATAAAACACACACTTTGCTCAGAAATGTTGTGGAACTTCTCCATATTAAGTGAATGAATAAAAACAAATTTTGTCTATTCCACATTAAAGATATTTATTGAAAAACCATACTTGAGTTTCAATGCTCATGACATCATAATCAGTGGTTGAGCCTAAACTGTTGGTACCTAAACAGTTTAGGCTCAACCACTGATGAGGTAGTTGAACGGTAGTTGAGGTAGATAGGTACTTTGTGACGTAGGCAACGCGAATACGCAAGAATCCCGGGTCAAAGTCCACTACTAGAGGACAAAATTGGTGTTTTTCTCGATTATAACGGTACTTTTTGAAGGAATTTTTGCGATTCTCGGTTATGACGTCAAACATTCGTGAGCTTTTTGTCCTGTCACGATAGTTTGTGACGTAAGAAACACGAATTCGCTAAAATCCCAGGTCAAAGTCCAATACTAGAGCGCGGAATTGGTGTTTTTCTTGATTATAACGGTAGTTTTTGAATGAATTTTTGCGATTCTCGGCTATAACGTCGAACATCCGTGAGTCTCTCCTCTTGTAACGATAGTTTGTGACGTAGGCAACGCGAATACGCAAGAATCCCGGGTCAAAGTCCACTACTGGAGGACAAAATTGGTGTTTTTCTCAATTATAACGGTACTTTTTGAAGGAATTTTTGCGATTCTCGGTTATGACGTCGAACATCCGTGAGTTTCTCCTCTTGTAACGATAGTTTGTGACGTAGGCAACGCGAATACGCAAGAATCCCAGGTCAAAGTCCACTACTAGAGGACAAAATTCATGTTTTTCTGGATTATAACGGTAGTTTTTGAAGGATTTTTTGCGATTCTCGGCTATAACGTCGAACATTCGTGAGTTTCTTCTCTTGTAACGATAGTTTGTGACGTAGGCAACGCGAATACGCAAGAATCCCAGGTCAAAGTCCAATACTGGAGGACAAAATTGGTGTTTTTCTCGATTATAACGGTACTTTTTGAAGGAATTTTTGCGATTCTCGGCTATAACGTCGAACATCCGTGAGTCTCTCCTCTTGTAACGATAGTTTGTGACGTAGGCAACGCGAATACGCAAGAATCCCGGGTCAAAGTCCACTACTAGAGGACAAAATTCGTGTTTTTCTGGATTATAACGGTACTTTTTGAAGGAATTTCTGCGATTCTCGGCTATAACGTCGAACATTCGTGAGTTTCTTCTCTTGTAACGATAGTTTGTGACGTAAGCAACACAAATTCGCAAAATCCCGGGTCAAAGTCCAATACTGGAGGACAAAATTGGTGTTTTTCTCAATTATAACGGTAGTTTTTGAAGGAATTTTTGCGATTCTCGGCTATAACGTCGAACATTCGTGAGTTTCTTCTCTTGTAACGATAGTTTGTGACGTAGGCAACGCGAATACGCAAGAATCCCGGGTCAAAGTCCACTACTGGAGGACAAAATTGGTGTTTTTCTCGATTATAACGGTACTTTTTGAAGGAATTTTTGCGATTCTCGGTTATGACGTCAAACATTCGTGAGCTTTTTGTCCTGTCACGATAGTTTGTGACGTAAGAAACACGAATTCGCTAAAATCCCAGGTCAAAGTCCAATACTAGAGCGCGGAATTGGTGTTTTTCTTGATTATAACGGTAGTTTTTGAAGGAATTTTTGCGATACTCGGCTATAACGTCGAACATCCGTGAGTCTCTCCTCTTGTAACGATAGTTTGTGACGTAGGCAACGCGAATACGCAAGAATCCTGGGTCAAAGTCCACTACTGGAGGACAAAATTGGTGTTTTTATCAATTATAACAGTAGTTTTTGAAAGAATTTTTGCGATTCTCGGCTATAACGTCGAACATTCGTGAGTTTCTTCTCTTGTAACGATAGTTTGTGACGTAAGCAACGCGAATACGCAAGAATCCCAGGTCAAAGTCCACTACTAGAGGACAAAATTCATGTTTTTCTGGATTATAACGGTAGTTTTTGAAGGAATTTTTGCGATTCTCGGTTATGACGTCAAACATTTGTGAGCTTTTTGTCCTGTCACGATAGTTTGTGACGTAAGCAATACGAATCCACCAAAATCCCAGGTCAAAGTCCAATACTAGAGGGCGGAGTTGGTGTTTTTCTGGATTATAAAGGTAGTTTTTGAAGGAATTTTTGCGATTCTCGGCTATAACGTCGAACATTCGTGAGTTTCTCCTCTTGTAACGATAGTTTGTGACGTAAGCAACAGTGACAAAAAGTAGCCTACCAATGATGGAACTACCTATTCATATTCATATCAGATATAATACATTATATGAATATATGGCTATATTTTTATCAGACCTATCTAAGTATCTACTCATTTATAGTTTTAGTTGATTATATCAAATCTGTTATTAAACTGTTAAACATCTTCAGATCTCAATACTGATTGAAGTAGCTTTTTGGGTCTCGGCACAGAAATGCATAGCCCAAGTGGAATGAAATGCATGTTTTGAATGATTTCGAATGTATATTTTTACAGACATAGTAGGCCTAATATAGATTCAATCATGAATTTGATTCCTTTTCAACAGTAGATTCTCAATTTTTAATTTTACTGGGGTCTGTTCAAACTATCTTGTCCCATGGAAAATGATTATTATCCAAGTTGATGGTATTACTCCGTATATTGGTATCTATTTTATTGTAGTGATACGACTAATCAACTCCAATAATACAAGTAAGTTATTGTACCAATGATTTATCAAAACAATTTTCCATTCATATTTAAGATGAAGAGCTAATAGTCATAATAATTGCGATCACAGCTAATGACACAATTTGTGCAAAGTCTGGCGACTGAAATTTTAAAAGGGCGTTAAAGTTTTGCAAAAGTTTTTGTAAACAAACCACCATCCAGCCGTCTGAAAAGTTTTATAATAATCAAGTCGCGAGGAGGGGGGGGAAAGAAGTTAAGTGAACGATAAGAAAAAGTGTGATGAATTCAAGTGCAGTACGGAATACGAACCAGCAGTGAGGCTGTTCGAAATACGGCGTGCTTTCTTTGCGAACTTATCGATCGATGTCTGTACGCTGCTGCCACCTAGCAGAGAAGCGCGGAACTACGTGATAGTGTACTCTTTTTAGGCGCTTCTTTCGAGTTGTCACGTTATCACTGGTTTTTCGAGTTAGCTGTTATCAATCGTGTTAATTCAACGATGTTTCACAAAGAAAAAATCATGAATAGTTCTTTGTAATACTAAATGGTAAATTGATTGAGTACTTAGTAGAAAGGAAGAGTTGAAATTGAAAAGAATAGACACAAAAGCCAATTTGATTAATTTGCTGCCGCCTATACCTTTATCTAAGGAAAAGGAATGAAATTAGTTGATAGATAAAATAGCAGTTTTTAATAAACGAAGCTCAATAAGGAAATCATTGCAATGACTCCGTGCAATAATGTCATTTAAATGCGGTTAAATTTAAATGGGTTTCAAGCAATCGGTAGAATTTCTCGTATCGAAAAGTTCGTGCACTTTCATTCCTTGCTCGAATAATTCGTTACAATTCCTGCCAGGTAATTTTTTTCTTAATTGTAAGGAAATTTGTATTTCTTACACTTTTGTAATCATAATTATACATGCAATTTTAGATGATTATTTATACTGTATTGCAATTCAAGAGCCTGAGCTATTTCAAGCTTTTGAAAACACAACTTTTGAAGTTCACAATATTTCTCGATAATTTATTTCTCATTTTCTGTCAAAAACTAATCAAAATTGATCCAAAATGTGTCAGTGATGTGGATTACGATTCTTATCTAGCCTACAATCCCTGTACAATGTTCATTGATATAAATTTAATGTATATTACAGGTGTTGGAGCTGTGATGTCCTGTGTATTGTACAGTAATATAGGCCTGTTATATTTCGTATTAAAGATACTAACTTCTTTTGATGAAATTTCTTCGAATATCATTCCTTTTTTGAATAATAATAACGGCCATATGCACAAAAATCTAACCATTCATTCAACCACCGTAAAGTAGAATCACGTAAAAATAAAATCACGTAAAGTCACGTCTTTACATTGACGTCCGATTTGTTTATTGGTTCTCGTTGCATTGTTTGCATAAAATATTATTAAAATTTTACGGCGGTTAATTAAATTGGATTTTCATGAAACTTGGCTTCAGTCTAATAAATAAGTCTTATTTTAAACTGGGGTTTTAAGTAAAAGGTAGGCTAAATGTCTAGCCAACTTCAATTCTATCTCAACTAGAAAGTATTGCAGCCATTATTCACATACATTTACCGTATTTTATTCACAAATATCAGAATACATTAGGCTTCAAGAAAAACAAAATTATGAGAAGAAAACAAATATGACAAGAGAACAAGTTATTTTATGACCATTTTCAGAAATGGGTCTTGCTAGTTTTATAACAGGGTCAAAGAATTCACAGAAATTACGAGTCATTTAATTTTGGATAAAGTAGCAACTCACCCATATCGAAAGGAACACTTATTCATACCGAAGACATCACTCTACTTTAGTCTAATAAATGAGTATTATTTTTAACTACTGCTTACTCTACTGTAATTTCTATAGAGATTACAAATTTCCTTACTAGCTATTATTCTGTTGTCAATATTTGCAGTAGCAGAAGTCTTCAGAGTATTATAGGCTATGGCATTAAAATAGGAATTTCGTTCAATTAAGATTACAAATTCATGGAACCCGAGGATTAGCATCGGGAATTCTAGGACGAGCTAAAAAACGACCACGGCTAAAACAGGAAGAAGACAGTGACGTAAGGAGGATGGTTTGAGGAGGTCGTATGTAGCCTGCGCTAAAACACCGTCGAAGTGTTGTTTTATTGAATTAGGAGCTCCTGGTAGCTGAGCAGGAGGTCGCCTGGTTTCCTGTAACAGCGCGGCGTCAGCCAAATTACTCGACTGATTCAATAATAAAAGCGAATTATTTATTAAACGTTATTAAATTGCTCAAAATAGGTTTCCCATCAATTTCTCCCATCAATCTTCGTGACGGCCGATCTCATATCCCCTCCATCAACCTCTTCTTGCCTCCTGGTACAGGATACTAGTGGCGCTACTGGTGGCAGTCGGAGGAACCTCCTTTCGATATCCGCGGTAGATTCAATTACCTCGCGTAAACTTCATCCGCTCGTCGGTTCAGTTTCTGGACTCTTTCGGCAATGTCAGCCATTTTGTCAGACACTTGGAATGAGTTGTTTGGTGTCAATCAACTTGATTTTCTAGATTGCAATACAATTCTATAAAAATTGAGAGAAAATAAGACAACACTGTCTATGCACCGTTTGTAATTAGAATCTCGGTACGATTGAGATAATAAAAAATGTTATAGGCTACTCTATTCCACAGTAATTGAACAATACTCTAATTTTCCAGTGAAATTTCTCATATTATTTTTGAAATACCATCAATGTTTTTGTATAAACTATCAAATTTAATAACCTTGGAATTACTTAATATTATTTTATAACGTTTATTAAGTAGCCTTATTAAAAAATATTGAATGATATCTGTATTTCGATTCCACAGGAAATGTTTTAAAGTTATTGTTTTGAAGTTTTTATTTTATCATGGAGTAGTTCCACGCTTATCTTTGACAAAAGTAATGTTATTAATTTTGGATTAGCTCTATTTATTATTTATCATAGTTATGATAAGGATATCTGTATAAAGTGTATGCCGTATCAATTTGATTCATTTCCGTCAAATGACGATAATTCTGTAGAAGAAAGAATTCATCCTTTTCATTTTTAAAGAATTAAATGTAATGAAAACTATCCTATTAAAAATAACTAGAAACTGCAGTGAGCAGCGTGATACTATTATATTTATACAGTACACGCATAGTTTACAACCTTATTAGGCTATTATTATTATTATATAGCTACTATATCTCTGTATGTAGCAACAATAACAATATTTTGAAAAAGAAATAATACAATTACTAGATAATTTCAATAGTTATCACGAATTTTATTGGAAAAGTTTAATTTTATTGAGAAAATAAGTCTTTCTGTTAGGTAGTGAGGGAACAGTATTGATATGCCGGAGTTAAGCTACCTTTCAACATGAGCCTCTTTAGCTCAGTGGCAGAGCGCTGGTCTTGTAAACCAGCGGTCGTGAGTTCGATCCTCACAGGAGGCACATTTTTTTGGCATATTCCATCCGCATAAAAGTTCAGTTTTAACCAAAGTAGAGAACCGTTACGTATAATAACGTTTGTTTTGAGTTTGTTTTCAGCAAATTACTTTACTATTCCAATAAATCAATCTCATTTTCTAGATATTTCTCTATTAATAATTTTTATAATAATTTTATTGTAGATTTCTCTCTCAGCGAACAATAGTACGGTTCAAAATGGAATAAAAAAATTATAGATAATGAATATTAATTATTAAATTGTAGTCATACCCGGAATAATACAATTTACTATAGAAAGTTATAATTTGTACTTTGATATTTCTTTGGAGTTTTAGATTCTCAATGAATATTGTATCATTTTCTAAGAATTAAATTCTAGTTTAAATTAAAATTGTAATGAAAAACAAGACTATTGATCTTGCGATTTCACAGGAAATCCATTTCTCCATTTTTCCAAGTAATAAATTTAAAAGTTAATGATTAAAGTTGAATGATAAAAGCTATAATAATCACATCTTTAATTATTCAACAGAATAATCCATAGTATTATCTTCATATTCAATTATTCATCCAAAAATAATCTCAGCCAGAAATTAATGATCTCTACCTCTCATATCATAGTTTATTACATTGCATTCAATTCCTGAATTATAAATCTATGAACATGAATAAATCACAATAATCATAACCTTTTTTGAATAAAAATTATGTCTCTGTGAATTAATTATTCGAAGAAACGTTGAATTAAATTTATTTTTCAATTTCTGAAATTTTTATCAACTTTTCTTCTACTGTCAACTCTCCTCTTGCATCTTAGAACTTTACATATTTGCAAAATTATTCATAAATAATTTATGAAATTATCAATCTATCTGGCAACCTTTGATGTATTTTATAATAGCAATACTTACTCCTTATCTATATCATTATTTAACATTCACTCCTTACTCATTCATAATCATGATATCTTTCACTATTCTCTGGCATTTTGTCTTAGCCTAACTCACTTCAAACTCACTTACTCTTTCACTTTCTCTCGTACTCACTCACTCTCTCTCTGTCTCTGACTTTTTCTCTCTCTCTTTCTCTGACTTTCCCTCTCTCTGAAGCTCTTACTCTCACCCCCTCTCTCTCACATCCTCTGTCTTGTACCCCCACTTTCCGTTATCAAAATCATTACATCTTTCTCTCACTCACCTCTATTCTCTCTTACTCAACTTTTTATCTCTCTCTCTTCCTCTTTCACTCACTTCCTTACTATCACTCTCTCTTCCACACCATCTTTCTCTTCTCTTACTCCTATTCTCTCTCTCTTTCCCCCTCGAGTCCGAGATTTGACTGAAGATGTAATCAAAGACGACCGATGCTGGAAGGGAGCCTAAGCGGATATATTGTGGGTATTATGAAGAGGTATCAGGGCTAATAATTTAGAGCGGGTTGGGAAAACGTGGGTGGAGGGTGGTGGGGGGTATTACCCCTTTTAAAATTGAATCGCACCAAACACAGACTACCCCCCTGCACCTGAATTCCAAAACAATTCCCTAATTTAATTAGATTAGGCCGTTGTAAGTAGTAAGGCATGCCGTATCCCTGGATACCTGTACCTGAACTGAAGTTCTGCACCTACCTTTACCTGAAAGTTCTGACTGATTGATGCCGGGGGAGGATTTTCATTGAGGGAGGATTTTGCGGCATACTACTGGGCACTCAGCCCTCTAAAACCCTTCAGAACCGAAATTTGCTCGACCCTATTCGATCATTTCAGTCAGACGTTGCGAATAACTCACTTACTTCCAGTCGGAATCTCCTGTTTTGCGTCTTGGAATTCCAGGTTCCACACACAGGGCGTCCAGGAGAAGAGGGTTCTCTTTGTGTGATCTCATATTGTACTCCTCATTACCCTTCATCAGTTACTCAACTTCTGGCTTATTGCCTTTCAAGCATGCAAGTTTGATAAATGATAAATAGAAGTTCATTACACTCGAATCTTACTATAAATAACAAATCTTTGCAGTTGAAAAAAATTGATAAAATACGGCCAGGGGCCTATTGCATGAGAAAATACCAGCTAGTAATACTAGTTGTCAGATGGCAAGTTTATTTTCTAGAATTTCATGCACAACAGTTGCACAAGAATCCAATTGAATACAACCACTGAGAAATGACGTCATCTGACGAAGAAAATATAATAATAACGGAAAAATGAATTGAATAATGAATATGAATAATGAAATGAATAATAACGGAGAAACCCAATGAAATAATTCAATAAATCAATACAGTGATTTGACGTTAGTTAAATTCAATTTGATTTTTGTGCCTCAGTCTTGAAAAGAGAAATTCCAAAGAGGAATATGAGTGTAAGGTCTAAATAAGGATAAAGAATAGTCCAGCCCTGGAACATCATCCAATTCTTTACAAACAATGTGTGAAGTTGATGTTATTTTCAAGAAAATTGTATTATTCAGTCAATTCTCTATTTTCAATACATTCCATATGGAATTTACCTCATGATTTCATTCTATAAAACTGAACTTATTATTTAAGTATAAATTTATTGTTGATAGAATGGCAAAGTCTTTCTGCTCCATTCTCGCATTTAAAATTGAAATAACACGAGAATATAAATTTCTTGTGAAAAATTAATACACCTGTATGAAGATTTTCGTAGTCAACTTCTATCTTGTATACTTGTATTGGAAGGATAAATTTCATTCATCATTTTTTTGTACTCCGTGCGATTTATTTCATCAATTACAATAAACTCTACAATATAAGAAAAGTATCAATGAATATAATAGTACAGTTGTAATAATACTCTTGTCATTTTTATTCAATCTCTTGTCAAAAAAATCAACTGCACAACAATCAACAACTCTTTAAATACGTCGAGCCATTTTTAAAGAAAATCTATGATAAATATTCATATAGATTATTAAATTTATATGAATTTGCTTATACTCACCTCAATCTACATCCTTATTCTCCTCTCAAAACATTTTCAACCCCATACTTTCTTGCCAAGAATTACCCTTTCCTTAATCAAACACTAAACCCTCAGCCGCCTATCTGAACTTTTAATCTATAAACATAATGCTCCAGCATGTAATCAAATTCAAGTCCCATTAAGCGTCTTAATATTCTCATCAGTTCGGGTCCAATCTTGTAATTCCTGGTGACACCAAAGTTTCAAAATATTCAGCTCGCTTCTTGTGTGCCAAGGGGATTTTATTGATTACAGAAATTTAGTGCTGAGGAATTTCTTCAAGGAACTAAATCTATACTGAGTTTCAAAAATATTCTTAAAAAATTATTTATTCATATCACAGGAAACAAAACACAGATACACCTAATCAAAACCACTTCAAGATTCACATTACCAACTTCATCCAACTCCAACAGATTTTATTAATTCTTCTGATTAGTCTGAATTTAATCAGTATGAAGATTGGTGGCCAGTTGCACGAACATCCTACTGAATTAGGTAAGTAAGTGTGACGTCACAGAACTGTATGGAGACCTGTAATTGCATTTGAAAAAAATGTAAACATATCTCCAAATATTTTTATAAAAATGTATAAAAGTATATGTGTTACAGGTTATTGTATTATTTCTATACCTCATCACTGACACGGTCTAGTTAATCACTTTAAAATGACATTATTGCATTGACTTCAGATTCGTCAATTGCATCTTGCTGTACTGTATTAGTTTCATGAAATAAGCCATTTGTGAAAAGTGATAAGACCAGCTAACTGATGAACCTGATTGGTTAAAGAGAAATAACTGATAATTGCAAATGTGCTGGGAGGAGGAGGAGGAAGAGGAGGAGGAGGAGGAGGATGAAATGAATAAAAAAGAGTCTTGTGAAAGGAAGAGTCGAGCATTGAAAAGGAGGTAGGGACAGTGACGTTGACTATGGAAAAATACTGACGGAAAATTACACAGAGATAAGGAAGAAAAAAAGACGGAAAATTTTGAAGCTACTGAGAAGTACATATGGAAAATTACACGGAGCCCAGAGAAAAATATGTATGGAAAATTACAGGATTACAGCAAGTATGGAAAATTACAGGATTACAGCAAAACTGATGAAAGATTTCTCAGAGATAAAAAAAATAATGGAAAATTACAGAACTATGGAAAAATACTGATGAAAGATTACTTTGAGCTATGGAAAATTACGCAAATACGGAAAAGTACCGATGGAAGATTACTCAGAAATACAAAAAGAAAAAAAAACAACAACGGAAAAGTACAGAACTACGGAAAAGTACTGATGGAAGATTACTCAGAGCTACAAAAAAAACGGAAAAGTACAGAACTATGGAAAAGTACTGGGTGTGAAAAGGATGATGGGATTTAGAGTGTGGGCCAGTTGCACTCGAAAAGTACAGAACTATGGGGCAATTCCTCCATGGAAGATTACACAGACTGCAAAAAAAGCTTTAAAATTATCTGTCATGCAAAGTATGTAGACCGCTATGGAAAATGAGGTCTTGACTCTCTCGTCTCTCATACAAAAAAAAAACGGAAAAGTACTGATTTATATGAAAAGGATGATTGGAGAAAAGGATGATGGAATGAAGAGTGAGGGCCAGTTTCACGGAGAACCAATTTAATTTGACGGCCGTTAAATGATGCCATCTAACGGTACCAATGCAACAAGAACCAATGAACAAGTCAAAATTACGTCAGTGTCATCTTGCAGCGGTTGAATTCAATAATTGGATTCTTGAGCAACTTGGGAAAATTATATATGATTTATAATCAATTATATATTCTTCAAGTTAATATATTTTATTATTCATCAAGTTTATAATTATCCGTTATTGATTTAGTTTAATAAATTACCAAAAATAGTGTTTTCTGAGTTCTCAACAGTGTATTAACATCAGTGATAAGAAAAAACAAGAATAACAATAATTTCGATGGGAAAAACGGATTAAAGCTAAAATATTGTTATTCTACTCATATTATTATTCAAAATAATTTGAAAAAACTAAAATCATCATTAATAACTCACATGACAACTTATTATTGAAATTGTTATTGCGATTCACAAGTCTATCATTCCGTTAATTTCATCATTACAATAAACTGCCACTCATTACACTGTGTAAATTGCAAACTGCAAACACGTTAAACTATCAACAAGACATAAATTTTTATACATTAAAAATCAAGTTGTATCTTCCTATAGAACATGCACTGGCTCTAAAACAAAGAATCATTAAGGAGAATAATTTAGGGTGGAAATATTGTATTCGAAATTATTATAAATTATAAATCTATAATTTTTATTTGATTTATAAATTATTGTATTCTAATGAAAAAATCTCAGAATATACAATGTCATAGAGTTGGTTCAAATCTTTTCATCTAATTTTTATTGTTCTGATAGATTCTATGAGTTTTGCTGCATAGAAAGCAAAAAGAAAGCATTCAATCTCCTTCCTGTTCCATGTCTCGAGACTTCTCCTCTTCAGGAACTGCAATTCGTTTCCTGTAAATGAAAAAAAAAACACATCCTTAAAAATGTGAAAATTTGAATCATAGGAAAATATTGAATCATAGTGGAATTAATTAATGCATTATAAATCAATTAGTTTAAGAACAAGCAATATAGTGCTATTCACGTCAAGAAGTCAGCATTGCTTAGGTGGGAGTTTGCTATCCTTGTTCAGCACAAGGCAGTAAAGTTGCTGATGTCTCTATCCGATTCGCACTATGCATAGTTGCCGCACTGTGCAATGTTGTCGCACACAGTCCCAACAAACACGTTTGGTGCAGTTTTCTCTTCCTCTCTCAATGAAACATGGCATCAATGCTCAACATATAAGAAATGCTGACTTCTTGACGTGAATCGCACTATAGCAACCAACCATCAAGTTCAAATCATTTGCTATGTCCACACTAGGTCGATTTTTGTTTGCTGCACAGCATGCGGCTAATGCCTGAGCGTATGCAGCATTCTTGTGTCGCACTCAAAATCGACCAAGTGCGGACACCAAGACACAGAATCGGCTGAGTGAAGTATGTTAAACACCACGTTTCTAATTTCGACAGAGAAGAAGAAGAAGAAGAAGAAGAAGAAGAAGAAGAAGAAGAAGAAGAAGAAGAAGAAGAAGAAGAAGAAGAAGAAGAAGAAGAAGAAGAAGAAGAAGAAGAAGAAGAAGAAGAAGAAGAAGAAGAAGAAGAAGAAGAAGAAGAAGAAGAAGAAGGAGGAGGAGGAGGAGGAGGAGGAGGAGGAGGAGGAGGAGGAGGAGGAAGAGGAGGAAGAAGAAGAAGAGGAAGAAGAGGAAGAAGAGGAGGAGAAGGAGGAAGAAGAAGAAGAGGAAGAGGAGAAGAGGAAGGAGGAGGAGGAGGAGGAGGAGGAGGAGGAGAAGGAGGAGAAGGAGGCGGAGGTGGAGGAAGAGGAGAAGAAGAAAAAGGAAAAGAGGAAGAATAAGAAGAAGAAGAAGAAGAAGAAGGAGAAGAAGAAGAAGAAGAAGAAGAAGAAGAAGAAGAAGAAGAAGAAGAAGAAGAAGAAAAAGGAGCAGAAGAAGGAAAATAAGAAAAAGAAAAGGAGAAGAAGAAGGAAAATAAGAAAAAGAAAAGGAGAAGAAGAAGTCTGCACTTGGTCGATTATTGTGTGCTGCACAGCATGCGGCCAATGCTTCATAATTATTATTATGCTCAGCTGCTTCAATGCATAATGCTTGTCCCACACAAAATCATCCAAGTGTGGACATTCTTGGATTAATCATCTAATGAACATCCCCGTCATAAGTTCAGAAAACAAAAACGCAAGACTTGCTGTTGAACTTTACAGTGGAGAGCCTCTGAACCATTGCATTGTTGTCACATGGCGTTGCGTTGCCGGCAAAGCACACCGGTTACCATGGCAACCAGAGCCATGCGCCATCACCACTACTCTGTAGTTCCTTCTCCCCCTCCCCCCTACCACTCAACCCCTCCCCCCCCCTTCAGACGACACCACCCACGACACTGAGCTGTCCTTCTGTCTACTGCAAGGGGTAGCAGACCAGAGGGTGGCTTTTAGCCGGAGGGGTTGTTTATGTCCAGATCGATTCAAACACGCTGGACCAATGGCACTTGCCGGGCAGGTCCGTCCGAGAATTAGGGGTGGTTTGGCGGGAGGGTGAGGAGGGGGTGTGTCTTGGATAGCCGTTTGTTGAGGAGAGTGTGTGAGAGATGAGGCAGGTACCATAGAACTATAATACAAGAGAAATGTAACATAGATATATTAAAATGAAATAAAACACTAAAAGATATTGTCAATTCCACTACAGTATTCTATTATTTACAGCACTGGACCGCGGTTTCGTGGCTACACCAGTCACATTCTCAACATTCCCCAACATCAATAAGATTTCTACATTAGATATATTACTATGGAAGAGTTAGTACATAATAGTAACATAGAATATGTACGATTGTACATAGTCGAAAATCGTAGTATCATAGTACATGGAATAGTCATAGAACTATAATACAAGAGAACTGTAACTTGGATATATTATTACTATGGAAGAGTTAGTAGTTAAGGGAGGGGTGTAGAATGAGATGATAGTGAAGAAAGAGGTTTAGGGGAACGTTGAGGGGGATTTTCACTCTTTTAGAGGAGAAATATTTAGGAGAATGAAGATAGAGGGAGGAGAGGTAGAGGGGGGAGGAGTAGAAAGGGAGGAGAGGGGAAATGGAAAGAGTATAAAGGGGTGATAGTAAAGAGAGAAATTTTAAAGAGGGAAAAGAGCATAATGAAAAAGTTTAGAGGAAGAAGAAAGAGAGAGAATAAGAGGGAGATGGTTGAAAGAGAGGGAAGAGTAAAGAGGAAATGGTGAAAAGAGAGAGAGAAGAGTGAAAAGAGAAAGAGTAGAGAGGGAGAAGAGTGGCAAGAGAAACAGTAGAGAGGGAGAAAAGTGAAAATAGAAAGAGTATAGAGAGGAAATAGTAGATAGAGGAAGAGTATTAAGGGAGAAGAAAAGGAGTAAAAGGGAACAGCTGGAGGAAAATGAGGAAGAGAAAAAGGCAGAGGTCTAAAAATGGGGGAAAAGAGTAGGGGTAAAGGTAAAGGAAAACAGATAGGTTGGAGAAGGTAGAAGGAAAACAAAGATGTTAGAGATAATAAGGAAGTTAGAACTGAAAAATGTGGAATTAATCTTGAAAATATTTTGATAATGATCGTTTACATGATTTGAATCATCCTTGTTCTAATGAGCAGATAGAAACTTCTAAAATTAGCATAACAATGTCAGTAATGATGAATGTGTATATTCATAATGGTAGCCGATTTATTTTTAGTGAATCATTTCAGACTTTTGAGAGGAGTAAATAATAAGATGTTTTATAAATGTTTTGATGCTTGAATCAAGTTATTCGATTATTATTGAAAGAGAGAAAGAAAATGTGTGGCTGTAAGAGAGAGAAAGAGAAAGAGAGAGTGAGAGAGATCAAGCGAGAGGTCGACTGAGAGAGTGAGCGTTAGTTTCTAATCGTGTGAATCAAGCATTGATTTCAAGGTCAAGCATCATGCTTCAAGATGTATCCGTGATTCCGTTAATACTGATCCCAAATTCTGTGAACTCTTGATATCTGAATTGTTTCATAAATCTCGTACTGGATTCAATGAAATACGTGGTCGTATATATTGCGAGACAATAGATTTTGCTGTGAGTGCCTTGTCGTGTTGAATGATGTATGCTTATATGCTATGTAATTTGTGGTCATATTGTTCTCAGAGATCTCGATGATAACCTGGAAGACCCAGTTTTAGTTCTTGGAAAACGTTTACAAGGTCGACTGATGTAGAATGTATTATAAAGTCTACAAATCGATGGTAAAGTTCTTGGAAATGATTGTAAGTCCAAATTATATCAATAAAAAAGATAGGCATAGACGAACCAAATATTATCTCTATAGATTATCTAAATTTGAATATTATATTTGTAAATATCAAAAATTATATAATTCTTAATAAGAATAAATATTATATCATCTAAATACGATGCCACCCCCACGAAAGTACGAAAGTACGAAAGTTTTCCCCACTTAGGCTAGGCGTACACCGGTTAGTCAAGACAAGACAAGACGAGATTAGTCACGTTTAGTCACAATAACCGGTGTACGCCTAGCCTTATTGTTGCTTATGAAGCAACACACACCGATTAGTCATTGCATCGGTGTGTGCTGCTTGATAAGCAACTATGTTAATAACTGTGACTAAACGTGACTAATCTTGTCTTGTCTTGTCTTGACTAACCGGTGTACGCCTAGCCTTAAGCTCACACCTGGTTGTCCGCAATACGCACATCCTCTAAATCTATCCCCTAACACCCCCCCCCCACACCACCAAAACACGTGCCACATTTATTCTGGCGATTAATAATGGATGTCGTTAGTGCGAGAGGAGAGAGACATTAATAAGCAATTAGTGAGAGCCGCCATAGTTTGATGACGCGCTGTTACAAAATTTTGGACAACCACTGACAATGTTCGAGGACGAGAACCGCTGCCACCCTTAAGAGCGAGAACTACCCTTAAGTGAAGGAGGAGAAGGGAGGGATGAAGTTGAGACACCAACTTTTACCGGGATGTTTTTGGGATGTCGGTAGTCCAGAGTTTTGATGAAATTTGGTCTTCGAGGTAGATGCTGGTACTTTTGGGAGGGTTGATACTTTCGGGGGATGTTGGTACTTTTGGGGGGTGTTCAGGGGTCGGTACGTGCCGGGCGACGAACAGTGTTGTTGCCTTAATTACGCTCGTTAGCTGCTCTGTCCTCTTGACTGTCGTTAGTTCTGGCAAACAATCTAAAACCGATTAACCGGACAGACCTGAGTGCCGAGTTCTGACTCGTTGATGAGCCGAAACTTTGTCAGCCGGCGTTTACGCGTCGTCCGTTTCCTAGACATATAGCAGGATTATTTTAAATTGTCATAAAACAGCTGATTGATGTACGCTCGTTTACTGACGTTAAATCAGCTGTTTTCTGACAAGTTAAAATAATCCTGCTATAACTACCGACTCATCCATACACGGGTGATTTCGATGTTCTACACAATAGGGAATAAACAGCTTGAACGGCGATGAACCATTCATATTTACGATTTTTTGGAAATTTTTCAGATGAAAAATTCTCAAGTTCTATTCTATAGAGTATTGAATTTGTATTAAAATGTATTTGCATACAAAGGTTCATTTGTATACAATTTGAATTCCTTTATTAAACTCTTCTTCTATCTTTTTAAAACTATTTTTGAAAAATGATTATTTCCCTGTTCAATCAACAATGTCATGCTGGATCAGGAACATTCATGACTATCAGTGGTCAGCCAATGCTGGTACGCCATTGGAGCATCGATCAGCCTATCAGCGGTGACCTATACGATTTTGTTGGCCAATAGTAGAGCTCCTCCGTAAGCGTAGCCATATTGGTTTCAGCTGAATCGATAATACTTTGACTGCTGTCAATAATATCTTGTTCAACTCAAGATCTGTGATTATGAACTCATTAGAATTTTGTATATCTATACTTATACCATAATATTTGTGAATAATTTCTAGAATTGAATTAAAATCAACTTCTACGTCGTTTTGTTCAAGAATTGATTTCAAGTCTAGTTTAAAGCGACATTGGAATTACAGAATCAATCAATAATTTTATTTGCTTGTGAATTAAATTTTACTCTACAATCAGAATTTTTAATTTTGTGTCATGGATCGTCCGTAATATTAGTCTTTAATATAGGCTACTCAGAATTTGATAATCGGCAGGGCCACTTTTAAGTTGATCACTTTATATTATAATTTCTATATAATTTCACGTAAACAATTATTCAACTAGAAACTAGCCTCTAGCCTAATATTTTGTAACAAGATTAATGAAAAAGGACATGAGTAAATCACAAATATGATAACACTAGAATTGTTTGCTGTCGAAAACATTTTATTTCAACAGGAAAGTATAAAATGTACTTATATAATTCCATCAATCGTTCGCAATCTTCATCAGCCTAGGGTTTTGAGGATTATTATTATATATAATCATCATCTATGTACAAAATAAGCTAAAAATATTAGAAATATTCGTCATTATAAAGCAATATTATTTCATGAGTGTGTTTTCAAGTATTGTTGTGATAACAAAGTAGTTAACATTATTTTTTCAAAATATAATCTAATCATAATCATTTTAAGTTAAAATGGAATAGCTTATTAGTCCTTGACTAGGTGCTATAGTAACAATGAAAAAAATATATATATATAATCTAAGAAATTAAATTTGCTTCTATTTGTAATAATTGTATGTGGAGATGTAAACGATAAATTTGAATTATGTATCACAAGCATCCATACACCTCATCCCATTGTATGTATGATAAGTGATTCAAGCTCCTACAGACTCCACAACCCTATCTCACAGGTAATTTCCGTCTAATAACATTTTCATAGGGCTGTACAGTGCAACCCCATCTCTGTAGCAAAGGTCAAAACTCATCTCGCAGCTCAATTGGATGTACATTATACATGACCTTGGTCCATGACAAACTAGATCTCTGACCATGATCACCCTTGACCTTCATTTGACCTGCACAGCATCCCTTCGTGAATACTGGTCCACGATAGGGGAGGCTGCTAACTACCTGTAAAGAGTTGTGATTTTTGAGTTGATATGAACTCTGGACCTCAACTGGCTAGTTTAGAGTTATTTGTAGGTCAGATGATATTCTGAACAACCCCTGGACCTGATTTGCTTCTTGGTGAGAATAGACGTGTGCCAGATGAACTCTTATTAACCCTCTCCGTGTAACCAGTTTTCCTATTTCTATCACATCAGGCCAGCATCTCTATACAGGAGCTCTGTCACCCTACCTGTAAAAAGCCGCTAAAAGTAGCTTAGTTTTAGTTATAAGGAAGATCAGCGGTAATTTTCAAATAATATTGATGATACCTGTCTGTGCCTTTAGACGTGAATTACAGGTAGATAACTATTTGGTAAAATATGTAATGTTACTTATTTTATCGTATGGCTTATATTGGTGGGGAGACCCTTACGGGTAGGTATAATTATAATTATAATTTAATAACTGTAATGTTATTATAATTTTATAACTCCTTGCACAGTAAGGCCTACTGTGATACAGGCCGTATCAGATAATTCACATGCCAAGTAAAGTATCCTTTCACCTGTCCTATAATAAATGCAGGAAATTAATTGATTGTGCTATTTGCATTTGAAAACACATGTTTGTTATCCGAGTCGCTCAGTTTCCGCGATTTGAGTTTCTAAAGGCTAGGCGTACACCGGTTAGTCAAGACAAGACAAGACGAGATTAGTCACGTTTATTCACAATACTTCACATAGTTACTCATGAAACAGCACACACCGATGCAATGACTAATCGATGTTTGTTGCTTCATAAGCAACTATGTGAATTACTGTGACTAAACGTGACTAATCTCGTCTTGTCTTGTCTTTACTAACCGGTGTACGCCTAGCCTTAGTGTGAGTAGAGCCTTCAGATGCAAATATACGTTGCCAGTTGACTTAGATCAGTCGATCAGTTTCCAGGCTTATTTCTAAAGTCTCAAGAAGGAAACTTATTTTTTATTGAAATGGCATTAAAAGTGCCATTAAATTGTTAAGGTAGCATGAATGAATGAAGATTCAAATAATTATTATTAATAATCATACTATAAATAAAGTTTCTATCAATTATAGTTTCTTTGGTCAACTAAAAAAAGATAGCAAGACAAGACAAGATCAGTCACGTTTAGTCACAGTACTTCACATACTCGCTTATGAAGCAACTCACACCGATTAGTCATTGCATCGGTGTGTGCTGCTTCATGAGCAACTATGTGAATTACTGTGACTAAACTTGACTAATCTCGTATTGTCTTGTCTTGCACACACCGATGCAATGACTAATCGGTGTGTGTTGCTTCATAAGCAACTATGTGAATTACTGTGACTAAACGTGACTAATCTCGTCTTGTCTTGTCTTGTCTTGACTAACCGGTGTACGCCTAGCCTAACGGTAACTATGAACTGATACTATAACGGTAACTATGGTAACGGTAACTATAAACACTATGAACTGATCGGGAAGCTGAATCGAATTAATGAATTAAATATGAGAAGATGATGGAATAAAAACGAAATTGAGTAGGCTACTTTTGAAAAGTGAACAGTCAGTTGAAAAATAATAATTTTCGAGTCTCATTGTATTATCAATTTCGAATTATGAGTATTATCAATTACATTTTTATCAATGGTCATGATGACAAAATTTACAAAATCAAATCAAATTTGTTTTTCAGCCAAGAACAGCCACCAATAGTGCAGCGTACTTATCACCGTACTTGCTAAGTCCTATATAGTAGGATTCTTTTAAATTGTCAGAAAACAGCTGATTGATGTACGCTCGTTTACTAACGTTAAATAAGCTGATTTCTGACAAGTTAAAAGAATCCTGCTATACTTAGCTCACCCAGTGAATAAGCCGGCCGGGCGGGCATTCTAACTACAGCCGACTGCACTTTGAAGTATGGGAGCGGGCGCCGGTGAATGTGCGTGCGCGAGTCGAACCGATTGAAAAAAATACTGAAGAAAAGAGACCTTGGTACACCAACTCTAATTAGGTACTCAACCCAGCTGGGGGAAAACAGCTAGTTTTCGAAAAAAGAAAAAAACTTGAATTTACCCAGGGTTGTTGATAAAGAAATGGAAAAACTCGTGGGGAATGAAGTGGAGGGGGGGAGGGTTTTTAGAACTCAATGGCGACTAAAACCATCATATGGTTTGACAAATCCTCTCCTAACGACGAGAAATATAAGTGGCGTATTTTTCAGGAGACCCACCAATGGTCGTGCATATGACTTTGATAACCCTCGTATTTCAGTTGGCTGCTTCCGTCAACTAATTTAGCCACCCGCCTCTCTATGGGATTGCATTCAATGGATGTCTTCAATGACGAAATGCAGCTCAACTGAACAGTCCATGTTCACAGTGTGGCTTTGGACATTCTTATCATCATCTGGCTTCTTTTCAATGTAAATTATAAGCTGTGATTTGTTCAAGTACCTCAATTTGAAGATATCTGCATGTTATTCATAAACAATACACTGAAGGTCATTTGAAAAAAAAGTTTTTGAATTATTTATTTCTTCCGACATCACTGTTTTCAGTTGAATATCTCTAGTGTGAAGTAACATTTGAAAAACGTGTTATGTGATGCAGCAATGTGAATATTGTGAATAGAACCTTTCAAGTGCACGAAAAATATTTTAGCCCACTTTATTACATGATAAATACTTGAAGGCGTACACCGGTTAGTCAAAACAAGACAAGACGAGATTAGTCACGTTTAGTTACAGTAATCCACATAGTTGCTTATGAAGCAGCACACACTGATGCAATGACTAATCGGTGTGTGTTGCCTCATAAGCAACCATGTGAAGTATTGTGACTAAACGTGACTAATCTCGTCTTGTCTTGTCTTGACTAACTGACTAACCGGTGTACGCCTAGCCTTAGTTTGAAAAAACATTTCTCTGTGTTGTCACCAATTTACGTTCATAGACTGAAATGGGATACGTTATTCCATGATAATGAGATTTTAATTTCTAATCGTTGATTCTTAATTAAGAAGTGTACTTGAACTCCAATAATATTTAATTAGTTTGCAACCAATAACTATATAATGAGAAGTTGTAAACTAAAACTCAAGACATGCGGTACATGACAAACACCGAGCATGTTTTTGGCACATGAGAGGATGATTCGTTATTTGGCGAATAATGAATATTCTCAATACATTTCTTATTATCAATACAAATCTTATCATACATAATATTGCTAATATCAATCTCAAAATCTTCGGTGTTTGCAAGATACCGTATGTCTGGAACTGGCTCTAGCAATGGTCAATATTTCAAATTTAAACTTTCTATTTTGTATAGTTAATGTACCATAATACTTACAAATTTCCAACAGCAACATCCAGTACAAAGATGGAGACTATTCGAAGCACTTCCTACCATCAGTAGCAAAATCGGTCTGGACTGATGTCAAAGGTCCCAGGCGTGATGTGATGGTTTGGTGGGGATGTAATGTTCTCGGACTTTTACCTGGATCCGGTTACCCCTTCCCTCCCCCCATGACTGTTTTGGCCGCCCGAAAAACTGGTAGCCAGGTCAACAAATTAGGTCTTGACCCAAAGAAAGGGTTGTCTGTTAAACCCTTCCCCCTCCCCATAGGTCCATCCCTTCCAGGTGTGACAAGGGTTGACCAGAAGGGTGAGTTGTCATTAATTTATTTTCGTGCATATCCGGAAACATACCTGGCCCCCGATGCTTTTTGTGTCACCACCACAAAGGATGCGACATTGAATAGAGTTGCAGGATATTGTAAAATATATACAGTACTATACAGACAACAGTAGGCAGTACTATAAATAACCATGTACAGTATATAGTAATACTTCTATGGATAGCATATTACGATACCGTAGAGTTTTTTCTGTTGCTGAAATGCTGAATGCTTTGATATTCTGTATTTTCTGTTGCTTTGATATTCTTCAACATACCTGGGTCTGTTTCATAAAAATTACAAGTCACGTAGAACAGAAAAAAGGCGGACATTAGATACGAGAAGCACAAAAAATTCGCAAATAAATATATATTTATTGAAATTAGTTAATATTTATTGGTATAATTTAATCATAAAATTCTAAAATAAGCGCAATAAAATCATTAATCATTGCAAAATCTTCTGCTTCTTCTTCTCCTTCTTCTTCTTCTTCTTCTTCTTCTTCTTCTTCCTATTTTTACTATTTCTTCTCCTTCAGCTTCTGTTCTATCTCTGTCTCTTCATTGTCCTCTTTCTTAATCTATTTTGCTCATTTCGTCTATTTGTTTCTACATCAATATGATATTTTTTCATTTTTATACAATCTACAATTAGCATGGCTACTATTATCATTCGTCGAGATACAATCCAATCAATAAAAATGTTAACGTAATTAATTCCATGCACCCACTCTATCCTTATGTTTGTTCGCATTAATTATTCTGAATCTATGTTTACAATTTCAATTACATCGATTATCATGAGCCAAGTTCATCGAATTCATGTAATTAGTTGCCATGATCTCTCAATTAACATGATTTTTTTTCATTCACTATTTTCTCCTCCAACTACGAGAAAGGGAGACTGAATCGAGTTACACACCTCAAGTCTAGAAAAATTATTGCCACTTCGGGCAATGAGAAGGGAGTGTTTTGATTCAACAAGGACCAATAGCGACTCTGATTAGCGCCTATTGCGAGACATAAGTTGAACCTCTTCAGTTCGAATGTGAGAGATTCGAACAAAAAATAGGGCTGTTGATAACACTGCAATGCACAACGAGAGTGTATGGAGAAGACAAAGACGAGGTGAAGAGAATTTGTGAAGAGGATATGGAGGAAGAAGAAGAAGAAGAAGAAGAAGAAGAAGAAGAAGAAGAAGAAGAAGTTAGAAGAAGAAGAAGAAGAAGACGGAGACGAAGTGAAATAATTTTCTTTCCATATTATTCTCTAACTGTTCAGTTCCATTTAATGAGCATTATTTTCATACTTTTTCTTTTTCTCTTTCGCCTTTCCGACATTTCTCCATCCTTCTCTCTCTTTTTCCAGTGTTTCTCCTTTTTTCTTTTTTTCTTTCCTGAGAAGGAAAGAAGAAAAAGAAGAAGAAGTAGACTATAGCATGAAAATTGAGGAGAACAATAATGAGAAAAACAAGACAAAAAGGGAAAGGGAGCAGAGAAAGCTAACATATGAATGAGGAGGGCGTGACAAGTAACGTAAGTGAAAACCTAATCATAAGCAAGTGTCTCGCTACTAATAAAGTCCGCATGTCACAAAAAAATACGACTACCTACTAATTATCACATCAGCACATATGTTGTATCAAAAGATCACTTACATTTCAATTCACCATTGAAATACTCGAAGAAGGCCTATCAAACTTATCAAAGGAATGAGCTTTTCCTCATAAATAGGGTATCACTTGCTAATTCCCTGATGCATCACTATTTGCGACAATTTTCAAGTATTTGTTTCGTTCCGTGTAGACTGAAACAAGCCGACACTCCACTTTGTGTTCACAACACCTTCAAGATCTCGCTTTCTATCATGCTCTGATGCTTGCAAAAGTCGTCAATTGCATACGTAGCCTATGCCTATGATCACACAAAGTCACTATCATCCTCTATATGGAGAGCTCCAGAAGCATGAGAAGCTGTATGCTGGGAATCGCATATTTCTCTATATGAAGACTCAAGTGCTCTAGAAACATAAGAAATTGTATGCTGAGAATCGCATTTGTATTTCTATGAGTAGGCCTGCACAAAGTAAATATCATTATCTGTATGGAGACTTGAGTGCTCCAAGAAACACAAGTAGCTGTATGGTGAATTCTCAATAAATAAGATTGACATACGTGGTAATTAAGGCTTTGAGACGTGTTCATGCCGGAGTCTACTTGAACATAATCAGGTGTTCAAGTTTTACTCATGTAGGCTACTAACTTGACGTGAGCTACGTCTTTGAACTCACTTTATACACTTTTCATCGCTATGAAAAATATGCAATGATGGAAATTATGGTGATTATGGAAATTGGAAAACCGTTAGGTGAGCCTCATCGTCCACTGGAACTGTCCGAAAACGTCCGATCGTACGATAAGCTAAGATTGAATAAAATTATTTAACTCCATTGATAATTCTATGCTGTGCTGGATAAAATAGATATTTTATTCTATTCTATTCATTTGTTTATTGCAGTATTACATTCGTTCGAAAACGAATATGTTTTGAAAAGGCCTTTGTGTGATCATCCAATTCGATTAGTATGTATTTGAAGCACAAGCTTCATAGTTATACTTAACTTCTACAAAACTGAGCTTTCGTCTTGCATGGATAAAGACAACAAGCTTATCTAATGACTCAATAGGCTTCCAGCTGAAGGCACATCTCACTTGAAACTATAGTTACCTTCACAAGAATAGACACCCCTATCTATTACCAATCTTCGGGTAGAAGGGGGAGAAGATGTGGTAGAAGGGGTCGGAAGGGGGGATGAAGTGAAAATGAAGGTGAACAAGGATGAAGGTACATAGAATGAGAGTAGAAGCGAATATAAGAACAAAGAAAACGTGATGGAATGAGGCTGTGAAAACAAGATGATACTGGAGAGAAAGAGGGAAATAAGCAAAGATGGAAGATGTAAAAAAAAAGATAAAAGAGGAAAGACAAGAAAAAATTGATAGGAACCAGAAATTTACAGTGCAGTTTCTATGGTATAACATCTACTTTATGGCATAGACTGAGCTCATATGAATGATTGTTTTTGATAAACATCTAATTAATTATGAATAGATCACTTCTGGTTATAGTGCACTATACGATAAAGGAAACAATACAGTAAAATGAGCCCAAGAAGATAGCAAGAAGGGGAAATAGAAAAGAGACGAGAATTAAGGCATATGAAGAGGAGAACAAGAGGAGAACAAACACAAGGAGGAATTGAATAAATCAAATGTTGCAGTCAAATAAAGGGAGTATTCGAAAAAAGTTAAGTGATGCGATAATATGACAAGAAGAATGAAAGCAATAAGAGCAAAAACAAAAACACTGGATAGAGAGTATGTGAGTAAAAGAATAATGAAAAGGAAGGTTACTGGGAGAGTTATTAAATGAGAGAGTTTTTGTGACTATTTAGGAAAATGTATTGAAGTTTGAGGAAATAATAATGGTCAAATTAAGGTAGCCGAGAAGGAAAAGACGAAAAGTGAGATGTAAGTCTTATATCAATGAAGAGACAGTGGATGAGATTGATTTTTCTGACTATACTGGAAAATGTATTGATGTTTGAAGGAAAAGCAATGATCAGCTAAAGGTAGCCGAGAAGAAAATGAGCGAGAAAGAGAGAAATTTATACAGTTATTTGAAATCCTTATATCCAAGACTTAGACATGGATTACTTTCTTCAGGGCGATTTTAATCTAATTCATTTTTTGGTTGTTTGTTTGATCATCGCCAGAGAGAGATCGAGACAGAGCGAGAGTGTGTGATACTCAGAGGAAGACAGAGGAAGACAGAGCGAGAGAGTGTGTATGTGAGAGAGAACCGTTGCCGAGTAGCGATAGCCGAACCAGGATAACAGACCAAGAAGCAGCCAGGGTGTAAACTATATTGTGTGATTAAAGTTAACTGAAAGGGCTGTATGGTCGGTCGCCTCTGATACACTGCATCCCTAGTTAGCGCAGCGTTTTCCTTATAGCCTATATCTATAGCGCACAGTAGACAAGGCAGGGCTTCAAATCTTGATACACTGACTAGAGGTGTTGCCGTTCATCCAAGTGTGAGATCATCCTCTATAATTATCGAGACTTATAACAAACCCGCAAATCTCCCCGTATCGCACGCATATATTTCTTAATATATCTCTATATATATATCACGCATATATCTCTTCCACTATACACTGCACAGCCTAGATTTGTGATAATAAACCTTGTTTCTAGCTCATGGCGTGTAGTTATCTATTCGGCTAAGCCTGATGGAGGCCGCTTATAAAGGACATCCCCCAGTATTGGAGGACGCCAGGCGTGAGTAAGGCTATTCTGAATAATCCTTGTGGCAATTCGGAGATCGCCCCAGCAATTCAGTACACTGATTTGCTAGGGAAAATCTTGTTGTTTGTTGGTTGGGTGATTTTAAGTGATGGTATGCCGTCTACGGTATGTTAAATCAATACACAAAAGTTTGAAGTTTGATCCACATGAGTTTGTTTAATATTAAATTGTGGAAGAACGGTGGGGTCTTGTAGACACTTTAAATTGCTTAAAAAGTGAAAATACTGCAGTTGAAACTCACATTTTGTGTAGATGATGATTTTATTTACATGATTTGATGAAGCATATTTTGTTTATAGCTATAACATTGTTATTATGCATCAAGATATTCATCCTTTGTTAATCTATCAAAATATAAACATGAATTACAACTCTACAATATCAATTACAGTATGAAGACACTCAATCCCTTTTGTCAGATACTCGTATTTAGAGGCGGATATCTATATTTTTTAAGAACTCCCTTGCTTCGTCAGTCAGTAAATAGTAGTTTATGCAATGGTTGTATTATGAGAGCCTTTAAACGACGAGTGAGATACCGAGGTTAAAATACTAGTTTTTATTATCTTACAAAAGACGAGTTATTTTATGGTATCTCAAGAGTCGTTTAAAGGCGATATACAATCATTGCATACACCATTTTAACAAAAACATTATTCAGCTGCGATTGTGTTTTGTTCCGTTCCAGTGTTTTAAACTAGAACCGTTTCATAATATAGCATCCATTTCATAAAGTCGTCATTAAGATACAAGTTTCGAATTCCATTTCGAAAAAGCAACTGTTTCGATTTCAATTATGAAACTGTAATGATTGCGTTATAACACGGTCGTAGATAAACATGAATTACAATTCTATAATATTAATTACAGTATGAAGACACTCAATCCTTTTTTGTCAGATATTTAGAGGCGGATATACATATTTTTATGTACTCCCTTGCTCCGACAGTCAGTAGAATAAATTTTTTGCATCTCCATGATAAACTATCCTGATGAGCCATGAGAAAAGAAAAGAAAAATGAATAAAATGTGCAAGATGGAGATTATGTTGGATGTGAGAAGAGTTAGGGAAAATCAGGTTGTGCTAATACTATAAGCACAGTGTTATACATAGTTATATTATAGAGCAGAGTCGATAAAGTTCAAGGAGAAGAGTAGAAAAGATCGAAGAACCTGAAGAGAGAAGGAAAACCGAGAGAAAGAGAGGAAGAGAGTTTATCGAGAGGGTCCAGCAGAAAATAAAAGCCAGGCTTGGCTCTCGGTCCGTTCTATATTACACTCGAGAGGGCAGCAGAAAAGGGTTGCCGAGGTTTTCTTGTGACAGTGGTCTTCTATTCAACCCCCTTTCCTCCCACACCCCCTAATCGTGACCATAGGGCTGGCGCATGCGCGTGCAAGAGTCCACACACACATCTCTGGTGTCCCCACTTTGTCGGGGACTTTCCCTTCTTGAGTACCTTCTACTACACAGCAATGACCACAACTCTCCCCTCAGGGTATCGTTACCGGGCGCCATCTTTCTTTTGCACAAAACTCTTCTTCTTCCTTTCCTTCTTTCTCCTTTTCTTCTTCTTCTTCTTCTTTTCCTTCCCCTTTTCGCTAATATTCTTTTTCTTCTGCCTCTATCTTCTCGTTTCTTCCCCTTTCCACTAATTTTCTTCTTCTTCTGCCTCATTCTAATCGTTTTGTTCTTCTTCCAGATTCTTCGTGATCTTCTTCTACTTTTTCTCCTCCTAGTCCTCCTTCTCTGCCCCTCCACCCCCTCCACCCTCTTCTTTCTGTCTTATTCTTCTTCTCCTCCTTCGCATTTTCCCCCTTCTTCTTCCTCTCCTACTCCTTCTTCTCCTCCTCCTCGTCCTTTTTCCTTCTTCTTCTTCTTCTCATTCCCCTTCCTTCTTCAACTACCTCCTCTCTTTCTTCTTCTTCTTCTTTTCTTCTACTCCTTTTCTTCTCCTTCTTTCTTCTTTTTATACTTCTTCTCCTTCTTCTTCTTCTTCTTTCCTTCTTCTTCTTCTTCTTCTTCTTCTTCTTCTTCTCTTCTTCTTCTTCCACCTCCTTCTCCTGCTTCTTCTTATTTTCTTGTTTTTCTTCTTGTTCTTCTTTTTATTCTCCTTCTTTCCTTCTCTTCTTCTTCTTCTTCTTCTTCTTCTTTCTTCTCCTCTCCTTCTTCTCCTTCTTCTTCTTCTTCTTCTCCTTCTTTTCCTCTTCTCCTTCTCCTCCTCCTTCTCCTCCTCCTTCTTTCTCCTCTTCTTCTCACCTCCTTTTTTCTTTCTTTGCTTTCCTTTCCTGCTGTCCTGTTCCTTGCAAGTCCTGCGGTGGCCGTTCATTAACAAAGAGCGCACGCACGCACAAGCACCGGCGGCGGCAGTACACGCGCGTCACTAAAGCTGAAAAGGTGGCACTGAAAAGAACAAGCAAGCGCTTTGAAGTTATAGCTGGGTTTCGTAGTACTGTAGAGCGTGTAGGCTGAGTTTTGGTAATGAAGCGATTGAGTAGATTTTGGTGATTGTTCTGATGGAGCAATGTATCGTATAAAATGAAAATACGCAATGACAATCAACTGGAGAACATCCATTTTTATAAAAACTTGAGTTTTACAGATATTATCAGTTTCAAAAGCTATCAATCTATCTCAAAACGATAAGAAACTATACAAAACTACTTGTATATCAGGACGATCTTAATAATATCTATAGTCGTAAATAATGTATATGGTTGTTGAGTATATTAGTAAGTCATGGTGGTATCTCTGACGAAGTGATGTAGGCTAATGTGTAAAATGACGACCCAAAATAGAATTTACTGGAGAGCAAAAAACAATTATAAAAATTCATGTTTTATGAATATGTATATATTTATCAAGTTCAAAAGCGATCAAAATTGATCAAAAAACAAATACTGGTTTGAGTGTATGAGGGACTATGACATTTACTTTATTGTATGTTGAAAAAATGTATTTGTTCTTGATACATAAGCATTGTTACTATTATAATACTATAATAATTATAAAAATATTGTAATACTATACTATTCATAAGTATTTAAATGAAAAGATGAATACTAACAAAACAGACTATTGAATAATTTTTTTCGCGGATTAAGATGAATTGAGGTGAATAAATTAGTCCATCTAATTTTATTTTCATTTTATTGCCACTTTATTCTTCTTTAGATCATTTGAAATATACAATATACAGGAGAGAAAAGCTGGCAATTGCAGTAACCTTTTCCAATCACTGAATTCAGACACATTTTAAGAATAAATGAAAAGACAAGATGTTGTCAAACCACTGACCATTATCAATAAATTTTTTGTTCTTGTCTTTTCATTATTATGGATAACTACACAACTACTCAGACATTTTAAGAAACTTTATTTCAATTCATTTGAAAATTGAGGCCATTTGTTCATTACACTTTCCTCTGAGAACCATAACATTATGCATCTGATGCAACTGAGTTAACAAACAACTCATCACCTTTCACAAGGGTTTCAAGTTCTTTTTAATTGATCCTTTTCGAAAGTTGTAAGATTACATAGAGTGCACTTCCTCACATATTGTTTTAGGCTTGGGGTCCGCTTCATACTGTTAGCTCCTTTTTACTTCTTCCAAAATAGCACTTGAGTATGCAACGCCTGCACTTCCTTCCTTCTGTGATAGGTAGGCTACTGGTTTCTGCAAAAAGAAAGAATAAAATCAAGAAGAGTATATCAAGAATAAATGATAGAATATTGACAATAGAACTATCAGTTTAACAAATATCTTTTTATGATATACGAAGGATGGTTTTTCATTATGCATAGGTAAAACTACGTTTTCTTAGACTTAGTTTAAAGAAAGCTGGTGGATAGGGGTCTAAGGGGCGACCAAGGGTGGAACCATCTCACCCTCAACCCACCAATGGGTTTCACAAATAGCTACAACACTTTTATTCCAATCCAATTAAACCGTTTACCCAAAATTCTTCACCTCTTCTACTCTGTCACCGAATTCTGTTTCGCCCGTTTTCTGGCCATCTGAACCCCACCCAATATCAAGTGAGCACTGAGTTATTAATGGGCAATAAAGTCGACATTCCCCAGCTCATTAAGCGCAATCCACAGCCTCCTAAATCTCGTGTTCGCTGCATCTGCGGTTCGCTTAATTGGCCGGACCCCAGATGTGGAAGGCTGTGGCATATTTCGGTTACTTTTGTTTTGCCGTTTTCTTAAATTCAATGGCACTCAATAGCAGCCTTTAATTTATTGCTAAAGGCAATTTACTTCAGTTAGGTGGGTGTGGTTGTTCCTGCTCCTGCCTGAATTGTATTGGTTCTCAAGTTTGTCAAGGGTATAGTAGACTGAATCCTAAAACGTTTTACATGGAAGATGAAGAGATGTTTATTGTTAGATAGAAAGAACATTAATTTCTTTATTTTTGAGTGTAAGATTTTCATTTGGATCTGGGAGTTTGTTTCTGGTAGACTGGAAGAGTTGACAAAGGAGATTATTGTATTTACATTTACATGGGAAGATAGTGAAAACGTGATTTTGTCTTTTTAAGTAATGATTTTCTAATCGAATTCAATAATTTATTCTTATAAAAGTATTCAACCAACCAAAATGTTATTTAGTGCCTTTCTCTCAGAACGCATATTTTTGTGAAAATACTGTATGATATTTTTTGAGCCTTCTTCATATTTGATTTGATTTCATATTAGCTTTATGAAAACTAAATCGAATGATTTTTCTGCAGAAAAGCAAGTTCATATAGAGAACGTGAGAAGGATTAAAATTTCATGGGCACTTGTGAAAAAAATAACTTGAAAAAATCTACAGAAAACTCGACAAAAAAGAACTATATTAATAGAAATCATACGAGTTGTAGCTTATTTCTCTCATTATTTAATTTCTCTTTTCCATGTAACAAGAGGAACAATGATAAGAAGATTTACATTCCTGAAAAATTCTTTTTTTAACATCATTTGCTCTTCTTTAATACAAAAATTAGTGAAACACACAAAACTGCGTAACGTAGCAGTGATATTAGTGTTTTATCTATGAAAAAAGATATACTGTATTAAATTGAAAAAGTAATACACGTTCATTTTTTTAGTTATCACTGAACTTTGAATTACTCGTAGCTCGTAGATGTTCAGAGCGAACCTTGAAACATAAGCCTTCATAATAAAGTCAACCCGAGTCAATCAGCATGTTCTGTTTTGAACCGACTACTAACTTTTTCCTGCCCGATGTGCTTCTGTCATAGGAGCATACATAACTTGGCCGCTTCATTAGAGGCGCACACAGGAGACCTCCTCCTCCCTCTCCAATGGGTGCGTTGGCACTACACACCACAAACTTTGACGTGTCTACACCAAATCACTACAAGACAAATTGCTCTTGATAGGGAAAACGAGCGCCAGCATGCGGAGGAGAAGGAAAAGAGATGGAATGAAGAAGAAGAAGAAGAAGAAGAAGAAGTAGAAGAAGAAGAAGAAGAAGAAGAAGAAAAAGGAGGAGAAGAAGAATAAGAAGAAGAGAAAGGAGGAGGAGGATAAGAAGAAAAAGAAGGAGAAAATGAAGGAGAAGAAGAAGGAGGAGAAGAAGAGAAAGGAGGAGGAGGAGAAGAAGAAGAAGAAGAAGAAAAATAAAAAGAAGAAGAAAAAGAATAAGAAGAAAAAAGAAAAAGAAGAAGGAGGAGAAGAAGAAGAAGAAGAAAAAGAAGAAGAAGAATAGTAAGAACTAGAACCTGAAGATGCTGATGAAGGAATGGCGGTAATAAGTCGTGATGAATGTATGTGTGTGCAGCCTAGCCTCCAAGCGCGCGCGAAGGGCAAAGGACACGGTATAAATAATACAGACATCACATTCACTCCAATCTGAACCAGGCGTTGGTTCTTCGCAGCTTCTTAGTTGCGTCGGCAGCAATAAGGAAGCAGCTAGCAGCTCTGGTTGATGATGATGATGCAAGGAATTTATTGACGGCGACAAAGTCGTCGGTGCCTTGTCTAGTTTTGTCGCGCTGCTGCTGCTGTTTATTACTAGACGTCTTTGACACACACACACACAAAAGGGGTGGGTGGGGGGTAACAAACCCCCTCCTTCCCCCCCACTGGTTCACACCACAACAAGATGGTTGCGGCGCGCAGAGCAGTGAATGTATGATTTGTCAAAGACTTCATCTTCAGCGATCTCCACAACATGCAGAACGACGCCGGCAGTCACCAGCTATAGCCTTGTTTTGTCCTTTGGCATTTCCCCCCCCTCTCCCCACCATCGCCCCCCCCACCGGGCACACTTTGATTCCTCCGTCCAAATATTCTCTGTGCGCTGCTCTCCATCATATTGTGCCGACGTCAGCTCTAATTGAACGACATGCTTTTGCTGGTGACACAACAATGGCCGCCGCCGCCGCGACGACATACTTTGCTAGCAGAAAGCAAAGCCCGGTTGACTACTTGTTACCCCCCCCTCCAACACTTCATCATCCCTCCCCTTTTCTGGCGAGTTCCTTCTAAGATGTGAACACTAATAGGTGTGCTCTGTTGCCTACTTAGGTTCAAAGTTCGTGCAAGTGGAGGTTTTATCGGACAAAGATTGCATAAAAAATGTCTACATTTTATAAATATTATTGTTTAAAATGTTCTCAATTCAACATGCCTTCCTTCTCAAATAGAATAAACTGATACAAGTATCTGATAACTGAGTATCCAAGGACCCGACATGGTAGTGTAGCAAAAATTAGGAACAAGGCAGTACTTTTTCAGAATAATTGGTTGAATAATACCCAAATTGGTTGCAAACAAAAATTCGAGATTCGAGCCCAGGTCCTTGTGCTCTGTAGCATGCACACTGCACAACATAGAGGTTAGAATATCTAGTTTTCCTCCTAATTTTTCAAATTCAATGTTTAAAATTATCGGCTTCTTACGTGATCTATGAAGATACTATATTACAAATTTCAAAAGAGTATGATCTTCCGTTCGTTGGAAATCGTGAACGGACAGACAGACGGACAGGAGACCGTTTGCAATAAGGCCTAACTAAAGCTTTCATAGTTTAAGAGATGTTAATTAGATAGTACAATCAGATTCATTTAATTTGAAGCTTGGCATTAGATAGATAGGTAGAGAGATATTATTTCTTGCCATTACTGATGACTGTAGAGTACGATGGCAAAGGAATAATATATCTCTATCTATCTATGTGCCTATCTAATGCCAAGCGTCAAATTAAATGTATCTACCTACACAAGTTTTTTTGTTTTTGATTACAGTGATGTATTTTAAAATAATGATATTGTGATAGCTAAGTTTGTATTCGGTTCCTGTCATGTGTTTCAAAATAATGATATCGTGATAACAATAAAGTGAACTGGAGTTTCATAAAAGTAGTGGGGCCGAAGTAAACATCAACTTCCCTGGCCTTCTCCGTTTATTTCAAATGCTGTCGCCAGCATAACGTGAAAACCGCTTCCCCAGAAATGTTGTATTAACATTCTCGGGCGACCAACCCACTCTTTCATCAACGTTTGAGCCGTTGTTCTGACGTAGAATCCTCGCAGAACTGCCTCTCCGTCCGACCAGCCATGTGAAGGTTTCGGGACGTGACAATAAGGGTTGAAAACCCTTTTCAAGCAGGGAGCAAAATCCCTTGGATGCGGTCCTCTAATGTACGACGTTGAAGGGAATTGCGCCCTTAGTGTGTAGGGCGGGGGGGGGGTGGTGACCACCCTGGATATTTCCCTTGCACAATTTCTCCGTTTGTAATTGGAGAAGTCTCCCTTCCCCCCCCCCCCCCCCTCCCACGTAACTTACCGTGTTGGCTCTCCTTTACATCTCTTAGCGCTTTATTGTTATTTGTGCAGAATAAATTTCAACACTTCACTGGTCCTCACACGCGCACACACGCACACCCGCCGCACACTTTCCGGTCGTTAGATGCTGAAACCGAAAACGTATCTGAATAATGAGAGAGTGGTGTGGTTATGAAAACAACCTGCTTTGAGGGAGGGAATTATTAGAAATATGAGTTTAAAAAATTCATCCAAAAATAGCATCCAATCACAATTAGTTAGTTTCCGTACTACATAATAATTATTGAATTTGAAAATTCAAAGATTGTTCGACTTGTGTTTTCAAAGTGAAAATTACAGATTGAGTAATATGATAATGATGACATAATCTGGTTTTGGACTGTTAGTGTATATTGGAAAACATTAGTTTTAGACTCAAGCCTTATTTTTTTATTTATGATGTGTATGTTAGTTGAAATATGTGTCAATGATAACATAATCACTCCTTTCCTTCGTAATCTCCACTGTTAATGAGATAGATATATGTATAAAAATATTTTTATTTTCAAAATTCAAAAATGCAACTTTCAACAAAAAATTGCAAACAATGGAAACAGTGAACAAGTGAAAAAATTGAACTCAGAATACAAGAAATAAAATACAAGATTTCCCAATGACAATACAAGATCCAAAATGGCTAATATATTACAATCTCAATCTATATGTGATCTTTAAAAATGTAATACAATAACTGTAAAGGAATCACATTATTTTGTTCCACTGTGTCGTGGGTTCTCCTGACTACAATTTCCATGTCAACACAAAGGACTTCCTTCACCCGAAAAACTTCAAACAGAATCCTTGCACCGAAGTGATCAACCGACGCTCCCGTATTTCGCAAAGGAATTGAACCATTTAATGGCCTGTCCTCAAATCCTCAGACACACTGTCATCACGCGAAATGAACCGGAACCTAGCGGCAAAAGGGTCCAAAATCATTTGACGGAATATAATTATCGGGGGGTAGTTGGAACAACCTGGCTGCTGACTTGTCTGCACATGACATGTGGCTTTCACAACCAAAAACCACGCGAGCTACGATTGTAAAGCTCTGCTCTTTTGGTGGGATATGATTGTCACCAGAGTTGGAACACGACTTCATGTTTAGCTTCCCCGAATATGACTGTGATGTATTTATGTATGATGTATACAGCTCACCACACATCTACATGTATAGAATGCTGTTGTTGACGGTCCTTTAACCAAGAACAAAGGGTTCATTAGGAAGGGACAACCTGTCCATTACAAACTCAACACCATACATATCTATATTCACGTCACAAAGGGCCTTGACAACATATAAATCATTCACGCACGCGCAGTCCTCACCACGAGCCTCCCACTTTGTTTTCAGGAGGAGTGTGTGTGTGGTGGCAGCATTCTTCGAAGTTTACACGCATCGGCAAACACTTTACATGTAAACTTGGCCTGCAAAGTGATTCCAAGACCCAACTTTGTCTTTAGGAGACGGTTTAGTTTTCCAAGTAAAGTGTGTTTGAGAGTTGATGATTCGTTGAAAACTCAATACTGTCAACAACTAACTAATTGATCATATAAACTTCATTAAAATTGTCCATTTGAATATTTGCGAAGCAGTGTGTTTGAGAGTTGATGATACGTTGGCGACTCAATGCTGTCTACAACTAAGTTATTGATCATATGAAAATTATTTTACGAGTTTACATGAAATAATGTGTAAGGTTGTTGTTACTTCGTGCTGAGAATTTGTTTTTGCTTCAAAAATATATTTATAGTGTGAATGTTTGTGATATTAGTGGGCCTAGCAGAAAAAGTGTGTTATTGAAGTACAATCGATTGACGTTCTTCGCGCGACGTGGTGATTTTTAGATCAACCAGATCTAAAGTTCTATCTCTAAGATAGAACCAGATCTAAGCTTAAAGATCACCAGACTATTCTAGTAGTAAATATGTTATTGAAGATTTTCTAAAAATAGTAAAGATCAGTGTACTATGGGAAGCAGAGAAATATAAGATAGTAAATCATACCAATAGAAATAGTGTGAACTGAGAAGAAAGTCAGTTAAAAACCACAAAACATTGTTGAATGCTTGCATTTTTTTCATTTGCTGTTCTGGAAACCCCATGACAAACAATATGATAGAAAGTACAAAATATCATGAACTTTGTGAGAACAAAAAACAATTTTCTAATCCTAGAGAAAAATATAGAAGAAGAGAAATATTCAAGAGAGAAAAGAGAAAATATAATTCACAAAGTTAGAAAACTTATGCAGGGAGATTTGTCACTGGTTGAGAAACTCAACATGAGATAAACACAACAAAGAATGTTGGATGGGTCCAAAAAAGGGTAGGACGAAATACAATATTAGTCTTTAATATAGTAATATTAATATCAGTCTTTGATAATAACATATTAGTCCCTAATAAGTAGTTAATATTGTCTCTGGTACGACCCTGTCAAATGACTTTCTAACCACAACACAATACGACACTATTATGCTACGGAGATTATCGTCTATAATATTATATAGCAGGATCCTTTTAACTTGTCAGAAAACATATGATCGAGAGCATATGATCACAATACTTGACCTACAAATGCTGCATCTCGCAGATTATTGGAAAGGTCTTTTAAAAAGTTATTCTTTGAAAGGTCTTCTTTAAAAGGGTTTTTCAAAGACTTTAAAGGTCTTTAAGACTTTTGATTATTGTTTCGAAGTCACTGTTTAATTATTACCAAAACAGCTGATTTCTGACAAGTTAAATGGATCGTGCTATAATTGAGTACGATAAATAATTATTAGAGAGTGTATATAATTTTAGAAGAATATTGGGCCTAGTCTGTCGTTCCTCTCAAATCATAATTTTCATGACTCATGTTTCAATAAATAAATGAGAAAAACCTGAACATCAGAAATAGTAAGAGAGGAAACGAAAATACGAGAAAAGAGAAATTCAGCACGTAAAAGGATGAAAGCAAGTAACATGCTAAAGCAAGAGAACACTTTCAGCCCGAGGCGTCTCAGCAGTGACCGCAGCATGTTGTGTGTGTGTGAGTGCTCTGACCGAAGGGTGCAAAGGCTCTCCACACCCCCTCCCGGCAAAATCCCCACCCGCCAACATGGCCGACATACTCGTGGGGGGGGGGGGGTTTAACGCCTCCTCTAATGAACTGCCTGCCACTGGTCCACCCTTTTTGCAAGCCGCTCTCGAAGGCCCAGTGTGAGTGGCGAAGGCTTGTGTTTCAGCTGAATACAAGTATAGCGCGATCCAATTAACTTGTCATAAATCAGCTGATTTGGTAATAATTAAATAGTGACTTCGACACAATAATCAAAAGACTTAAAAGTCTTAGAGACATTTTTAAAGAAGACCTTTCAAAGAATAACTTTTTAAAAGACCTTTTCAATAATCTGCGAGATTCAGCATTTGTAGTTCAAGTATTGTGATCATATGCCCGTCGATCATATTATGTTTTATGACAAGTTAAACGGATCCTGCTATAGGTGAAATGAACTGGGATGTGAATATAGGACTAGATGGTGGGTATATTTTGCAGGATAAGATGAGAGAATTTGTATATATTTTGGAGAATAGTGAATGAATGAAAAATTGTATTTGACAAAAAAATAATACCATTATTAGTTGCTCACAAACGACGTCATCTTTGTCTAGCAAAAACAATGATATCTCAAGGCTATAGAACAAGGGTCACATGGTACACATTTGAAAAACTACTATGGAAATAGTTGTAATAATTATATTTACTTGGAATATTGGAATATAGGTAATATATTATGGAATATGGGAATAGTTTGCAGGATACTTTGCACGATAACGTGGAAATCAAATATAAAAGGATAAATATTTTATAAAAGGATGAAAGGAAAGGATAAAAGGATAAATATTTTTTAAGATAATATGGAATGTGGAAATACTGTAGTTGGTAATATTATTGTGTGGCATAAAAACAAATAGTAAGTATATTCTGCAGAACACTGTTGGGATAGTTCCATATAATATTATTTTTCGTGAAACTATTTGATGAATTCTTTGCAGGATACGCTATTATATACTTTGATACTATAATAATAATGCCTTAAAAAGAATTTAAAGTAGGCCTACATACAGACGCTAAAGAAGCTATAGTACAGCTTAGGTTAAAAATCCTAGCTTAGATTGGCTGTCCAAACGATACAAAAAGAGTCTATACTATACAAAAAGAGTTTTGATGTTAGAGGAAGATGAGATAATTGTGATGAGACATTATGACTGGGTCAATCCAATTGATTATAAGCTAGCCATAAATAACTTGAGTTAAAATCAATTTATCAATCGCGTATTCGCCTGTATCTATGTAGTAAGAGTATAATGTGTGGATTTTGTAATCACATTTAATTTAGGAACTCTTATCTTTTCTGAATTTATACGCACTGCACATAAAATTCGCCCACAAATTAATTAAATCTGGAACTTAAATCTCACGTACAATGCTACCAACCCATTAGCAACAAATGAATAATTGGATTTGGTCGGCGATGTTTTGTGAGATCACGTTCATTGAAAGTCCTAATTATTTTGCTATTACGCGAGGCATTTACGTGATTGTAATACAAATAGGACAAAATTAAAGTAGGAATCAAGCATTATAGGAGTATTTTATTCAGCTGATTTATTTATTCAAATCATAATATTTTTTAATATGAGACAAATCTAATAATGATAAAACTTTTTTATAATATATGTTCGTAATATTGATGACTAATCAATTTATCCACTTCTTTATGTACCGTATTTAATTTGTTAACAATATACTTCTATTCGTGTCAAATTGTGGTAGTTGTGATAGAATTATAAGTTAGTTTATTTTATTTGTGAGATAATGACACAAAACCACTAGAACTACATTGATAATCCTAGAGCTTTGGATACGTATTTTGAATTTTTTCAAGATTTTTTACTTAAAAGTTGCAGATTTAACGTCTAGTGAGATCGGACTTCCCAGAACTTTGGATATATTTTACCTAACTTATATACCATATATTATACCTTTATTTACAATAGATCAAATTTATTTACAAAATTAATGGATCTGGAAATATAAAGCTACGAAGTAATATCTTTGGAAATGTTAAAAAAATCTATCATGCAAAGACTAAAATTGAAAGAATTCTAACAAAATACTCGTAATTATATTTCCAAGTGCAATAATTTCCTTTTCACAACTATTTATTCTGTGAAAATAAAAACCATAATATACAATCTTGTTATTCCTCTATTCTAGAACTTGAAACAATGCCAAGAATGTCCCATCCTGCAATAACATAAGCTGTCAAAATGGCGTTCCCAATTAGACGAATGGAAGCGTCTCATTGGTTGCTCACTGTTACGTCACACCCGCAGAGGGAGGAGCTTATCGCGATGGGAGGAGCAATGGAGGTCGAACGCCAACAAAATGGTGACCAATCAGAATCAGCGGTAGGCGTTCTTGATAAGTGAAAACCAAATAGAAAATATGAATCTTCAAGAGTCAATAAAATTATGATTATTTCCATTACATCTATTCTTTGCATTCTATTAATCTTCATTCAATTTCTCCAATAGTTTCAGCATTTGAGAATTAGATAAGAGTTTAACCAAAACTCCTGATATTGCAGAGCATCTCAGATTCATCAAATTCTATAAAATAATTACATTTAAGTAAAATTGGTGACCCAAGAAATAAAAAATATGAAATAATTCAAAATTTGAAAAGTCCTAATATTGGCTATTCAGTCTTGCATAAATCAGCTATGTTCTTTGATTATCAGGGGAGAAATTCTATCGAACTTTTCAAATTTTTGTGATCTTTTGTAATTTCTGTAAAATTCTATTGACATTCAATCAACAGCCAATTTTGGAAATAAGAGCAAAGAAGAGAGAAAATTCTATTGACATTCAATCAACAGCCAATTTTGGAAATCATATTTCTAAGAGCAAAAAATGTCCATAGAGAAAATTCTCTTTTTTGGAAATCAAAGAGAAAATTTCCTGAGATTTTTCAAATTGCTGGGAAATAGCAGATGCATTGCCAACAATCAAGGATAACAGTCGAACTAGCAATACTGTCTTCTAAATGGTCTCTGGTGGCATGGTAATGATTACAGCTCAGAGAGCGAATCTCATCCGTACTTTCCCTTATTGTTTCTGCACCTTGGAAGATTTGAAGAGCTCTCAAGAGTTGAATCACATCTTGACAATAACCTGTTATGTGATTTGAAAGTGGACAATATAAAGGAACGACTTTGCTAGTTGCTTGTGAAAATGGTGATTCTAGTTAATGACTAGAACAAAGGGTTATCTCTTCAATTCCCAAAACTTCAAGTTTACTCATTCAGAATTCATTCTATAATAGTAAACATATTTGAAGCTATAGGCTAGGCGTACACCGGTTAGTCAAGACAAGACAAGACGAGATTAGTCACGTTTAGTCACAGTAATTCACATAGATGCTTATGAAGCAGCACACACCGATGCAATGACTAATCGGTGTGTGTTGCTTCATAAGCAACTATGTGAAGTATTGTGACTAAAAGTGACTAATCTCGTCTTGTCTTGTCTTGACTAACCGGTGTACGCCTAGCCTTAAGTGCTGAAAAATTCTAGTATTATCATTGTCTATTTAACATTCTAGTATATTATCTAGTATTAAATTCGAATATCATATCATTCTAAACTCAAAATTTGCAATACATTATTTCTGTGTTGAAGTGCTGTGAAATCATAGTTAAAACTTAGGTACTTTAATCATATTTTATTTACCTCATATTTTAATTCATAAGTGAATCAACTATTTCAAACTTCATTGCTGATTAAAATTTGGGAGAAAAAAAGTGAGAATCAAGCCTGTGTTTTCTTTCCCAAATTATTATTATTTTCGTGTTTATATCAAGCAGAAGAGCTTGTCTGTACTGGAGCTCTCATTTCATGAGAGTTTATAAGTATTGTGGAAAATAGTCATAGGATAAATGCCTAAAAGAAAAATTGAAGAGTTTAGATGTGGGAGATGTGAGTTTCACGATCCAGGAGAGTTTATTGTGGAATAGTCATAGTAGGATAAATGCTTAAAGGAAAAATTCAGTCACAAACTAGACAAGAATATAGCACACCATTCTATGTAGAATATATTATAACCATAGACAAAGAATAGGAGGAGGTAAAATACTAACTCTTGAAGTGAAACTTATGAGTCAATAATCATCAATGAATCTAGTGGGTAGCATTCCTCACTAGAAATCACTTTTTCTTGTCTAGCACGAGCTGAGCATGTTTTCATCCCCGCGCCGATAATTCAGTTGGACACACCGCAACATTACCCCTTCAACCCTTCATCCCCTAAAGCCCCCCTCCCCCTCCAGAGGGTCACACATCTGCTGACCTGGCGCGAGGTCCAAACTGGCCTTCAAGCGTGACCCATCCTTTTTTAATTTGACGCCACCTTTTTTGGGGTGACACAGTAGACATGAAAGTAGACTACAATCGTAGACTAACCAAATAGTATTTTCTTTGTCTGTGCTACAACGTTGGAGGCCGTAAATCCCTCATACTACAGACATAACTTAAAACTCTGTTCATATAAACTCTTTATAAACTCTCTCGTTCTATAACCTGATGAAAATAACGAAAAATCTCAATACAGAAAAAAATTAAATCCATCCACAGTCGGAATCGAGTAATTTGCAGTCTGTTTAGGTGATAATCGTCATAAAGTCACATAATAATTTTTTGAACTATGAAGACAATTAATTCTTTTTTCTCGAGTTCCTACAAGTCCCGTTATAATTTATTGGAGAAGCATCGAAATTGCCCTTGAAAAGTAGCATTTGACTTGGTTTTTACACATTTTTCCGAGGCAAAGCGTTGTATACTTATTTCGTCACTAACATTTTTATATGCGGAAGGTTAAAATATTTCTTCACTTGTCAGCCTTACCAGCTTAAATCATTGTTGAGAAGGCAATATTGACTTGATAAACTTCTTTAGAGTGAAATCCCCTATTAATTTAAGTTAGATCTGAACTGTTCATTAGGTGGAAAATTAAAGCAATAACTGCAAGATTGCAGTTAAATTTATTTAAAAAGACAGAAAACATTATTGCCTATAATTTTACTTGCAACTTCTCTACATTGATTTTAATCTGTATAGAATGAATACATCTTCATGTTCATCATGTTATCAAGTAGATGTCTTCTTGTCGTCAAGTATAAGGCTAGGCGTACACCGGTTAGTCAAGACAAGACAAGACAAGATTAGTCACGTTTAGTCACAGTACTTCACATAGTTGCTTATGTAGCAACACACACCGATTAGTCATTGAATCGGTGTGTGCTGCTTCATAAGCAACTATGTGAATTACTGTGACTAACCGTGACTAATTTCGTCTTGTCTTGTCTTGACTAACCGGTGTACGCCTAGCTTAAACATATTTTTTTAATTTGGTGGATTGCGAATAACTTTTATTTAGCATTTCTATGGTAACGGGTGATGTTCAGTTGAATATTGTCTGAAAAAGAAATCAACAGAACATCATCCGTTACAATAGAAATGTTAAATGAAAGTTATTCGCCATCCGCCAAATCAAATGAATATACCTATAGATGACATCATTCTACAAAGTAAAAATTCTATCTATTTATTGAAGATATCTCCATTTTTAGGGAACGGGTACTTCACTGTTTTGAACATTCGCTGGATTTCCTCATTCTCAGTAAACATTCAGTGTTTTGGACTTTGGGTTTACCTGTAGCTACGGCGCTCTGAAATATTCATGTGATGACATTATTTATCAAAGATATTTCCATTTTATGGGCCTATTCGTGTAATGACATTATTTGTTCCAAATCACTGTACAAAACATGTATAATAACACAACATTTATGCAAGTATTGTGGGATTACTCACAATCCCAACTGACAAACAGTTCATTTTCCATCGAAAACTGCACAGATAGACTGGAAAAACAGATCTCGTTTCAATGGAAATTGAAAAATAAAATACGTCGAAATGGCTGCTGTGCTTCAAACTCTGTTTTACCATTGGATGATGGATGACACAATAGGAACTGCATTTCGTTTATTCATCGTCCTTGGGCGAAATCACTGATAACGCATATCACTTCCCTAATAATCTGTTTCCACGTATCTGATATTCGCTCCGAAAAGGGTCAGGCCTAAGGGGTGGTTTTAATGAGCTGTTCAACTCTTGTTATCCGCTGAAAATAATGTCGAATGCCGAGCTCAATCCCGTTTCGTATTTATGTTGTTTACCTTCAGAAACAACGCAACCACTGATTAGGATGGCCGTCAGTGATACTTTTCGTTCGTGCTTGTTTGAATCATTTTTTGCTTCTCTGTCAACATGATACGTTCAAGCGCTGGATTTCTGTGGCTAATAACGTTTGTCAATGGAACTGGAATTCGTCTCCATAGAATTCTATTATGTTGATTGTTGTACATTCGATCTCTGTGTATCATTTCTCCTTCAATTGAAATGGGAACCTGCATTCGCCTCTTTTCCATTATTGGTTTGACTCATTTCCATTAGACTATTGTGTCATTTCATTTCCACTATTTTTTTGTATAATTTCTATTATTGTTTCCTCTCGTTTCCATTATTGTTTTGTCTCATTTTCATTATTGCATTGTCTCAAGGCATATAATAATAACAATAATAAATGAATACATGGATGAATGAACTGATAATTACTTGTTTTTCGATCCAACATGAGCAAAATACAACATATTCGCAGTACACACCGACATAGGAGAATAAATACAGTGAACTATTCTTACACGAGCCTTTTGGTTAGAAACTGGTTCGCCTAGGCTTGTGCCAGTGAGGAGTGAGGGACCACACATACTGTTTTGTCTTGAATTTTTAATATGTCATATTTCTATGTCCACCTCCCGGTAACCAGTTATCACCCTCCAAATTGGCACCTGGTAACTATTATCGCTCATATTTCGTGCATTATAGCTGAACGGTCAATGAAAATCCAATTACGTTGATTCTTATTTATTACTCGATGACATCGAGATGTCAGCAGATATTAAAAAATTCTAAATAATAACTACTGGTGTATGGCGGACCCCTTGCTGATGAGAGATCGGCATCAATTTCATCACGGGTTCCGTTTCATTAGGCTAGGCGTACACCGGTTAGTCGAGGCAAGACAAGACGAGATTAGTCACGTTTAGTCACAGTACTTCACATAGTTGCTTATGAAGCAACACACACCGATTAGTCATTGCATCGGTGTGTGCTGCTTCATAAGCAGCTATGTGGATTACTGTGACTAAACGTGACTAATCTCGTCTTGTCTTGTCTTGACTAACCGGTGTACGCCTAGCCTTACGGTTTCATTAGTTGTGATTCCTTGGAATAATATTAATTTTCTATTTCAAGTGCGAATTAATTTCAGATTTAATTGATGTTATGCTTTCTTTTCTGTTCCAAATGTTAATGAATTTGAAATCCATGTTATGTCTTGAAAGGTGAACGACGGCTTGTAATTATTTCAATTCCTATTTCTTTTAATAAATCTCTCGTGATGCATTGGAATATCCGTTTGAAAGCAAGTAGTCACATTTGACAAATATGGTAATACAGCCTTATATTATCAATTTTCAATTAATGTTAACGCAGAATCAAATGTGCTCATATTTTCTAGACAATATTGTCAAACAAAATATTTATGCTTACCACATTCTGTTATCCTTTGTAGCCTAATCCTGCATGATTATAAAAACGTATTAATTTTTACGGAATAGGCAGTAAAATTAGCTACCCCGGCATTTTGGAAAGTAACTTGAAACAGGACCTTTATAATAGGGAGATTATTTTCATTCGTTTAGTCCGCTATTACTGGAACACGAAATAAATGGTTTGATTATTGGAAATCAACAACTCCAACATTCTCAGTAATCTAAATAACTCGTTCGTATTTCTTCAAATGTATCGAAGCAAAATTTATTGTATTAAAAAAATGTTGTAGGCCTACTATGTAATTTTTTCAATAAAATTTCTGATTTCTGATTGGTCAGAAATCTATCATCCATCGTTCATCTCCTACCAACTTTTCCACCCTAACTAATCACACCCCTTATCTTCATTTATGAATCTCATCGTTGACACCCCATTGTATTTCAGCCACCCTCTCCCCGTAACTAAACCTAATAAACCCCGATCAGAGTTGAAGATTTTGCAACGCCGCCGTAATAGGACCCTAGGATACTTGAGAATGGATACTTCAATTAGCTGATTAGAACGTAGCAGAGGAAGTTAGCCTACTTGAGATGATGCAGGCCTATGTCCTTGGGATTACATAAGATACAGTTAGCCCCTGGGTTGGCAATTATATATGGGGAAGAATAATTTGCGAGGAAACTAGCAAGCCCCGAAAGGGTTGCAGATAGTAGCTAACGGGGTGGACGTAAATCATTAACCAAAAGTTGGTTGGTGCCTAGCGATTGTTTTTGAGGGATTTGTCCGAGGGGGGAAATGTACAGGGGGTGTAGAACCCTGCTGGGGGGTAGCAGTGAATGATTAATGCTTCAGTTTCTAATTTGCTTTAGTGGCTGTAAGGGTTGTACGGTCTAGGCTAGCGCGAGGGAGTCCCGGAGAGGATTTAGGCGTGGAGGAGGTTAAGAAAAGACAGAGTTACTAGCCAGCCTTCTCCCGCTTCTGCCGCCGCGGTCTTGCGTCAACAAAGTAGTTCCGCTGCGGACCGCCAGCCGTTGATTCCTCGCGCTATCAACTTCCAGTTCTGACTCCGATCCACTTCGCCTGTTCCGTTATCAACATCAACAACTTCTGAATACAAATTGTTAATTGTTGCAGTAGCTCTACCCCCACCACCACCACCACCTCAGGGTGGTTCAAACCGCAAAATAACCGTTCCACCGGTACCGGCGGACAACTCCAAACGGACCGGCTCTTCTAACTTCCTTCAGGCTGCCACCCCTCCACCCTCTCTTCCTCCCCGTCCGAAAAACTTTGTTCCGCGACCGCACAAACTAATCCGCCAACTGGAAACCGCGAGCAGCAAAATTGGACCGTCAACGTTGTAATATTATATAATACGCTGGAAGCGGGTTTAATATTATTGGTTGGGAGATTACTAGATTCTGCTATATCAATATCATTTATTAACATAATAAAATGTTTTCAACATTGACATTATATACACATATTACATATCACATTATATTGACATAATATAATATTTTATTATTATATTAACTCCATCTATAGTTAGTCTATGATAACACTAAACCATTCTCTATCATCATAATTTGAAGATAGAGAACGAAAAAAGGCGTACGCATAGGCTATATTTTGGTGAATTCAGGTACACCATGACAGCCTGTATAGGAAGAAATAATTGTTCATGCTGATTTAAAATTATTTTCTATCTGAAAGGAGATTGAAAACTCTTATTTTATTCATAAAAAAATTATATTTCAGAGTTGTAATGTTGATTGTGTATATAGGCAATAGCATCATTTCGATTTGAATCCTTATGCATATAATCACAAAAATATAACGCATACTATTGTTGAAGCTCCTCGATTTTTTCGAAACAAAAACGATATCATCCAAACAACGTGTCACTCATTTTTGGACCAAAGCAGAGACTCGGGCATACTCACTCATATCGAAACGCCTCAATTCCACATCTGAATGACTAACTCTTGCGTCTAGAACAATATCAGAGCTATGGCGTTAGTGAGGGGGGAACAATCATTTTAATCGCCATCGTCATCATGGGGTTGGATGGGGGGTGAGGGAGGGGTTGAAGCTCGAGTATGGCGAATGCTGTTGAGGGGGTGGGGAAGAAGTAAGGGCTAGCGAGGATTCATTAGGATAAAACACAGGACCCGTTGAAAAAGGAAAACAAAGGACATCCAAGTCCTTCTATTCAGCCATGGTCCATCCGGCGCACTTTCGACCGGGGGCGAACTCCCCTTCCGTTAATCATTCTCACTTTCCATACAACTGCTTCTTCTTCTTCCTCTTTCTCTTCTTATTTTCTTGCTTCTTCTTCTTTCTCTTCCTACTCCTCCTTTTTTTTTCTTCTACATTCGATATTCTTCTTGCTCACCTTACTTTTCTTTTTCTTTTACTTCTTGTCCTTGTTCTTCTTGGTGTCCTTTCTTATTTTTCATTTTTGTATTATTCTTATGGCTCGCCTCACTTTTATTGTACTTTCTACTTTGTACATTACTTCTTTCTCACTAATTCTTCTTTTTTCTATTTCCTCTTCCACCTACTTTGTATTCTTCCTTTGCCTACTTTATATTCCTTATCCTGTCAGGTTTGTCAATCTATTTCTACTCCTTTATGTCCTCATTCATTTGTCAAAATTATACTTTCCTCCGTGTTTTTCTAGTTCTTCCCCTTTTTCTTTACATCAATTCACTTTTCTTACTCTTGACATTTCCTTAATTTTTTTCTCATTCATGCCATCTTCATCTTATCCTCAGTTGTCTTCTTCCTAGTTTTCGTAGTCTTTTTATTCTTTATCTTCTCTATTATTCTTCAATTTTCCGATCTTCTTTATTTTGAATTCATTCGCTATTTATTCTACCTTTTTTCTATTTTTCCTTCTTTTTCCATACTTCTCTCTTTATTGCTATTCTCTATTTCTTAATTATGCTGCTTCTTCTTCTTCTTCTTCTTCTTCTTCTTCTTCTTCTTCTTCTTCTTCTTCTTCTTCTTCTTCTTCTTCTTCTTCTTCTTCTTCTTCTTCTTCTTCTTCTTCTTCTTCTTCTTCTTCTTCTTCTTCTTCTTCTTCTTCTTCTTCTTCTTCTTCCTTCTTCTTCTTCTTCTTCTTCTTCTTCTTCTTCTTCTTCTTCCTTCCTTCTTTCTTCTTCTTCTTCTTCTTCTTCTCTTCTTCTTCTTCTTCTTCTTCTTTTTCTACTTCGTCTTCCTTGTTGTTTCTTTTCGACTGAATACTCCACTTATCCCCCTCTCTCTTGTCCCTCTCATCGCGATATCCACCATTATTATCCCACCCTATACAATTATTATGCAGCGACTTATGCTCTTCTCGCTTCTATACGTATTCAAGTGTTCAACAGTAAATGTATACCTATATTTATCTTAATGATAACAAACATTGTATACCTATGTTCACAGACGTTCCAGTCCCTGACAATGTCCCTAAAAACAACGCTTCCACTGCCTTCTAAATAATCACTCGAAAATCGCTGAAAAGCCATTTTCATCGCTGGTTAACAATGGAGATATTTATATTGAGAATGAGCCGAGACACATCGATTCATTTCTGTGAATCTTTATAGTACGAATAGTGTATCTATATATTCCATTATATATAGTAGATCCATATTAATTTTCTCCCTCCGTCTTAACTTAACTCAAGGTACAGAATTGCTGGACCCTTATACGCCTTTTAATGGGAGATAGAGATAGGGAATATTGATGTCCTTCCATACTCATTGATAAATGCACAAATAAAAGGCGAGGTATGTGTGAAAAGGGGTATTTTTGTTTGAACTAAGTCACATAGATTGCTGGACTCTACACTTTCCAATTATAATTATGTACAATACATCTTTTTCAAAATGAAATTAGTTGTATCACTGTATTTGAATTCAGCTGGAAATGTAACTGATCATGAATTAATGTTAATTCCATTCAATTGCGAAAAAATTCAACTATATATATTCGGTTTATTTTTCTTTGAATGGTTTGTTTCAATTTGCTGACAACTCTGCTGAAGTCGCTTGAAAAGAGAGTAATATTATGTCACAAAATAATCTCGAAATTATGTAGTAGGTGTAGGACTTCTCAATTAAGAACGGTATCAAGCTCATGTAGCCTAGAGATTTTTGTCTTTCAATTTTTCACTGGTACCGTACACAATACTGTCTAGCGTATGGCTTTTGTCGGTGGGGAGACCCGTTATGTTTAACCTAATTCCACTTAGGTTGTAGTTTTATCCACTTTTCAGAATGATTTTGAATTTTGAAAGCATTTCTTTTTTATTCACTTCAAACCTTTATTACTAAAAGAAATGTTCTGAAAATCCGTTAAGTAAATTATTTTTCAAGTTGAAGCAAATAAATTGTAAAATTTGACGTTTGTTAGCAGAGAATTAAAAAGAAAATGAACAAAAAATTGAGTCTTGTAACATGATAACATGAGCGGATTTTATCTTAACAGGACTTTAAAGAACTGAATACTCTTAAAAAATACTCTCAACGATGTCAACGACTTGATTTAATAAAAGTATTCTCCATATTCTAAAATGGCACCTATCTCCAATATAGACACTAAATACAAACAATACTCAATTTAATTTTTCTGCAGGACACCATCCCCTATTTAGAATAGACGTTAGAACAATCTTGCAGTTTCATAGTCACTAGTCACATCATATAATAAAATTAACCAATGACCTAATATTTCCCATCATGTTTTTTCTGGTCTCGACCACTCACCAAATATTGATCTAATAATTTATCCCCATTCATGACTTCATTTGATGCCCGTATATCCCGAACACCATTGTTTAGCACACATCATCTGTTCAAAAACGTTCAGAAAAGTGATCTGCATTTTTTTTTTAATTATCACGTCGTCCATATCCTGTACAAGGGGGTGACAAAGGGACTTTTGTTCTCCTTTTACTCTAGTTCTACTCTTTTTATTGTCAATCTTCTCTTATTTATTCAGTTTGACGTGCTATTGTCGTGGCTAATGCAGTCATTTTGAGCGCAGACTCTGTAGACAATGTCTTTGATCGAATGGCCGCTTCATATCGGGGTGGATTGTGTGACATGAAAATGACCCCTGCAACTTCTGGGTTCAGGATTGGTCAGCTGATCTACATAATGCTTGTAGAACTGGGGGCGGGATTCCTCCCCCCCATTGTTCCAGTCAAAAGGGTTCAAGGACTGGACACATACGGTGCTGGACAAAATCTATGACGCATGCGCGGTGATCCATTTTTTTTCGACCACGTGTCATGAATTATACAATAGAACTATCTGGGAAATGGGGGAGGCATGAGCGAGGTATTGCTTTCAGAATAAATGGTCCTTATTATTCGAATGACATAATTGTGAGAGAATATTGGTTCAATCTTTTGTAATCTATCCTTGTGAATCGATTGCGCGAAAGTGAATTGAATTTAACCGCTGTAAGATGACGTCATTTTACAACACTTGAATACAATTTTCTTCAAGTGTACTATAGAAGGTTGATTACGTTCTTAATTAAAAACTGAAAATTGAAATATTTATATCATTTCACCAATAATTGGTTAAATTCATTATTTGGTGATGATTATCATCATGATCACTGTAGCCGTTACAGTTATAGTAATACTTCACTGTAATTGATCGAATTTATTTTCATTCATACTGTACTGTTAAATTTTTAACGCAGTTTAGGCTTTTGAAGGCAAGAGACAGTTAACCTAGTCTGTGCTTCAACTGATCGGAATAAAGCGAGTCTTATCAACAAACATAAAAATCATCTTCCTTGGTCGCCATCTTTGTGTTTTCAAACATCGTTGGTTGTTACTCCGCCCATTGCTAAAAGTGGGAAAGGCAAGCTTCAATTATCAGCCAATCACAGAGCTTTGTTCGGCCATTTTGAATCGATGGCATCCATCTTGTGTAGTCTATTGGTTAGTCAATCAAATCGCTACAAGCTCATAAGATATTCTTAAAATTTGAAGAATTTTGCTTCGTACTGTTATTTATTCACTCCTTAATAAGGTTAGGCTATATGTAATTGAAAATGGTGAGCAGTTTTCACCCACTTTTTCGAGATCTCTGTTAATTTTGAAAATCACTGATTGCTCCGCCCATTGGTATTAGTAGGAAAGGTAAGGTTCAATTATCAGCCAATCACAGAGCTTTGTTCGGCCATTTTGAATCGATGGTATCCATCTTGTGTAGTCTATTGGCTATTCAAACAAATCTTTGCAAGCTCATAAGATTCTCTTGAAAATTTGAATTTTGAATAAGTGTTTGATAGTCCCATTTAGTGTATGATTTAACAAAATGAACTGATTTGACCTACTTGCTTTAATATCTCCAAAACTAGAGAAATATATATTACATCGACTTGCTTATTCAATCTTCCCATTTCACCCTTATTTGACTTCTATTATCATACTTTTTTTATGCTTGTCTTTCTACATAATACAGTCCTCTTATTCAAATCATTTGATCTCTCATTAAATCTAGGATTCATTTTCTAAACATTATTGTAAACGTGAAGCGTGGAACAAATTCATTAATGCACATCCATTAATGAGCCAACCTTTAAATTGCCAATTACCATTTTTATTAGACTGATCGCTTAAAATCGCTTTATTATTTTCAGTCATTCTAATGAGCTAACCTTCAAATTGCCAATCACCACATTTATTAGTCTGATCGCTTTCAATAATCTTTACATTATTTTCAATCATCCTTTTCATGTTCTGTAACAAAATTTCCATATCAAATCCAATACTGAGAAAGTAATCATTGATAACTTGACTTTGGAAATGTTGAAAATCTTGAGTCCGAAAATCTCTTATTTGCCCAGTATATTGTCTATCTTCATCAGTTCCAAGATTCTATCTTCCATGATTTATTTTCAGTTATATATAAATCTTTCAGTTCTATATTCCATGGATTGTTGTTAGCTTACGCCTATAAGTGACTACCACCCTATCTTAATTCACGCCTATCGTAATTAACGCCTAACTTACCCACGCCTATCTCACCCTCACGCACTACTGATAAGTGTCTTGAAACACATGCTAAATACATAGAACTCCCTAAATCTCCTGGCTCCCTCTCAATTCACAAATCTCCTATCTTCAAGTCTCTCGTCTGAAACTCTCCAAGACTGGCCGAATCTGCCATTTTGCATAGGACCTGCTCAGAGTTAGTTACATTCACACCCGCTGTGAGTGCGGCACTGTTCTTGGGGACAAACTCTTTCCCGAGGGATTGATAACCGGGTCCCCACCAGCCCCCGGGGCAACCTCATTTAAATAATTTTGACCCGAGCTCTTTCCTTAAGGACTCCCACTGACGAGGTGGCGACCGCCCCTTGTCCTTAAGGAAACACAGGGCCAACTCTAAATGGCAGTGTTTGCACCTCAAAATTTGAATAATCAAGTCCGATCTCTCGCTACATGATTCACTATCTATGCTAATGTCTTGAGACGGACCCAAGAGGTGGCTGGCACCCCCGACAATTTGCCTGCCTTCACGGTTAGTCTACACTTAACCCTTTTCTTGGTACTGTAATCTTCGTCTACTGAGCTGCTCTCGTAAATTCTTTCCATTGTTCTTTGTCGTGTGTTTCTTCTTACTTTGAAGATCTTGCCAACTCTAGTAACAACACTATACTTTCAATGCTTTTTATATTCATTGCACTGGCATTGAAGGGCGCTTGATACTGCATACGATTTCCACATAAGTCACAGAATATCAGAATATCACAGAATATCTCGTATATTCTTTCCCTTCTTCTTTGCCGTCTTTTTCTTCTTACTTCGAAGATCTTATGCCAACTCTAGTATCAACACTATACTTTCAATGAAAATATACTACATAACGTTCTATATTCATTGCACTGGCATTGAAGGGCGCTTGATACTGCATACGATTTTCACATAAGTCACAGAATATCTTATTTTTGGTGTGATTCACAAAATAGAATATTAAAATATCAATTCCTGAACGTGTGTGTGGCATTTCATTCCTTCCGAGAAGCAGCAAGTAGGAAAAGTTATCTAACTAAACTTAGATTCATTTAATTTGACGCTTGGCATTAGATAGATAAGAAGATAGATAGAGAGATATTATTTCTTGATGTTGCTGATGACCGTAGAATACGATGGTAAAGAAATAATATCTCTCTATCTATCTAATGCCAAGCATCAAATTAAATGAATCTAATTGTATATTGTAATATAATTGATTAAAGGTCGTTCAACCAATAGAGTGTAAGAAACAAGAGAAGAGAGAAGGGAAGAAGTGAAACAAAAGAAGAATAAGAATGAGGAGAAAGACTAGGAAAAACAGAAAGAAGGAGAAAAAGAAAGAGGAAAAATGAATGGAAAACGAACAAGAAAGACGGATGAAGAAAACAAGAATAGGAAAAAAGAGAAATATAAAAAGACGAGAAATTAGAAAAAAATAAAGACAAATATGAAGAAGATCAAGAAGAAGATGAGTAAGAAGAAAAAAGAGACAAGAAATAATATGAAGAGATTGAAGAAGAAAAGACAGCATGAACAGCCAGGCAGTCGACAGTAGTGGTGCGGTACAGTATGATATTGAAGAAATTCCACGTTCACTTTATACATTTCTGTCCGTGATATATGTGACTCCGGTGGGGTGGTGAGAGGGGGTGGGGGTGGAACAGCTCGACCGTGAGTGCGTATCTGAATGTACGTCGTTGTGGGGGGGGGGGGCGAGAGGGTAATGGGAGGGGGGGGGAGGTCTTCGTACTCAGTCGGGCGTGGACGAATTCGAATAAGATACGTTGCGAATCACCGAGCAGAATTCTCGTTATTACCGTCCGTACAGAGTAAAACCCTCGAGAAGGAGTTTTGAAGATGGGTGAGTGGTGAGGGAGAGGGGGTGGAAGAGGTCCTCACAGTAAGGGATGAACGGTAAGAGGAGGAGAAGAAGTTGGTGGTGGATGAGATGGAGGAGAAGTCGGTGGAGGAGTAGGAGGAGGAGGAGAAGGATAAGAATGTGCCTGATGTGACCCCCTCCCCCTCCTTACCTAACTTGCACACGTTGTATTGTAATATGTAACGTTTTCATATATGTATTGTCAAGCGCACTCACTCGAAAGCTTCGGCTACCTATCTGTAGGCTACAACATTCTGTCACTCATACCTTATTTTTTCTGATTTTTTTGTGAAGAGAATATCTCACTCTCCTTTCCTTATTTGATTACTTCTGCTCTTTCATCGTATATCTACAACAGTCGCGATTTTATTTTCATAAGGTCAAACGCACACCGAATGAAACGAAACCGTTTCAAATAGTTTCGTTTCGATTTTGATTAGAGTTGTTTGTAATGAACCAGTTGAACAGGTTGAGAATTGAAGTACCTTCAACTTTTTCCCCTTGAAAAGCTATTAATTATTTAAAATTAACTTCAAATCATTGTGAGTTGTAAGTCAAGTTTTCCTACTTTATAGTGTAGTAGGAAATGAATAGATAAAAATAAAATTGAAACTTCATCCCTCACAGGCTAGGCCTCGGAATGTTTTTTCTTTTGTTTTCTTTGTTTGCATCTATTAACTGTATCAACTGTACCACTATTTATTATGCGTTATTCTTACATTTATTTCCAAATTAGTTATCACAGACATGTATTATGTTTTGTGAACATTGAGAATAAATTAATTTGATTCGATTTGATTTAATTTAAAGTAGGGGTCACCAACACTCAGTGCATAGGCAAATTGTTTTGTTAGCCTCAGTCGATTTTGAACACGTTCTATGTCGTTTCGCTGCTTATCGTTTCATTGAAACGTCTTCAAACATTGTTCAAAAAAAGTATGTCATATAGAGGAGTTTTACTATGTATACGATGTATTTTATTACTAATAAAGGATATTTTCATTTTCATATTGCTAGATTTATTTCAGATTCTCTAAAAATAATGGATGCTCTAACAATAATGCATAAATGCTTCTACGTCTCGAATTCCTTTCTTTCGCTCCCTTGCATCTACAATTGAATGCATTGTCTCCCAGCGACGAATTCAAATTTCAGTGCAATTCATCCTTATATGTTGTGCAGTAATGAATAAACGGCAGAATCTTGGAGCGTCTGGATAACTATAGTGTATTCAAAGAATTTAATAAAGACAAAGAAATCCAGTGCAGCCTGTAAAGGCATCCTTATTCTTCACGGTCTCCTGCAGGAACAAAATGATGCTGTAATATACATTCTCCAAGGGGAGGAATGTGATAATAAGGTGCTCCACATTGTCAAGTTATGAGAGTACTAGATTTAGATGTAAGAAATTGGAATATAATTTCAACATCTTTCATTCTCTTCTCTTTTGAAAAACGTTTTTACCTTTGGTGATGCCCACATGAGCTCTGAGCTTGGAGTGATGATGAGAAATGAATTTGACGACTACTGTGTAGGCAGCCGGGACCAACGGCTTAACATCTCCTCCGAAAGAAGAGAATGGCCAGAGAAAAGTATTTTGAGTGAAATAAATATATATGTGAAATCTCAAAGTAAAATATATGAATAGTATTTTCCCAAAACAATGTTTTGAAAAGTAAATGTAATGAACACTGAAATTTTTCTGTTGTTGCATTCAGTGAACAGACTATTTCAAGTTCAAGAAATCATTCAAACATTGAAATTTAAGTATTCTTCAGCTGATTCATAAATAATTTAGTGCTTCTAGATTGGTTGATTGCATTGTAAAGTAACGCTCTTGAAATGAAACTCCATGATTTATTGAACATTCATTTTAACAGAGAATATTTAAACGATTCTTTGAATGATTATATTCTAATCAATGTCTTAATTTTTCTAGGTGTAGTAAAACTATTTTAAACCCATGTAATTAAGGAGGTATTTTTATGAACCAAATCATTGTATCTTATCTATGTGAATATTTATGATTTTTGGTGCAAGATTACTTATACCTTAACAATATTCAATATTCTTAATATGCTTTCCAATTTCCGTTACTAAATAATCATTCATCATTCTAGACATCATTCATCGTTCTTCCTATTGATGTTAACAGTTGATTTACTTCTAAACCTACCACTTATCTCTCTCCTACCGAATTCTTTCTCGCTCACACCACAGGCTAGATGAACGAATGGGTCTTATCTTTCTCAGCTCACCTGCCAAGTTTTAGCCGCACTTTTGGCAATCTTTCCCCGAGGAAACATTTTCTGTTTCCGGGGTTCCAAGGTCTGGCGGCTTCCGGGTTGGGGGATACCCTCTAAATAAAATCGTTTTGAATCTAGAATAGGTGTACTATTATTTTAAGATATTGTGAATTCATTAACATGCTACAGGAATTGGAAAAATATTATTAACATATACCGGTGGAAATTGATCGTAATTTGAAGATGAGAAGATAAACTTGATGATGCCATGTGTATCGAAACTCAAGTTTTGTATAAGTCACAATAAATAATTGGAGAGAGAAGTAATTAATTTCATTTTCTATGATAATTACTATGTAATTCGTAGATTATTCAATGAATGGATGAAATACTTGTGTATTCCATACTATACAAGTATTGTGAACTTGTTTTTGGAAAAATAATGTAAATGATATATTCTTTACAATTATTGCTTCCTGGATTGATATAATTGCTGAATAAATTATTAGATTAGTGAGTTCTGATCATACTCTTAACAAATTTCTCAAAATTTTGGCATGAATCTTACCAATCTGCACCCAATCCATAAATTATTACGGTGATACGTTCTCTGAACTCCCTCAACGTAACTATTCTCTGAGGAGTTTTGCTCGAGAGTTTGAGACAGGACGAATGGAATGGATATTGAGAAAAGGGACGGAAGTGGGAGGGAAGGGTCAATGAAGGGGAAGACGTTCGAGAATCAATTCACGAAAAATTTGTATAAGCGCTTTTATTAAAGGTGTTTGTCAGAAATCTTTCACCATTGCAGTCCACTAATAGAATAGATATTATTTTCAATTTAGATCCATTTCACGATAACGTATTTGCAATAAAGCGTAGTAATGCATGTAAAGAAAGACCAGTTTGAATCACCCGCCAAAATTAGGGTTTGAAGTAGTATCACAAACCCTCACCAGGCCGCGTAGCTGTACGAAGCGCCCCCAGCGCTTTAGTTACAAAATCGGCCGCTACGTGCCACCACCCTACGATGATTTTCGAAAAAAGTGGTGTGAGGGTTGCCTACTCTCTCCCCTGCGGCGCGGAGCGTACAACATAAACAAATGGAGCGTTGTTATTGAGATCAGCAACGAAAACTTTGCCCGCGTTCATGATTGAATTAGTGGGATGACATCAATTCATAAAAATCGAATTGTGGAATGTTTGAGGTCTGGTTGTGAATGGGGAATCATACTAATTTCCAAGAATAATTGAGAATAGGCTACAAACGATGCAGTACAGCATTAGTTGTGATAAATCAATAGATAACTTATCTGACCGATTTATCTTATTATCTCAACAATCACTGGAGAATGATTACGTCCTTCGTCAATTGAATCCTTGTTCAATTTTCCTTTAAAATCTCTCTCATGAATTCAAAGCTTGAGGTTTGTAATTTATAAAACGGAAATTATTCCGATTTCCCATCAAACCCTATCTCTAATAAATCCATTGAACTTATTTGCAATGACTCACAACAAATGGAAAAAATGAGTTACTTCACTTTATATTGAATATCATTGAGTGAACAAGCTGTTGGAAAATCTAGAATTGAATGATAACAATGGGAAACAAGAGGTAAATAGAAATACATACAAGTCTTCATATTTATATTCCATCTCTATTGAGAGTATAAGTTGATCTGTAATCATTTCTTATAACACTTTGTAAACACATTATAACAATACAATTTTGATGGAAATATTATTTGATATGATCAAATAAAATCTAGCTTCTAAACATGCCATAAATAATATACATTTTATACATTTTGAAATACATTATACATTTTTAAATAGTTTTAATAAAGAATCAAACGATTCAATCATTTACAAATGAAAATACATTAGGCCCGTGCCCAAAACAGTTTCACTAGGTACCAATACAACAAGGTGCCTCTTCTTTTCAGACTATCACATCAGATTTATTGTTATCTCTAATAACAATATTCTCAAAACATATTTTTGAAGAATTCCACCTGGAATACCCCAACAATTGTCAAAATAACTCTTACAAAGTGTGGAAAGAAGTACACATACACCACTGAATAAACATCAAACACTCTCGTACTATTATATGGAGAAAAGTGGTGCTATCCATAATGTTCAAATAGGAAATCTGCGGCATCAATTTTTCCAAGTAACCGCGCACACCACAAAAAGTGACAAGCAAGGAAATGTGTATACAACAGGGCCTCTACATCATGTGCCATTTCTTTTTCACGGCAAGCTTTCTTTGGCAGGATGAAAGAAGTGGCGGAAAGATTGCGAGGAGGAGGAGTAGGAGGAGGAAGAGAAAAAAGGAGAAAGTGTGAGGGTGGAGGGAGAGAGACTGATGAAGGATGATGGAGGAGAGTGGTAAGAGTGGGAGTGAAATGGAAAAAGTTTTTGAATGCGCAAGGTGTCATTTAAATGGATTGTAGCTGAAGATTTCCTGCCCAGCGTGAGGCTCGCAGATACGGTGGTGGACTGTGAGTGAGCGACTAGCTTTGAGGGTAGGAGAAGAGAGGGAGAAGTTGCTGTGAGTGAGTTGCCGGTGAAGATGAATGAGGTGAGAAGAGGAGGAGAGTGAAACGAGAAAAATATGAGGGAATGGAGAACGGAGAATAAGAGGAGGTGACAGAGAAGTAGTTTGTGTAGTGGAAGAAGGAGAATGAAGAGAAGAATTAGAGAATGAGGAGAAGAAGGAGAAGGAGAAGTAGAAAAAGAATGAGAAGGAGAGGGTGAAGGATGAGTGGGGTAAATAGGAGCAAGAGGAGAAAGAGGAGAAGGAGGAAAAGGAGGAGAAGGAGGAAAAGAGGAGGAGGAGGAGGAGGAAAAGGCAGACTAATTGGGAGAAAAGAAAGAAGAAGAAGAAGAGGAAGAAGAAGGAAGAAGAAGAAGAAGAGGAAGAAGAAGAAGAAGAAGAAGAAGAAGAAAAGAAGAAGAAGAAGAAGAGGAAGAAGAAGAAGAAGAAGGAAGAAGAAGAAGAAGAAGAAGAAGAAGAAGAAGAAGAAGAAGAAGAAGAAGAAGAAGAAGAGGAAGAAGAAGAAGAAGAAGAAGAAGAAGAAGAAGAAGAAGAAGAAGAAGAAGAAGAAGAAGAAGAAGAAGAAGAAGAAGAAGAAGAAGAAGAAGAAGAAGAAGAAGAAGAAGAAGAAGAAGAAGAAGAAGAAGAAGAAGAAGAAGAAGAAGAAGAAGAAGAAGAAGAAGAAGAAGAAGAAGAAGAAGAAGAAGAAGAAGAAGAAGAAGAAGAAGAAGAAGAAGAAGAAGAAGAAGAAGAGAGAAAAGTAGTTTGTGGAGGAGAAGAAAGAGAGTAAAGTAAGTGAAAAGAAACAGGAATAAGAAAAGAATAAGGTTAAGTAGGTGACGAAGAGGAAAAGATGAAGGAGAAGGAGAGAATAAATATTTCAAAAAAGTTGTAGAAAGGATGTAGAAGATGAGAAAGGAAAAGTGGGAGGAAAAGGACTCGGCAGAAGGCAGGAAGGAAGGACATTTACAAAGTGTCAACCACAGGATAGGGTTTGACCGTAGATGTGAAAAAGGCTAAGCTTACCGTATACTTTTTCCCGTGCGGCCTTCGGCGTGATAAGAAGAATATCAAGTAGGTTCCAGGCTGCAAAAAATACCAACGCATCAATACCGGTAATGACAGATAAATTGGACTTTCAAAAACTAATAATAGCATATGACTATTTTCAATTCAATTCTATTACTTTTGTTATGTATTCCTTTTTCTACTGGAACTCTTTTTTTCCATTAAATAGCAGACATTTTTAAATCTTCCAGAAAAAAAAAACAATTATATTCATGTAATTCATATAATTAGTCTTCATCACTGATTATGATGAAGTCCAACACCAGGACAAAACGATCTACTCAAAAGTTAAGTGGCTGAAATACTAAAGGCAAAAATACTATATAACTGAAATATAACTAATTCCATACACTTACTTAATATGAATGGATTATCTCAGCTTGTAATAAATACTTTAAAGTAATAGTTACATTCTTTATTCCAGTGAAAACTCACATGGAGTTGACTTATTGATAACTTTGTATAAATATGGATATTTATATTATACATCGCTTAATAACACTATAGCTCCATACTCAGTTACATTTATAATCTCCATCTACTAAATAGCTCTGTAACTCCGCAAATAACTTTGTGAATAATCTTACACATAACGTTATTCAGAGCTTTTGGATGAAGCTCTTTATAACGTCATGTATAAGAATAAGTCCAAGAATATAATCTTCTAAGGGATAACTTGAATTATTTTTGTCAATAATCAAAATAATCTTCTTTCTCTAAAATAAAATATTATCTATTTTGATAGATTGATTGGGTGATATGATATTCGGACAGAGTTTTTCGTGAGAGAGAGAGATATTGTGAACGTGAAAAGAAAAAAGTGAGCGAGAGAGAGAGAGAGAGAGAGAGAGAGAGAGATAGAGTGAATAGCAACTGATGAAAGATGCTGAATGGTGTGTAGCAGACCATTCTCTCTCACTCACTCCCTCTCACTCACTCACTTCCTCTTCCTCTCTCAATCGTTCTCTCGCCACTCTCATTTCTCTCGGACCTCAGGAGCAGGACGACTGAAACTGAACCAAGAAGCCGGAGCTCTAGAAAAACACAAGACCATAAATTATAGAGAGCCGGACCCAGATGCGTGAAGGCGACCGTTCGACCCTTCTGCTGCTGCTGCTGCTGGCAAACTTCATTTCCTTAATGGCTTACTACTCTTGGCTCGTCTCGGCGGCCCTTGAAGGGCGAACCAATCAGCCACTCTCTCACCCTTCCCCTCCCCACACCCACCCAACCTTTCACCTCTGGCCACCCCCTAACTTCGAAAATGCCCTTTAGCAACGCGCGCGCTCGCTGGACGATCATCGAACCCTCAAGCCCTTTTCCCTCAGCGAGACTCTGCTAAGAAACAGAGATGGATGGAGCACCCTTCCATCACTGGCGTTTGGTTTCTTTCTAGCTAACACTGCTTCAGTTTCTCACTCGCAAGCTCTCTTTCCTCCTCCCACTCACCATCTCTCTTATTCTTTCTCTTATTCTCAATCTCTCTTATTTTCAATGTCTCTTATTCTCAATCTCTCTTATTCTCTATTTCTCTTTCCTCTCTTTCATTCTCTTACTCTCTATCCCTCTGTCACGCTTTTCAACACTTTCTCTGTCCCTTCCTTCTGTCTCTTTTATCTCTCTTCCTTTGTTCTTTCATCTATCACTCCCTTTGTCTTTTACAATTTTTCCTTTTACTGCCGCCTCCAAACACTCTTCCCCTCTGATTTCCATTATTGAAATCATTTTCAATTATTGAAATTATTATCTGGTTCAAAATTGTGATAATTGCGATGATAGTCGCCCATTATCCTTAACCAAACCTTTAGCTTTCTAAAATATGAAAACTTACTTGCCCTCAAAATCAAAAACTACAGTATTAACATTGTCTTGTTCTATTTGTGTACTGAACTCACCTTGTGCAAAGTTTTGAAGGAGTGGAATGGTTAAGATGCGTAGTTTTGTATTGCGATAAATTAAGTTTTTGTACTCGTTTGAGTTGATCGTCCAAGGAATGAGTTTTTTGGTTCATAAGTTTTCTGCTCTTGTGTCCTGGTACAAATCACATCCTGGAAACAAGGAACACAAAATTGAATGTTAGATGTTTTAGAATAAATGCTAATATTTTCAATCGAATTGAGTAAGTTTAATTACGATCAATCTCTTGAAAAATCCTACAACAATGATCCATTCTCAGCAATCATAGAAATAATGATAGTTCTCAATTAGAATCACATTTTTGATTCATATAAGGTTATTTAGACTTGTAGGATATGTAGTCTAGAATAGTATCTAGAATAATACGGTAGATGTCAGGAAATGTAGGCGTAGTAGCCAGTTAAGTGAATGATGTCATTGCTAACAACCAAGATTTTAAACACCTCTTAGCAAAAATATATCCCATATATATTTTGTTAATAGATGATAAAATATCGAATAAGATCAGTAATACCAAATTCTTAATTACGTAATTTATTAAAAAGATTCAAACAAGCATTGCAATCATATAAATATTATAAATAGTCGTTTATAATGGCCCTTTAGGATCTGTGAATGAGTTTACGTGATTGGGACGATTCAGCCCAATAATTCACATCAAATCTACCGTCTTCGTCTACTATCGAGATCTACAGCATTTCAGAACCGAAATACCACTCATATGAAGCTTTGTCGGCTGGCAAAAAAGATAGGGAAGGCAATGTAACATCAGATCTTTGAGTGGGCGAAATGAACGCGTATCTTCCGGAAAATGAAAGTAAGGACAAGACAGAGAACGAATGACGAACAGAAAGAGAGGAATGAGAAGCAAAGACCTGAACAAGAAATATATTGAGATTCCAGGATGCAAGACTGTGGAGGGTGAGGGAAAGGTATGTGAGTAAAAGGAGATTGTTGAAGGTAGCCGACAAGCATCTGTTGTGAAATGGTAGGAGAAAGGGAGTACGAAGAAGAAGAAAAAGAAGAGAGAAGAAGGAGGAGGAGTATGAGGAGGAGGAAGGAGAAGGAAGAGAAGAAAAGGATGAGAGGATGAGGAGAAGAGGAGGGAGTGGAAGGAGGAGGAGGAGGAGTAGAAGGAGTGGGAGGAGGAAGAAAAGGAAGAAGAAAAAAGAAGATTAAAGAGAAGAAGAGGAATAAGGAAACAGAACTCGAAGTGGAGAAGGAAGAGATGTACAAGAAGATGGAGATGAAGAAGAACAGGAGAAAGAAGGAGGAGAAGGTGGAGAAGAAGAAGATGAGTAAGATGGAGAATGATGAAGAATAAGAACTACAAGAAATGGAAAAGGGAGAGGAGAAGAAAAAGTAGAAAAAAAGAAAAAGAACGAAAGGGTGGGATAAGGAGGAGAAGGAACAGCAGGAGGAGAAAAAAAGAGAAAAAATTGCAAAGAAGAAGAAGAGGAATGAGGGAAAAGAACTTCAAGTGGAGAAGGAACAGATGTACATGAAGATGAAGATGAAGAAGGAGAGGAAAAAAGAGAAGAAGAAGGAAGAAGAAGAAGAAGAAGAAGAAGAAGAAGAAGAAGAAGAAGAAGAAGAAGAAGAAGAAGAAGAAGAAGAAGAAGAAGAAGGAGAATAAAAGAAGAAGAAGGAGAATAAAAGAAGAAGAAGTAAAAGAAGATGAAGAAGAGGAAGAAGAAGAAGAAGAAGAAGAAGAAGAAGAAGAGAAGAAGAAGAAGAAGAAGAAGAGAAGAAGAAAAAAAGAAGAAGACGGATGAGAAGGAGGAGAAGGGAAGAGTAGAAGAAGGAATCAAACCAGAGATATTCGTATATCAGTGACTGGCGAGGTCAAAGGGAAAATAAGCTTTGAAAGGTGGAGACGTCCCACAGGGCGTTTGATGCATGGTTCAGGGCACACCAACTGTTGGATGAAGGGTGAAAGTTGATAGAAGTCTCTAGAAGGACGAGGCAGAGCGGAAGAAGAGGAAGATGAAGGACACGACTGAAAAGATGAAAGAAGAAGAAGAATTGGAATTAGATTAATTTTTGTTGACATGTAAAGTGATTTTGTATTGACAATGGGTAGCCTGATAATCAGAGCAACATGAGCACATTAAAGGTTAGAGATAGTTAATTTATAAGGTAGCTCAATTGATTAGCCTAAACCTTATTTTTTTCAACAATTTCGAAAGGTTTTTTGTTGCGGTGTGATACCCGCGAAAGCTCCATGTGTGAGTTTGAGTAATGGGAAATTTGAATGTACACATTCAATTTGTTGAGTGTGTTTCCACTAACCTGGATCTTATTTTGAAGTTAGAAATTATATTCAGTTATCCGATCAACGACAGTACCTTGTAATTAAATTACAACTATGTTGTGTTTATTGGTCTGTTGTTCAGAAGAAATAGTGTTTCCTAATGAACCCGATAAATAATAATTTATTCATTAGCCTCTCAAACAATGATTGAACAACTTAATAAAACTTATAATAATAAATAAAACATATAATAGATAACTTATAATGAAAATAATATTTTTTCTTGTAAAAACACGTCATAGATTTGAAAGCTTTATTTATGAAGAATTTTTACTGTTCGGTTTTTTAATTGATTTCAGAAGTTTTATGAGATTACAATTTAATATTTTCAAGTCTGATTCCTTATAGGCCTACGATTCCTTGTTCAAGTCAGAAATCAATTTCGTCTCATACTTCTTCTCTTTTCAACACAAATTTCTATAATATTATTAGTTCATCATTTGAAGTGAAACATTGTTGATAGTATATTGATATTCAAATTCCACTCCATAGGACGGAGTGTGATTCCTTATTGTTTTGAAGTCAGAAATCAATTTCATCTCAAAGTGAGACTCTACTCGAACAAGGAAGGATTGAGCACAAAATGAACCCACCCACCCTCTCAAAAGCCTGGACACTTAACTTGTGCCTATCGCTTAGCAACCCCTATCTGTCTTAGCCACCTTGCCCCCCTACCCTCCCACATACCTACCCCCCACCCCACCAGTCGTGGCTATCGCGCGTCGTACAAGGGTCGGACATAAATTGAGTACCCACTTAAAGTGTCCATGTGCCGGCGGTCTTCTCTCGTCGTGAACGCACCAACCCCAATAAATTATTGCCAAGCAGCACTGACCAGACAAGCACAAGTTAGCTAGTCACCCTCTCCGCACAATTGCTTGAGAATTTTCCGGAAATATCTAACTACTACTATTCAGTTACTACTATTCAGACTACTGCTAGTACACCGGTTAGTCAGGACACTTACCGAATTAGTCACGTTTAAATATTGTGAACTGTATGAGCAGCACACACCGATGCACTGACTAATCGGTGTGTGTTGCTTCATAAGCAACTATGTGAATTATTGTGACTAAACGTGACTAAACTTGTCTTGTCTTGACTAACCGGTGTACGCCTAGCCTTACAATTGATTAGTCTTGTTTTCGGCTTGAAATTATCAAATTAACTCCAATACTAAAGAAAATAGCGAACTGTTTAGTGTTTCTACTGATTTCAATTCAACGTTTCTGAATTAAATATTGTTAATTTACTCTTGAATTATGGAGTATTCCGGGACCAGAAATTATTCTTGTTTGAAGAGTGTGAAAATGCTTAGCCATGACCTTGTTTGGTACTGCATTACTCATCAAAATTAACACAGAGAAGTATAATCAGAGTCATTTAATTTGTCGCTTGGCATTAGATATATAGATAGATAGAGAAGTATTATTTCTTTGCCATCGTACTCCATGATCATCAGCAACGTCAAGAAATTATATCTATCTGTCTATCTATCTATTCATCTAATGCCAAGCGCCAAATTAAATTATAGCATATTAAATTATAATAATCTATTGAATTATAGAATCTGATCACAGCCTAGTTTTTTCACCGAAATTATGATATCATGATTATTGTACCTAATTGCATCAATAAAGAAATAAATTACTCCATTCAAGTAAATTTCAGCTATAACTGAATCTGAGCACTGGTTTCTAGCCTCTAGGTTTCATTCGGTTTTGGGCTAAGCCTGTTGTTTCTCTACCAATCATTCTACGATTGTTAATTTGAATTTGATTTTCGTTCAACTGTCAGCTAGTCCTATCAGAACAGAACAGAACAGCTCAGTCGGTAGTTGTTGAAACCGGGACCACCATGAAACTGAACGAACAAATCTTTTTCAATTTGCGACGTGGCAATATATCAAACAGAAATATGTCACAGTGAATTGTGGCGCTGAAAGCTGCGGGACAAAATGCTTCCGTGGCGGTTATTATTCACGAGAATGTAAAGGAGCGAGCGCTCAAGAAATGCAGGCAGCCAGGTACTGTACAAGGAAAACATATTTTTCCGTTCATCAAACAAGAAAACCAGCCAAGCGTTTTTGAGTGTTGGCAATTGGAGACACACTCACTTCGCTTTTCCTCTTTCCTTTTTTCTTTTTCCTCTTCTTCTTCGTCTTCGTCTTCTTCTTCTTCTTCTTCTTTTCTTCTTCTTCTTCTTCTTCTTCTTCTTCTTCTTCTTCTTCTTCTTCTTCTTCTTCTTCTTCTTCTTCTTCTTCTTCTTCTTCTTTCTTCTTCTTCTTCTTCTTCTTCTTCTTCTTCCTTTCTTCTTCTTCTTCTTCTTCTTCTTCTTCTTCTTCTTCTTCTTCTTCTTCTTCTTCTTCTTCTTCTTCTTCTTCTTCTTCTTCTTCTTCTTCTTCTTCTTCTTCTTCTTCTTCTTCTTCTTCTTCTTCTTCTTCTTCTTCTTCCTCTTCTTCTTCTTCTTCTTCTTCTTCTTCTTCTTCTTCTTCTTCTTCTTCTTCTTCTCTCTTATTCTCTCCTTCTTGTTTCCTTTTTATCCTTCTTGTTGTCAATCACACCACGTATATCTATCATTTTGTATTCATCCATGTTTTTAAAGTCCTTTTGCCTCAATTTCTTCCTTGACCTCTCGTCCATCATCTTTTATTATCTTTTCTCAAGTTCCTCCCCCTTACTTTAGTCTCCTCTTTATTGTATCTTTTGGTTTCAAATTTGTATATCTTCCTCTCATCCTCCTTACTATCTCATTCGTCTTTTATTTATTCTCTTCTTTGTCAAACTCCCCTTCCAGATATTCTTTTCTTTCTCTTGCATTTCCTCCTTTCTATCCATACCCTCCACTTCTCTTCTCTTTGTCATCCTTTTTCTCCCTCTTCTCTACATTTTCCTCTTTCCTTTCGAATACCTCTTTTTCATTTCTTCTTTTTCTTTTCCTATTTTTCTTCCTTCCCCTTTCTATCAATTTTATTCTACTTATTGTCCTTCCAATTTTTATTGCTCATCTTCTTCTTCTACTGCTTCATTATTTGATTCTAGGTTCTTTCTGTCCTTTCTCTCTCTCCTCTCCCCTTTCTCCCTCTTATCTCCTCCTTCTCTTGCATTCCTTCTTTCACTTCCTCTTCCTCTGCCACTCCCACTACTTTCTTATTCTCATTACTCTTTTCTATCTCCTTCATAATTACGTTTATCTTCTCCTTCCCTTCCCCTTCTCCTACTCCTCTCCTTATCTTCTCTTTCATTACAATCCTCTCTCCTCCTTGATTTGGTCTTCACGCACCTACTCATGCTTCCCTCTTCCTCTTTATCTCTCTTCTTGTTTTCTTTTCTCGTTCCCTTTCTTCTCCAATCCAAGACAGGCAAGTAGAGCTCAAAATGAATTGGTTCACGAGTACATTACTGCCATACACCGTAGGTGGTGAGTGTTGAAATAACCCCAGCCCACAATCCCACTTGTAAAGTACTGTACGCGGGGAAAAAGTGGAAGAAAAATGTTCCATAACAAGTAAAAAAGTAGCTGCATTTATTTTTGGTCTCAGACGCTATTTTTCTCTGTACCCGTCTCTCGTTCTTTAAAGAGCGGAACTGAAAAATCTTTAGCGGACACTATTTGGTGAACCGCACTTGTTGAAAAAAATTTCTCGTCTATTTGTTTAAGATTTCCCATCTTTGTTCACCTTGCTGACAAGAGTCAGTTTATTTCTCCTTACTATTCCTTGATTTGTTCTCAATTAAATCAGTAGTTCTCATTAATCATTCACACGTGTCTCTGAGTGTAAAGACTCTAAACAAAGTTTATTGATCTAATTTATTTCAGTCATCAAAGTGTATTGATTGTCAAAATATGTATTTATGATAATTGATTCAACTGTAATCATGAAGAAAACATTACAAGCTTACATAATGCCGTAAATATTTAACGCTTTTATACTCACCAGTTGAATAAATCAGTATTCATGAATTTCTAGTAGATCTTGTTTGATGTTTTTAGCCAAGAAATGAATATTTTCTGTCATTTGTTAGGACTCCATCACTTATCAAATGTCATATCACCAGGCATCTGGAACAATATTCGAGAAATATAGGTTAGTTGCAAGTTGTCGAAATACATAGAATTTTTTATTTTGTACACTTTGAACTGAAAAATTATTGTAAAATAATATAGTGAGACATGATAAACAATGAGACAAGAAATATTTATTGTATGATACCATATTATTTTTAATTTTCTACCATTAGCTATCCACCATTTTATTTTTATTCGTATCTTGAGAATTCATCTCTTTAACACAAAATGGCTGCTCAAGCAGCCATTAACTCTACTCATACTATTTGAAATGGCGGATGCTGATCTTTTTTCAGCCATAAAATGTGTTGGATTTCTTCAAAATTCTTGTGTTTTGTTCGAGATTCCCAATTGAAAACTTCAGCATGCACTTTATTTTGCTTATGATGGAATAACCAAACACAATGGAATGAAAATCCATGAAATAGATAGATAGATAAATGGCTTTATTTTCCACTTTCACATTACGAAAGTGCTGTGGGCGAAGTTGAGGTTGAGTCATACAAGCCCCCTCTTCCACTTAACCCACAATACGTGGACACAATTATACATCAACACCTACAAACAAGTTGATGGTTTATATCAATATGTTACTGACATTGAATTCTATGCAAAAATATATTCATCAATATGGATTATTGTTTCAACACTCATAAAGTTCATAAGAGGTTTCACTACTTTCATAGCATTTCAAATGAAAATCCTCAATTCTTCAATATTAAGGAATGACTCTCACATCAAAACAAACCAACAAAAACTAAATATTGAGGTTTCTGGTTGACTGTAGTTCAATATTGAAATACATGAATAACGTAAATCAACAGTAGCTTGAGTTGTATTTTGCTGTAACCTAAACAGAATCAAACGTACATTCAAAGCATACGTTTTGAAACACTCAGCACCCCAGATACAACAAATAATCAATTTCTACCACCCAAACTTAACAATCCGAAGTTTCTCGAAAATGGTAAGTCACAGGTGCCCACTGAGTTCTCAGCGGTCCCTCTGGACGTTTCAATCCTTCCTCCACAACCCTTCCTTGGTCCTTTGTCCTTTCTGTCTTCGTCCTTTCCCCTTCCTGGTCTTCCCCCACTCGTTCCACCCTGCACCTTGTCATTCCTATTATTTGGTAATTTCTAACTTTCCACTCTCCATCTTTCAACCTTCCACGTCTCTCATTCATTCGCTTCTTACTCTCTTCCTCTCCTCATCCTTCCTTTTCTCTGGTTTCTTTCCCTCCTTCGTTCTTTCCTTTTCCTGGTCCTCCCTCACTCGGTCCCCCCCCACCTCCTGATCCTTCCTTATTATTTGGTCTTTTACCTCACCTTAAACTCTCCATCCTTCAACCTCTCTCATTTAATCGTTCCTCCCTTCTTTCTTATTTTTCTATTCATCATGCTTTTCAGATCATCCTCTTCTTCCTCTTTTTAACCCTTTATCCTTTCTCCTTGTCAATCATACTTTAATAATATCAACACTTCTGCCTTTTGTCCTCTCCTCCACCCCCTTCCTTCTCCTTTTTGATCCTTTTCTTCTCTTCTTATTTTTTCTTCAGGTCCTCTTCTCCCTCTCTTCTTTCCTCCTTTCTTCCTTTTGATATTCCTCTCCTCTTTCTTACCTCCTCCTTCTAGCTTTTCCCTCCTTCTTTCTTCCTTTTTTACACTTTTTCTTGTTCTCCCTTCCTCCTTTTGGTCCTCTTCTCCCTCTCTCCTCCTTTCTTCTTTGTGATACCATCCTCCTCTCTCTCTACCTTCCTTATTTTAGCCCTCTTTTCCTCTCTTCCTCTCTCTACTTCTAGATACTTTGTAATCTACATGAATACTTGTAACCTCTACTTCTAGATACTTTGTAATCTACATGGATAAAGTGAATATTCTATTCTATTCTACTTCTTCTCAATCTTCTGTCTACTTCTTCCTCCTACAGGTTCTCTTCCCTCTCTGCTTATTTCTTCTTTTGCTACTCTCCTACAATTCCTTTCTTCCTTATTGTGTCCCTTTCCTCCTTCTCTCTCTTCCCCCTTTTGATCCTCTCCTGCCCTCTCCTCCATTCTTCTCTTGGTCCCCTCCCTCCTCAATCAACACCCTTCAATTATGGTGCCTTCAACGCCTCTTAGAAATGAGGAACGTGGACTTCTGCGCTGGGGTTTCCATTCTTAATCATCCCAGTTCCCGGTTTCCAGCCGAACACGACCCGATGACAGTTTGTATACCGCTCTGATTGACTATGAATGCTGCTGCTGACCTCTTTGCTATCAAACATCGTGCAAGCAACATATTACAAGAACATAGCTAAGGAGCAGTAGCTGAAATTAATGCTGTGTTTGCAAATTATTGATAAATGCTTGTCACTTGATGAATGTTTTATGACAAGTTAAATGGATCCTGCTGTAGTAAGTTTACAAATTTGTGTAATGAGTGAAATTCTTTTCGAATTACAAAAAAAACAATCTTATAAAATGTAGGGTATATAAAAACTACAATTCATTGAAATTCAAAGATCTACTCGATCTTATTAATGATAGAGGGGGAAAACTTTTAGCGTTGGTCCTAAAATATCTAATTTCAAGTTTTGTTTGTACAAATATCAAATTTGTACAAACAAACCCATAAACGACACCTGAAAATTCTGAACATGATTTAGAACTTGGAGATTGGAGATAAGAGTGAAGTGAATACTTGAAGGATAGCTGAGAAAGGAAAAATTGTAATTGGAAAAATGACATTGAGTTCAATGTAGGAAGAAATGGATGGATGAATAAATAAATGACTTGATTTTTTCATTTTTGGACATTAATGTACAATGTACAAGTTAATGTACACAATGTACATTACACAAGAGTTGAGGGATATTTCAGAAAACTTTCAAATTTCATGAAACTGTCACAAGGATTTGAAACAAGAAAAAAAGTGAAAAAAGGAAGGAAGAACACACAAGTGCGGTGGGTTACAATAAGTAGAAATGTAATAGCAAGTGTCGAGGGTGGAAAGGGAGACGACATTGTGAGACGAAGAAGAAGGGGCAAGGCAGAAAGGAATCACGTAAAGGAAAGGGCAGTTGCAAAGCCAAAGTACACAGCATTGACACCGAGCAATGCATACAGATTTAGGGACCTCCGAAACACGCTCATGTACACACATTTGGAGCAAAGAGCGCACCGCCCGAGATCAACAAATAAAAGGACGAAAGGACACCAAAGATAGCCTCGGGTGCCTTGGGGGACCCTACTTGTGGTGGCACAAATTCCCCATGTCTCCTTCGACGGTCGAAGATAATCCTCTTTTCGAGGTGGTTTGGGTCCTTGGGATCCTTCTTAATACCTCCTTCCTCACCCATAGTATCCAACCCCCTTATAGTCTCCAACCCCCCTCCGGACACCAAATCGTTCACCGGCCGTATAAACGTCGAGGTCCTTCCAACGACAGCGTCCTTCCGAAACCGGTAAACTAATTTGTCCTAACTTCTTCAGTAAACTGTCAACTTCCAGTCTAGCTGTTGACAGTCGAGAGGAGCCCCACAGCAGTAGCTAGAGATGTGCCCGGCTAAGTTTCTAACTACTTTAGTGAAGAATCTGGACGACCCTCAAATCTGTAGGACCAGTGAGGGAGGTAGATACGAGTATTGAATCTTGTTTCTGATTTCTGTGAACAGTTTCTTGTTACTGATCTCAGCAGTCTGGGAACGGATTTATTGTTAGAGCCTCATCAAGTTTAAACTAATGAGTATTATTTTGCAACCAAAAATATACCTTTGTTTTTTTTTATTGTTTTTTTGACATGTGCATAGACACATTCCATCATCATATTTATAAACATCAAACAACTTCAAACAGATCACTGTTAATACTCATCTTTGAAAAATCATCTGTTAACGTACGCATGCTCGTGCAACTTTCAACTTCCACTTTCAACTTATAGTCATTATCTTACCATAAGATTGACATTGGATTCTTTGTGGTCCTCTAGGGAGGAATCCGATTGAGTTAGGTTGGAATTGATGGCTTATAAACCTATAGAAAAATTACATACTTGAGAATACAAAGAGGAATTCAGAAATGGATAGCACACTCAATTCATTACACAGGAATGGCGAGACTGAGAAAGGGACTCAACACAAGAATGAATCGAAAGTGTTGAAGGAAAGGGGCAGAAGTAAAAGCAATAAATAAAAAGTGTAGTTTTGTGAAGCAGACGCGTGAGTAGGCCTATATCTGAGTATGATGCATGGACCCACATCATCTGCATATCTTCACACGCAGACGAACAATTTCATCCTTCTTCTGGACTATCCCTTATTCCATTACACCCCCTCGCTTCTTCCCTACCTTGCTTTATGCTTTTTCCATTTTCTCACTCTATAGAAAGAAATGCTGTATTATAGCTTACTCTGAATGCTGTGATAGTGTAAATATTCTGAATACATTGATATTAAGCCGATAAACAACTATCCAAAGAAGAAAGAAGAAGAAGAAGAAGAAGAGAAGAAGAGAAGAAGAAGAGGAAGAAGAAAAAAAGAAGAAGAAGAAGAAGAAGAAGAAGAAGAAGAAGAAGAAGAAGAAGAAGAAGAGAAGAAGAAGAAGAGAAGAAGTAGAAGAAGCAGAAGAAGTAGTATTCTCAATATTGATCGGTACAGAGCTGCCAACCACTGGAATTAATCTTATCTTTGGATATTAAGTGCATTAATTATTATCGGCTTATCAAAGTCATTTTCTTATCAAGGAAATGAAGAATTTGTAGAAGTTGCAGAATTCACCCAGCAACTGCTGCCGTCTGATGGCAGAATTCAGAAACATGTCGACCGATCAGGATGAGAGTAGGCGGAGCTTGTAGGCGTGGTCCCAATCTTGCTCGTGATTGGCCAGTCGCTATGTATGCTCTGTCAAACTACTGAACGTATCAACTCATGATACCATACTTTCTTTTGTCAATATTTCTATCTAAAATTAATTATTTCTATTATAAATATTTCTATTGTATTTCTATTTCCTTATAATGTTGCTTTTGTTCTATTCTTCCTAAATTTTTTGGCATTCAAACATCAAATTCTTTTTATGAAGACCAATGTTTTGGAAGTGATATTTTCTCAAACCATATTCTTGTCTAGTAAAATAGTTTCCATTTCATTCAAATACATTGCATCTATTGAATATGAACGAGGAGGATTCAGGGGTTCATTCATATTGCTTCATATGGTATTCATCATAATCAATAGTCATTCATAATTGACGTATTCGCAAGATTCTCAATTTAGAAAATTAGTAGACATTAGAGTACTAATGAATTCTTTCTAGTCGTTTCCTGCAATATCGATCATAATTATATTTTATGTGATACAAATATTTCATATTATCATACATTCAGATATTTTCAAACCAATTATTATAGGTAGCATGTTACTAGTTCTTGATTTCAAGTTACTATATTCATATGTGTGATAATAATATACATGTTAGACTATTGTACTTCTTCCTTTGTTTTTCACATTCAATTTGTGCCTATAAAACATTATTTTAATGAATTCAAGATACAAGCTTTTCACATTGAGGTCTATTCATAAAAGTACTGAGCAGAATGTAATTTAAATATACTTCCAATTCAACAAAACTTGAAATAACAATTAGTAACTCAATGAGGCAAGAAGGAAGTTAAAAGATTTGAATAGGAGATGGAAAAAATGAAGCAGATGAAAGGATACCGTTTTCATTTGTTCTCAGAAATTGTTTCCAAATGTAATAATTAACATGGGAATGAAAGCTGGACAAATTGTTTGAAGATACTCAAGTCAAAATTTTTTGGAAGAGACTTGACACTTGATGCACCCGTTGCTTCATAAGAAGATGGAAGGTGGAATGAAGAAGACTAACATAGAAGAAAGAGGAACAGGAGGAAACTAGGAAGAGAAGGGTAACGGATAAAAGAAAGTAGGGGAGAGAGAAAGAGAAGCAGGAAGGGGGAAGGGGAAAGACAGTAGAAGAACAGAAATATAATGGGAAATGGGAAGAGAAATTAGGAGGAACTGGAAGAAACGAAGGTGGGAAAAGGTAGGGTAGGAGAATAAAACGAGAAGGGGCAAGGAAAGAGAAAGTAGAATAAAAAGAGAAGGGGAAAGTGAAACAGAAAGAGAAGGGGGATGGAGAACAGAAAGTGAGGAAAACATGAAGAGAAGGAGAAAGGGAAAGAGAAAGTAGAAGAATAGAGATGGAAGGGGTAAGTTAAGATAAAGTAGAATAGAAAGGGAAGCGGAAATGGGAGAGAAAGTAGATTGGAAAGAGCAAGTCAAGGTTCAGCCATGTTGCAAACTGTCACCGGGAAGATGTTTTCCAATTTCCCAAGGCTGGAGACCACTTCTACGTGCATTATGCAAATTAAAGAAGGACCAGCCCAACTGGCCCCAAGTCCCCACCTCACTTAGCTGAGAAGGATTGCGGGGGAATAAAGGAGGAGAGAGAGAGAACAGAGAGAGAGAGAGAGGGTGAGAGAGAGTAAGGAAGAGAGAAATGAGAGAGAAAGTCAGAGAGAAAAAGAACTGAGAGAGACAGAGAAGGAGAACATAGAGAGAGGTAGAGAGTGAGAGGGTGAAGTGTCAGGAAGGGTCCAAGCCCACCGACCACTCCAAGAGAAAACGTGAAATCAATAACATGGTGGCCAATTAAATATCCAACTCCTTCATCCCTTAAATCCTCGGCCGTTCCTCATTCTGGATCTCTCTGCTTGGTCCAGGCAATGTCCTTTGTCACGCGTGTGAAGGGTGGGGTTGTGTCTCTCAAGCCTATTCTCTTTATCACGTAGACTATTTTGACTTCGTCTTATCTTTGCTATGCAATCATTCTATTCATAGTTTTTGTTTCACATAATAGATCTTGTCTCTGTTGAATTATTAGCAGAGATAATCCGTCCAATATTTACTTGGGCTATGGTATTAGTTATTAGTATTGTCTTTTTATTCTTTGTATTATTTTATTTCACATTATTATTATTACTTGTGTGAACTATAAATTAACTATTTGTATGATGTTTCTTATTTATGACACAATGTAACTTCTATGTAATATTTTTATGTAATTAACTCTATGTATCCTATATATGATATTTTTCAAATTGTTTTTTGTCGAGTGTATTGCCAAAAGTGGAAATAAATTATTTATTTATCAAGTCTTTTAAGTCTTTGTTATAGTGATAGTTATCAGTATTGTGAGTATTGTTGTCTTTGTATCATAATCAGTATTATTGCTTTGAAATTTTTATTGTCCTCATATTCGTCCTTCCTTTCTAAGCTCCACGCTTCCTAACTGTCTCAGTTACTCACTTACTTACTTCTTGGTCATACTTGTTAATTGTTAAAGAAGACAGCAGACGAAGAAAAACAACAAACAGGAGTTTCGAAATTGGAACGATTAACTGGGTCAGAATAATAGTTATCGATATCTGATAATAAATCATAGTTTTCATGACAAAGTGTCCCTCTAGATTCCTAAAGAAGATTTTAATAAGCAAATGGAGTGTCCGACCAGCATTTACTTGTATCTGATAACACAAACTAAGAAAATTCCTAAACTAAATATTCCTAAAATAGGCCCACTTATTGCTTGATTTCAATAAAAACGTTTCGAAAAGAATAACTACTGTAAATTGGTTGTAAGAGTTTGACGGAAAGATTGGAAGAGTGAGATCCAAAGAACAATAAGACGAAACAAGAGCACAAGGATACGATGAGAGATTGGTAAGTAGATTGAGAAGTAGAAGATTGAAGACGAAGAAGAATAAGACAGCCCCGAAGCAGTAAATCATAGAGGGATGATTACTCTTTGCGGTGGCAAACTAGCCCCCTCAGTCATTTCTCTTCAACCTTTCTTTAGCAGCAGTCCGACACTTTGCTAGAAAATCGCTAGAGAGAAATGGCAAATTAGGGGAGGAGGAGGAGGATGAGGATGTGAAAGAGGCAGTGGATGAGAAGGGGAAGAGGATAAGAAGGAAAAGGGAGAGGACGAGGAGAAAAAGGAGGACAAGTAGGAGAGGAGGGAGAAGAAGGAGGAGGAGAAGAAGTAGAGGAGGAGAAGAAGGAGGAGGAGGAGGAGGAGAAGAAAGAAGAAGAAGAAAGAGGAAGAAAAAGATTAGAAGATGAAGAAGAAGAAGAAGAAGAAGAAGAAGAAGAAGAAGAAGAAGAAGAAGAAGAAGAAGAAGAAGAAGAAGAAGAAGAAGAAGAAGAAGAAGAAGAAGAAGAAGAAGAAGAAGAAGAAGAAGAAGAAGAAGAAGAAGAAGAAGAAGAATAAGAAGAAGAAGAAGAAGAAGAAGAAGAAGAAGAAGAAGAAGAAGAAGAAGAGAAGAAGAAGAAGAAGAAGAAGAAGAAGAAGAAGAAGAAGAAGAAGAAGAAGAAGAAGAAAGAAGGAGAAGAAGAAGAAGAAGAAGGAGGAGAAGGAAGAAGAAGAAGAAGAAGAGAAGAAGAAGGAGAAGAAGAAGAAGGAGACGACGAGGAAGGAGAAGAAGAAGGAGAAGAAGAAGAAGAAGAAGAAGAAGAAGAAGGAAGAAGAAGAAGAAGAAGAAGAAGAAGAAGAAGAAGAAGAAGAAGAAGAAGAAGAAAAGGAGGAGAAGAAGGAGGAGAAGAAGAAGGAGGAGGATAAGGTGGAGAAGAAGAAGAAGAGATGATGTGTGTGTGTTTCTGTCTCAGATTAATCACTGCTGCACTCACTGCGAGACTCATTTATATGTGCTTCACTTGAAGAGCTGAGCTGTGTGCCAATTACAGGCGTTAAACTTCATTAAGTCACCCGGCCTAATTAGCTGATGCCGCGCCAACATAAGAAACTGTGGCCGCGAATAAGGAAGAGAGAGAGAGAGAACACGGAAGAGAGTAGAAGAGAAAGAGAGAGAGAGAATATGATGAACGAAACCGCGGCTGGCAAATGGATGAGCCATCGTTGAGACGACCATTACTTATCCTCCAAAATATTCCATTGCCCGAATTTTATTATCTCCATTAGTTGTTGTCTTTCAGTAAGATAGAAAGGAGTCTCGAGTTCAGTATTTCATTGAGATGGAAAACGATCTAGAATCTAGATGTTTTGACCTTCAATTATTTGTACTGTTTGAATATGGAAATATGATCCCTGACAACTGAAGAGAGAGAAGTAAAGCAGTATCAGTGATTGAAATTACCATACATTGAATATGTTACATATAACTGATCACAGCACCATTTCTGATTGAACAGCGTATTCCTCCCAGGGGTCATTGCTGAAACTTAGCGAAATATATAAAAATGAATAAATTAAGGGTTGAAGTAGAAAACCTCCTTTTTTAAATCAAGGTGAAGTGATGAATTATGATTTATTTGTGCTTGTTTAGAGAGCTACTGTTCAAAAAGAACTAAAATTATTGTGACCTTCAATATAATATTGATCTAATCTACTATTTGAACTTCAATCCTATTTTATACAATCTAATCTTATACTCTAAACCTGTAATACATGTTACTTACAAAAAAAATGCTTTCAGACTTCATCTTGACAAGTACTGAAATGATAATAAATTGTATTCAAATCTCCAATTATTTTCAAAATAGTGTTATAATGGTTACAACACTCATATTTTAGTTAATACTCAATACTTTGTATTTCCTGGAAAAACTCAAATTTGAATAAAAATTGTAGGATACTATGAAAATCTAACTGTAAATTGGAAGAAATTCTACTTAGAAAACTCAACCAACAATCAAAAATAAACTATTTTGACAAAGAAAAAATTCAAAATTCAATTGTCAATGAAAAAGACAGACGAGGGTGACAAATAGAACGTGAGATTCGCCGACTTGAAATGAATAAGAAGAAGAAGCACGCCTATGAAAATTGATTTCAGGCATGTAAGATAGGTTGGAGGGGGGGTGGGAGGGGGGTTGAATACTGGAGGCGTCAGAAGGGCCTTTGCAGAGAGGAGGTCGAGTGCTTTTCAAGAGTGGACGCCCTAAAAATAACTTGCGAGTCGGCGGTGGCTTTATCCCGAAGGGTCATCATTAGAATGGCAGGCCTGGTGAGACAGAAGAAGGAGAAGAAGGATGAAGAGAGAAAGAGAGAGAGTGTGTAAGGGAGTGGGAGAGAAAGGAAAGTTTTGAAGGGTTAGCGTCAAAAAAGAGTAAAGGGCTGCAGCAGCTATCAGATCTTAGCTGGCGAGAAGAGTGCTCTTGAGAAGCGCTGACCGCGGACTAACCAAGCGGCAGGCCTCAAGGGCTGAGGGCACGACTTCAAGTACTTTACTTGCTGGCTAAGCGAACTCCGGCCATCACTAATGGGGTCAAACCTCCCCTTACCGTTTCTCAATTTCTTCATAACAGTTCGATTTTTCAATAGTCGATGATGAATTGAATCTATTACGAAGGTTTGATCGATCATTGATTACTGTATAGCATAATGCCTCCAATATTAATATGATCTATTACTTTAATCAAATCAAACAAAACTCAAACTTTCAGTCACCGTCTTTTAAAACCGAGAGAATAGAGAGAATGGAAGTAAAATTTACAAATCTCCTTGTATACTCTCTCGCTACAGTTTGATTTTTCGATTATCGTTGATGAACTGAATGTACAGTATTACGAAAGATTGATCATTGATCACTCCAATATTATAATATCATATTTTGATCAAGCTGAACAAGATTCTATCTCAAACAGATATTATTTTGTTGTTTGTTGTTCTAATAAATTTGAATTTGAGATCATGGATGATGTTAGGCTATTTCGTTCTTTTTTTTTTGTTAAACTCAATAATAATACTGTATTTCAATTGATAGATCATGAACTGAATATTATCTCTATGAGATATTGAACAGAATATTTCAAACATCATTATCATGAGTGGCGTTGGTTATCCCACTCTTTTATAGTAGTAAGTGATAAACATAATGTTTATAAATAAATTTATCTCAATAATATAAATAATCATGGAGTCACAGATGAATTAAGAGAGAGTAAATGTTAATTTATTCATTTCTCACACATTTTTCTACACGGAATAGTGTAATAATATACTGTACAACACCACAACAATAATAAGATGAAAGGAAATGAGATATTGCAACTATTTAATTGCTTTCAAATTATAATAATAAATTTAACGAAAATCCTAGTCAATTGCTATAATAATACTCTGAAGAATTCCGCTAACTGAAGACAACAATAATAACACTGTAATAATATCACCAACACAGACCTCTCACTGAACTATGATACATTATTTCAAGACAATGAATGAAAAGTTTTCCTCCTAGCCAACAGAGATTGATACAATCTCTATCGTACCTCAAACATCAATTCAATGCCAGTCGGGAATTAGCGAACGATTCGGGATTATCACATCGTTGACGACGAGAAACGAATAATTTCCAGCCAATTAAATGCCTACGAACAATCGCAGTAGTAGCCTGGTAGCATTATAGAAGTTTTTTACTGTTGTTTTACGAGGGTTTCAGCCTTATAAAAGGCAAGTTGTCTTCAAAGAAGCTAATGGTTAAAGGGAGGTGAAGAGAGAGATTTACTTTATTCATGTAAAAGAATGAGAAAAAGAGAGAGAGAGTGAGAGGTAAAGTAAGAAAGATAAAAAGAGAGAGAGAGTGAGAGGAAAAGAAAGAAAGAGGAAGAAAGGGAGCGATCAATTTATACCTGGGTAATAATTAATAAATCTCGAAGAAAGAGATGGAAGACAGTGGTGTTTAATAGGCTAATATTAAAGGCAGATAAGGAAGGTCTAGCCAAGTAATCAATTACTGGGGATACTGTGTGGACTTTGGGTAAGAAAAGTGAACGTGGGGAGGGGGTTAGAGAATTAGGGACCAGGGAAACGGGTCCAGGACTCATCTTTTAAGGGACGACGATCGGTTTTTGCGACCGAAAACGAACAAGGATGTTTGGGGGGAGGGGTGAAGAGGGGGTTGGTCGTTGCCGGGACTAAAACTCAGGGCAAACGGGGTGTAAATAATATGATGAATACCCCCCCGCCTAGCCACGTTTCGAAGGGCGCAATCCCACCCCCACCCACCAGAGCCAGAGCTTCGGTCACCACCAATCACCGCACCCCTAATGGACAATGTCCCCCCTTCCCCTTCTCATCACCCTCGGACCCTCCCCCTCCCCCAAGAAATCACCTCCTGACCCTGACGACCGCTCCAGGGGTCCCTGACAACGATCTGCTGCACCATTATTCCAATTCTGAATCATGTCCTCCTCCTCCTCATCCTCCTTCTATTCCTACTCCTCCACCTCATCCTCCTCCTTCTTCTCCTCCTCTCTACCTTCTCCTTGCCTCTCTCCCTCTCTCTTCTTCTCGCTTGACATTTTCCAGTGACGTGCGTTTGCAAAATTGTGCGTTTTAGGCTGCGTTGCTTGTTCTCCCTGTTGGTCGTTTTGCCCGTTGTTTACGAGGAGTCATGAAAGCTCAACATACCCTAATCTCAGCAAAGTGCTAGGCCTTATTTGTTTAAGTGGATAGAGTCTGATGTTGGCCATTGCATTATATGGAAGTCATTTTTTCTGGAGCATTGCAAATAATCAAAATCAAGTTCACTACGATTAGATTCAGGCTTGATGCCTTACACGGATTATCAATTGAGCCTAGTTTTGCAAAAAAATATGTAAACAAATTGAGGAATTTACGGTTGAAGAGTTAATTGATGTCTGGCATCACGCAACTAAGCTCACTGAAGTCAATACTAAACAATAGTTGAAAATAATTATGTTCTTCATTGAAAACTTTGTTTAAAATTATTATATATTATTAGCAGTATAGGGTTCGTCTCTCTCATTTAAAAAAAATGTAGATAATACTAGAACATTGTAGTTTTATTGTGCTGTAAATAAGTATAAACTTCCATTCCCTTGTAGGTAATGAAAAAAATGTAGAAAATACAAGATAATTGTAGTTTAATTGTGATGTAAATAGGTAAAAACTTCCATTCCCTTATTCCAGAATAATGGTGTAATATCCATTGGGGTAATATTGAAGTTATTGTTACAATAAAATTATTGCATTCATCATTATTACCAAATTTTTTTTCATTTGTAAATAACGTTTTATCATGATCATGTAACTACACAAATTGTAATGTTGTTTAATGATAAAAATTGTAAATTTTTTGTTTTGTGAATATTAATATCCACTTTAAATTGTGAGTAATTCGAATATATCTCCTCACATCTTCAATGAGGTAAGTGCTACAATAGTTTTGCTCATGAAAAAAGCCTGGACAAGAGATGGGATTTTGATATTTATTTTGCACTTCTTATGTTGCCAGGTCTGACAAGACCTATGGCAAACACTAAATCATAGTGAGCAATAAACAAAAACAATAAGTAATGCTTAATATATTTCAAATACAATAAACAGATTTTAATGAAAATGTTAAGGATTAGAATTATAAAACAGATTGAGGAACCATGCTTGTTCAGATGAGTATGAGACGAGTATGTTACAAATGATAATTATTATGCTATAAGCTATTTGAATTATACTTTTGTAGAATGAATGTTGTAATAAAGCTAGCATAATAAATTCGAAATGAATTGAATCACAATCACAAGTTAGAAATATCACCAAATGTGTATAGAATTGAGCATGGGAGCTCTCTATAAAAAATAACAACTCACAAGGTGCTGTAGTGTCTCCGTAACTTCGATAATAAAAAATATAGCCTTCAATACTTTCCCTGTTAGGGAAGAAGGTCTAAGGTACAATAGGAGGCTAAGATAGCAGTGTGCCAAATAATTACGTCGGACGAGAAAATAAAAAGTGCAAGGATAAGGAAAGAAGAAGAAGGGGAAGAAACACGGGGATGAGCCAAAATAAAAAGAGACACGCGGATAAAAAGTGTTATAAATTCCCATTTCACTGCAGCACTAGGGATACCCGCCTGGACACATTGATGGCTTTTTATATGGACCCTGGGCTCAGTGGGTTTCACTCCAAACACAGATATATACCACCCTTGTAAGTATATGGAAATATATATGTGCGGGGGGCTAACCAAACGGCCAGAAGCCAGGCCAAGAAGTCTAAATTCCCCGGAGACTACCCACCACTGCCGTCATATGGTCGGTCTTTTCCACCGTAATGTTTCTACCGTTCTTTTCGCTTCTGTTTTCTCTTCATGTTCACCTTTTGCTGCAGACCTGGGAAATACTTTCAGCATGTTGAAAACTTGTGGAAAAAGTGGACGAGCAGCTAGAAACTTTCATCAGTTTTGGATGTGCGTAATAAATCTTTGAAAGTTGTTGGGAACACGTTCATCAGAATCGCCATATAGTTAGTATGGAGGTTTTACTGGTTCTTTATACTTAATATTAAGACATGGTTTAATTTCTTCTGGTCTTTTAATTAGTCTTCCTGGCTGTGTTAATTCTGATCGAATTAGAATTCTTCTTATAATAGCTTCTAAATAATATTATTCTGATTGAAATGATTAATTGCTTTTTCTCATGATGTGTACATTTTGCTGTTTGAAAATATATATTTTATAAGATGGTTGGCCAATTACAGTTGAATAGAAGGTAGTGACTTGAACAACTTCTTTGTTGTGAAATCTTCTATTAAATCAAGTTAGGAATTAACTGTTCATTATTCAAAGGCTAACAGTCTTATTTCATTACAAAAAAATATTGTTTACAAATGAATCCTTGAATTAGAGGCTATTAGTTAATAAGGTATATTAATGATAGATAATAAGGTCATTAGTTAATAAGGTTAATAGATAATAAGGCCATTAATTAGTGGTAGAAGTTCTCCAAATCAACCCTTCCCCAAGTTTCACCTATAAATCAACCCTTTCTCTTCTATCTGCTTCAATCTATTTTGAAATATAATAAATAGATATAGCCTAGTATTCCCAATTTTTTTTTTCTGAGGATGATGCCCACATGAGCTCTAGGCTTGTGCGTGGGTAATGAGTGGGGTGATGATGAGATATGACGACTACTTTTTAGGCAGTCGGGACCGACGGCTTAACGTCTCCTCCGAAAGACGGGTTTCTATATTTATATGGAAAGTTTGATTTTTACAACACTTGAGTTCCAAAGCCCAATGGCGTCGCATTCAGTTGGATTATTTCACCCTGGAACAATTTTACAACATTCATAAAAACGGTGTTGAATTAAACAATTTTATCAATTCTCACCACAGATCTCTTTACCTGCAACAATAATCCTCCATTTTCTATCCTACTTTGTGAATCTCTTTGACTTTTAAAACTATTCCCATGAATGAAATAGCCCGAAATTATTACAACCATATACTCTTCAGTATAATATTACGAGTATATTATTTTCTTCTTCACCTGATGATTTTTTCAACAAATAATTCTGTTTAGCTTTATCTTTCGTTTCTGCTCCTTTTTTCAGTTCAATTTTTTATTCTTAGCACTCAACATCATCATCAACATCAACTATTTTTCTTTTTTACCTGATGTATAGCAGGATTCTTTTAACTTGTCAGGAAACAGCTTATTTAGCGTTAGTAAACGAGCGTACATCAATCAGCTGTTTTCTGACAATTTAAAAGAATCCTGCTATATTCTACAATGATTTATCCAGATAAATTTCTCGTTTCAGCTGGAGATAAATAATCAATCCTAGAATCCAACTCAACTCTGCTTATAGTGCTTTGATGACGTATACAGTATACAGAGAGGCCAGTAATGAAAGACCATCCACCCTCACAGCACGTTAATTAAATACAGTAACCCAGGAGAGACAGCAGCAAAAGTTCATTTGAATTGAAGGCACAACGTGACGAAATTGAGAAGGACTTGGAAGGGTGAAGGACACGACAAGAAGCAAAGGGACGAAGGGCCGGTCATCAATAAGTAAACGGTTGGAAAAGTTTTCGAATTCCCTTTCGACCCCAGACATAACATTTCCTACCACCCTGTAGGCTACACATTTCCTTCTTGTCAAAACTACCGACCCAAGAAGGAAGTTGACCTTGAATTCTCTCTCTCCCTGTCCAACCCCCTTTCTGGGGTCTCCCTTCGGCAGCCATTCTTTCTTATGTGTCCTCTCGGGGCCACTATTCCTTATAAACGTATCCGTAAAATTGTCAATTTTTGATCCCACCCCCATTCCTGTTAGCCCTGTAATGCCCTGCCACCATCCGCAAATAAGTAGGCCCCGAGGGTTGGCAACCCCCCAAGCCAAATTCGGGGGCGAAAGTTTTGACCCTACCGATATATCCGGAGTTATATTTTGGCGGTTGCTTCTTCACACTATCTTATACCAGAAATGAGGGCTGATGCGGCGATTTTCGGGAAGCCTAAGTAAGCGGTAAGTATTCGGATGTGAATGGTGTGAGTTGTTCAAAATGTCTGTTTGTTAAAATAGGGATGAATTCGATATTAAACATTGAACTGCCGCTCGAGTGAATGCGAGTCGATCACATAACTTTTATTTGTTGTGACATGGTTAAGGTTGAAATGTGACAGGTTAAGGCTAGGCGTACACCGGTTAGTCAAGACAAGGCAAGACGAGATTAGACACGTTTAGTCAAAGTAATTCACATAGTTGCTTATGAAGCAGTACACATCGATGCAATGACTAATCGGTGTGTGTTGCTTCATAAGCAACTATGTGAAGTACTGTGACTAAACTTGACTAATGTCGTCTTGTCTTGTCTTGACTAACCGGTGTACGCCTAGCCTCACAACTGTACGTTTTAAGATCACTTGCTCGATCGAAGAAGCTTCGAATGTGTATCTCACTGCATTAGATGGCCTTCGAAAAGTATTGAATATCACAGGATTAACGGAACTAACTAACAGGTAACCCTTTCTTAATCTTCGGGTTCATTCTGCCCTTCGTGGGAACTTTTAATCCCGAAGGGTGAAAAAGGTCTTACTGTTAGAAAAAAAACATTGCAACATTGCAACACAGTTATGAGCAGGTAGCAAGTCACGTTAATCGGATAAAAAATAATTGTCGTCAAGAGGGGTGAGAGTATCATCCTTTCTTTCTTCTCTCCTCTCCTTTTTTTCTTCCTCTTTCTTCTTCCTTTCCACCTGATTGATTTCACGGTGCGAATCTTCTCTACCTGCCGTCTTCTTTGTTCAAATAGGAAGGGTTGATCAACATTTTATCATTTTTTCATTTTACCTTTTGATTTCACAAGATCGGCGTTCTCACAAGCAAAAAGATTGCAGCAGACTTTACTGAACTGTAAAGTGTAATAGCATCAATTTTGACAAAGGTTACTACAATGTATTTGCTGGAACCCCCATCAAATATTGACATGAAAGTCGAAATTATTGATTTCTGACTCAGCAATGTATGAAAGAAAGTCCAGGATTTGATATTTATCGTTTGAAAATTCTGTTCAAACGAACGAGTTCGGAAATAAAGTTCATAGAATCCATATTTCCAGGACTTTTGACTCTGAAAACGATTAATATTGAATTATAAATTATATTTGAATTATTAATATATTGATGAAAAGAAGGATTGTTAGATTCAATTTTTCACTTTGACTGTTGTTTAAAACTTGTATTATTGTTTGACGTTGCCCATAACATTGTATTTGTTTCTTGGCAATAAATTTAAATCTATTAATTAACTTGAAGGTCATTTTTGTGCTGCATTTTAAGGGAAATACTCCTCTTCCTTCCTTATCAAAGGAGATCAGACCGATGTTTCCAATAGACAAGATTGCATCGGAAAAACTACAATTTTGAAAAATATCTTAGAGCATCGAGATCCGTATTAGGCCTATTACAAAAATCTATTAACACTTCATTAGCCCATATCTATAATGTCTGAATTTCTAATGATTCCATTGAAAATTTTATTTCAAATACTTCTATCTTGCTTACTGGGAACAATTTGAAATAATGGTGGAGGAAATGAACAATTTGATTTTCAATAGACGTCTTATCACCAAATGAGAACTTTAAATCTGAATTCTAGGAGTGAATGTATAAACATCGATTACAGTAATAGAATAATATACTGAGCCCCAACTCCAAATGGAGCTACTATGAATAGATGGAGAAAATTATGAATCTCAAAACATGTGAAATTGAGGGGATTGATTCAACTAAAGATAGCTGATACTTTTTATTTTCGTTCATTGATATTTTCTCTCCAGTTCAGTCTTCACAGTAATAAACAGTGATATGTTTCTCGACTCTCCAATTTAATACTAACTGATAATAATCGAAAGCGAATGAACTCTTGACTGAATTTGATGACAAAGACCATCGCTTCAAACATCCATCGGCCTCTTTACAATGATACTCCCACTTGCTGCCGACAAAGACAACAATACAGAGCAATCACATCAATTGCTTGACTTTACTTCAAACACAAATTTAATCACAACACAAATCTAATCAATTTCAGGCAGGTCTTGAATAAACTCGGTTGGTTTACCTTTGGAGCGTCTTCACAAAACGAGGACTGTATGGTGATTGGTCAGGGAAGGCAGGGGAGGGGGAATGGTTTAGCTAACAGAGGAAGGGGAGTATATCAATACTGGACAGAAAGGGGAATTGTGATTTGAAGGACTGTAGGATGGTCATGGATAGGAGGGGAGGAAAGGATAGTTTACCTTCACTTGAAACAAGATGAGAAATTGTAATTTGAAGGACAGAACGATAGTTGAGATGGTCAGGGGAACAAGGGAAGGAATTGGTTTACCTTAAGCAAGATGAGGAAATGTAATTAATTGAAGAGCCCTTTGGTCAGAGAGAAGGAAAGTCCAGTTCTGATTAGAGTAGCAGCCATGAGAGGGAGCAATGATGATCGTTGATGGGTTTTAGTGAGTCAGAGAGAAGGAAAGTCCAGTTCTGATTAGAGTAGCAGCCATGAGAGGGAGTGATGACGATCGTTGATGGGTTTTAGTGAGTCAGAGAGAAGGAAAGTCCAGTTCGGATTAGAGAGGCAGCCATGAGAGGGAGTGATGATAATCGTTGATGGGTTTCAGTAAGTGGGAGTTCGGCTGTGGGATGTTTGCCTCTGCGGAATTGGGAGGGGGGGGGTGAGTTGAGCGATATCTTGGTGATGTTCTTATACCCGGTAAACATTGACTCTTGTTTTAAGACTAGCCAACAGTAGGTGGGTGTCCAGTGGGGGAGAGGAGGGGGGGTGGTAAGGAGGAGGAGAGAAAGGAGACAAGGAGGAGAACAAGAAGAAGGGGACAAGAAAGAGAAAGGGAAGATGAGGAAGAAGGAGAAAATGAAGAGAATGAGGAAGAAAATAGAATAAAATGGAATATAAAGGAAGAATAAAAGTAGGAAATGAAATAGAGAAGAAAGAAGGAGGAGATGAAGATGGAGAAGAAGAATAAATAGGATGGGAGAGATGAAGAAGCAAAACAAGAAGAATGAGATCAACAAGAAGACGAAAAGGAGAAGAAGGAGGAGGAGGAGGAGGAGGAGGAGGAGGAGGAGGAGGAGGAGGAAGAGGGAGGAGGAGGTGGAGGAGGCAGGAGAAGGAGGAGGAGGAGGAGGGAGGAGGACGAGGAGGAGGAGGAGGAGGAGGAGGGAGGAGGAGGAGGAGGAGGAGGAGGAGGAGGAGGAGGAGGAGGAGGAGGAGGAAAGGGATGGATAAGAGGAGGAATTTAGAGAGAAGGATGAGAGGAAGACAAGGATGAAAAGGAGGTGAAAGAGAAAAGGAGGAGGAGGGAAAGAAAAGAGGTGGAAGAGAGGAGGACAAGGAGGGAATGAAGAGGGGAATAATTAAGAAGGATGGAGAAATGATGTGAAGAAGGAAGAAGAGAAGAGAGAACAGAGGAGGAGGAGAAGAAAAAGAGGAGGAAGAAGAAGTAGCATGAGAGAAGAAAGGAGAGGAGGTGTGGAGGAGAAGGAGAAACAGGATAAGCAGGAGGAGGAGGAGGAGGAAGAGGAGGAGGAGAAGGAGTAGTACTAATATTGTAGGAAGAAGCAGTTCCGAATTCATTGTTTGTCCGAGACACTGCCGATGTAAGTTATGGATTAGAGGGTGGGGAGTGGACGGGGGACGACTTTCCAAATCCCAATGGTTGGAGGGGGGGAAGGTTTACCAATGCTTGGTAAACTACCGCTCAGCCCCTGGGGGCGAAGACCGTTGGCTATATAAGTAGTGAAGTTTGGAAATGGAGGAAGTGGTGTGGCGAGGATAAGAAGAAGTAAGTGGAAAGTAGAGAAATAGGATGAGAGCTGGAGGAGGAGGAGGTGAAGGAGAATGAGGGAGAGGAGAAGAAGGAGGAGTGGGAGGAGGAATAGGAGGAGGAGCAGAAAGAAAATATTGAGAATATAAATGATAATGTGTCCACAATCAAATTTTTCATTCAATTCCATTCAATAAAATAGCCTTGATCTAATAACAGCTGATTAAGTGAAGTGCTCCTACATCAGACATGAACTTAGGCGTACACCCTACACCGGTTAGTCAAGACAAGACGAGATTAGTCACGTTCAGTCACAGTACTTCACAAAGTTGCTTATGAAGCAACACACACCGATTAGAATTGCATCAGTGTGTGCTGCTTCATAAGCAACTATGTGAATTACCGTGACTAATCTCGTCTTGTCTTGTCTTGACTAACCGGTGTACGCCTAGCATAATAATTCAAAATTTCATATCTTTTATAGGATTACCATACCAAATCAGCGGTTAGGTCAAGATTGTTGAATTGAAAGAATTGGATGAAAAATTTGAACGTGGACACACAATTATTGAAGAGTGATGATGGAAAAGAATATAAAAGACTGAATAAAGAGAGGTTGAATACAAACACAAACAACATAACTTAGAAAAATAATGGGAAGAGAATGAAGTAAAAAGTATGATTTAGCAGACATAAGCACAAAAATTCAAGATCCAGGTAACCATGTACAAAAAGGAATTGAAAAAGTTGATCAGAAGGTAGGAAGCCACGCTATCCAAACTAATAATAAAGTTAATGAATAAAAAGATTGAACGTTTTAATATGGATACCAACCAAAATTTTACCTTTCACAAAAAATCAAGTTATTATTATTATTTATTTATCTATTATTGATGTGAAAAAGTACCCAAATTTTGGTACCAGATATTGAATCCCATTATAATAGCCCTCATAACGCTCACTAATAATCCACCTTCTAATGCAATACCCAACACAAATATCTTTCCTCGGACTATCTCCCTGCTTTCCTTTTCTCCAAAATCCATATACTTCCTCTCAGCTTTCTCTTTCTACAAGACCTCGGACTATCTCTTAGCTTTCTCTTTCCAAGACCTTTGGGCCACTAGTCATGCCCTTTAAACACAATCCGTTCATTTCAATTTGCCGTTGCGATTATTGCCCTACAGCCCAGCCCAGACCCTTGTCTCCCTTTTAGCATAGCAGTTATTATCAACAGAGTAGTCCCTTGAATGCAAGGGACGAATAAATATGTTTAGTTAGTGGCCAACAGTGCTGTTCCCCAAATCCCTTGGAAAGTTCTCTCTATTTGGTGAATAACAGAGCGGCTACCTTAATGGAATCAATTCCTTGATTAATGCAAAATTCAACTCATTTAATGAAACCCAGTTTCTAGAAAAATACTTTTGAAAATATAGATACCATGCAATGGGAAACAGATATGCGTAACCTCATTAAAATTTAATGTTTAGAATATTAAAATTTGATGTTCAAATATGTTAAGAATGTTCAATTTTGGGAGACTATACTAAAACTTATCATCGAATTTATTTCAGTTGAAAAATGATTCTATCCAATGATTTTCTCTTAAGATAAAAGTAGGCTATTAACAAAAATATTTTTTTTCACTTCAAATGAACTTGTGAACATGAAATCTCTTATAATAGATATTGAATACGTTAGGAATGTTCAATTTTGGGAGACTATACTAAAACTTATCATCGAATTTATTTTAGTTACAAAATTATTATATTCCATGATTTCTCGTAAGATGAGAGTAGGCTATCAACAGAAATGTGTTTTTTACTTTAAATGGACTTCAACTTTCACTCATCAACTTCTGTATATCGGCCATCAAATTTGATAACAAAAAGCTAAAGTTCACTGAGAATAAAACACATAAATTATCAACGCTAATTTTGCACGTTTCACATGCGGCTATTTTAAAGGTGCAAGTATCTATATAGTTCCGTGTAATCAAAGCTTTGACAGTAGTAGCCTATTATAAAATTTAATAGCCTATAATATTAATAGCCTATTTTACAATTTTTAATCTATTGGACATATCATACAAAATATCCAAGTAACTAGTTCCATGTAATAAGACTTGAGAATAGTATCTATAGAGTTGTATTGAACAATTAGCCTTTAATCCATTAGCCACAACATACTCGCGAAATGTTATTCGAAGATCGTCATGATCCGGTTTGTTAGTGATAGGATTCACAGCAAAAGTGTAATAAAACAGCCAAATAGATCACCAGCAATCGAAGGGTGCCAATAACCCCTATCCTTCAATACAACACAAAAAATCTATATTTATTGCCAAGAAATAAAGAATTGGGAGTTGAGTTTGCAGTTGGAAATGAAAACATTTTTGAAGTGTAGGGTGACCGATATTTTGTCTTTTCAACTTTTGCGGGGTGTTTGAGGGGTGTGTAGCCCCGCCAGCATTACAGGGTTTCTTTATTTTATAGATGGTACCCGAACAGATACAAGGAAGTGGCGAATTCAAAAAGTGAACCCTTTTGCGCTACCAGGGATGACATGTGATTTATTTAAGGGTAGAGAAAGAGTTAAAAGGGTGAGAAGGTTCCGAAAAAAGGTGGCCCACAAAAAACTGCAACACATTTTTTGAGAATGGTGACTCCCGGGCACAACAATGACTATGGCAAAATATCGAAAGGGTAAATAATTGTTGTGCTTTGGGTACTGTTCTTTTTAAACGGCGAAAAATAACTTTTACCTGAAATCTTCTGGCTGTTTGTTCTGCGAAGGGTTAAAAGGGCGCAGTAATCCCGTGTAATGAGGACAGAACTCGGGTGAAATCACTTTTTGAAAAGAGTTTCGCTCACCCAAGTGAGTCTGCTGCTCTGCTTGCTGGTTGATAGAAGCCAGATGTTGAGAGTATGTGCTGTTGCTGCTTTTGTAGATGACCTAGAAAAAATACAGCAAATTTAGTTTGTGTAGTGGCTGGAGCTAGTGAAATGAACAGAATGTTAAAATTTTTCTCAGGAATAATCATGGAGCTCGTACAGATACTGTACTAGGAAAACCGAAAGAGAAATATTGTCTGTTGTAGTTCAAAATAAAAATGGTTCACTTCAACTACTGTTGTACTACACGGTTTCCTTATGTTGGGACCAACTGGGATTAACTACAGAGACTGTATATCAGTACTACAGTTTAACTGTAGATAAATCTACAGATTAACAGTACAGTCTATAATCAGTGATGATTCTTTAGTCTCTAGTATGAACTATTCGAATCATTCAATTAGCATTGTTTTCTATCTCGTCTAGATTCTGAGGTCCATTTTTGTATACAAATTTATGCGTACTTGTATTGGCGTTTGCTACAGGAATATTGTTTCTGATAATAAAGAGGTCTATCTCTAACATAGAAAACCAACTTTGCTGCCTACAATTCAGGTTTTTAGGTAGAGCAAGGTAAAAATAACCTTTCAAAGTTTTATGAAATTGAATTGATTTCAACAAACGATAGCTCATTTGCCACAGTCCATGAAGGCAGTCTAAACATTCTATTCATGAGGATTCGAATAATAATAATAGCCTAATTTATTATTAGATAAACGAGAAATGGCTGAACTCATTAATATTGTGAATCAGAAAGAGTAAATCGAATTCGTAAAAATTGCAAAGAAAGTTGAATTTAACATCAAGCACTAAGGAAAGTGGTAGTGGCAATACTGATGACGTGGAACGCCTACAAAAAATGAAAGAGCCGTCTGATTGGCCGATGAGCTGAACAGACGCCATTTTACGTTTCGACCAATAGCAGCTCGTAAACATGAGAACGATGGCCGTCAGTTGTGATGTGACGTTTTCGTATAGCTGTCTCCTGATTGGTTAAAATCGTAAAATGGTGACTGTTCATACCATTGGCCAATCAGGCGGCTTGTTTTTATGTTTCAACCAATCAGAAGCTAGCAGCTTGTAAACTTTAGAATGATGGACTGTCAAGTGTGATGTGACGTTTTCGTATAGCTGTCTCCTGATTGGTTGAAATCATAAAATGGCGAATGTTGAAACCATTGGCCAATCAGGTGGCTTGTTGAATTTGGAGGCATGACAACAGAATTGCCACTCCCTCTTTCATTAGTTTTTGATGTGAAATTCAGCTTTCTTGGCATCACTCATAACGATGTTAACGATAAGTATGAATATTCACTCGTATAAGTATTCATTCTACATTTAATATTGATACGAGGGTAAGTCAATTATTATCCGCAATAAAGGTATGTTTTTGTTTATGTTGGCAGTACTGTTGTTTTGCGTTGATGACATGTTTTTTGAATATTTGAGGTCACATCTGCGCATGTTTCAAGCTGCTAGGTTTGTTTCATTGTCGCTTTCTTGCTGTCAATCATGGCCGCTCCGCTTTCCGTTTGCACCAATGAAGAGCAACGGTCAGTGATTCGTTTTTTGTGGTCGGAAGGTGTATTAGGGGCCAAAACTCATAGATGACTTTCGGAATAATACGGAAATAGTGTTTCGCCACAACGGAGTATTTATGAATGGATTAAAAATTCAAAAATTGTCGCACAAGTGTTACGCATGATAAAGGAGTCGTGAGCAGCGTTTAAAACTGATGCTTACGGTTCTTTATTGGGACTCACAAGGTCCAGTATTGGAACATTATCAGGGAAGGGGGACAAAAATAAACAGTAATATGTTACAGTAAGATGCTTACTGCCAAGCTAAAGCCTGCAATTAGAAGCAAACGCCGAGGATTGCAGTCAAAAGGTGTTGTTTTGTTGCACGACAATGCCCGTCAGCATACTGCTGCCCACACTGCTGAAACGCTCAGGAAATTAAAATCTGAAGTACTGGATCATCCTCCACATAGTCCTGATCTTGCTCCTTCTGATCATTACTTGTTTGGTCCATTCAAAGAGGCATTAAAAGGCCGTAGATTCACCACGAATGAAGCATTGAAAGAAGCGGTGCATTCCTGGCTTGCATCTCAACCAAAAACATTTTTTTATGAGGGTATCAGGAACCTTGAACAACAATGGACCAATTGCGTTGAAAAGCAAGGAAACTATGTCAAAAAATGATGTACTTGTAGGTTTGCTATTTGATTCCAAAAAAATGTTATAACTGTATTGCGGATAATAATTGACTTACCCTCGTATTTTGAACATTTATCAAGAATGTATTGAATTATATGTAATTTATCGCATTATCATTAATATTTGAAATTTGAAAATTTATCGGAAAAGTGATAAATTGCAATGGGACAGATAAAATTATAATATTTAATATCTTATTTTTATTTATTATCCACTTAGGCCTATCAAACATTTATTAAATTGAAAAATTGAGTGTAGGCCTACGTACCTAATAATTAATTTTCGTCAAATACGAGAAATATTACTCCAATGAATAGTGAAAAAGGAAATTAGGAAGAGTTGCTTGAATTTCTACTAGATATGTTTAGTTTCATACCATATAAGGCTAGGCTGGTTAGTAAGACAAGACAAGACGATTAATCACGTCAACACAGTACTACATAGACGACACACCGATTGATCGGTGTACCGCTTCATGTAATTACTGTGACTAAACGTGACTAATCTCGTCTTGTCTTGTCTTGACTAACTTCACATAGTTGCTTATGAAACAACACACACCGATTAATCATTGCATCGGTGTGTACTGCTTCAGAAGTAACTATGTGAATTACTGTGACCAAACGTGACTAATCTCGTCTTGTCTTGTCTTGACTAACCGGTGTACTCCTAGCCTTTTATACTCTGGTCTCATGAAATTACAGTTCCTGTTTGCGTTAATATGGCGTACGTCCCATATGCAGATGTTGAACAGGTTACGAGGGTCCCAAAACTGACTGTCAACTAGCACGCTTTGGGCACGAGACAATCTACTAGACTTGTTAGAGTAGATACAGTAGATTAGTATAATAGAAGTGGTTGACTAGTTCTATAAACTGAACCAGTCGCCTGAACAAACCTGGACGAATTGATCGGTTGAACTGCAGTGAGTCCCAGTTGGTTTTCAGTATGGTTAACGTTTTGAAGTCTGCTTGCCCACTTGTGAGTTTTTGGAAGGTTTTGGTTTGGTTCCGCAACTTGTCTGTAGACAAAGAAGGTGAGTACAATATAGTTGTGATCGATAAGCAAAATATATCGATAAATCGATAATCGAAACATTTAGAATATTATAACAAGTAGTTGTTTCTTAACCCTCACCCAGGAATAGAATTTTCTCTAATTAAATTACGATTTTTTTGTGACTGTGTCTTCTTTCTATGCTTTTATTGCACAAATGTAGAACATTCATTTATTTAATGCCAAAATATTTTTTTTTTGCAAATACAGTAGTACTAGTTTTAATAAATAGAATAATTTGGTTTCAGATTCAAAGTGAATTCACAGCTAGATATAGATTGATTTTATTTAGGCTAAAAGCAACTCTTTACACACTATGTCTTAAGGACTCTGAAAGTGTAAACGACAAAAATATTGGAAGAAACCTTGAAATGATTAATCAATAGGTGAGTTTTATATTATACGTACAATATTTTATATCATATTTTTTATAGGTAAGGATTCATATTGATTTGAACTTTGAATCAAGCTTGTTAATTTTGTTTCTTATTCGAATTAGTTGAACCCAATTTGAGAGGATTCGTGACTTTCAATCCTTCGCAGCGCATTTTCATATTTGGATATTCTGACTCAACTAATATTTTCCTACCAGAAAAATCACCTGAATTCAATCACAAGAATATTGAGTACATTTCAATAGTAAGCAAAGTATTTTTCGATTTTTGGATGCAGTATCTTGTATCCTGTATTTCCTTGAACGTTTTATATATTCTGCTATGTTCTGAATCAATTTTATTCTAATGATTGTTATATTGATTTTCATTTATTACATGTTTTACTAATACCGTTCAACAGAGAATTTCTACAGAACTGGGGTATAGGAAAAACTGCAATGATAGTTTTGAATATTATGAAGAAAACATTACTTACTAAATTCAACATTCCTATGAAAGTAAGTTGTTTGAAAAATATCATCATGAAAACATTCGCAATTTATGATTTTGAACCAATCCAACTAACAGTTTTTTGAAGTAAGATTCCAGGGAAATTTATATTTCCTCAATTTTTTATCATTGTCTTAATAGATGTTTTCAAGTAAAACCGTCAATCTTACAAATTTAAGCAAATTTATAAGAATGCTCCAACGTTTTTCAATGGTTCAATTGGGCGTACGCCATTTTTACCCGAAGCTTTTCAATGGTCAGAAGGTATCCAATGTCAATAGAGGCCAACCCTAGTCCAGTGAACGTTAGGTGGATGAGAAGGAAGATAGGAAATAGTTCGAGATAGAAAGAGAGAGTGTGACTCAACAAAAAAGCATATCTGACCGGACCCTTTGGCAAAGGGTGACTCGTAGGACAGAGCTCTTCTGCGCATGCGCCAAGGGTTAACTTTCAACCCCCACCCCACCACCCATGCCACGGTCCACCATGGATGACTTGATCCCGCTGGTCTTTGAGGAGATTTTTTGATTCAGGAAATAAGCTCAAGTATTGATTTGCTTGATTGAATGGTATGGATATTTTGTCATGTACGTGAATTTTTTGCAGAATACGTTTAGAGTATATATTTAACAGAGTTTATATGTAATAGAGTATACAGTATATGAATTTTAATAACCATAATATCCTACTGAATAAAATCAACGCAAACGAGAATTTTAATTCAATGATACAATGACATGCGATGCATGCCTTTTGAAATAATGATTATTCGAATTGAAAAATTTCTCATCGATTACAGAAAAAAAATACTATTTTCAAGTCAACGATATCCTATGCCTAGTCGGAAGTCATTGGAAAGTCTAGGAAATCAATGCGTCGTTTATTACCATTCGATTCGTAGTAATCACAATATTAAATCGACATTTTATTGAAAAATGGTTTCATTTCTCATGAAGTTTTAGTTCCAAAAGAGGTCACTATGATTTAGCTCATCTGAATGCTCATGTGTTTTGATTGTTTGATTAATTTAATACTTCGGGTTCAGCACTGCGTTCAAGTTTTAATCAACTACATTAATAAATTAGCATGTGCATTGTGTAACTAGGCATTATTTGTTAAACACTATTTCTCATCAGTGCAGGTTAGGCGTCAAGTCATACAGATGATAATCACGTTTAGTCATTAGTTTATTTTACATAGCCTCGCCAAACACACACTGATTAGTCATTGCATCGGTGTGTCCTGCTTCATAAGCAACTATGTGAATAATTGTGACTAAACGTGACTAATCTCGTCTTATCTTGTCTTGATTAACCGGTGTACGCCTAGCCTTGAAGCTATTTATATCATAGGTATACTCTTGAAAATTATAATGAAGACTGCTTATCATCAAACAGTTTTCATTCAGTGTACATACATTTAGTTCAACTCACAGTTCTCATGAGGTCTTAAAGTTTCTCTTCATCATGAGTATTCTCTTAGGCTAGGCGAACACCGGTTAGTCAAGACAAGACAAGACGAGATTAGTCACGTTTAGTCACAGTACTTTACAAAGTTCCTCATGATGCAACACACACCGATGCAATGACTAATTGGTGTGTGTTGCTTCATGAGGAACTATGTAAAGTACTGTGACTAAACGTGACTAATCTCGTCTTGTCTTGTCTTGACTAACCGGTGTACGCCCAGCCTTAGAGTCATGAAGTTGACTTCTGATTAAGAAATTAACCATAGAGAAGCGATACTGATCTTATCTCTAATCTGTTATCTGTGAAGTAACCTACAGTTCTCATTTCTTCTAACTTCTCATTTCTAACTTTTCCCAAACATTGAAAAATACTGAAGAGAGTTCCTAAATGATTTCTATAACTACAAAAGCTACGACACGTGAACCTGTATCACCGCTATTAAAATATACCTGCTTCATAATAATCATTTGCTTTACAATATTCGCTTGAATGACGCTATTTGAACAGGACTTCGCTCATAACGTCTCCAATCAAACCAACATTCAACAAACAGTCCAGAGGCTTTGTACGCTACTCGTGTGGCCTCTCTATGTGCCAATAATTATCATCACATGTGTAGACACAAGGAAGATGATTATTTGATGTACCTATTGAGTAGAGAAGTCACCTGTCAAACGTGGAGCAAGCTTTCATTTTCCACTCCATTGATTGCTATACTTGAAACATAGATATATTTATAGGTTACATACGTTTGAAACTTCCGTGATATAGATATTTTATAAGGGTCGAGACATTGCTATGTGGATGGAACGTGAGAAAATAGTTGCTAATGAAGAGAATTAGTTTGGTCATGTCACTTTGTTGTTGAAGAGCAATTAACTGTTAAACTATAGGGACTGCGGTTTCTTGTTTGAGCAAGTGTTGAACTATATATAGTAGTTTGAAATAATGTTGTTTGAAGCTAGTTGTAAGATCTGAATTGAATCATATTGAATCATGAGGTTGTAGAAAATTTTGTGATAGGTAGCATTGTCCAAGAATTTAATAAGATTCTCAAGTCAATACAATGTCAATGTTTAAATATTATTGTAGGAATCATAGTTGATTTGAAATTCGAGCTTTCTATAAGTCAGCTAGTTGCTGGAAATCTGAATTTATTCACAGTAAAATGACGTCATCTTACGAAACCAGTAAGAGAAGTATCTTCATGCGTGTTTTTAACTGTAGACGGGACCTTACAGTTTACCAGTTCACTGTTAATTATACAACACAAGTCTGATGATGTCCAACAACAGGACAGTGTAAAAATCCCTACTGAGCTCCGTAAAATGACGTCATCTCAAGGTTGTCAAATTCAATTGGCTTTCGATCATTACTACATTACTATAATTACTATATTACGTTCATTATTTCGTAGAATTATCACTATTTCTTTGCAAGCTGTTACATTTCTGTTACAAATAAAATAAGTGATGGTTGATCGTAGATCAATCTCGATTCACGTTTTTGCAATCGCCTCTTCGTCTTTTAAAGTCCACTATAATGCTAGTTCATACATTCTACTATAATGCTTTTTCATTAATATTGGTAATTTATATCGTACTGGTTTATTTCTGTTATAAATGAAATTGAGAGCTGGATGACCATTTTTAGTATAAAAAGCCTACTATAATGCTACTGAGTGGTTCATAGAAAATAATTGATGAATTTTGCGAATTTCTCAGTGCAAAAAACTCAAGTTGAGTCTCGAAATGGACCAGTTCTTTCCGGATTCACGGTAAAATGATGAGACAAATGAAATTCGAGGATATCAAACTAAAGATTGAGAGCCTGTAGATTTGTCGGCCTTCACGAATAACCCGGAGAATAACCAAGACAACCTTTTCTCTCGTCCCTATTATTAATTCCTGTGGAAAGGAATATCTTTCGTTGCTTTTGTAAAAGAAGAAGGCCGAGCCGAGTTTATTTACCCGGCTTTCAGTGGAGGTAAATACGATATGGAAAGATCTGGACTCCATTTCTATTGTTTTCATTTTCCATTCTGAATGCCCCGCCGTAGAACAAAAGAAAAAGAGATCTTAATGAGGGATGAAATGAAGGTGAATAGGATAAGGAGGGGGTGGAGGAGGAGGGGGAGGAAATGGACAAAGAAACGAGGTAGGGAAGAATAAGAAAAACGGAGGAATAATTTAGGGAATGAGGGAATGACCGAGGGTTGGTGTATCCAAGGGGTGGCTATTAGAGATATGAGGGTGGGGGCGGGTGGTGGAGGGGGTGAGTAATGAAAAAGGAAGATTGGCCAGCAGCAAGGGATGTTTCTTCTGGACGATTGAGGCGGGGGTGGATGACGCGTCTTGAATTTCCCTCAGATTGGGGTTGCTCGTCCAGAATAAACGTCACTGAATAGTGGCTGATAAAAATGGAACGTCCGTGATGATAATATTGATAAGCTGTGTTTATGCTTCAGCGTGGATGAGTTATAGCTGGTTATAAAGGGAATGTATTGGGAAATGAATATTCTAGAACCCATGTTATAGAACATAATCAAAAATGATCGATCAAATGCTGCAAAAATGAACTTTTCTTACTAAACTCTTTAATAATCTTCAACTCTTTAATCTTCTCGAATACTTATACATTATTTGTTTAATCATTCATAATGATTATGAATTAAAAGAATAATTACAAAATAAAAATTATAATTTATTTTCTAATTATTCTATTGGAAATGATTGTATTTATTACATATTGTGAATCACATCGATAAATTGAATTCTATATGAATCGTTTGTTTTCAAACCATCAAGTTAATGAAAGGGAGGAAAAGAAGGAGAAGAATAGGAGAAGAAGAAGAAGAAGAAGAAGAAGAAGAAGAAGAAGAAGAAGAAGAAGAAGAAGAAGAAGAAGAAGAAGAAGAAGAAGAAGAAGAAGAAGAAGAAGAAGAAGAAGAAGAAGAAGAAGAAGAAGAAGAAGAAGAAGAAGAAGAAGAAGAAGAAGAAGAAGAAGAAGAAGAAGAAGAAGAAGAAGAAGAAGAAGAAGAAGAAGAAGAAGAAGAAGAAGAAGAAGAAGAAGAAGAAGAAGAAGAAGAAGAAGAAGAAGAAGAAGAAGAAGAAGAAGAAGAAGAAGAAGAAGAAGAAGAAGAAGAAGAAGAAGAAGAAGAAGAAGAAGAAGAAGAGAAGAAGAAGAAGAAGAAGAAGAAGAAGAAGAAGAAGAAGAAGAAGAAGAAGAAGAAGAAGAAGAAGAAGAAGATGAAGAAGAAGAATGTGGTTTGAAGTAGTGAATGACTAGTAAGAGTGGCTGGCAAAGCAGTAGCAGTAGCAGTGAGTGCATTTGACAGAGCCGAGGAGAAAAGGACAGCCCCGCCAAGTAGAAACGGAATAAATAAATAGAAGCAGGGCGGGCAACGAAAGGCGGAAACGAAACAAGTTTTGTATTAAGGCAAAATAAAAGTGTCGATTTATCAGTGAGGGGCGAAGGGTGGGGGGAACGACGGACAGAGATGCATTTTTTCCATTTTCGTGGGGCTCTCGATCACCTCTTCCGAGGCTTAAAATTTCCAGAGCTGCTTGTGCTGGAAGGTGTGTGTTTTTTGTGAATGCAGGAAAAGAGTGAGATTTTTCGAGGAGCTGCTACCAACTCATTCAGGTTTCTATTCTTTCTCCTTCTTTCTCGGCTTTCTCCTTCTTTCTCCTTTCTCCAGGTTTCTCCGCTTCTTTCTCCTCTACTACTTCATTCTTCTTCTTCAGCTTCTTTATCATCATCATATTTCAATTCCTCATTCTTCTCTTCTCTATTTTCTATTTCTAATTTTCATGTTTTTCCCATTAGTAGATCTTCTCTTATTCTGTTATTCTTCTTCTTGTTACTTCATCTCTTGAATCTTCTAATTCGTCTCGTAATTCTTCTAATTCTTCATCTCTTAAATCTTCTAATTCGCATTCATCCTCTTTTCCTTCTTTTTTTTATCATCATCATTATTATCTTCATCTCTTCTTTTCATCCTTTTTCTTCCGCCTCTTTTTTAATTTTTGCATCCAAGGTTGATCTTTCTTCTCTTCGGCTTCTGCTTTTCTATCTCCGCTTATTTTCTCCTTCTAATCCTTCTTCTTCGTCTTCTTAATATTTTTCTTTTCGCTTCTCCTTTTTCTTCTTTCCTTCTTCCGTAGTTTCACCTCTCATTTTTTATTTCTCATTCCTTTTTACATCTTTTCCCCACTTTTTTCTTTTTCTTCTTATTTTCAGTTCTCCTTCCTTCTTATTTTTCATTCTTCTTCATCTTGTCATTCTTCTTCTCTTGTATTCGTGGTTCTTCTTCTATCTCTTCTCTTCTTTCCAAATTTCTTCTCCTTTTTCTTTCACTCCTCCTTCTTCTCTCTTTTTTTGTATTGCTACTTTTTTGTGGGGGGTCCCGCAGGAGAACTGAGATCGGCCCAGTCTCAATAAATCATTGCATTGATCTGGTAGATGGCGGGGTAGGGAGGGGGTTTGGTTTAAATTGATGGTCCACTTTTGAGATGTGTCGAGTCAGTGAAACACTATTAGGCAACCAGAGTAACCCCCCTCCCCTACTTACCAACTTCCAAGAGTGAATGTTGCAGCTACTGCATTCAATCCTCTTTTTTCTGTGATACAACTGACATCAACTACTTCACTCTACCTAGAGATGCCCTCGCATGTATATTGTATACTCACGCCCCCTGGCTACTGAGCTCTGTGCAGAACCAGTTGTATTGGGAACCCTTTTCACTTGCACGTTTTCGCAAAGTCACTCTGCAAACTCATATTTGAGATAGAATGATTTTTCGTTCTAGAATAGAGAGATATACTCGATTAGAAAGATTACTCATTGGTTCTAATCTCTCATTTCTTTTCCTATTTTGCTGTTCTCACTGTCAATCCGAATGTAGTACAGAAGTTCATAATTCATATTGATTTACAGACACACAAATAATAACAATGAAGAAAAAATCGAGTCTATCTGGAGTTCATATATTCATTCTAGGCCTTAGTAACACAAATCATCTCAATCCTTATAGCAACAATACAAGTCAAAATAAGTTAATTCGATTATCGTCATTTATTTCCAATACATTTTTAATCAATTAGCAAGGAGCTATTCCAATACCCCCGTTTTTGTCTACATTCAAGGAAGTCCCCATGTTTTCCTGATCTATAATACAATATACAGAAAATAATAAACAGAATCATTTAAATATGTACAAAATCAATACAAGTCAAATTGATTTAACTCGATTATTCAAATTTATTTCTAAATTCTATTCCTAATCAATTAGCAAGGAACTTACTCCAATTATACCCCTATGTGTTTGTCTACATTCAGGAAAGCCTTAATATTTTTCTGATCTACAATACAAGATACAGAATATATTAAAAGAATCATAAGTAAGTAGCCTACAGAAGCAACTCAAGTCAAATCAAGTTGATTCGATTATTCACATTTCTTTCTAAAATACATTCCCAATCAATTAGCAAGGAACTGACTCCAATTATTGTGGTTTTTGTCCACATTCGGAAAGGCCTTCACGTTTTTATGATCTGTAATACAGGCTTTCTCTCATCAGTGTTGGAATAGTGGTTGAGCCAAGTCAGCCAGCCGAGCAAAACAAGAGTTTGAGTCGGGTCCAGGCAAGCTATCCAAGCTGGCTATCTTCTCAAAGATGAGTTTCTTCTTGGAAGTCGAACGGCCAAATTTTAGGGCAAGATGCTAAGTGCCCCGGGGGGGATTCATTAATCATCGGGGGTGGGAGAGACTGTTCAGGACAGTGAGTAAAGACAGGGGAAGAAGGAGAGAACGTGCATTTCTCTTTTGGGGGTGGTTTTTGAGAAGGGAGGGTGTGGGGTGGATGCGGTCGTGTTCCGACCTTTTTCGTGAGGTGGTGGGGAGGGTTGGAGGGTGACTGTGGTCAGAGACTTGCGCCTGCCTAAGGGGCCAGCTGGACTTTGCCCCCCCACCTACCCCTAAAATCAATACAAAACTTTGCTGGCCCTCTCTTGTCCTTCTTTTGCCATCTCTTTCTCCTTCTCCTTCTTTCTCTCTTACTCATCCGAACTTCGCCATATCCCACGCTATTGGTCCAGCTCCCACACACACAATATTCCAATCCACCCCTGGCCGGTGTTTGCTTGGTTTTTATATTATTCGCCCCATACGATACAGGTGGCTGAGTTGAATGCTTTGAATGTTCAGAAAAAATACGAACAATTGGTATTTCCGTTCCTCATACAATTCACACAAATAGTCCAAATTCAGGTTTTGTCATATCATCTTACTAAATCAACAATTCGCTCTTCGAAAACAGAAGCAGGACAATTTCAGAATTATCGAAACAAGTCTGTTTTAGAGTTGCAAACAGCGAATGAAAAAATTCAAAAGTTATAGAAACTTTCTGTCCTCTTATCTCTCTCTTACTGATTTTCTTTCTCTGTTGTCATTTCCCACTCCACGCTCTCTCTCAGTTCCTCCTCGTTTATCCGCCACCTCTCTCTTCATCTTCCGTCCTCTTCCCAAGCTGTCCCCAACTTCATCCTATTTAAATCCCCGCTGACGGTCCGTCAGCCATCCGTCCGGCTTACAACTTACGTCGACTACTAAGTACTAAGTCCTAAGTCCGGCCAAGCTCCTGCGTGTACACATAACAACAGCCTTAGTCCTAGCATTACGGCCCAGTCACGTCCATTCTCGTAAGCCTCATAGGCGTCATCAACATAACCTGAATTCACGAAGAAAATGGTTGTTTAGGTAAATTGCAAAACCTCAATCGAAAAACAAGCATCATCAAACAATCAACATAACCTAAATTTTTTAATAAAACTCTTGTTTAGATGAAATATCAAGAGATGATCCTTATTCTTTTATAGGATTCTATATAGTAATTTATCATTAATTTATGAAGAATAGAGTAGAATCTATTTAATATTTGGAAATAATAATAGTTGACTTTGCAATATATTTCTAGTAAGATTCAGTCATTATGCTTTTGAAATCGATTAAGAAGAGCAACCGTGTAGGTGCGTCTGTGCGGGAACCCAACAAACATGACGTGTCTGTTTCATTGTAGATTTCATTAGTTCATTTGTGTACTAAGGCTAGGCGTACACCGGTTAGTCAAGACAAGAAAAGACAAGATTAGTCACGTTTAGTCACAGTAATTCACATAGTTGCTTATGAAGCAACACACACCGATTAGTCATTGCATCGGTGTGTGCTGCTTCATAAGCAACTATGTGAATTATTGTGACTAAACGTGACTAATCTCGTCTTGTCTTGTCTTGACTAACCGGTGTACGCCTAGCCTTATGGATCCAATAGCACTATTGAATCAATAACCATGTGTTTTAAAATTAAAAATTAAAGTTATTGATTCAATAAGTCTATTGAACGACTGAAAAACCGGGCATAAATCACTCAAATAGCTCTTAGCTAGAGGGACATCATAAATTGTATTGTAATTGTATTAAGTAATAAATTGAAATTGAAACAGGTACCTCTAATAAACCAATACAGGTACTATAATAACAGGTACTTTAATGAACCTATTAACAAGTAACCTGTTCTAGATTATGGTTGACAAAAAAGGCATGAGATTACCCCGACAGATAAAATTAGAATAGATTACAATTAGTTTAGAATATACTTGAAGAATTTATTGTCTTTGGTACTACATAGAAAGTTGGTAAGTAAATAGAGTAGATGAGCTAGAAGGCAGAGGTAGAGAGGCCTGTTAGTCTCTGATAAACGGTCGGACATTGCAGTCTGCAGCAAGAGCCGTCACTCTCGGTTAAGTTACGATGGAGGTCTAGGCAGAGTAGTTCCCATTTCGGTCCGCCACTTTCGACCAACTGCTAGCCCCCCCAAATGAAATAGCCTTGGGTGGTTGTCTCGGAGGGGGGCGCTAAAGTCCAGTAAGTTAGTGGGTGGCGGGGAGGGGGGGTGGTTAAAGGGAAACTTCCTTCCGGCACTGGCTGTGGCTGTCCTGTCGTATCTTAACCAACTTGACTGTCCCCAGAACGCAGAGGAAGAGAAGTAAATCTCCAGTCAACATGTCCCTTATTTCCTCTGTCCGTCCCTCTCTTTAAACGCTGCACTGTCCTTAGGCCACAACTGAAATCCGTTTTTGGTCCTTTCCCGTTCGTTACCCACGCTGACTCCTTCTGAAACCAACTTCTTCTTCTTCTTCTCTCATTTCTTCTTCTTCTTCTTCTTCCTCTTCTTCTTCTTCTTCTTCTTCTTCCTCTTCCTTGTCTTCTTCTTCTTCTTCTTCTTCTTCTTGCTTCTTCCTCTTCTTCTTCTTTTTCTTCATCTTTTCTTCTTCTTCTTCTTCTTCTTCTTCTTCTTCTTCTTCTTCTTCTTCTTCTTCTTCTTCCTTAGTTTATTCTTATTCCTATCCGCTTTTCTCAACTTTCATCTTCTGTTTTCTCATTTAACTTTTCCTCTTGTCGTTTTATTATTCTTCTCGTACTTCTTCTCCATATTGTTCTATTTTTGTTATCCTCTCATACCACTCTTATCCTTCTACTAAGTAAACATTTCCCCATTCACTTTTCCTCCTTTCTCTCATTTGTCACTTCTCAATCTTCTTTCTCTTCTCTCCCAAACCTCCCTCTTATTACCCTTTTGTCTTTCTTTCTCCTGTATTTTCTTCATCGTCTTATTCTTCTACTTATCCTCCCACTTCTACTTCTTCTTTCCTCTATCTCCACCATTTCTCGTTATTTGCTGTTTTCCTTACTTATTTTTATTCTCCTGTTATTATTGTTCTCAGCTTCTTCATTTTTCCTCTTATTCTCCTTCTACCACGTCTCTTTCTCCTTTTTCAATCCTTATCTTCTGTATAACGCTTCACTCCTTCTCCTCATTCACTCTGTCTCTCCTCTCTCTATTTTTTCTTCTCTTGTTCAATAACCTATTTTTCTATAACCTCCCCTTTACTCGTCTTCTTATTTTTTCACATAACCTTGTTTTTAATGATCGAGTTCTTCTTTCTCATTCTTCTTCTTCGTCTCTCTCCTCTTCTATTTCTTGTTTCTGGTATCTCACCAAATGTCCTTGTAAGTTTACAACCCCGACTTCACTTGGAATGAATGGACATCAAGACGAACAGTTTTGGACGTCCGCTCGGCTAACTACAACTGTCGGCCATTTCTCCACCTCCTCCTCCTCCTCCTCCTCCTCCTCCTCCTCCTCCTCCTCCTCCTCTACCTCCTCCCCCCCTTCTTCTTTCTCTTCCTCATCACCCTCTGAGTCTGCCACAGTACTTCAATCAACTCTCGTTTCCCTGTTTAAGTACAGTTGTCCAGTAGTTGCCAGTTGAGGAGAATTATTCGACTTCAAGCCCTGTTCGCCTCGCATTTAATCACTCCCAGTATCTCAGCTGAGTAACTACTTGACCCTCCACTTGATGTGCTACACTAATTACGAAACTTTTTTGAGTGTCCAACACCAATGAATAGTTTTTGAAAATGCTTGTTGTCGATTCCAACTGTCAGCTTTATAACAATATAAATTGAATTAATATAAAAACTATAATATAAATATTAGTTTGATTTAAAAAAATAATTCCAATCGGATTATAGAAGGGAGTATTCGAGAATAATTGGAGTGGATAACAACGGTAATCTAATTCGATTAACTTTGTATACAGAGAGATATTTTCTAATAATAATTCTCTATCAACAGAATAAGATTTGACTTTCAAGTATCATAGTTTACTTACAAAATAATTATTTATATTACTTGTAGGGACACGGCTAGCGTACAAGTTTTAACTTTCGTTTTATTATTTTATGGGAGAACAAAATTGATTTGATTGAGCCAATTTTCCATGCTAAGCTCTTTATAAAATGAGGAATGACCAAATAAGTCATTTAGCAGTCATTTAGCACTATCATTATAGCAGTGTCTTAGTAAAAGCATAGACAAAACATATTGTGACATAAACACACCAACGACAATCTAATTTCTTCATAAATTGTCTTTGGTATGAATCAAAGATATTCCATTCTCTATTTCATCCTTGGCAGGGCTGAATTCACATATGGGCTGAATGGACTTTAGCCCAGGGTGGCAGAATTCAGGGGGCGTAAGATTTTAGTAAAAAAGTGAAAAATGAATTATTCCAAAACTTAGAAATATGTGAAAAAATTACTTGTAACAAATTTGTAAACTGAAAAAATTGTGAATTGGAATTGTTTAAACAATCAATTTGATTTGTGGCTGGGGAGGGGGCAAATTGTAGATAGCCCAAATCTTCTAAAACTAAAACTGAATTTAGTTCATTTTTGACCATCTTGAAAATTTATGAATGTCATAAGTTGGTGAGAGCTGGATGCAGTGATTAATTTTACAGTAGATAAATGAAAGACAAATTGAAATAATTGTTACATCAAGAAGCAGATCTTTAGATAAGATAAAGAGAGAAGACGAGGTGAAATAAGTAAGTGAAGTAAGACGAAGAAGTGAAGAAGAAAAAGAAGATCGAGAAGAAGAAGAAGAAGAAGTAAACGAAGAAGAAGAAGAAAGAGTAAACGAGTGAGCAATGAGTACAATGTAGTGAGGAGTTTGAGCTCAAGGGAACAGTGGCTGAAGAAAAATAGAGTGGAGACGACATGAAAATATTCCCACTTATCACAACATCATTTCTCTACCCAAACTGCTTTCTCGCACTGTCACACTTCTTTCTCTCACTTTCTCTCTCTCTCTCCTCATCTCTTCTTCCCCTTTTTCTCACACAATCTCTCTCTTTCTCACTTCCTGGGAACTAACATGTCCTGGTCGAGGCCGTCTCGGTCCCTTCTTTCAAAATACATTTTCTTCTTATAATTTATTTATATCCCAAAGGACAACAAAGCATCTACATTACTTCAGGGAGCCTCCTCAAAGTGAGGATGGGGAGGGGGAAGGAAGCGGTGACCCGTTGAAGTAGTAATATTCCAAACAAAGTTATAGGATGGGAAATGAAGTCGCTCTGTATCATCAAATTATTTATCGTCCTCTTCAGCGGTATCTTTTCTGCACTGGCTTCGTTTTGAAAACTTATTTTCATGCGTTTTGTGGTGGAGTGCGAGGGAGATTTTTGACCCTCAAGTACTTCTTGGATCTTATTTCGTTTGTCTTTTTTGTCGTGAATCTGTTTCTCATCTTTAAAATACAAACAATTTTTTTTAAAATCTGTTTGCCATCTTTAAAAGCAAACTAAAAATTAAATTGTAGAATAATTGCAACTTCTATTTCAACTTTGTCCCAGCCTTATAATATACATCACATCGAAATCTTAATAATAGGATTTATTCAGTAGATTACTTTATCATTTCATTATCACTATTTATCGATTAAAACTTACTGAATAGATAAATGTTGCAATTATTCAATATCATAGATTCATAATAGAAATACACTATCAAGATTTCCATTCTATTGTTCATTATATTATATGATTAATAGGTAGATGGGTGTTTTTCTGAAACGTATATCCTGAAGTATATCTTATCTACATATATGAACCTGAGCAAGATATTTTTCAAGGTGCATTTTACTTACCTTGTCGAACCGCTACTGTAGCATAGTTGGGAAGAGTATTTTTAATTTGAAATAAACATTTTTTTAATAAGTAGCCTACAAGAGACTCAACAAATAACTTGACCTGCGAATTAAGTAGCGAACCTGCGAATTGAAACCAATATGAAAGCAAACAATATTATGAAAGCAATAAATTAATACCTGACAAAATGAACTTCAAGTTTATGATAGATGGATGAAATTCATGAAACTTTAACTTCACATACATGATGGGTGGACGATATGAGACGGAAGATCACTAAAGTGTGCAAGAGAGACATTGAGATCGTTCAAGACTTTCCCCCAATTAAGGCAATAGCTTTTAATTGGATCATACGTCGAAGGTAGACTATTCATTAGAGAGACAGTTTCCGACGCTCCATAAGAATAGAGATGCATGACACACGGGTACTTCGACAACATAGGGCAAGTCCTTAGGGAAAGGGTGGGTCCTTTCCTTTCCGTCTTTCCAAAGGGCGCAATGTGTGACCGAAAGGGCCTGCCCTTTGACCCAAGGTTTCCTGAAGACAGTCGGTCCTTTGATCATAGGGCCAAGCCAAAAAGGGCTCGCGCTCTAATAGATAAAAGGTCTCCACTGCCGTCTCTCTCCCTTCTAACGAAATCCCTTTCGCTTCATCTAATTTCTATTGATGTGTGAGTTCACCTGGTTGCTTCTCCACTTTAACCAACTCTGTGGTGAGTCTTGTATGCGTTATAAGAAGCGGTTCACTGTGATTTGTCTGATATTAATTCGTCAAATCTTCATAAAAATTAATAAAAACTTGGTAATAAGAATGAATAAGAAATACGAATAAGCGCATCAAAAGGTCTGTTGATCAATAATGTGATTTGTAGCTGAGTAATGAGTTAACTTATCACTAGAAACTTCAATAGAATGGAAAATACCCTAACACGGAATTTACCAGTTGAAGATGGCGGCCATATTTTGAGTTTCTGATTTACTTGAAATTTATGATGACAGAAGATGAGTGAGACCTTACTAGAAGAGGAACAGGAATCATTTTAACTATTTTTAAATCTTAGCCAAACCTGGATTAGTACGTTTTGTAAGTTTTGTAAGGAGTGCCACCTTACAAAAAGAGGAATCATTGTAACTTCACTAGCATTCCAGCCTATGATTGTACCTTACCTATAAGAAAAGCTACACGCTGAATTATATTATCAAATCATGCACATCTTATCACAACATTGAGCAGAATAGTTCAATAGGTTTTTCTTCTTTATTCGAACATTCAATTGATAGAAATTTCAAAGATTATACACGCTAGATCTTCTTGTTATTGTTCTAATTATTTGTTGATGATTTGTTCTGATTATCACTTCACCTCAAGGTAGGTTTTCGCTTCTGCGGCTAAGCAGCAGACTACCGTTGGTCAGAATAGCAACTAATTTAAACTTGAAATAAAAATTATAAGAATAATCATGCAAAAATAGGAACCTTTTAGTATGAATAATGTTGATTCACTGAATTTATTGATATTCAGTATTTAATATACGAGTAGGTACAATTTTTTGTTTGGTCTAATTTTGTATTGCAGTATGACTAATATTGCAGTCGGAGTCTGCTGCTTAGCCGCAGAAGCGAAAACCTACCTCTAGTGTTATTAGATAAGACAATAAACAGAACAATGTCAAAATAAGTCTTTCGAAATATAGAATATTTTGGAATAGGCTATAGTACGTATTTTGAATAGTCTTGTGAATTAAAGTAGACTTTTAAAACTTCGAAAGGCGGTACAAAGACATTCTTATCAACAATAATAATTATCGCCAACAGGATGCCAAATGATAATCATCTTTCTCTACAAGAAAAACAAAGCGAAAATTCTCTCCTGGTACTTTGAGTAAAGGCCACAGTGTTGTATTATTTTGTAGGTATGTGTGCGCGTTTGTTTCTCTGATAAAGGGACCATCGCAGTGCTCTGACCGTAACGAATGGTAGGCAGGGAGGGGGGGGGGACTCGTTGGGTGTCGTCAGGTCGGGAATAAACGAAGAAGAAGAAGAGTCAAGATTAAAATGTCACAGGACGGATTATTAGTGGGTGGTGATGATGGGAGGAGGGGGGAGGAGTAGGGGTGGCTCTGTGTCAGAAATGAGGAGGTATTTACGTTGTTGTGGGTGTGGATTCAAAAAGAAAAAAGATTGCAGAAAGAAAACCGTCTGAGGGTTGCGTTTGATTGGGAAAAAGAATGAAACTTTGTATCGTCTTTTCTTTTATTTTTCTTCTTCTTCTTCTTCTTCTTCTTCTTCTTCTTCTTCTTCTTCTTCTTCGTCGTTCTTCTTCTTCTTCTTCTTCTTCTTCTTCTTCTTCTTCTTTCTTCTTCTTTCTTCTTCTCTTCTTCTTCTTCTTCTTCTTCTTCTTCTTCTTCTTCTTCTTCTTCTTCTTCTTCTTCTTCTTCTTCTTCTTCTTCTTCTTCGTCTTCTTCTTCCACTTGTTTCTTATTTTCGTCCAGTTTTCATTTTGCTACACCTGTACTCTCTCAATCCGATGGAATTTTCCTTTCTCTCACTCTTTCTCGTTGAATTTCATGTCTCTATCACATTCATATTTCATCATATTTTTCAATGCGTTTTCCTCATTGACCCTTTGAGGAAGTATCTGATAAATTCTCAGTGAGAATAATTGAACAATTCTCGGATCAGACCAGAACATTGAATATGAAAGAGAGAGATCCGATTTCATTTGTTTTTTTCGCAAATTTCTTATTTCAATCCGTTAATAAAACTGTTGATATCAAATTATTGCCTCCACCTTTCTCTGTAATCGAATCATTGAGCTGTCATCTTGGTCGTTGAACAACGTAAATTAAAGCTGACATAAGAATTAATAACTTATTTTTTCCATTTATGATCCACGAATTCTATGACTACTATGATAATGCTTGTATCCCAAGATTTTGAAAACATTCATAGGCTATATCATACAAGGTTGGAATGATTCATCATCTTGTTTATTTCATTCGATCCCTATGTCAATTTTTGGTCAATTTTGTGTGCTGCACAGCATGCTACCAATGCCTGAGCAATGCTTTGTAACAAACAAAAATCGACCAAGTGTGGACCTAGGGAATGATTCACTTTTCTTATGTTAAACCCAAGTTTAACAAGGCTCTCACAGCAGACCAAAAAATACAGAAACGATGTCCGAAGTTTTAAGAGGGTGGGTGGGGTCAGAAGTACATGAGGGTTGTTCCTAGTTGCATGGGGGTGATGTCCTAACCGAAGGGTGAGTTCACACAACATGGCTTCTGTGGAAACCCTTCATTGCGAAAACCCCCACCTCTTTCAGCCAACGTATGACCATGAGTGGCCGGTACAACATGGTGTTATGGCCAGACTTTGAGTGGACCCTTTAGCAGTTTTGGGTTCGTTTTTATTGACTTTGGTGTTGTTGGATTTTGGTTGAAAAAAGCAAACTGAGGCTGAAGGGTGAAAATGGTACATTTTTAAGGCTAAATGTTTGAAGTTTATTTGAGTGAGCAGGTTTTGGGAGAGTTGATATAACGAAGTTTATAGCATTAGAATGAAAATACTATGTAGAATACTGGATACAAATAATATAATTCGTTTTAATTCATCGATTCGATTTGTGGAGGGTTTATTACGATGCCAGTTACCCAATTTTGCTAGCATATTAGCTTGTGAACTAAACCCTAAGGAGCTGAAAATAGGAAGAATGGGGGACAGCCAATCGAAGGGAATTTAGGATCGAGGAAGAGAAGGCTGAGGGAGAAGGAGGAAGAGAAGGAGAGATAATTATGAGAAGAAATAAAGGATGGAAATCAAAAAAGGTGAGGAAGAGAATTGTGACGAAGAGTAAGAAGGTGATACGAGTGACATCGATAAAGAAGCGAGTGGCAAATGGATGGGAGGGAGTGATTGATGCAAATTAAAAAGACAGAATTTCAGGAATGAAGGAAATAGAGCAGAAGAAGAAGAAGAAGAAGAAGAAGAAGAAGAAGAAGAAGAAGAAGAAGAAGAAGAAGAAGAAGAGGCATAAGAATAAGAAGAAGAGAGTAGAAGTGGGTGAGGGAGTTTTCCCTGGCCACAAATGTCTTTCCCGTCTGTCTGTCTGTCTGTCCATGACCGTCCAGGGTCGGAATGACTAATTGTTGTCTCCTAGCCAGCAGAGCAGCCAGCCCACTGAGGCTTTGTTGTTGTCCTGCTGATAAATGAACAGGCGAGTGCCCCAACTCCTCCTTTCCCTAATCATCATTTTCTTCTTATTGTCATTCTTCTTCTTGTTTTTCTCCCTCACTCCATCTCTTTTCATTAAACTTATCTTTCTCTTTCTTACGGAAAAGGAAATCGTTTTTTCCTACTCATAAAGTCTTCAATCAATTTATTTCCTAATCAACATTTCTACTATTGCATTGTGCAAAAATTGGAAGAAATTATTTAGCGTGAATGAAATTAGAATAATATCAAGAATGCAGCACAGAAACTGAATTTAAACATTCGAATTTATAGTTTGCATCATAACAATAGTGAATTAACTGTAATATGGGATACGGTAATAATTGAAAGTTCCGTTTCATGAATTGAATGACAAAATAATGACTGATCAAGTGTTGTAGTGTAAATTTACTTTTGTTTGACGATGATAAGAAGACTGCGCAAATGATCATCATCAAAGGACACAATCGATATTATTGCACCATCGATACTATCGATATTATGATTAATAGGGATAGTACAGTAGTTATCGACGGTGTACGCCTACCATAAAATAACTCTGTGATTATAGCCTATTCAGGATTCCTTGAACTAAAACCCCCATCTTAAATTCGACGTTAATCTGTGTGAAGTGAATTGACGGAATGCTTCAAAAGTTTTTAAACATTAAGGCTCTACTCACACTTGGAAACTCAAACTGAGCGACTCGGATAACAAACATATGTTTTCAAATGATGACAATCATTTGAAAACAGGTTGCAGGTTGCATTTGGTTGCAGGATCGTCTGAGCCTCATCATTTGAAAACACATGATCACAGTAATAAGGCTGCTGCACATAAATAATGACTAATAATGTGTGTTGCTTCATTTGAAGTACTGTGATCTTGTCCTATTAAGAAACGTACTAATGAATTCTGAAACTTCATTAAAGTTCTTCTTCTTTGAAACTTCCGTACAGCACAGTCAGGTAAAACATCAGTTTCCTGTCAGTAGCTTCTGATAATGTTTGTCACAAAAACAAGAAGCATATCATCCTATTTTATATTCTACTTCTTCTTCTTCTTCTTCTTCTTCTTCTTCTTCTTCTTCTTCTTCTTCTTCTTCTTCTTCTTCTTCTTCTTCTTCTTCTTCTTCTTCTTCTTCTTCTTCTTCTTCTTCTTCTTCTTCTTCTTCTTCTTCTTCTTCTTCTTCATCTCCAATCATCCTTTTTCCTATACCATTTCTCTCGCTCTCTTCAACCATCCTTCTTTTTTCCTTTTCGTCCTTCCTGCTTTCTCCTTCTTCTTCTTTCTTCTTCTTTCTGCTTTGTTCTGCTTTCTTCTCCTTTCAGATTTCTCCTTCTTTCTCCTCCTTTCTGCTTTCTTCTTCTTCTTTCAGCTCTCTCCTTCTGCTTTCTTCTCCTTTTGCTTCCTCTTCCTTTCTGCTTTATCTTTCTTCCTCTTTCTCCCCTTTGGCTTCCTACTTCCTTGCATTGGCTAAGTCGCCATCAATTTTCAGCCTAGCGGAATAGCCTTCAGATCCCGAGAGACGGCTGCTATCCCATTTTGCCCTCTGCCCACTGGAGCCAGAACCTCGTTTCCGCGCAGTCAATCCGACGGGCGTCCCATTCATATTTGATACGTCTCAACAGTCATCACAGTCCTGGGATTCCGTTAATTGTATTTGAATAAAATAGGGAACTTGGGGAACAAGTATTCTGCCATGTAGGTAGGCGCTAAAATAATTCGTATAATAGGAATAGTGGCATGGGGTTGTTTAAAAATATTGGAGAACTTGATGGTGCATTTTAAAATTAGAAGTTTAATTTGAAATTCACGATTTTTCTTCAATAGGAAGACCTACAAATATTCAGAGTTTAATTCCTCCAATATAAGCTTCTACTTTTTTCTAAATTTCTGAGCTTTTTTTCTTAGCTTCATATTCAATGATTTTTTCTGTTTGCTACTTAGGCTAGGCGTAATTTAATTTGACGATTAGCATTAACAGATCAATAGTTGTATGAATCGATTATTCATTGCTGAAATTATATCTCCCAATCTAGTATGATGATGTGAAGTGTGAATAATAAATTTGAACTTTTTCTTACTTTAATACTTCTTTACATTGATCATTTCTCATGTACATTGGATTGCTGAAATTGAAATCCGAAATACAGTAGTATTTCTTTCAGGCTGTAGACTTGAATGTCACAATTTCATGAACTTTTGATTTTGTTTGAGAATAACAAATTTGAATGATTCAATATCAAAGTTGCACTAATAATTGGCATATGAATGGAGCAAAACTGATAAACATTGATTGAGTATTCCGTAAACAATAACCTGATAGAGACTAGGGACATGTGGATTTCATACATAGCTTTGTAGTACATATAAATCCGTTCATTTAAATACTTTTTTTAAATGCTAGTGTCTGTTTTCCAAGTGAAAACAAACTTACACCTTGTTCCCTATCAAGGGATAATTGGTTATGTTGGTGAAGTGGAACAACCCTACTCGGGTCTCCCTACTATTAAAAGTCATACGCTAAATAATAATCCGTTCATTGCAATGATAACTTGGACTACTCAATCTCTAGAAGAGTAATTTCAGAAGAAAGTGATGATGTGAATACAACTACCATTAGACTTTTTACGAGAATAATTTGAATAAATTTATTGATGGGACTGATTGAGGAACATAATTTTATGACTATTGCGTAATAATGAAGTTATCAGTAGGGTGGATTGATTGATATAATTTTCTTACCTCCATCAACTAACCATAATCCTGATAACTGGAATCCAATTTTCTTCTGCAAAATATCGTCATCTTGAATACTTTACCAAATTGAAAAACACAAAACGCACACAGATACTCCATACACAACTCGATACATTTGGAGATATTCACAATATAGCTAAACACTTGTCGTATTTTAAAGATCTTTACAAGGTGTTCTACAGACTTGAAGATGTGGAGATTTGTTTGTGGTGGTACAAATGTTACAAACTGGGTCATGTTCCAATTTCTGCTCTCCAGGAAGAACTGGCAAGGTAGAAATCCAGATTAACACTGATGTGAACTAGGCCCATCACGTGTGAAATGGAAGGGGTACAACATGGTAATAGCTTTGTGCCCGCCTTGTATTCTGTATATTAAGTTTTACTACCTACGGAGCCCTCAAGAACGTACAAAAGAAGACCCGAGTGACTGATTATAGTAGGAAGGTATGCTTACGATGAATACATCCCACCTTTTATTCACACTATAGCCCCTGTAGCGGAAGTGCAATAATAATGTGGGGTATCGACGGTCTCTCTCGCTCTCACAGAGTTTCACATAAGCGTGTCTCGCTCTATCTTGCAACACCGCCCTTCTACCTGACTAAAGGAAAACTTTTGAACCCTTTTCGAACCTCTCTATACCCCTTTCTATTGAAATTTTAAATAATAAAAAGACGAACACTGCTGGTTTGGACCATGTGTTCTCTTCTCTTCTGTCTCTCTCCTCATCATTCGTTTTCCCAATCTCCTGTCCTTCTTCACATCATTCGCTTTCCGGAAGAGGAAGTAGCGGTAAAGATGCAAGGCGAGGGGAGACTCAGGTAAAAAACTATTATTGTTTACGAGCGGCGAAAAAAATGCCAAAGGGTTATATTGGTTTTTTACCTGGTAGCAATACAATGATTATAATAAGTCGTGCCTTGAACGGCTAAAAAGTGCGATACTAGTTGAATATATAACTGTAAAGCTTGTCGTTGTCATTTGAATATCGCTATTGTAAACGTACAATACAGTTGAAGGAATCCTGCTTTTGTTGGTTTGGTTCCTGTTTAGCATCCAATTTTCCTATTAGATCAGATGCGACATCTGCTCCATGGAAGTACGGTTCGTTTTGTATAGCTGCTTGTACCTCCTATTCGGTAGTAGATGAAAGTGGATGTGAAGAGGAAAACGCTTGAATTAATCTCGAAATTCATCACTTGTACAGTGATAAAGAACTATAAAAAACCATGATGAACAGTGATGAAAAAAATAGACTTTCAACTTGAATAAATTCACACTCACTTTTTGAATGTATTGAACTAGAGTAATAAACTAGAGAACTAGAAGTAAAAAACTAGAGTAATTTTCAAAGTTGATTGGAATTTTTCAGTAACTTTTGAATTCTTATTTGGTGATTTTGTTTGTAACTTTAATATGAGCTTATTTGAAAATAATTATTCTAAAATTTTTCTGCTTTTATTTTCGTAGAGAAAATTTGTGATTAAGTAAGATGGTGTGACGCAACCTGAATTTGGACTGCTTGTATATATTGGGAGAGGAAAATTTTTGGGCATAAGCCTGTTGTACTATCCTGTGAATAATTGAATAGATGATTAAATATTGAGTTGAATAAATCTTGAATAAATCCACACTTACTTGTGTTAGAATAATCATCATATAAACTTGATCAATTGTGAATGAATTTTAAATATTATGAATTGAAACATGTTTGTAGAACAATTCAAAGCTGTTTGTTTATAGAAGCTGATAATGACGGCTCTTTATTCGAGATAATGAGATTGACTCACATTGGAAAGAATAAATATTGAATCTGTTTGAAAGCTGTAGGTCCATTCATCTCTCATCATACTCCTCCCTATTATCTATGCACTAGTCAAGAGCTTATGTGGACATCACCACAGCGTGATTTGATTCTTTTTAATTAATGTTTTTGACCAGTGGTCATTTTTTTCAATGCGAAATGTTGTATCAGTTGAAAATAAACATTACTTATGTTGAAATCTGTACAGCAATGTAATAACATTCATTTACTATCACAATTATGACTACAAGTCTGTAGAATCATAGAGAAGAGATCTTTCAATCTGTTTATCTGTTCTAATCTGTTATCTATGGTAGATTCCAGTGAAAAATCGATTTTGAAATTATAGATCGTAACGCAATTCTAGATTGTTCGAGTGTGCACTCAAGTGAAAATTTCTAAACTCGAAAATACTGAAGATATTTTGAGCTAGCATTCATGAACTCTGGTATTTCATAAATGTATATTTCGAAGCATAAATCAACGTGAACTATCATGAGTAACTAATAATTAAGTTTGATGGTATAATAAAATCTTGAATCTTTAACTCGTGAACCAAAATATTTTCATTTTTTGTTGAAATGAGCAACTTAATCTTAAACTCGTTTTCTAAGCCTTTAATCTGTAAGCTACCTGTAAACCTCATCTGTAAATTACCTGTAATCTATCTGTAGGTACTTGATGAACCCACACCTGAAATTGGTTTCACTAGCCTATATATCTTTTCGAGTATATTCAGACGACATTCTAAACTCAAATTATGCACGCATGTAACATTCATTCAGCTAACAAGGGAATGACAAGCAGAGATAAAAATTCTTACGAATCTTATCAAAATATAAATATTCATAGTTCGACAAATAACACTGTTGTTGCCAGAAAGATAATATCACTGAAAACTTCCATGTTGTGATAAAACTTCAGAGAAAAGTTCTATAAAGTAATCATCGTCTAAGACCAGATAACAAGTTACATGAACTCAGTTTGCATTGAAACGTTTATTATTCTATTATTCGTGCTCCGCAGTTGACCCGAGTCTGTATTATTGTAAAAGTTTAGTACAATCGTCTCTTTACATGTGTTGCAAATGATTTGATTAAAAAGTTTTGGGTCATTGACTTTTAAGATATTGAATGTTATTCAACTCGCTAAGTCTGGATGAATTCACTTAGCCTACAATAAATTCATTGATAACAACGGATTCACTCAGCGAAGACAGTGAGACTGAAAAAGTGAAATTATATTTGTTTATGACATCGGTAGTGACCGATTATCACAAGTTCCTTATTCTATGGCCTTATTGGCTATCAGCCAAACACGTGACTCAATAATCAATGCATTTTTCTCATTGAAATAGAATTGTAGCGAAATTATATTCTCTGCATACTTATCAATAATTGTCAGATTTTAAGATCGTAAATTATTGATTTATCACATTCAACTTTTTTATTGTTGTGGAAAAAATGAATTGAAAATCACATGGATCCTACGTGATAATTGAATGATTTTGATTTGTGAGAATGAAGCGTTAAATATAACACATTTATGTTTTGGGATTATATATTGAAAAATTAAATCTCCGATTAAAAATTGATTGATCGTTTATTCCCATCTCGATCCAGATCTTTTATTTGTACAAGGGTTATCCTTTTCGGATTAGTTCAGAAGCTTGAAATTACTAGAGTTGACAATATACAGTAATATTTTTCGAAATCTTATCAGTTGTTTGTAAAATAAGTAGGCTTATATTTTTGATAGGGTTTTGTAGAAAACGTTTGATGTTGTATCAACTCCACAAAATTCATCACTTCAAAGATCACTGTTTTATATTTGAACCATTTTATGTTTTTTATTATTGAACCACTGTACTGATTTCATCACAACACTTCACTTCTTATAACATTTAGTTTGAAAATTCTTTGATAAAAAATTGTCTGTTTCAAAATTGATAAAAATTCTAAAAAAAAAATGTTTTTGATAGAGATCACCTGGTTATCAATATCGTAGAGCCTGCCCCATTGGCACTTTTATTTGTATCACTTCCCAGCACTGATACAAAATGCATGAGGTATAATGAAACTCCTAGAAGTCCCAACAGGATTTCAACAACGAATAGAATTCGAAGAGCCACTTGAAGTTTTGTTTTGGCGTGATTTGGTTTCTCTTCTTTCTTCGATCCGTTTTCAATGTCCACAATACATTCTTTTGACTCGTGGTGCTTCCTGAAAAAAAAAACATAATGAATATGTTACAGAATGTAAATTAAAAAAGAAACACATTCATATTCAAGAATATAAATTTAAAAAAGAAACAGAAGTTTAAGGTATTTCTTAATCCAAAGCGAAAATAAGAGATAAGGATTCAAAAATATACGAAGATAAAATTAAACGTGATTTGGAGCCCAGCATATCATATCTCATCATCATTGATTCTATTACTATAACAACACACACCGATTAGTCATTAACTTGCCATCACAAAGATCACTTGCATTATTCATACTTTGTAGTTTAATTTTCTAAGAAAAAACATCGAACCTTGAAGGTGATAGAAACCTTTATCACTAACATAACCTATCACAAGTACAAACTATCTAGTTATTGCATGTGGAATAATCAAGCAATACATATTTGTAAATATGAAGTGAACTAAAATGAGGAATATGGTTGCATTGTCTCACAAGATGAAAACTGAAACTGCACAAGATTTCTCCGTTATGGAAGATAACAAAATAGCTTTGATTCCAATTATACAATATGTATTAGTGAGATAAAATACCAATTAGGGGTGTATTTATTATCATTCTCACCACTCAACCAGAACAGTAGTTTGAACTCTACCAAACAAAACATTGAGTACTGTAGCTTCCCATTCAGCTTCTCTACTTTCTCTATATACTAACTTATTCCCTTTCTAGACTTCTTTGAAAAACTTGTCATATTCAGATGACTTTAAATTGTAATGGAATTTAATTTAAATGAAAATGGATTTATTTTCAGATAAAAATTTGGAGAGAGTGCTGCAAAGAGAGAGAGAGAAAATACAAGTAACGTAATATTCAATCATGGACTGACTTGTGAAATTATTGTAAAATAGAAAGATTTTATAGAAAATTCAATCATAGACTGACTTACTTTGAATCCATTCTGGTTGAAATTTGAAATCTAGTATCACTCCTTTCAACACAAAAATGTTACGGCCATCACTTGGTCATTGAAAACTACAATAACTGCAAAACCAATCCGTACGCTATTGAATAATCAAGCGAACTGAGTTTTACTCATGAATAGAATTTGAAAATTCAATGCTTCTCTGATAAGATAGCACGTTTCTATTCTAATTGCTTGGGATTTCCCGTTACTAGTTTCAAGTAGTCCGTTATCAATTTTTTTTTGTGACAGAACTAATCAGCATGAGAAGAATGGAGATGACTATTTGATGTGTGACGTCATCAAATCATTCACTGATTGACTACTTGTCAATAATTATTCAGAACGAGATAAATCTATCTTGTGCGATGGAATTCGTACTTGTATTTCCTTGAGTGATCTTTCAATTGGTTATGAGATTATCCTAAATTCTCTTCCTATTCATTAATTATCAAGAGTTGCAAAGACAGTTCTCAAGAGTGTCAATGAGTTTACACACCAATTTATCTGCGATTAAACTAAATTATACGAATCTACAACAGCAAAAAATATATTTATCATCAATACATTAATCCACGCAATAATACTAAATTCTCAAGAGTTTCAAAGATTTTACACTCCAATTTCTTTGCGAATAAACTAAATTACCCTATACGATTCTACAACAGCAAAAATATGTATAATTATATTAATCCACGCAATAATAAAAAAGGATAACACTATAATAATTTCTATAGTAAACAGAATTTGGGAAGCTTCTAACAGGAAATTTTGGATTTTATTTGATTTGGAAGTGATGAATCAATATTTTATTGTGAAGAATATTGAATGAAAGAATGCTGGCAAAATGATTTGCTTAATGACAGAAATTTGGAGCAGAAATTGTTTTTAGTCCAGAAAAGTTGAACAAGCAAAAAATTTCTGAATATTTGCAAAAATAGCACCATTGAAGAGTAGAATATATTCAGTATAAGTCAAGTCTTTGGCAAATATTTTTATTTATGGCTACAAACTGTTTATTGCTTCAGCCTTCAAATAGTCTCAACTTCATGTAATGAATGACCAGTGTTGATCACCCTTTTGGGAGTTTAGATCCCTCAAATGTCTGAGGACATTGTGATTGGTTATCCAAGTTACAACTTTGTATGAAGTAATTGATTGATGAGTAGATGTTCTTTCCTTCTTGCAGCATCGGTTACGTCACATCTTGTAGTAGAAATCTTGTAGCACCTTGTACGTCTTCTTGTATCATCGCTCACGTTAGATGACGTCATTCTACGACGGTTAAGTTGAATTGGATTAACGTGTAACTGGCCGTAAGTTTTTTTTACCATTACGCTCTATCATAATCAGATTCGCACAATCACACACTTGAATAATTCGCCAGTTTTCCACAACATGGTTTCTTTTTATCGTTCATATCGAGTACAGGGAACGTGCTCCGGGATGCCACCCCATTTTTTGCAGCCATTTCTTGCGTCAAAGTAGAAAACGACGGAGCACAAATCGCAAGTTTCTGATCCACTGCAAATTGGATGGCTTTCGATATTGCTGACTCACCGGTCTGTCTCTCGCATATCGTTTTTCTCTCACTTTCACCAGTTATTCTCTTTTTTCTCTCTCTCAACCTTAAACTCGTTTATTCTCTTCACATGTGTTTTTACCACTCACTCAGTTAGTGACTCTCTTACTTAATCAGTTACTTATCTCTCAGTTATTTATCCACTATTCTTCGACATTAGTAGTTATTTGGGACTGTAGTGGGTTATTCACTTCACACGTATCCTTACCACTCACTCAGCCTGACTCTCTCACTCAGCCAGTAAGTTACTCAGCTCTCACTCACTAACTCACTATTCATCGATAATAATTGTAGTTTTTTGGGTTCCTAGCGACTAATACAAAAGTGCAACTTTTTCTCCTGAGGAAACTGTTGTTAACCGATTGCAAAACCTCACAATCGAATTCATAATAATTATGATATCCGGATATTGCTTTGGAGATTATGTTGGAGTGAAATCGTTCAGTTTCTAGCAAACCGGTACAGAAGACAAAGCAAATAACTGTTAACTGGTAACTCGGCTTTTGGTAACACAAGTTACCAGAATGATTTGCTCTAATATGAAGATGAAATTAAAATGTAGTAGACGATGCTTTGGGGTTGATTTATTTTATTGACTCAAGAAAATCAACTCAGAACAATGACAATTTTTTAAAACAAACAATGCCTTATTACGTAATTTGTTGGATTTACGACAAGTAATAGTCCAAGTTATCTGTGAAATTTTATGGAGTTTGACTCAATTTCAAATCACTGGGTGGGTATTGAAATGATAACAAATAACATAAATTTGTAAAGTAGGTTAACTTGATTTATTGCTTGTTGGTTATTCTTACAAAAGTCATCTTGAAATTTAGTTACCACAATTAAACAATATCCCATTTTCACTTCATAGCTTAATTTTCCCATTAATTCGCTCCAATTTTTTCTATAGGTTACACCATTTTTATTCATTTGTTTTGATACACTGAATTCGCAAACTATGATGACAGCCATTTTGTTTTTCAGCACTTGATGAATCCACAAAATGGCTGACCGTTAAGCCAGTGAGCAGCAGCTCGTGCTGCCCTGTGATTGGTCTGTAACAAGCCATTGAGAGCTTCTCATCGTGGCGTCATAGCCCCTCCTCTATCAGGCTACCAGCCAATAGGACTTGATCTACTCCCATTTCCACACTTATACAAATATGGAGAATATAGAGAGCAGTCTAAATTAGGGATTCTTAGTCGTGTATAACTTACGGAGCAACAATCACTACTTGAAATTATATTAAATAGGACTTGTTTCATAATCCAAGTAAAAATGGTTGTAATATGGAGGATAGTTTGATCATCAAAAATTGTAAAGTATCTGATAGATGAATGAGCCATCAACAACTTTATTGTTGTTAAAAATATGATAATATTGTAAATTTGATTCGTCATGTTGCCAGAAACCACGTTTATATTTGTGCATGACGTCCTCTAGGAAATCATGAGCAGCCTAATTCAAGCTTCGTAAAGTTACAGTAAACATGAAGACATCTAAGATATTGCCGGTCTCGGAGATCAGACTTCTATGTTAGAAAACTCTGCTATGAAACCAAATTTGAAGGGAATTAATTATTAACTAGCAGTTCCTCATGAAAAGTGAAATTGAAGAGTTTGATAAATTGATGTAGGCCTATACGCTAGCCACTCACCTTTCCTTACCCTTAGTACCCTCAGACATATCGAATAGAATGGAATAACTTCTTTATTTTTTCTGACATGGCGAAGTTCGGACAATTTGAAGGGGGTGGCCGAAAGTCAAAACTGTCTTCTCCTATTATTGTTTACCAAAATGCCATGCAAATCCCAGCCGAAAATAATGGCAATTCAAGGTTAGCTGAGCTGCTGAGGTTGCGAAAACAATGCAGAAGGGAAGAAAAACGGACGTAAGATGAGGGATAATGGTGGCCAGCAGAATATGGGGGACCAAAACCGAGAGAGAAAAAGAAGACGAAAGTAGCCTATCCGAGATCCGACCATTCTATTTTGCCTTATCATTTTTAACTTGGACGTAATATCTGAGGGTTAAAAGAGGCTTTAGCTGCTGCTTGGGCTGGGAAAACTATATTGGCTGGGGCGTTGGGCGAAGTCCCTAAAGTGATAGGGGGAGAAGGGGTTTAGAGGAGAGGAAGATGATGAAGAAGAGGAATGAGGAGAAGGAGGAGGAGGAGGAGGAGGAAGAGGAGGAGGAGGAGGAGGAGGAGGAGGAGGAAGAGGAAGAGGAGGAGAGAAGGGAATGATGAGAGTGAAGGAGTAGGAAAAGAAGAAGAATGAGAAAGAGCTGGAGAAAGAGGAGAAGGAAGAGGAGAAGAAGAAGGAAAATAAGAAGAGAGGAGATAAAGATGAAGAGGAAGGTGAAGAGGAGGAGAAGAAGCAGAACAAGAAGACGAAAAAGAAGAAGAAGAAGAAGAAGAAGAAGAGAGAAGAAGAAGAAGAGGAAGAAGAAGAAGAGGAAGAAGAAGAAAGTGAAGGAGAAAGAGAAGGAAAAAGGAGGAGGAGGAGAAGAAGAAGAGACAAGAAAATGATGAAGAAGAAGAAAATGTTTAAAAAAGAAAATAGAAGAATAGAAGAAGGAGGAGGAGGAAGAGGAGGAGGAGGAGGAGGAGGAGGAGGAGGAGGAGGAGGAGGAGGAGGGAGAAAAGAAGGAGAAGAAGAGGAAGAAAGAATGAAAAAGAAGAAAAAGGAGAAGAAGAAAAGAAGAAGAAGAAAAACAAGAACAAGAGGAAGAACGAGAAGAACTAGAACCCAAAGAAAAAGAACAACAAGAAGAAGAAAGAGTAGGATGAGGAGGAGGAGAAGGATAAGAAAGAAGAAAAAGAGTAAGGAAGAAAGCCCAGAGCTGCAGCAGTCTTTTGCCTTTGAATTATTGGTAATCCATACACGTATAAGGCCCATGTAATACATACGGTGGCTGGGCAGGCCTGGTCTCCAGCAGCAATATTATTATCTTCCCTTTTTTAGGGTCTGTCGCATGTGGGGACCCAGCGCAAAGCAAAAATCGAACGAGCATCATCTCAGAAATGAATGTGGAACAAAGAGGAGACTGCAATAATGTTCAAGACCAGGCTATGCTAGTAGCCCATGATATTGGTCTGGTGTTGTTTCAAGAAAGATTGCCAGGCCAGCAAGTTTTAAAGTTTCTACTTTTAAAAAGGTAATGTTCTTAATTCTAGTTCATATTGCTGACTGCCCGGTTGAACGGATCTATTTGGTACAGCATGAAAGAGCAAAGGACATGAGTTTAAAATAACACTGTTTGAGTTCTCCCGTTCACAGAACTACTACCTACTTGCATTTCATATCACTTGCCTTCACGGTACAGTTTGTACAGCTCCAGTTACATCGATTTTCGTGAAATTACAATGAATAAAATCCATGAAATTGACCCTTTTTTCATTGATATTTTCAATCATTTATTTATAAATATTATGATTGGTTATTGTTTTATTCAATTTATATCATCTTATCACTTATAATTTATTATCTTATCTTCTCAATTCAAAATTTTCAATACATTCTGACAAGGAATTTCTGTAGTGTGAAAACATAACCCGCTTTTGGACTACAAAGAAAATGCCCCCAAATCTTCTCATTAAAGCTATTTTTTATGATCTGTGTCTCTATCAATGAACGAATGAATAAATAAATATTGTCACTTTTACCTTGAAAAGCTCATGAATTGATGATTATGTAGATCAGGATTAATTACGTGATATGGTTTACTATAATCTATATGGTCTATGCAAAATGATCTATCCACTAAGATACAGTAATAAGGCTATTGCATCAGTATGAAATTTCAGTTCTTTGGGTGGATTTCTTGATCCAATCTTGCGATAAGATGTCGAATATAATACTTTAGTTGTATTATCATTAGATTCATTATCGATATTTGTTAAACCAATAAATAGACTAAACAAAGAAGGACATAATATGAAGACTTATGTTAATTTGTCCATGATAGATAAAGGTGTTCAAAGTCTGAAATAGACTTTGAATGGAGGTGAATGATTATCAGTGAAAACATCAAGTTAGATTCTAATCAGATCCTCGCGAGGTCTCCAATAGTAAAGCACTAAATTAGTTCATCCACTCTCCACCCCTCTAATTGAACACCCCACCTCAACATCGACTAGTAAAAAAATCGATTGTTAGGCCTTTCGTCGGTATCACCCAGATAACATCAGTTGGAACAGCTCTTGTGAGGATTTCATTCAAGACTTGAACAAACTGAGGTTTTTCTAGTGCTTGTTCTGTTTGAATCTTATCTGATTGCGTTGCACAATCGTTTGTGTTCATTTGAAGAGGGTTAAATTAGTGTGAAATTCCAAGTGTCATTGAGGACTGTGTGATGGTGCTTTTGTGATGAGGATGGTGAAGTTCACACCTCGCAAACTTTTCAATGAATGTAGGGTGCGTGGCTGAAATGGTCAAATCAGAATTTCCTTGAAAAAATTCATAAGTACAGTATTCCTTCATTTTCAACGTAGCATGGTATCATTTACAAAATTAACATATACCTCATAAAAATCATGAATCTTTTCATAAAATGAACCAAGAATAATATCTTTATCAATAATATTGAGTATTAGGCTAGGCGTACACCGGTTAGTCAAGACAAGACGAGATTAGTCACGTTTAGTCACAGTAATTCACATAGTTGCTTATGAAGTCATTGCTGCCGATGCAATGACTAATCGGTGTGTGCTGCTTCATAAGCAGCTATGTGAATTACTATGACTAAACGTGACTAATCTCGTCTTTTCTTGTATTGACTAAACGGTGTACGCCTAGCCTTACATGAATTAATCAAACAAAAATCATATCTCATCTAATTCAACATATCTGATATTTCCATATCACATTTCATGTAACATTACAATAAATCTTATATACAGTGATTTATACTTACATGAATCATCTTTAAAAAAGTTGCACACCTCTAAAACTTGTACTAAGGAATGGTTAAGACTGCAATAATTATCATCAATCAGATACAAGTTAAGAATAATAATTATAATTTTGTTTTCAATTTGTATCACTAAATCATGAGGAAATTTCTGAAAAAAACTTTGTCAATCCTGTACGAAAAAAGTAATTAATTACTGTGGTAGAACTGATATTTTTCAAATCAAAAATGTGCATACATGGATAATATTCCATGTCTTGTCTAGTGGAGGAAAAACGAAAATAAACTGGAATAATTACAGAAAGATTCAACACGAACAAACTTTCAAACTCATGCCATCCATTTTTCAATAGGCTACAGCAAAATGTAGTAGTTATTCAATATTTTCCTCTTGAAATAGTCCCACTTTGAAACCCTCACCAGTTATTCAGGGCAGCCTTCATTGGACAGTGGAACGCCATCATGCTGATGAAACATGTCTCCTTTTCGTCGATTGATTCCGTCATTCATGAAAAATCGCTCTGAAAATTAATCACTTCCTACGACTGGATTGAGGGGATTGGGGGATTATTTTTGTACTTCATTTCGTGATATTGTGTGTCAGAGGGGGTACCTGAGTCCCCCTAGTTCCCCCCTTGAGGGGAAAATGAACACAAAAGCTGGCTACTCTCTCTGCATGGAGTCCTCGGAGTAGATGACAAGTTTCAATTTCTCTTCTACTCTTCTCTCTCTCTCTCTCTCTCTGCTGCCCTTACCCCTTCACTTTTCCCTCTTTTACTCTCTCTACCTCTTCCACCCACCTCCCTCACACAGCTTACGCTCTACTCTATTTTGCGTTACGATATAATCTAACCGATAGAAAGAGATTGGGGACATTATACTGGCCTGACCCCCTTTCCCCCCGGGGGAACCACACCCCCCCTCTTTCCTTTAAAGCCATGTCCCGTCGTAATAGGCTACAATCCCCCGGTTTCTTCCTGATTCAATTTGCTCTACCTGCCATACAGACATATAGAGAATATTGATCTTGCTGGCATTTGCAATTTTACCTTTTTTCATTCTACCCCTCCTTCTCCTCCTCCTAGTGGTCCTTCTCCCACTCCTCTTCCTCCTCTTACACCTCAGCCTCTTACTTTCGAACCTGGTACTTCTTCTTCATCCTTTTCTCAATTTTGTTCCTTTTCTTTTACAATTATTTCTTCACGTTCTTTCTTCTTCTTCACCCTTATGTTCCTCATATTTTACCTTTCTTCTTCTCTTCTTTCTTCTTCTTCTCTTCTTCTTCTTCTTCTTCTTACTTTATTTCTTCTTCTTCTTCTTCTTCTGCTTCTGCTTTTCCTTTTTTCTCTTTTCCTTCATCTCCCTCATTACCTTCCTCACATACTCTTATCTTCTTCTTCCTCTTTCTCTTCTACCTTCCTCTAATCCTTCTTATACTTTTTCTCTCTTGTTTTCCTCTTCCCTTTTCACTCTGATCTCATAAGTCTTCTTTCTTCTCCTTTACACTCTTTTTCCATACTCATTCTTTATCTACTCCCTCTTTTCAATCAATCCTATTTTTCGACCTCTTCTTTTTCTTGTATATCTTCTATTTCATTGCCTCCTTCTCCTTTTTCTCTCCTCATCTCTATCTTTTTCTTCCTCTATCACTTCTCCTTCTACTACTAGCGCATTTCCTCTTTAATAATTTCCTTCTTCTTGTCCTTCCTTTTTTTCTTTTTTTCCTGCCCTTCTACTTATTCTTATCCTCCATTATTCTCTTCGTATCCTTTCTCTTCTTATCCTTCCTCTTCATCTTCATATTATCTCACTCCTCCTTTGCTTTTTAATTTGGCAATAGAATCTTTCTTTTTCCTCTTACTCTCCTTCTCATTTTTATAATTTTTATCCTTCCTCTTCAACCTCCATCTTCTTCTTTTCATTCTTCTACCGCATTTCCTCTTTAATAATTTCCGTAATTTCCTTATTCTCTTCCTTTCTCATCTTTTTCTCTTCCTTCCACATATTTTTCTCTCCTTTCTATGCTTCTTTGTCTTGTTTTTCTCATTTTTCTCATTCTTTCCCTCTTATTCTTTTCTCTGTCTTTCCTTCCTTCTCCTCTTTCTACCGTTTTCTATTCTGAATCCTATGAATACCCTTCTAATACCCTGGCCGGGAACGACGGACAACCAATCTCTTGGATACTGTATTAATACGGGGGGTGCATCCTTACCCCCTCCCTCCCCCACGGAGGATCAGTCAGATAATAGCTACCTGCTACCCTTTTCCATTCTTCTAGCCAGCAGTGCCCCCCCGTACACCCCTTTCCCCTCACAGTGTGACTTGCCACTTTTCATATCCCTGGAGTCGGTTCCCAAATTTCATTCTGACTGACTTGAATCATTGAATATACACCCTGAAGGATATATATTCAATGCTTCAGTGTAAAATACATCATTTCGAAGCACACTAGATCGACATACAAGAGACTTTCAAACAAAAAATCTAGTTTTTCTTTCACTTTATAACTAGGTCACGCACAAATACGCTAAACTGGGAAAGACTAGATTGTGGAAACATTACATCATTAGGAGCCTACCCTAATCTGGTCCAGCTCTCACCCCACTTGCCACCCCTTGAGATGACCAGCACACTGCAACAGGTAGCAACCTAATTTCTGTCGTGGACATCCCCTAATTTGCTGTTGAGATGTTGGTATTCATACACTATCTACCTTAATATGCACCCCTCATCACCTGTGGCAAAGTATCACCCCCTGACCTTTGTTACAGATTCGACCTCAGCATCCCTCAGTTGGACCAGTTTTCACCCCTAGAGTGCTGAGTTTAACATTGCCTACATAGTTATGTTTGTTGATAACAGAGAACGGAATATACAAGGTCACAGCATCTCAACTTGACCTTCACTCCGTGCTTGACCTGAATTCATGAAGTGACCTTGAGTGAGTTTTGGTTACCCTATTCAACATTAGTTTCCATAGATTGCTATAACAAGCTTTCAATTGGATGTAAGCAAGAATTTGTAAACATTGTTGTTCAATTATTACTGTAGATTAAAACTACAATAATTTTTAAGATAATCGTTACTCATAATAATTTATTGTACGAAATTCCCAATTATTGAAGAAATTTTAGGAATAATTATTTAAGAAATTCCGAAATTATGATTTTTGTACAATAAATTATCATGATTTATAAAAAGCAATTGAATAGTTGCAATATCTCATTTCCTTCCATAATCATTACAGTTTTTGAAATCAAATAATCCATGATGTTGATCTCAATATAATTTCAAGGAGTCTAAGAAAGCTTTTACATTCTAACTTGAGTCAGGCTATAGACGTCATGCAAATTTGATTTTATTATATTTTTTTCACTTGTAATTTTGACAAAATAAACTTTCGATCTCTGACCAGTTTTATAAAATTTAGAAGTGAAGAAATACATGTGGAATGGCGAACTCACACTTAAGGTCCAAAGTTAGGTTATGTACATCACATTTATAATTTACATTTGAAAAAGCTTAGAACAATAGAAGATTATCAATTTTGAAAGATTGATCGACAAGCATTAGCAGAATGTTGACAATAAGCAATTCGGGAAAAAATTTCCAAACATATATTATTATCTTCCCATACATATATTATCGTATCTTGAAAACATTTCCTGATTCAGTACACCTGATAGATCAGCTGATCTATCTGTTAAGTGTTAGTTCGCCTTTTCAGCCATATTTCTTGACTTCTAAATTTTATTAAACAGACTCGCCGAACGTAATAGAAAAAGCATGTAAAACTAGATGCGTAGAATAAGTGCGCATAAGAATTAGAAGAATAAATAGTGGTCACCCAGTGATATGGCAATAGAGAAATCGATTGTGGGGTTTACAGCCGAATGTGAACAAATATTATGATGGCGGTGTTTATACTATCAATAAAGCGCTGCTTATTCTTAGAGGGGGATGTCCTGATGTAAATGCCCAGTCGGGTGAGGCAGAGATAGCCGGCCTCCAACCTGAACGTAAATAAATAAATCTAATTCCCCGTTGCTGAGCCTGGCGGCGTGTTGGCATGAAAAGGAAGAAGACGAGGAAGAAGAGTGAAAAGGGATAGTGAAGAGAAAGAAGAGAAGAAGAAAAAGAGAAAGAGGAGGTGGGAATTAAATAAGGAGGGATAATGGAGAATGAGGTAAACGAGAAAAATTAGGAAAACTAGGAGACGACAAGAATAAAGATGATGAAGAAGACTAGTTAGAAAATGGGGAGGAAATAGAAAAGAAGAAGAAAAGAAGAAGAAGAAGAAGAAAAAAGAAGAAAGAAGAAGAAGAAGAAGAAGAAGAAGAAGAAGAAGAGAAGAAGAAGAAGAAGAAGAGGAGGAGAAAGAAGGAGGAGGAAGAAGAGAAGAAGAAGAAGAAGAAGAAGAAGAAAAGAAGAAGAAGAAGAAAAAGAGGAAGAGGAAGAAGAAAAGAAAAAAGAAATTTTCAGGCAAGAATGATGAAGGAAAATAAAGTGAATCAGAACATGTAGGAAAAGTAGAAGATCCAGAGAAAAGAGAAAGACCAGGCTTATAACAGGAGTGAAGAATGTGAAGAAAAGTAAAGTGAAGGGGAGATGTTGGTCATCTATTTACTTATTCTCAGACCCTTTTAGTGCTTTCGAGGGCAGAGGGTGAAGGGTGGTGGTGGTAAATAGGAAAAGTGGCAGCCTAAAAGCGTGGGTAGCCTGGCTGAAACAGATAAGAGGGGAATGGTCAAAATATTTCACCCCTTCGGAGGAAACTGGCCAGGAAGAGTAGGAGAAGTAGGAGGAGGAGGAGAAGAAGAAGAAGAAGAAGAAGAAGAAGAAGAAGAAGAAGAAGAAAAGAATAAGAAGAAGAAGAAGAAGGATGAGGAGAAGAAGATGAAGGAAAAGTAAACAAAGAAGAAGAAAAGTATAAACGAGAAGAACATTAGAGGGAGTGAGCCATGTTGTTTTTCCTTCTACAGGTTTGCTAACAGAATCAAGTAGAAGAAACAGAAAGAGAGGGCAAATGAAGAGAACAGAAGGGTAGTCTACTTTCTTCATGCTCAGCCATACCTTCATCTTCATCTTCATCTCCTTCATCATCTTCATCCTCATATTCATCTTCATCTCCATCTTCATCTTCATCTTAATCTTCATCTCCATCTTCATCTTCATCTTCATCTTCATCTTCATCTTCATCTTCATCTTCATCTTCATCTTCATCTTCATCTTCATCTTCATCTTCATCTTCATCTTCATCTTCATCTTCATCTTCATCTTCATCTTCATCTTCATCTTCATCTTCATCTTCATCTTCATCTTCATCTTCATCTTCATCTTCATCTTCATCTTCATCTTCATCATACATAATGTACACCGCAGCTCTGTCATCTTCATCTTCATCTTCATCTTCATCTTCATCTTCATCTTCATCTTCATCTTCATCTTCATCTTCATCTTCACACTGATTAGTCATTGCATCGGTGTGTGCTGCTTCATAAGCAACTATGTGAATTATTGTGACTAATCTCGTCTTGTCTTGTCTTGACTAACCGGTGTACGCCTAGCCTTATACAGCAGACGTGAGGTTCCAGCGACATTACACCACAACAGGATGATACGGACATACGAACACACAGTCATATAGTTCATACAGCAGAAGTGAGGTCAAATTCAACCGTATCTCATCCCCAAGTCTTCTGAACCAAACAGGGCACTTTTGACCCAATAGTCATACCCCTATCACCTGTACTATTGCTCTCATTTTGACCTCAGCTTCCCTTCCCAGTTACCCCATGCATAATCTGGACCAGTTGTCACCCTAATCTGTTAACGAGAATCAAACACATCAAATGAATTTTCAATTTAAAAATCGAAACATTTTAGTCTTCAAGTGAACAAGACCTCAAGTTTTTTATAAGATAATCTATAAGTGATAAGTTTTGAAGGTAATGTAGTTGTAAGACTAAGGCTAGGCGTACACCGGTTAGTCAAGACAAGACAAGACGAGATTAGTCACGGTTAGTCACAGTACTTCACATAGTTGCTTATGAAGCAACACACCGATTAGTCATTGCATCGGTGTGTGCTGCTTCATAAGCAGCTATGTGAATTATTGTGACTAAACGTGACTAATCTCGTCTTGTCTTGTCTTGTCTTGACTAACCGGTGTACGCCTAGCCAATAGTTTTCAAGTATTCGGGGAAAGCTTGATATGAGCTACATTAGGAGATGTGGAACCTGTTTTGAGCCCAGACTCCAGCCTCTAGACGTTTCAAGGGTTCTGCCCCTTGTTGAATCAATTGAAGGGCAGTGATTTGACCTTGAACTTGATCTAGCATTGACCTTGAGCGTGCTCCAGTTTTGACCTCAGCATCACTTCTCGAGCGACTGACCATCGGACATTCTGGACCAGTTCTCACCCTAAATATGTTGACCTAATCAACCTTGGGAGTGTGCCATACCGGCATCCCAATATAAGGGTAGCAGGTTGATGCTGGAGAGATCTAGTTGGACAACTGGAGTTGTTTAATCTTTACGGAATACGATTATTTATTCATTCAAAATAACTGAAAGAAACAATAGCGGCGTATTAAAGTGCTCAAACATACAGTTGATTAAGCCATCTATTTAAGATATATACACTTATACAGTCATTGAATTAAGTCGACATTATGCAACAAAATGAAGGAAATATTCACAAGATTGAAGTTTAAAGTTTGAGTCTCTTGTCATTGTAATAAACCAACTATAGTGCGATTCACGTCAAGAAGTGAGCATTGCTTAGATGGGAGTTTGCTATCCTTGTTCAGCACAAGGCAGTTGCTGATGTATCTATCCTATTCGCACTGTGAATAGTTGCCGCACTGTGCATTGTTGTCGCACACAGTCCCAACAAACAAGTTTGGTGCAGTTTTCTCTTTCTCTCTCAATGAAACTTGGCATCAATGCTCCTCATATGAACAGTGCAGACTTATTGACGTGAATCGGACTATAGGACATTTATTTATTCACGTATCACACAAATTAACACACATTTCAAAATAAAAAATTGATACAGAACTCGCATAGACTATTTGTCATCCTTAGAAAAATATATATTCCACATTTATTACTTTACCCGTGATTAACAATTTCGATTCTTTGCGATTTTTGATGGTTTATTAGATTTGTTATACATTAACGACTTGCAGACTAGATAGGTATTGAAATATTGTTTATGTAAACATTTTAATAACTTCACAAACAATGGTAATATGAACAGCTACACTATAAGGCTAGGCGTACACCGATTAGTCAAGACAAGACAAGACGACATTAGCCACAGTACTTCACATAGTTGCTTATGAAGCAGCACACACCGATTAGTCATTGCATCAGTTAGAGTCATCAATATCCCAGAGGAGAATCATGTCAAAACACAAACAATAATACCAAATCACGTTACAGTTCTGAAATGCCAAAAGTCAAGTGGAAAAGTGTCGATTTCACCCTTCGCACTTTTTTCGGATATTTTATTCATAGGTTATAGTTTTATAAGCAGTTTTCAATGTCTGTTGTCGAATCCGATCTGACAGGGGGTTGGCGCGATTTATTATGTTTCCCTAAAAACGGCCGATTTGCGGCGAAAAGTACAAAAAAACACTTAGAACTCTGAAAAGGATTGAAGTGTAAACAGGCCTGGTTGGGGTATTGTGTTTCCTTTAGGGATTAGCCAGCTTACTAGACGGCTTACTCAGGGGTGACCGGTGACGCGCTATTTTGGGGTAGAATCTGCGAGTTTTGTCAAGCTATTGTATGAAGCGTTTCCAACAGGTTTCACTGTGTGACCGACCCCTAAGCCATGGGAATTTCCAGTTTGATGAACCTGATTTCTCGCTTTTTTGCCCAAAAATTGAACTGTCACCCCATTTTGCAACAAGCGTCGGAATTTTTCGCTCTAAAGCTAACGAACGAATCGATTTTATCGGGTTGAATGAATGGGGAATTTATCACTGTACTTTCTCAGACCTTTTATTAGTGATCGTAAATTGATTTGTCATGGTGAGAACGGTTTTTTCAATGATTAATTTCTTCTAGGATAGATAGCTTAACAAGTTCATTTTCTATTTCAATCTTACTTCCCAATTTTCCAGTCATACTGAACGTTGAAATTGCAGTCAACATTATTCAAGATACAATAATATAACAAGAAACCATATACAAGATTCAAGAGTTTTTCAACTGAATTTGGTGAGAATTGATTGGCAACCAAATTTACAGGTCAGATGAATTTTGTACAGTGTATTATTTAGCCAGCCATTCACGTATCCAATTTGTTAATATTGATTTAATACTATTCTAACCAGCAATCTTCCCTTTTTAAAATGTCTGTTCTTGTAAATGGTCGAAATAACTTTTTCTCTTTTTCGAATAGGATATCACAGTACCACCTACGTTACAATTACATCTTTCTTAATTTTTCTATAGCTATTATGTTATATTGTGTCTTTTTGTATTTCTTGAATTATTTTCAATACTCTTCATCTTTTTACGTACCACACTTTCTCTTCTTTAGCTTTCTAATTACAAGCTGTTTCAAAAACTAGTATCTCGGGCATTCGTAGTAAATGGAAGAACTCTGATTTTGTGTATTTATTTCACTAGTAATGTAATCCCAAACGTTGCAGACACCAACTAATAAATTAAGGCCGATCGCCCACGGAGCAACTGCTATCTGATTTCAGGCAGCAGCCCATCGTTGCCAGATGACATTGGCTGATAGGTTTGATCTCGATTGAAACAAATGTCATCTGGCAATCACTGAAATCAGAACAGCTGTTCGCAATCAACGAATGGATTTTATCATCATTATCCTGCTTTGATAAAAATAGTTACCATGGCCAAAGTAGCTGTGAATTATCATTTAATCATAGAACTGAAACTATCCCAAAACTTCTGACACAGTGTCTGGTGATTATATTACTGATCAGAGCAACTGCTATCTGATTTCAGTCAACAGAATTGCCAGATGACATTTGGCTGTTTTCGGGTAATCGGGTAATCTAACCTATTAGCGAATGTCATCTGGCAAAGCTGTGTTGCTGAATGATGACTCATGAAACTGAATGATCAAATATTATAATAATTCCGTAACCAGTGGCTGGTGATGTTAGATGTGGTCACTCATGATCAGTTCAGGGTCTCAACTTAACGACTGTCAGCCGGGACCGACACTATAATTTAAATATTGATTAAAAAATAGTGATTTTCCATTAATAAATCCAGTGATATTGGACAACATCTTGATGTTTTCATTATCCCAAAACTAATAGCGTATGATGTTTGATTCTATCTACTCACTTTTTGTAACAGTTATAGTTCTAATAATAGTTATAGATATTGCTGATCTACGATTATTTCCACACCATTTTCTAGGCCAGGTGTAGAGAAATACCTTTGATCACAGATGACGCTACGAAGCACCATTCCCATTCAGCGGACAAAAGAGAAGAGATGTACATTGCTCAACCCTTGTAACCCTTTCCCGATAGAAACTCACTCTACGCTTCATCGATTACCGTCTAACACTTTAATTCTTCTCCCTTTCTCGAAAAAACTACCAACAAATTTTTATAGGCTATCGAACGTAATTCATTACAGGAATAGCCGAATAAGAGGATTGTAAATTTAACAGTATCATGTTGGAATTGTGGCAAACTTTTTCGTGTAAAAAGATAGAAATAGTAGAGATATTGCATGCAAACTTCTGGATACAAATGTTCAAATTTCCAGCTTTCCGTTGGAGAGATAATGATTAATTTGATCCATAATTTGATCAAAAATAAAATATTCCAAGAATAAAAGGTGTTGTACCAAAAACCTCATCTGTTCCGAAATTTACTCGGAAGTCAGGCTATGACAATAAAGCTTTGTTTACTTTTTTACTGAATCATTTTTTTAATACGATTAAATCCTTCAAATTGCTTATGAATTATTTAAAATTAAACCTGAGAAATCAACTCCCTCACTTTTAATTGGTTATTTTTCGATAGTGCGCAGATATTGGTGGAGGCTAGTGCTGCAGATTGATATTCTTATTTTATAGCCTAGTCCACAGAGATAAACTCAACTGTAGTTGTGGACCAGCGTTTATAGTGTTGAAATAATGGTCGAAATATTCTCCTACAGAAGATGGCCAGAAAAACAAGGAACATAGAAGGAGATAGGGAACAAAGAGAACAAGACAAAGGGAAAGAAGAATAAAAAGAAGAAGAAGAAGAAGAAGAAGAAGAAGAAGAAGAAGAAGAAGAAGAAGAAGAAAGAAGAAGAAGAAGAAGAAGAAGAAGAAGAAGAAGAAGAAGAAGAAGAAGAAGAGAAGAAGAAGAAGAAGAAAAAGAAGAAGAAGAAGAAGAAGAAGAAGAAGAAGAAGAAGAAGAAGAAGAAGAAGAAGAAGAAGAAGAAGAAGAGAAGAAGAAGAAGAAGAAGAAGAAGAAGAAGAAAGAAGAAGAAGAAGAAGAAGAAGAAGAAGAAGAAGAAGAAGAAGAAGAAGAAAAGAAGAAGAAGGGGTAAACTGCAAAAGGGCATTCGTTTGGCCAAGCAGAGGCCACATCTGCAAAGCCCATAAAGCGAGATTCAGTAATGGTTTGGACGGGTTTGTTGTGTGTGTGGTGGGGGGGGGGAGTTTTGAAGCAACCAATAGGAGGGGAGGGGAAAAGGGGAAAAGCGAATAGCAAGGTACAGAGTACAGCAGAAAAGGTTGGCTAAAAATGTTTGGGGAACAGCTGAGGTCCTTTCTGGACTGAGCTATTTTGTTTATTAGACAAACCACTCGTAAAATCTTTCTCATCGCCTCTCTCACTCCAATTACTCTCTCACTCCAATTACTCTCTCACTCCAATTACTCTCTCACTCTCACTCTATCGTTCCCTCTCTCACTCTTTCTCACTTTCTCAAATATTCTTTCTTTCTCTCCCTCTTTCAACTTTTCTCACTCACTACCTCTCTATTGATGGCTCACACCATCTCTTTCACTTTCACTCTGTCTCTCTCTCTCAGTGGCTCTTGTACCCTATTCAGCATTACTGAGTCTTTATAATAAATAGCTTTTCTCCTGAACGTATTTCATTTTGTGTACATTATAATACAGTAAAAGTTTATATTCAATAAATAAATTTCAAAACTAAAGTTTGTGAGTTTTGATCGATGATGTGAAACGCTGAATGGCACACACTCACTCACTCTCTCTCTCTTTCTCTCCTTATTTTTCTTATCCAAATAATATGAATCATCTCGACTTTTGATGTCTTTTTAGTTTTATTATTATAAGTCTCATATTATTTCATCTCAGAATACTTTCCAGCATTATACGATGAGATTTCTCATTTTCTTTCATCAATTTTATGAATACATCAAAATTCACGAATTCATCCAAGTAGCAGAAATTTGTTAATTCATTACACTTTTGTTATCCTAATTTTTGATCAAGTTGGAATGAATGTTTTTCAGTTATTAGGCCTACGATGAATCAGACTTCAATTTGATTATGAATAAATATGAAGGAATGTGAATGAATATGAATGAATATTAGTGAATAATATAAATGAATATGAATTAATAAATTTCCTTGAACAGTATAGGCTGCGACAAATTTGTTTGGAATAATTGATGATCGCAATCACAACTTCGGATTATTTCAACAAAATATTCATTGAACTGCTTGTTTATATTAACAACCTATACTACTATTATCTATAGTAATAATAATTATTATACTAATCTTGAATCATCTATCTTCATAGAGCTTTGTGATAGGCCTATTTGTATTTCCACGAATTTCGTCCGTCAAAACTCTGACAAATATTATAACTGTCTTTTCTGCAGAAACGAAGGAGTACGGTACATTCAGATCAGATGTCAGACGAACGTTTTTGGCGATCCAGCTATCTCCTCCAGTTACAGCAAATATGACAATATATCACCCACACAAAATAACACCCCTTGCTGGCTCCACCCCTTCGACGGCTCTTGCGGGCGTGTGTGAGTGCGTGCGTGGTCATCCTCTCACCCCCTCCCTCTTTTACTGTTTTTCTATTCAAAATGGTATCTCATGTCCTGCAATATTATTCCATCCCTTCCTAAATGCACCCCTCACTAGCCACATTGGAATATATATGTCTATACAACCCACCCCCTGCGTCCAGTATACACAGAATAATAAAACCCACCCCCAGAGTTATACATTTTACAACTACTAACCGAGTCACTAACAGTAGACAACAGTGGGGTGAATCTCGATGTATCAATTATGGCAATGTTGTTATTGATCTAAATTCTAAACATTCAACTGATTAAGTAATTATCAACTCATACGGCAAGAGAGCATTATTCAAATTGGACTGATTAGTATGCGTGGTTCAATGAAGTGTGGCTGTGTTGTTGTAGAGATGAAGAAGGTTTGAGGTTTCTCATGATCAATGATTGTGATTGTATGCATTAGAATCACAGCTGATTGGTCGATAATGGAAAAAATGCAACTGCAGTATAGCAGGATCCAATTAACTTGTCATAAATCAGCTGATCCAGTAATAATTAAACAGTGATTTCGACACAATAATCAAAAGGTTTGAAAGTCTTAAAGACCTTTAAAGTCTTTAAAATACCTTTTTAAAGAAGACCTTTCAAAGAATAACTTTTTAAAAGACATTTTCAATAATCTGCGAGATTCAGCATTTGTAGGTTAAGTATTGTGATCATATGCTCGTCGATCATATGTTTTATGACAAGTTAAATGGATCCTGCTATATAGTTACGTCATTTGAAGGGTCCAAGGCCGATCAGAACAGTGCCGATACGGCTCAAGGTTACTATACAGTAAAGTAACCTTGGATACGGCTGACTGTAGCCGAAGCGAGTTCATGTTACTGTTTGAGCAGGCGTTCATGTTTGATATTAGGTTTTTCTAGTTTCGGTTGGTAGATAGCATTATCTATTTAAGATATATAGAACACATTATATTATTTTGTAATTAAAGGGTAATTTTTTGGAGGAGAGGAGGTATTAATTGCGAGGGGAGCTAGCCCAAGGTACGTTTTGAGACTACGCCCCTGGTTTACATTTTACTTTTGAGGTTTATTTTAAATAGATTGCATACTTGTACAGATAATGTAAGAAATGAAAGTGTATGAGAAAAGTGTTGGAATGGAAGTTCAAGCAGTTCGGATCTTAACAAATCACAAGCGTCATGTCTTTTCAAATACAAAATATACTTCTTGTACATAATCCTGTCATCCTTCCTTTATAAAATATACATTACGATCTTCCTCTACAACTCTTTTTCTGCAGTAATTCTCTAAAAATTTCTCTGAAAGGCGAAAGCATTAGCATTGACATTGCAACAAGGTCAAAGGTGAATAAAAACCAACTGAACTTTTCTTATCAAATCATATAAAATTATATTGAGGCTAACAAAGATAAAGAGCTCTACTATTTGCCGTACAATTATACACTGTACAATATATACTGTACAGTAGGAGTATTGTTATAAGAGTATTGCATTTTTCCAATCAAAACATATAAATTATGTATAGGCTAACAAAGATAAAAAGCCTTACTATACTACCGTGAAACTGTACAATACTGTACTTTTATAGGAGCATTTAATTTTTCTCAACAAATCATATAAATTATATATAGGCTGACAAAGATAAAAATCTCTATTATACTGCCTAGTATCTGGTATCGTATACTGTACTGTTATAAGAGTTCTTTGTGTAGCAGGAAAGGTGATATTGTGGTAGTTACCCTTATATTGAATAAAAAATCACGAAGTTTTCATAGCCACGAATTGATTAAAATAACAACCAATCTTACATTTATTCAATCATTGACAAAGAAGAGTTCAACAAGCTTTTGCCCAAAACTGTTCCTCTTCTAATTTATAGGAACAGTCCAAAATCAGGTTATGTCATAATATCATCTTACTGAATCGAGATACTTCAAGATATTTTTAATTAATTTTGGACGACTTCTTTGAGTCTCTTTATTCAAAATGTTGTAATAGTATTGTTGAAGTAGCATTCTACTACTAGTAGTGGCGAAGCGTGGTATACTTATTTGGTCATCGCCGGGTATATTTCCTATAGGCGGTGACCAAATAAGTATACCACGCTTCGCCACGGACTACTAGCCTATCTACCATCCTAATGTTTAACGACAAAATTCCCGAACGGGACGCGCTATGCGAACATGTGTGTCTAAATTTTTACCTGGTTTAATGACTAAGGTCGTCTGGCAACATAAAATTGAAAGGAAGGGTTGAACGGCACAGGCAGATGATGGCCAAAAGGGGTGGTTTAGGGGTGGCGGGGTGAGGGGCGGCTAGCCCAAATGCAGATGTGCCAAGTTAGCATATCATATTATAGAGCCTGTTTCAATTGTTTTGTTGAGCATCTTTCGATGCGGGATACTTTGGATGGGTATCCAGCAGTTTGGGTCGAAGCAGACAGTTGCTAGATAGGCCTACAATCGAACATTCGTAACGAAATTCAAGGAGCAGTGGATATTTCTGTGTAATAATAGTAATAAAACTTGGCTATTTCCTTTCCATTTAAATGCGATACATCATTTGTTAAAAAAAAAATCAAGGTGCAGCAGATTTGTAAAAATATATGTACAGTATATTCCTTTAATTTGGTGGATGGCGAATAACTTTCATTTAACATTTATATGGAAACGGGTGATGTTCTATTGGATTTTTTTCACATAAATACTGTATATAACATGTCAAAAACATATTTGAAAAAAAATCAACAGACCATAACCAGTTACCATACAAATGTTTAATTAAAACTACTTGACATCCGCCAAATTAAATAAATATTACTATACATTATACAGTATGTGTTTTCATCATACATCGAAACACTTTGCTCTGTAAACTTTTCAACATTAGATATTAATTTCATCAATTGCTGGGTTTAGTACAATTGTGTTCACAAATCTGTAAATTACTGCACAATTTTGCTCACAAATCTGCAGAGCTTTGAGCTTAGCTATCGCTTTTCGAAACTCATCTGTGAAAGATGGGGGAGTCCCGACAGGAAATTGCAGTTCATGTCTGAATAATAATTCTCAAATCATGTGTGCAAAATTTATGGATGACCGAGTGGCGTCGCAGAGGTTGATCATCGATTTTTTGCCTTTGCTATAGCCAACACTGCCCTCTTGCTATTAGTGAACGTCGTCGCCCTTTGGAAGGGGGAGAGAAAGGGCTAAGTGAGTGTCCCTTCTGAATTTTGCATATTGGGGATTTAGTAGGAGGGTGGCAGATGACGTCATTCTAGTGTGCCAAGATGGACGGTCATCTTTCACATTTCGGACATGGTGGCTATCTTCATTCTCTGATTATAATGCATCCCCGGAAATTTCCTCATTCTCTTCTTCTTCTTCTTCTTCTTCTTCCTCTTCTTCTTCTTCTTCTTCTTCTTCTTCTTCTTCTTCTTCTTCTTCTTCTTCTTCTTCTTCTTCTTCTTCTTCTTCTTCTTCTTCTTCTTCTTCTTCTTCTTCTTCTTCTTCTTCTTCTTCTTCTTCTTCTTCTTCTTCCTTCTCCTTCTTCTTTCTCCTTCTCCTTCTCCTTCTCCTCATTCTTCTTGTTCTTGTTCTTGTTCTTGTTCTTGTTCTTGTTCTTGTTCTTGTTCTTGTTCTTGTTCTTGTTCTTGTTCTTGTTCTTGTTCTTGTTCTTGTTCTTGTTCTTGTTCTTGTTCTTGTTCTTGTTCTTGTTCTTGTTCTTGTTCTTGTTCTTGTTCTTGTTCTTGTTCTTGTTCTTGTTCTTGTTCTTGTTCTTGTTCTTGTTCTTGTTCTTGTTCTTGTTCTTGTTCTTGTTCTTGTTCTTGTTCTTGTTCTTGTTCTTGTTCTTGTTCTTGTTCTTGTTCTTGTTCTTGTTCTTGTTCTTGTTCTTGTTCTTGTTCTTGTTCTTGTTCTTGTTCTTGTTCTTGTTCTTGTTCTTGTTCTTGTTCTTGTTCTTGTTCTTGTTCTTGTTCTTGTTCTTGTTCTTGTTCTTGTTCTTGTTCTTGTTCTTGTTCTTGTTCTTGTTCTTGTTCTTGTTCTTGTTCTTGTTCTTGTTCTTGTTCTTGTTCTTGTTCTTGTTCTTGTTCTTGTTCTTGTTCTTGTTCTTGTTCTTGTTCTTGTTCTTGTTCTTGTTCTTGTTCTTGTTCTTGTTCTTGTTCTTGTTCTTGTTCTTGTTCTTGTTCTTGTTCTTGTTCTTGTTCTTGTTCTTGTTCTTGTTCTTGTTCTTGTTCTTGTTCTTGTTCTTGTTCTTGTTCTTGTTCTTGTTCTTGTTCTTGTTCTTGTTCTTGTTCTTATTCTTCTTCTTCTTCTTCTTCTTCTTCTTCTTCTTCTTCTTCTTCTTCTTCTTCTTCTTCTTCTTCTTCTTCTTCTTCTTCTTCTCCTCCTCCTCTCTTCTTCTTCTTCTTCTTCTTCTTCTTCTTCTTCTTCTTCTTCTTCTTCCTTCTTCTTCTTCTTCCCTCTTCTTCTTCTTCTTCTTCCTCCTTCTTCTTCCTCTTCCTCTTCTTCTTCTCCTCCTTCTTCTCCTCCTTCTCTTCCTCCTCCTCCTCCACCCTCCCCTCCATTTTTTGTCACCCTATCAGCCAGCCAGCGTTCTAAATCGTCATTCAATTAAGAGAAAATCGTAATTTCCGACTCATTTGGCAGTCGTCGACTTTAACTTATTTCTGGCCAGGAAATTGGTTAAGGGTCGTAAATTCAGATTAGGAGGCAACGAGGTTTGGTCCTACGAGGTACTCCGTTGAAAATCCAAAATCGGACTCGAGATAGCGACGAGAAAAAAATCGAACTTTATTCAGCAATGTATACAGCTTAACTGATTCAATTTGCTAAGGCAGAAATTGGCGTTCGTGAATGGGAGAGCGAAAGAGAGAAATAGAGAGTGAGAAAGATAGATAGAGAGAAAGAGAAAAAGATAGAGACATAGTGAGAAAGAGTGAGTGGAAGTAATAGAGGGCTAGTGATGGAGGAAGAGACAGAGAAAAAGGTTGATAAGAAAAAATATTTTACAAAATTGATAGAGTTGAAATAACCTGGATCTGGGGCCTGTTTCAAAGCGTTTAGAAGTGTTTTACTAACAGGAGAATGGCATACTTACTATACAGACAGATCAAGTGTAGTAAATCATAGTTATCATGGACATCTTTTAAATAAAAATTTATAAAATTCACTATCTATTATATTGAAAAACGTTTGGCGCATTCCTTACTACTGTGCTTCCACCACTGCGAGATTTGATTTGAATTCTAGAGGAAACTCACACTGATACAAGTCTGTTGCAATGTTACTGTATTCCCAAACGATACAGTACTCAAATTTCGCAAAGCGGAGCTTTGCGCTGCATGGGTTAAACTCGTACTCTTATGAATGAGGATGTTTGTAATGAGTATACCCTATTATTCAATATGTTAAGCGTAAACTTTTATATCTTATGAGTGATATTATTTGATATTATCAATGGTTTATTCACAAAATATGAAATATTTATTTCATCTCTCATCATCATCCTTCCCATTACCCACGCACAAGCTTAGAGCTTATGTGGGCATCATCCCTAGCAAAAAAAAAATATATATATATAGAGCGTTGAAGATCACAGATCATAGCTTGCTCTTGCTTCAATACAACTTCAATTGGTTGTTGAACAATTCGCAAAGTTCAATTTCTGATAATTATTTAGAGATTTGATGGCTTGATTGAATGGACATTGATTTTAAAACGCTGGTTTTCACATCGATATCAATAATTCTATTGAATTACCTACATGCTATGCAACCAAAACCTATTAGGAATTTACGAAGCCAAGGTTGTTACTGGTGTCAATATTTGAAACCATTGAAAGAATTTTGATAAAATTTGAAATAAATTCGAATTTAATTCTCTAATCCATAAAAAGACATAATCACAATATAACATGTTACTATATAATTATTATGAATATACTTCCTGTATGGATGATTCATATAATTAATATTATGATTGTTTTTTTTCAAACTTTACTCACTCAATATCAAACTCTTCACTCATAACTTGTGTATTTTGATAACAATAACAACACAATTCTGTTGTTTCAGTAGATAATATTGGAGGGACAGAGGAGAAGGGATGAAGCTAACAGGGACTAAGAACTGAGCCAGTTGCAGAGGACAGGATAGGTTGATCCCTTCTGGTCCCTGGGGACTGCCGGCTAGGTACAGTAGGGATCAAGGGATTATCAGTTCCAACAGAAATCTCTGGACCAGCAGGGCTGCTCACTTGCAGATCTATGCTTACCTACCTCTGGATTTGCTGAATCAGAGTTCGAGTGAACTTTAATCAAATGTTGTTCTATCATATCCCATTCTCATTGTGTGAAATATATATAAAATTCAAATTTTATAGAGAATATTCTATCAACAATTTAGCTGGAAAGACTGACAGTGAAGGTGAAAAAGGAGAAGAATAAAAACCAGGAATATAGGAATCAAAATAAGTGAAGAGTGCAATAAAGAAGCAGGATAAGAAACAGGAAGAAAAGTATGGATAAGATGTTAGAGAGAGAAGGAGGGAAAAAGGAGAACAGAAAATATGAAGTAGGAAAAATGTTATGGGGCGTGATAGGAAGGGAGGGTCGAGCCAGATATGATAAAACCCCGGGAAGATTTGGAGACGTTTGATTCCCAAAACGAGGCAAGTTTTTCCAAATGAAAAGGGAAGGACAAGCCGAATCTGTCATCCGAGAGAAAGGTCCTTCCTTCCTATCTTTCTCTCCTATTTCTCCTCGCTCCATCCTTCTTAAACCTCTCTCTCTCCCCAGCAATATTACCATACTTCCATATCCATCTGGATAAAGACAGCTTTTACATTTTTATCGCCGGCCGAAAGTTAGCCGCCCCCTCCTTATCAGCCATTCCCCCACCGAGCGAAACAAAGTAACATGAATCCCCCAATATTTACCTAACCATCATCTCCCCCCCCCCACCGCCCCGCAAACAAACACAAACACACTGTATCCCACAATGATATTCTCATACAACCACACCATTGTTATGTTTGCTTGCATCGTAATAAATTTTGACAACTTCTCGCCCAATTTGACGGCATTACGTCGAATGGAATCTCAGCTGAACGAGCCAAAGTACTTTTTCATGTTTAGTTTCCTTGCAATAATGTTGTCAAATATGTAACTCATATTTTGTTGTTTGTCGTATATGTCTCAAGACCTGTTGATATAATCAATCAATAATTGATAACACTCGTCAAAAATAGTTCATTTTTTAAAAGAGAAAGAATCAACACGATACACTTGAAAGAATTGGACAATTACTGTCAACTGTTTTCATTTTTCGACAGATTAATGAGTTGAAAGACAAGTCTACAGTACTTTTTGACACTATTCAAATGTATTTGTACATGATTTGATAAATGAAGATTATCTCAATTCAATCCGTAGTCGACAGCCAACTCAACTGCCAAGTAAGTTCAATGTTAACTGATTTATTAATACTGTAATTCTTATGGAAATATACCAGCGATGACCAAATAATTATCCACTTTTCCTTCCACCATCATACTTACCAAATATGGATTGGTTAGTGATTAAATGGATGGAGAATGGATTATCCCCGACTGTTAATCTCTTCTTTATCTCCTCATAATCTTACAAATAATGAGCTAAGTAGACTGTCAGTGATCAATAAAATCAAAACCACTAGAAAAGTAACTTCCAACGTTGATAACAATAAAGCCAAAACCAAGATAACCCGTGGCGAAGCGTGGTATGCTTATTTGGTCATCGCCGGGTATATTTCCTATAGGAAATATAAGAGAAAAACATTGTTCATAAAAATATAAATGATTCAATTATCGAAATCATTCTTGTTCAGTCTACAATCTTCACGAGTGTATTTTTATCTTTCAATTTTCTTCCAATTGTACATACGCTAACCAAATATGTATTGATTAGTGATTAAATGGATGGAAACTGAACTATCCTCGACTGTTAACCTCGACTGGTAAATAAGCATACCACGCTTCGCCACTAAGATAACACAACCACACTACAAGAGTAGTGGCGTAGTTTGAGCATTTGGCCCTTGAAATGACCACGATAGCCATTTTACATATTCCCAGGGGTCATGTTATAACCTCATTACGGTGCCCGGCCCCACCCTTGCTTACATACATCTAAGACCATAACCCGACGTCTATTTCAATTACAGTAAGCCTATTAAATCTGTAACGCTTAGCAACCCCCTCCCCATCTTAAACTGAGATTCCCATTCCAATATCTGCAACTTCTTAGCTGTTATGTCCCTTCTGGTCTTAAAATTTAAGTGTCACCGCACACTATAGGGCTGTTCTAAGGGCTCGTTCTTAGGCCACTCTAGGACAATGGAAATTGAATTCGAATGGAATTGCCATCTACTAAAACAATATACCAGTACATGGATGTGTATTTATACTATACAGTGATGTGAAGATGTAGGATACGTAGATGTGTTGAATATACTGTGTTTATTAGATGATGGAATATAATCATAAATTACTGTGAAAAGTAGTGGAGATAGATATAATAATGACATGGCATTAGATAGATAGATGGATAGAGAAATAATATCTCTCTATCTATCTATCTAATGCCAAGCGTCAAATTAAGTGAATCTGATCATATGAATGAACACAATAGTGTCTTTATGAATTTCTTGGATCTGCGGCCCAAGTGTTATTGTACAGCCTATTATATTTTATTCTAGTAATAATTTATTCAACAGATGAAAGACAACCTTTAAAACGAGAGTAATTAGATGGTTATATTTGAATCTAAGAACAAAACAAATTGAGAAGCAAACAAAAAAAAGAGAGAAAAGAATGAAATGGAGAGTTGGGAATCCCCAGAGTCAGAATGTTCTGGCATGTTATAAATATGGCGGAGATTCGCTCGCTCTTGAGACATCGTGTACACGCAAGAGACAGAACTGGGTGAGCTCTACCTTATATAGAAGGACAAGCAAATCACGAATTTCAGACCTTCCCTCCCTTCTCACCAGTCCCTTTCCTGTCCATTTTCTTGACAGATATTATTTGACAATCTTCCGCCTATTCCCAGCCGCCTGTGATGTGAGCCAAATTCCTCATGGGAAAATGAATATAACTTTTTTCATGAGGTTGATGCTCATGATGAGTTTCATACCTGTGCATGAAAGATCAGAGATCTGTTTTGTTACAATTTAGAAGTCTTGTAATCTTGAAAGGCGAACAAACACTAGACACATTGTTCTATGGAATAAATTCATGAGTTAAGTGTGTGACTGCCTTATTAGAGGACTTCTAAATGTTTATGAACAGGCATAGGTGGCCAAAGAGGGGGCTCAGGGGGCTAAGACCCCTTAGAAAGTTTTGGTGACTCAGTATGAAAATGACTACGTTTTCACGAACTGAGCTTTACGTTTGTACAGAAAGCTTTAAGTTTTACATACTTTTCTGGAGTTTTGTATAGTTCTAGAACTATACAAAAGAACCATATAATTCTAGAACTAAATTAATAAATGAATTCTAACTAGTTCTAATTAATAAATAAATTAACAAAAAATTATAGAACTATACAATTTATCTATGTAAAGTAAGATATTTTGCTGAGATAATTCCAATTTACACATAAATTATTATAGTTATTTTTATTCTCAATATTAAATTTTACTAATTATTTTGAATTATTAGACTATTATTATGTATTATTTAACAGTCCACTGATTGGAACATATCAACCAAAAATGGAAATCTCTTTCAAAGAATTTAAAAGTTCAGGACTAAATGAAACTCATCACCCAACAAGTGCTGCAGTCTACTGGCAGAATAAAGAGTTGAACATGTTTCGAGCTGTCGACCAATCAGGAGAAAGAGGCGGAGTCTAGAACAAGTATGCCTATACCACCCGGTAACTGCTGCCATCTACTGGAAGAATGAAGAGTTGAACACGTTTTGAACTGCCGACCAATCAGGAGAAAGAGGCGGAGTCAAGAACAAGTATGCCTATATCACCCGGTAACTGCTGCCATCTACTGGAAGAATGAAGAGTTGAACACGTTTTGAACTGCCGACCAATCAGGAGAGAGAGGCGGAGTCTAGAACAAGTATGCTTATATCACCCGACAACTGCTGCCATCTACTGACAGATTTGAGAGTTAAACACGTTTCAAGGTATCGATCAATCAGGAGACGGAGTAGGCGGAGTCAAGAATGACCTTACAACTGCTGCCATCTAGATTCATTTAATGAAAATAGAGACAACGTCTGCTAGATTCAGCTAGTATTCTATAATCACTGTTATCAACAGCAAGATCTGTTCTAAAACTCACGTTCTATTAAAAGATAATGGCGAATTTAACAGCCCCAATATCAATTGTATTATAATTAATAATTATCATAATTATATCATTATCATAACTACAATATATTAATATTCAGGTTGCATTGTTTCAGGTTACAATTTTCACTATTGTGATTTGTTTTTGAGTTTCAAAGATTTCTAACATGTGAAAATAGAATTAATACATGAAGATCATTAATTTCATGGAGTCCTTTTTTAAAATTATTTAATGAGAATCGTATTTCATTTTATAACTAATTGAAATTTTATCTCTAAAATTATAAATGGGATTGTACTGAAAGAATTGTCAAGTCTAGGAGAATGAAATAATTTATTATTCTGTTTTGTGACTTATGACCATACGACAATAAAAGCGATAGTTTACTACTGCATTATCTGCGCTCTTTTCACTATCAACAGTACAAGGTCATTCATGATGGGTCGGTTGTCTGAAGCAGAAAATAAAAATAGTGATAATGTGATTGGGAATTTTGACTACGGCACAAATCGAGATGCTATCAACAAGTGCGATGGTGGTGTAATGGTCAGCATAGTTGCCTTCCAAGCAGTTGATCCGGGTTCGATTCCCGGCCATCGCACAATTTTTTTGCAACTTGGTTTCACTACTATTATACGTAGATGTGTTTCTTCAGGATAATTCATTAATAAATAATTCAAATAATTCATATTATTTGTACTTCATAAGTAATTGATTCGTAAATATCAACTGAGTGGAATTAAAATTAAATTAAAAAAATATCATACTGGGTGGAATTAAAATCCCGATTAAATTAATAATGGATATGAATTGTCACTATAACTTTGTGATTAAAATTACAAAATATTTAATTTTTTATGGAAAATTAAAAACGATTTGTTTAAAAATTATTTCAATGAAAATAAGCTCATCAATTATTGTTATTAATATATAAATTATTATTAGGACACTTTCCTAGTTGTTCTATCTGCGTACTTTAATCAAGTTTCTATCGAGTTTTGAGATTCCATTTCAGTAAGCTTTTTTTTTTGCTAGGGATAATGCCCACATAAGCTCTAAGCGTTGGTAATGGGAAGGATGATGATGAGAGATGAATGGACCTACAGCTTTAGGTGGGTTCCGAACCACCGGGAAGCGATTTTGAAGTTCATAAATTTTTGTATTTAGAGGAGCCGGTATTTAGAATTGCCATTTGTGTCTGGGTCAGGATTATCCATTCGTTTCAAACCTCTCATCCAAAATAAATATAATCAGTTCGTATGTGTTTTAAATTAGAACTTGTCCATACAATTAAATAGTTCAGTGGATCTCCACTTCAATATTTATTTTTAAATAAATAAATGATGCATGAAAACGCAGAGACCTAATTTAGTCTGGCCTGGCCTCATATGAAGCATGAAAAAAGGAAGAACACTGAGCCAAACCGCCATCTTAGCTGCAGAAATCACCAACGACATCCGTGGAGGAAGCGAGTTGATCGTTATGCTGGAAGCATAGTTGGACGATGTATTGGCAGGGCAGGGCATCCCCAACATGTAATGACAGGAAGGATATTCGAGGCAATGCATCATTCAGATGACCATTAAGGCCGAGGGTACACATATGTGCAACCCCCTCCCTCAGGGGTGGAAATATGGGAGGGGGGCTAACACACCACACACAAGGAAACTAGCAATTGTGGGGGAAATGTGTGTGAGGATAGGGATAGGGAAAAGCGGAAGAGTCTTGTCCCAAACTACCCCCAAATACAAGGGGTGGCCACACCATGTTCGGTTCCCCTTTTTCTCGGGTAAAGGACATCATATAAGGAAGGCGCCAGGCTCCCCCCCCCTCACCACCACCCGACTATCAAAAATCTCAGCAGCTATTTCTGGCCATAAAATAGCCACCACAGTGACAGTGTCTACCCTTCTGATTCATCTTTGATTTCCTCCCTCATAGGGATGGCTGGGTCCCTCCCCCTCCCCCCATGTGACATTTTCTCATACAAACGCCTGTCACCCGTGGACAGAATACGCAAAAACTTATCGTGCCTTCCTTCCCCTTATCTTTGTCTATCATGAATCTTCCTCCTTCTCCACCTCCTCCTCCCCCTCCTCCTCCTCCTTCTCCTCATCATCCTCCACCTCCTTGTCTTCTTCTCTTTTCTTTTTCTTCATCATCATCTTCTTCTTCTTCTTCTTCTTCTTCTTCTTCTTCTTCTTCTTCTTCTTCTTCTTCTTCTTCTTCTTCTTCTTCTTCTTCTTCTTCTTCTTCTTCTTCTTCTTCTTCTTCTTCTTCTTCCCCTCCTCCTTATCCTGGACCGGGACTGCATGAGTGTGTGTGCGTGTCTCCTGAGGGAGTTGGTGAAGGAACGGATGATGCGTCACGCCTGACAGATTTCAAATTTATGATTAATGTTACAAGCACATGTCTTTGTAAAAAAATGCTAAATTTCATATTGGCTATGAACAGCTATCATGGTCTATCTATTCAATTGTTTGGACAAGTTCTAATAAAAAACATGCCCATTTTCTGAGACCTCTTCTTTAGAAAAGTAGAGATGGGGACGAACAGGCTTGTAGCAAATATCTTCAAAACCAAACATGAACAATGTGAACATGATTCATGTATTATAACATGTATATTTTCATTTTCTAATATGTATTATTTTCTATAAATTGTATCATTTTCTAATATGTATATTCATATTTTATATTTTCCAATTCGAAAAATTATGAATCCACTCTTTTCAGAAGGTTTACTTCTAGAAATTCTGTAATCGCCACGTAACATTTATCATGCTTCCTGCTTAAAATATCTCATCCTACGTACTTTTACATTAACTTTATTTTCCATCTCTTCTTATATCACTTCTATCGTTTATCTTCCTTATATTTCAAACTTCTATAATTATTCTTTCAACACTTCTATTCTCTTCTAACTACTTCTATTTTATATTTCTATTTGTTCCTATGTATTTTCTTTCCTATTTCTCTCTCTATTTTGTAATAGACACATAAAATTCATCATGCTTCCTGCTTAATGCATACCTCCTCTGCTCTTCCTACACATCTTCCTTCTCTTTTCCTAACACTCCTGTCTTCTTTAGAAGCTCCTTGTAATATTCGACCATTTATTAACTGCCAGTGATCTTATGAAGAAGCTTCTAAAGGTAGGTAGGTATAAACTACATTCAATCAATCTTGTCCAAGCCCAAGTGTCCATTTCCACAGACCTTTCCTGTATAGGAGGAAGTAGAAGCGGGCTTGAAGTGAATATATTGTGAGGAAACAGGAAAAGGGTGAGGTTATCGAGGTTATTTTTGAGACGGTGGTTTGTGACAGAGGTTTGAGATGGAGTAGTGAGGCAGGCAGGGGTCGGTCGAAGAAAGAAAATAGTGGTACAATTTATTTAGGCCGCCCTTCCGATCCTTGCTAGGCGTTCGCCTCGCCAGCAGCGAAGCTTATATAAATCCGGCGGGTCTACCTTCATTTTTCATCATGTCCCCCAGATAATGCCCGAACCCCCCCTCCCCCCCCCCAAACTGCATTCTCGGCTCGCCCCCGCGCCGAATTTTGTGCCCAGCAAGACAAGTTTTCCTGTCTCCGCCGAATTTTGGGGAGCACAGGGCCCGCCGGCTAGCCCGGGAAAATAAAGTGGCATTCCATGATCTTCACCCCCCCCTCCCCACAATATCTTCAATCTCCCGCCCACTCCACAGACAACCTGATCCCGGCGGCAAATATGAAGTGGGCTATCCAATATACTATTTGTGTATGTAGATTATTTTTATAAGGGTGAGTTTCTCATGAATTGTGTTGGGGAATAGCTTGAACAATTGAGTTTACCTGTTCAACACATAGCAGTGCTGTAGGCCTCTACAGTACAGGTGAAATAAAACTTCACTAAAAATGAGATGAAGCGATCAATGTTCAGTGTGCCATCACCTGACTCACAATTCTATGAAACCTCCCTATACTATACTAGATACAAACTAGCTCTATACTAGAATCAAACTAACTAGATCTATTTATACTGAATTAGATAAATACTAGATACTATTCAATTATTTTTCATCTTGATGGTTTTGCATCTATCTTGAGAGTTGTTCTATCTTAAGTCTGATAATTATTTTCAAGGAAAGGTGCTTCTTACTCAAGTTGAAATTGAAAGTTGGTTAGAGTATATTAATTGTTTGTTTTTAGTACTGTAGTCTACCGTAAAAAAGTACAGTGATACTTAAATATACTATACTTTACATTATAGTAATATTTATAATGAATTTTGTATCTAAAAAGTCTTTCAAATTATAAATGGTATTTGTTTCAATCAATGTGGCTGTGACATCAATTATTATAGTATTCATAATATTATCTAAGATATTCTTCTCAATATCATCATCAATATACTTTCTCTCACATATCATTATCATTACCTTTCGAACATACCATACGACGTTTATTTTTGAGCCCATGATAAAAAATATTCCTCTGCTAAAATTATTTATATAATATTGTTCAACAGCCTTATTGATGCATTTGTTTGCTTGGTTCAACAGATACATACTGTATTTCTAAAGATTATCGTTTACTTCATTGAAAACCTTCCCGTCATTTCCTTTCTATACTACCCTAATTTCAATTCATCTACAATAGACTTTAACTTCGTCAGCCGACAGATTTATTTTAAATTTTTTGCTAAAACTGAACAAAGATTACAAAAGAAAAGAATATTGTTATGCTTACGGTGTCAGTAATCGTAAATCACTCAACCCAAATAATCTTCGAGACAATTCGCGACGTTTCCGACTTCGTAAGCAGAAAGATTTGGGTTTCTAACCTCAAAACAAACTCTATTTACCATTTCCTAACAATGACTACACCCCTGCTATAAAAAATGTACGTGCAGAAATCGTAAACGTAATACCTTGAAAGGAGAACTACAGCAACCAGCTCCGATATTCCTTTTGATAAGCTATATTCTATTCATTGCAGGGAAAACCTAACCTAACCGGAATGGTTATGTCTGTATCGTTTTCCCCCGCTTTAAACATTTGAAAGCCATAGAAGAAGATGTGTTCTGGCAGGAAGATACCCTGCCGAGGCTTTCTTTTATTCCATCGCGCTCATCACAAAGTCAGACCACGAAAAAGTTAAATTCCACCCGGGAAACAGATAAGAATATAATGGAAATGGAGGGCCACTATTCGTAGATACTTTTGTGAGGCAAACTGAAATAGTGGAGAGTCGTGTGTTAGTAGCAGGTAGTGCCAGGAGCAGTAATCCAGGAATAAGTTGCGCTATTTTATAACAGTAGTAATGGCGAACGTGGTTGAGGCAACTCTTTACGATTCGCCACTCTATAATCAGAAATCAATGTAAAGTACACAACTGGAGAACAATGGTCTTTTCCAGTCGAAGAATATTCACGAAGAATGGTTACAGGATTTTTTATAGTTTTGGAAACATAAATTTACAGAAATGTTCAGTTTTTATTCTGAATAAAATTATGCCTTGTTTAGGATGTTCAAATTATGAAAACGAACAGTTGAACAGTTATAGATCTCACAACTGACAGTTTGAACGAATCTGACGTCAATGCAATGACGTCATTTTAAAGTGGTTGAATTCAACTGGCCGATGAAGTCAATTTTTCGACAAATTGGTGTCAAGACAAGACGAGATTAGTCACAGTAATTCACATAGCTGGCACACACCGATGCAATGACTAATAGCAACTTACTGTGACTAATCTCGTCTTGTCTTGTCTTGACTAACCGGTGTACGCCTAGCCTAAGTGTCATACACAGTACTCTGACTAGTACTCCACAAAAGTCAATTACATTCAACAGCCGTAGAATGCCGTCATTAACGAATATTATATAGAAAAGGAATTTGAACAATTTGACAATAGGGATTTTTTCCATTAATTCTGCCAAATAACGCAATTTTACATGGGTTAAATATAATTTAATCTCCCGCAATCGGCCGTATGAAAAGTTGCTCAACAGTTTAGACAACTTTTTCAGGCCGTAGCCTACCTAAGCTTTAGCAGAGATAGTACTGTTTCTTAGTATTGATCTCGATTCTATTAACATAGAATTTAGACACTAAGGGCCGCTTCATAAGCTTGAGATTTAGCCAAGTCCTAGTCTAAAACGGGTGGCCACCGTAGCATCGACAAACGTTAGCCTCGACACTATGTACTAAGAGCTCTCTATGCTGCTAACCCACTAACCTGTCGAGACAATCGTTTGTCGATGCTACGGTAGCCACTTGTTTTAGTCTAGGCTAAATCCCGAGCTCATGAACCGGCCCTTAACCTACTAAAAAAGTGAAAAATCGTTTATAAATTTTGTGTAACATACAATTGTAAGTGGTTTTAGGTGATCAATCTAGCAACTCATCAAGGTGAATAAACTCAAGCTTATTAGAACTCATTCTTGAGAAAGCAAATAAAACTACTGATACAACTAATTACCGAGTAAAATAATATGGAACAATTAATGGTAGGCTACAAAAAAAACTGAACAACTATCCACTTGTTTACACGGAATATCCGTGGTAGAAAACCCTCCAAAGTAAGGATGATGTTTAGCATGTAAGCAGCGTGGTCTTCTCACTGTTTTACGTGGGGTTCCCTCATGTGGGGGTAAGAGGGGGGGTGGTTGAGAACCCTAAAATGGGAGAGCGGCGCTCGGTTGTTGAGAGTGTGACAAGAAAATGCAGAGGACGCCCCTACCCTTTAAAAACAAGAGTCCGAATGCTTTTTGCGTGGACAGAATGCTTGAATAATTTAGACACGTCCGAAGTCCACAGGACAAGGAAAAAGGTCTCGGAACATTTTTTTTGCAACCAAAACGACCCCCAGCAAGGGACAGAGAGGCTCGTGGAAGATTTTTTTTGTAAATTCCAACGAGAATGGTGTTATCTGCTGTTCGCTCCGGTCACGTGTGTACTGAATAGGTGAATACGGATGCATGCTAGAAGGCCTAGATTGTTGAATTATCTAAGAGTTGTCATAGAAATTGGGCAAATGGGAAGTTTGTTGTTACCGCTACAACTATTTTGATAATTCGTGAAAATTGTTACCAGAGTTCAATAATTAAATATCAAGAAGTAATAATTGAATATCAAAATATAATACATAAATACTGGGTTTCACCAACCTTGGTCAAATAGAATTTGACCATGTTCAAAAAAGGCCAAGGCGCACACGGTAAAAAATTGTTGCAAAGAAGCAGAAACTCCAGCTGATCTTTTTTAATGAATTTCAAGTGACTGGAATTCTCATACATAACAGCCGAATAAAATGCTAATATTGCAATGCACCAATGTACACAGATCAATTTTCTGCGGCAACTTAAAAATTGCCGGTCAAATTTTCACATAGTGTGATAATAACCTTTTCACCTGCTGATGCGTTTGAACATCGTTAAATATTTGACCAATGTTGAACCCGGCAAAATTATTCTGTATTATATACAGTGGGCTGCATATTGCGTTAGGCAAGGCGTACACCGGTTAGTCAAGACGAGATTAGTCACGTTTAGTTACAGTAATTCACATAGCTGCTTATGAAGCAACACACACTGATTAGTCATTGCATCGGTGTGTGCTGCTTCATAAACCATGTGAATAATTGTGACTAATCTCGTCTTGTCTTCGTTGACTAACCGGTGTACGCCTAGCCTAATTAAACAAATTACACCCACGTTGAAAATTCAGACGAACCTTCCTTCAATGAGATGAAAGAATTTTATAGAAATTTAGAATTCCTCTTATATCTTATTATTTCTCATTTTCCAAGTTTATTCAGAGGTTTATGAATGAAAGTGAATTATCAGTGGAATTCAGCGAAATTTACATGGTTTGAAATGAGTTTAACGAAACTATCCTCAGAATGGTTTTTACGACAAGTATCCAAGAATGGTTTACGACAAATGGATGATTGGTTTTTACTGTGGAAGAATACTTTTTTATAAAGTTATAAAACTATCCAAGTTTTCTACCGAATAAAACAATTGTCTCATTCATTCATCTCTTGATGGTGAATAAATTGAAAACCAGTAACCAAATTGGAATTTTAGCATAATACATAAATCACACATGCCAGAAAACGTAAAGAATTGTCGAAACTGCAGAGAGACGATTAATAAAAAATGAACTGATGCCAGCAAATGTATACTGTTACTGTTAAGAAGGGAGGGGGGTTTAGGTCAGGCCCCTTGACTCATGTGGGGGTGAGATTGAGTAGGGGTGGGGGGCGGGGGATAAGTTGAAGCCCTCTGGGGTACATCATGCAACGACAAAGAAAGAAATAAGGCGGGCAGATGAGTCAAGGGCTTTGAGAAGTAAGAAGTAAGGATAGAAAATGAGAATGGAGAGAGTTGGCCACCACAAAACTGAATAAGAACCGGTGGGATGAAGTGTGATATGTGTTGAAAAGGGAAGAAAAAGGAGAAGAAGAAGAAGAAGAAGAAGAAGAAGAAGAAGAAGAAGAAGAAGAAGAAGAAGAAGAAGAAGAAGAAGAAGAAGAAGAAGAAGAAAGAAGAAGAAGAAGAAGAAGAAGAAGAAGAAGAAGAAGAAGAAGAAGAAGAAAGAAGAAGAAGAAGAAGAAGAAGAAGAAGAAGAAGAAAGAAGAAGAAGAAGAAGAAGAAGAAGAAGAAGAAGAAGAAGAAGAAGAAGAAGGAAAAGTCATGTAAAAAGATGTATGTTCTGCAGAATAAGTACACAGTAGAAACAGGAAGGAGTAGTGAATGAGAGTGGAAGATCCCCTCAAGTCCACAATGTGCTGAAAATGAGAATAAAGAGTCGACCGCCGCTGAACCGAAGAAGAAACAAAGCTGGATGAGGAGATGGAGAAGTTATTTGCTGAGAGAAAAAGAAGAATCAGATGAGTTGGAGGGGGTCAGGAAGAAGAATAGATAGGAGAAAAAAGAGAAGTAGAGAACAGGAGGAGTAGGATGGGTGGGATGTGGAAAAGTATGAGGATTCAAAGAAGACGGAAATTGAATGGAAGAAACAGAAGGAGAAGGGGTGGAGAAAACGAGGAAGGAAAATAAAAAGAAGACATAGAGGATGAGGAGTATGAAGATGAAGAGGAGAAAGGGAAGGCAGAAGAAATGGAAGGAAGAGAAAAGTAAAGAAAATGTTTGGGAAGAATAAAGATAGCAAAAACGGAGAAAATGTATGGAAAGAATAAAGGGTGGAGGAATAGAGAAAATGAAACAAAATAAAGTGGCATTTATGCTTATTTTCATTCTAGTTGTGAATTTATTGTTCCATACTATGTAGAAATTTCGAATCAAAACAAGTAACAGAGAGAAATGTAGAGGAAAAACTTATAAAGGAGGTGCAAGAATGTTTGAGGAGCAGAAAGAGAGATAATCTACGGGAAGAATAAAGGACAGAGAAACGGGAAAAGAATAAAACAAAAGTGGAATGAGAGGTGTGGAGAAGATGTAAGGTATGCAGTGAAGGCAGAAAAGTGGAGAAAAATAGAAGGAGTGTTGGCGAGCGAATGTTATCTGGTCCCCGGGGGAGTCTGAGGGACTTGCCCTGCAAGACGTAATTCACAGTCTCATACAGGAGAGACCTGAGACCGACCATATAAGAAAATCCACCCCTAAAACCTTGCCTGCCCGGGTCCCCCTTGGGCATTGGCCGCCCAGAAAACCCTCCCCCCACAAACCCACAACCCGGCAAAGACTTTGTGACACGACCATGGGAAATTAAAGAGAAGAAAAAACGAATCACCTGGTGCAGAAACTCGTGTGCGCCAAGATAGTCACAGCGTCACAGGATCACTCACACTGTCACAGGATCACTCACACTTCAGTGTGAGATGCTATGTGTGGATGGGTAGTATAGAAATAGAGGTCCATGAAGAGATAGAGATAGAAATAGAGGTCCTTAGAGATGGATAGATTGAGCTTTACTTGTCGTGAAGTTCAGCTATGCGGTACTTATAGCCTACAAAATGCTATAGGCTAAAGCAGAGATAATCGAAATCGATAATCTATATGGTTAGTCTACGGCTAAGGTTTGTCTTTTGGGTTTTTAAGGTTTGTCTTTGGGATCATCAAAAAGGAAATGATTATTTTCATGCATCAAAATTCATGGTACAAGATATATGACAATATTGACATTGACAGGTAAAAAGTATCTTGTCGTTCTTATTGAATACTAAACTAAAAGATAATACTAGAAAACTAAACACAATATTGTCATATAATGAATGAATGAATGAATGAATGAACATTGACATTGACAGGTAAAAGGTATCTTGACGTTCTAATTGAATACTAAACTAAAAAATAATACTAGAAAACTAAACACAATATTGTCAAATAATGAATGAATGAATGAACATTGACATTGACAGGTAAAAGGTATCTTGACGTTCTAATTGAATACTAAACTAAAAAATAATACTAGAAAACTAAACACAATATTGTCATTATAATGAATGGATGAATGAAGAATGAATTATATGACAATATTGTGTCAATAGAAAACTAAACACAATATTGTCATATAATTCATTCTTTATTCATTCATTCATTATATGACAATATTGTGTTTAGTTTTCTATTGACATTGACAGGTAAAAGGTATCTTGTCGTTCTTATTGAATACAACTTGTTTTGATTCGAAATTTCAACACAATATGAAACAATAAATTTACAACTAGAATGAAAATAATTAATTATCTTCCATTGGACTAGTAAAATTCTTGTTGTATCTACTGTGACTATACTGTAGTGTGTAGTACACTGTGACTATACTGACTATATTCTAGTCTCAAATAAAGCATGAAATAGAAAAAGTAAACAGTAAAACTATAATTATGATAAATAAAAAATAACTATTTTCAAACGGAAAGGAGTTCTAGTAACGTAGTGAACAAAAGAGTTACAAAGCTAATTTTTGCTGGTTCCGATGGATTAGTCATTGCATCGGTGTGTGCTGCTTCATAAGCAGCTATATGAGTTATTGTGACTAAACGTGACGAATTTCGTCTTGTCTCGTCTTGACTAACCGGTGTACGCCTAGCCTAAGTTATACACGACTAAGAATCCCTAATTAAGACTGCTCTCTATATTCTCCATATTTGTATTATGGTGGAAATGGGAGTAGATCAAGTCCTATTGGCTGGTAGCCTGATAGAGGAGGGGCTAAGACGCCACGATGAGAAGCTCTCAATGGCTTGTTACGGACCAATCACAGGGCAGCACGAGCTGCTCACTGGTTTAACGGTCAGCCATTTTGTGGATTCATCGAATGCTGTAAAAGAAAATGGCTGTCATTGACCAATCACAGGGCAGCACGAGCTGCTGCTGCTCAATGGCTTAACGGTCAGCCATTTTGTGGATTCATCGAATGCTGTAAAAGAAAATGGCTGTCATTGACCAATCACAGGGCAGAACGCCCTGTGGCTTAACGGTCAGCCATTTTGAGGATTCATCAAATACTGTAAAAGAAAATGGCTGTCATCATGGTTTGCGAATTCAGTGTATCAAAATAAATGAATAAAAATGATGTGCATTATGGAAAAAATTGGAGTAAATTAATGGGAAAATTTAGCTATGTAGTGAAAATGGGATATTGTTTTATTGTGGTGTTGAGCAAACAACCGTTCAAGATGGCTTTCGTAATGATGACGAACTAGCAATAAATCAATTCAACCTGCTTTAAAAATTCATGTTATTTATTCTTCTTTGTTATCATTTCAACTCCCACCCAGTGATTTGAAATCAATCCAGAGTTAAACTCCACAAAATTTTACAGGAATAATTTGGACTATTACTTGTCGTTACTCCAACAAATTACGTGATAAGGCATTGCCTGTTTTCAAAGATTGTTTGTTTTCTTGAGTCAATAAAATAAATCAACCCCAAAGCGTCGTCTGCTACATTTTAAATTCATCTTCATATCATTCATCATTCTTGTATTACCAGAAGCCAAGTTACCAGTTTCCAAATTTACCAGTTAACAGTTATTTGCTTCGGCTACTGTATTCGTTCACTAGACCAAGTAAGTAGAGTAGAGTTAGTATGCTAGTTACTCTACCACTAACTCTACTAATGAAAACCAGGCTTTATGCAAGTTCCAGCAACGATAAAAGATTTTACAAAAATACAGGAACCTAGGAAATAACTAATCTTAGTAAGTTGTGAGCTATTGAGACCACCATCGGAAACCTTGAAAGATCGAGAAGCAGACAGGCAACTACTTATTCTGTGAGTAGTATAGGTTCAAACCCTCCATACACTCTCCAAGAGGATAATACCGGCTCGTTTTTCATTTCTTTCTTCGCCCCCGTTGGTTGATAATGGCGTTTCCCATTCTATGACAGCTAATGAAAGCTTTCCTTTCTACTTTCCACCCATTCACAGTCATCTACTCACTGCCAACTGCTGCTTTGATGTTGTCGGAATGTCTCACTGTCGGAACGATTCCCCCCCCCCTTCCCCCCCACCCCACCATTCCTTTATTTGCTGTTCAAGATTATCGTATTTCAGAAAAGTACCGGAGACTACTTCTCTTGGTTTTTTTTCTACTTTGGATTGCTATTGAGCCTATAGCTAGAGAGAGTGGGACAGAATCATGGATGATTGCAATACAAGAAACCCACACGACATTGATCTTTTGCAGCACAGACTAGATAGGTTTGAGAGTATCCCAATCTATGCTGGCTCACACTACTTTAAAATAAAACCAAACGGTATCAAATCACTCAAATACTCAAACACACACTTTTTGAAACAGAGAGCTGAAAAAGGGAGCATAAAGACCTGAAACACAAGGGGGGATTTAAGGAGGGCTTGAGAGGGCTCATTTATTTATTTGACAATTATATACTGCACAAAATGTGAAAAGAAATATCAGGCAAAGCCCAAAACTACTTCAATCCCAAATTTGTGTTACACGTTCTAGAGGTTATGTTCATATTATGAGTCTTTTTCCACTGATAATATTGATCCAAAAACTACAAATCAACAACTATTTTTACTTTTGAGGATGCCGAATACAAATTCACAAAACAAGTATAAGGCTAGGCGTACACCGGTTAGTCAAGACAAGACAAGACGAGATTAGTCACGTTTAGTCAAAGTAATTCACATAGTTGCATATGAAGCAGCACACACTGATGCAATGACTAATCGGTGTGTGTTGCTTTATAAGCAACTATGTGAAGTACTGTGACTAAACGTGACTAATCTTGTCTTGTCTTGTTTAACCGGTGTACGCCTGGCCTAAAACTTTAAAAATTCTAGATATTCAATTGAATTTTGCGACGAATTGAACTAACGCCCAAGTTTGAGTATGATCATCTGTATCATATTATAATATTATTATAATACGTATAAGTTTTCTTATTGAGAAAATTTCCACTCGAAAGTAATTAATATGTTTTATGTTGTATCATAATAGCTGAATATAAACGTAATCAACTCTTTTATACGATGGAATTTGAGTGTTGTACAACATCAGAACTCATCCAATTGTGTTTACCAAATCGAATCGATCCAGCACATAATGAGTAGGCGGTTTTGCTCCACAAACAGCAGCAAACAGCAAAGTAATGCGTGCAGATGTTCATCCGCGGTTGACAAAAGCCATCCAATAGTTCCTTTATCATCGTTCGTCAGCCGACGTCGATTAGAAAATGAAATTAAATATAGAGCGAAAGGGTGTGAGGAAGAAGAATGAGGCAGAGTGGGTAAGAAAGAGAGAGAATGAGAGAAACAGTGAGAAAGGGAAAAGAGAGAGTGAGAAAAGTGAAAAGTTTTACCCTTTGACGCTCCCCCACCCGTAGCGGGCTCCCGGGAGGGGGTCACGTCTGAATAGACTAGACACAAACACTAATAGAGTGGCCTGCTGAGAAGAGCAACTGAGGAACCCAAGATGAGGTAATAATGGGATAAGGATGAGTTCTATAGACTACAACTGCAACCTTGCAAGCTTAAGGCTAGGCGTACACCGGTTAGTCAAGACAAGACAAGACAAGATGAGTCATGTTTAGTCACAGTACTTCACATAGATGCTTATGAAGCAACACACACCGATTAGTCCTTGCATCGGTGTGTGCTGCTTCATAAGCAACTATGTAAATTACTGTGACTAAACATGACTAATCTCGTCTTGTCTTGTCTTGACTAACCAGTGAACGCCTAGCCTTAGTTTTGTGAAGGGTTCTTGGAAATGAATAAATTTGATAATAATTTACTTGGTTAAGAAAAACAATTATTAGAATTACGGTACGGTACAGTGAAACGGCAATAATCCTGATTAATTGGGACCTAATCTCTGTTTATGATTATTTAGCCCAGTATTTTACAAACACCAGTTTTTAAGAACAAATTTATTTTACAAACACCATTTTTTATTAACCCAGTTATTTTTCGAAGTCTAGTGACAATATTCGTGATTGACTACTGGTATCATTGGCATATTTTCATATACTATTTCATATGTGTGATTATTTTAATGTATTTTCATGGCTTCAACTATTTTAACCTTCTTGCAAGTTGAAACCAAAAGCGATCAACGTATAGAGCACCAATCCACCAATGAATAACATCATCATCAAGGTTGCCTTCCACCAAAATCTACTATCTTAGTCACGTTTAGTCACAATAATTCACATAGCTGCTTATGAAGCAGCACACACCGATGCAAAGAAAATAAAGAAAGTTAGTGTATAAGGCTAGGCGTACACCGGTTAGTCAAGACAAGACAAGACAAGATCAGTCATGTTTAGTCACAGTACTTCACATAGATGCTTATGAAGCAACACACACCGATTAGTCATTGCATCGGTGTTTGCTGCTTCATAAGCAACTATATGAATTACTGTGACTAAACATGACTAATCTCGTATTGTCTTGACTAACCAGTGTACTTCTAGTTTTGTGAAGGGTTCTTGGAAATGAATAAATTTGATAATAATCTACTTGGTTAAAAAAAACAATTATTAGAATTACGGTACGGTACAGTGAAACGGCAATAATCCTGATTAATTGGGACCTAATCTCAGTTTATGATTATTCAGCCCAGTATTTTATGAACCCATTTATTTTACAAACATCAGTTTTTTATGAAGCCATTTATTTTACAAGCACCATTTTTTATCAACCCAGTTATTTTTCGAAGTCCAGTGACAATTCGTGATTGACTACTGGTATCATTGGCATATTTTCATATACTATTTCATATGTGTGATTATTTTAATGTATTTTCATGATTTCATCTATTTTAACCTTCTTGCAAGTTGAAACCAAAAGCGATAAACATATAAATAGTTAAAGAGCACCAAACCACCAATGAATAACATCATCATCATCAAGGTAGCCTTCCACCAAAATCTACGATCTTAGGCTAGGCGTACACCGGTTAGTCAAGACAAGACAAGACGAGATTAGTCACGTTTAGTCACAGTACAATCACATAGTTGCTTATGAAGCAACACACACCGATTAGTCATTGCAACAGTGTGTGCTGCTTCATAAGCAGCTATGTAAATCACTATGACCTATGACTAAACGTGACTAATCTCGTCTAGTCTTGTCTTGACTAACCAGTGTACGCCCAGCCTTATACACCAACTTTCTTTATTTTCTGTACTTTCTGTATGCTTTCTGTATTTCAATTTCACCAACTTTGACTATCTATAAGGCTAGGAGTACACCGGTTAGTCAAGACAAGACAATACGAGATTAGTCAAGACACGACAAGACGAGATTAGTCACCTTTAGTCACAATAATTCACATAGCTGCTTATGAAGCAGCACACACCGATGCAATGACTAATCGGTGTGGGTTGCTCCATAAGCAACTATGTGAAGTACTGAGACTAAAAGTGACTAATCACGTCTTGTCTTGTCTTGACTAACTGGTGTACGCCTAGCCTAAGTTTTCATCATTCTTTGCAAGCTGAAGCTTGTACTGCATACGAATTACGCAAATTGCTTTATAATTTACGTAATTAGCTAATGATTTTGGTTGGTTTAAACGGTGAAATGTAAAACAAAATGAATACTGAGTAGAGAACTTATAAAAACGTAGGCTACAACAAAAAACTAATAGAAATATTGTTCCTAACTAAACACAGCTTCTCACCGGGAAGCTAGCTGTTTGGAAATATTGAAATGAGGGGTGATAAAAAACGTGACCCTCATTTTTTTCTAAAGCGTCCCATCGTAGGGAAATGAGCGCCTCACCCCTAACAACTCATCACCTGGTAGTCTAACCCTTTGGCACACTCTGCAAACTTTCATTGTAAACATTTTAGACTCGCGTGGCGTTTTAGAGCCGTCTGGGGTCTGTCTCAATCGCAACATCTGCATATCGACGCGTTTTTTTGTGAACCCGCGGATGAGACTGCATAGAGAGCCATCTCTACTGATTGTTACCTGACACCTGGGACGGAGTTTTATTGTGTGTATTCATCCTCTCGATCAATCAATTCTTGTCTGAAATAGAAGTGCTCAGACGATATTCAAGAATATTTTAGTAGACAAATACTACTAGCAATCGTTTATTGTAAAGCTGGGAGTTTACTTGTATTTGGTGGAGACCAAGGTAATTAAAATACATGAAATGGAATGTATTCTATGTATTATTTACATGAAATGGAATGAATTCTATTTACCTTGAAATCTGTAGGCCTACCGTAGCAATATTACAAGTACAACGGATTCAATATTATTCTTTTACTGCATGGCTGATGATGTGAATGAAAGAGAGCGAATTCTGATAAGGAATAATTCGGATTGAGTGACTGAATTTCAATTACAGTATTAACTAGTTAGGCTATACAAAAATGGTGGCCAGGAAATGCGAATTACGGGTTCGATTCCCCGTCCGGGCATAAATTTTCGTAGATTTGAATTCATAGATTTCGTAGATTTGAGTTCTATTGCTACCTACTGTATTTTAAATCTGTTGTCAATGTTTGCAGTTGTAGAGGTCTTCAGAACGATTTACATGTTTTTCTTTGGATTTTCGTATTATTTTGATCATTAAAATTTTTTATACAATATTCATTGGTTCATCATAGCCTAATCTCGTATTTAAATCATCCCGTTTCTGTGTGCCACTCTCGCACTCTGTATTATAATAATCTATAATGTCTAATTGAATGTAAAATTATGAATATTGTCATCGTCATTCATCTATGAATAAGTCATTAACACTGTCTCCTCAATAGTAATTATAATGAGGGTATTTGATAAAATTCCACTACTTTTTCAAGTAATAAGATCAAAATCCATTACTTATTCAAATAAGATCTAAGATTGAAAGACTGAATTCAAACATTGCGCTGTGACCACTATCGATATAGAAAACTTTGATGTCGATACCCGATAGTCGATAACGCAATAGATTCGAGATAAAAACAGAGCAATGGTTTTTGGAGGTTAGAAAAATAAACTCTGCTCCGGTTTTGTTCCCCTTGTTACTCAATAAACGGGTTTTTATTCAAATTAACAATAATTATTCTACAATTTAAATAGCATTGTCCAATGCACAATAATAAGCTTGTTTACTCAATTGGGTAAGGATCTTTTTCCGTGTAAATTAATGAATAGAACATTCATTTAAAACTTGATTTGCAGCTTGAAATACTTTCCAGACCAAATTATAAGTATTATGTTATTATGAATTATTCTAATTTTTTATGGATTCAAATAATATAGGAAAAATTAAGACCGCTTCTTAAAAAATGTGTCATAGAAGGTTTCAGTTTCAGATGTTCTGAGCTGTTGTCAGTTGAAGATTTTAAATGAAAAACTTGGAAATGGGTATGGAATTCCTTCCCACTCCTCAACATATTTATAGAGCTCTTTCCTCTACATTATTTTAATTAATAACATTGTACAATGTACGGTACCTATTTTAGTTACAGTATGTTAACTAATGAGTTTTTTCTTATTTTCAGCTTCAATAATAAATAATTGATGAAATTATGTTATGTTGGTTACTTGCTCATGATTAGATCAAGACTACTCATCTTTTCATCACTCCACAACATGCCAAAAAAGAATGCTAAAAGCAAAGCTTCAGCGGATGCAGATAAACCGGTAAGTTGACTAGTAAACTGAGAACTTGGAAATTAGCCTTGAGGAGTGTATTTCTGTAATTTCAAATGTGCTTCAAGGAGATACCCTTATGAGTGCAAGGCTTATGAAATGAATTTGTTACAAATTCCTGTAGGGTTTAAATTTTTCTCTTTTTCAATTTTAAATTTTAATTGCCTCACTGTGAATATTATGGTATTGGGTTTATTATTTTTAAATTAATACTTTAATATTGGGTCATTTATTATTGTCATAGGTTGCTAAAACTATCAAAGCAGAGCCTGTGGACTGTGACAAAGATGGAAATATCCTGATTCATGTTCATGCTAAACCAGGATCAAAACAGAATATGATCCAAGGTGAGTCATTTTTTTCTGTTGCCAGTACCAGAAGACGATTCATTTGCAGTACCTATTGTATTATTTCAGGGGCGAACCCGGGGCATATAAAGGATAAGGAGATATACCAACACCCCCCCATCCCGCGAAATTTAATAATATAATTACTGTACGTTTATAAGGTATATGCTACTTACCACTGTGTTACAATAGTGCCTCTGTAATTTTTTTTTTTGTTCATTGAATCTTATATGAACTATTTTTCGTCGTATGTATTGTTTATTCTGCTCATATTCACTGCTCACTTTTTACTGTTTATAGATAATTTCTTCGGCAATGAATTTGAGGAAATATTATTAGTATTATTTGTTTTTTTTATAAATGAAATTAAGAGGGGGCAGTTTAGTAGTAGTCGGCCAAATTAGATTATATCCCACAAGAACAATGTTATTTTTTGTAATCTTTTGAAACATATAGCACCGTCATTTTTGTACATAAAATTACGTTTGATGTCGAATTTTAAATATTCCTTTTCGAAAAAAACAAAAAAAATTCAAAATTTCCCCAATTTTGATATTTTATGAGGGTTTTTTAAAAAGAATATTTAAAATTAAAAAAAGATCACCCCCTGAAGAATAATATTCTCTTTCAAATGACACATCAAACGTAATTTTATGTACAAAAATGACGGTGCTATATGTTTCAAAAATAACATTGTTCTTATGGGACATAATCCTATATTGCAGACTACTACTGCCCCCTCTTAATTTGATAGAAAATTGGATCATGTGCCTTCTTGGATTTCTCATGTTCAAATATGTCAACACACATATTATTTTATATCATTATTATTTTAATATTTTACATTATTAACTTATTATTTTCTGATTTCAGGCTCAGAGACGTCTTCGGATGATCAGCCGCGATTGGCTGTCAAGATAGCTGCGCGCGCCGTCGAAGGTCAAGCCAATACTGAGCTAGTAGAGTATTTAGCCGAAGTGCTTAGTGTTAGAAAAAGTGACTTTACCATTGTTAGAGGCCAGAAATCCAGAGAAAAGACTGTCTCTCTTTCCCCCAAAACACTGACGTTGGAAGCAGCTAGGAAAAAAATTGATGAAGAAATTGCAAGGACTAAAGATGCTGAATGATTTTGTAAGTTTTTGTGTGTGTGATAATGGAATCTAATAATAATATAGCAAGATACTGTGCAAAGTGTAGTATCAGTCAATACAGTCATTTATTAAAGCCCGGGACACACATATCCGCAACACGGCCGTGTCTTGCCAAGGAGTAAGGCTAGGCGTACTCCGGTTAGTCAAGACAAGACGGAATTAGTCAAGTTTAGTCACAATACTTCACATAGTTGCTTATGATGCAACACACACCGATTAGTCATTGCATCGGTGTTTGCTGCTTCATAAGCAACTATGTGAATTACTGTGACTAATCTCGTCTTGTCTTATCTTGACTAACCGGTGTACGCATAGGAGAGTGTACGACTATACCAGCTGAGCTATTCAGACATACGAATTCAATGCATTTAGATTCCACACAGATTATATATGCGAATAATATTGTATAGTCGTACACTTTCCGTGACGAGACACGGCCGTGTTGCGGATATGTGTGTTCCTACCTTAATGCTGTATCTATTTTACATACATATGCCTGGATCTTATACTGTATAAGAGTATAAGCATTAAAAACAAATCAAACCCGGGACAGTTGCGATTTTAATAAAACTACAGAGAGTGTATAGTAACAGTGTGGACATTGCATGTCACACTTTTGATTGGTTAGCTCCGACAAATCCACCATACTTTTGCCAATTCCCATAAGATTTGCATTGGAATGAAAAGCAAATCATATGTTATGATAAGTGATTCACTTCTAACCTACATTCTGCTTTTTCCAGTATTACATCATGTTAAGTTTTTAAAGCAATACCAAGAGTAGAGAGACTATCTTTAAAGTTAGGAAAGTTAGTTTTGATGTTGTTTCTCTTAAAATGAATGAATAGGTTCATGTTTGCCTGTAATCCCATATAAAAATTCAAAAAATTGGCGGCGGCGGGAAAAAAATGATCTCCATATATTGTTATGGAGTGCTTCACACAAATGGCCACACTGTTACTATACACTCTCTGTAAATAAATCCATGTTTCCATTATGACAAATCTCCAAAACAAGTTGCGAAACTTGTCAGCTGTTTTCTTGTAGAACATGAAACCAGATACGGCATCCTCATGCAATATTTCCGAGGATTTGCTTTAATAAGAGAAAAAACTTCAATTATTTGAATAACTCGTCAAGAAATTAGGAATTCGCTATTTAATGAGGAACACTCAATAATTATGTCTGATTTTATTTAATCTGTCTCCAAAATACAAGTGTATAAAATTGCTTTTAAAAATAACTGTTATAAAGTACATTAAAATAATCTATTTCAGTAAATACAATAAGTTGCAATAAAAATTGCATTAAAAATGCTAATAGCACCACTAGGATGTGCTGTGACTAGATGAATGATAACTCAGATTTTCTACTTTTTAAATGCGTTGTTCCTATTGGCCCATAAGTGCTTCATGTATTTTTAATGAGTGGTGATCCTCCTATAGTATGGCACAAACACTTGACTGAAACAAAAATGAGGGGTTTCAAACAAATGGAAATTTATCAATTTAAAACATTTGGAGTATAAAGATTTTATACTTGAGAGAAATTAATTTTTTTATTCAAGAAAAGAAGACTATAGAAAATATTTGAGATTTTACACTTGGAAAACATTGGATTAACATATTATCATACAGTTGAAATTTTCAACCATTTCATAATATTAAAATTAGTATACTTCTATCACTTACCGTTTGCTTTTTAGATCCCTTATTCTTTTCTTTTTGTTTAGGGCTCTTGCTCTTTGTTTCACCGTTAGCTTCTGTCTCCTTGCTATTTTCAGACTTCACTTCGTCCTTGTTTTCTGAAACTGAATTGGTTAATTAACAAAAATTAATCAATTTTGTTTAGTGAATGAAAGTAATTAATTAATTGTCAGTAAAAGTCAATTAATTGCGTTAGTAGAACGAAATCCTTTATTTAGAAGATTGCATTGAATGCTACATTTGGTCATAATTTTCTACTTTTACGGAAATCTATACTCCAGTGCTGTTCCACGAGAAAGATTATTTATATAATTAGTCCTAATTTTCTCCAAGAGATTTTCTCCATTGAAAGTTACGATATATTCTCTCTCAATAAATTCTCTTTATCATGTTCAATACATTTCTATCTCATGATAATTTTACAAAATAATTAATCATTCCAGCCAACTTTGAATGTTGAATATTGTTAAATGAATGTTAAAATAATGTTAAATTTCATTCAATTCCCAACCTTAGGAGGTTGCTGAATCCACTTACCTGGAGTTTCAGATTCTCCTTTCTCTTCCTTTTGTGGTTTTGTGTCTTCTTTTATCTCATCCTCAGGTTGGGCTGCAACCAAAAATTTACCTCTCAAGAGAATTTATTTACATGGTGAATTAGTTTTTTTTTTGCTATGGTGATGCAAACTACCCAAGTCAACTAAAGAATACGAAAATTTTAGAGCTCCAAGTAGAATCCAAATTGTTCCATTCTTTTGATCAACAATTAAACGTTATTTCTATTCATTAATAGGCCTACATAATATAAAAGGTAGAAAATCATATACATATAAAAATATGGAAAAAAGAGCATCCGCAATGAAAAAACTCTTGGTGCGGATGCAAGCAAAGTTTTCCTATATTAAAATATAAAAACCAATATAACTAAAGCTGAGAGAAAAATTCTTAATATTCTTGTAGTCAATAGTAAATAAATAGTAATATAAATCTATTGTTACTGTACTGCTAAAAACAAGTCAATATTCATCAAATTTCCTTACAATTTGGGAGCTGGAAAAGCATTATATTATGCACTCCCATACTACTCAAGACTGGAAGTAAATTTATTGTAGAAAATACCTGTTAGGGTGAATTAATCGCAATAAAAAATATCTTCCAAACTCAGGTATGTTTTCATCTCTTTCTCATTCAATTTAATTGAAGTTTAATCAGTATTCAGGATACAAATTCCATCTGGTTAAATTTCACTGGATACATTGACTGTACTAGACTGGGTGACTCAAAAGTCACATGAAAATAATTTTTGATGAATGGAGGAAAATGAAGACTACACTCAGATTCATTTAATTTGACACTTGGAATTAGATAGATAATATTTCTTGATGATGCTGATGACCGTAGAGTACGATGGCAAAGAAATTATACCTCTCTATCTATTTATCTAATGCCAAGCGTCAAATTAAATGAATCTGAGTGTACTTACACTTAGCACTGTCAGTAGTCTCAGCCTTCCTTTCACTGGCAGGACTTAATACAGAAATGGTACTGCTCAAATCAGCTGCACTTCCTGTATCTTCCGAGACCTGCAAGTGGAATAATATACATTATTAAATTGAATTGAAGTTTGGCTAGTAAAATTGTTACAGTTGAAGTTAAAAAGTAATTCAAATCAATGGAGAATATTTTGTTCATACTATTTTTTTAATTCGATTCACTTTATTGCCAAAAAAGGAAAACAAACAATTCACTCCTACATGTATACACATGTGCAAAATTGAAATAAAATGTTCCTAATGTATACATATAAAAAAAAATTAATCTCTAATTCAGTGTTATTCAATCCCTATGTCCACACTTGGTCGATTTTTGTGCTGCACAGCATGCGGCCAATGCTTGAGCATAAAATGCAACATGCTGTACAGCTCACAAAAAATAGGGATTGTACACTTTGTATAGAGCGTTCACTTTGCTATGGCTTTTTGAAAAACCTCATTACAGCTTTTAAAATGATGAAAATGTACAAGATACTGTCGAATATTATGAAAAACCTCATCACAGCTTTTTAAATTATAAAAATGTACAAGATATCGTCGAGTATTATAATCATGGTGGATCAAATGTTACAGCCTACACTTTGAACTTCATAAAAAGCTGTAATGACATTAATCATTCATTCCCAGTCCAGATACCATAGCACAGTGAAAGAGCTATTCTGTCTTATCAGAACTTAAAAACTCTTTGATTCAATAACTTTTTTCAATTTTCGCATTTTAATTTGATGTAGCCTATTTGAATTCAATCTCTCTTGATTATTATTGTTTTCCTCCTTACGTATCCTACATCAAAACTCACTACATATCAAAACTAATAGAAAACACTTTTTGAAATTGTCAAGTAGCTCTTGAATGCCATTTTGTTTTCTTCGAATTGGAGATTATTAACAGTACAGCTGAGGATGTGCTAAGTATAACATGAAACCAGGGTCCTGTGTTTATTAAAGTGGAGTTTGACAATTTCAAAAAGTGTTTTCTATTATGGAAAGATTCCACATCAATATTTGTTCTAAAATTAAAACTACTTGAAATTTCTAGATTGGCGCCTAGAATATAGGTATTTTCACAAGCCATAGATAATTTACCATTACTGGAACTTCATTCCCTTTGAATATCATCTTCAGGCAACATTCTCCCCAATTATCATCCATTTTAACTGGATTATTCTTGAAATCTTCAAATTCTCCATCTTCATTCTTAATATCGTCCTCAGATTCTTCTAAAATTTCATCGTTTATCCAATGTACAGTCATCTTCTCATCATACGCTTCATTAGCGAACACTTTTTCAACCCCTTCATTTTTAGCTGCAGAAATCGTCTTGAATTTGTAATAATTATTTGTTGTGAAAGATTTAGTTCTTTGAAACATACTTTTCAGGTTGGTGCGAATGTTAGTAAATATACTGCTGGTAGTTTTTTGTGCTGAATTGACATTTGTTTCTAATTGAACATCAATTTGTTTTCCCTCCAAAACAGAGCCACACATTCTGCACTGATGAATTTCAGTATTGGAGTTTGAAGTATTTCCACTGACCAAACTATCCTCAAAAAATGTGTTTTCCGAATTCTTACAAGAAACATCTTCAACAGTAGTTGCATGCTTCGATATTTCATGTCCCAATCTTGATTCTTCTTCTCTACTGACACAATTTCGTATTTCTTCTTCAATTCTCTTGCAGTTTACAACCAAATCAAATTCATCTTCTTCATCATCACTCGCATTTCTAATTGAATCTATGGAGAAATTTGAACGGGCATACTCATTTTCCACGAACATTTTTCTTCGAAAATTATTTGTTAGGCCGATTGATGAACCTCCAGATTTACACAATAGTTTTTGGTCATTTTGATTTAAAACTTCGAATTTCAAAGGAGAATGAGGGCAAGACATTGAAGGACGTAGTTTTCTAGTAGTAACAAATTCAAACTCTGAACTGGGTCTTCTTGAACAGTTATTTGTTTCTGGATAATAATCATCACTATCTTCACCCCCCTGATTACCTTTGGATTGTCTCTCATGAACACTAACAAAATCGCAATTCAGTTCATTACTCTCTTCATTTTTGAATGTTCTTTCTACCACACTTCCAACACTGGATTCTTCTGATGAAGTATTAATTTTCCCACTATCATGATTAATTTCTTCATAAAATCTCTTCACACCCCTTGAAGCTTCACTTATTATTTCACGCAATTTATCCTCCTCAATGCGTATGTCTTGATCATTATTCTCTTCCCCATTCATAAATCCTTCCAATTTTATATTTTCCAATTCTTTTGGCCAATTTACATCCTCCATAATTTCATTTTGATGACACCGCATCCAACTGTTGTACAAAATACTTTGCATCAGTTGAGAATTCTTTCTAGAATGACAAGCACAAGTCTGAGCTTGTGCAACCTTCTCATCAACACAATTTCCCTCTTTTTCTATACCCCCATTCATTGGTGAGTGGTTCAGCTTGAAAGCTAGTAAACACTGCATAATATCATTTGTAGGCCTGGAAAATAGTTTGCCATCTTTTTCAACATTTGTTTCTCTTGAATCATCGTACATTCCTCGAGAGATAGAAAATAATTCGTTATTTTTGTCAATATCAAAGGATTCAAGCATTTTGAAGCAATTTGGTCGATCTTGTTCTACATTATTTTCCCCAAACATTTTGCTGTATCCAGTTGTTTGATTTTCAATCATTTTTCCATCATTAGAATCTGTATCACATGTCATATCCAACTCATACGACGTTGAACATTTTTGGCTCACACTATCCATCACCTCTGATCTTATCTTGTTTTCAAACTCATCAAATTTTTGGTCATCTTCAAGTAGTAAATCACCATTCAAACATGGCAAGCTTGCACTAAACTCATGGTTACTTCCCCTGAGAACATTATGATCACTGATTTTGCCATCTTCCAGGGACGAAGCGTTTGATTTCCTCTTCCTAGATTCAAACTCGGCTTTGAACGCCTTGGGAGATTGTTGTCTGTGTATCGTGACTCGTCTAACAAAGGACAAATTGTTGTTGGAAAATCTTGTACTTACATTGTCTGGAGTGATTGGTGTTTCTTTTTGTGCTGATTCTTGTTTGTTATCTTCTGATTCTTTAGTATCTGATCCATCATTTGAAACATTTTCACCGTTTTCTGGTATCTCTTCGTTTATTATGTAGCTCTCCTTAGTTGTTATGTCGTTCGTAGGACTTGTTTGAGAGTTTTCACTATTTTCTTGTGAATTTTCTTCGATTGCTCCATTCTCGTGTTGTTTATCATCGCCATTTATCTTCTGTTCCCCGTTTGATTTCATGTCAGGAATGGTGGAGAGTGACTCGGTTGAGTCGGGCTCTTTTTTCGGTATCACAACCTTCTGTAGAGGCGGGAGTGAGGTTCGACTGGTTTTGCGAGGTGTTGATGAGATGTCAGACTGAAACAGAGAAATTTATTTATTTATAAATATGATGTTATTATATGTTTTCAATTTATTTATAAATCAATGTTGTTTTCCATGACGAAATACTTGTAGAAAATACTATTAAAGTAACGACTGGTATTTCACTGTAAATAATTAATAATTTTACTTACATTTACTAGAGTCCAATAATGTAAGTAAAAACATTAGACTGCTGTGTCTTTCTCTATATACCACTGTGGTACTGTAGTCTATCTATAGTACTGTAGCTATTAAGCTGCTGGGATAATTTTTCAAATTATTCATGATTTACCTATCTATTAACTGATTATCAATGACTCCAATGAAGTATTTGAATGCATACTCTTTAATATCAATCATCATGTGAAAGAATTTTTATTACTGTAATTTTTTATTCAAAAATAGAATAATTGAAACGAATCTGGACCGTTAGTTACGAAAACAACACTTTCTCATATTCAATATCTCATTATTTTGATTAATGTGAATAAGCTTTTGAATTACTGTTCTGTTCAAACAATAATGTTTGAATATCACCTGAAACGTGTATTTCATGTAAATTGTATCGCTTATTTTAGTAGTTTTGAATTAAATTTTATTTTTATTCTTGATAAAAACAAAGAAATGAAAATAAATAAATGTTGAAACAAACTAATAATTTGAAGTGTTGTGTATTTTCTAAACTCCATGAGTTTCATGGAACAAGCCCCCTAAACTATTTATAATTTAGAGATAATCCTGCATTTATTAAAATAAATCCTATTCTCCACACAATGAACATTCTAAAACAAATTAATTATTTCAATAGATTCAATTCGATTAACTGATAAAAATGAATGAGGACCCACCAGCCCTTCAATTGATGTTTCCGATATTGCTTTTTTGGCCAATTCATTTTCCTTGTTTGTTTTATCAATAATTCCATTGACAGTTGCTTGTTTTTGTCGGTTTGTCGGTATTGCTAGCACCATTGTATGACATCCTCCACAAGCCACCTGAAAACATTAATCAAATCGTAAATCATTAATCAGCCCTAATCTGGATTATACAACGATAATATTTAATTGAAGTGTGGTGAAATAATTCATTCAAACCACCATCAAGTAATGAAAAATTCAACTACAGTGATATTCATTTAATTTGACGCTTGGCATTAGATAGATAGAGAGATATTACTTCTTTGCCATCGTACTCGACGGTCATCAGTAACGTCAAGAAATGATATCTCTCTATCTATCTATCTAATGCCAAGCGTCAAATTAAATGAATGTCATGGTAGGCTACTTTGTAAATTATAGACAAAAATATTATGAAAAAACTAATATTGTATAGTTGAATATATCACTTATTTATTGAAAAAAATCACAAACATATGTTTTTCTAAGTCACTGTCCCATTTTCAAAATGTTTCTGATTTTGTTGAGTAGTTCAGTGAATGAGTGGGATTTTAACTGTATGTTATCTAAATGTTAATTCTTAACATATTATATGCATGTTATCATGTCGATTAGTCACGTTTAGTCATGAAGCAACACACACCGATCAGTCATTGCATCAGTGACACGTGACTAATCTTGTCTTGTTATGTTCTGGTATTTAACTTATATATTTATGTTTAGATAGCACAACATCTCACCAGACACTGTGTCAGAAGACAAAATGATGACAATTGAAAATTGAAGATAAATAAATTTTGAAAATCGAAATACCTTTTGGACTTTAAGTGCCTTGAAGCGGTTAACCTTGAAAGGTAGTGTCCTTGATCCCATTATGTCAGATTTCAACTCCGAATCTGAACAAAGCTTGCCATACTTTGATTCTCCACAAGTATAGAGTTCGCCATTGTCTGAAAAAATGTTTTTAATGCAAAATGCGTTGAAAAATCATTACTACAAGGGCATAACTTCAATGGTGGATGTAGAATAATAGCAGAGTACCTACCGTACCAGAGATAATCCATTCTAATATTCTATTCGAATCAATCTTCAAATGTATTATAAATAATTCAGAATAAATATGAAAATATCTAATCTTAAATTATTGAATATTTCAAAAATAAAGATATTGAAAATTGGTTACCAGAAACGAAAGCAGAATGGCTATCACCACAGGCAATTTGGGCAACCCGAACATTCAGCAGTGGTGTGACTAATATGGGATTTGTTATCTCAGTCTTCTCCTCAGAAAATCCAAGCTGTCCATGTTCGTTATTGCCCCAAGCATACACATCACCTTCATCTGTAACATTTTAGGTGTAAAATAAAACAGAGACCATACTATAACATATAGTCTTATCATAGACTATGTATAATACTCTTCTATTGTCATCTGTGGTCTTACTAAACTTCACAGTAAAAAAACCCCCAGCCAAAAACTGCAACAGATTATGGTAAATAAAGTATTTAGAAAAAATCTCTTGCTCAAGTGATTCCCTATGTCCACACTTGGTCGATTATTGTGTGCTGCACAGCATGCGGCCAATGCTCAAACATAAATGCAGCATGATTGCACACAAAATCGACCCTGTGTGGACATAGGAACGAATGGGTTGTCAAGTCAGTTATTGAGTATAGATGTATGTAATAGTAATAGTATTGTTGAACTAGAAGAATATTATAATTGAACTTATACAATATTAAGAAACCTATATTCACATCTCCATTTCATTTTCATTACCATCAATCATTGGTAGAGCTGTAGGATATCTCCTAGGGGGGCTTCTGACAGGAAAGTTTTGCTACAAACTATCACGGTATATACGAGTATACATGCCATCATGTATTACATATATACATGCCATCACAGCCCATTTGATTCAATCTTCATGTCTGAATCCATCTTCATTAACAACAAGGTATAATACAGTAAATGATTAAATATTGATGTAGGAAGCAGTTGGAATTGCTGTATTTATCCAATTGTTAGATTGAAGCTGTACTTATTGGATTCATACTTCCAAGATTCCAACTACTTTTAATTAATATGATGATTTGTTTGAAGGGAAATACTTGAATAAACAATGGGACAGGTCATAGAATAATTTGAAGCTTCTTGTTCATACTTATCTCTCACAAGGCATGTGCTTGACACATTTAAAAATAAATCAGTGTATTATCAAATTCATTTAATTTGACGCTTGGCATTGTATGGATAGAGAGATATCATTTCTTGACGTTGCTGATGACCGTTGAGTACGATGGCAAAGTAATAATATCTCTCTATCTGTCCAATGCCAAGCGTCAAGTTAGATAAATCTGATTACAAGCTACTTTTCATATTCCTCATTCAATTACTAACTGATTTTATATACCAAGAGTCTTTATCTTAGAATGTGATCAATAAATTAGCTGTAGAAAAGACCTGATTTGAAAATCATGTAGCTTTTCAAGATCACAAATAGGCCTACTTGTAATTAAGCTTTCTTTTTAAATATGAATTCAAACAAGAATGTGACAGTTACAACACTTGGCTGTAAAGGAAAAATCAAATACAATTTTGCACATTTTTCTTTTTGTAGTGACTAGAATAAGATCAATTGAATTTTATTTTATATTCTTTCACTGCTAGAAATCTCACCTGTTAGTGCTAAACTATGATTGCCTCCAGCAGAAATTGATCGGACGTTTTTGTCGAATTTCAAAGGTATTGGCATAGGAACTGAACTGGTTCCACCTAGACCCAGTTTGCCCGATTTGCCTTCACCAAACACCAATAAATATTTCTCCTCTGCAAAAATATAGTTATATACAAATATATAATGTGTAGGAGAAGAGTTACAACTTTTCATTCCATCTCTAACGCAACATGACGTGCTTTGATAGTTATGTTGTGACGGTCACTTCCTTTTGAAGTATGTAGGTGATTAAAAAAAATGTATTCTTATTCAATCATTCACAAATACAACATTTTCAAGTAATTAATATTCCCATTTAATACAAGAACAAAATAATGTATAAAATTCACTCATTTTTCAATAATTATGAGTTTCAAATTGATTATTCTGTACCGTAATTAATTATCAGTATCACGTGATTTATTTCTCGTGCCGAAATGTATTTGTTTCGATGAGTAACATTAATATTGGAAACTTTTACATTATATGTTAGGTATGAGTTTATTCAATTGAACTAACAGCATTAATAAGAGTTGAATATTTTACGGAGTGGGCAGTAGTAGTCAGCCATATTGGAAATAGTCCCATAAGATCAATATGTAATCTTTTGAAACATGTAGCGCTGTTATTCATTTGGACAGAAAATTGCGTTTGAAGTGTCATTGGAAAGAGAATAAAATTCTTCAGGGGGTTGGAATTTTACTTTTTTAATGAGAAAATTACTGCAATAATTACAGCAAAAATAAACTTTTTCAAGTTTGAATATTTTTGGAAGAAATATTTAAAATTTGAAAAAGACATGCCCCTGTAACATTTAATATTTATCAAATACAATTTTTTCAAGAAGATCCGACGTCAACTGTAGACGTGATGTGTTACAGAAAATTTCCTGTTTTAGCTTAAAATTACATTGATCTTATATGGGACATCAATCCAATGAAAGCCAAGTCTCCCCACCAATAAAAGCCATACGATAAAAAAAATCAATCCAATATGGCCTACTACTACCGCTCACTCTTAATAATTCAGTAATGTAGTAGGAGAACATGATTTTCTTTGAAAATGACAGAATTTCTTTAGCAAGGATTAGAAGGATACGGTACCTGTTAGCATAAGAGTGTGCAGATATCCACATACAATTTGCAAAACCTTCTCCTTGATAGATAGTCGTGTTGGTTTACTGCATTTCTTGATTCCATCGCTTAGACCTAGTTGACCGCAAGAGTTGCTACCCCATACGTAGACTTTGCCTTCGTCTGAAAAATTTATGACAACTCATTCAAAAAACTCATCAATTTCAGTACAAGATAATCGATTGTTCAATGAGCATTTTTTGTTGTACAACCTAAAAACAGTCGTCATCTCTCATCATCACCCCTCTCATTACCCACGCACAAGCCTAGAGCTCATGTAGGCATCGCCCTAAAAAAACCCCCATTCTCATTTTACCGGTGAATTACTTTGATTTTGAAAACATTCTTAGTAGAAAAACAAGCTTACATTGCAGTTACAATAGTTTCATCCTGACATTGGACATCATCAGGCTTATAAAAGTTTTCAAAATTATAATGTATGTATAAAGTATTTGTCTAATAATTAATAAATCTATAAAAAATAACTTATACTCTTTATGAAACTTCTGTTCACCAACAGAACAAAAAACCAAAGAATAGAATTCTGTAATTTTTACTATACTATAATGTTTACTGTATATTTTTTCAAATAAAATTTATTTAAATAAATTCACAATATTATATTTTGTGATAGTTTTTTTAAATAGGAATTAAGAATTAAGTTATTAGTTAGAGGAAGGCTACTACAGAACCTTGAACTTGTGCAAAATTCTAATTAATCTATAAAATATAAATTAAATAAATATATTCGATCCTGGAACCTTTGGATTATCAGACAGGCGCTTATCGCCCTCGGCTACGGACCACTCCAATTATTTATATAACTATAAATTGTCAATAATGACCAAAACAATCATTACTTCTTCTTGTGTTGAAGTTTGCACTGTTAAACATCTCCTCTAGACCTATGTCAAGAAAATTGCAGGACGCCAAAAACACTTTTTTGCTACGGGTGATGCCCACAAGTGATTTACTTGTGCGTGGGTAATGAGGTGAAGGATGATACGGTGAAAAAGTGCCAGACGGAACGGGAATCGAACCCGAGACCGGTGAAGTGATATAGTTTCGTGGTAAACTGCTGAACTTATCAGCATTTGAGTGGTCCGTAGCCGAGTGCGATAAGCGCCTGATTGATAATCCAAAGGTTCCCAGATCGAATACAGTTGACGGAACGGATTTTGACAGAAACGGCCACTCCCGTCTTTCGGAGGAGACGAAAAGCCGTCGGTCCCGACTGCCTAAAAGCAGTCGTCATTTCTCATCATCACCCCTCTCATTACCCACGCACAAGCCTAGAGCTCATGTGGGCATCACCCTCGAAAAAAGAAAAAAAAATTATACTTATCAGTATTGATAACTGAAGCAGTTGTATTGTTGATTGATATAATGAAAACACTAGAACGCATTAATATTAACATATTATAACACAAGCTTTTAATATTTAAGATTTTAATAAATTCAGTGATTTCTGACTACATTCTAGTGTTTTTATTATGTTTAGATATCACAATATCCCACCAATCACTGTGTCAGAAGTTGATTGATATGGTTAGATTAGATGGCAATTTTTAGGAAAGCAAAACGTTGGTGGTGTTGAAACCTCTATCCAAATAAAAAATTGTGTGAGTGGTAATTTTAATTTGATATTTTGATATTCACCAGTAAGTAGTGCCGTATGATGTGCTCCTGCCGTAATATTTGCGATTGGTTCGTTCACCTCATTCAAGTCGATCTGTTTGGGAGTGACACTGATGCTTTCATCATCGCTGCCAATTCCTAGTTGACACTCGCTGTTGTTTCCCCAAGCGTACAGTTTTCCACTACCTGCAGAAGAAATGTTATATCAGAATACACATTAGATAGGGGAAGGATTCTTAGACTTTAAAAATAGGGTTGACAGCTATTAATTAGGGACTCACCAACCAAAAAACCATTACTCAGATTGCCCATTTTTTGAACTGTAATACCCTCAACAGACTTAGATAAACTTTTGAGTAAGAAGTGTACATACCGTACATTAAGAGATAGAATATGAAGAGATCACACTATTGTTTAAGACTATATTTGTATTAATTTTGAAGGTACCTATAGCCTAACTTTTCATTTTTATCTCTCGCTGGTATTGAAATACGTTTCATCTTGTATGCTGTACATGTTTTCAAGCTATCAGAATAATTTGTAGGGTAATAATAGTAGGCTATTGTAAAATTACCTGTGAGAGCCAGAGAATGTGTTTTTCCGCATACTATTTTCTTGACTTTTTCTGGTTTCAGGCCTGAAATATAAATTTCATTGTTTATTTGGAAATAATATCAACTAAAAATTATTAGCTATATATTATTTGCTAATATACTGTGGAATAAGTTCATATTATATTGTAAATCTGTCATCAAACTAAGTTACAGTATCCAAACATAATAATTGAAAATTCTCAATCTTATTATCATAGGAAACTCTTCTAACGCTCTTCAAACACAAAATACATCCATGATGAATATATATTATGGTTTGATTATGCTTCTACACTACTTCTAAATTGTATTAGAAACATCATTAAATCAGACTGGCACAACTAGTTATTCATTTTTTACCATTTTCTTATTGAAACCCTGTCCAATTTTTTATAAATAATGATAATATTCAAATTATTTAATGAATATTCTGTAAATAATATTATTTTCTTTGGACTCTTGATACCTCTGAGATACACTCTTATTCCATTATGCCATTTCCAATCATTTCTATGCTGATTAAGATAATGAGCGATTTATCCTCTTCAACTCATGAAGTTGTTGAAGATAATAAGAGATGAATTTACTCACTTTTTATGCAACTAGGTTTTGTTACAGCTGAAGTTGTTCCCAATCCAAGTTGACCAAACTCGTTTCCTCCAAAGCCAAACACTCTGCCATTTTCTGAAAAAGAGATTGAGAAAAATAAATATGTAAGAGTGCTGGCGTCATGATGAGGCTTCAAACATGTTTCCTTGTCAGTGGATCATAAATAATGAATACACGGAATAAATAAAACCTCAACAATCCTTTATTAAAAATGTTTAAGCAAATATAGAAAAAATTTGTCCCAGTACTAAGTACTACCATAGTTGAGACAAAAATTGGTTATTAAAAGTCTATAAAGTAATACAAATAAATAGTACAGTAGACAGGAGAAAAATAGTTGAAAGTCTATAGTACAAATAAATAGTAGAATATAGTACAAAAATGTCTATAGTCTGTAAACGAAAGGTCTACAGTGCTTCATAATGGTACATAACCAAGGTACTACTACGTACCGGTAATTAAGGAGTCAAAAAAAAGGACTGAAATTTTATTGCAATTGGAAGAGGAACATATTTGGCCTTCCCTGTTGTAGCATACCTTTACTTGAGTATTAATTGAATTTTTGTGAGACTATGAAATTTCACAGAAAAAATTTAGTCTATTCCTTGAGAAAGATCACTGGTGACAAGAAGTTATTGCAGTGTTTAAAAATAAACGTTTTTTTATTTTGGAACTTGAATTTTTTCTCATGTTTTTCATCGACATCTTCATTATTCATTACCCTATTTTATGTGATTTTCAATTGCGTTTTTTGTGATTTCTGGCTCTAATCTGATTGATTCTCTTCTAGTTAATTTTTTCCTGCGGATGATGCCCACATAAGTAAATGATTTGTGTGGGGAATGAAGAGAAGAATGTCACGATGGAAAAATGCCAGACGGAACGGGAATCGAACCCGTGACCGGTGTAGCGAAAGCAGTCTGAAGTTAATTTTTAATTGATTCTCCATTGCATTACATTTTTCTCGACGTATTCTTGTTCGCAACACTATCCTACTTAACTAAGAAGGATAGACAAGGTGAACAGTGGCGAAGCGTGGTATACTTATTTGGTCATCGCCGGGTATATTTCCTATAGGATATCATCCTATACCTATAGGAAATAAGTATACCACGGAAGGTGAAGGTTACACAAAAAAGTATAATACTTCTGAAGGCCACTATGATAACGAATATGAAACGACATTAGCAATGAAAAATTTAGTAAGCAATAAAGAAGCCAAATATTTGACTGAATTCTGACCTAATGATGGAAGAGTGGTTCCTCCCACCGTATGAGGAAGCATTAGGGGACCATCAAAGTAAACATAGTAGTATACGGAAGCGTTCGTCAATAATTGATTGTCAATCAATATTGATTCGAGATCAGCTGACCGCGGTCATCAATGAATAACTGACAAAAAGATGATGGCCGGTTATCGATTAGTGTGCCGTTATTATGACGAAGTACTCTGTCCGTTATTCTGACCTATAATCCCTATTTCACAGATTCACTCTGTGAATCACCGTTAGTACTAAATTAGATTCTGGGTTCATTGCTCTTTGTTTGAATCAAACATGAATTTTTAATTGCATTCTGGAAATCAATAGATTGATTATACAATTTTCTTGAATTTTGCCTATAACTATAGAAATATACTGTAATTTGTTTGCCTACAGTCTTGGCCTTCTATTATGAACCAGTAAAGCCCTTCCTCTCAGTTTAAAACATCGAATGTGTTCTCAATCTATAGGTGTCTTTTTTGGGATCAGAATTTTAAAGAACATGGCATAAAAGTCCTTCAATAAAATTATAACACTCAAGTTCCTTTTAAAAACACTTATCATGTTTTAATCGCATAGAGGTTTTTTCTTTGAAGCCAAATTTTAATGAAACAGAGAAAGTATCCTCCTTATTCTTTCAGTTCTCAAATGTCATTCTATTATATCCATACATATTATATCAATTTATTTTATAATAAATTTGCTATTAAGAAGCAAGTCATGGACACCATATTTAAATCTCCACATATTACCTTGAATAAAATTATTTTAATACATAGTACCGTATACATGATTTTAATACACATTAATAAGTTGGATGTATCTTTTTTAAAGTACATGTTCACCTCACACTCATTATTAAAATTCATTATCATTGAATTTTTTAAAAAATTTTAAACGGTATTCTAATGTATAAATAGAATTTATACATTAGGCCTACTATCAGAGGATTATTAATAGTTCTCTTCATATTATTTTCAATCAATAAAAAAATATTTATGATATGATTTCAGTTCAAGTAACTTTCATTTACTCATCTTCTAAATGGGAACACAGTGTATTAAGCATAGTGACATTTTTGCTCCAAAAGTGCATCACCGCCACAATAAAAAACAAAAATAAATTCTTATTGACACGCAATCCCAGGTTTAGTTTACAAAGGGGAAGCTACCAACATAAAAAATAAATATAGATTCATATTTCTACGAAAATCATTTACAAAACAGTAGAGCTGAAAGGGCAAGTGAAAATAATTGCGAAAGTGCATCCATTTAATGATAGCATTAAAACTCTTGCCATTCAGTGACCGGCGCATGAATAAATAATGCCATAATCAATAAAGATGGCTTCAAAGTTCACTCTCCATAAATGGCCAGCATGTACTGCGATGCAGAGCAAATTATTGATGGAGGAGCTCAATCCTAATATTCTTGCAATCTGGTTGCTAGCTGCCATATTTCAGAATGTTTAATACTTTATTTAGAATGAGAATTTAGATTCCAGAATCAGAAATATTTTTCTGTCCATTATAGTTTGTTGGTAAGTTAGTTTTACAACACCATTTCTCACCTATATGATTCATTAAGTTACATATTGAATTTCTATTCATTCTATTCAAACTTTATTATTTTAATTTCTATCCTAACATTACTTCAACGAGTTATCTATTTCTAAGAAGTAAATAAACCTGCTACTTCAATAAGGAATGTTTAGAAATGTATCAATATTATAAGTATTCTGTATTCATTTTCATTTCAAGAACATTAAAGGCTACAGGCATTACACCTAAATGAGTCTTTACTACTATTCACAATTGAATTAAGCAAGTAATGAAGATACAAAACAATAAAAAGTTCACATAGGTACCGTAATTGTATGCCTTCAAATATCAATTTTGTATTATAATAAGCAATAAATTCAGAAAATTATTCATAATATATAACGACTCAAATACAGTACTTAATTTCTCTCGTATTTTTATTGGTTGGTTCTGCATTTGATTGAATTCATCAGTTATTAAACTGAAATTACATATCTACTATGTAACTTATGTAGATTTAAAAATACAGTATTGTAAAATTAAATATTAAATTAATATTGATTTTGTCCCGAATCGGCTATCAAGTTCTTATAAGTTAATCTTCAAATATTATCAAAGCATAGAACAATATTTGTCTGAACTTTAGTGAGCTATTCTACTGAACATTATGTTTTCAAAAGCAGCAAAATGCTTGAAAATCATGCCAGGTGAGAATAGCAAAGCGGTTGCGGTAATGCGGCGATGCTGGTAGCATGTCTGATAATGATCATTTCACGTTTCCCATCCATCGATTTTTGGGCAGTGCCATTATTCTCAATTTCAGTCAAATAGATGATATTGACTCGGCCGCAAAAACAACACCTCTCTTTTCTATTGTACTTTTCAGATATTGTATACTGTCTACAAAATTCGAAATTCTTGAATGTTTTCTCACTAGATTTTTAGGGTTCGTTTCATTTTTTTTATTCTCTATCTTTATTTTTATTATTTATGTGATATTTCTTATGAGAATTATTTTTTTCTGATGTAAGTTATTTATTGGTCTTATTCTTGATTGTCCAGTTGAGTGAGTGTTATGTGGGCAATAATAGGATGCAATTCCTGGTACCCTCAACTATAATTATATTTTTTCAATAAATAAATAGATAATATTACTTAATTCCTTCGATCTCGACGAGAACCTGCTCTGAGTTTGAAGCCTATTGTTTCTTTCACTCTATTCCACTATTTTATATGGGAGATTAATTATTTGTAAGGAATTTATATGGGAGAGAAATATTTTTAAATGCTTCCTAGTAGTTTGAAATTAATAGAGGACATAGAAGTTTTCAGAAATAAGATAAAGGAATATCTTGTAAGGTTGTCACTTTACTCCTTTCAGGAATTTGCTCAGGGGTAATGGTTAATATGTTAATAATATTTTGTAATACTAATATTTTTTATTTTATCTGTATGAATGTAATGTATTTTAGTTGAGAATTATATGACACTGTTCAAAGTAGGCTACCTATTCATTTTGATGAATAAAGAAGATTCAATCAATCAAGATTTCTCACTATTGTATGAAACTCAGTATAATATATATGAATAGTTTAAATTCGAGAATATTGTGAGAAGATATTTCATATTTATTCTATTCTATTCTTTTACTGTCAATTTTTTGTTTCATCAGTTTAGAAATAAGAATTATTATAATCATACTACAACTTATTCAAGCTGTGTCAGTTTGAAGATTTTATACAGGGCAGAAAATATGAGGTATGAACCAGAGTTCAAATCCAAAATCATATTTCAATAGAAAATGTATAATAAAAAACAAAATGTTTATATACACAGGATGGAACATGAGGTACGCCTATTGGCCAGAGTCCCAGTCCAAGAACATGATAGATGAAAATCATAAATGTCAGGAATGAATGAGTTATTCAATATTTAATAAACTTACGACAAACAACCAGGGTGTGCTCTTCACCGCAAGATATGTCCACAACTGGATCATTGCGAATGAAAAAGTGACTGGGCAAATTCTCAGCGAAACGACTTCTTCCAAACGTGAAGACGGCTCCTGAGTCTGGAAGAAATTAGAAATTTATTGGAGAAAATAATTCCCAGAAATATGAGAAAGTTATTTATCGAATTTCACCATTATAATTAAATACCTGAATTCACTCCTTTGAATAATACTAAGATCTATTTGTCGTAACTGCAATATCATCCTATGAAAATAAATATAAATTTCTATAAATATAAATATAAAATTAATAATAAAAAAAAGAAATTAGTATGCTACAATAATTTTTTGAAAGACATGTAAAGAGCACGTGCTCAGAATTAGTACAAAAATGAGTGGTTTATTATATTTTTGAAATATACAGGATTATGATGATGAAAAATCAATACAAACAATGAAACGTATACAGCAATAATACCCTTATCTTTATCTTCAAAATTATACCTTATTACTATAGTTTTAAGACTTTACCTTGATGAATATCAAGTATTGAGTTCTCTTCAGTCACTCTTCCATGCGATTTCGCTGAACAGTCCTTAAAAGCTTAAAGCTCGGATAAATTTTTGTATATTGCACAAACTTATTAGTTCTAAACCCAGTAAGATAACTAATTTTGTAGATTACATTTGAATCGTGTTCAATTTATAGATTCAATCTATCAATCTTGTCTATTCAACCTATCAATTCTACCTTTTCCAATCTTGTTTAAGTTTTGTAATAATTATATACCTGTAGGTATATTTATTCAAAATTATTGTAAGTAAATTTAAGACTATAAGAATAAAATAAGAATTGTAAATGAAGAAAAATACGAAATTCATTAACGAATTCCCTTAAAATTTAAACTTCTTAATTAGTAAACAAATAAGAAACAACTACCCTTATAAGAAAATAGAATTATAACTCCGCAAATTTCCAAAGATAGCTGTTATCTCACCTGGTATTTCATTTTCTTCCTCTCCCATGTTTTCCGGAGCACTAATAAAACATTTGAAACAAATAGAACTCGATGAAAGGCATCAAAAATTGAAGAAAAATGTAAAACTTGTAGATGTACACTTGGGCATAAGAGCCGTAGTTACAAAGCGTTGTTTTGTCAACAACGACGAAAGTTACGATTGATTGCGTGAGAGTTCTAACCAGCGGGTTCCACCCCCACCATTCGTCCAGACTTGCACCTGCGCTCTCTGATGTTCAGGTGAGAAATATTCAGAGCATCTGCAGAGCTTGAATGTAACAGGGAAATGTTTTTAGTATTTTGAGTGCACATGCGCTCTGGTGATCAGGTGAGAAGCGTAACATCTGCAGAGCACGCAGAGCATGCAAAGCAGTAATGATAAATGATAAATAATAAATTATATTTATTGCCTTTAAAGCCATTACAGCAATTGGTTCGTCAAAAATTTATAGACTAACAATAACGCAAGTGTTAGAAACAACAAAACATATCTTCAGTCTTTAGTAAGCAAGAAAAGTCACTATGCACTGTTCAAGTATTTGTGTAAAACGCCTTAATAGTCTGTTCAGGAACACTGAAAAATTCGTTCATGGAATACATGGGAGTTTTTCCTAGAAAGTCATAGGTGCATATTATGGTGCATAGGTGCATAATATTTTTCTGAATAATATAGAATAGAATAATAATTTATTTTTGTATCACAACAGTACAAAGTAAAAATACAAGTGATCACTTTATATTGTACCACTATCTTTCTATAACATCCTAATTTCTAACTTGGATAGTTCTTAACATCAATATAAAAAGTTATTTGCACATTATTATATTAGTAATTTAACTAAAATTGACATTACTTTTCATTTTAGTGTTGATGATGGACCTGAAGTGAGTCACGTAAGTAATAGTTCACACTATTAATTACAGAATTTAATGTTATCATTTGTATAAAACAAGTTAAATTGAGCAGAATAATAAATTATTTATTATTATTCCGTGGTCACAACGGTGGTCTAGCTCTACCAACTTCATTCGATTCATATGAACATAATTATTTTACACGCAAAATAGTTTTCATAGTTTGAAGATTTTTGAAATTATGATCTAAAATTCATAATGTTTTTAGAATACTTTAGGTGTTCTGCGGTGCAAGAAGGTCAAGACACTAATTTTGATTACATCTTCAAGAGGCACCTGAGATGTTCTGTTTCGGTTCCTCTGAAGCCTTTGTTGATGTCGAGTTTTCTTGGAAGCAGGGGTTTGACTTCTTTGGGGTTTGGTGTCAGGGGAGAGGGAGGTTTGCTGTTTGTTTGGGTAGGTTTTTGTGGTCCAATTTTGAGACTCACTGATAACTGCTCCAATACGGATAGGTAGGCTCCATCCTAGTACCGCAGAAAACCCAAATTGGGAATACTTCTGTTTGGTTGGCAGGAGAGAGGTGATCTGTGGCGGTACCCCATGGATTGTCTCTTGACTCCAACACTATCTCCCTCCGTCATAGGATGCGTAGCAGGAACAGTATTCCCGTGACCCAAAAGCCTTAGGAGGGCCTGGTCACATACGATTGTGGTTTGCTTTACTTTACTTCACTAGCAAAGAGCTACTTTGATTTACTTCATTCAATTCACTTCATTAGCAATAGAATTTTCCTTTAAGTGAAGTGAAGTAAATCAAAGTAGCTATTTGCTAGTGAAGTGAAGTAAAGTGAAGCAAACCACAATCGTATGTGACTAGGCCCTTATATTACGTAATGGTGATGGTCTGGCAAGATACGGTATAACAGAAAAGTCAACATTTTTCTGCATCATCCTTGCTGGAACCTCACCGCGTGTGGTATAAGAGGTTCTAATGAATTTGATCTCATTTTTTATTTAATTTTTAATTCCTTTAAATTATTTAAATGCTGGAAGATCTAATTGTATGAATTGAATTAAAAAAGTTTTTTCATCTATTCAATAGATCATGATAAAAAAGAATTTTCAAGCAATAATTCATGTTTATTATTAATAATCCATTTATTACTAATTTATCAATTAGATCAATAATTTTGAGTGAACTATTTATTATTATAATAATTATCAAATATTATCGATTTTCAAATCGACCGCCATTTTTGTTGACAACTCAACAACACTGCAGATCACATTTTATCATTTATGAAAATCAACTAATTCAAAAATTATTGTTAAAAATAATAATTTTAATTATTATTTGAATAAATAGGTGATTTGGAATAATTTAATAACAGAAAAAGTTTTTTTTCACATCCATCACATTCGTAAAATGACACGTAAATCATCATCGTCATCATACCAGGCCGATCAGCTGACAGACAAATTTCATCAATCATTCTCGCTAAGCAGCTCGACCGGTACACATGTTTTCTGTTAGTTTTCTGAGAATAGGTCTCAAATTCAACTCCAAATTTACTCAAGAAGTGTTTCATTTGAGATATTTCATGACTAGTGAGCTCAGTTAATAAAGTGCCTGGAATAAATTCAGTGGATTCCAAAATATTTCGTAATTTTAGAGTTCGACCGGACCTTGGATTGGATACTGTATTAGAACAAAGGTATGGTAGTCAGATTTTGTTTTCAGTTTGGGATAAATCAGTTTTGATTAGTTTAATTATTTCTTGAAATAATTTTAATTATTCACATTGTGATCTGATTCCAATTGGTTTTATCTACTAAAACATTAATACGGTACCTAAGATTCTGAAATTTATAATCATTTGTCATATTTGTGACTAGTAATCACTAGTGAATATAGATATTATACCTGTTATAGCAACCTACCTCATTTGTTTCTTGAAATATAAGTTAATTGTGGGCTACTTTGAAGGAAACTTTAAAGAATAGTTTTGATAGATACTTTCAATAGGCTACTCATTTTTTCAATTCTATTAACTTTCATTGTTTTTGCTGAAACAGAATTTCTCTAGATGTAGTTTTACAATTACTGAATAAAAGAGTAATTTCAAAGTAAATATTAATCACTTTTATCAGTGTAACTTTGTAAGCTGATGGTTAAGTTATTAAAAAAAAAATTGATTGATTTCAAGTACATACAAGATAACTTACAATTTGTTTTACAATAAACACTTTCAAAGAAAAATAATAGTAGGCCTACATGGAAATCAATTTCAGCTCAAGAGTCTTCATCTGATCGTGAGCTATACAATTCTTTATTTGACATGAATATCTACAATCTTCAATAATTTTACTTGATTTATGTGCTAGTGAAAAAACAGTTAATTTGTTAGTGAATTAACAGTAAACTCATAAAAAATTTAATCGTATACATGCAGCTTAAAAAATTTATTATGGAAATAATTTTTATATTTCAATTCCATTACAGCCTGTTGGCTGAGATGTATTTTTTGAAATTTGAATTGTTGGAAGTTGCTAAATCTAATTGTGAATTGTTGAAAGTAGTTATTAACAAATTCTATACGACTATATAATAATATTCGTTTTTTCAACAGGATACATGAATTTTCCACTCAAACAAAATTCATTCATGGGAATACACCTATATGTAGAGCGCCTTCACCAGGAATAATTCCAAGAATCCTACTGGAAAGTCTATGAATTGTCAAGATGTGGATGGGTGATTTTGGTATGAGGTATCCTTTCAAATTATAAATTGAAGAGTTAGGCTAGAACTTGCTAACATTCTCCTGGAATAGATGGGGGTATAGGGGGTGGGATGTTTGTGGTTGTTAGTCATGTGACATATTCCCGCTCAATCCAGGCAGTACCACGCCATCAAGCGAGTTTTGTGTTGGGAGTGTTGTCTAAACACTTTTTGGTTGGGAGCTTTTATAGCAGCACACCATAGTGAATGTGACTGAATCATTTTCCCACCATCCGCAGCGATGGATATGTGGTACTGTTTCATGGCTTGCAAAAGGATATGGTGCAAGATAACAACCATAAATAGGGATTGAGCTGTCAGGGTCCCTGTAGGATATTTACAATTTTCAGTCAAGTATTGCTTTCTCAGTCAGTGCTCTGTGTGGTAGTTCTACAGCGTTGTCACCATGATTGCGGGCTCAGTCCAGCATCAATTTTATGACGAGGTGGTAACTATTACACTGCAGCCTGATGGTGGGATCTGTTATATGAGACTGGATTGTGAATATTAGATAGTAGTGCCTTCAGCAAGGGGAGTTGGGCTTAGGGAAGGGGGTATGAATACAGAACAATATTATTGATTCATTACCTTTTCAGTTTTCAATTCAAATTAATTTCTATCTTATAGTAGTATTGCCTCCAGCCTTTGCTGGTTGGCATTGGGAAGGGAAGCTATAATTCTTGATTATAGCTTTGGGGCAGAATTCATTTCTAAGCTTAGTAATAATTATTAACTTGCATGCTATATCAATGATTCTATTATGAGTTTATAACTCATAATAGAATTCTGAAAGCCTAAAATATTTTTGAGTAGTAACTCAAAATATCCTTGATTGAGTACTTTTCTACACATGCTAGAAAAGGCGATAGTTCAAGACACTCTCTCACACACGCTGGGAGGTGCATATCGTAGTAATTATTATTATTATTATTATTATGGATTAGTTATAATTATTTATTCGAGCATTCATCTATTTTATTCAAGAATACACATATCTACACATGCTAGATAAGTGCAGCAAAGTAGGGCATTCTCTCACACACGCTGAGAGATGCAGTTAGTCATGAAATGTTCCACAATATTTGCATTAGCTATAAATATTTTTGATCCGGGTTACTCCTGGCCTTAAAATTATTTTCGAATTAAGTTATATTTAAAGGATACGTTCCTAGCATATTAGTTTGTGTCGTTGACAGTTCAAAACTCTCATAGATGCATTATATTCTTGAGAATTTATAAAAATTCTCATTTCTTAAGACGCTCTCCTACACATGCTAGGAGAGCGCAGTAGCTTAGTGCACTCTCTCACACACGCTGAGAGGTGTAGTTATTGATTGAAATTGATTATTTATTCAAGTAATAAATTACAGATTAGGGCCACTCCTGGCGGTTCAGGAGGGCAAATTATTTATTATGCTTAGTGATAAGTTACAGATCAAGTTTCAAATTTTTCTCTTGAAAATTGTACTCAATTCCTATTTTGCCTCCTAAGTATGTTTCAGATTACAGCAGATAGGCCTACAGTATTCCAGCTCCTCTTCTTGATCAGCTCCAAGTCCATGGCACTTTTTACATTGTATAGTGTGTGCATGAATTGAATGTAATCTGTTGCATCCACAGCTGTGTTGTAGTAACTTTGTAGCATAGTATTATTATTTGTGTGTTTGTTTTGAATGTGCCATTAGGTATGTGCATCTTAGTTATTATTCTTATGTATCTCATGTATGTGGCATGATCCATCATTATTCAGATACATCATACAGTATACTAGCATATTGTATTGGTTTTATTGCCAAGTTGATCTAATTGAGATTATTTCTTCCAGATTACCAAGTTTCAGAATCCACTTTCATAAAGTATTTTAGAATAATGAAAGTAATTCACTGGGAATACGAAGTCTACTGCTTGAAGATATAGGCTACAGGGTTAGAGCAGCGTTCACAGAAATATGCGGTACGGTACTCTTCAATAATACTCATGAAACTTGAAAACCCGCTGTTGATAAACAATGTAGAGTTTGAAAGCGCTCCACTCACGTGAGTAATAATTTTTACTTTTAATTACAGAATTTAAGATTGCTATGTTGTATAAAAACAAGTTGAGAGTGAACAGAACAATAATAAGAAAATTATTATTATTCTGTAATTTCAACGGTAGGCTAGCTTCACTAGCTCTACCAGTTGAATTAAATTGTTTTATCAATACAATGATTATTACACGTGCGAATTCATTCTTATAACTTACATGTATTTTTAAAGTTCATAATGTTTTTAGAAAATACTTTCTCTAGGTTTTCTGCGGTGAAGGAAGGGTGACTCTAAATTTGATTACATCTTCGAAAGGCTTCTGAGAGGTTCTGTTCCTCTGAAGCCTTTGATGATGTTCAGTATTCTTGGTGGGAGGGGGGTTTGACGTTTCTGGTTTTTTTTTCAATTTTGTTAGGTGGGGAAGGGGAGAGTTGTTGAATAAGGTCTGTTTGTGTAGGTTTTTGAGAGTTACTGGAAAGTGCTCCAATAGGTAGGCTCCACCCTTCTTGTACAGCAGAAGACCCAGCGGAAGTATGTTTAATTTTCTCAAAATTTCTATTCCAAATTGGGAATACTGTTTGGTTGGCAGGAGAGAGGTGATCTGTAGCGGTACCCCATGGATTGTCTCTCGACTCCAACACTACCTCCCTCCGTCATAGGGTGTGTAGTAGGAACTGTATTCCCGTGGCCCACAAGCCTTACGTCCTATATTTTACATGTACTATTAGACATGTACATCTCAGGTAGAGTTATTCTTAAAGTGAAGTCTCTTTTTTCAGCAAGAACCTTTAGCTACATTAGTTGATCTATTGAATATTTTTCTTCCAGGTTTAGCTTCATGAGTAAGTTTCATGATCAATTATTATCTAGATACATTATATTAGTGTACTGTCTAGGTTACATATTTTATAACTCACTTTATCTAATAAATATTTCTTATTCCAGATTACCAAGATAGTTTCAGCTGCAACTTGGATGAGGCAACATTTAAAATATGAAATTGTTGATATACTGGAGAAAAGGAGTCCACTATACTCATATGAGATTAGAACAGCATTTCTTCAGAATAATACTCTTCAACTGCAGTGTTGAAAAGGATCCACACACGTGAGTTATTGTTTATACTATTAAGTACTGAATTTAAGATAGCTATGATGTATAAAACAAGTTAAAAATGATCATAATAATAATATAACAAATTCTATAAGACTATATAATAATATTCGTTTTTTCAACAGGATACATGAATTTTCCACTCAAACAAAATTCATTCATGGGAATACACCTATATGTAGAGCGCCTTCACCAGGAATAATTCCAAGAATCCTACTGGAAAGTCTATGAATTGTCAAGATGTGGATGGGTGATTTTGGTATGAGGTATCCTTTCAAATTATAAATTGAAGAGTTAGGCTAGAACTTGCTAACATTCTCCTGGAATAGATGGGGGTATAGGGGGTGGGATGTTTGTGGTTGTTAGTCATGTGACATATTCCCGCTCAATCCAGGCAGTACCACGCCATCAAGCGAGTTTTGTGTTGGGAGTGTTGTCTAAACACTTTTTGGTTGGGAGCTTTTATAGCAGCACACCATAGTGAATGTGACTGAATCATTTTCCCACCATCCGCAGCGATGGATATGTGGTACTGTTTCATGGCTTGCAAAAGGATATGGTGCAAGATAACAACCATAAATAGGGATTGAGCTGTCAGGGTCCCTGTAGGATATTTACAATTTTCAGTCAAGTATTGCTTTCTCAGTCAGTGCTCTGTGTGGTAGTTCTACAGCGTTGTCACCATGATTGCGGGCTCAGTCCAGCATCAATTTTATGACGAGGTGGTAACTATTACACTGCAGCCTGATGGTGGGATCTGTTATATGAGACTGGATTGTGAATATTAGATAGTAGTGCCTTCAGCAAGGGGAGTTGGGCTTAGGGAAGGGGGTATGAATACAGAACAATATTATTGATTCATTACCTTTTCAGTTTTCAATTCAAATTAATTTCTATCTTATAGTAGTATTGCCTCCAGCCTTTGCTGGTTGGCATTGGGAAGGGAAGCTATAATTCTTGATTATAGCTTTGGGGCAGAATTCATTTCTAAGCTTAGTAATAATTATTAACTTGCATGCTATATCAATGATTCTATTATGAGTTTATAACTCATAATAGAATTCTGAAAGCCTAAAATATTTTTGAGTAGTAACTCAAAATATCCTTGATTGAGTACTTTTCTACACATGCTAGAAAAGGCGATAGTTCAAGACACTCTCTCACACACGCTGGGAGGTGCATATCGTAGTAATTATTATTATTATTATTATGGATTAGTTATAATTATTTATTCGAGCATTCATCTATTTTATTCAAGAATACACATATCTACACATGCTAGATAAGTGCAGCAAAGTAGGGCATTCTCTCACACACGCTGAGAGATGCAGTTAGTCATGAAATGTTCCACAATATTTGCATTAGCTATAAATATTTTTGATCCGGGTTACTCCTGGCCTTAAAATTATTTTCGAATTAAGTTATATTTAAAGGATACGTTCCTAGCATATTAGTTTGTGTCGTTGACAGTTCAAAACTCTCATAGATGCATTATATTCTTGAGAATTTATAAAAATTCTCATTTCTTAAGACGCTCTCCTACACATGCTAGGAGAGCGCAGTAGCTTAGTGCACTCTCTCACACACGCTGAGAGGTGTAGTTATTGATTGAAATTGATTATTTATTCAAGTAATAAATTACAGATTAGGGCCACTCCTGGCGGTTCAGGAGGGCAAATTATTTATTATGCTTAGTGATAAGTTACTGATCAAATTTCCAATTTTGTTTTAAAAATTGTACTTAATTCCTATTTTGCCTCCTAAGTATGTTTCAGATTACAGCAGATAGGCCTACAGTATTCCAGCTCCTCTTCTTGATCAGCTCCAAGTCCATGGCACTTTTTACATTGTATAGTGTGTGCATGAATTGAATGTAATCTGTTGCATCCACAGCTGTGTTGTAGTAACTTTGTAGCATAGTATTATTATTTGTGTGTTTGTTTTGAATGTGCCATTAGGTATGTGCATCTTAGTTATTATTCTTATGTATCTCATGTATGTGGCATGATCCATCATTATTCAGATACATCATACAGTATACTAGCATATTGTATTGGTTTTATTGCCAAGTTGATCTAATTGAGATTATTTCTTCCAGATTACCAAGTTTCAGAATCCACTTTCATAAAGTATTTTAGAATAATGAAAGTAATTCACTGGGAATACGAAGTCTACTGCTTGAAGATATAGGCTACAGGGTTAGAGCAGCGTTCACAGAAATATGCGGTACGGTACTCTTCAATAATACTCATGAAACTTGAAAACCCGCTGTTGATAAACAATGTAGAGTTTGAAAGCGCTCCACTCACGTGAGTAATAATTTTTACTTTTAATTACAGAATTTAAGATTGCTATGTTGTATAAAAACAAGTTGAGAGTGAACAGAACAATAATAAAAAAATTATTATTATTCTGTAATTTCAACGGTAGGCTAGCTTCACTAGCTCTACCAGTTGAATTAAATTGTTTTATCAATACAATGATTATTACACGTGCGAATTCATTCTTATAACTTACATGTATTTTTTAAAGTTCATAATGTTTTTAGAAAATACTTTCTCTAGGTTTTCTGCGGTGAAGGAAGGGTGACTCTAAATTTGATTAGATCTTCGAAAGGCTTCTGAGAGGTTCTGTTCCTCTGAAGCCTTTGATGATGTTCAGTATTCTTGGTGGGAGGGGGGTTTGACGTTTCTGGTTTTTTTTTTCAATTTTGTTAGGTGGGGAAGGGGAGAGTTGTTGAATAAGGTCTGTTTGTGTAGGTTTTTGAGTTACTGGAAAGTGCTCCAATAGGTAGACTCCACCCTTCTTTTACCGCAGAAGAACCAGCGGAAGTATGTTTAATTTTCTCAAAATTTCTATTCCAAATTGGGAATACTGTTTGGTTGGCAGGAGAGAGGTGATCTGTAGCGGTACCCCATGGATTGTCTCTCGACTCCAACACTACCTCCCTCCGTCATAGGGTGTGTAGTAGGAACTGTATTCCCGTGGCCCACAAGCCTTACGTCCTATATTTTACATGTACTATTAGACATGTACATCTCAGGTAGAGTTATTCTTAAAGTGAAGTCTCTTTTTTCAGCAAGAACCTTTAGCTACATTAGTTGATCTATTGAATATTTTTCTTCCAGGTTTAGCTTCATGAGTAAGTTTCATGATCAATTATTATCTAGATACATTATATTAGTGTACTGTCTAGGTTACATATTTTATAACTCACTTTATCTAATAAATATTTCTTATTCCAGATTACCAAGATAGTTTCAGCTGCAACTTGGATGAGGCAACATTTAAAATATGAAATTGTTGATATACTGGAGAAAAGGAGTCCACTATACTCATATGAGATTAGAACAGCATTTCTTCAGAATAATACTCTTCAACTGCAGTGTTGAAAAGGATCCACACACGTGAGTTATTGTTTATACTATTAAGTACTGAATTTAAGATAGCTATGATGTATAAAACAAGTTAAAAATGATCAGAATAATAATATAACAAATTCTATAAGACTATATAATAATATTCGTTTTTTCAACAGGATACATGAATTTTCCACTCAAACAAAATTCATTCATGGGAATACACCTATATGTAGAGCGCCTTCACCAGGAATAATTCCAAGAATCCTACTGGAAAGTCTATGAATTGTCAAGATGTGGATGGGTGATTTTGGTATGAGGTATCCTTTCAAATTATAAATTGAAGAGTTAGGCTAGAACTTGCTAACATTCTCCTGGAATAGATGGGGTATAGGGGGTGGGATGTTTGTGGTTGTTAGTCCTGTGACATATTCATGCTCAATCCAGGCAGTACCACGCCAGCAAGCGAGTTTTGTGTTGGGAGTGTTGTCTAAACACTTTTGGTTGGGAGCTTTTATAGCAGCACACCATAGTGAATGTGACTGAATCATTTTCCCACCATCCGCAGCGATGGATATGTGGTACTGTTTCATGGCTTGCAAAAGGATATGGTGCAAGATAACAACCATAAATAGGGATTGAGCTGTCAGGGTCCCTGTAGGATATTTACAATTTTCAGTCAAGTATTGCTTTCTCAGTCAGTGCTCTGTGTGGTAGTTCTACAGCGTTGTCACCATGATTGCGGGCTCAGTCCAGCATCAATTTTATGACGAGGTGGTAACTATTACACTGCAGCCTGATGGTGGGATCTGTTATATGAGACTGGATTGTGAATATTAGATAGTAGTGCCTTCAGCAAGGGGAGTTGGGCTTAGGGAAGGGGGTATGAATACAGAACAATATTATTGATTCATTACCTTTTCAGTTTTCAATTCAAATTAATTTCTATCTTATAGTAGTATTGCCTCCAGCCTTTGCTGGTTGGCATTGGGAAGGGAAGCTATAATTCTTGATTATAGCTTTGGGGCAGAATTCATTTCTAAGCTTAGTAATAATTATTAACTTGCATGCTATATCAATGATTCTATTATGAGTTTATAACTCATAATAGAATTCTGAAAGCCTAAAATATTTTTGAGTAGTAACTCAAAATATCCTTGATTGAGTACTTTTCTACACATGCTAGAAAAGGCGATAGTTCAAGACACTCTCTCACACACGCTGGGAGGTGCATATCGTAGTAATTATTATTATTATGGATTAGTTATAATTATTTATTCGAGCATTCATCTATTTTATTCAAGAATACACATATCTACACATGCTAGATAAGTGCAGCAAAGTAGGGCATTCTCTCACACACGCTGAGAGATGCAGTTAGTCATGAAATGTTCCACAATATTTGCATTAGCTATAAATATTTTTGATCCGGGTTACTCCTGGCCTTAAAATTATTTTCGAATTAAGTTATATTTAAAGGATACGTTCCTAGCATATTAGTTTGTGTCGTTGACAGTTCAAAACTCTCATAGATGCATTATATTCTTGAAAATTTAAAATCATTTCATAAGACGCTCTCCTACACATGCTAGGAGAGCGCAGTAGCTTAGTGCACTCTCTCACACACGCTGAGAGGTGTAGTTATTGATTGAAATTGATTATTTATTCAAGTAATAAATTACAGATTAGGGCCACTCCTGGCGGTTCAGGAGGGCAAATTATTTATTATGCTTAGTGATAAGTTACAGATCAAGTTTCAAATTTTTCTCTTGAAAATTGTACTCAATTCCTATTTTGCCTCCTAAGTATGTTTCAGATTACAGCAGATAGGCCTACAGTATTCCAGCTCCTCTTCTTGATCAGCTCCAAGTCCATGGCACTTTTTACATTGTATAGTGTGTGCATGAATTGAATGTAATGTGTTGCATCCACAGCTGTGTTGTAGTAACTTTGTAGCATAGTATTATTATTTGTATGTTCGTTTTGAATGTGCCATTAGGTATGTGCATCTTGGTAAGAATTATTATTCTCATGTATGTGGCATGATCCATTATTATTCAGATACATTATACAGTATACTAACATATTGTATTGGTTTTATTACCCAGTTGATCTAATTGAGAATATTTCTTCCAGATTACCAAGTTTCAGAATCCACTTTCATTAGAGTGTTTTAGAATAATGAAAATAATTCAATGGAAATACGAAGTCTACTGCTTGAAGATATACAAGGTTAGAGCAGCGTTCACAGAAATATACGGTACAGTACTCTTCAATAATATTCATGAAACTTGAAAACCCGGTGTTGATAAACATCGTAGAGTCCGAAAGCGCTCCACTCACGTGAGTAATAATTTTTACTTTCAATTACAGAATTTAAGATTGCTTTGTTGTATAAAAACAAGTTAAGAGTGAACAGAACAATAATAAAAAAATTATTATTATTCTGTGATTGCAACGGTAGGCTAGCTTCACTAGCTCTACCAGTTTAATTGAATTGTTTTCTCAATACAATAATTATTTTACTCGCGAAATCCTTTTTATAACTTACATGTCTTTTTATTAATTTTTAAAGTTCATAATGTTTATATAAAATACTTTCTCTAGGTTTTCTGCGGTGAAAGAAGGGTGACACTAAATTTGATTACATCTTCGAAAGGCATCTGAGAGGTTCTGTTCCTCTGAAGCCTTTGATGATGTTTAGTATTCTTGGTGGGTGGGAGTTTGACTTTTCTATTTTTACAACTTTGTTGTTAGGTGGGGAGGGCGAGAGTTGTTGTTGAATAAGGTCTGTTTGTGTAGGTTTTTGAGAGTTACTGGAAAGTGCTCCAATAGGTAGGCTCCACCCTTCTTTTACCGCAGAAGACCCAGCGGAAGTCTGTTAAATTTTCTCAAAATTTCTATTCCAAATTGGGAATACTGTTTGGTTGGCAGGAGAGAGGTGATCTTTGACGGTACCCCATGGATTGTCTCTCGACTCCAACACTACCTCCCTCCGTGCTGTTATAGCAGGGTGTGTAGCATCAGCAGTATTCCCGTGGCCCACAAGCCTTACGTCCTCGAAGGTGTTGGTCTGGCAAGGTACAACAGAAATAATTTCCATATTTTCCTGTATGAACCTTGCTGGTACCTCACCGCGTGTGGGCCGGGCAACGTACGTCATGGGTACCCTCGGTTTGGTGACATCTTAGGACTAAATATGAAGTTTTAAGATGTCCCCGGACGGTGGGTTACTATACAGTGACTGCGGCTAACAAGGCTATAGCGAAGCAATGGACTCTCGAGTTTATTAGATTGTCAGATCTAGTAATCTCGGTAGTCTCATTTCGTTATTTTCGTAATCGTGGCATTAATATTACTCTCTAATCAGTCACATAGAGAATTTAATAATAAATACATTATGATCTATCTTGGTATCCAGAATAAATTTGACTTATCTCTTCAAAATTTACAAAACAATATTTACAATATTATAAGTGAGTTGTTTACAATAATAAGTGAGAAAAGTCATGTTTAAATCTGATTCGATTATTGGATAACAAATTCGACTCAATCTGCAATTATTCATTACAGGCTAATAAACGAATTCTAAGATTATTGCAATATTGTATCAACAGTAATGTGCATGGGCTTACATTGAAGAAAAATGTATTGAAAAAAAACATGTATTTTGAATCCAGTAAAAATTGCCTTGAAGTTAATTGTCCACGCATAGAATATACTATTCACATTAGGATATCATGCAAACTTGATGACGTTCAGATTAATGAATAGAGATAATAATAAAGTTATACTATATTGTTATATTCAATATTAATTTTCCTATTTTAATGTAATAATAAAAATTATATCATATTACTCATTTTCAATTATTTTCCTATTCTCCTTCATATTCCCAGTGAAAACAAGAACAAGACCTACAAAATAATATTTTATAATAATCTTTTATCTATTAAAATACACTCATGTTTCAGTTTAAACCTATTTTACGGTCAATTTTTGGTTTATATTGACGTGAATTTGAATAATCGCGCCACTTTGCCCGCCAGAATCGTAGTGATCAGTGCTAACAACAATAAATCAAAATTCCCATGTACGCAGGTAACTTCCCAGTGTCTTAATCATTCTCACTTTTAGTCAGATTTCAGATGTATCTCAATGATTCTAACTGCATTTGAAACTTTACAATGTATTCATACATCACTCGATAGATATTTTAGCGAATTTTGTTTGAAATTTTCAAGCGAGGGAAAAAATCTCTGTGAAAAATGGCTGACTGGCACACCTGCTAACGAAAGTAAAAATGAGCAAGCTGGGATGATTACGTTCATCGTGTCCGTGCATTGCTTTGATGCTGAAATATTGAATGTTTCTAGTGATTGTGGCGGTTTATATAGTTTTTTCAATTGATGTCATCGCTTAAACAAGGGAGATATCATTTTTTTATTTTTCCTTCAGTTTATTCGTCCGAGGAACATATTATCTTTATGAGGTGAGTACTAGTTTTCAAGCATGAAGGCGTCAACAAGCAACCATTGAAATAACCTAAAATGGCCCCCGCTCAAATGAGAAGCTTATGATTTCTTATTCAATCTCAAACTAAATTGACTATTCGCATTCGAAAAACCCGATTATGTATGTATTGTGGAATTTGTGGTTTGGTAATGGCGATAAATGACCTGTTCCTCAATTATTCATTGTTATTAGAAGTTGATAACATTCAAAACTGATGCTACCGCTGTTGAGCAAGCGCATAGATTGCTGACATTTTGAATTCAGCTACTCGCCGGACTCATGACAAGAATAATGCGCTTGAGTTTTAATTTCATATCAACTAAACAATAAAGATCAAACAGGAAATCATGACTAAAGTTCTAGTTACCTTATTGAAGGTTAACTTATGCACAACTAATTTTGGTTTACTATGTTATTTCTATTCTATTGCTCCAATCTTCGAAGAAACTAAGATTATTGGTCCATTCTATCAATTTCCTGCAAAAAATGTGAATAGTTCCCTTATATTTATACCTAATCGCCCCGGCTCAATATTCTGTTTGACCTTTGGCAATTTTCGCATTGTTTTAATATTCTTTAGTATGGAATAGTCCATTAACTTCTATTGGGCACTGATGAAGCGCAACAACGAGATCTGCTCATGCGCAGAGAACAACTTTGATGTGCTCCTGTGTCATTCTCCCTTTCAAAAGTCAATGAACGTTAATTCTGTTGTGTATGTGAATTCAGATGAATGATGAACAAATTGAAATTTGATGTACATAATGAATTTTATATTGCAAAACCAGACTTGTCACTAGATTTATTGAATTAAATTTAACCAACTTGATTTGTAACTCAACTCTCATCCTCGTCTTGCACTGGTACAATTTTCAACCGTTCGGCCAAACTGTGGGCTTTTTGATTCAATAGCCTACAGTTCAAACGAAATGGGTTCTAATATACGACAAGACTAAGTAGATTATTGGTCATTTTTTGTTTTGTTTCAGGCACTACAATGGAGGAACCGAAAGATTTACTTCCAAACGGTGAGTCAATTCTTGCATAACGTTCTTTACTACAAATTACTCGTTAGTTCATCCCACAATCATGTTGGAAGAATTCTCACAATATGTAAAATTCTCACGTATATCTGTCAAAACAATTTTCCGATGAAGGGCTTATAATTGTCATTTGACGAAGCTCAATAGCGATCTTGTAGCATTGGCTCCATAAAATGATATCATTTTACAATTTGAATTTAAAGTGAAAGTCGTGTGCCACAAGTAGCATCAAGTGGTTTTCAAATGTTTCTGTCCGGTATTGATCAGTTTCACTGTCTCCGTACAACAGTTTTTATTTTCCATAATGCCGCTGATAAATCTCACTGTGGTATTTTTTATTAGGCTAATGCCGCTGTCTGTGAATGCTTTTGTTGTTTAATTGACCTTTAAAACATGACCTGCTTAAAAGCACCATTTGCCTTTTCTTCTGTTTTGAATAAAATTGTAACTAATTTAATATGAAATAGGCCTGTCTACTTTGTAGATTGAGTAGGTATAGACTCAGCAATATTGATTACAGTACACGTTATCAATATCCTATGTCTCATTTCTTTCCTATAGCAGGATTATTTTAAATTGTCAGAAAACAGCTGATTTATGTACGCTCGTTTACTGACTTTAAATCAGCTGTTATCTGACAAGTTAAAATGATCCTGCTATAAGAATTTGTATTAGAAAATTGGAGTTACACAGTAGGCTACCTAGTATTGAAATTGGGTATCAGCCGGCGACATTCAAATCATATATATATGTATATAAACTATATCCTACAAAGTGCACTAGATATTTCCGTTTAATTTTTTCTATTTAAACATTAGCCTGTTATAAAATCGAAAATTTCCTCATACAAAATCAAATTTTCATCATCAATTTTTGTATTTTTAGGTCATTCCGATTCGCATACCGAGGATAAACCTGAACAAATGGAAGTAGACGAAGTTGAATCGAAGATGAAGGATGATCTCAAAACTGACCCGAAGGTAAGAAAGTGCATTTGGTACTCAGAGTAATAGCTCAAACGCCAATTTCATCACATTGCTCTTTCTTGAAAGTGCTCTCTTAGAATAGAAGGCTTTTAATGTCTGTTGCGTTACGTTGCCAATAAAAAATAAAATCTGCTTCAAAATTGTATTTAAAAAATGAACATATTTCATGTTCATAGTACGTATCATACGTCAATTCATAGCGTATCTGAACAATTACTGGACTCACAATTTTTTAAAACACATTCCATAAGGCTTCTTTAGCTAATTTTCCATGAAAAAAAAATCAAGTTATAACAATCCAAGTTTCTAAATGAACTAGTTGATTTTATTTATTCAATAGTGAACATGACATAATTTTGTTCAAGAAATTTAATAGCTATAACAATTTTCAATGTTCACATTATATCAAAGAAAATTAATTTTATCAGCCTTATTTAGCTAATTTTCCATGAATCCAACCAAATAATGATAATCTGAGTATCTCAATGTGGAAGTTAATTTTATTTTCTCTTTCATCAACATATAATATAATTTTATTCAAAAAACTGTATCACATAACAATAGGCTTGAATATAATAATATTATATTATTATATAATAGTCATGAATATTAACATTAAAAAAATGGAAAAAGTAATGTGCCGCCATCTTTATCTCCCCTTTGTGCAACAAAACGCTTTTTATAATTATGTTCATGCTATTTATGTTACTCATATTTTATTCATACAACCAGGGGCCTGTTGCATGAGAAAATACAAGCTAGTAATACTTGTTGTCACTATGGTAACTTGCCATCTGACAACTAGTATTACAAGCTGGTATTTTCTCATGCAATCCAGTAATCGTGGTTTTTGATGCTATTTATAACACTCTGTCAAAATATTTTTAAATTCCATTTAATAAAATATGAAGTTGTGCAGTGAAATATTGTTAACCACTTTCCAGAGAAGTAGATTCGTAGAAACCAATAGCTATGTTCATACTTGGTCGATTATTATGAGTAGAGCCCGGATGTTCAGGCATTTATAATGCCCAGAAGTTAGGCAGGCAAAAGGCACTAAAAACTTTAAAAATGGGCATATAAAATCGAAAAAAAGAGCATAATGTATTCTATATATTTATGTGTGAAAAAATAATACAAGAAAATTGAAAAACGTATATTCTAGTGTTGCACACTTGATTAATTATGATTTTCCATGAAGTTTTTTTGACTCTAAATTTGGTTTTATTTCTGGAAGAATATTTTCCAGGTATGTAAGTTCTTCTACGTCAGCTGTTGTTACTGTTGCATATCTGAAGCACACACTATTTTATTGGTGACTTCGAAGCTAGATTCCAAAAAGTGTATGGCTACCGCCTTCAAATGATAATATATTGAATATTAGCTTTAGCTAACAAAAACTTCCGTTAGACAAAAATTAATTATAGTTAGATTCATGGATTGAAATAAAAATTATTTATTCATTTTTATGTTCTCGTAACCTATAAAGTATTCTAGCACATTCATGCATACAACACTTTTCTCTGTTTATAAACAGACGACTACTGACAACAAAAAGCACTAATTTATGGGCTCAAGGATATTTCCATATGCATTAAGAGATTCACATAGATAATGTGCACATATATCTTCTCTAGAGATCAGTACTTTGAACTCTAAGTTCAAATTCTTATATCCACGCTGGTTTCCTTCTTCCAGTAATCTAATACTTTTTAAATATTAAAAAATTCAAAAAATGGTAATCATATAGGCGAAAACATATAAAATAGGATGAAATAAGCTATTTATATTGAAATAGGCATTACACCCAAGGCAGAATAGCAGGCAAAATTAAGGCATTTTTTGCCCAACATCCGAGCTCTAATTATGAGCTGCACTGCATAGCACAGTGTCAGGCGGTTGGAACTTTGGGCATATGTTGCTCTGCAAGTTTTAGTCCAGAGGTGCAGGGATGTGAATTGTGATGTTTTTGCTGCCCTAAATTGATTTACAAGAAGGCTTTTGACAGGTAAAATATGAAAATGGATTTGAAATATAATGAGAAAAACAGGCATTGATGAAAAGGATTTAAGGAGCAATGTAAACCTGTTACACAGGGTCAATCTGCAACCATGAGGGTGGATAGAAAACAATGAGAGAGATAAAGATAAGAAGAGAGTCCGACAGGGATGTGTTTTGTCACATTGTTGTTCGTCTGTTCACAGAACAGATCTTCAGAGAGGCATTGGATGGTGAGGACGAGGATGGCATACCAATAACCACAGGTGAGACTTAGTATAAGGTATGCAGATGACACTTAGGCATAGTACTTAGACAGTGAAGAAGTGGCCTGCAGCATCTAGTGAACAAAAGTGGCAGTAAGGTACAACATGATGGCCCTGAGACAACAGTAGAAAGACGAAATTCATGGTGATCTCCAAACATGAAACGACAATGCCAAACATGTTATCAATCACCAGAAGTTAGAGAGAGAGTGGAACACTGGTTGCCTGGGAACGATAATAAATGAAAATTGGGACTTGAAGCCTTTGGGAGATTAAGGCAATGGCATATCCAGAGCAACGGCTTCTAATAAAATGAATAAGGTTTTCCAAGAGCCATGATGTTACCGCATTGAAGAACAAAAATGAGACTTTCTACACTACAAGGAGTGTTACATCTTCTCTATTTTCATGTATGGAGCAGAGTCATGGACATTAAACAAGAAATGATTAAAAAGATTGAAACTTTTTGAATTATGAGTTGTGTACCGGAGAATGCTCAAAATATCATGGACAGTTATGTAACAAATGAAGAAGTTCTAAGATTTATGAAGAAAATCAGGGAAATTTTGAACTTTCCATTGTGATTCGTAAACTTTAATACTTAGAACCGGACATCATGAAATGAGTCCAGATCCTCTGCCTCTGCTGCAACTCATCATGCAAGGGAAAATGGAGGAGATGCAGGAGAGGACCAGAGATTTAGAGGATATCCTGAATTTACACAATCTTAGGGAATGGACCGGAAAAACATCTGTTGAACTTTTCCGAATTGCTGTCAACAGAGTCAGACTTGCCCTGCTGGTCGCCAACGTCCGAAACGGATAGCGCACTACAAGAAGAAGCATGCTGCACAGCATGCATGCACAATGCTCAAGCATTGGTAGCATGCTGTGCAACTCACAAAATCGACCAAGTGTGGACATAGGTAATGCTCTGAGCTCAATGCTCTGTCCTTTACGCGAACAAAGTAATATTGTACACGCTCACATTTCTACGCATGCGCAGTGACTCTTTGAAATGTAAGCGGAACACGTGAATATCGAATATTCCCGTTCGGTGAGCGGAAAGGGAAATTTTGTTGCGTTCAGTTGGCAGTAGCCGATGTTCTCGCTAAATAGCGCAATACTGTTATCGCATTAACGCCTCGTATCTCGTACCCGCGTTTCCTGTACAACATGTTAATCCCCATGTCATACTATGAACAATATCTAGGCTACTAGAGTTTTGATGTTAACTTTCAAAACTCAAGATCTCGATTACGGTTGGAATGGTTCGTTTAACCTTCATTACCGGTATTGAATGAAGTTAAAGGTGTTTATAACTTGAATAAACAAATGTATAAATCATAAACGTTTATACCATACTTTATTATTACATTTTCAACTAAAACATTTAAAAAATTGTGGTTTCAATCACCGTGGATCTTTAGATTGATGAGAATTGAAGATATACACTGCAGGGCAACTTTTCCATACTTACCATCAATGTATAATAATTTAATATTTAAAAAATTACATTTGGCTATAAGTTAGTACTACGTCAGCAATAAATAATTCCAGTACTGTAGTATTTGGAGGAATTAGAATATTTTAGGAATTTCACAGGACTTAAACTTTCAGGAATACTGTAATATTCATGTGATCTTGAATGAATTCGACCCATAAAATATATCCATCATCTATTTACAATTTATTTTAATTGGGAAGCGGTTGTCCCAGTGGTAGCAGGCGATTCTAATCGGTGAGATTATTCCAACGATATTCAACTTCTGTACAAGATTTTTGTCAGCTTGCTTCCCAATTTAACATGTTTCTATTTATTTCTAAGATTCACTTTAAATTGAGGTCTGTATGCAGCAGGATGGAATTGAATTATGTTTAGGTGAGATAGCTATTCACGGTTATTGATGATTCAGCAATGAAATGGGTATGAAATCATGCGATTCTTCTAGAATAATTATTATTAATAGACAATGAAATATGTATGAAACCATGCGATTCTTCTAGAATAATATTATTATTGAAAATTGTTCAATTTTCTTTATTTTTTAGAGAACAAAATCAACAGACTCGGATGGTGCGACCAACTCATCCCCAAAAAACAAGACCACCGAATCGGACAAGACGACCAACCAAAGTTTCGAGAACGCATTGATGCAAATCGAGAAAAGCTCCATTAAGAAGAAAGTACCTCAGAAGATAGTGAAAAGATCGCCGAGAATCAGTCGAAACAAAGAACCGCCAGAAAAGGATGGTGAAGCAAGCGGTTCCCGAACAGAAGTTGAGGATAAAAGTGATGATAAATCGTCGGAAAAGGTGACAGAGGAAAAGGGCAAAGAAGAAGCAACGAAAGAAGTGAAAAAGGAAGCTGAAGAAAGTGAAGAGGTGGCGACGAATAAAGAGAAAAAGGAAGTGATGCATGAAGTGGAGAGGAAAGAAGCGGAAGTTGATGTGGACGCTGATAGCGGAAGTGTCAAGTTTTCCGGCGATCCTGATGCTGATTTTCTAGGATTTGATGACCCGAAAAAATCGAATTACAACTCGGCCAGGGACAAATTGCAGAAAATGATAGGTAAGGATAGTCAATTGTATAGCAGGTTTCTTTTAACTTGTCAGAAAACAGCTGATTTAACGTTAGTAAACGAGCGTACATCAATCAGCTGTTTTCTGACAATTTAAAAGAATCCTGCTATATTTATTTATTATCTAAGTAAGTCATTATCCTATACCAGCCATCATTGTTGTCTATGTAATTCATTTTCTATCGAAAATAATCTCCTGTATTCGGGGTATTATGCCTTGTGGGGTATTCATGTAATTCTGTAGGCTGTGTCAATGAATTTATTCAATTAGATGATGAAAGCTGAAGCATGAGTGTTTAAAGTTGTCTATTTTCCATTCAGAAAATTCCATTTGCTTGCTTTGGTTGTGTTATTTGATTATTATCTAATTTGATCAGTACCTGATAATTATGATGTTGTTTGATGGCTTGTTCATCACAATGTAGGTATAATAAGATTAATTTAATTTGGCGGATGGCATTAGATAGATAGATGTTATTTCTTGACGTGTTGCTGATGGCAAAAAGATTCATTTAATTTGGCGGATGGCATTAGATAGATAGATAGATGTTATTTCTTGACGTTGCTGATGACCGTAGAGTCCGATGGCAAAAAATAATATCTTTATCTAATGCCATCCGCCAAATTGAATGAATATTATTAATAGTAATGTACATTTATAGAACATGATTTAGGTAGCTTTAATCACAGTAATTGAATGTCAGTATTATAAAATTCTTGGAACTATTGAAGATTCTATTGATCATTCAATATCTTAGAATTCAGCAAGGAATTTTTCTGTGTACAGAATATTTATCTACCAATAGCTTGAAAATATAATGAAAAATAGAGTTGAAAAATAGAATGAAAGTCTGAACTAACTGAGAGTGATGGATAATAATTTTTTACAATATTTATTCAATTTTTTTTATGTTTTGGAGCTTGTAGAATACTATTAAATATCCAGTCATGATTTGTATGTTGGACACTTTGTCCTGTTTTTGACTTGACGTAACACTACATGATGCATATCGAATTCACGTAGAATGTTCATGGACTGGTCGAATTTATTATTAAATTTCATTTTTCCAAAGATCAACTAATGGCGAGTACATCCGGTAGCTCCAGAAGTAGACGCTCAACTACTGTTAAACGTAGTGATTCAACTAAGGAGGTTGAGTCTGAACAATCGAAAGCCGGCACCTCCGAAACAAAAGAAGCTGAGCCTGAGACGGGAGGTGAGTTTTCACTCATTTTATTTTGTTTTTATTCTCTTTATCCAAATATCTTGTTTGATCTGATTGGGTCAATCTTACTGTGGAATTCAATCTGGTTGTCTCAATCCTTACTGTGGATTTTGATCTACTGATTGCATTGATTATTATAGGAATTGTGCGAAAACCCATTTTTCAAATGACGGTTATGAAATATCCAACTTGATAGATTGATATCAATGATCAAATCATTGATCGCAATATGGAATTACTGGTTAGAAATCGTTTCAACCATGTGGGAATTTTGTCAAATGTGTTGAACATATTAATGACTTCTCCCAGAGGTCATCTAGTTTTGTTCAGTTATCGTGTTTCGGGGAGAAATTACTTCAACCTCGTGTTATTCCAAAAATATGGTTCAGTGATGATGAAGTTTTCTATTTGAAGGTTTATGATGTGTAGAGTTACACGTTTATAAAAATCGCAGATTGAAATTATTAGCAAATTGAAATATTTTACAAAAAAGGCTTTACTGATTTATCGATAACTTCGCCTGTTGTTTGAATTTTTACATTAACTTTCTGATGAGATGAACTTTCTAATTTTTGAATTATTAGTAGGCTACTGTAATAAGTGTTCCAAGTTTTTTTAAGGGTTAAGTTTCTTATCTGTTGTTGTTTTTTGAATGTGTTGGTCTCAATCTTTCAACACCTATCTCCAGTAGATTGAAGTTGACTCATAGCATGCAGTATTGTATCCAAGTATAATTTTGACTAGAGCATGAGTAAATTATTAGTGGATGTTATTGATGTTTAGCCTATTATAGTTGAACTTGAATGCTTATTTTTTCTATTAATATATTCAATATCTTCTTCTATTTTTACTATTTATTGTTTGGCATGACCAACTATTGATTTACATGGTGTTGGTTATTATTTTGTGTTCTCTTTTATATTCGGAAAAATATCAATTTCCCCTTAACCAGGAACCAGGTATAAATTCGTTACTTTTTTAGCCCGATTTATAATTTTAATATCAAACTGATATAATCAAATTTCTTGAACAAATGAATATTGGTAATGAAAATGAATGACACTTTTCTATTAGTAACTATAGCAGGATTATTTTAACTTGTCAGAAAACAACTGATTTAACGTCAGTAAACGAGCGTACATCAATCAGCTGTTTTCTGACAATTTAAAATAATCCTGCTATAGTTTCTGCAGTAAAACATTTTAGAAAAAAAAACAGTAAGAATATTCGACATTATTAGTATGTATAATACCAATATTATACTTGACATAATATGTATTCAAGCCTTGATCATTTTCGGTTTTTACACCCTTTGCTAGTTTTTACACCAATTACTAGTTACATGTGATCAAGGCTTAAACCTTAAATAAGAGAATAACTTGAGCTTTTTTAATTTAAATAATCTAATAACAGAATAATTTTGTTGGCTTCAAAATAATACATTTTTCATCTTTTTTCAAAGCTAATCAGCCTGACAATACCCTTTTCCCCCTCAATTCTCAAGTATTATTCTCTAGGTTTTTGTTAACCGATTTTTTCATCATACAAAATTCTGAACCGAATCTATAATCTATCTTCAGAACATCTATCAGACTGGTTTGACAGAAAGATGAAGGAAAGCCAGCCGTCTGAGTCTAGCTATTATGAAGGCTGTGACGACGACGATTATCAGGAAGGCAGTGGTGTGTCAAATGCAATGCTCATACCTGAGGTGGTCTACAGGTCTGGTGGTGGGGGGCCCCTATCATGTAAGGATCAATGATCTATTTATTACAAATATTATATTGGGTAGTATGTAATTTTATATCCCAATATACATATATGCTACTTACTAACTGTAAAGCAATATTCACGGCTCTAATTGCAAGATCTATGCTATTACTACACTCAGATTAATTTAATTTGCCGCTTGGCATTAGATAGATAGAGAAGTATAGCAGGATTCTTTTAAATTGTCAGAAATCAGCTGTTTTCTGACAAGTTAGAAGAATCCTGTTATAGTATTCCTTTGCCATCAGCAAAGAAATGGTCATCAGCAACGTCAAGAAATGATATCTCTCTATCCATCTATCTAATGCCAAGCGTCAAATTAAATGAATCGTGGTGTTCTCATTGGTAGAATTAACGGTAGAGTATACCGGGCATTGATTTATTTTTTAAATATGTTTTTTACACCTTATTATACAGTATTTATGTGAAAAAAATTCAGCTTAACATTACCTGTTACCATAGAAACGTTAAATGAAAGTCATTCGTCATCCGACAAATTAAAGAAAATAGTACTGTATGCCAGCTACTCACCTTTTATTCTACTAATAAAGCCCTGGCTTAAAAGATGAACACGGTTAGAGACAGTCAAGTCACTATTTTTTCAGCTCTTGTGATAAGTGTAGTTACAAAAACGTAACTGCTTGGCATAATATTATTTATTGATATGGATTCGTATTTATATCAATTTCAAGAATATGTCTTACATAATAATAATGTTGAACCTTTTTTGGGGTGATGTCCACATAATCACTTTTGCTTGAATTGATGGTTAGTTGCATTGTAGTTTTTATGGTACGGGCATAAGATTAGCTTCTTCTTACCTTGATTCTGTCAATATATTATTCTATTTTTTCTGTTAGTTTTCCCAATAGTCTTGGATGACTTTTATTCTATTTTAATAAATAATAATAATTGTATTCAGTAGTGCATGAAGTTTTTGCATGGTCTTCAAACGTTAAACCCCTTTCTGGTTAATTTTGAATTGTCTGGTATTTTAAAACAAATCCTTGTTGGAAAAATGTTTACAGCTGTTGAAGATGAGAACAGATCAAGACGATCCAGGCCTTCTTTAGCTGCTCAGAGTGAACGAAAGCCTTCTCCCATTACCTCCAAAAGGAATTACGATGTTTCATTACCTCAATACTTGAAGCCCTTTGATTATGGTTAGTATGAGTTGATGATAATATTATCAACCTTATATTTGATTTATTAGATTCTTAACTTTTTTTACTGTTCCATTATTTGATTATTGATTTTGATATTTTATATTTGTCATTCTGTTATATTGTGGTTAGTTCTTTTTGTAATTAATAATACTTGATGATTTTTGTGAAGGAATCTATAAACAACTTTACAACTGAAAACTATGTTATGATGATGATGATACATGCAACAAAACTTGAAATAATATTAAGAAACTAACAAAATTTAAAGAAAATTTGAAATAATGGGAAAACCAGAGTAATTAAAAAAAAATATTGGGAGGAATAAACGATTCATTCTTATGATTTGCAACTTTCAGAGAAGAGTCATTTTTATGATTTGCAAAAATAGAGAAGAATGAACGACTCATTCTTATGTTTTGCAATATTTTAATATTTTATGAGTAGAAGCTCTGTTTGTAGCCAGCGAAACTATTATCAATTTATTATTTGTATCTTATATTTAGGACAATGCAGCCTTCTTCATTGTTGGATCGTGTATGTTGTTCTAAAGTTTTCATGATTTAAACTTCTGAATATTCAATATATGTAATTCAAATTTCAGTGTAATTTATCACCAAGTTCAATATAGATTTAGGATTAGTTAGAGGTGGAACTCAACAAGTTTTGTATCTAATGTAACCAAGAAAATATTTCAATAATTGCCATACCTTTCTGTTCAATGTTGAAATATTGTCTTTATGTCTTCATTTTAATAATTGTTTTAGGTTGGAAAAGAGAATTAGCGTATCGTAATAATACTGAAACATCTAGTAAGAGAATGGCTGATGTATTCTACTATACGCCGCTGGGGAAGAAAATTCGTTCCATAGGAGCAGTAAAAGATTATTGTGAGTATGAAATTGATTATTTTTTATTCACATAAATGAGAATTTATGATGTTTTTTTAGTTTCAATTGTTATTAAATCTTCTATGAAAGGCAGCAAAGAACCATTACATATAATGCTTAATGTTGGGCCAAAGCTAAATGTCACCGAATAAAAACGATCTGCTATTAAAGATGAAAAAATTGTCAACAATGTCTAATAATTTAGACATTGTTAAAATGGCTTTCCTCTTTCATCTGCTTTCTGTAATGTTGTCAAAAAAATTATAAAATAAAATTGTTCTAGTTTCTCTTGTGAGATGCATTTTACATATATTACTGGTTGCTTGTATCTTTTGTTTTTCAGTGTTGGGAACAGATCTGACGCTTGAAAACTTCACATTTGTGACTAAATCTATGAATTTGAATGATCCAAATAAAGAAACAATAAGAGATCCCAGAAAGAATATTATTGCTAAGGTGAGTCCTCACTAACGTGTGTTTAATATTTTACATTTTGAGGATTGATTATTATTTTGAATTTTCATGAATTTAACAAAGTATTTTAATAAGGTTCCTCCTTAAATTTGATAAGAATTATAGGGCATTGCTCCGTTCATTTTAAGAATGTGTTATATTAAGTTTTTTCATGTTCACTGAGTGATTAAATTTGACTTATTTGCTTTAAATTTTTTATGTCAATTGATTTAATTTAATTTATTTGATATAATTATTTTTCATATTCATTTAGTGATTTAATTCAATTCATTGATTTCTCTTTTTATTGAGTTGGTTTCAATTATTGTAGTGGTGTTTTTAAAATGATACATTTCAGTATTCTTTATATAATTGTTTCTTTTTCATTTTTATTCACTTGGTTTTATTTTTATTAATCAATAGTATGGAATTATATTAAGAAATATAGACTATACTGTTGGTACTCCCATATGCGGACAAGCCCTTTGAGCTTTGCATATGCGTATTATTTATGTCAGAAATTTGTTCTGTTTCTATGAATTTATTCTATATATTGGTTTTGACTGGAAATAAAACTTTATTTATTTATATTTAAAATTTGTTGTTCTGTGTGGAGGAAGCTATATATACACTGGGAAAAGTAAGGTGTGCCTAACTCATGGAGTACCAATATTCTGAATTAGCTTAATATTCGATAAAATTTTTTTTCACCAAAAAGATAATTAAGATTGATTGAGATGTGATTATTCATTCAGAAACTGGTAGTATCATCGTTTGTGTTCGAATTTCATTTATTAGAGATAATATTATCCTAGAAGATTTCATAGGAGTTGGGAAAGGTATCGTGTTTATGTATTGATGGTTCAGTCACGAGAATAAGTTTGGAGCGAAGTAGGCTTTTCACGGGGCAAACAGTATGGTGTAAGATTGGAGGTATCTGATGTTCTCAGAACAGACGAAGAGAGAAACATCGTGACAGTTGCATGCGATTAGTCAGATGCTACTCCACTGACATTTTCGACGGATACTCAAGACTGAATCATTAATATCATAACATGAAAGTCGTTGATTTTGTTTGTACACTGTCCTTCTCTTTAGAAAATCGATTATTTGTGACAGAAATGTGTAATTTTGTCATCCTCTTACAGCCACCAACTCCTCAACTGCCTCCTCTAATGACAAGAAAGCAGAAAGCGAATTCTGCTGACTCAGCTGCTGCAGCAGCGGCTGACAACGCCGAAGATAGTTCAACGCCGAAAGCAGCTGCAGCCAGCCCGCTATCCACGCCGAAAATCTCGTTGAAAAGCTTCAGGCCGCCTCCGAAAAATAAAACCAACAAAACGCCTGTACCAGGTGAGGAAAAAGATTTATTGTGTCAGCTAGAATTTTTCAATTTGGCGGATGAATCAGCTGTATACAAATGGGGAAACAAACATATGTAGTCTCTCAACAATCTTTCACCATCTGCCAAATTAAAATAATTACTATAATTATAATAATTACTATAATTACTATACAGAGTGTTTCAGAAGTAGTGTCGAACATTTTAGGGTATTGTTCCTGGATGATAGGAGACTACAAATGTCGTATTTGTAGTGTCCAAAACTCAGCGGTTATCCTTATACGTAGTTGCCATTTTGTTTTTTAGAAAATGTTATTTGTGAAGATAATTTTAATTTTTAATCCTCCAAGAACCAACCTCAACTGTTGTATTGATCTGAAATTTGGCATGAATATATATGCTATAAAGACTCAACTTTAAAAAATGAAATAAACAATTTTCGATGTAAATTTTCAAAATGGCGGCTAATTTAAACTTTTGATGGCAAATTTCACGAAAACTAATTTCAATGTAAAATAAAATTTGGAACAAATTATTCTTGTACATTTTCTGTAATGTGAACGGTTTTCACTATCAATTCTTTTGACAACTTCATAGTACTGTACATTATTGTTGAAATTCGTCCCTCAACACAAACTGATTTTATTTATTGCGTTTATTTATTACTGAATTTATTGTTTTAAAATGAAATTTCAATTGTTTTCAGAGAAAAAATCGAAGAAAAGCAGTGACGATAGTGATAATGATAAGGACGAATTAGAAATGGGAATGCTGCCCCCGTTATGGAATGAATCCATTCGCCCTGATTGGTCGGCTAACGGAAGTACCACAATGAACACAAAGTGAGTGATTTTAGAGATTTTTTATCCATTTGGGTCATGCTACTGTAGCCTAGTCATCATCCATTGTGTCATCATCCAGTCACATTGAGTTGGAATAGGTTGTGCATGTTGGAGAAACCACATTGATTTTATTCAGAAGAAAAACTTGTTGAAGTCTGGCGTTAGAGCAGCATACTTCATTGATTAATTTGTATTTCAATGATCGCTCTGCTCAGCAGAAAACTTGATAGATAGCTTGCAATATTTAATATGTAAGCGATGAACTCATGTTACTTTTGGTTGCCATATCTCTGAAATTAGCTTTTTAAATGAGCATGTTGAGAAGATTAGGTGAATGTGATAAGAAGGACCATGAGTGCATCAATACTAATATTAATATTATTATCTCATCAAATTGACTAGTTTTGAAATCTTAAAAAAATGGAGAACTTTGAGCCTGCAACATCTTTACTCAAATACAGAGTTTCGCGATGTTATTAATATTGATAGTGTTGTGCATATCAAAATTCAATACCGGTACCCTGCAAATGTTAAACTTGAACATTCATAATTAAGCTATAATAACAATTATATACAATGAAGGCCCGTATTATCAATCACAGTTTGAAAGTCGCTTAACCTAAACTCCCTTGGGCACATGTTATACGAGCGGCATTAATTTTTCTGAGCAAGCGTCAATGAAGTCGTACCAATCACAGAGCACTTTGATGATCTCTGATTGGTCCGGCGTTATCGATGCATGCGCAGTATAATTAATGCCGCTCGTATAACATGGGCCCAAGGGAGTTTCAGTTAAGCGACTTTTAAACTGTGATTGATAATAATATGGGTCTTAATATCTTGAAGGCCAGTTGCATGACAACCCAATTCAATTTAACTGCTATAAATTGACGACATCTAACGAAATCAATGCAACGAAACGAGCAAGTATCGAGCTTCTTAAAATGATGTCAGCTTACGGTAGTTGAATTTAATTGGATTTTCATGCAATGGGCCCTAATCTATTATAGTTGTGTGAGTTGTAATTTGTTGTCAATATGAGACAAACTCATTTCTTCACGTAGGGTCAGCCTAATGATGAATGCTCAAGAATTAATATTGTCAGTATTTTGTGAACTTTTTACGTATTGAAGAAATTAATAATAATTTGATTTAGGATTTTTTCATGAATAATTATTGACAAGTATTAAATTCATATACTTCATCAAATTCACAAAACCGCAAAATTTTACTTCAACCAAACTTTCTGACAAAACTGATAAATTTGCAGGTACTATTATATCTTGAGTTATTTATTTTTCGTGATTATAGTATTTTCACTCGGATCTACAACTTATTCTCGAAGTAACTACTTAATTGTTGGTTTCTTATTCAAAACAAACAAAAACTTCAGAATTCTGCAGATTCTATTTATTTATTTCATTAATTGACAATACAATTATTTGATTAATATGATATTATAATATCTTACTTAAGTTTTTTCTTGTTCATAATAGAATTCTCACTTGAATCTGCAACTAATTCTCGAAGTAACTTGTTCTTGGTTTCTTATTCAAAACCAACCAAAACTTCAGATATTTGCAGATTCTATCATATCTTACTCAAGTTATTTCTTTTCTATAATGTTAGTATGTCAACTTAGAATTCTTGAAGTAACTAATTATTGGTTTCGAATTGAAAACCAACCAAACTTCTGCAGATACTATCATATCCTATTTGAGTTATTTATTTTACATGATAATAGTATTTTTACTTTGATCTGTTACTAATTATTCTCGATAAGAAAGGGTCTATGGCAAATTGTAACTGTTGTTCTCCTTCCTCCCTGTTCATTCCCTTCTCTCCCTTCCTCCTCTTTGTGTCTGTGTGTGTGTGTTCTCTTCTGTGCTTCGCCTGATGGATCGTCCGTCGTCCAGTAGGAGCGGTGGCGGTGCAGAAGGAGAAGGAGAAGAAGGAGAAGACGGAGAAGAAAAAGTGGAGGAGGTGTGCTCCATCAGATGTCCGCGCATGCGCGGCCAGATTCCGACGCTGGCCTGTGTCGTCTGTCTCTGTCTCTACCATCCCGATTGCGTCAACGTGCGGCGCAGTGTACTCAACTATGTGTGCAAGGTCAGATATGACAAATGAATGAATTCAATGTTTAGCCTTTAATGAAATTTTATTTATTATGACTGCTACATGTTATTTATTATTTTATGTATTTATATTGTTAGAGTGTTGAGTATCACAGCATCCAATGAGATCATGTCATGAAATTGAAATCCTGCAATCATGTGCAAACTTCAAACTAGCGCTTGGAAGTGCAAATATTTAGTTTGAATTTCAAACAATTTTTCTCTCGGATCCTGTGTATAACTTCTCTCGCATCCCCATAATGTTATTTCTGAAGTCTTTGTTCCGCATGTAACTGTTTTTGATGTCAAGTGCCTTAAACTGTTGCATCTTGATTGCTATGTGTGAAACGATTGTCAGTGTTGTCTGTTTCCTAATACTGATATGATTTTTACAATACAATGAATATGATATGGTACTTTTATGCAATACAATTTTGAAGAAAGGAACGATACAATGAATCAAAACAATAATTTGTTTCTGATCCACTGTGTCTGTTTCCACTGTGTTTCCTGATATTGATATGGTATTTACAGTACAATGAATTTTTTTTTGAGGGTGATGCCTTAAACTGCCTTAAACATAATGATATGGAAGTATAGCCTACAATACAATTTTGAAAAAAAGGAATAGTTTAATGAAAAGAATAATTTGTTTTTGAGTTGTGATTAGAATATTAGTTTGTGATCTATTTTTGTGTTGGCTTCTTTTCAGAACTGCCAAGACAACAACAAATCATCATCAAAGCCCGGCCCTACCAACATCCACACCTCCCCTCCACCCCTGGTACCCATCAGCCCATCATCACAAGCCCCCGACGCCAGCCAATCAGAGTCGTCCTCCACGCCCCAACTGCAACGGCTATTGGACGGCAAATCGCAGCCGAAAATAGTGGGCGGAGTCACAACATGGCTGCCACCTTCGTCCATGATACACTTGAGCACCACCACTTCCAAACTGTCCACAACCTCCCAACCGTTGGCTACCGTTGACAGTTCGTCTTCATCGGGTGGCCAGAACGCTCAAACGCTGTGGCAGATGAATGGAAAACGCTTTCTCTATGTGCCCAAACACAATGTGTTGTCTGTTTCACCCGCCGCCGCTAGTAGCGCTAGTGACACAGCTACACAGAGCGGGAATCTTGTTTCGCAAGGTTGTGTGTCTATGCCCTCACTAATCCAGAACTCAGTGCAGTCTTCGTTTTTTAAGCCTTCCCCCACCACAATGAGTCACGCTCTAATCGTGTCCGAAACCCCAAAACCTTCCCCCACCACAATGAGTCATGCCCTAATAGTGTCCGAAACCCCGAAACCTTCCCCCACCACCATGAGTCATGCCCTGATAGTGTCCGATACCGCCAATCCCAACTCGAATTCCAATGTGCTCCTTGTTCCCTGTATTACGACCCCGTCGTCGGGTGGTGTGACGTCAGCCGAGACCAGTGCACCGCAGCGCATTCTGTTGGTGAACGGAGGAGGCGGCGCTCTGTCGGCCGGAAATTTCCTGATTGGCAATTTGCCAGCCGCTCAGCAGCCAATTGCAGCGCAGCAGCCGCCGCCACCAGCCGCCCCGCCCACAGCCAATGACGAGTGAGTTGATGATGAACTAGTTTTAACCGCTTTCTGTTGGGGTTACTGGCTGTGGGACTAAGGCCACACTACAAGGAGCCTCGCTGGGTGGTAAAAGCCAAGTGACTCGTTTAGTGACTGATCCTAGAGAGCGTACATACATCTATAATGGGGATGGAACGTCTAGTGTAGGTTAATAATCAATGCTGTAACTAAGAAATGGTAATAAATCAAATGGTGCTGTCTTGTACGTTTTGCGTACTATTGGAAATGGCTACACTGCGAGCGAGTAGACTAGCTTGGTGACTAACGTCACTAGCAGTGTGGCCACCTGCAATGGTACGCAATGCGTTCGTTGACTAGGATCAGTCACTAAACGAGTCACTTGACTTTTACCACCAAGCGAGGCTCCTTGTAGTGTGGCCTTTATTATAAACTATGCTCACGTCAAGTCTCAAGTTTAAGTTATGGCTGGGTTTCACGATTCTAGTAAACTTTCTACTTACTGGAGGCAGGTTACCAGAACCCTACCTACTTACCTATAAACCAGTAACCTGCCTCCAGTAAACCAAATCGTCTACCAGAATCGTGAAAACCAGTTATTACGTTTATAAATACGGCCTGTAGTCGTGGATCTCAGGGAGCACATGGTGTAAGTTAATGTGTAGGGCTACACTATGCACATATTGGGCTTCACTCTGTCACTTCTACTTATAATACGGGCACACATTAAGAAATTAATCCTAATCTTGTAACAACATAATTATACTAAGTATTGAGACTGTTTTAATGCCATAAAATTTATAATACAGGCACATATTAAAGAACGTAATCCTAATCTGGTAGCAACCTAACTATACTAAAAATTGAGACTGCTGTAATGCCTTGAAATTTGAACGGGATTACTTATTCAGAATTTTCTAATCCACTTTTGCATGAATCATACTTGAACTTAATTGCTAAAAGTCTCAGAAAAAAACTCATGATTTTTGTTTTAAATTTATTCAATGTTGTGATTTTCTATTATTTTAAGATGTAAATATTCAAAAATTAAATTAAATGGAATAATTCATAGATTTTATTCCATACTCATAGCGTATTTTTTATTTCTTTGTGTTATGTAATTCAATATTTACTATGTTGAAATAGTATTACAGTATCAATGAAATAATTATCACAAATATTACTTATTCTAAAATAATTATTACTAATTTTAAAAGTTGCTATTAATCGTTGTGTTCTTATTTTGCAGATATTATATATGGAGACAATCTTTTCCTTGCACTCTATACCCAATTTCTATTTGAACAGTTTGCCATTTTCCCTTGCTTATTAGTTTCTATTTTCTCTATTTCATGTGTGTAATTATTTTTTGTTATTTGTTGCTTTAGGAAGGTTTGTTACGATACTCAATACTTCTTTTTCCAGCCTGATAATTAATTTCTTAATAAAACATATGGAGTAGTTGGTTTTTGTGTATTTTTAGTAACTAAATCATTCTTCACACAATAGGTCTTTATAGGTCTATCTACAGAGAGTGTATAGTGACTATACACTCTCTGTAGGTCTATCCATCCATTTTTTATAATAATTTTATGTTGGTTTGTTGAGCACCAATTTTTTGCTTTTCTCACGTATTTGATTTCTTCTTCATAGTTTCAAAAAACTGTGTATACGTTTTGAATATGATTCGTTGTATATTCATTGGAGGTGGACTTCTTAATATATAATACGCTTACAAAATAATTTTTGTATCCAAAAGAAAATCAAGGAAAGCACAAGATACATAATTATGTATCTCATATCTCTTTGCTCAGTCTTTCAAAGCGTGTTTTCAAAAGACAGGTATAGGAATTTAGTTGATCAAAGAATATTATTGGTTAATATCTTCCTTCAAATACCTCATAAAATTTTTAATTGAAGATGAATTATTTTGTTTATTGTAAAGAGCAAGTGCTTGAAAAATCTATGTTCAAGAATCATGTAAATAATATTTTTTGAAAAATGTTCGGTACCGATCAGTGTAGGAAATTCTGTAATTTGATATCACCTGTTTAATCTGTGATGAAATATAAATATCATATGTTTCAATACAATAATACTGATTGCTGATTCGTCTGTTGTAAATTGAATGTTGTTAAATAGCGACTTACTTTCTTTGTAGCAAAGTAATGACTGGACTATATTTTGATTAATTTTCATCAAGCCATAATTTATATTGATATTGAAATGCCAGTGTCTACAAGGTAAATATCACTGAACAAATAATCTCGATACTTATGACGAATGCAAATTATGAATCAAATTAAATGATAAAAGACTTATATTTTTAAGAATTAGAAAATAATTTTCTGTCTTGGAAAACATAATTGAGGTAGGAAATTGTTCATTACATTCATTTGTTATAGTAATTAGAAACTCACCACTTATGATTTTTGGATTGGACTCTCTTGTGTACAAATAGGCTATATGTGGTTGTCAGTGTATTTTGTTCATTAGGTTTATTCATCAGATCATGTTTGTCTGAGAAATAGCTTTCAGATAGTCAATATAGAAGCACAAACCAATAGGCCTTACCTTCTTTCAATTCAGTTTATTTATTTTTACACACATCAATAAACAAATATTACAAAATCATTACATACAAACATTAAAATACAATAACTAGCAAAGTTGACAAAAACACTAGAAAAGAAATTGAGAGTTCTCCCATTTATGGTTATCCATGTCACAGGAAGGCTTTCAATCCATGGAAGTTGAGGAAGGATGCAAGGAGAAAGGGTGTGATACAGAAAGGTGATAGTCCATTACATATCAGAAAATCATCCGCACTAAATTAGCAAGCAAGCATATAAATCAGAAGAGTCCTCTATTACGATCAAGAAAAAAATATTTCCTTTTAATCCAGATGTAGCCTACTGTATTGTTTTATTTTCTTTGTTATTCTGGCGCAGCTAATTATATTGTTCAGGCATTTTATTTATAATTTTTGTGCTTATGTATAGGCTACATAAGCACTACAAATTATGACTCTTCAACAAATAATTCTTCTACAAACAAGCAATCCTGAGTTGAAATAGAATAGCATCCAACTAAATTTCCCGAGTAGAATAAACACAATGTTTACACCAGCTTCAATGTTTATTAAAATAAAAGTGGAGTTTGACAGTTTAAAAAACTTCTATTGATTCCACAACATCAATATTTGTTCTATAAATTTTCCAACTTGAATTGAAAGATATTTTAATTCAAGTTGGGAAAATTCGAATAATTCACAAAGTTTATTTTTTTTAATATTGTTGCAGGGGTTCAAATGTATTTTAATATAGAAGGGTAAAAATGTTATAGCAAGATTCTTTTAAATTGTCAGAAACAGCTGATTTATGTACGCTCGTTTACTAACGTTAAATCAGCTGTTTTCTGACAAGTTAAATGAATCCTGCTATACTGTACTTGCTTTTTTTGTCTTTTCAGAAAACACTGTCTATAAATTTGCCAAGTTTGACTAATTTTCACAGAGTTCCTTCTTTTTCCACCACCTGTTGCAGGTCAGAAAAGAGCGCCGCCGGAAACGTCAGCAAACGTCAGCTGCCGGAACCGGAAACGGAAGTTGCCGCCGCCGTTTCATCGCCGCCGCCGCCGGCAAAACGCAGCAAAAAAGAGGCGGCACCTGAAGTTGTCGCCCCCGCTGCTCCGGAAGTGACGTCACCGAAAGCTGTGACTCCGGCTGCGGTGCCGGTTGATCCGGCTCCGGATGTGAAGGAAGCACCGGCGAAAGCGTGTGCACCGGCACCGGTGGCTTCGTCGTCAGTCTCCGTCAACAAGGACTTTTTCATGACGAACGTGTCGGCCATCTATCACGCGCTCTTGAACTCATTCCAGTACCTCAAAGTGCAAGAACTGCTGCGCGCTGCCCGCGTCTGTCACATGTGGAGGGATGTGGCTTTGAATCGCTCGCTGGTCAGTGTGCTACCAATTCACTATTGTTCTAATTTCAGATTAATTGAATGAATAATGATTCATTTTCTAAAAACCTAATAATACTGTAATGTAATATTCAAAATACTACAAATACAAATTCAAACAGATTGTTATTTATACAGAATTTGTGTTGAAAAAATAAAAAATAATAATACAAAAGTTTCAGATGGAAAATAGTTATTTTGTTATAGTGACCTGTAGAGAGGATAAATCCGAAATTATTGATACCTGATTATGCTATCCGACTAAAACAAAGGAACTATTATTCCAATCTAATGTGTTCTTAATATTCCTAATATTTAGCATATTAATATTAGTGTTTAATTGAAAAACAATATAAATAAGAAGGCAGTAAAAATTTGCTTCAAGCAACTGAGGTATTTAATATTGCAAATTACATATCATTTTATCTTATGTTAGTACTTCATCGTATGTTTTATACATTTATTATACTAAAATACTTTTTAAAAATTTGAACTCTTTCGTTGGTAGGTAGATCCCAGATCAACATTTTGAGACTGAAAAACTTGAATATGTCAAAAATATTCTTTTAATTGCCAGCTGATTATATTTAAATCAGTGGGAATACGAGAATCGATATTGATATCGACTATCGATATCTCTAGATGGTAGACTATAAAGTACCGAAATAGACCAAGTGTGGACATAGGGAATGTTCCACCCTCAGTGTTCTAAAATTTTGAATATACCAATCTATATAATTTTGTATATAGCCTACTGGTGTTCTCATTATGCTTGAACATCTCATCTCACCAGACTCTGTGTTAGAAGTTGACAATAATTCTTGGAAATAAAATGCATATGAATCTTGCAAACATCAACATTATTGGTTTAAAGTTTTATGGACTGGACACGAATTAGCGGTAATACGAACATTTCAACTGGGAAAACAGACATATTTATGTTCGTTGGATACCTATCTACACGCTTGCCTATCTATATCAATATCATAGACATAATTATTTTATGAAAGAAATATATTCTTCAAAACCAGAAAACTTTGAATTCTTATGTTAGAAATAGATATAGAAAAATATTTATTGCCATTTGATTTACAAGAAACATTGTCATTGTCACAAGTATACAATCAACATGTTTATGGTTTGGTTTCAATGTTGACCATTTTAGTTTAAACTTGGGTTTAATTGCCACTCACTAGAACATTTTGTCCAGAAAATTCGATGTTCGAATAGCTGACCATTTGATTCAATATTAGCATCATTGAATCAAATGGCATTATTCGGACATCAACTTTCTGACAAAAATTTCTAGTGAGTGAAACCAAGTAAACTAAACTATCGTTGGAGAAACCAGCCCTAAATGTTAACCCCATTTATGTTTATAAAATAGAATGCACTTATTAGCTTGCCCGATTAGCTCTTGCAGATTTATCGTAGACTATACTGACGGAGCTTAGCATAACATTTATTATGTTTATATATATTTATATTTTTACATAGGCCTATACTATATATATATATATTATGTTGTGTTAATCTATATTGATTAAACAGTCAGCTGTTGACTGTATAACTATTATTCCGCCAAACTGAACAAAATTGTGCTATACTTTTAGGAATGAGCACAAATACATTGATATAGGGATCCAATTCAACTTGTCAGAAATCAGCAAAGAGCAATATCGCAATACAACCTACAAATGTTGAATCTGCAGATTATTAAAAGGTATTTTAAAAGTTATTCTTGAAAGGTCTTTTTAGTATTTTAAAGACTTTAAAAAAGACTTTTAATTGATTATTGTGTCGAAATAACTGTTTAATTATTACCGGATCAGCTGATTTCTGACAAGTTAAAGGATCCTGCTATACAAGGCGTGATTAGATTTTTGATTCGATGTAATGTAATGAACGATTGTTTGCATTTGCATTTTTCAGTGGCACGTGGTGCGGCTGAAGAATTCGCGCGTGCGCGACTGGGACGGGCTGGCGGCCACACTGCGGCAGACGGGCACCCGGCACCTGGACCTGCGCAAAATGCTGATGCCGCCGGACGAGACCGCCGGCGACATGTGGACGCGGTACGCGACGGCCGTCGACCGTCTGAACTCGCTGTGGCGCGTCGACTTGTGCCGGTGTCCGGCCGCCGCCCTCGAACGCACGGCGCGCGCCAACCCGCGACTGCAGTGTGCGGCCGCCTTGGCTATCAAGTGAGTATTAGGACCATCTATTAGGAGGTCCGAGAGAGATTTCTTACAAAATTCTTGTTGTAGGAATTTTGTTTGTGAAGGCTGGGTCAGAACCCTCACCAATTGCCCTTTTCAAGTCAATGAAAGAAGATGATGAGATAGATAGATGAATAGATAGTCGATAAGTAAGATATAGACCTTGAGACAGATGGATAGATGAATAGATATGGATATGAACATAGATAGATAGATAGATAGATGAATAGATAGATGAATATGGAATAGTGTATATAGACAGATATAGGAATAGATAGATATGATATATGATAGACAGATAAGATATAGGATAGATGAATAGATATAGATAGATAGATGGAATTAGATGAGTATAGATGAATTATAGATATGATAGATATAGATAGATGAAGATAGTGATACAGGATGGATACATAGATAGATAGATAGATAGATAGATAGATGAGATAGATAGGGTGAATGAGATGAGATAGATAGATAGATAGATAGATAGATGAATAACAGATATGAATATGAATATAGATATAGGTGGATATAGATATAGATAGATATAGAATATAGATGAAGATAGGATAGATAGATTAGATTAGATTACATTACTTTATTCATGTAGATAATTATAACTTCAGATTCTAGATTACCGAAGATCTAAGTATACGTAATATAATTTTTAACTTTAAGAATATGACTAATAATTTCAACAATATAAGTATTATATTATGCAATGTGAAAATGTTAATCAAGTGAGATTTATCTACATGAAACAGCGAAGTTTGGACATGTAAATGTCCATTCTGAAAAAGGATGTCCAAGGACATCCTTTCCATTAACTAACACTACGTGTAGATAGATAGATAGATATAGATAGATAGATAGATAGATAGATAGATAGATAGATAGATAGATAGATAGATAGATAGATAGATAGATAGATAGATAGATAGATAGATAGATGATAGATAGATAGATAGATAGATAGATGATAGATAGATAGATAGATAGATAGATAGATAGATAGATAGATAGATAGATAGATAGATAGATAAGATAGATAGATAGATAGATAGATAGATAGATAGATAGATAGATAGATAGATAGATAGATAGATAGATAGATGATAGATAGATACCGGGTGATTCAAGAATACTACAACTTTAAAAATTTGTATGTTATGAAAGAAACATCATAGAACCTTCTGTTATACATCTCCACATAGAGTATTTAAAGAAGTTTTTTTTTCACTCACAAACAAATTCAGAGATGTTCCATATATGACCCCTCCAGACACTCGAGCAATATAAATCCCAAACCTCCCACAAACTTGTTCCACACTATCTGTAGCATGTCAGGCGTATAGCAGGATCCAATTCAACTTGTCAGAAATCAGCTGTTTCACAGAGCAATATCACAATACTTAACCTACAAAATGCTGAATCTCGCAGATTATTGAAAAGGTCTTTTAAAAAGTTATTCTTTAGAAGGTCTTCTTTTAAAAGGTCTTTTAAAGACTTTTAAGGTCTTTATGACTTTCAAGCCTTTTGATTATTGTGTCGAAATCACTGTTTAATTATTACTGGATCAGCTGATTTATGACAAGTTAATTGGCACCTGCTATAACAGTTTGGATGGCTGCTGTTATTTCTTGTTTCAAATCATCAATGGTGGATGGATATTGATGATTTGAAACAAGAAATAACAGCAGATTATCAAACTGTTACGCCCGATATGCTACAGTGAGAGTGGAAAGAGTTTGAGGGAGGTTTTGGGTTGATATTGCTAGAGTGTCTGGAGGGGTCATATTGAACATCTCTGAACTTCTTCGTGAGTGAAAAAAAAACTTCTTTAATTCCTCTTTGAAATGATGTATAACAGAAGGTTCTATTATATTTCTTTCATTAAATACACATTTTCAAAGTTGTGGTATTCTTTTTGAATCACTCTGTATTTGTAACTAATAAATTTAGCATGATTTGAAACTTGAATAAAAGAAGAATAGTGGCATCCCGACACATATTTTATATAGTGGGGGCCACAAAATTCAATTATGCAAAATTTTAAATTCAGATGTACTACTTCATATAAAATGATGAAAAATAATGATTCTGTATTGCAATAATAATAATAATAATAATAATAATAATAATAATAATAATAATAATAATAATAGTGGATAAGTGAAATTCGAGGCACCAAATTAAGACTTATAGAGTGAAGAAAGGAATGTTTTGTATGGATGAAAATACAAAACAAAACAAGACTATACTAATTGTGTTTCTCTCAGATTTTGCTAATTGAAAGAGCAGACTGTGGTTTTGTATTGCAATAATAATAATAATAATATTTTGTCTTTAGATCCAGCTCTCTAGACGTATCGGCGTTTGAAAACTGTCGAAACATGACTGAACTCAGGCTGAAGAGCTCGGAAAAGAATGGACTAGATTTGGAAAATCTATCTACATTGAAACACCTTACGAAAATGAAACATTTGGTAAGTATTACAACAATAATTCATTCATCCACAAGTTAACAGAGCTGACAGAGCTCTGTCAACTTATTTAACAGATTATATCTAATAGATCTTATTCAATAGATATTATATTTCTGATGAAGTGCCTACTCAGATTGAAGTGTCTACAATCAGATTTAGGCCCGATTCCACCAAGAACTAAACGCTCCGTTAGAGGTATCATTAACTGTCAGCTGGTCGTTAATGGCTGGATTTCACAATTCTAGTAGACTACTAGAATTTAGTTCTTGGCGGGCCTTAATCATCCAAATGAAATCATGCTGTACTGTTCATAGATTTGTTCCCAATTTTTATCTTTTCGTTTTACTTGTTTTTCAGTCGCTAACCACCGTGAAAACGTTTAAGGGTGATCAGCTGACCGAAGCGCTGGAAAACATGAAAGACCTGGAAAGCCTGGAACTGGGCGAGTGTTGCGAGCTAAACGCCAGTGTGGCCAGCAAAGCTCTGGCCAAACTGAAGCGGCTGCAACGACTGCGGCTGGAGAAAGGCCAGGGCTCGGTCTGTCCCACACTGGCCATTCTGGAAACCTGCAAAGAGTTGAAGAGTCTCGTGCAACTGGAACTCATCAATTTCGACATCAAATCGGGTTTCGATACGACGATAGCCAAGTGCACTAATCTCAGGACGCTGTTGATCATACCTACCTATGTGACACAGGTAAGAGATAGTTAATGGATTATTAATATTTTATCAATTTAATAAAATTATATAACGACCACTATGGTGCTTTTGATCCTTGAAGACCCCTGGCCAGCTTGGAGCTTTATCCAATTAGAATAAAGTTGATAGGCTGTAATGTTAACACATCTTTTAATCTGCGTATCAGACCGTATTATATCGGTGTGCTATCACCACTCGATGTTTTAAATTAAATGATTTATAAGTAGAAGAAATCAGAAATTTATCGAGCATATCTTTTCACCAATCAATCATATATTCAAAAATCATTACAATTTCAATGAATATTCATAAATTTTTCAAAGTGCAGAAAGATTTGTAGATCCATGAAATATTATGAATCTTTGTATTTGTATTTATAATACTTACGAATTATAATCTAATTTTTATCCATAAACTGATATTATTGTTTCAACAACAATTAATTGACAGTTTGCACTTTAAAAAGACTTTAAAGATCTTTAAGAAAAGTTTTTATTATTTAAAGCGTCATCAGTGTTCAATGAATTATAATTACATAGAATACTTGAATTTGCATAATGTGTTCCTATAAACACTGAACCAACAAAACAATAATCGACATTATTCAAAGGTTGAAAGCTGAGAGGTTGATTTATGCTCAAACATTTTGCATTTTCGTTGATATGTATACTTGGATAGATGTAACTTCCGTATCGGAATACATTCTATTCCGTATCTTTTACGTTGAACGCCGATACGGAAGTTTCAAGTCTCTGTTTTATCAATAATTTTCTTTTTGTTTGACAGTCAGCGACTACCAACCACCTAGTGATGGAAGGAGTGAGCAAACTATCGAAAACGCTGACCCTGTTTGTGTGGGGCATCACGCTTGAACTGCTGCGGGTCACCGACCTCTTCATCGACCAATGGGAAGGCCAGAAAGGTGCCACCGGCGGCAAATCGTCCAACTCGAAAAAAGGAGGCGGCGACAGTATTCCCATTCTGAAGCCTCTTTCGGAGACCAGCAACAAGGAGGCTGGAGCGCCGTCTCAGGTCGACATTCTGCAGTTGCCCAAACTGCACAAAGTACTCACCTCACTGCTGCCAACCACCAAGGTCAAAATACTCAAAGTTCCGTTTTCGGCCACGTGGCGGCAAACCGTGTCGGGCCCCGCTCACATACACTAAACACAGTACAAACGCACCCGGCTAAACGCAGTATGTTGTAGTTGTTTTTCGAACAACTGGTGTTCGACTTGACACAGCCCGACTAAACACAGTATGAAGTTGTTTTTCGAACAATTGTTCAACTAAACACACTACGACAGCCCGACTAAACGCAGAACGTTGTAGTTGTTTTTCGAACAGTTGTTCAACACAGAACGACAGCCCGGCTAAACGCAGTACGTTGTAGTTGTTTTTCGAACAGTTGTTCAACTAAACACAGAACGACAGCCCGGCTAAACGCAGTACGTTGTAGTTGTTTTTCGAACAGTTGTTCAACTAAACACAGAACGACAGCCCGGCTAAACGCAGTACGTTGCAGTTGTTTTTTGAACAATAATGTTGTTGTTGTGTTGGGCCTCGCCCATATACACTAAACACAGTACAAACACACTCGACTAAATACAGTACGTTGTAGTTGACCTACGAACAATTTGTTTTTAAATGTGGAATTGAGTGATTTGAAAAGTGGTTGAACTCTTGATGTAGATCGTGATGTGAGATTGAAACTTGATGGTTTGTTGTCCTAATGCCTTGTTTAAACCTTGCCAATCAGTCGACTGGAAAACTAGTGTATTGCTATTACAGTGTATTGTATTGCTACATATGCTTAAGTATATTATGCAGTATGCTGTGCAGCACACAAAAATCGACCACGTGTGGACATACACATTTGGACGGGGTTTTTTCTGACGACTGGCACCTCAAATTAGGCTACTATTGTTTACACGTTGTTATTGGAATTTGCTAGTCGACTGGCATATTCCATTGGCAATTTGAAAACTAAACAAGGCATAAGAGCTGCTTCCTAGCTTTCCAGTCAGCGTGAAAACGCTCCTAAAACAACACACAGCATGGAATATTGTACTGTAATCAATGCTATAGTGACACATTATTGCAAGTAGTGTAACGTTTTTTACTCTCAATTTTCAATTCTACATGAAATGTTGATAGGTTCAAAAATTGCGTTAATCAACGAAAGACGATTATTGAAATGAAAATGAAATTTATTCTGCCTTTAAAATAAGAACCAATGTAACATTCTATTCAGCATCATCGTTCATAAACTGGATTGTATTGAAGGTTCTATTACTTAGGATATTGAAAGTTGTATTATTCCATGTGTTTGATAAATAGAATACTCTTACCACCATGTGCAAACTATTTTTGTGAATTACGGTGTAGAAAGTTCTTTTAAATTCAACGGAAGGGTTCACTTAAGTGCATATGTTACAAAAGCAACATGAGTAATGTTTTATTGTAACTGATTTTAGAAGAATGTAGTGTCTGTGTTGGACTGAACAAAGATGGTTTTAGAAGGAGTGATCCAATATTTTTTGGAATGTGATTCATTAATGCCCGGTTTTTCAGTCGTTCAATTAAGTTATTGAATCAATAACTTTTTTTGCATTTGAAAACACATGGCTATTGATTCAATAGTGCTATTGGATCCATAAACTGTCTATTGAGCGACTGAAAAACCGGGCATAAGAGTTGTACCTTGATAAACGATAATCTTTCTCATAAAAACTATTTGATATTATCCTGTGTTGTAGATTGATTGCTGATGATTCAACACAATGCTATTATCAGTAGAGATCGAACAAAATCTATGTTCTGTGAAGAAAGTTCTAAAAGTTTTTGATTTTTTTTATAAATTGATTTATTATCAATACTGCATCACAAATTGAACATTACTATACTTAGTACTTAAACTGAGTACTCAGACACTCAATCACTGTTTGATACAGGGATGTAGTCAGCGGTATTAAACCTTTCTTGGTAGCTAACCTCGATAGAAGGTTAATAGCATAGAGAGCCTGTGCCACCTGACTTCAGCCAGTTTTCCCTTCGACTAAGGGTATATCCCTTTGATAGAGCATTATGTCACTCTATCAATGCGTTTATTTTGCATAATTCATCTTATTACTGAATTGAATCACTATCAGTGTTTAAAATGGGTTCTGTTCTTGTCCTTCATCATTACGTTTATTTCAATATAATTTTATCCCAATTCTTTACTGAGTACATCTGGTCTGTAGTAAATGAAAACGCTTCTTATTCCAAATTATTATCGTAATTCTGTCTATAAATAATTTCAACTTTTTTTAACTCGCTTTATTTCTAGGCCTTGACTGGGTTCTAAAGTACAGTATGAATATGGGAGGCTTTTGTTGGTCGAGTTTTAACTCGCTGTTTACTGTATCTACTATACTAGGTGAATTCCCAACTACTAAAAAATAATGAAACAGGTCTCCTAGATCTCTCATCCAAGCAAGTTGAATGAACTTGGTTTTTTCTCAATCCAAATGTATGTTTACATTCCGATACTAATGGCTTGTTTTCACGATTCTAGTAGATGTTCTAGTTACTGGAGGCAGGTTACTGGTTTATAGGTAAGTAGATAGGCTTCTGGTAACCTGCCTCCAGTAAGTGGAACGTCTACTAGAATCGTGAAACCCAGCCATACAAGATGAAGTTGTTCGAGGGAAAACTCCTCAAACAAGTCAAATTTTGAGAAAAAAAAATTATTCAGAATATAATAAAATATGAGGAATTATTTCTGAATCTGTTGATTAAACTAGAATCTCAGATACTGTGTATCTGAATCAAGTCAATATTCGACTGTAAATGTACCTTCAGATTTGTATATCTTTAGATCTACTACTTTTGATTGGTCATTTTTCAAAATATTCCAACTCAAAGTCAAAAAATTAATCCAACATCTTCGCATTCCCTGTACAGTTGGTATTTGTTGAATTATAACAAATAGAAAAACAACACTAGGTTTTCTGGTAAACCCTATTTCTATCTAAATTACAGAAATGCTTTTGTTGGTGTATCCCAACTACTGTACCCCTTTCCCTTTATACAAGGAATTCCCTTATTATTTATTTTCTTTACTTGGAATTATGTAACGTTAGCAATTATATATTTCACTATTAGTTTCATTAAAATCAATAATAGATTTTGTAAATAGAATTAATTTGAAGTCATTTTGTGAAAATATTAGGTAGTTTGTATATTTTTATGCTAGTGTAAAATTTTCAAAGTATGTCATGGCTTTCAATTGAATCATTCATGGTTGTTCACTATGACGAATCACAATGTTTCATGAAGTTGGTTTAGTATATTTCTAGTAAGTACAGTTTTGTCCTAGAAATATGGTGTTAATTTCGAATATGCTAAGGTTCTATGCAAATAGAACACAAAAATAGGATAAAAAAGATTTGAGGGTGATACAAATTTCTGCGGTCCACCAATCGTAAGCGTGGGACGTGAATATTAGCGCTGAGCCTTACTGGTAAAAATTACAAAAATCCTAGTTTCATTTTCTAAAAAAAAATATTTTCATTATTTAATACATTCATTTTGACCGAAGTAGCTAGTAAAAACTATTTTTCAATTGAACTATATATAAGTATAAAACTTTAGTAATATGCTTGAATTGTATTGTTGATGTAAGTTATGTCTTGATGAGTGCTGGAATGGATATTATCGCCTCCATATTGGAGGTTTCCTTTTTTCAATTCATAGGTGATTTATCACATTATATATAGCCATGTACATAAATTATGTATCACAAAGTATTCTTGTGTTTGAAGTTTTATTCTAAATCCTTCCACTTTGATGAATTTTGTCTCATAATAGTTTTGAAATGTGACCGAGTGTCATTACTGTTATTGGAAAATGTTTTAAAATTATTATTGTTCCATACAGTGACATTAATTTGATTTGACGCTTGGCATTAGATAGATAGAGATAGATAGCTTCTTTTCAATGATTGTAAGCCTGATGCCTTGTAACTGAAATTTGACGAAGTCAATGTATTTGTTGTAAATATTGTATGACCAATAAAATTCTATTCTATTCTATATCATTTCTCGACGTTGCTGAAGACCGTAGAGTACGATGGTAAAGAAATAATATCCATCTAATGCCAAGCGTCAAATTAAATTACTATTACTGACACAATCTTTTGTTATTTACCATACAACTGAAGAGTATGCATCAATAAGTAGAAACATAAGTGGAGTAAACTCACATATTGTGTCAATATTTCATTATGCTATTAAGCCCTGGAAACGAATGGAGAGCCCCTGCAAATAAAGTTAAAAGTCTTATAAAACTTAATTTATTGAAAAAATTTACAACCTAAAACTTACACGTTATTTTAAAATTATTCAGTGATCAATAATGATAAGTTCGTCAATTCCCCAGTCCTCATAACTGTTATCTGGCAGGTATCGTCTGATAATAATGGGTATTTTGCGCTGTTTCAACTCCTTCATGGCGATTTGGAGAGGGTCGGTCTCACCCTCCAATTCCACCATTAAGGGAGCACACATCGCAATCTGCAGAGCTCTTGTTCCTAAAACCCGCGCTCTTTCGTACCTGAAATCACATAAAAAAATGGTTTAATAAATTTATCAATTATTTAAAGTTTGAAATTGAAAAGTTTACGTAATTACATTCTCAAAATTACAGAATGTACAATAATTTAAAATTGATTTTAGTGTCACATGGGTTAAAAAATTAGGACCATACTCCCATTTGCACACTATTTGCAGATAGAAATTGAGAGTAAAATTATAGGGCGCAATGATTACAAAATAATGATTTATAGAAGACCTATTTATAAAAGTACAATTGTTGAGTTGAGGACTGATAGAACTATAACAATTTAAAAATTGTAATAAAATATTTTTACATTTAGGCACTTATTGAGAGGGAAAGTAACTTCCAGCAAGTACTTGCCTCTTCAACTTACCCCTTACTTTCCCTGTCTATAGGGGTACTTTCCACTTCAGAGAAAGTAATCACATTCTGGAAGTAAAATCAAACTTGCTTTAACTTGCCACTTCAAGGAAAGTAGAGGGTCATGTGATCACTTTCAGCCAGTAGAGCAGAAGAAACGCATCGTTTTATTTATCAGATGATTTGTGGAAATAATAATATGTGTTGAGAAAAACATTAAAAAGTAAAGAAGAGAAGGCGTTACTTCCAGCAAGTACTTTCACTGTATATAAGCAAATAAGTGGAAAGTGACGTAATTTTTGTTTTTTATCGTATGGCTTTTTATCGGTGGGGAGACCCTTACGGGTAGTAATGGTAACTTGCCCTCTCTACTTTCCCTGTCAATAAGCCGCTTTAAAAATTCTGCTAGTTGCTTGACTATCCTATTTAATATTTAACCGCCGTAAAATGATGTCATCCAACTGAACTAATGAATGAATCTGACGTCATTGTACGGTGGTTAACTTCAATTGAATTTTCTTGCAACTAGCCGAATACATTTCATGACCTTTAAACAATACTAAGTTATCATAGGCTCTATAAGTAGCCTGATGAAAGTTTTTTTTATAATTCCCACAACCTGGATGATGAGAATTTTTGTTAGGAGACGTGAATGTTTCCAGGGATGGGATCTACTTAGGAGTAAAGTTGGAATCTTCTAATCTTTCAAAACCAATATTTAAGAAGTAGTACTTATATTCAGAATAGTAGACTTACTTTGTCATATAGCGAGTTGTGATCCTATTTGACTTGGCTACACTTCCACGTGCTTCTCCGGGTGTTAGCAATTCAATATTTTCGCCTTCATCCTGAAACATGAAAGGATGGGGAGAAACGACATAAGTCCTAAGATAACAATGCAATTTACCTCATTGTTGATCAGAGGAGTGGATATGGTGTCAGCGCATGATAGTAAACTGCAATATTTTTTAAAGGAAAAAAGTTAATATATTTGGCAATGAAGTTGAGAATAAAACAAAATTATCTGCGTATGAATTAGGTACTATATTTGGAATAACAATAATTTTAAGACTGGGCGAGGGTTATGAGTCAAATTTGAAGAATATCAAGAATTGGACCTTGACACACAGCTGTGAGAGTGAGCATGCAGTCAAAAATCGATGTTTTGACGCTGAATAATGAGACAAGTAATTGAAAGATTATCATTTCATAGATATAGATATTATCTCATTCAGTAACTCATTTGCATTGTACACTATTAGATTAAAGCATTAAAATATACGGTATTGATGATTTTAGAATATTAAAAGTTAAAATACTACAAATGGAAAGTCGACAAGGAAGCGCCTAGGGCGCATGAGGACAGAGGCGCTTGGAGGGCTAACCAGAAACAGTGATAAGCTGAAGAAGATAATTTTAGAATATTGCCATTTTTACACTGGTCGGTGGAGTCAATCAATAATACTCTCATTTGTCATTGGAATAAGTTTATAAAATTATTTCGTGTATACAGAACATGGATGTTTCAATAAGCTAGTGTACCTAACCTATACAAATAAACTACATTGAGGGTCTTCTAGAGGAAGAGGCCAGTTCAGTTTGCACTTCAACCATTTATATGGGGGCGGATTAATCTACTCACCTCTTGCTGGTCCATATCCTCCATGTCTGCATCATCTTCGACCTCATCAAAGTCCTCTCCAACACTGAAAATTACAAAGAATCAATCAATCTAGAGTAAGTTTCTGCAAAGCTAATCGACTGTAATGTAACACATGAGACATTTCAAGTTTATTAATTTGCCTAGAACAATCACAGTTATGAACCTTAAAATTAGATTAATCCAATAATGGTCTAATGAGTGATTATTGAATTTGAATCATACAATGAGCAGAGCAGCATAACCTAGGCTATGTCTGCTAGGATAAAAGAGTCTAGTGGCAACTTACTCATCGGCTTCGAATTCTTCATCAGCGTTTCCAGCCATATTTAAATTGAGTTCACGTCTATATGGATAAACTGAAAAATTAGAAAACTTTCAATTCAAAATAATATGGAGAGAAGAAATCTGCCTCTAACCTCACCACCAAAACTTGGAGATTGTTTGTTTTTAATCAAAATATCAGGAAGGCACTGAGGATTTTTAATAAACAAGACATTGATAGAATCAAATCATAATTAAAAATATTGGAAATAATAAATTTCTATCAATTTCTTATCTCAAGATGAGAATCTTATTTATTTAAATTTAAAAATAGAAAAGTATTCATGAGGACGACAGATCTGAGAATGAGATGGTAACAAAAATGACAGCTGTGTTACACAAATAAAATGGCCCCCACTTCCTCGTCATTAGCATCACTTGTTGCGTTGCGTAGTCTGCTGCAAATAATGTCAAAACAAAAGCGAGGTTAATAATACTATTAGTTATAATAACAGTCTTCATAAATTTCTCACAGAATAGATAATAGTATTTTTTCAGAAAATTGATAAATGATGTACGTGATATCACTCTCCACCATTGGCTGAGGATTTGTGTCATGAAAATGTTTTAATACGGATATATTGTTGATTTTTATTGAGTGGTTTTAAGAAGATAAACAAGTAAGTACCGTACACAAAACGTTATCTGTTTCTTTTGTATTGTGAATATCCTAAGATGGCAGAATTGAAAATACAGCGTTGTTTTTGATGGCTAGTTTGTCTCATTAATTTCATTTCACACCTGCAAGTCGCTTCTCACTGGTTCGTGGTTCATTTGATCAAATTTGTTGGTGCTCATAAGTTTCATAAAAATATTTAAAAAATTAAAAGAAAAAGGCAGGTACACACTATAATTATGAGTTTATTTTTATGTATAGCATCTAATCCAATCAACACAGAAATCAGCTGTCTCAAAGAAACAATACTTCACCTACTTAAATGCTGAATCATTATTGAAGGTCTTTAAAAAGTTATTCTTTGAAAGGTCTTTTTAAAGGTCTTTTAAAGACTTTAAAGGTCTTTAAGACTTTCAAGCCTTTTGATTATTGTGTCGAAATCACTGTTTAATTATTACTGGATCAGCTGATTTATGACAAGTTAATTGGCTCCTGCTATAGTTTGTTGTCCTATTCATATTCATGTTCACCTTAAGTCTTGGATGTTTGTTATGGCGCGGTTTCACGATACCAATAGACGTGTCTGGTTACTGGCAGGTAGGTTGGTCATATGATCTTCCACTCTATACAAACAAATAGGGCAATGTACATCAGTCAGTGTGCATTGCCCTATTTGTTTGTAGAGTGGACACCTCATATGACCAACCTGCATGCCAGTAGCCTACACGTCTACTGGTATCGTGAAACCGCGCCATTACTCAACCATATTATTACTTGGCAACCGCTCTCACCGAGTGACCACTGATATTACTAACAATGACGTTGAAAGAACAATGAAATTATGTTGTTGCTTGTTGGTTGCATTATTATTTTTTGTAATGATTAAATTACACTGATTTTGAAACGTTTCACGTAGAAAAACAAACTCAACTTACGAGTCTGATGAAGTCCAACACCAGGACGAAACGATCGTCACTAGATGTTTTTTTTCTACTTGAAATTTTTCAAAATCAGGTAAAAATGAATATTGTTTAGTGTTTGAAATTATATACTGTATTTGGAACTTTTGTCCTCGCAACAAGTTTATCAATTTTTTTTTGCAGGTTCAAGTAGATGCCAGTGATTCAGTAATTGAAATAATGAGTAAAGTTGATGATCCTGAAACTCTTCGTGCCCTCGAAGCGGGACAAAATATTCTGGATTTTCTGAGCAGTAGGCCCGTCCGAGAACTAGATGACCCCATTAAGAATAAGATACATTCAGCTGCTATTTCTTGTGAGTTGCTTCAGTCCAGGATATTCAATAGTAGATCGAGTGAACTGGATAAGGTATGGGAAGGGTTGTCTATGCAGGAGTGCATGTTTAGTAAATATATAAGACATTACAAGGATATTGACCAGTTGGGGTGTGCTATTTGTAAGGATATGTTTCCATGCACTCAGGGCGCCTTAAGGAAACATGTTGAGAGTGGAGTACATATTAAGAAATACTTGAACATTGTATCGAGTGAATTCAATGATTATTGGATAGATGAAGGCACCATGCTGAAGTATGGGAAGTTTGTGAATTTTGATGGCCTCAATGGCAAGATATTTTGTAAAGTGTGTTTCATTGAAGTTGAAAAGGATAAGCTAGAGCTACTCAAACATTTCAAGGAAAACCGACACAAGGAATCGTTCAAAGATATTGTTTATGCCATTACTGGAAGCAAGTGTGGAAATGAAAGTGATGATTTTTTGTCCTCGTATTCATCTCGAAAGAACCAACACAATGCTGGACATTCTTCGTCATCTAGTAGCTCAAACAGAACTCCTCCTCCAACTGCTAGTAGTTCCAGTTCACCTACAAATAATAGTGGTGTACCTCGAAAGAAGAAAAGTTTCACACAAAAAATTGTCGAAGCCCGTCTCAATGAGACAGCGAAGGAGGATCGAGGGAAAATGTTGAATTCAAAAGCATCTCAGTCCTCATCCTCAAGGGGATCTAGATCGTCGTGTTCCGATTTGCCAAACGAGGAAGAAGCGGGGAATTTCCAGCCTGGAAGACGGTCTTTTCAACCTAGAAGAATATTGTTTGATAATATCAGAAAAGCGTCGGATGTACACAGAATGCATTTTGTGGCGTGCAGTATCGAGGATACCAATCTTATTGTACCGATAGGACTCGAAGGTTAGTATGATATTCTGTCTTTTTCAAAATTAGACTATTTTTGGATATTATGTTAGGATATAGTTTCCACCATTTTTATATTCATTTCTATTTCAATGAAGTCATTTCAACTATTTACGGTCAGTTGCACGAAAATCCAAGTGAATTCAACCATCGTAAATTACGTCATTGCATACGTTATAATTTTGTTCTCGTTGCATTGGTTTCGTTAGATGACGTCATTTCTCTGAGGTTGAATTCAATTATTGGACTGCAACTGTCCGCTAATTTTATAAGTTTTTTGGAAAGTTGTGGTCTTCTCATTTTGCTACTTGGAATGCTAGTTTTGCATTGAGTACAAAATAAATAGAATAGAATTACAGTACCTTATTAACATTGCATTGCCGACTTTAATTATTGTAATCTTATCTCCCAATTGTTTTTTTCTTTTATTATTATTATTATTAGCCTACGGTAATTGTTCAAGATTGATCTGACTATTGAGCATTAATAATTGAGCTATAGAAAAAGTCAATTAGAGCAGTTAGCCTATTTGATTTTAAGTGGACATTGGCGGTCCCAGGGGGGTGATGAGGGTGATATATCTATCACCCCCTGAAATATCAAGATGGATCCCCCCCAAAAAAATAAATTATTCATAATATTAAGCCACGCCGTTTGCTTTTGAAGTAAATCACAATAGTTTTTGTATTATTCTTAATTTTTTTATTTGTGATATTCTTTCTTGTATACTTAATAAATGCATATTACGTTATAACATTGTTGTTCAACAATCTGAGTATTTTTTATTTTTATTCCTTCGTAACTTACATGTTGAAAATGAAGAAAAAATTTTCAGTGAACACTTGATTTATTTTTGATTTCATTATACGTTTATTTGACTGAACTTGTAAACTGAAAATGAAAAACGTTTTCACTAGCCAACATAAATAGTATTAGCTTGAGAATATTTTAAAGCTCAAATACGTATAAAAATACGTTTATTGGCTTCAAATTCCAAATCCCCCCCCCCCTTCTTCTGGGGGGTATTCCATATCCGGTGGTCATCACCTCCCGAAATGAAATCCTGGGACCGCCACTGTAAGTGGACTATTTACTGCATTTTGAGGGTTTTTCTTGCCAAAATTAATGAACTTTTTTACTATCTGGGCCTATGTATACACTTATAAAAGTTGAAATAATTTTTGTTCTGAAACAGTAACTTCAGAGTACAGTATATGTTTTTGATGATTAATTTATTAATTCAGGAATTTTCATAATTATTGTTTGTTTCTCTTCGTACAGGTGTTCCTTCCCATATACAAAATAGAGACATTGAAAGAGCTTGTAACTTTTTGGGGGATGTAGTGCGAGTTGAACGACAAAATATCAAAGAGAATGTGATCATCTATATGGTTTTGAGGTAAGATATTGACAATTATGTTCACTCAGAAATCTTTCAACTATTTTGTTGTAGGCTACTAATCGAGATTATGTAATTATTTTTGATCAAAAAATTTTAGCAGAATTCACCTATTAAGAATCAGAAATGTACTACTGATTTATTTACTTTGAAAGCTGGGTTGATTACTCATATTAAAGGAGTCAACTCAAAAACATTTTAAAATGAAATTGAAGTAGTCAGAATACTTTGACCTATGACAAGAGATAAAGAGTAGGCTATAGATAAGACTATACAGACAAGAGTTTTCCTAGTCTGTACTTGACTTTTTCAGAAATGTAAATTTAATGAAATACATTTGTGGTCGAATGATAGTTATAAATATAACGAATGATAGTTTCATTGAGTGTAAAATTAACTAGGCTATCAATTAATAAGATAGGATGAACATCTCAAATTCTCTGGCCCCAAATGTATAATTTTTCATTGAAATTTTCGAGATTCTCAATTTTTATGACTATTGTACATTCATTTAAAGTCAAGTCGATTCAAGTATGATTTGTTATGCATAATTTTCAAAACTTTGAAAGCAGGTGAAATTTGTGAGAAACATAATATTATTTAATGGCTGTTTATTATTACGTGATGCAGATACTGTATGTTTTCATTTAATATTTATCTAGGTTGTGATATTGTGTGACAGGATTTTAAAATTCAGAATTCAGTTCATACTACTGTATATTAATAGTTTATCTATTAGCCTAAGAAATTATTATCTACCTATTAATAAATATGATAATACAATATTAATACGAGTATGATTATTAATAGTTCATCTATTAAGAATGTTTCGGTGAATATGTTGTTTTTAATTATTATTTTAAGTTAATTTGGTACTTATGTATTATACCCACCACACCAAAGTATCGATTTCTATTAACAATTGATAATCGTAGTAAGTTTGTAATTTTTTATAATATAAACCCGTTATCAATTGATAATCTTTGTAATTCTGTAATTAAAGAGTTGTTTTTAATGATATAATGTTCGTTTCTATAATATATATATTTTGTGTTCCTTTATTGGGTGTGGTCGTTATAATACATAAGTACCTTTAATTTTTCAACTACACACATTCACAAATTTGTCATGTTTGTTCTGTTTTTTTTTACAGTAAACAATACAAAAATGTATTTGGTAGGGGCTGGGAAGTTCAAATCGGATGGACAAAATACAAAATCTTAAATCCCTTTCTATATAGCTGAACTTTGGTAAGAGTAGACATACTGTAATTATACATAACTTAGTCATACCTAAGTTATTTTGTGAAAATAATTTCAATGTCTTCCTATCTCAATAACGCTCAAGTAGTTTCAAGTGCATTGGATTTCTCTCTTGAAGAAATAGATATTATCGTGATAAGGAATTATAATATTGGATATAGATATTATTATGTACCTTATTTTTAAGAATGATTGACATTCAACTGAATATACAACTACTGAGTATATAACTTACTGGATATACAAGATTGACATACAACTGAATATTATGACAATATCAAGTGATTGATTTGACTTTTTCAAAATGAGTTCTGCGTACCTCAATGAGAATCCGCGAAGCTAACCAGAAAAATCAATCTGGGGTCAGTTTCGTTAGTTTTAAAAATAATGAGACCATATCAAATATTCTAATATTTATGAATCTATCCAAGGTAATTACAACATCATATACAGGTGTTCTATTCACCTTGTACCTACTTATACCTATCAACTATAGGTATAACTTGTGGTCGTACCATTATGTTCCTCTATCAATTATTATTGATGTAAACAGTTTTGATTTGATTTTCTTTCAAAGTCCATTTCAAATCCAAGTTGATCACCATATTAAAAACCAAATACAGCAGTTGATGAATATTTAAAATTACAAAATGTGTTTCTCTTTTTATACTTCTTCTTTAATAATTATTATAGAATTAATCTTCAATTATATTAAGAGGGTGATTTTATTGTAAGCCCACTTGCACCATTGTGTAAGGAGAGGAAAAAAAATTGTGAAAAAGTCAGTCTTAAGAAATGTTTATTTATATTGATAATTGTGACAGTTATTATCCAAGTTTATGAAGATATTTTATCGAAAATATTAAACAATGAGGTTTGCCTATCACAGTTTTTGCAATACTTCAAACCGTGCAAGCTGTGGATGAATTACATGATGTGGTTCTTGTCAATAATTTTCAACAAAGAGTAAAAGAATCAATTTTGATCAATTTTATTCGCCAAGACACCTTGTTTGTTTTCAATCTATTAAATCGAATAATTGAGATATCCTCATTGTCGAAGTACTACATAAATTCTACAAATATAAGTATAAAACATAGAAAATTCAAGACAAATTACAATATTGAGATTAATGAAATACACGGAAACTATCAATAAACTTATTTACTAGTCAGTACCTGTGCAATGATCATCACATTACAGTTATTACCAAGTAACCATAAATAATGTAACAATAACATAACAATTATTTTAAAAATTATGTTCATTTGTATGAATGCACCATCTACATCTCAACAGGGAATCTGTTGTACAAATACACTTTTATGCAATAAAAATGCGGACTGTAGGCCTACATGTTTGATGTAACAAATGTTAAATAATAAATTCCGCATCCTCGAATTTACACTTTGTAAAAATTGAAAGTTTTTGTAAATTGGTAAAAATTAGGTCTCAAGAGAAATTACATTGAATGGACGAGAAACATTTCACGAAATTTGTTGTACAAATACAGTTTTAAATATTGTAAATGTGAACTTATTTTAAACTAAATACATGCTTCATTATACTGTTGTTTGTATTGATTATACTGTGTCCTAATTGAATGTTGGCTCAACTAGGTTGAAGTTGGAATCGTTTAAAACACTTGCAGAGTCAGTTTTTGAATCACTGCTGTCATCAGACCCTATAAAACCGTTGTTCGATAGTGAATCGTTGACAGTGGCTAGTTGTGTAGTATTATCACTCGGTGATTGGCAGGTTTCATCAATTTTCTCATTTTCAGCTGATTTCAGCTCATTAACAGCTGTTGTCTCAACCCTGCAAGAATTAGAAGCCTTTGTTATAGCTTTGGATATTAGCCTCGTCTAATATAGCAGGATTCTTTTAACTTGTCAGAAAACAGCTGATTTAACGTTAGTAAACGAGCGTACATCAATCAGCTGTTTTATGACAATTTAAAAGGATCCTGCTATACATGGCCGCGGCCTTCAATGTGACAACGTCGCTGCACCGGCTTACTGAGCCATGCAAATCGGTCATGTTTTGACAGCTATTATAGTGGGAGATTTTATAAGTGAAACCGGCCGGGATTGCGAAGTTGTCACATTAAAGGCCGCGGCCATGTATTTTTCCATACCAAACCATCATAAAAAGAATATCAATATTCTCTATAGATCAACATTCTATACAAGACCAACATCTCTATAGTAGCCTATTGTGAAACATTTAAATAATAATCTTCATTTCTAGATCCAAATCTATTTCTCTATCATAATTTTCCATACCAAACTAGGAAAAATATAAGATACAACATTTCACCTACTCTGTGAAATGAATTTGATTTATGATTTGACATTAAAACTTCAAAATTTAGCTGAACGCAAAAGATGTCGTGTCCTACCTTAAAGCTGCTTTTTCCTCTCTTCTCCTTTTCCAGTAAGCCCCAAGTCTCTCCACCCTTTCTCTTGTCAATTCCTCTTTTCGTTGGGTCTTATCTGCTCTGTTGTTATTGGATTTCTCAATATTCCAATATTTATACAATGTGCCGCAATTCTTTTCGGTTTTATCCGTTTCACCTTGCTGCCTGTTTCAAATATAAAAATAAAATAAATAGAAAGTAAAACAGAGAATAAATGAATGATGGGAGAAATATTGGTCACTATCGAAAATATTTAAAGAAAACATCTTTAATCTTCAACACTTAGGGCCGCTTTCCCCAACGCTGCTTAAGCAAAACATCTGGCTTAGCCTCATTCGGAGAATAGGAAAAGTATAGCAGAATCCAATTCAACTTGTCAGAAATCAGCTGTTTCAAAGAGCAATATCACAATACTTAACCTACAAATACTGAATCTCGCAGATTATTGAAAAGGTCTTTTAAAAAGTTATTCTTTGAAAGGTCTTCTTTAAAAAGGTCTTTTAAAGACTTTAAAGGTTCTTTAGACTTTCAAGCCTTTTGTTTATTATGTCGAAATCACTGTTTAATTATTACTGGATCAGCTGATTTATGACAAGTTAATTGGCTCCTGCTATATAGAAAAAAATTGAGCGTCAGCTGTTATTACTTTAAGCAGCGTTGGGGAAAGCGGCCCTTATAGGCCTATAAATATAACAACATAGTTCAAAAGATAGAATAAAAATGTAAATATTTTGATCCGATAACTATGAATGAATAGGGAGTGGTCCGTGGACGAGGCCGATAAGCACCGGTCTGATAATCCAAAGGTTCCTGGATCGAATCCAGTCGACGGCACGGATTTTGACCACAAAAAAGGCTACTCCCGTCTTTCGGAGGAGATGTAAAGCCGTCGGTCCCGGCTACCTCGAAAAATAATCGTCATCCTTCATTATTACCCCTCTCATTACCCACGCACAAGCCTAGAGCTTATGTGGGCATCACCCTCAGAAAAACTGAATTGTTGTGATTGGATTTTTAACACCCCAATTCCAAAGGAATACGATAAGCTATAACGCTATCCCTGAATTCATAGGTACAGAGACATTCATTTAATTTGACGCTTGGCATTAGATAGATAGATAGAGAGATATTATTTCTGGACGTTGCTGATGAACGTAGAGTACGATGGCAAAGAATACGATGGATATCTCTATCCATCTAATGCCGAGTGTCAAATTAAATGAATATCACTGTAGGATCATGTTGAATAAAATACATTTTATCCTATCTACATCAGTACCTACAAACATCTATTTATCAACTCGGTAGCATAGGCTAGGTACCTATCTAGTTGTATATAAATGGCTGTACTTAAATAAATGCTTATTGGGATCAGACTGATCAATCCAAGGCTAGGCGTACACCGGTTAGTCAAGCCAAGACAAGACGAGATTAGTTGCTTAGAAGCAGCACACACCGATGCAATGACTAATCAGTGCGTGTTGCTTCATAAGCAACTATGTAAAGTACTGTGACTAAACGTGACTAATCTCGTCTTGTTTTGTCTTGACTAACCAGTGTACGCCTAGCCCAAATAAGCATTAATGACTTACTCGAAAAACAGCAAAATCAAATCTAAATAAGCAGTGGTGGGCCTACTGCCTTGGAAGTAGTGTGTTAATTGTGCTGAAGTGAGCTACAGTACTACAAGTACCACACCATCATTCTTAATTATTTAAGTTCTAACAATGGATTTTTGGCTGACATACATGGCAGGCAAATAATGTTATAAACAGAATTAAAATGCAGGCGCTCTAAATAATACTGTATTCAGGCAAGCTTTGCTTCTTATATGACATGATGCATAACTTTCAGGGCTCTTTTTTTCAGTCACAATCAGTAAATGTTTGCGGTTATCTTGGCAAATCAATCTTTGATTGGTATACTAGTGTATGCTCAAGGTAGATGCAATTAATATGTTGTTTATTAATTGCATCTTGTTTATTTATCAATTTATTTATAAACAAAGCATCTTTGTTTATTAATTGTTTATCAATTTATCAACACTTAAAATTGGGCGAAGTGTCCTAATCGCGCAATTCATGAATGAAAAATACCAAGTCGTTAACGAGTATTACCTTTCTCTGGCATCCTGCTCTAATTTTCTCCTTCGGCAGGCTTCTCGAATTTTAGCAGATTGTTCCATTCTTTTTATAGGATCTCTCCAATAAGCTTTCATTTTAGCAGAATGTTCCGGGTTCTTTCCGTTGTACAAATTACTGAAATTAAAAAAATAGGACTTTATTAAGAAGACAATTTAAATAAATAGTAAGTTTGTATGTGCTATTAATAAACTTTAACAATAATTCATCATAATTATTAAATACTGTACTTTAATTACTCTAATTAATATTATAGATAATTTGAACAAAAGGTTTTCGTTCAAATATGATCAACGTAACGTACAATACTATAGTTCGAATAAAAGAAATGTTTTCTTTAGAAAGAGTTCACTCACTAGAAATGTTTTTGTCAGAAAGTCCGATGTTTGAACAATCACCATTTGTTTCAATGTTAGCATCATTGAATCAAATGGTCAGCTGTTTGGACTTCGGACTTTCCGACAAAAACGTTTCTAGTGAGTGGTTCATGAGCACCAGGCCAAGGGACAACTATTATACTCTGTTCATCGAAACAAGTCAGTGCGCGTGAAGAAAGTGTGCGTGTGTGAATCGGAAAACAGCTGGACGCCCAGGTCAAAGGCATGTTATGACTAAATTTCTCTCGCTCTCAATCCGTATAAGCTGAATACGCAATAAGTTGCAAACGCTGAAATGTGAAAATGCCGTCATGCAATAAACTCACAAAAGACACACACACAAGCTCACAATGTAAATAAGGACTAGGACTAGTCCTAGGACCAGGACCAGGACTAGCACCTGGACTAGGACCAGGACTAGGACTAGGAGCAGGAATAGTCCTTGGTCCTAGTCATAGTCCTAGTCCTGGTCCAGGTCCTAGTCCTGGTCCTAGTCTTAGTCCTAGTCCTGGTCCTAGTCTTAGTCCTAGTACTTAATCCCAGTCCTTAGTCCTAGTCCTGGTCCTATTCTTATTCTTAGTCCTAGTCCTAGTTCTGGTCCTAGTCCTAGTCCTTAGTTCTAGTCCTAGTCCTGGTACTAGGACTAATCCTAGTCCTAGTCCTTAATCCTAGTCCGGGTCCTAGTCGTTAGTCCTTGTCCTGGTCCTTGTCCTGGTCCTTGTCCTAGTCCTTAGTGCTAGTCCTAGTCCTGGTCCTAGTCCTGTTCCTAGTCCTTTAGTCCTAGTCCTTTAGTCCTAGTCCTTTAGTCCTAGTCCTTTAGTCCTAGTCCTTAATCATAGTCCTAGTCCTGGTCCTGGTCCTAGTCCTAGTGCTGGTCCTAGTCCTAGTCCTGGTCCTAGTCCTAGTCCTGGTCCTAGTCCTGGTCCTTGTCCTGGTACTAGGACTAGTCCTTAGTCCTAGTCCTAATCGAAAGTTAGACATGCAATGTCCACACAGTGACAATATTATACTCTCTGTAGTCTTACCTATCTTTGACATTCTGCTCTTACCTCTTCCTTCGATAAAAATCATTCAATTTTGCAGAATGCTGCAGTCTCCTGTCTGCATGACTCCACCAAGCTTTTATTTTAGCAGAGAGCTTCGCCCTTCTTTTCTCACTAAGCTCCTCTCCATTGAACCAGAAAGAAGTTTTCCTTTCTTCGTCACACGTCAATGCACTCTGGCCTCCTTTCTCTTGCTCTCTCTCCTCTGAAGGGCAACTACCAGTTACGTCAGCTACCACAGTTTGTTGGCTGTTAACAAATTACTCTGGATTAATATCAATACACTAAGTTTAAATAAAAAAATTTCAAGCTTGAAGAAAACAAAATACAGTGATTTTTAGTGTTTAAATGAACGGTGCAATCTTATTATTTATTTCTAAATACTTTACAAGACTCTTGTTCTGCAACAACGCGAATCGGAACAATAAGCTATCGCCGCTGAACATCCAACATAATGATAGTTAGTTCAGCCTTCTTTGTGTCGTCTAATATACACTAAGAAAAATATTCTTCACTTCGAAAAATGATAAATTACATAAAAACATACGGTTATGTACCTGAATAACAAATTGAAAAAAGAAAAATTATAAAACAACATCGCAGAACAGAAATATCAACTATTATCGATACATATCCAGTCTCCTCACAATGGATTTAATATAGCCTACAGTAGTTTATGCAACGGTTGTGTTATGAGAGCCTTTAAACGACGAGTGAGATACAAAGGTTAAAATACGATCAGTTACTTTAATGTATCTAAGAGTCGTTTAAAGGCTAAAATACAACCATTGCCTCATGTGCCTCAATATCAAATTAAAAAAAGGAAAATTAGCTGAACAGAAATATCAACTATTTATCGATACATATCCAGTCTCTTCACAATGGATTTAATATAAATATATTGAATAACAATTAAAATACAGTATTAGCCAAAATAAACAGTAGCCTACTGAAACCATAATAAAATACAGTATTACTATTTCAGTACTGCTTATTTTGGCTAATACTGTATAAAGCAATATGAATATTGGTATGTAGCCTAAATATAAATTGAAAATACAGTGAACATTTATTATAAACTGAGCAAATTATATCATTAATTTGATCATATTTAGACAAAAATTTCCATTTATAATTCCACATTACAGTCTACCAAACAAAGACGTAAACTAGTCTTACCTTTCTCTCTCTAATTTCTTCCTAATTTTGGCTTCTCGAATTTTAGCGGCACGCTCCATTTTATTCCTAGGATCACTCCAATACGCTTTCATTCTGACAGAATCCATTTCATGTTTCTTCTGCGCTCTGCGCCTTTGATAAAAAAAATGAAAGAAATGAGAGAGGTATTCAGTTCATAATGTGATTGATACCCCACCATATTTGGTGGGGTTTTTATTTAAGTTTATATTTTCTTGGAGGCGGAATTTTGTAGCGTACATTTCCAGCAATAAAATACAATCTTATCAAAATTTTCAAGAATTTCAACATGCACACAAATACCAATTGCCCATTTAAAATATACAAGGGTGTTGAAGAATTTTGGCCAGGGGCTGCTGGTGGGTGGTACCGCGGAACTGCAGCACCCCCAGAGAAAAAGAGAAAGGAGAAAATTCTATGCATATTCATTAAAACATTTCTAAAGCTCTTCAAGACGGTTCTGTAAAAGCAATATTGTCCAGTGGGGGGTGCAGAGAGCGAAACCCCCTTTCGAGCGCGAGTTAACATCATACAATAAGCGAATTATTTTCATTATTTTGATCATACTCGAAAATCTCAATTTAAAATTAAATGGTACGTTCCAAAGTCTTGAACTAGTCTTACCTTCGATGCCACGCTTTCATTCTTGCAGACTGCTCCTTTCTTTTATCAGGATGCCAATGCCAACCTTTTCTTCTAGCAGAAAGCTGCATCCTTCCATCATCACCATTGATTTTCGTCGAAGCATTCTGGTCTCCATTGTCTTGGTCCGTCTCCTTAATCTCTTTCTCCTCTGAAGGGGTGCTACCAGTTTCGTTACTAACACTGTCTTGCCTGTTAAAGAAATTACTTTAGATTCATATCAAAATAGGAGCTATACACAAGTGGCTTATATGAGGAAAAAAGAGTGATTTGCAGTGTTTAAATTAATGGTTTACGTATAATATATACAGACAATAGTTTCTTTATTTAAAAAATCATAAATTACAAAATAAAATATGAAGTAATGGAACATTGTATGAAAACAAAATATGCAACAGACAACACTGAGAAACAAAATTATCAACTACTATCATTAGGCCTACATATTCCAGTCTCTTTATAATGGAATTATTTCAAATTATAATAAATTAATCATCATATGAGGCAAAATTTTTTGATTTATGTATATCCGAAAATATCTATGCCTTTCTTATTTTGTTTTATTTATGTCTATCTACAGGAAAATACTGTATAAATACAGTGAATATTATAAAGTGTGCAAATTATTTCATTGCTTTGATTAAATTTTGACAAAAAAACTTCACTTATAATATTGAGCATTACCAACCAAACAAAGTCGTAAACTAGTCTTACCTTTCTATGCCATTCTTCTCTAATTTCCTCTTACGGAAGGCTTCTCGCATTTTAGCCATTCTATCATAACGTTCCGTTCTCTTCCTAGAATCACAGTATAAAAATACAGAGTTATCATAAAAGAATGGTGCGAAGATTGAGTTTTTATAGAAACCAGCGTTGAAGCCAAACAACCTAAATTAGACAGGAATCATGAACTGATCCGCGTCAAATGTTTGTCAGAAAATCGCACCAATTCTTTTGAAACCGCACCATTCTTTTATGATAACCCGGTATATTGAACATTAAAAATTGAGCAGATTATTTCATTAATTTGGTAATATTCAGAGGAAAATCGACATTTATAATTCCACATTACAGTCTACCAAACAAAGTCGTAAACTAGTCTTACCTTTCTCTCTCTAATTTCTTCCTAATTCTGGCTTCTTGCATTTTAGCAAGATGTTCCATTCTATTCCTAGGATCACTCCAATACGCTTTCATTCTGGAAGAGTGATCCATTTCACAGGGGGTCTCAGTTTCTTGCCTGTTGAAACAAATACTAAAGATAAATAATATTATGTACTCATACAATATAATGTATTAAATAACCCACTACTCACACCTGGAAACTTGACATCGAAAAGCAACTCATCGCTCGGCTACTCAGCGATGCAGCAGTTGCTTGTCATACTCACAGCTGCTACTCAAGTTGACAGAGTTTCTGTTCGACTACTATCACAATATTCTCAAAAAGTAAATATTTTGAGAATTTTATAACTTATCTTTGATATTTTATAAGTTGAAGTGACCAAAAAATGATGAAATACTACTTTTTAAAGCAAATAATCCTACTTTCCCAGTTTGACCTAACCTCACTTTTCTGTACATAGAATCTGTACACACATCGCTCGGCGACTAGCATGTCACATCGAAAAGCAGCTTCGTTGCGCGGCGATGTCACCTAGACGATATCGCCTAGGCGACATCGCCTAGTCTAAGCGTCGTCATTTGAAAACACATGCTGCGTCGCTGAGTCGCCGATCGATGAGTTGCTTTTCGATGTTGAAGTTTCCAGGTCTGAGCAGTGCCTAAATTGCAACTAACAACATCATACAAAAAAATATAAACTATTACCGTTACATACTACAGTCTATTTGCAATGGATGTAATATGAACATCTTATACATATTATTATACATCTTATGTATATTGAAAGAATTTTGTGTCCGAAAGTTCGTGGAGAAGATTGAGTGGACCGATTTTGACGCGGTTTGCGCCAAAAGAAAGATAAAGAATCGAAGTTTTGCAGGCTCTATTTGTTTTTCAAAAATAATCGTTTTAAATAGAAGATATTTGATAAAAAGATTAAAAAGTTTCCTGTAGCACTATCTGTTGGCATAAAATGTACTAAGTTATTAAATGTATTGGGTTTAGTTTGTCAAATTCCCCATAGATAGAGCTTAGGTTTTTTGCTAACATTAATACAGAGACCAGTAATTACTAAACTAGGTAGGATTTCATTGGAATGACTGGGCTGCTGTCAGCAGCAGATAGTCGTCAAAATAATAGCAACTACTGTACAAAACTACTGTATTCAAAACTAAGAATTTTAGAAAATTCAAGTGAGCGTCGCTTTGCGCTGCACGGGGTGAACTCGTAATCACATAGATAATTATCATAAATGGAATATTTATTATTATGAAAATAAATATGCCTATCTACAGAAAAATACTGTATAAAAATATAGTGAACATTAAATATTAAATGAGCGAATTATTTCATTGCTTTGATCATATTTAGACAAAAATTTCCATTTATAATTCCACATTACAGTGTACCAAACAAAGACGTAAACTAGTCTTACCTTTCTCTCTCTAATTTCTTCCTAATTCTGGCTTCTCGAATTTTAGCGGCACGCTCCATTCTATTCTTAGGATCACTCCAGAACGCTTTCATTCTGGCAGAATCCACTTTTGCTTTAATTTTCCGCTTAGAGTGATCCATTTTATCTGCAATATTCAGCTTTCTGCAACGTCAACATCAAAACAGTAATGTCAACTACTATCGATACATATCCACTCTCTTCACAATGGATTTAATATACATTTATTAAATAATCAACATTATACAGTATTAGCCAGAATGAACAGAACTGAAACCATAATAAATTGATACAGTATTACTATTTGAGTACTGTTTATTTTGGCCAATACTGTATGAAGCAATATGAATATTGGTATGTAGCCTAAATATAAATTGAAAATACAGTGAACATTAATTATAAAATAAACAAATTATTCCATTAGTTTGATATTTAGACAAAAATTTCCATTTATAATTCCACATTACAGTGTACCAAACAAAGACGTAAACTAAACTAGTCTTACCTTTCTCTCTCTAATTTCTTCCTAATTTTGGCTTCTCGAATTTTAGCAGCACGCTCCATTCTATTCTTAGGATCACTCCAGAACGCTTTCATTCTGGCAGAATGTATTTCATGTTTCTTCTGCGTCTCAATTTCAATTTCCCGCTTTCTGCGTCTTTGATATATGAAAATAAAAGGAATGAGAGAGGTATTAAGTTCAACTTATTTTTCTTTAGGTATTAAGTACATAATATGAATTATACCCCACCGTATTTGGAGGAGTTTATATTTTAGTTCAATATCTTCTTCAAATTTTCAATTAAACCAATATATCAGTATGTAGAATTTTATTCTCGATATTACTGTAGTGTTGAAAAAGTTCCAGGATGTGACGTTATGGTGTCCCAGAATGCTCATTTTTATTCTTTTATTTTTTCAACATTTGTGTTAATAACTCATTCACACAGGACTTGACGTAAATAATTATTATTATTGAATGAATTCATGCTAGTTAGCTGAAGGCTAACTACCCTACTGTTTCTGACTAACTTGAATTGATTTTTAGGAATCGATCTCTTGTTCAAATGTGGGTGAAACTGTTTAGTATGAAAGTGATAGGTACTCTTTTCTTTTCCATTTCTCCAGTACTCTTCCATGCTTTCAAATTCCTCCATCGGCTTCTTTTATCTATTTATTCAGTTACATGCTCCATTTCTCTCAGTGAGAAAATTATAAATTATAAAAATAAACAGAACTGAAATGGTAATATTTGCAGGTACTAGGTTCCAGTGAGATTTATTTTGACTAATACTGTACTATGTACCTGTTTATCCCAAAGCTGCTACTTATTGTCGCCAATTCATTCTCCTTTTCTTTATTAAATTCTCCGTTGGTACGCCTTCGTCCAATCTCCTCCAGAGGCCTGCAGTTGAATATTATTTACAATCAATATCAGAATGCTCCTTCACAGATTAAAATTATCACATCAAATAGTTATACAAAGTGACACAGAATAACGGGAATTTCAAAAAAATCAAAAAACAAAAGTACATAGGAAAAATTCATTTATAATATATTATATTTGTTTTTTGATTTTTTTGAAATTCCAGTTATTCTGTGTCACCCTGTGTTTGTATGGCTTTTATTATAGGTAAGACTTTCAGGGGTACTCCCACCCCGCCGCTTGTACCATGTTATAATAATCATGATAGTCCTATCCACATAGTTTGATGGGTTCTGAAAGAAACACCTAGTACTATATTATAATTAAAATGCGAATAATCGTTGCAAATACTGTAGCATGCATAGTTGACTGACTATTGCCATTTGGAAATCTGACCTAACATTTTCGATCTGACCTAAAGCCTAATAATTATAAAAAGATTAAATTTTTTTACTTAGTTTTATGTCCTAATGTTAAGTACAGTATTGTTTCACTTGTATTTATATTGTTCTAAAGCAATAAATTTTATTGATTAATTGGATTTGATTGATTAATCGACCTAGGATTTATAAACGGTCGGTTAGCCGTTGATCTCAGACTAATTTTTCAGATTTAATGTACGTTTACAATTTGGATTCATGTATGAGATACTGAAACCTGGGTTCTATTAGCAAACCAACTTGAAATTAGACATTTTCAAAGAAAAATTCCCAACATCAACCGCGTGAACCACCTTAAAAATGGAAATGTTCAAGTCACCACACCCAAGCCAAAAGAACCTTAAATTGAAAACTGAAAGACATAATTACATGTCGGTGAAAAAAACATAATTTCATTAAACTTCAGCTGTAAAAAAGCATGAAGCATGTTGGTCGGGACAAAATAAAAACATGGAAATAAGATAACATGCGAATTCAATCTACACATCAGTGATTAGTGGAATTGCAACATGTTAAGGTTACTACGTACAAATCAGTCTAGTCTCAGTCAGTCCTCTGTGATTGGTCTGGCGTCATTGAAGCATGACCAATCACAGAATCCACTTTGTGGACCAATCACAGAACACTGACTGAGACTGAACTGATATGTGTGAATCGACCTTTATTGTACCAACGTGTAATTATTCGAAGTAGAGATCATACAAAGACATATACGGTATCAGGAAAATTTAAGGATATTTTCAAGAAATTATGTCTCAACCCAAAAAATTTATAACATATTCCAGTTCTACTACGTCTAACAAAATAAGATTCACTGTAAAAAACCAAAAGTGCATACAGTAAATAACTAGCGTTCTAGTACTCTACTAAACAGTCTAACAAAATAAAATTCACTGTGAAAAACCAAAAGTATTTAGGCTACAGTGAATAATTATCAATCCGGCTTTATTATGCTGGACTATGCCAACTGCCCACTATATTGAAAAATCTTGAACCCTCTTATCATTGTGGTGATCTTGGATCTGGCTTAGATTGACCCAGCATTTAGATTTGAGAAATGATGCAATCATCTGACATTGATGCATGTGTGTCTAGGAAGCCAGTGGCTATATCTATAAAGCAGTTCTTGCAAAACTAGAATTGGGTTCATCCGATCAATCAGAGGAGAGCAATCAAAATTCTTTCTTCTCATAACTTGAAACAGATCAGGGGAAATGTTATAATTATTATTCTAGTTTTAGTTCTCCGTCTCATTAACAAAGTAGACAGACCAAGGAATCGGCAAACTATAGACGATATTGTCAATCAGTATTGGGGTATTGTGAATGTGTGTGAAAAGTTTCAAAGTACGGAAAAAGTGCAGCTGTAGTTGAGAAAGGAAATAAGTAGCCTACATGCGAAGAACGTTTTTATCCTTGGAACAATACGCATATGCTGCATTGAAAAATTTCGAGGCGCCTTGTAACGTTTTCTTGATGAGTGTGCGAGCTACCATTGAAATACATGTAACACATTTTGATTCGCAATAGTTGCTTCAAGCTAAATTATGGAAAACTGTGCGGCTGGTCGAATCAATAAAATGTATGACGTTTTTGATCAATGTTTCAAAAAATGATTAATCAAAATGGATGAGATTTAGTAGAATAAAGTTGTTTGTTCATCGAGCAACACAAACTTATAAATTAAGTGTATTGGTTGAGGTTATTTGAAGAAAAGATTCACTTCTCATTTCTAATCGCCACATATCTTTATTCGATCATGTTAGGTTGAATAATGCACAATCAAAGATAGATGGGATGAAAAATATGAAAAATTACATAATATTCATGAAAAATAAACATATCTGACGACTCTTAAGAATTAATCGCCAATAATTTTGATAAAATTAATGACAGAGATATAGTTGTACTTTGATCATATAAGAATAATATCATACAAGAATATTTTTCATATCGGAGTAATTTCTAAACTACTCAACTAAACTACAACATTGTAATAATTCACATAGTCCATTATTAAAAACACTTGTATATCTTCTTTGCAAGTCATTTCAACGTGATGTAGGTCTTGTTTGTGCATATAAATATTATGGCTATCACAGTTTTTAGGGTGATGTCCACAAGAGCTCTAGGCTTGTGCGCGGGTAATGGGAAAAGTGAGAGATGAATGTATTATTGCTTTTTAGGCAGCCGGTATTAAGGGTTTCTCCGAAACCCGGGATTGGCCAGAGAAAACTTTATGGAAATCAACTGAGATCGAACCAGGACTTTCGGCTTATCAGATCAGCAATAAACAAACCCGGCTACGACTAATCTGAGAATTAATCGATATAAAAGAGTCGATATATGAGTACGTCAAGCCCACAATAATCGATTATAAAAAATCTTGACAGTTTACTCTTATCATAGAGTATGATAAAGCCGATGAGTATGTATACCACTCACTTTATACGATATTCAAATAACATAATAAATATATTACATTTACTAACAAATTGATAAAATAAATCTCTATTAGTGAACGTATAAATTGTGCAATGAGGCGAGGTGGAACCTACCCGTAAGGGTCTCCCCACCAATAGAAGCCATACGATAAAAAAATGGACGTATTCATTATTTCTTGAATGAAAAATAAAGTCATAGTAAATGAATTAAAATATATGACAGGAATAACAAATTAAATTTCAACAACAATAACATTAATTTAATTTGACGCTAAATTGTGATGTGTTGAAAGTTTCGTGCTCTAAATTTTCTATCAAAATTCAGTATTTTTCGATCATCAATAATAGTGTTCTTTTTTTAAATGCTGATGTCTGTTTTCTAAGTGAAAACAAACTTTCACCATGTTCCCTATCAAGGGATAATTGGTTATGTTGGTGAAGTGGAACAACCCTACTCGCGTCTCCCCACGATTAACAGCAATACGCTAAATAAATAATTTGACGCTTAGCATTAGATAGATAGAGAGATAAAATTTATTGACGTTGATGATGACCGTAGAGTAGGATGGAAAATAAATAATATCTCTCTATCTATCAAATGCCAAGCGACAAATTGAATGAATATCACTGTACAATTATTATAATTTTTAGTTACAATCGTATGAAGGTTTAATTTATAAGTCTTACCAGGATAGCGGGATTCGTGTCATAGCTACTTTCAAGTTTTTAGATTCTTCCATTATTTTCCTCAATTCTTCATTCAACTTCAACGTTGTAAATTGTCCTTCAGAACTGGGTCTACTTCCAGGCAAAGGCTGAAGTCTGCTATGGGTTTGTCTACTAAACTTTCTCACCGGTTGAGGAATCCTCATTACACCGGATGTACTTGCAGAACAATTGAAAGTCCTCTCTTCACGCCAGCCTGTACGTCTCGCATTAGAACTTGAGGCTGTAACAGGTTCAGTCGCCTGATTCTGGAAAAAAATAAAGGTTTTCCATTTTTGTTGTTCACTTAAAACACGGAATGCGACAACTCGCCGCAGACCCAACTCATACAAGGCATTTCATTTGTTGAATGAATAAAACAAATTTTGTCTATTCCTAATTTAGTCTTTGAATAGACAAAATTTGTTTTATTCATTCACCTAATATGGAGAAGTTCCACAACATTTCTGAGTCAAGTGTGTGTTTCATTTCATTTGTTACCACTTTTCAGGGATATTTACGATGCAGCTAACGATTCAACATGATATATAAATTTATTTTTAATTCACTAATCAAACTAATGTATTGAAAAAACACAACTAAAACATGTTAATCGGTAACGTGGGAAGGATGATGATGATGATGGAATATGAATGGCCCTACTAGTCCAGTCAATATATAAACATGATGCAAGATCAAATACAGACTACTTATATGCGTCCAATCAACATACAATTTAAAATTCAGTTCAACAATAAATTTTGCAAACACAAATGTTTATATTGACTCGACTAATAGGGCCATTCATATCTCATCATCATCATCCTTCTCCCCACATCACCGATTACATGTTTTAGTTGTGTTTTTTCAATATATTAGTTTGATTAGTCAATTAAAAATTAATTTATATAATGTCGAACCGTTAGCTGCATCTAAAATGTTTGAAAAGTGGTAACAACTGAAATTTCGGGGGAATCAGTCCTTGTATGAGCTGGCCGCGACCCCTTGAAACACGATTTTCAAAACATCAGTCAATATTTGTGAAAATTATTTTATAATAATTAATTGGAAGAAATTCCTAATTAATGCCATATAATATTCTGAAGACTTCTGCAGACTTATAGACTTCTAATAGGCAGAAGTCTTCAGAATATTATATGGCATTAATTAGGAATTTCGTCCAATTAAATATTATGATTTAACAGCAACTGTATAGTTGCAATATCTCATTTCCTTCCATCTTGAAAATTATTTGTTGATAGCTAATCTACTACTCATGTGATTTAAAAAAAAAATGTCTTCAAAGTGAAATATCAACTAGCAGTTTACTATAAAAAGTCAAATACTAGTTTTTTGTTTTGTTAACTTAATATTCTATTAATTTCCATATAATTTATTTTACACATGAATTATATAGAGTAGACGATCAAATGATCCTTGACCGCCTTATGCCTCTTCTGTGTGACTTGAGCCTTAGGATTTCAATTTCTAGATAGTGAAAAACTTACGTGTAGTAGTACCGGTACTTCGTTGGAGGTGCCAGGACTGTCTTCGATTACTTCCTGTTTTATTCTAGGAATTCGTTCGTCAACATAGTAGTTTTGTGTTAGTAGTCCACGCGTAAAAGACGCTCCATGTGTTTGTTGTCCACGCGAAAAAGGCGCTTCATCGAATTCCACCTTGATTTGTGGTAGGGCTAATTGCATATCGAATTCTGGATGACCTGTGATAGGCTCGGTCTTAATAGTGGGACTCAGTCTTAGAGGATCTTGAACACAGACAACTTGTTGAAAAGGATCTTGTTCATTGTCACTATCATCTACGATCACAGGGTTCAATTCTTCGGGGTCGGGTTCAATAGGAATCATTTCCACAATGAATTTTGTTCGAGTGCCTTTGTCGCTTTCTTTTTGAGTTGTGGTTTTGTTGGTTTGACTTTCCTTACATAAGGTACAGGGTCCTATTATCGCCGTTTGACACGAGCCACCATATTGAATAGCAAATGAAGCTGAATTTTGATTAGTTGCTTCAATTCTGGCTACTATTTGACTAGCCGTTGATTGGTCTTGAAAAGTTGAACCTGAATTTTGATTGGTTGGTTCGATTCTGGCTACTATTTGACAATCGGTTGATTCTTGACTAGATGTTGCTTTGCAATTCTGATCATCAACAGGCAGATTTTTTGTTTCGTCCGTAACCGTCATTTCCAAATCCAATTCACCTTCGTTATTCTGCGATGCCTGTAGAAATTCAAAGTAAGTATTAAAAAAATCACATAAATTTCGTATTTAACACATTGTACAGAGTGATTCAAAAAGAATACCACAACTTTAAAACTTTGTATTTAATGAAAGAAATATAATAGAACCTTCTGTTATACATCATTTCAAAGAGTAATTAAAGAAGTTTTTTTCACTCACAAAGAAGTTCAGAGATGTTCAATATGACCCCTCCAGACACTCGAGCAATATCAACCCAAAACATCCCTCAAACTCTTTCCACTCTCACTGTAGCATATCAGGCGTAACAGTTTGATAATCTGCTGTTATTTCTTGTTTCAAATCATCAATATCCATCCACCATTGATGATTTGAAACAAGAAATAACAGCAGCCATCCAAACTGTTACGCCTGACATGCTACAGATAGTGTGGAACAAGTTTAAGGGAGGTTTTGGATTGATATTGCTCGAGTGTCTGGAGGGGTCATATGGAACATCTCTGAACTTGTTTGTGAGTGGAAAAAACTTCTTCAAATACTCTTTGTAAAGATGTATAACAGAAGGTTCTATGATGTTTCTTTCATAACATACGAATTTTTAAAGTTGTGGTATTCTTTTTGAATCACACAGTATTTCACATTCAGCAAAATTAAATTTGCTAAACAATATTGGTTAAGAATGATTTCAAAATGGAAAATTCATAAAAAAAAATTAGATCAAAAGAATTAAAATAAACAAAAGGATTGAATTGGATTCACAAACATGCAGTCATTTTTTAGTAAACGGGAACGCGAAAGAATGGAACACATAGGCCGTCTGTGGTCAAAATCTGTAGTGGTCAACAGGAATCAAACCGGAAACCTTTGCAATATCAGACCGGAGATGCGCCACATCGGCTAACTGGCCTCTCCAATTTTATATTTACTTTAATATTGGCCACTCTTTTATTTATCCAATATTAATGATTATTCCCGTTAAGAGGAAAGTATAAACTTTCTTCAATGAAGAATGCCTACAGTTACAAGTTACCATTACGAGTAGGCCTTAAGAACACGGTGATTAACTTAAATGTCGTCTTATCTATATATTCATGCTTTCTTCTAATATACGTATATTGAATGGATTTGTAGAACTATAAATTACAAGTAGCCTACAAATAACTTACCGTATAGGATTTAGAAACAAAATTTTGTTTTCTAAAATATGAAATACAGAGTGATTCAAAAAGAATATCAAAACTTTAAAACTTTGTATTTAATGAAAGAAATATAATAGAACCTTCTGTTATACATATAAGTTATAAGTTGTGGTATTCTTTTTGAATCACCCAGTAGAATGAAAAAGTATTGGTGTTGACATGTTGATTCTACAGTCAAAAAGTTCTGTAAAGCTAGGTTGGGTAGGTTGAAGACGTTTTACATTATTGAAAAAAATATTGAAAATCATTTGAATAAAACTCACATTGATCCCAGTTGTAGACAAAATGTTGAAGCATTTCTGCTCAAGAACCAATTCAAACGATGATTGGGTTCTGAAGAAATTCTCTTTGAACATAATGAAACTGTCCAATTGGTGGAAGCAGTTGTCGCACACTTTATTCGGAAGTTTTTCATTGTGAAGTACCTGGAATATAAAAAAATGTTTTTGTGACTGGAATTATGAACCCATACACTGAGGAGAGATAAGCACCAATACAGGACAAGAACAGCAAGGATATGGATCTTCCACAGCACAGATTGAAAAAATATGAGGACTCCCCAGCTTATGCAGGAGCTTTACTTTTCAATCCGCTACCAACTACACTGAAGGCCCTGGAGGACAATGGGATCTTTGCTGCTGCACTCAAGCGATATTTGACAGATCGACCGTACTATGCCCTCGGAGAATACATTGAAGACCACACCTTTCAACACTTGCCAGGTCGAGCAGCTGACCGCATCTGACCTCTTCAAATAAGAGGAAAATAGACGATTCCCCAGTCACTGATTGCGGAGAAGACGGAACAAGTAACAAGTAATGTGGGGTTTGATTTACTTCACTTACTCGCAAAAGTATATCTATATCGGTATATAGATAAACGTTTGCTAGTGAAGTGAAGTGGAGTAAATCAAACCCCACACGTATGTGGCCAGGCCCTTAGGCTATATTGAGAGGTTTTACCTGTCCATTGGTCTTAGGGCCTGGTCACATACGATTGGGGTTTGATTTACTTCACTTCACTTCACGTAGGGCCTGGCCACACTCCTCCTTTGCTTGACTTAGATATACTATGCTTTACTATGCTATGCCATAATCGTATGGTATAAAATAGTAAGTGAAGTAAATCAAACCCCAATCATATGTGAGCAGACCCTTACGAATAAGTGATAGGTGATCCTCTACAATCTATTAAGCTCTTTTTTTAGGAGGTAAGTTATGAATTGAATTGAACCCTGTATCAACCCCTGTGCTCATTCCACTGTAAATGAGATGATACTTGAGTTGAATATTAGATTTGAACTCACCTCAACATTCAAAAGATTTTTCAACATATCATAGCAAGTCCTGGCTTTCTTGGTTCCTTCTTCTGTATCATCATCATCGTTGTCGTTTAGAAGCGAACCACAAAGTCTACATAATTTCAAATGGTTGATCATTTTTAACTTTTATAAATTTTACCAAAATTCCAACATCGATCACAAGTTTCAAAGAGCAATAAACACTTCACATAGCCTAAAAATAATAGTTGTTACATTATAATATATCTACTCGGGTTAAAATACAAGTTATCTGGATTTGAAACATAGAATGAACATTAAAACAAAGATTGAAAGAATGACATATTGATTAAAGAATGTCTAGCAACTACTAAAACCTATTTTACATTAAAATAAAAAGTAAAAGTGAAACTGTGAAACAGAAACATAAAAGCGCCAAACGCCAAATCTATCAGCTGAGCGGAGGGAAAAGGAAAAGAACAAGACTATGGACGTGTCCAACATCTGTTCAAAAAACGGTTGGTGATTGGTGGAAATTGGTTGACCGTGCAGCAGCTGACGAACAGGCGAATTTTGCAGTTTATAGGTTATGTTTGTCAATGAGTATGAAGACGAAGACTCCCAAGTGACTTTTTATCTCCTTTACTTCAGTAATTTACTGGTGATATGTCTTCTATGAAATAATATTGATACATTAATACGATACTCTTTAGAACATAGGGAGACTGAACGAGCTTTTCAGGTTTTCCTCGCGGAGGTTGAACCAATATTTTAACGTACTTCAACTTTGAATTGAACTGCGGAACATCACTATTGTTTTCTGGCTACCTGCAGCCCGTTTAAAACTTTAGTTCCATTGTTTCTAACATTGAATAATAAAAAATGGGTGACAGAGAGTTTGATAAGAACAGAGATGTACGAAGAAAGAAATTCTATAACTCTTACAAGGTAGGCATGGCGATATTTTTCAAATTATTCCGGTGCATGTTCTGAATTGCTCAAGTTTATCTGTCCTATTCATCGATGTTAACTTATTCATAGATATAATATCATAAGTCTGGACGCACGCTTGATGCAACGTTTTGGATCCAGGTGTATATTCTTTGTGTTTGTATAATTATGCTTGAATGAAAACTCCAAGCCGAGGCACGGTATCACGAGGCTGAACTCTACTACTTACTTACTTACTTTTACTTTTGCAGTCTTTGCCAGCGCAGGACTGTGGGAATCGTCCATTTATCTTCCCTTCAGGAGGGGGTCTTCACTTCACTCTTCATATAGTCTCCTGTATGTGTGCTCCTCTATATACTCATTCAGGTTATACAGTAGTATGGTCTCAGGCTTAAGTATTGTTTCAGGCTCCTGATGAAAGCATTTATCTTTTCGATTTTTTTTAGGTCAGCTGGCAGCAGGTTGTAGAGATATGGTCCCATATACATTGGTGATTTACTATATTTCTTTAGGTTGTTGTGGATCCATCCTTTTCTCACTTGATCAAAATATAGACACTAAATTCACTTAGAAAGTAAGATAGTACTCACAAATGATGTGTTGACGTATATTTCGCGGTGCTGTGCCGCATCGTCGGAACACCTGTACACGTGTTCAGACGATGCGGCACAGCACCGCGAAATGTACATTAACACAACATTTGTGAATACTATCTTACTTTCTAAGTGAATTTAGTGTCTATATATTTCTGTAGTCTGTGCTGTGGTAGGTCCATGTCATTTCTATTCCTTGTGTTATAACTATGTTGTTCTGATCTGAGTACTGGAGGTGATCTTTTACTATTACAGTAACAAAATAATACATACTACTACTAACAAAACTATTACAAATTTTACTATCACAATTCGTAATGTATCAAGGATTTCACAGCAGTTTTTGTTGATATGACTGACGAATGATTTGCAGGATAGGGAGGACAAACAATACGGGACCAGACGTTTACCAATAATTCTTACCAAAACTGATGCAGACCGAGACAAAGATGGGCGATCAGGAGGCGTGAAGACAAGAAATGTCAATGAAAGCCAAGACAAACCTCTTTCCCAACCGACGATTATCTTGCGAACTAGGGAAGGTGACAACAGGGCGTCATCTTCTGGTCAGCGGGTGCCAAGGTACATTTTATTTTGTCAATAATTTTTTATTAAAAACAAAGAGCTTCTACAGATTTAAAACTTTTATGTTATTATATCCGTTGTAACCCTGTCTGCCATTAAAACTCCTACAAATTGCAACCTGAACTGTTTCCAGTTAGGTAGCCTATTAACGTACCGAAATTTGAAATCAATCAATCAATATTTATTGCCAAAAAGTAAATTGTTTGAAAATACAAAAATAATATTGGTTAACAATACAAAGAAAAATTGGTATAACATTAGCATAACATACAAAAAATAATAATAATTACCTTGAGAATAAATTAAACCATCAACAGTATTGTTGACAATATGGCACTACCGGCAAAAGATAATCTTGTGCGCCGGTAGTGAGGTCAGAAGTAACAAAAAATTTAAACTAAATGCATTAGGCTTCTGCAGCATTTAAAAGAATTTGAAAAGCAAATAATGAATTGATAATTCATTAGAAGCCAAATGAATTAAATCAATCTTTAAATTCAAATCAGTTTTCAAATTCTTAATATTTTTTCAGAGCGAAGAAAGAAAATGATAACCAAACTCCTATGTATCATATTGCTGCAAAAAACTCCAATGCAGAAAGTGAGTAACGTATTTTAATTTATTCCATTATTAATTTTCAGATCATCGCATGTAAGGCTCATATATTCACCAATATTGTTCAACAATATAATTGTAAAATATATTTAAAAAATATTGTATTCACTAGAGGAAGCCCGCAGCGCAAAGCGCCTTTTGAAATAGTTCCTTCAAAAGCTGAGAGATGACGCTGAGTTCACATTTTTTACCCTTAAATGTATTTTTCCAAGATACAAATAAAACCTGCACATTAAGGACCACTAGCCTTTCTTTTAGTGCAAACCGCATCTAAATTGGCTCAATATAACTGCCACAGTGGCTGTGTATTAGTTTTGCAAAACTCTTTTAATAATGATGTTTAAAATAATTTTATTCTCTTGGTTCGCAGATGTCAACCCCTTGGCTCCTCCACCGGAAATGAAATCAAGTGTGAAGTTGTTGGATGATTTTCTACAGTTTAATGACAGCGGGTTGAAGTATCTAACTGAACAAACTGATTTTTTAGTGGTAGGGGTACTTGGTATGCAAGGTGTGGGAAAGTCGACCCTTGTATCTCATTTGGCTGGCAATTCCATTGATCAGTAAGTATGCACCATTAAATAGTAATCAGATTGAAATTGATTTATTGAATTAATATGAGAAGAGAGAATGTCTCAAGAAAGAAAGGAATTGGTAAAGTTTACTCGTTGTCCAGTTATACAATTACTAGCGGTTGGTCACCGTGGCAAAGGCGAGTCTAAGGCTAGGCGTACACCGGTTAGTCAAGACAAGACGAGATTAGTCACGTTTAGTCACAGTAATTCACATAGTTGCTTATGAAGCAGCACACACTGATGCAATGACTAATCGGTGTGTGTTGCTTCATAAGCAAGTATGTGAATTACTGTGACTAAACGTGACTTGTCTTGTCTTGTCTTGACTAACCGGTGTACGCCTAGCCTAATCGGTGAGATTAGATAAGAGACAGCGCCTATTGAATAGAATTGGATGAAAAGATTGATCATGAATACACAGCTTTACATATTTTCTTATTCATTTATTGTCAAGATACATTACAATGTGGGAAGAATCAACAGACATTTTTCCAAAACTGCTTCTTTCCCAAATTTTGATAAATAGTCCAGAGGTTATGTTGTTGATTCATCTTACTGAAATTGTGAGTCCAAAAAACTATTAACTAACAATAATTTTGAATTTCTAAGATTACTACATGACAAAGTCAAATTAATTAAACAATAATAATATAAAAACTTCCTAAAATATCATATTTTTACTTGAATTTCGCGACAGAAAGATTGAAAGACAAATTCCACTTGTCAGCTGTTATATAGGGTTGCTGACTAAAGTATTCATGTATTGAAGTATAGCAGGATCCAATTCAACTTGTCAGAAATCAGCTGTTTCAAAGAGCAATATCACAATACTTAACCTACAAATGCTGAATCTCGCAGATTATTGAAAAGGTCTTTCAAAAAGTTATTCTTTGAAAGGTCTTTTAAAGACTTTGAAGGTTCTTTAGACTTTCAAGCCTTTTGATTATTGTGTCGAAATCACTGTTTAATTATTACTGGATCAGCTGATTTATGACAAGTTAATTGGCTCCTGCTATATTCATGTTCGACTCCGCTCAGCATTGTCTCGGGTATGGAATTTCAATTATTTCTCTCAATAATCTGCTTTTTTGCTTCTTTGATCGAGAAACCTAAATTCATTTCCAATTATTTTTGTCACAGGAAAGACACAGTGTTCAAGGTGCAAACCTTCGAACAGCAGGAGAAAGCCAATCACTGCACGACAGGAGTGGACATGTACGTGACCACCAATCGTCTAATTCTGCTCGACTCGCAGCCGGTTTTGTCGGGATCAGTCATGGATCACGCCAACAACCGACACAACCAAATGTCCGACTCTGTCGGCCAGCCGATCGGACGACTTGGGTCCGATTGCACGCTCGATTTTACGTCCGACAAAAACTCGTCCGACGTCAATTCGCTACAGATTGCCGCGTTTCTGCTGTCCGTCTGTCATATTGTCATTGTCGTACAGGACTGGTTTTTCGACCCGAATTTGTTGAGGTTAGTGATGGCTTTCTGTCAATTATTTATTTGTTCAACCTCTTCAATAATCTCATTTAAGTGAGTAATCATCACTGTTCATCCGTTTTAATAATCTCATTCAAGTGAGTAATTATTACAGTATCAGTGGTCCGTAGCCGAAGGCGATAAGCGCCTGTCTAATAATCCAAAGGTTCCAAGATCGAATCACATTCAAGTACACTTTCATAAGGCACTTGGAAAGACAATGATAATGATCGTTCCTTTTTTTCAGTTGTTTTTTTACTGTTCTCTTCCCCCTTTCCTCTAGTAGCCTTTACCAAACCATAAAATCAATTTTTTTCATGTTGAACTTTCTGTTGTATTGTAATTTACCTTTTTAATAATCTCATTCAAGTGAGTAATTACAGTATCACATTCAAGTGCACTTTGATAAGGCACCTGGAATGACATTGATAATGATCGTTACAGTTTTTTGCAGTTGTTTTTTACGGTTCTCTTCCTCCTTTCCTCTAGTAGCCTATTTTTTTTTATCGGTGGGGAGACCCTCACGGGTAGGTAATATATATAATATATAGACCCTATAGTAGCCTATACCAAACCATAAAATCAATTTTTTTCTTGATGAACTGGCTGTTGTATTGTAATTTACCTGTTGTATTCGAATTTAATTTTCAGTGTGTTTTCTGGGTTTTTTTTTTAATACAAGAGAGTTAGAAATGGCATGATTGGCAGGAATGGAGTTAGAAAAGAGACATGGCAATAACCAGCACAATTAGGCTAGGCGTACACCGGTTAGTCAAGACAAGACAAGACGAGATTAGTCACGTTTAGTCACAGTAATTCACATAGCTGCTTATGAAGCAGCACACACCGATTAGTCATTGCATCGGTGTGTGCTGCTTCATAATGTGAAATTGTGACTTAACTGTGACTAACTAATCGTCTTACTTGTCTTGACTTCCGATTACCTTCAGCATATCTTCAGAACAATTAATCCACAAATGTCCACACTTGTTCGATGTTTGTCTGCTTTTCGATTCTAGTCATAGCGCATGCTGTGCAGCACATGACGCATGCGGTGCAGCATTCGTTTTCCCGTCTAATTTCAATAGGATGCGTGAAGCGCAAGATGAACAGCAAGACGACAAGCATGACGAAACGAAAATCGACAAGCTGTGGGCATAGCTATTAACGTTTCTTAGGGTTCGAATTGAATTATTCATATTTTTTTAATAATTGAATTGAATTACATCACATTGTTTCTATCATTTTCAGCAGGATTCTAGTTTGTCGGACAATGTCTATAGCAGGATCATTTTAATTTGTCAGAAAACATATGTTTCGACGAGCAATATCACAATACTTAACCTACAAATGCTGAATCTCGCAGATTATTGAAAAGGTCTTTTAAAAAGTTATTCTTTGAAAGGTCTTCTTTAAAAAGGTCTTTTAAATTCAAATTCAAATAATCTTTATTCAGTAAAGTTGTATTAACAAGAGTATACACTCAACAACATTGAAAGTGTCACAAATATAATATAACATGCTGAAATATTCATTAAGGTGATAAATTGAAGGGAGGAGACATAAAAAAATATGAAGACTTTAAAGGTCTTTAAGACTTCTAAGCCTTTTGATTATTGTGTCAAAATCTCTGTTTACTTATTACCGAAAAAGCTGTTTTCTGACAAGTTAAAATGATCCTGCTATATTTATTTCTAGCCGGATTTCTATTTGTTGGATGAGGTCTATTGTAGTATGACTGCTTGTTACACAGGTTCCTGCAGTCTGCTGAAATGTTGAAACCGCCCACACCCACCACATCTCAGGACGAAGAGCTCGTCGAATATTTTCCTCATGTGTTGTTTCTTCACACCCACGCCGAAGCTGCCGATTTCTCAAATCCAAGATTGGAAATGATGCAGGTGAGAGTTTTGTCTCCATTTTCAATTTTTCGTTAGTCTAAAATTGCTGTACATTACAGTAGGATTAATTTAATTTGATGCTTGGCGATCAGTAAACAGCTGATGTCTGCAATAATCTGCTAGATTCGGCATTTTTAGGTTAAGTATTGTGTCAAAGCAGCGTAACATCTGATCGCCAAGCAACAAATTAAATGAATCCTACTACTAGTAGTTCTGTGAACAGTAGACCTCGCGAAAAAGCCATGCTATTCTAGCGCATCCCAAAAGTTCCGAATACACTACCGGTACTAAAGTGATGAAGAACTTTTCTCAGGGCCGGTTTCTCCAACGACAGTTTAGTTTGAACTTAGGTTTTACCACTCACTAGAAACTTTTTTGTCAAAAAGTTCGATGTCCGAAAAGCTGACCATTTGATTCAATGATGCAAATGGTCAGCTGTTCGAACATCGGACTTTTTGACATTAAAATTCTTAAATGTATGATACAAATTTAAACTTAAAAAATTAGGTTCCAACTGACGTTGGAGAAACCGGCCCTTAAATAGATAAAAACAGATGACTTTATTCATTTTATTTTTTAAACATACTTTATTCATTTAATAATTAATTTATAAAATATACTTAATGGAAGATTTACAAGGCTTACGCCTAAAACTGTCCCTTTTCCAATTTATAAAAACATTCCAAATCTAGTTTACGTTGCATGTTTCACGGCCACCACCTTTCTCTCCATAACACTAGACAAATTTCGAATACAGTATTGTAATAAATAATATAAAAGTTCTGAACCAAAAATAACCAAATTATTGTGAATAATCTAAATTCCTCGAAAATTTTGATTTCATAATTAAATATGAGATTTTTTATGGAAGGTCCATCATGAGCTCTAAACTGCGTCCTTGTGCGTGGGTAATGAGATATGACGACTAGTTTTGACAGTCGGGACCGACGGCTTTTCGTCTCCTTCGAAAGACGGAAGTTGCCGTTTCTGCCAAAATCCGTTCCGGCAACTGTATTCGATCGTGGAACCTTTGGATTATCAGACAAGCGCTGAACGCCCTCGGCTACGGACCACTCCGTAGCATCATATTTGTTTAACAGTGATAACAGACTCACTAGTAGCTTTCACATAACATAAATATATTCTTGTAGCCTATATTACAGAATTTATATTTGTATGCTCTTCATCATTTTTTTCCAGAACATCTATAATCAAACGTTCGCTAGATCCAAACTCCAGACGCAGACTGGTCTGAGCATTGCCAATACGGGCGTATTTGAATCGTTGTCTTTCAACGAGGATAACCTCAACATCTATCTGCTACCGGATTTAGTAGACGAGCAAAATGGTGACAATCACTTCAAAGGGCACCCGGGATATGAAGAACTGATGAAAAAACTGCGATTCCAAATACACGGCGCCACCCGGAGTCCTCTCACTCACAACACGTTGACTGAGAAAAATTGGTTAGTACCGTTTTAAACTATAAATTCTTCTTCAAAAAAATAGTCATTTGTTAAGGACAATTTCCAAATGTCAGTTAAGTCTGTTCGTTTCAGTTCAGCTTGTTCTGCGCATGCGTCAATTAAAACGGAACTTAGACTAGACTGATATATGGGAATAGTTCTTTAGGCTAGGCGTACACCGGTTAGTCAAGACAAGACAAGACGAGATTAGTCACAGTAATTCACATACTTGCTTATGAAGCAGCACACACCGATGCAATGACTAATCGGTGTGTGTTGCTTCATAAGCATCTATGTGAAGTATTGTGACTAAACGTGACTAATCTCGTCTTGTCTTGTCTTGACTAACCGGTGTACGCCTAGCCTTATAATTTATTAGTCTGTTAGAATCACAGAACTTCATAGATAATTAATAGTCACGGAAAGTTACTGTAGTTTGCTTCGAAATTCAAGTTTAGTTAAGGCCTACTTTCTGATTCAGTTAGGGAAAAAATAAATAAACAATTTAAAACTCTCAACTTGAATCAAAATTAATTTTAAACCCTTAAATTCTCTCAACTACCTTTTCAAACGTTCCAAATAAAGGTCCAGAATTATTGGAAAAACTGGATGCCATTGAACAAGATTACATAATTGTCAATTCAAGGCTCAAGTGCCTATAATTTGGAATTCTTGGATTTTTATATGATGTCGAGGTATTATTTGTTCAAACAATAAGTGTATGTACTCGTAGTAATAATAGAGTATTGATATTAATTAGATATTAGTAAATGAGGTAAATTTGTTCAAACTGTATGTAATCGAATTATTTAGAGTATAGATATTAGTATAGTAGTGATTCGAGTACAGAGTATAGCTACTTGTATATTAAAGCTCCTTATTCCTCAATAATTAATATAGTTCCATGTTCGATGACTTCAATCACAAATTTTCCATCTCTATTGCTATAGCTTTAACTTTGAAAAGGGAAAATGAGTCAATTTGTATATTGGCTCAATCTATAGAGCTATAGAGCTCATTATTATTGAATAAATTTTATCATTTTTATTTATTATAATTAATTTATTTTCTATGAGAACATTAAGTTTTACAGTCCAAACTGTGATGAAATTGTCTCTGACATAAGAACTGCTTTCTCGTAGTCTAGATGCATCTATTTTCAATTATGCCTTTTATTTAATTTCTATAAATTTATTTTTCTAAAATAATTTGAATGATTTCAGGCTACATTATGCTTCCAAAATTTGGGAAGGAGTAAAGAAGAGTACGTTTTTCTTTGAATACAGTCGACTCTTGCCTTAGCTGTTTGATGCTTTTCGATTGGACATAACTGATCCTATGATGGGACAGATAGATATCACGGTCTTCTTGCATCATGGTAATCATCCTGTCATGGTAGCGCAGCTAATGTCTCGTTGTTCTTGCTTGAATGGTGAAGTGAGATGACAACTAAGACTGGTTGCAAGTAGGAAGATTGGACATCAATAACGCTTCTACATAATTCTCAATTACCATCGATATTAGTCTTTTTGACAAAGAAAATGTATCAACGATAAGATAAAGGAAGAGATAAGTAAGCGGATGGACTAGGTATTTGAATTGAGGAGTATTCCATACAAAAACAAAATTATGGGGTCGTGAACCTTAGATTTCGATTTCCCCAAAAAACACACTTTTTTGAGATATCACAGTGTTCTTGCCGATGTGCGAAGTAATATTTTGACACTGTCAACATAGGAAGATTGAAGATTCTATTTTTAAGGTAGAAAAGAATTCCCAAGTAGTAGTAAACAGATGATAACAAAATTACTCATTATGTAAAAGGTGGTTAGGTGTAGATCAAAGGAAAACCAATTCTAGAGGAATAGGAAGATGATATTGATATTCCTGCCCTTAGTGCAAGGCTACTGAAAGGGCAACTGCTATCCCTTGACCTTATCACCTTTTCGTTATTTTTCATTCTGTATAGGTAGTATCTTCTCTAATTTCCTCTATCTCTTTCCCTCTATCTATCAAATCATCGTATTATTATTCTACCACAGTTATGAATCTTAAATGAAATGGATAAATTTGATAGAAATCTACAGTACACTTTAAAGTGAAAAATTACTTGAGTTTTTAGTGAAAAAATGTGAGTAATTTTCAATTGTAAGTGTATACTTATTTCAACTTAATGTACCAGTGAAAAATAGATGGATCAACATTTCTTTCAACTTAATGTATCACTGAAAATATGAAGATAGATCAACAAAAACAGAAATATATAAACAAAGAATTTTGTCTATAGAAAACGTTTATTTAATAGAAAAATTCTAACTCCATTTTAGTAGAAATAGACAACAATTTTGTTTTTGCTTTTATATGGACAATTCTACAATATTATTTTGGAAACAGTGTTATGTTCTGTTTTCAAAAATGAAAAGATAACTTGTTCAACTGAATAAATGATTTTGATTGATAACTTCTGTAATTCTAATAAAATTTTCTAATGATTTGTTGAGATTAATAAAGTTTATTATTTCATTTTTCATTACAGTATTTCATTTCAACACTCATGCCTCTCTGTAATACTTCTTTCCAAAAACCTTTCCTTCACTATTATTTCAGTATTCCTGAATCGAACCTTCGGCTTTCAATTGAATAATGAATGAAACATCCACTACCGCTATTGTGTATTATACGATAATGAAAATAACCTAATTGATAATCTTGTTTCCATTATTGAATTGAGAATTCAGCGTGCGTTGTCAATGTTATAATTTTAGTTGCCAATTGCCATTATTGCTAAGTGAGTCACTGCCGGCTTTTTAACGGTCATGGATCTCAGTTCAATTTATTAGTTAGTCCACACTTTTATTGTTCACTCAACTGCGTCGTTTGATGCCGTGTCGTGACGTCACTACTTTATTGGATGTAATAATGCTTATGATTATTCATTGAAGCTCTACTACGCTATACTGACTCGTTATTTGCGGATGATGAATGAAGTACAGTTATAAAACGTTGAATGCGAAATTGATAGGCTTCTATTGAAGGGATGTTGTTTAACCAGGGTCAAGGACGGGCTTTTAACCAGGGTCAAGGATGGTTGAGATTTATTTAGAGTGACGTGTTGGTGGGTGGTATACTAACATTAACTCCAAGTTGAAATCAATATCTTGAAATAGATAGGATAATTCTGTTTGGTTAGTTAGTGTCAATATGTATATTTTCTTCTCTGGAAGGGGGTTCAGGAAGATTTTAGAATGAGCTCTACTTCAATCCAAGTCAGTAGGCTGACTCTCATTAAAATTTGAAAATTGAAATTTATGGTTCTGAAAACATTATTCAATTTTATTATTCATCATTAATAAAATAGAATATTTATTTTATTCAACACAATACAGAAATTAGAAACACAGTTTCAGTGAAGTTGAATAACGTCAGTGAAATCTGATTATTACAGTCTATATATTTTAATTCATTCAAATAGAATAAGAGGTACCAGGCTTACAATAACAGGCATTAAGAAAATTGTGATACTTATTTTCTCAGGCCTAGGTTTTTAGAGGGGGTTTCAGTAATAATTGCTGAGTTTTCTACATCTCAAGTTAACAGAGTTATCTTGAAATAACTTATATGCCAATGTTAGTTCATACATACTCTCCCTCCCCCCTACAAGGATTCTTTTATAAGGAATCTCCCTCTCCTACCGTAAGATACAGAAGTATTTCTAAATAAATGAATGAGTATAATCAGATTCATTTAATTTGACGCTTGGCATTAGATAGATGAGAGATATTATTTCTTTGTCATCGTTCTCCAGCATCGTCAAGAAATAATATCTATCATCTAATGCCAAGCGTCAAATTAAATGAATCTGATCTGATTATACTTTTTATCAGTCAACAAAACTAGTAGTTCCAATGGGGTGCTTACAAACATCTATGACTAACAAAAATAATAAAATCCAAGGCTATATAGAGCATCTTTGGGTTGGTGGACTGATTGAAAATCAATGAAAATGAGCTCCAATCCTCTAAAACCAATACATTCAAATAGATAGTTTTTCAAGCCAGACCAGACTATTCTCTACTCTAGAAGATTTTTCTATTACATTTTTTAATCGATAAAGTTTCTTGGAATAGCCTGAATCTTTTTCTAGATTTGAATTTTCTCTCCTATAGCCTGGAGTTCATAAGTAGGCTACCTACATTACTTTTTAACCAAATCAATATCTTGAAATAGATAGCTTTTGTCGCTACAATGTGCGATATAATGTCACATCAGATTTTTCTGATCTTGCGTGGGTCTCAAAGAGTTTTTAAAAAGTTTTATATAATCACAGCTATCTTCAGGATCACTAGAGGTGGTTGTGATGTATTATTCATTGAGTTTCCGTTACCTACGTCACCGTTTTTAACTGACCTTTTTCAAGTGGCTACAAGGTTTTTACTTTGAGAACTTAAGAGTTATTGAGACTAAAGACATTCAATGAATTTTCTTGAAGAAGAACATACCTATATTGAATGATAGTTGATATGTTTTTGTAATCCATCACAGACTAGTTTTGTAATGGAAAATCCGTCTAAATTTAATAATCCAATTTGAATTACATAACTTTATGTCTTTTTGTAGAAGCACCTTGAATGGAGTATTATCAGCTTGTATTCAGTTCTTTTTCGCATTCAGTAAGAAGTTCATGCTTTCTTTCAATTCATGCTTTCGTTCATACTTTCACCCTCAATAAATTGCTGGAGACGATGATATTATTTATTACAGTGACATTCATTTTATTTAACGCTTGGCATCAGGTAGATAGAGAGATAAGTTATCATTTCATGACGTTGCTGATGACCGTATATAGAGTACGATGGCAAAGAAATAATATCTCTCTATCTATCTATCTAGCTAATGCCAAGCTTCAAATTAAATGAATGTTACTGTACTTATTTATGCCCCTATAAAAATTCAATAATTTAATGAATTAGTCAAATTGAACTGCAGGAATCTGTTAATTTTTCCATGGTATTATTAAAAAATAACCATTATTAATTCTCAAGGAGCACTATCTCCTTTATTTTTGGCTATACGGCTCTGATTACCTTGGTTTTATAAGTACAGTATGCATTTCTGCAAATAGAGTACCTTGTAAACAGAAGAACTACCATTCGTACTTGAGAAGGGGAAAATAAACTTACTGCGTAGTTATACGGCTCCTCCCCTTCAGTAATCCCATGACCTTCATTGTAATTAAGCCCTAAAACGAAGGGGGAAGTTGGACTACTGCCTTACGTGACTTGGAGCAATTGATCTAAACTGCTCTCTCCCTCATTGAGGAAACTCGTATACTTCTGAGAATTTTTGCCGAAATTTTTATTGGAATAAATATTTACATGCCATTCTATGGAATAATGTAGAGTTTATTTATTAATGAATTAATCTTTTCCGGTTCCTTATTCGCAGCGATTCTATGGAGTAATGTGGAATAATTCCACATTCTATGGAATAATGTGGAGTTTATAAATTCATGAATAATTAATCTTTTCCTGTTCCTACGCAGCGATAAGTGATGGAATAATAATACAAAAGTATTTTTTATACCATATCATAATTAATACTGTATTATTACTATAATATACATTAATTAATTAGCAGTAATGTCCAATTCATGTCTTGAAAATGTTATCAATTCTCTGTATGACAATTTTTCTCTTCACACATTTTCAACAGCATCAATATTTTTGCCAAACAACAACGGTTCAAAATCTGCAATGTTTGGATTGGAAGATCACTTCATGAACATGAATAATGAATTTGGTACCTATTATAGTGATGATGATTGAAAAACAATACAGTGACATTAATTCAATTTGACGTTTGGCATTAGATTGATTAGATAGATAGATGGATAGATAGATAGATAGGGAGATATCATTTCTCGACGTTGCTGATGACCGTAGAGCGTAGAGTACGATGGCAAAGAAATAATATCTCTCTATCTCCATCCATCTATCTAATGCCAAGCGTCAAATTAAATTAATATCACTGTACTTCCAATCGTTTTTCACATAAAATTGAAACAGCTTTCACAAACGATTGTGAGTTTTTGAATATAAGCAATTCTCTACATTTGGCAACAATACTATCCAGTTGTCATTAAAATATCTACATCTACCATAAAACTAAACAATATTAATATCGCTTACTTTCCTTATAAATTTCAGTAATTTCACCCTTGAAAACAAGACATATTCTCATAATAAAAACAAAATATCACTCATATTCTACATTCAAACTGCATTTATTTCACACAATGAACCAACATTGAACTATTTTAATCTTATCAGCAATTAAGAATCCTTCAACTATTCTAATTATATCTGGAAATGAATAAATTCTGTCAATTAAATAATCGAGTATCAAGTGTACTATTCCAGATATGTCTGGCTATGATGTATTATTCAAATCATGTTTCAACTTTATCTGTTTACCAGCGAGTAAATGATGATTTATCTGTTTAATATAGTGGATTATGTAAGGAATATGACGATAGCCTTCTATTTTGGGCAAATCTATTATTATTCTTTTTTTAATTGAAAATGTTTACAATGTACATTATAATTGCGGTGATTGTGGCTCAAATAAAAAATATAAATGGAAGATTAGTAAATAAGAATAAAAAATTACAAAATAAGGTTCACTTGATACAGATATTAATATTATCTGAGACATAAATAGAAATACTTGTACTTTTTTCTACCAATTTGCTCTGAATTATTGCTTTAATCCACTGTTTTACAAAAATTTTATCAGCTTTCTCAGTTCTACTAGTTTTGTTTATCAACATTATTGTTTATTCCTAGTCAATGTTTCAATGACCTCTTATTCAACAGCACTAACTAATGAACGACTTCCAATACCTTCACACTAGATTTATTATTATTTGTGTGAATGAACCTACTATACAGATAGGAACTAGACATTTCCTTTTCCGATTTGTAGTATCATATGTCAATGGCCTTCCTTGACACACAGAGCAACTATCGACAAGGATTTGTTGATTTAATTATTGCTGAAGAGTTGAAACTTATTTACGAACTTGTTTTGATTCAAAGTAGATGACCTTCCCCTACCCTTCCCCCACTTCACTACCGGTTTGGTAAGGTTCAGATTTTATTATTAGCTTTGTTATGCTCGTCTCTGAGAAAAATAAGAGATAAGTCTATTTTTATAAATACTATCAACATGTTTATCCCCTATAGCAGACTGTGGTAATGTTTTTGTCAATATTTAAATTTGAAATCTTAGTCACGTTTTGTTTGTTTTCTAAATTTTTATTTTTATCTCCTGGTCTAACCACTTTTGGATTGTGGCTATTTTTGCTATAGTAGCCAGGTTTATGACTACAATAAGCCTGAAATAAACCAGAAATTTATAGATTTGTTTTGATACTTGAATATGTTTCGAGGTTGATTGGTTGAACTTGATCAACATTCATTTTATTGTAAAAAATATCAGTAGCTCATCAATTCTGTCTTGGTCAATAATAAATACCAAAGATAATTCAGAGGGTAAAAAATAGGTACTCTCCTTTTCTGTGTAAATACAGATATTAAAATTCAATGAGCTCAATCAGATAGTTAAATTCCTGGTTCATATAAAAATGAGGAAAAATAAAGAAACCATAAGCCATTTAGGCTTATATGAACTTGTTACAGTATTATCAACTACTGTACTAATTTCTGTTACATAATATTTTTATTGCAACACAATTAACTAAGAAATTTCCGGATTGAAAATTAAGAGGTGTAAAGATCATTGGCAATGCATATTAGATGTGATTTGTAAAGCACTCTTATGCCCGGTTTTTCAGTTGCTCAATAGACAGTTTATGGATCCAATATCACTATTGAATCAATAACCATGTGTTTTCAAATGCAAAAAAAGTTATTGATTCAATAAGTTTATTGAACGACTGAAAAACCGGGCATTAAAAGCCCTGTGAGATTTCAAGTTGAAAGTTGAAACGAAATTTCCTACGTTATTTCTTAAACGTCAAACTATACATTTAAATTTTAATACCTCGATCGATATCAGGTGTAAAAACTTACTCCTAGTTATTTTAAAAATTTGATGCACTGACTTCTAAAAAATTTGACTTCTATAAATTTGATTGTGGTGAGTGAGGGTGTGGGGTTCTGTATCCTCTTCGGATGAATTACTCCAAAGGCAATTGTGCAAATTTTATTATTTAACAATAAAATTAATAAATTTAATAATAAAATTTATTTGTGCAGAAGGGCACAATTTTTCTGGTGGGTGCTATCTATATGTCATATGATGTTGTCTGTCAGGGGCGCGGATTCAACATCATATGACATATAGATAGGCCTATCACATAGCCTATACATACAGTGATAAAGAAAGTATAGGCCTAAAAATTTTGTCTGTACTTGTATTATTATTATGATGTGCGCTCTTGAGCCCAATATATACAGTGATACAGATAGTACCATATCTTGTCTGTGCTTTTGTAATATGATGTAATATAGGTTTTGAACCCAATAAGACCAAACTTCATAATATTTTGGGACTAGCACGTATTGCGTTGGGTTGCCGCAGTACGGTTCAAATCTCCTGAAAGTGCGTGTGAATTTCGACCGTCGTAGGCCTACGTGTGACCCGGCACGCACGCACATTTCACGCGCATGCGCGGTAGATAGCAGGGCGTTCAACTACGCAGCAAAACTGGCGGGAATCTCAACTAGGTCATGGAGCAAAACACCTCACACCCGAAAAAACCGCTCATAGGTTTTCCTCTTTTCTTATCTACTCTATCACTCATCCCTCTCTCTCATTTTATCTCTCTTCACACCCTCTTTATCAGTATTGTTCTCTTCCCCTTCCTGTCTCAAACTACCTCTCAACCTCTTTATCAGTACTCTTCTCTTCTCCATCATCTCTCACACTCTCTCTTCCTCTCACACACCCTCTTTATCAGTGTTGTTCTCTTCTCCTTTCTCTCTCTTAATCTGTTACTCACCCTCTTTATCACTATTCCTCTCTTCTCCTTCCTCTCATGTTGATCTGATTCTGTTTCCTGATCCGTTCTGTCAGGTTTTGTCCTCTTATCTTCTTCTTTCATTTTATCTTTCTCATGAATAGGCATATGTGTTCAAACTTTACCATAGCCTCCTCTAATACAGAGTTAGAGTTTGAGTTAGAGTTAGAGTAAGTCAGAGTCAGAGTCCCTCTAATACAGAGTTTATTCGGTGTATTAGATCTCTCGCTCAATCTGTTATTCTTTATCACTATTCTTTTCTTCTCCTTCCTCTCATGTTGATCTGATTCTGTTTCCTGATCCGTTCTGTCAGTTTTTGTCCTCTCATCTTCTTTTAATAATTATCAAACATTTTTTCACATCCAAGTTCCAAAAGAGTGGTCATTATTCCACTCTTCTTCTTTCCTTTTATCTTTCTCATGAATGTGTTCAAACTTTACACATCACAACCATGTGGGCATCAAAAGCAAAACATCACAACCACTCTACCACATTAACACAGACTCATTGCATCAACTGATATTCATACTGTATTATGTAATAATTAATCAGTTCTAAACTCCTCAAGTTCAAAGGATAATTATTTATACTATCAACTGTCGTAGTCTAGAATCTATACAGGAAAGTTAGTACAGTAGAACCATAGCCCCCTCTAAACTACAGTTTACATAGCCCCCTCTACTGTAGTTTAGAGGGGGCTATGGTAGAACCCCTCTAATCCGACCTCGGATGGTCCGTCGCTCCGGTTATTCCGACTATCGCTCCGGAACCGGTCGGTGACTGATCACTTGTCAAAACAATGCATTTTAAACCTTTTGTTAACTTTAAAAATCACTTATTTCAGTATACCACTTATTAAGTCACTTTAATAATCACTTATTTCAATGGCAATGGCTCTCCACACCATATCATTGAAAAAGCTTCCATAGTATGTATAGGCTATGCATTGTTCAATCAATTCAAAAAATTCCCGTCTTTAGGAGTAGACGAAAAGCCGTCGGTCCCAACTGTCAAAGGCTAGGCGTACACCGGTTAGTCAAGACAAGACAAGACGAGATTAGTCACGTTTAGTCACAGTAATTCACATAGTTGCTTATGAAGCAGCACACACCGATGCAATGACTAATCGGTGTGCGTTGCTTCATAAGCAACTATGTGAAGTACTGTGACTAAACGTGACTAATCTCGTCTTGTCTTGTCTTGACTAACCGGTGTACGCCTAGCCTTAGACTGTCGTCATCTCTCATCATCACCCTTCTCATCTTCCACGCACAAGCCTAGAGCTCATGTGGGCATCATCCTCAGAAGAAAAAGAAAAAATCAATAATATAATTTCTATCATTTTTAACTAATATAATCTAGAATTTATAATGTTTAACCGATATGTTTTTTAATCTACAATAAAGTAAATAACTTCATCTGACTCTCTTTCTCTCTTCTCCTTTTTTTTCTCTCTCTCTCTCTCAGAAGAATGGACATTCATATGTCCAAACTTCGCCTTTTCATCTAGATAACTCACAACTATTAAATCATCAGTATATTTTTTTGCTTTATATCTACTCAATGACATAAGTTATAAGCCAATTTAAATTTGACGAATAATTAATTGTATATGTTATTATAATCTAGAATTTAAGCAATCATATTTGTTATCTATATGAATAAAGTAATAAATCTAAATCTAAAAATCTCTTTTGCTCTTTGCTAGTCTTACCTAATCTCTCTCTCTATTTCTCTCTCTTTATTTCTTATCACCCCGTTCCCCCTCCACCTTTCTCCACTGTTTCTTGGCGCGATTTTGTTTTCGGTCACAGGGTGGCTGAGGGTGAGGTGTGACCCAATCGATTGCACTGTAAACAGAAGGCTATGACCTCTCTCTTGCCTCACGCACGTGTACGCTGCTCTGCTTCCTATCTCCCTATCCAAACCAACCTCTCCTGGGTCAGGGCTTGGCTACGTGACTCCGACAACGTGGCGAATTTTGGAAAATTGGGACAGAGACTAACCAAATATCTCTGATAAATAATTATCTATGGATTGTCTCTCTGATTGGGGTAACTAGATAACTAGGCCTGAAGGGTGGTACACGTAGAAGTATTTCAAGCCCCGTAACTTAAAATGAATATATTTAAGGCCCGTAACTTAAAATAGGTTTTCAAGTTAAAAAATAAGTAGGCTATTTAGTTAAAAGAAATTTTAAATTAAGTATAACTTGAAATAAGTATTTAATCTACGGATTATCTCTGATTGGGGTAACGATAGGATATAACTAGATTGGGGTAAATAGATCAGATCTATTCGATCTGTAGTTGAGCTGTTTATTAGGCCTACAGTAGTAGTTCAGTTTATGACCTTGAAAAATGGAGAGGAATAAGGATAAGAATGCTTTTATTCATTCAATGCATTTACAGCAATTCTATGCAATGCATTGACGGTAACGTCACAGCAATAATAAAAAGAATACAGTTCAAAAAATGAACAAGAATGCAAATTGAACAAGATGTAAAACACAATAAAGGTAGCCTAATACAGAGACTGAATAATAATTATTATTATATAGTTATTATTGAGTACTATTACAATTAGCAAACCCTATAATTGGATTTTTTTGAAATCTGTTGGGTTTGCTTCAGTTTTATTTCAAAATATTGTATATTGGATTGTATGCAATGTTAATTTACTGTACTGTTTTTTTTTCAATGAATTCTATTCTGTTAGGGATGGTTACCAGAAAATAATTCTCTACTGGTAGCTGGAGGAAATAAAAAACTATATATTGGGGGCATTTCAGAAGAAGGCTCTCTAGGTTCTATAATTTAAATGAGCTGGCATTGTCACAACTGAATAAAAGCACAGCTATCTCTAGTAGAGATGGCTGTGATAAAAGTTCCTGACATTGTTAGCCAATCAGGAGAGAGAAGGAGGAGCTTGGGAACGTATCCATCCAGTAACTGCCGACATCTACCGGTAGAAATCAGAACTACAGTGACCAATCAAAACAGAGTAGTAGGTGGAGCTTCGAAGTTTGAAATCATTCTTTCGTAATTCCTTTCTCTGTTCAATATTTACAATGTATCTTTCATTATTTTCTTGTAGGATAATTATCTTTTAGTACCATAAGTTGAATTATCATAGCATTTGTTGAACTTCTCATAGTATTTATTTCCAAATACAAAACTCTTAGACATTCTTAGAATGATAGAATTGTGTTTAATTTTAACTTACATTGTTCCACTGCTTAAAGCTCTCACTCTATATTAGTATCTTTTCTCTCTAGCTCTCTCGCCGTTTGTGTAGAATTTTATTTGAAAATAGTGAACCGCAATAATTACTTCTCTACGTTATTCCCAGTCGTTAAGCGGCCGTTAATGAACTCTTTTCGGTATTTTCGAAAGTTAACTAGAAACATGAGTTTGTAAACAAAAGCTGTCGGTTCGTTCAACTCTGTCCAGATAACCTTGTCTTCTATCATTAGAGATTTCTCCTTGAAAAAGATTGGTCAGTTGAATGCGGAATTATGGCTATGAATTTTATAGTTGTACCTGAATAACTTTCACAATAGAACCATCAACTTATAGACTAACCAAATATGAATTTCAACGTTCTTTGATAGAACGTATAGACATATGAAAGGAATGGATTTATTGAAGCAATTAAATAACGTTTACCATATACCGTACACAGTACGTGGACATTTCTGGCTGTGTTTTATTAGCTCCATTTTAGAGTTTTTAATAGATGCTAGATTTCACTCATATAAATTTATTCAGTTATGATCATCAATATTCGTCTAAAAATGGCCTTGAGAAAATTATTTTCATGGATGACTTACACATTTGAAAATTATGTAACAATAAAAGATAGAAATTGACGAAGAATTTACTATCAAGACAGTTGTCTATGTTTCTATATAGGATAGCATATGAATACATGATTTACCAAATACTGTATATGAATGATATACATTGTCGCCCTGAAACTTCCAAAAAGTATTTTGAAATATACATTATTTTGTATGTACAGTCATGATATTCAAAAACCAATATAGAGTCTGGCATCAGAAATACTGATAAAGTTTTAGATTTTGCTCTTTAAATTACATATTGGGATGACATATTGACAAAAATCCACTCATTTTATCAAATCAATCTTGAACTGCTCCTCATTACTCATTGCTCAAGCAAAATGTTGGAATAGCAAAATATGATTAAAAAGTATAAAATTACAAGTAATAATAATTCTAGTTCGAATTCTGAAGTTTTCATAATTTCTGTTTACCTTATTGCATAATAGTAATAATTCATAGTATAGAACACAACTACTCCCCCTAGAAATACAGGAAATTAACTTTTATGAATGATGATGTCTTGTCTGTCACGTGAGGACAACCTCTCTCTTAAAAGAGAGAAAAAGGTTTGGGAAATGAAAAAAATGAGCAGGAAATAGGAAGAGAGAGAAGTGTTGGAAAAATAAAGAGAGTGAGTGACCTAAATGAGGAAATCTACACAGTTTACAACCACCAGCTTAGGGGACCCTTGCCAATCAATAGACGCTTTGTTTTCAAATACCCACTTCATGAACCAGCAGTGCTTTCAATGGATCAATTCCCCATTCTACTTCTCTATTTGATGGAACTGAACTGTTCGCAAGGAAATGCAAAACCATAAATATTTCAAAATAGCCAACCGACCTTGTCATTTTCAATTTAACCTGTGTGAGCTTGATCTGTATAGGATAGAAGGAATTCGAACATATTGAACCGTAGAACGCGTGGATGAAGAGGAGGAGAAAGAGAAAGAAGAGAAGGAAAATAGGAGGAAGAAGAAGAACAAGAAGAAGAAGAAGAAGAAGAAGAAGAAGAAGAAGAAGAAGAAGAAGAAGAAGAACCGAAAGAAAAGAAAGAAAGAGGAGAAAGGAGATGATTATCATGAAAGACAACTGGAATAGATGATTGTTGAAGTAAACAAAAGAGAATAAGAGGGAGAAGAACTGGACATAAGGGAAGCCGAAAATTTCTTGGAAAGGTTTCTTGGAATAAGATTAGGGGAGCATAGGAATAGTTTCAGGGAAGCAAATCAATGTCTACTCGGGAATAATGAAGAATTAGAATGAAGAATGAAAGAACAAATAAGAATGAAAGGAAAAAAGGAGAATGAAGAATGAGGGGAGAAGAATGAGAACAAAACACAAAGAAGCAGAGCAGAAAGCGAAAATGGAAAAAGCCGCAAAATTCTTGGAGGTGGAATTCCAGGTTTGAGTAGTTTGTTCAAGCTGTCAATAGCTAGACAATAGAGCGGCACTTTTGTATTCAGCATGAAATAAAAGGTTTCTGGGAAGTCTGGAAAGGCTATGTTTTTGTCTTTGAGAAATCCGTGTATGTTTTTGCCTTTTCATGGTTGAACAATCCCATTTTGTGTTCCCCATTCTTCATCAGAGAAAAGGTGTGATATTCTAATGAGCGCCCTCAAAACAGATGGATGAACTTGAAACAGAAATTGCCTTTCAATTTTAATTTTATTGTAAAGGGAACGTATATAATTTTAGTACATACAAAAAGATAACAGAAAATAACTGTATTATGGAGAGGTTTCAGAAAATAAACATAAACTCTACAAATTTTATGTGTATTAGGGACCTATCATAGGATATTATCATGGAGATAAAATCAGGTATGGTAAAATCATAGGGAAGTACTAAGATTCAAGGGGAATTCTAAAAACAAAGAAGTTTTCATTATTTCCAAATCATGTTCCACCTTTTATTATTTTTTAATAAGCAGTTTTCATTATAATTTCCAACGCTTTTCCGAAGCAGTGACCTGATTCAATCGAAATTGAACACGCGTCATGAAGAGTGATATAGAAATTCCAGCAAAGTATAAGGAAAACAGTAGGTAGATAATATTACAGAGAACAGACATGATAATATTACCTACCTATCAATTTTGCATCCTGGGAACGAACCGTGATAGCGCGAAAGCTATATTCAGAACGCTTATTCAATTTTCATTTCTACGTCTACTTGGGTTTTTTTGCAGATATCGAAGGGTTCCTTGCTTGTTCCAGTGTGGAGATGGAAATTGAACTTTATTAAAAAGCTATTTTCCTCCAGGTCTTGGCTAGGTTGATGTTTTGCGTCTGCTGTTGAAGTTTTAATAACGTTGAGTTTTCCCCTGGCGGACAGCATTCTAATTTGATGTGGAAAATCGAGTATGACTTTTGAGCACAACACATTCATTGTTTGATTAAAATCAATGTTGAAATTGAAGTGTAAATGCACATATTGATTATCCTCTTTTCAACTTCTTTGTTTACTTTTTAACTTTGTATACTCGTCATGATAGTTCTTTATTGATTTCCTTTTATACATTTCCTTTATCACCCGCCTCAAAAAATTCACTACATCATGCTACTTCACACCGTTTCTTCTTCTTCTTCTTCTTCTTCTTCTTCTTCTTCTTCTTCTTCTTCATTTCAATTATCATGAAGCAAGCCCACTCCACAGTTTTCTTTTCTTTGTTTTTCTTGCTTGTCTCTAATAATAAGATACTTGAAACAAAATCAGCTGTTTTCCGACAAATTAAATTATTCCTGCTATATTTCTCATGTTTTTGTGATAATGTTGTGAAACCTGTAACTTCAACTGTTTTCTTGTTTTTAAATTTGGTGTAATGATAAATGCATCTCCCCTTCAATGAATTATATCACCTTTACTGAGAGCTGGATCTTTTTGGTCAGGATATGACCTTTACCATAGAACACCTCCCCAAACAAACCTTAGAGGTCAAAGTGAATGTCTCAAGGTCATACCGTTCCCAAGGTCACGCGCAAATCCTGACCACGATCAACCAGTGTGACGTCGGCACCCTTTTCGTGCCAGTATGTAAGTGCGGGGGGGGTAACCCATTTTCGATCACCCCCCACCCCCCCAATTACTAGCACGGCGCGAAAACTGGCATTGTGGAAATATCGCTTCGAGACAACACCCTTAGGGCACCACTGATCCAATCTTTGCTTAAAGGGGAACCAACAGGAAGTGAGGGGACATTTTAAAGGTGGAACCGTTGAGGCTTTGAACTGTTCCCCTTTAATAGAATGGTGGGGTAACTGTTGGCCGTATAGTAAGTACTACGTCGTTTATGATCCCCCACCAAAATAAATCGACCGGGGGATGTCCTGTTCCCCCCCCCCACACCCGGGGGGAACTGGGTCTGTTGAAAGGGGGTCGGGGGTAAGGGGTTGTTGCCTCACTGCATGCTCTCTTGTGGTATTGTGATCTTTCTCGCAATCTGAATACAACTTTCTTCTTTTTTTAATATTGTCTTCTCTCTGTCACTCCTAATCCCTCTTTAATCCTGTCTTTTACAACGCCTTTTCCTTTGAAACTGAATTCTCTCTACATCACTACGTTCTTTCCTTGTCACTGATTTCCGCTCGAACAATTTCTTGTTTCCTTGTAATCTCCTTCTCCTTAATCTTTAGGTCTTTATTAGTTCTTATTTTTGTTCCTCAAATTCCCTTTTGCTTAGCCTACGCCTTTTTCATAATTTCCCTGGTCTCATGTCGTTTTTCGTCTCATTTACTTCTTTCTTTTAATTTTGTTCCAACTTTAATATTGTTCTTACCAATTTTATCCATTCTTCTCCTTCTGCAAACCAGAGATTTCACCAAATCAAAAATTCATTTACTATTTGGATTATTATTAATGGAAATGGAAATAATATTTAATTATTATTATAAATGATATGGAAATTATTTCAAAGTTCGACATTTCATGGAGATAGATCAGCCACATTTTAAATTGCATCACATCTTCAAATACTGAACAATCGTTTCGATTAAATAGTTCTTCAGTATTTGATTATTATCTATTTAACATGATTAATAATCTATTTTCAAGCTTATTTATTTATCGTTCCTACTATAATGATCTAGGATTCAAACCAATATTATTACTTTGTAGTTTTTGGGAATTTAATGAATAATCTTTTAATAATAAGAGAAATTATCCAATCTAAACAACCTATCAACCTATTTTTAGCATTTTTATTTTTTCTTTCTACTTTCCTCTTCAACATAGTGTTCAACTGTTCATGATCTCTCTATTTCTTACAATTTCATCCTATCCATTCCCTCCAATATTCTTTTCCCTCCTATCCTCTTCCCTTTCTTTTCTCTTTTCAATCAGACAGCTTTCCAACCACCTTTCCTCTATTTCCCTTCGTATTTCCCTCTTTTCCACGCTCTCTTCCTCTCTCACGCACTCATTATGTTCTCTTTTTCTCTTACACACTCTCTCACCCTATCTTCCTCCTTTTTTCTCTCTTTCTCTTCTGTAATTACTCTCTCACTCCAGTCACCCCACACTCTCATGCCCGAAGAAACCTTCGGCTCGGATTATTGGTGCGTTGTTTTATCGATCGGTGCGGTTGCCATGACAACGGTGACGTCACACCCACTTGAAAATCGTTCACCCCGACAGCATGGCTCGGCATGCAGCAGGTTGTCTGTCAGACATGTACACTACATAGATATACACGTATGTAATAGTCAATGCATCATATATATAATGGTCTATGCTTTTCCCCCATTAAAGGGAATTGTTTGTTGTGAGTTTGGGGTAGTGAGAGTGTGAGTTTATGGTTGTAAGTTGAAGTGTACGGGAGAGAGAAATAGAGGTGAGTAAGAGAGTGGGAGAGAGAGAGAGAGAGATTGTGGTGGAAGTTGTTGAGTGTGTGTGTGTGTATGTGTGTTTGAAGAGAGCTTGAGACAGTTTGAATACGAGAAGGAGAAGAGAAGATGGAGGAGGAGTAGAAGATGGAAGAGAAAAAAGATGGTGGAGAAGAAAGAGAATGAAGAGAAGAAGAGAAGAAAAACCAAGTTGATCTGAAAAAAGTAAAGAGGATGAGGACGACGGGATGTAGAAGAAAAACAAGGATGATGAGAAGGAGAAGAGGAGTAGAGAAACAAAGTTGATGGAAAGAAGTAGAAAGAGGAGGAAGAGATTGTAAAAAAGAAGAGGGAAAATTAATGAAGATGTTGAGAAGAAACAGAAAATTGAGGGAGGAGGAGGATGAGAAGGAAGAGGAGAAGGAAAGGAAAGAATATTTTGAGAAGAGACAGAAAATCGAGTGAGGAGGAGGCTCAGAAGGAAAAGTAAAAGGAGTAGAAGTGTAAGGAAAAAGGGAAATAAAATGAGAAGATGAAAAAGACGAGGGTGAAGGTAAATGGGAGAAGAGGGTGATAAGAGAGAAAAACAGAAATTTTTATGAAATGAGATGAAAAAAGAGAACATGAAAGTGAAGAAAGAGGAGAAAGTATTAGAATAACTAAGGGCCGTACAGTAAGTTCTGAAAATGGGGTATGTTTATTTTGAGGAAAACTTAATTCAAGTGAGAGTGTTTATCATTACTTTTTTGTCATGTTACCTCAAATACTCGCTGCAAACAATAATTTCGGAGCACGTCTCTCAATTTCTTCATTGTTTTTCTCATGAATTGTCCTTTGACCTTTACTTTCTGCACTCAGGGAAATTAACATTTTCATGAGGGCAGCTTCATAGCTTTTCTCTTTTTTCTCGACTTCATTGTCCTTCCAAAAAATTGGAAAAGGGATTATTTTGTTGCATAATAGTCACCCTAACAAAACTTTCCAAGTATTTGAGACATAAACAAAAAGTATTCCTGAATATTGAAAGACATGGTTGTATAGTTAACAACATTTTGTGAAGTTTAAATTTTTCTGAGTGGATTACAGTAGATATGGAACGCTTAAAATGTTTCATATTTGTATAATGTTTCATATAAACAGTTTTCAAATGTTTATTACCCCAAAATAATAACAAGAGAGAATTCAAATTCTGATTTCTGACAGCCGATATCACGACGTAAAATGTCATTATTTGACTGAGCTCAATAGGGATTAAGATCCATTAATTCAAGAAAGTACACTGAGGATTGCACAATGATGCTGAAACATGTTTGTTAAGTTCTTTAATAAATCAAGTGATATTTGACAACATATAGTGTTTTCATTATAGGCTAATGAATAAGAAGTTGTCAAAACCACATATTTAATGAAACAACGAGATACTGCAGTTTCGGTTGTTACACCATTATCAATCTCTGGTAACTAAAACTAAAGTGCAGTGCAGCAGAAGTTATACTCGTGACCGAGCGCTGTGATTGGCAGTTGAATGGCCTATCAGGTGAACGACTGCCATTGGCCTAGATAAGCTCCTCCCACAATGGGCGGTTTCTACATACATCACAGCAATGGCGGTTCAAACAACTAACATAGCAAAGAAAATAGTTGTTTGAACCACCATTGCTGTGATGTTTGTAGAAACCGCCCATCGTGGGAGGAGCTTATCGTAGAAATGTAATCAATACATTCAAATAATTAATCAATAAAATTAATACAATTATACAATAAATATACAATTTATCCATCTCAATTAAAATCAATCTATTTCCAAGTACTGTAAATGGACTTCAAAATTCTTTCATAAACCCTTTTGAATTATTAATAATGTCCTACACAATTAATGTGACACTGCTTTATTCATCACGTCGTCTGATCACATCATGCATAAACATTGAACAATCATAAATTTTAAACCCTGTTCAATTTGCTACATTAATTTATTGTCCCTGCAAAGTTTAGATGGAGACCCAGATCAAACCTCATGCATGATGAATAATTTAATTTGATATTCATATTTGGAATGCATATTGAGTGAAGGAAGCTGAGAGCTGTGAATGCATTACTAGATCTCATTTGAAAGAAGGTCAGGCGAGGCCGGTGAATTATTCATAGCGCGTCGCAGAGCATATAAAGTATAATAGTTGTGTGTTCCCCCTATTTTCCAATTTATCCCTGCTAAGAGCTTGCAACTCAGTTTCATTACACCACTCCTAGCAAAAACTGAGTTTTCATGCTCTTTATCATTCATAATATTCACTCTATCACACTGTTTATCGCTTACTCTATCCCACATTTCGTTGTTCGATTTTCTGGAATTCATGCATCCAATACCGAATACCTACCATATTTCATCTACCTACAGTGATATTCATTCAATTTGTCGCTTGGCATTGGATAGATAGATAGGGAGATATTATTTTTTTGCAATCGTACTCTACGATCATCAGCAACGTCGAAAAATGATATCTATCTATCTAATGCCAAGCGTCAAATTAAATGAATGTCACTGTGTATTGATTCATCACACATTTTATTGATCCTGCTCTCATAAAGAGAAGAAGCGCTTACAATAAATTTTATACAGACTACTAATTAATAAAAAAAGTCTAAAAAAAATATATCATTTTAACAATAATAGTCTATATTCTAATTAAAATATGAATATACAAAATGAATTGAACATCAATAGAATACATGGATAAATTAAGGTAAAAAGACGTTATTAATAGGAGTTTAGACGTTATTAAAAGGACGTAAATTAATAGGAGTTTGATTGCAAAATAGAAGCTAAAGGGCGATGAAGAATTTATCAGTGATTTTATCACATTATCAATGTTGTTTATCTGATATTTAACTTATCAGTGACAAAATACAATTAACCTTTTTGAAAATTCATAACTATCTGGTTCAGAATAATAAGACATAAAACGGCCCAATAGTCAGGAATTGCTTTTAGATAAAAAACATTCAAAACTTGATATTATTGATAATCATTCTCTAGAAATATCCATTTGAAATGTTATCAACTTCATTTATTCTATTCCAACATCTCTAAATATGACAATATTATTTTTCTAAATAATAGCTTTTCTAGAAGCATCCAAGTAAAGGAATATAATGTGAATAATAATAATTATTATTGATAAGATTTTTCAATCAACAAAACATTTCAATATTGAACAATCATTTAATTCACTAAAAATACTATAAACAATCCAAATTTTGTGCTTTGTATTTGTTATTTGTTGTGATTAGGTATAAATTGTCGAATTACGAATGCAAAATGTTATGAAATAATTTATTGATTGGAAAGTTATCTGAAAATGATGAAAAGTTATGAAATCGGTCACATGGAGATGAATTAGTCATTACACCAAATTTACAAACAAAAAAATTGTTACAAGTATTCTCACAACAATGATAAGAGATAAGGGTTTTAATTGAATGCATCAAATAAAAGTGTCAATGAATGTGAGTAGTTGAGTAATCTTTCTTTTCTCGAGAACTTTCACATTGAAAAGATTATTGAAAGAAGAGTTGAGAGGAGAGTTTCTCAAGAATGCCACTTCTCAGCTTTTTTTAAATAGTATTTCAAGGTTTGTGATTTCCGGGATCATTAAAAGATTGATTTATGCATTGATCTGGTTCTTGTGTGACAGAAATGTCCAAGTTTTATAGCGCTCTCGAGAGAAAAAGTCAAGAGGCTTTGGATGAATCAACAAGTTTTTCAGTTTGAAACTCTTAAACCTGGTAAATGATGATGAATATAAAAGATATGATGATAAATCTAAAAGAAGAGCTGTATAACATTTCTCGGCTACTTAAAGGCTAATGTTGATCTGGGAATTATCAGCGATTCTTAAGAATAAGAATAATTTATAATTAATCAATATTGCTTGTGTTTTCTTACGCTCTCATACATTTTTATGTATCTCAAATACATAATACAAATAATACCTAAAAAGCCTCAAAAGAAATACCTCATGCACTTACAAAAAATTTCTTACTAAATGGCTCAATAAATTTTAGAAATCCTATAACATAAATGAACGATCTTTTGTAAAATAACAAAAAATGTTGTTTCTTATTCAGTTTCTATATATTCTACATAAAATTATTATGTATCTTTATGATTTTCAAAGAAGTGCCTCGTAAATTTAATCATAAATTACTGATTAAATCAACAAAATATTTGAGCTAAATATTTTTCGCTACTTCAATTTGCATTACTATTCTTCATTTTTTGAGCTAAATATTCCATTGAGGTTTACTGGATTTTTAGTTACAAGATTGCAACATTAGTTTTAAGACTGACTGATTGGTGGTGCTGATGATTTATGTGTATCTATGGAGAATGGATGAACGATGAGCTAATCAGAAAACGAAAATAGATTTTAATAGACGCATTCCAATGACGTATTGGAAAATTATCGCCCCCACTTTAGTGTGTAGTACAGGAATAGATTATTATGTTGGAAGAATAAGTTCACCGCCTCTAGCCGTGCTCATACTCATAGTAAACATTAAACAATATTATTTATAGTACAGTACAGTTTTTGGGACTAGTAGGTAGTCCAAATGACTGAATAGAATCAACGAGAATAGAATTCGTCAATGTAAAATTCCTACTACTAATCGACTCGAAAATTCTATTAGTAGATCAATATTGACTCAAAAAACCAAAATTAGATACATGATAAACATTTTGTTGCAGGAAATCATCGCTGAAAGTGTACTTTTGTATGAGTATTGAGCCATTTTGTCAATATTTTGTGCCCGATTTATTTCTAGTGTACAGTTTCTAGAAATTTAATCAATAAATAATAATGTAAGCACGTACTATATTCCCTCTTTCAAGATTGAAACCGGTTATGGTACAATCTAAACTACGATCTAATTATAAAAATAATATCAAAATCCACTGTGTTTGATTAACTAAATTTGAATGATAAATACTCTAAATATGAAATGTATAAATTAAGTTGTTACTGCTACCAAGCATTAACCAAGCTATGGAAAATCGACCATTCATGTTTCTGGACCGGTTTAGTTGGGATTTACAGCCAATCGAAGCTTCTAACTGAAAGTGGCCAATCACAGCGCTCAGCGTTTGAACACGCCCAATCAGCAACCGGCCAATCACAGCCAAGCTATGGATAATCGACCATTCATGTGTCTGGAACTGTTAAGTTGGGACGTTCGGCCAATCAAAGCTTCTAACTGAAAGTGGCCAATCACAGCGCTAAGCGGTTAAACACGCCTAATCAGCAACCGGCCAATCACAGCCAAGCTATGGATAATCGACCATTCATGTGTCTGGAACAGTTTAGTGTTGGGTTTTTCGGCCAATCAGAAGCTACCAATCGAAAGTAGTCTATTAGTAGGATTATTTTAGAATTATAAACAATGTTTATTGGATAACATAGGATTATTACAAAATTTATGTACTTCAGTTTGTTGTTCATACAAAAGAATGAATCTACAAGGTAATCACGTACAAAATATTAATCATTGTTCATGAAAATCATAGCCTAACTCGATTTTTAGTATTTCTCACAACCTGATTCCATGATACATTCTTCAATTGCTTTCAAATTTCTTCAAATTCAAATTTCAATTTTTTTCCATTTCGAAGCTCACTGCGCTTACTAAGGAATAAAACAGAATAAGAAATTGTCAAAATAACGTCTTTTTCATATTGCTACTCAATATCCAGGCTCCAGGACACGAAATTCATGTTATTAAAGATTTTTAACTGATAAGTAGCATATCCACGAAGTAAGTTTGACTAGACTATACATCTATTTGAATATAACATTATAACTACAGTAATAACAAACGTAAAATAAATATAGCTTATAGCTCATAGTTATGATAATAGCAGGTATTTTGACTAGGCTAATCACAAACACATTTGAAGATCTGTTTCTAAAATTACAAGGAACTCACCATTCTGATTAGTCAAAGTCAAAGTGTAGAGTCAACATGTTATTTATTCAAATTTCAATGAAGAAAAATTATAGGCATACAGTACAATCAAGCTCACAAACATAGTCTAATGAAGAAAATTATTAGTTTGGTGATAACATGGGCAGAGTTTGTATGAAAATTCAAGATTGCACGTTGCTTTGAACAAAATACCTACCAATTCATCATAGAAAATAGCAAAATGTCGTCAAGAGTTTTCTTTATGATCGTATGGTACCACAGAAAATGTAAAGAGATAATGTAATAGTGCTACCCACTAAATTATTATCTGTAAGGGTACTCATGATGATATTCAGAAAACTTGTTAGTTAGTGACTGTCAAATTTGGAGGTCCCATTTGTTCAACCCCCTAGAACTTCACTCTAGCTATTCATTTTGTGAAAGGGCTAGATTACTTCATTCATGGGTGGGTGAATATGAATGAATTTCCACCTCAAGGCCAACTGTGACGTACTTTGGAGTATGGAATGGGTAGGAAAAACATACACAGGCACTCTTGTCACCCTTTAATGTAATAGAGAAGCAGTATTCCCATGCGGAATTTTTTTCATAGCTACACTCAATTTTTTTAAAGCTACACTCAATGCGTAGTTATTACGCTTACAAATTTTGTTCTCATCGTTTCCATACACCTGAATTCATGCAATGTCAACAAGTCAAGCCTATTCCAAATCAAAATTACACTTGTTGACGCATTCTTGCTACTATATTTACATTTCATTGTCTGCAGTTCATTCATAGAACGCAACCCATCAATCATTCAGTTTCTAATGTAGTTGTCAACAGTGATAATGAAGAACAACGACAAACTTAACATCGTAGTTCAGTTTATATTACAACGCAACATCGCTATGAATCTTGCTTTAGAAAACAGAATGAAAACAAATCGGTTTTGTTGTTGTCCTTTGACCTGGCCAATAAACAAAATGGAGTCGTACCAATTGGTCAGCTGTACCAAAGACATAGTAGTCTTCTACTACTTATAATTTATCGAAGAAAAGCACAACACTTTAAAAGGCTAGGCGTACACCGGTTAGTCAAGACAAGTCGAGATTAGTCACGTTTAGTCACAGTAATTCACATAGTTGCTTATGAAGCAGCACACACCGATTAGTCATTGCATCAGTGTGTGCTGCTTCATAAGCAACTATGCCTACTGATGCAATGATGTACACTGATGAATGATATACAACGACAATGTTTATTGTTGGCGACTCACTAATGTTGATGGCATGTAATACAAACCCTTATAGAGATTAGGGTTGAGGTTGTGGGGTAGGGTTTAGGAACCCAATAGTTTTAAATTTTACTTTTATACTCTACCATATAGAGAAGTAAAGAACTTTACTACTTTACTTCTTTGTGACTCTACTCTCTGCGTTTGACTCTTCCAACTGCAAATCAGCAAATGTATTTTGTCTTGAGGATGATGACGATTGGAGATAACGACTGCTGTATTGAATGACGACAATGATAATGATGATGACGATAGTAGAAAGAAGAATAAGTTTGGAGGTGTGTCAAGATGACAAGACGTTGTTTGAGTTTCGTTTGTTGTGAAATACTTTGTGTGGGCGTACTGAGTTTATAGTATGCGTCGAGAGCGGTCTGTGTTGTTTCAGTCTTGCATTATAAATAGACATCAGACTCTGTGCATTGGATTAATAATGCAGGTACAGGTACAATCATTGTGCTATCAATACCTACCGGGTATTTATAGATGAAGTATGAGAATCTAGGCTAGGCGTACACCGGTTAGACAAGACAAGACGAGATTAGTCACGTTTAGTCACAGTAATTCACATAGTTGCTTATGAAGCAACACACACCGATTAGTCATTGCGTCGATGTGAGCTGCTTCATAAGCAACTATGTGAAGTACTGTGACTAAACGTGACTAATCTCGTCTTGTCTTGACTAACCGGTGTACGCCTAGCCTAAAACTGCAACACAGATTTAGCTGGAGAAGGAGAATCATTTATGACTCAAATTCATCTAGTCCGTCCGATGGGTTGATTGAAAAATCAATGTTATTCAAGAATAGACTTCAAGAGAATAACCACTTTTACAATAGGCTTGGAGTAAACAGAGAGAATGGAAGTAAAATATTATTTTTCTATACTCTCTGAGAATAGAAGATGAACCAATCTTGTATTATCTTTGCTTCAAGTTAACATGAAACTGAAACGAGTTAAAATACTTTCAAGTTGATTAATCAGAGAGAATGGAAGCGAATATTATTTTTCTCTACTCTCTGAGAATAGAAGATAAACCAATCTTGTTTTATCTTTGCTTCAAGTTGACATGGAACTGAAACGAGTTGAAATACTTTCAAGTTAAAAACATTAATGACGTATTCATTATAACTCAAGTGTTCCTGATTTTCAACAACTCATGAAATTGATTCTCGATTTATTTTTTGCTGGGGATGATGCCCACATAAGCTCTAGGCTTGTGCGTGGGTAATGGGTAGGATGATGATGAGAGATGAATGGACCTAAAGCTTTAGGTGGGTTCCGAACCACCGGTAAGAGATTTTGAAGCTCATAAATTGTATTTTGAGAAGCCGGTTACCGTAATCGTATTTATCCCATATAATAATGAAACGTGAGATGAAGGTGTTTGATTTTCACCTGTTGATTTGATCGATTTAATAAGTTTTTCTATTGTGTCGATCATTAGTTTATCGATTTTTACCTATTGATTTAATCCAATTTATGGCTTTTCGTTGTAAGATGAATTTATTAATCTCCACCAGTTGATAAAATCGAATATTGATCTATGGTTTCTATTTTGGAAAGTGATTAGGCTAATGAACGTTTAACATATTTATGACAAACTCAAGACTCAAAAGTTGCTTTTTGTAAGAGATCGATTGATAATAGTGTAAATTTTAATTCCTCTGTTTATGATCCATTCCTGTATATCATAGATGATAGATCTATCTATGACGATATATCAATGATAGATCAATTTACATATCCTGTAAATCATAGATCAATATGATATATTCCTGTCAGGCTGAATTCCTCTATGAGGCTGGATGATGCTTAATTCAAATTTATGGATTGACACAAATTAATTTAAATTCAAATTTAATTCATGGATTGCCACAAAAGAAATGTAAATATAATTGTTTTGATAATGAAATAATATGATTAACTGAATGTAATTAATGTAATAATGTATAAACTAATGTAATTAGAAGCAATAAGATGAAAATGAAAGTAATTAGTGAAGAAGAAAGCATGACGAAGTGATAGTACAGAAGAGAATGAAAATAGTGAGTGAAGAAGATAACATGTAGAAAATTGATAACAAAAGACGTAAACTTTTTTCGTTTAAAAATGTTTTACACTTGTACGTGAATTTGCCTTGAATGGCTGGGTAGATGAGCTACTCCACAGAAAATTAAAGTACATAGTGTGACGGATTACTATAAAGACTTGGTGCATTTTTATCTTCAAGGCCGACTATTGTGAATTTTTTAAAGCAATATTTATCTTTTGAGAGTATGAAGTTTATCAGACAAAATGCAAAAGAAAAAATGATAGTGTATTATCTTAGAGAAGCGACACTAGTCTTCTAATCTGTTCTCTGTGGTATTATCGAGCTGTTTGAGTGAAAATATTCTACTTCTAAAACAGAAAAACAGTTTTTTGAAATTCCAGATTTATAACAGAATTGTCATTTTATACGGCATGAACGAAAATCAATATGTAGGGGAGTAGCCTACAATAAAAAATACGTCTTAATTTTCTTGTTAAGGCTTGCGCTAGTCTATTCCTTATGTCCACACTTCGCCGATTTTGTATGCGACAATGCGACTTGCTGCATAATAATTATGCTTAAGCATTTGCTGCATGCTGTGCAGCTCACAAAATCGACCAAATTTTTATGTGGACATGGGAATTGACTATTTTATTTATTATGAATATCAATTTATCAAATGTACATGTTCAATAGAAAGAATCTCATTCTTAAGAATGAGTGTAGAACACCTCTGACATCTAGACGGCGGAATAATGAAGTTGTAACTTGAATGACCCAGTAACTGCTGCCATCTTACGACAGAATTCAGAACCTAACCTGCGTTGTGCATTGCCAACCAATCAGGGGAGAGAGGCGGAGCTTGGAGGCGTGTCTGTAAAGATTGAAGCTGTAAATCACCCAGTAACTGCAGCCATCTACCGGTCGAATTCAGAACTAGCTGAGTCATTCATTGCTGGCCTATCACGAGATAGGCAGCTTGCAGCTCAGATGAATACGAGGTAGCTTTGTTATTTATCTTGTGATAATAAGATAATTTCTCATAATTTTATGTAGTCAGGTAGATTTTAATACACATTTTCAGGCATTAATTTTCCAAAAATCCCACCAGCCCTTCCATATATCTAGTGCGGGGGGGGGGGTACGTTGACCTAACCGGCTACCAATTGTAATCTAGTTCTTCAAGACCCCCCCCCCCAACCCTATTCCTGGCTACGCCCTTGCCTACCATAAGCAGCTCTGATGTATTCTCCAACAGCAATGTTATGTTATCCTTTATTTGCAATGATGTCTAGTTTGTTACACACAATTACATGTAATGACACACTCCTTCAATTGATTCCAGTGTCAACACATAGGTATTGTAATTTTATTGTCATTCTCTATAATTTGATTTAGCCAGTAGTTTTATAGATATACATTATATATAGTTATAGTATTTACATATATAGTATTTATATATTAATGTATAGTATTTTACAGTTATATCATAGAGAAAGTATTACACGAGCATTATAAACTTGAGTATTGCTTTCTTTATGTTATTTTCATCCTCACTTTGATCATTACTCCAAAAATCTCTCATTCCCGCAGGACTCAAGGACAGTACTTAGAATTTCACCCAGCTCTTTTTTCAAACTTTCTGTGAGAAACGTGAGTAGTCTGACCTTACCCTAGTTCCGCTAAGTGCTGCTCTAACAGCGAAAGATTTGAAGACTTCTGGATCATTTTGTCTCCCCACTAACTTATCACGTTTGTTGTCATAGTTGTTTCAAAAATAGATCAACTTTCTTCATTGACAGGTCCTTGAAAATGTGAACAATTCTCCAAACTTCGATGAACTTTTAAAACTAGATCTTAATGTTTTTCTAAAAATAAGTGAATTCCATTTCTTCTAATCTACAACTACATAATTATATTCATGACGCTTGGCATTAGATAGATAGAGAGATATTATTTCTTTGCCATCGTACTCTACGGTCGTCAGCAACGTCAAGAAATGATATCTCTCTACCTATCTGTCTATCTAATGCCAAGCGTCAAATTAAATTGATGTCACTGTACCTTTCTCCTTTCGGACTCCAATAACATAAAATTCTCCGTTTTTGAAATATTAAAAAATTCAAGATATTATTCATAAATTCTATTTTATTCTATAAGTTTCTATCATTTTAATAAATCTCATCCATCTGAGCGATTCTCCAGACTTGAATTGTAACTAACTTCAATACGAGTTCCATATCTGTGAACATGACTATTACTTGAACGAAGTAAGACCTCTAACCAAGATTATAACTTGAACGTGGGTTTTGTAGACTGGTGTAGGCCTGAATCTCTGCGGTTGATAGAGTCAAGAGAAAGTTGTTTCCTCTGGTTGTTGCACTGTGAATTGCTGCGTAGATGCAGGCATTTTATTGCTTCCAGGTATCAGGTATTTCTTTAGAATGCGCGACCTTCCTGGCTGTTATTAATTGGCTGGAGGACGACGCTTTTGCTTCAAATAAGGCATGCGTCTTAATACTGGCGCACCACAAGAGGCATGCAATTGATCAATTCATAATTTTTTTTGCAATTAAATTCATTCTTTTTCCAATTAAATTAATTCGAACTAATTCTACAATCTAAAAATAGATAACTGTTTGTTACTCGAAATAAATTTTTTATCATTCGTAGAAGTTTTACCGGGTTATCAGTTCTATCAGTTCACCATTGCAATAAATTTTGAATGTATTCTTTTGTTCAAGTTGTTTCATGTTTATTTCATGAGGTTACCAATCCTCTTGCAGTATTTAAATTGAAAGTATTATGCAAGCCCAAATACTATTGTATAAATTAATGAATCAATTTCAAAATACATGTTTTGCTTATTATAATCTAAATTTGCCGTGTCTTGGAAACACTCTGCCATTTTAACGAAAATCAAATTGAATCTAACTGCCGTAAAATGATGTCATCTAACAAAACCAATAATCGAGTCTGACGTCATTTAACGATGGTTAAATCCAATTGGATATCCGTGAAAATGGCCGATTATCTCCAATTACAATTCATGTTCATCCTCACAGAGTTCAGATCAACACCTACAGAATCACATTGTTTAAATACAAAAAACCGTTTCATCACAGGAAATTAAGTAATAAATTGCGTTCACGTACCAATCCGGCCCCTTAGCAATCTTGTCTGTGCACGTAATTTGGATCTTGCAGTATTTCGATTTGTATTCACGACACGAATGACGATTGATCCAAAGCAACCTGTAAATTGCATTAGGCTGAGTGCAATGTCCTTTCCACTTTCCTCTTCTATTTCAATTTACCTTTCAACTTGCAGCTTTGTAATAAAGCATGCACTGGAGTGTAATAAATGTGCAGTCAAATGCGAATTATTACATTCGCTATAATAGTTACACTTATTGAAGTTGAATAAGTGTATGCTTGGAGTTCATGATGCATCCAAGAAATTTTGTCTCTGGCGAGTAGGAAGTACAGTAAAGTAGTACAAAATAGTACTAGTAATAGTAAATAGTAAGTAGTATAAATAGTACTAGAAGTGTAAGTACAATAAGTACTGTAGTACCAGTCTAATAAATACATACATAATTATAATAAATACATGTTTCTACATCATCGAAATTGGGAAGTTTACTCCCGAGTAAGTTCTGTATGGTTTGCACCGCAGGCATAGAGTATTATAGTGCGATTCACGTCAAGAAGTCAGCATTGCTTAGATGGGAGTTTGCTATCCTTGTTCAGCACAAGGCAGTTGCTGATGTCTCTATCCTATTCGCACTGTGCATAGTTGTCGCACACAGTCCCAACAAACACGTTTGGTGCAGTTTTCTCTTTCTCTCTCAATTATTATCTGTTATTAAATCTATTGTATGTCAATAAGGCTCTTCATGGAGTTTTCTGTGAGCTTTTGTATGTGAATAAATGAATGAATAAATCAATAAACAATGAAACTTGGCATCAATGCTCCTCATATAAACAATGCTGACTTCTTGACGTGAATCGGACTATAGAGACAATCATTTTTCTCAATTTCAATTCCTCATTACTAAGATAGAATTGTCTTTGTACCATCTACTAGAAAAAAAGGAAAAACTATGAAAATTTTATTATTTCATCTTCTCTGGAGTCTGCGTATAGTCTGCATGATTTGCGCACCCACCCCTCCATTCTATTCTATGATGATCTTTGGCCCACCCGAAATTACATCGCTCCCAACATCATTTCCCACGCAATTTTGTTGTTTGTTTTTGGCGAAACTTTGCAAGACACATGCTGCAAATTCCATTTTTCAACGTCACCATAATTCCGGCGCCTGACTGGTCGAAAATAGCAACAGTGCTAATTTTACAAGAGCAGCTAGCTATTTTCATCAATGGCAACCAGAACCAGAAGTAGCGGTTGTCAGAGTAGAGGCTCTGTAGTGTAGAATATGGCTTCAACTTCAAGTTTGCGCGAAAACACACCGTTACGTCACTGCTATCAGCTTCAGATGAGTCTAAAATTACCCTGCAACTGGATTACATTTGTTTGCTGACAAAATATGGTAGGTATAGCAGGATCATTTTAACTTGTCAGAAAACAGCTGTTTCGGTTATAAGTAAACAGTGATTTTGACACAATAATCAAAAGGCTTAAAAGTCTTAAAGACCTTTCTAGAGAAGACCTTTCAAAGAATCACTTTTTAAAAAACCTCTTCAATAATCTGCGAGATTCAGCATTTGTAGGTGAAGTATTGTGATATTGCTCGTCGAAACATATGTTTTCTGACAAGTTAAAATGATCCTGCTATAGATAAATGAATGACTCTATTTTTTCCACTTTCTACATTACAAGGTAGCTTGGTTTTGTGGAAATTTTGTGGAAGTCCTCAGACATCCTAGCTTTGAAATAATGTTAATTTATGAACTTCAGAATAACAGACAATACAAGGAATCATGTACTATGTATTCAAAAGGAATGTACTAAGAATTCAAAGGAACAAGTACAAATGAGATAAATGTAAGTTGAATATATCTTATTTTCGAGAAGTCTAATATTCTTCTTATAATTATACTAATATAGTTTATCTAGATGGTGTTAATAGTGTATACTCTTTGTACTATATCTATACATGCACTGTATATAGGGCCTACACTATATAATGTATTATTTATCCTTTATTTTGTATTTTAGAAGAGAATCATTGATTCTTCCAGATGAAAGTAGCCTATTACAAGATCTAACAATTATTTCAACTTTCATATTCCTCATCATCCAGAGAAAATTTGTTCCAATGTGATCAAATTTTCAACGATTTCATTGTTAAGCTCCTCCCATTGTAGGTGAGACTAGACTCAGAAACAACCAATCGTAGAATGATGCAAAAACAACTCAGGCGGCCATTTTCTCAAACAGAAATCGCTCAGCCAATCAGAGTTCAGATTCGTCCATTTTGTTTAAGAAATAGTATCAAACAGAAATCGCTCAGCCAATCAGAGTTCAGATTCGTCCATTTTGTTTAAGAAATAGTATTCTGCCAATAGAAACGCTTCTTAAAATGTTAGTAAGATCCAACTTGATATTTACTTGAAACTTATGATTTTAATAACCGGTTTGATTCAGATTAGTGTAATAATACTAAAATTGTTGCAAAATTTTATATTTTTCTCAATTTAGGCTATATTCAATAATAATAAGTTTTATATTCAGTATACTTATCTTATATTTCTCTCACAACTTTGTGGATGTTTATATATAAACAATTGACAAATTTGAAGTTGAGAAATATTTTAGCTTTTCAAAATAATTTGCATTCCTATTTATTTCATTTGTTTTTGTAAATATCAATTACCTTTCTTTACTATGTTAGTTGTTTGAACCGCCATTGCTATGATGTTTGTAGAAACCGCCCATTGTGGGAGGAGCTTATCTAGGCCAATTGCAGTCGTTCACCTTGATAGGCCATTCAACTGCCAATCACAGCGCTTGGTCTCGAGTATAAATTCTGCTACTCTGTACTTTAGTTCTAGATTACCAGAGATTGATAATGGTATAACAATAGCTTGTCCAAAGGTATTCAAAACTCTACTAAGACAATAATAACTTTAGTTACTAAGTTCAATGTATCTTTATGCTGAAGATGAATGGTACATTGTTCATCATAAATATTGATTGAATTTCAGGATTTTTTAAAAATGAACAGTAAAAAACTGAAGTAACAATTATTACAGTAATATATACTGGCAATTGAATGTCAGTATTGCAATTGAATACACTCCATACAACAATATCGAACGTTGTTGAGCAATATTTACGATCTCAACTACGTACTGTACTTCTGAGATCAATGAATGAATCAATGGATTACGCACAATACTCATCATCCGATGAGTATTTCCCCACTTCATTCAAGTTTTCTGGCATCATGCCTATAGTTAGATTGAAATAATCAAGTGGCAGGTGTCACTGCAATAAAGTAGTTCTAAGGTATTCAATTGGATAGAAAAAGGAAATTTGTTGGAAAAACTCATTCAAATGAAGATTGCATGGTGATGAGTTAATCTAGAAAACTCTAGAAGGTAATGCATGACCTTGGATGTAAACCGGATTACATAATCAAGTAGTATTTAAGAAGTTTTCCCAACAAAATCGTTACACATCAATTAGTTTCCTCCTTACTGAGAATATCTTCTATTCCGGTTGAATCATCATGAATTAGCATACAAGTAATTAGTTTTTTTTTCAAGTTTATAAGAACTTGATCATGAGCACTAAACTTAATACTGTATCTTGTCTGTGGTATGAGTGAGAGGAATTGTTTCCTCATTATTCTTTTTCAATAAGTAAATTGATTTTGTTGATCCAAATTCAAAATAGAAGGAATTACAAAAGAATTCATAAAAATAGTAGTACCAATCAGTGACCACATAATTCAAATCTGAATAATTTATTGGATAAAGTGATTCATTAATAATATATTTTATAATATTCATGACTCACTTGAGTTGTGTGGTCGCTGCTCTTAACACTTCAGAAATACATAATAAATACTATCTGATTCAATTTGACGCTTGGCATTAGATAGATAGAGAGATATTATTTCTTTGTCATCGAACTCTATGGTCATCAGCAACGTCAAGAAATAATATCTATCTATCTAATGCCAAGCGACAAATTAAATGAATCTGATTATTCTTTAAAATGAATATGAATTTCAAAGGAGGAAATTTATGTTTTTCAAATCACCTACAACTCATAAACAATTTTTTTTTCAAATACCAGCCCAAAAGAATTATTGTGTGAGGAGGAAGTAAATTTTTCAAACTCAGTTCCTATTTATAAATTTATTTCTGACTTGTCCAATCTTTCGATTTACAGAACCTCAATCAATCACGCAATATTCAACAATGAATGATAGTTATATAAATAGTAATAGTATACTATTGCTTGTTATAGTTAGCGAGATAAAAATACTAATTGAAATCGACAGCATGCTTCAGTTGAGCAAATTTATCGCATGCTATAATTTAGCAACTATAGAAGCTCGGCCACAGTTGGCATTGCGCTCATCTAATTGTCTAAAATGGCAGGCTCCATAGCAATTTGTTCGCAGAAGACGTTTAGGGTTTTTTATTGAATCTTTTAACGAATGAAAAATTAGCACGAGACGGCTCTTCAGTTACATCGTAACAATAATCTAATCTCTAGAAATATTATTCTGACAATGAAACGTCACTAGGCCAATTATGATTTTTTAGATCGTGGAGCTATTTAAAAATATGCTGGTTGGAGTTTTGCGTTGTTTCTCTCTGTATGTGTTTTGGTACAATTTGTGTTATTGCGTACTATGAACATAAGGGTTGTATTTGATCTTCTTCTCCTTCTTCTTCTTCTTCTTCTTCTTCTTCTTCTTCTTCCTATCAGGGTTTAGGCATCTCTGCCTGTTCCGAACCTCATATCCATCCATCGTTTCCTTGGACGCCCTCGGTCTCTCTTGCCTTCTGGGTAGTAGTTGAGAATTAATTTTGGTAGCCTGTCTTCCTCCATTCTATTCACATGTTGGTACCATTTTAAAAGCTACTCTGAGATATCTTTTCATTTATAGAGAAGACATTAATATTTTATTTGCTATTTGATTGTATTTGATATGAGCCAAATTAGTGCAAGGCATATATAATATTCTTACCAATAAAATTACTTATTATTCATTATTATTACTTATTATCACTATCGCCCATCATTACTCATTAATTTATTACCATTTAATTACTTATTATCGCTACTTTTGTAAATAGTTTTTTTTTATCAAATTCATCATTTCTTGGAATTAGATCCAAAAAAGAGAGCCTGTTTTTAAAAATTCTACTGTTGGGTACCACATTGTTTTCATAGTTTTGAAACACAATTCGAAGGGTCTCATCATGTGCTTACATGTGAGGAGAAGGAGGAAAAGGAGGAGAAGGAGGAGGAGGAGGAGGAGGAGGTGGAGGAGGAAAATATTGCTTTTGATAATGGAAATAGGACCTCTTTAATTGATTTTATCTCATTGATTTATTTATTTATTGTGTTTCAAAATATTGATGTGTTACAGTTGTGATTATTTTCGTATTAGATAATATTAATGCACTGATATTATCACATGACATAAGACTATAGTCTATGTGACTGTATTCTGTTCATTTGTGATATTTTAATTGTCTATTGGATTTGATCATTTCAGTCATGTATATTTTCGTTTATAGAGCTTATAATATAAATAACACGATCTTTCTAGGAATCGTGAAACCAATTTAGCCAAAGATCGTTCAGAAGCATTCTCCATAAAAGAAGAAAGTAGAGAATTATTAGAGTTTTTATCTTTACAACCTATTAATACGAATGTTTGACTAACATTTTGTTATCAAAATTAGGAAGATAATCCGCGTCAAAAATTGAAGTGAAGGTCAGAGATAGTGTTATTGGAAGCATCAAGTGCTTTACGATATAAATGTCGCCTTTTTCTATTCAGCCAAGTGTTAATCTTCAACAGGAAAAGAGAGGAGTTGGAAAAAATAAGATAAAAAACCAAAAGGATGGGGAGTAGAAAAGAAGGAGATAGAGAGATGAGGAAAGAGAACAGCTTCGACTATTTTTGGACATCGGTGCGGTTTTGGACAACTTGGATTGTTGACAAAAACTAGAAAGAACATTTCTAAAGAGCTATGTGCAACAAGATTAATTTTAAACTCTGGTTTCAAAAGCAAGCAAGAGCTTGTCTGTGTGTTGCCAAACAGTTCAAGCCCCTGTGAGGAGGGTGAGGGATAATTTGGAAAAAGGAAGATGAGGAAGAAGGTGGAGAAGATGAAGTAAAAGAATAGGATGGGGAGGAAGAGGAGGAGGAGAAGGTGAAGGTGAAGGAGAAGGATAAAGAGGAGGAGGAGGAGGAGGAGGAGGAGGAGGGAGGAGGAGGAGGAGGAGGAGGAGGAGGAGGAGGAGGAGGAGGAGGAGAAGGAGGAGGAGGAGAAGGAGGAGGAGAAGGTGAAGGAGGAGGAGGAGGAGAAGAAGAAGGAGGAGGAGGAGCAGGAGGAACAAGAGGAGAAAAGGAAGAAGAGGAAAAAGAACAAGATGAAGAAGAATTAAAAAGAAGAATAGGAGAAGAAGAAGAAGAAGAAGAAGAAAAGAAGAAGAAGAAGAGAAGAGAGGAAGAAAGAGTGTAGGAATGGAAGATAAGACGAAGAAGAAGGAGAAGGAGGAAAGAAAAGAGGAGGAAGGAAGAGGAGGAACGAGGAGGAAAGGAGGAGAAGAAAAGAGAAGAGAGAGGATTTAAAGAAGAGGAAGAGAAGATGAAGAAGAAGAAGAAAAAGGAGATACAAAGAAGAGAGGAAAGGACCTTGAAGAAGGAGAGGCAGAGGAAAAAGAAGAGTAAAAGGACAAAGAAGAGGAGAAAGGGGAAGAAGAGGAGGAGGAGAAGGAGTAGAGGAAGGAGGAGGAAGGAGAAGAGGAGGAGGAGAGGAGAGGGAGAGGAGAGGAGGAGTAGGAGGAGGAGGAGGAGTAGGAGAGGGAGGAAGGAGGGAGAGGAGGAGGAGAAGAGGAGAAGGAGTAGGAGAAGAAGGAGGAGAAAAAATGTAGGTAGGAAAAGGAAGACATTCCTCCCTCAGCCTGACTTACCTCTAGAAGGTCCCCTCCCCTTAACACCCACGCCACAGAGCGCAAATGAGGAAGTGTAATAAAATGAAAGCGGAAGAGTTGAAGAGAACGAATAAAAAGTTTGGCCGTGAAAATGAGTTGAAGTTCTTTGCAAGACTAAATTGGCTGGCTACATTGGCGGATGACAGTCTTCAATGTTTGACATTGGTTTAGTGCAGGGATGTCCAGCAGCTAGAAATAAAATTAGAATTTTTTCTTGAAATCATACTCATTCTTGGTTGGTTTATTGCATAAGTGATTGATATGATAAATCATATGTTATTTTCGTAGTTAACGATTTCTTATTTGGTTCGTGTTGTTGATTCGTTTAGCTAGAACTCATGTTAAATTTCATTTGATTACTCTACAAATGAAGAGTTTATTAATTTCTATTTAAGAAGAGAAGAAATATAAAATGAATATGTTGAAGAATGAGAATCCGAGGAGGTAGAACAAGAAGAAGCACAAGGAAAACTAAAAAAAAAGAGAAGAACAAAAGTACGACTCAATTAGAAGACGAAGGAGGAGAAGGAGGAGAACTATATGCAAGAGGAGAAAAAATAATGAGAAAATATGAAGGAATAGAAGAAGATGAAGGAGAAGTAGAAGAAGATGAAGAAGTTGAAGAAAAAGAACACGAAGGAGTAGGAAAAGAAAATTAAGAAGAAAAAATAAGAAGAAGATAGAGAAGAGAAAAAAGAAGAAGCAAGAATAAGAAGAAAGAATGCAAAAAGCAAGAAAAAGAAGCAAGAGGAAGCAAGAAGAAGAAAAGAAGATGAACAAGAACAGGAACAAGAAAGATGCAAGAATAAGAACAATAAGAGGAGGAGGAGGAGGAGGAGGAGGAGGAGGAGGGAGGAGGAGGAGGAGGAGGAGGAAAAGGAGAAGAACAATATGCAAGGGGAGAAAAAATAATAAGGAAAAGAAGAAAAGGAAAATATGAAGGAGTAGAAGAAGATGAAGGAGAAGTAGACGAAGATGAAGAAGCAGAAGAAGAACACGAAGGAGTAGAATAAGAAAATTAAGAAGAAAAATAAGAAGAAGATAGAGAAGAGAGAAAAAAAGAAGAGAGAATAAGAAGAAGGATGCAAAACCAAGAAAAAGAAGCAAGAGGAAGCAAGAAAAAGAAGCAAGAGGAAACAAGAAGATGAACAAGAACAGGAACAAGAAAGATGTAAGAATAAGAACAATAACAACAATAACAAGAAGTAGTGGAAGAAGAAGAAATGAAGAAGGAAGAAGAAGAAGAAGAAGAAGAAGAAGAAGAAGAAGAAGAAGAAGAAGAAGAAGAAGAAGAAGAAGAAGAAGAAGAAGAAGAAGAAGAAGAAGAAGAAGAAGAAGAAGAAGAAGAAGAAGAAGAAGAACACGAAAAAGAAGTAGGTGGATGAGGAAAAGAAGAAGAATAACTAGGAAAGAGGTGTCGGCTGTCCGAGGCAGAGTCTATTTTTAGTTCAGTATTGGCCTTTCAAGGCTATTCTGGCAACGCCTTTCCTCCTATATGCCTTTCCAACGTCTGCGGTTCAAGTTGTAGTCTGCAACTCCCATCCCACAAACCAGCCGACTGCAACCAGGCTACCAGAAAAAGTCATCTCTCTCTTGCCATGGCTACATTGTTGGCAAATTTCTCAAAACATCGATGTTTGCTGGTTGATACATCGATTGATCGATCGATGATACATCGAAACCAGAGGTAATCGAAATATTTAGTAAGTCTATGATCGAAACATAGATCTATGATAATATTACATTTAAATCTTTGTATGATAAGTACGAAAAACAATGTATGAATGTACAGTATTGAAAAATCGATGGCATGTATAAAAACCGTTTTAGCGATGTATCCGCTAAACATTTATAGCCTATATCTGAGGCGTCTTTCATGAAAATTTAGAAATCCTATAGGAAGTGTAAGGATGTGGTCAGAAAAGTAAGAATAGAACAGTTTCAAATATCTGTTTCCTAAACAACAGGAAATGATCAAGTTTACCTCAGTAATCTTCAATAAAAATCATCGTTTTATTCTGTTTTCCGTTTTCTAGTGATAGTTCTATGATGGTTATTCACTACATTGAAGGTTTAACCGAATGTTTGTTTGAAGTAATATTATAGACTAATCTTGGCTCAAACTGAGAATCTACATTTCAAAGAAATTTGAAACTAGAAAGAAGGAAATGTTATATTGCAACAACTATTCAATTGCTTTTGAATCAATATAATTAATTGAACGAAATTCCTAATTGATAATGCTGTATGTATAATTCATATTTATAATTTCCTTCTAGCTATTATTCTGTTGTCAATATTCGCAGTAGCGGAAGTCTTCAGAGTATTGTCACAGAGAACAGACTTGACTAATACTTTAGTATTGCTTCTCTATGGTATTTTATGGCATTATTAATGAGGAATTTCGTTCACATTATTGATTCAACATTAGAATTTACGACATGCAATCATAATTTACTGGAATAACACAATTATTACTCACTGGACTGAAGCGCTTTCGTTCAATTAATTATTAAAAGTTGAAACTGTTGTTCTGGAAAACTTAGTTGAAAGGAGTATACGACCCTAGTGATGAAAGCTGAAAACCCCCCGTGTTCTAGATCAGTGCCGAAAAGATCATGATCTAGATTTATATTTATATATTATGGTATGTGTAATAATTGAACTAATAAAATAAGAGATTGAACGTTCTCTATATTCAACCACACCCAACTCAGTGCTATGGAATGTCTCTAATTATTTCCACCTGTTGTAACAAGGTGGACAGAGCAAATTTTAGCAAACAAGATTCTAATGAAACTAGAACCAAAATTAAACGCACTGTAATTACCACAGAGAGAGAATAGAAGTAAATCTCTAATGGAAGTAATTCTTCTTCTATTCTCTGGTAATTACTGTGAATAGAAGTGGAATGACCCTTTTCGTCTGAAATTGTTGGAGTCGGTTAAGTGGTATCTCGTCCCAGGGGACCAGCGTAAAGAGGAAAAGATAATAGAAAGAGATGGAGAAAGAGAGGAAGAGAGAGTGAGTGAGAGAGATTGAGAGTGTGAATGAGAGATAGAAAAGTAGAAGAGAAAACTACGGGAATGCTGTCGGTTGACCTTGGGCAAGTACCCACTATTTTCTCTCTCACTCTCTCTCACTCGCTCTCTCTCTTCCTTTCTCATCAGCTCCTTCTTTCTCCACTTTCTGTCTCTTTCATCCGTAATTTCCATTATTTCTCCTTTTGCATTTTCTGTATTTTATATATTCTTACTTACCTTTCAGTTCTTACTAATATCCTGTCATTCATTTCTTCTCATACTCTCACGTTACACATCTCTCTTCAACTTTCTTTCATCTTCATCTTCTTTCTCTTTTCTTCTCCATTGTTTCTCTTAATTTGACATACTCCTTCACACTCTCTCACTCACTCTCTTTCTCTATCTCTGTTCTTCTTATTTTTACTCTAAATTGTTTCACTTCATTCATTTCTCTTTAACTTCCAAATAATTAAAACTAATACCTTTTTTCTTTATCAATATCCCACTTTCTTTTGTATTCTCACACTTATTTCCTTTTAGGCTTTCATCCCTTTCTCGATCCCTCTTATGCTTTCATCCTTTTATTCAATTCTTCTCATTTCAACACCACTTCTTGTATTTCACACGCTTCCTACACGATTGTCTTCAATTTTTTCTCTCCCACTCTGTCTCTCTCTGACCTGTCTCTCTTTTTTCTCTCTCTCTCTCCGCTCTCTTTCTCCGTCATTCCTACTAATTTCCACACTTCCTGTATTTCTTACTCTTCATAATTAGTATAGATTTTCCGATTCCTCTCTCAATTTTATCCAACTACTCATTTCTATTTTCGTCCTCTTCATGCTCTGTCATTCTATTAATTCTGATCTTAGTAATTGATGTAATTATCTCTAAACACTGTATTTTTCTCTCCACTCCCAATTCTTCTCTCACTCCTCTCTCTCCTCTTCTATTCTTTTCTCGTCTCATCAATCACGTCTTCATCTTTTATCAACTGTCTTCTTTCTTTTCTTTCCCATTATATACTTACTCGTCTTACTCTATCTCTTCTCTTCAGCTCTCTCTCACTCTTCTTTCCGCAACACCCTTCTTCATTTTCTCCCTCTCATTTCTTCTCATTGTGTTCTCGATAATCCACCTCTCTCCTTCATCTCTTCTCTTTCAGGACTCACTCACTCTTTCCTCTTTAATTTGCCACTCTTTCTTTCTCATCTACATCTCCCCTTATTCTCTTTAGCTTTCTCTCTCTTCTCCTTCCGTGACATCCTCTCTTCTTCTCTTCTCTCTAGCTCTCTCTGTCACTTCTTCTTTCCGCAACACCCTTCTTTCTTTTGTCCCTCTCATTCCTTTCCATTGTTTTCTCAATAATCTCCTCTTATTTTCTCTCTCCTTCTCTGCTTCAATCTCTCTTTTCTCCCCTTTCATTTCATTATCCCCCATCAAGTTCTCAATAATCTATCTTTCTCCATCAACGCTTTATTCCTCCTACTCTTCATCACTTCCTCTTTCACCCTCTCTTCTTTTCCCTCTTTCATCACTTTGTCTCTTTCCTTCCTCAACTATTTTCAATTGTCGCTTACTTCCTTTAACTCATAATCACTCTTACTCACTCTCTCTCTTATTTTCTTCTTCCCTCTCTTCTTCCTCCTCTTTTATAACTTCTTCTGTCTTCTTCCTTAACTCTTCAATCGTCGCTTTATTCCTCTAATCAATCTCTCTGCTCTCACTCTCTCTCTCCTCTCTCTCTTCTTCTCCCTCTTTTATCACTTCATCTCTCTTCTTCCTTAACTCTTCAATCGTCGCTTTATTCCTCTAATCAATCTCTCTGCTCACACACTCTCTCTCTCTTCCTCTCTATCTTCTTCTCCCTCTTTTATCACTTCATCTCTCTTCTTCCCCAACTCTTTTCACTTGACGCCGCTTCCTCTGCGATTGTTCCCCTGCGCTGTCTCGCGGAAATGTATAACCGGGCGAGGCTGATGCTGATCGCAAAGAATGTCTTCAATAATAATATGCGTCGTAGCATAGAGAAGCGATACTCTCTTCGTCTAATCTGTTCTCTGTTCTCGTAGTAACCGAACAATATAATGCCCAACATAGAAGAAATAACAATACATGTTGACATGACTGGTCTGTTTTTTCGGCATGTTTACATCACTGTCAATTTCTCAAGCTATGGCCTGTAGATGTTTTCCATTTTTATTGAAAGTGTTTTCATAATTTTCTGGGAGAAAAACGTTGAAAGGTCATGTCTGGTATGTTTTCATAATTTCCTGGGAGAGCAGCATTGAAACGTCATGGTTTTCCACGAGAAAGATGTTAGACTATACACTATCAAGCAATGTTAGGCTAGGCGTACACCGGTTAGTCAAGACAAGACAAGACGAGATTAGTCACGTTTAGTCACAGTACTTCACATAGTTGCTTATGAAGCAACACACACCGATTAGTCATTGCATCGGTGTGTACTGCTTCATAAGCAACTATGTGAATTACTGTGACTAAACGTGACTAATGTCATCTTGTCTTGCCTTGACTAACCGGTGTACGCCCAGCCTTACTGTATAGCATTTCAAATTTCCATTCATTGAAATGTACGTAGTGTAGTGTATTCATTGGAATATGTAGAGAAATATTTTGAATATGTAGGATATGTTCATTGTAGTGCAGTGAGTTAGCTTACAACATAGCATGCAACTATGATTTAGTGCATGCTATGTTGCAAGTGATAAGTTATCACTGTTCCGGCCCATATTATTTTATTATGTCATTCAATCATCCTTAATATTTTCAAAAAAATTATGTTAGGTAGCTTTATCCATATCTAAATTTAGCAACTATCCATTCATTCATCCATCACGTACATATAAAGTGATTTAAGTGACATTGTAAGTGTTTTTTTTGTAAAGAGTCTTAAATGGCAGTGGGTTAAGTAGTCAGTCATCTTCATCACTGAAAGCAGCCAATTTAAAAGAATTTAGTGTTAAATGTTGCAATCAACAACTGATTTATCGTTTTCACATCACCTTTCAATAATACTACTCAATGAAGCCATACTTTGTCAATGAATCACAGAGTTATTTAAGACTCCATTTTAGTATGGTAATAAGCCGGTCACTCGTCAAGGCCATCTGAATAATAATGTAAACATCACGTGATGTCTGCCATACACTACATCAATCCACTGCTTACATAAATCATTATTATGCTATAATAATTTATGATTTCCTCATGAGTCACAGTGATTTCCTGGCTATAAATAACGATATTTTATGATTAGTTTTTGTTTTTATATTCTACTTGAAATTAAAATTTATTACACTAAAGTACAGTATTTTTACTTTTTCATAATACCAATCATCTATGTACGCTTGTACGGTAGTAATTTCAGTATCAGTAACTCATGTTGAGACTCACTTATGAATTTTGTAATTATTTGCCTGTGGTTTGAAATCACCTAGATCTTATTTGAGTTTTTCCAGAAGAATATGTGTAGATACACTCATGAACAAAACTATTCCTCTTGAAACCGAGTTTAGTAGGCTATATCTTCATGTAGTAATAATATTAAAGTTACATTACATTAATTTCAGGCTAACTTTTATAAACCACTTTTAATTGAAAAACCTATTTTGTCACTTGAAATAGAAAATTTATTTTGAAGTTCTACTAAATGGTATATGCAGTTAGTAGGCTACATGCAAAGTAGATTAGTATAACATGAAAAAGCTCAGATAGAATGCTGTGTTCAAATTTTTTAAATGAGAGCATTGTTAAATCAATAACAAGCATATAAGCAAATTTCTACTCCATTGTTTCTCGATAGTGAATAGTGTTAGAAATGTCTAGTGATCTCACACAAATTTATTTTTTACCATTTGAAATTGCATTGTTTTCTAAAATTGTAAAATAGTCATGAAAGTTTCATGTGTGATCTCACACTATTATTCCTCATTTTAATCATTTTAGTTGATTGAAAATAAATTTTTGATGAATAAATTGAAGTCTGTGGTTTAATGCTAAACAAAGTGAAGAAGTTAGACCCAATATGGAGTTTCCATAATTGCTTATAAACTCATGTTAACCAGTACAAAAGGATCCAATTACTGCTGTTAAATTGCAAGCCAATATTCCACTTCACTAAGCTTCAATACTCTCTTATTTACCCCTGGCTGGAAAACTAATTTTCTCAGCAGTCAACGCTTTTCATGGAGAAAATTGTGTGATAATAGTCGTCAAGCCAGGTGACATGATAATGTCAGCTAGTGAATAGGAAAATTTACTGAGAGGAAAATTGCTCTCCCATCGATTTTATTATTTGAATGAAAGAGTTATAACGATGATTGTGACTAAAAAAAGTTGTTGGGAAAATTGTAATCTGGAAGAAAAACTAGTAGGCTTATGAAGTTTTAAATTTATAATTTTAGTTGTATTGATTGTGATTGATTGGATTATATCTTGTAAAGTGGACTGTACTGTATGTATTGTAAGGCTAGGCGTACACCGGTTAGTCAAGACAAGACAAGACGAGATTAGTCACGTTTAGTCACAGTACTTCACATAGTTGCTTATGAAGCAACACACACCGATTAGTCATTGCATCGGTGTGTGCTGCTTCATAAGCAACTATGTGAATTACTGTGACTAAACGTGACTAATCTTGTCTTGACTAACCGGTGTACGCCTAGCCTAAGATGAGAACACTGGTCGTTCACTGGAACCGTTTTAGTCCGAAAACGTCCGACGTCCGAACAACTTTCCATTTAATTCAATGTTATCATTCGGACGTTCAATTTTTCGAAATTATCAACGAATTTTTATTTACTGTATTTTAAAATCAATAACAAGCACCAGTTTGCGATTAAACTGGTGTATTTCTCCGTAGCTAATTTTATGGAAAAATTAACAATAAAATAAATAATAGACCTACTAGTGATACCATCATGAGTGGTAGTACAAAGTGCATGACAGACATCGGTATTTTTAAGAACAATATTTTTATCAGCTTCAAACTCATATCTTTCTACTTAGTCCAATATCATCATTAAGCCGGTCTCAAAACAAATTTCAACCACCAATTTCCTACTGTATCAAGCTGGCCGAAATGTTGGCACCACTTACAAAAACAACAATTTTTGACGGCGAGCCTACTTATTTTGGCAGCTCGCTCCGACTAGCTGTGCAAGTCGGTTTGGCTTGTTCAATATTCAGATACAGCGCCACGCTAAATATTATCACTAAATGTTTAGTCGCAATCTGAAGCACTCAATAGACGTCATTGATTCTATTTTCATAGCTATAGTTTAGCACTTGTGCAAAATAAAATCCTAAATTGAAAGCAGATAAGTCTTGTCCGCTTCAATTAAATCTGCAGCATTTGTGATAGCCAAAAGCGACAAGAATCGACGATATTCGGAATTGGAATAGTAGGTCTATCATTACTATGGGAACTTGGCATGTAGCCATAATTTATCATGTGATTGCTATTGTTATTATAGCGTATCTACTCAAAAATAGTTGAATTGAGATATTGAAGCAAAGTCGTAATAGTAATCAAATATAGGTCGTAAGTGATATAGGAATATTTATAGACTGCTTGGATGGATATTGTAAAATTGGTGAAAAAATGACTTTGAGGTCAAGTCCACTTAAAAACTTTTATTGATTGTTTTGAAGAATTGAGTTGAATGTATTTATCTCTTTCTTGATAAAAACAAAATATAGTAATATAACAGATAGCAGTGCGAGGCCAAAAACCCTTACCGAAGAGGAAGAGCTATATCTATATGAAGAAGGGAGGGATATACAAAAAAAGTATCAGTATTTAGTACTGTACTTGTAATGAGGGAAAGCAATTATCAAAGAGTTTCAACACATGTTAGAAAAAATGAGAGTGGAGAGTAAAAGTAGGAAGTAAAAGACAGTAGAGAGATGAAAGAATACAAGGGATCATAAGAAAAGTCATAGCATGTAAGAAGAGAGGAGAAAAGGAGAGAATGAGCGAGAGAAAGAGAAGGAAAAGAAGATGGTAGAGGAAACAGAGAAGATGAAAGAAAATAGAGAGCGTAGATGAAAGAAAGTGAAAGGATGGATTAAAAAAAAGCAGTAAGAAAAGGACAGTAATATAAGCATAGACAGAGAGAGAATAATAAAGTTTATGAGAATCTATAGAAAAGAAAGAAGAGAATTGAAGGGACCCAGGAGCCCTTATGCTATTACGATAAGCTATTGTTGTTGTAGGCTTGTTTGGGGGAGGGTGAGAAGTCTACATTTGAAGAGGGGTGAAAAAATTAGGGGTGAGGAAATCTAGACCTCACATATTTTTGTCTGTCTTCAACAATTTCAACTCTTTTGAAAATAAAAAATTTCAATTCTTTTTTCAACCTTGGCAATAATCTTTAATACGAGTGTGTAATAACACTATAATGTAGGCTACAGGTTGTAAATAATGTGAAAGCTATACTTCATTGATTTGTCATGAAAACATACGAAAAATCTGTGTGCTTATAACACTTACGACCAGTTGCACAAAAGCCAGTTGATTTTTACTGCCTTAAAATGACGTCATTGACGGAACCAATGCAACTGAAACCCTTCGAAAAATGACGTTTCAACTTACGGCGGTAAATTAAATTGGTTTTCGTGTAATTGGCCCTTAATCATTGATGTCTAGTATGAAGACTAGGTACTTTTCGTATTTTACTCCCAATGAGTTTTCATTGAGTCTGATTGGTGTAGTGATCTGTATTTGCACTTGGAATTTTTTTCTTGCAAATCTCAAATACGGTATAATAAATAATCACTTTCTTTAAAAAATGTCACCAGCGTCAATAGGTTTGTGCTTTGTGTTGAAAAAGTTGAATTTTTGATAAAACCTGATAACAGAATCCGTTATCAGTAATAAATAACAGCAGGTTTGAAGTTATGTAATACATAATTATATGAAATATATATTATCCTTATCGCGATGTGTGCTAGGGTTTCTGATTTTTCTTCTTCAAGCGATACTTTTGTAAAATGTATTCTTGAATTTTGAAATAAATCTAGAGTAAAATTTGTCGTCAGAATCCAGAGGGAAATTTGCTGTCTCCATCGATTTCAAGGATTTTCCAAAATTTTCCATTAATTAAAATTGATTTCTTTTGATAAGATTTTCTCGATGGTTCTTATACCCAAGAGAAATCAATTTTTCATGAATTATTTTAGAAAATACAAGAGATCGAGAGGTTCCTTTTGAAGGTATTTGAGCGGATTTTAGTTTTTTTCTCACATAGAGGCACAACTTCAAACATCCGCATATAACTTCATGTTTCAATGTATTTTATAAATACTTCTAATACTTTTGTGTCTCAAGGCCCAAACGCACATTCTTCGTTTAAACCAAGTCTAACAAAACTAAGTTTAAAGTTGGTTTAAACTATAAATCCACGGTTTAAACTTCGATTTGTGGAATTTTGTTTTAACGAAGATGGAGCATTATAGGCCTTGAAAGCAGATCTATTTTTCGCAGTGATATTCAACATTTTGGATCATTATGGATAGAAGGATAAGGATAACAATTAACAAGCTCCAGTTGCCAATTAGATAACAGCGTTTATTTCATAAATAAAAATAACTTACAAATATTGAAAAAAAAATTATTGCGTTGTTCCAACAAATAATAATATTTAGGCATTTTCAATAGTATGAAAATTTGAATTTTCTCTGTAAAAATGTTCTACAATTTTACTACATCATCCGACATAATTTCGAATCTTCATTATAAAAGTATAATAAATTACCCTCTTCAAGGTACAGCTATATATGTACATGTATTATACAATATATTGTATAAACAATTTTATTTACAATAACTTTGACGACAGAAGTGTTGCTTAGAATTTTTACTATTTAAAAGATTATTTTTCAAAATTTCACTCCAAATGTGAACACTGTATATTGTGACAGATAAATCATACACATCGTAATTGTGAACAAGAATATTGAAAAAATATTATTCAGAGTTTACAAAATGCATTGTTTAATGTTGTATAACTCCATAGGGGTCAGTATTTTCTTTTTGAAAACTTTACTAAGTACAACTTCAAAATTGAAAAATCAATAATACGGCTGTAGTGACGTGATAATAATGTACTTTTCAAACCAGGAAGTTACAAGTGAACAATAGAGTTTTGATAATTATATCTCAGCAAAATCAACAAATAGCTGTCACTGAAAATAGTTAACATAACTTGCGGTAATAAGTAGTTGTGAATTCATTGCCCTCAACAAGTGATGCTTCAATGAACAAACGTAGAATTTCCTACTGATCATATTATTTTGATCAAAGCTTTGAGACGTGATTTTTCAAGCGCTTCTCTTCAATTCTATTTCGAAAATAAACAATTTCAACACTGTTATTACATTGTACAATTTTGAAAAATACACTACTTAGAATAAAAATACTGTTCATGAATAGATTATTTCTGTATTTAAAACAAGTTAACATTTTTGAAAATCGTTTCTTACACTTAGTTAAAGACTATTGCATTTCTTTAAACAACTAATTTTTTAAAACATCAGTACTCAATATTATGGAAGTGGATACATGTTTGACAATTTTCTTAAACTCTTTATTTGTAATACAAATATTAATCTTCTAATGACTCGTTTTAGTTAATCTCCTACTTTTAAAATGACAAATGTTTCTTTGGAAAGATACAAGTAGTGATAGAATCAGCTACTTTTTGTTATATAATTCAAGTTTCCTGAGTTGGTTCCTATATACGTTCAATACTTAGTGAATCAAAAATAGGATTGTTTGTTACCTATTAATTAGTTTAGTTTTATCAGTGCATCAAAATTCTTATTTATTCATGTTTGTAGTAGAGGAGATCAATTTTTATAAGTAGCATTACATTTTTGGAGAAGCTCAATTATAAAGCAATAAATTTCCTGGATAAAAATTACTGTAGTAGATATTTTTAATATTTTAGTATAAATACGATTACTGTATTTTTCATGAATAAGAAACCAATTGTTATGAATATAAATATTTTCCATTAATTTTTCTGTAGAACCAGTTATTTTTAACATCTTTGATTACAATATTACATATATAAATTTGCATCACACTATTATACTTAACAGCCCGTTTAAACGTTTCATGATTATAATAATTCTAGGAAAAATTTGCAACCTTCAATTTAATGTGACTAAAAGTCAACAGAATTTTAAACCAAAAAAATGTAGAAGCTTAAAAAAGATATCTGCCATCTTCAGTTATGTAAATTAATAGAGGAAGCTAAATTAACCCTAAATACAACTATCTAAAGCACTATTCAGTCATAATAGAGAACCTCAGTCATAACATACAGAACACTGTAGTATTCTGCCCTACAATCAAATAACAATAAACGTATACAAACTAAATAAGGGTTACAAGCAGGCTAAATCAAGGTTAATCCCAGTCCTAAAAATATCATCAGGCACACAACAATTTCACTAAAAATTACTTATTATCTAAAATGACATTAGCGAGGGAATGATTCGGAATAATCCAGAATTAATACTGAGCTTTATATTACAAAATAGGGTTCTCTCAAACGAAAATAGAAACTTGAAAACTTCTGCGTCACACAAAACAGAACTGCATCAAGAAAATCGACAACTTCAACTTTTGAAAACTGCTAAATTATTCACTGTATTATGAGAAATTGAATAGCTTATTGCAAAACTAAATACAAAACTGAGAATTGGATTCAAAATTTGTAAGTTATTGAGACGTTTGTATGGTTTCTGAAATAAAATTTTAACAAAACTGAAACTTGTAAGCATAAATTTCTGACTGTTTGTAAAAATTGGTTGGCAATTTATGAAAAATACCTGAAATCTCTTTCCAACTATTAGTTCTTCTTTAGTTTCATAAACCGGTATTCTATTTTGAAAAAACGACCTTTCAAAAATAGGTCTTGTTCCGGATACGGCAGTAAGTTTCTTCATATAGACATAGCCTACTGAAAAATGTACTGAGAACATGAAATTTAATAATATTGAATAATTTTTGCCGGTGGGAAGTCACTTAAATATAATATAACTATCTGTAAAATCAAATATTGTTTACGTATAAATGAGTTCAATTTAGAATATTTCAAGAATTTAGCTATAACTTAATGTGAACTTATGATGAATCTTAATGAATAGAATATTGAAAATGATTAATAGTTTTCTATGGCAAAATAATTTGTATGTAATTTTTCAAATAACTTAGGTACTAACAGTAATTCATAAACAAGCGTATCCGTATATTGAATCAAATATAAGCATATAAATATCACCAATGTTTTCATTCATAATGTAGATCAAAAATACATTTAATCAAAAATATATTTTGATCATTTATCATACTACACTTGGTAATATCACATCCCACCACAGTTTCAAGAATGATCTAGAGTTTTCTAGACCATAAAGGTACTGAAATAATTGTAATGGTTAACTAATCTATTGCAAAGGTTTGTCTAAAAAGTTATGTGACTTCCATTGAATACACAGTAAAGAAACAAATTCTTTCCATTAATAAAATTGTGTGCTTAAATATTTTCCAAAGTAATTCTTTGAGATTTATAGAAATAGATTAATTATTTCGAACAGTATAACTACAAGAATATTAAAGATCTTTGGAGGAAATAGTTCTTCAATTTTGATTTGTTTGAATAGTGAAGCTAAAGGAATTGAATTTTTGTATAAATTGCCAATGATAAAGTTGTTATTGTCCGAATAACAATATTTTTCCAGATCATAGTGGAACACATTTCATCAGTCTTTATTTCTTTATTGAAAACGAATAATGCAGTGAATCATATTGATTGAAAATAATAATTTTCATAATTATTGAAAATTTGATGAATTAATTTAACTTGACAGCAAACCAGACAATTATTCCTTCATCTTTCCTTTCAAAAATAAAGTGACTAATTATTACCAGAAAGGCACATAATGGAGCAATAGATCTCCATTGAAAATAGAGTAACATTTTCTTCAACTAATTTTTCTAATATTATTGCAACCTATAAAATTTCCTAACGATGAAATGATTCTAAGTAGAAATTTTGATTAATTAATTTTAATAGAGATTTGAAACTACTTGGGTTTGGAAAGAGATGCTAATTTGTTACTAATGGGTTTCCAAAATAATTTATCCCTCAACAATAAATGAAATGAGACGTTTCCAATGTATTTTATGCTAGACAATTTTATTAGACTGATGAATTGTTAAAGAATAACATAGTATACTCAGTTACTACCCGGCTTTAATTGGATGAATTAGAATATCTTTGAATGAGTTTAGCTTTCTCTTTCTCTTTTTATCATATTCAACTATCCATATCTCATTATCTCTCCTATTTAACTCTCTCTTTCTCTTTTTATAATACATTTATCTCTCATGTAACTGCCAGAGAAATTTTTCTAGCAGTTTCAGTATACATTCAAATAATTTGTATTTCTTAAAGAAGAAAATTTTCTAGAATATCAATCTACTCTCACACAAAATCTTTGAAAATTCGTTTTACTATTAAATTTCCTTGATAACAATATTTTTGAAATATCAACTTCCTTATTTAGAGAAATTTTATAGAAATTCAATTGGCTATTTAATAATCATATTATTAGCATTTCCAAAGGTTTTGTGATTTATCAATGAACTATAAATTCAGGGAATGAACTCAACAAAATTTCTACAGTGAAAATTCAGCACCTACAACATTGAAATGAACCATTGAAAGCTCACTTCATCTCATAAAAAGCAACACACATATAATTTTCATCTTAATAATTATTTTAAATACATATTTCAACAACATACTCAAATTACACATATTAATTATTGGAACTATTCAATTATAGCCTATATTTATGAGCGCATTGTTCACCTTGTTTTCTCTATGGAGAAAATTCATCATAGTTGTCTTTTTCACTAAGTTTTGGGAGCAGCCAAAGAAATAACAGAACATCAATGCTTTTTGGAAAGCAGTGAAATTCAATATTTGATTTTGGTTTGATTGTATGATCATTAAATTCAACTTATAAGTTTGATTGCAAACTAACAAAACAGTCAAATTAGTGGACAGTTCTACAATATTCAGAATGTGTCAAAATTAAATACAAGATCAACTTGTAAAAACATATTTTATCCCAAAAATAATTAATAAAAAATTAATCTATCTCATGCCAAGCATACCAGTGTTTCACACTTCAATAAATATCCTGAACGTGATTTCTCTGGAAATAGTTATTAAACAATAGTGTGAAGAATTCAGTGTTAAACACTGGAGAAGAATTACAAACTCATGGTTTCTGTAATAAACAACCAATGAACTAACAAGTAATCAAACTGAACTAAAGATTATAATTACTAGTAAAATATTAATTAACTGAAATAAATATTAAGGTTTATCTTCACAGCAGCCCTATTGACAACACCAAAGTAGAAAAATGCCAGCGTAGAAAAACAAAAGTCAAATTTGAAATGTCTTGAATTTTACCATCATCCTGTAGAAATGCTGGATCTGCAGCTTTTGAGGTTATGTTGAACTGGAACCGTGGATTTTGAGGTTATTGGAACAGCAACTTTTCAGTGTAAACGCACGATTTTTAGGTTATGTAACACTGAAACAGCAACCTTTTCAGGTTATGTTACACAGCAGAACAGCAACCTTTTGAGGTTATGTGACACAGAAACAGCAACAGGTTATGTTACACTGGAGAACAGCACCATATTAGGCTGCAACAGCAACTTCCCACGTCAATGGGCTCCCAATAGAACAATGTAGTTTCACAGATAGGTATGTTTTTGAAACATAGATGTTGCCTTGTTATGAGGACGTGGGCCACCATTTTGGCCAACAGGACGAGGTGGACACTGTTGTGCCGGGATAGGAGGAGGCTGCTCGCTGCCCGATTTCAATGCCTGATTTAGGCACAGCTACAGGACTGGTGGCAGCCACGGTCTTCACTCAAGAGCATCCGCTCCCTGCAACACACAGACACGCCACACACCTGTCAAGGCTCATCGTCAACAACACAAGCACACACACACACACATGGTCCATGTTTCACAGCCATAGATCAGTGCCGGTCCTAGCTTTCGCGGATGCTGTATAAACGGTGCTGTTGGAAGGCTGGTTTCTTCGGCGTTGTCAACTTGGGTTTCCCACACAGGCTGGCTGTAACAAACAGATAAATATCTGGTGTTAAACTCACCTAAAGTTACCTAAAATATGTTTCTTGATTGTTTGTTGTTTCAAACATACACCTTTACAATATTAAAACACTAAAACAATTTCATCATTATTGAGCCTCATTTGTTGGGAGTCCTCAAAAATATTTTTCAATTATCCATTGATAATTATAGTTTTAAACAACTTTTATAAATCGGGAGACTGCAGCAAGCACAATAGGGTGTTGATAAGTTTTCAAAAATTTAAAAGAAAGAACACTATTTATGATGGGTTGTTGCACAAACCAGGATTATTACTATTTTGAATAAGCCGATAGCATTGCGTTCATCCTGGATTGGAATATTGATCTCGCTTAGCGCAACCCAGAATATTAGTATTTTTGCTTGAAAACTTCTATAATATTATGTGTAACTTTTTTCATTCTGTAATGATTTTTTGATAATTTTTGTTTCCCTTTTGGACTAATGCACACTCTGATTGCTTCTCAGATATGAAAGGCTCCAAGACACAACAGATTAAGTAAAAAGGTAGCAGAAACATGTAGAACCAAATCAAAAATTACCTTTATAATTGTAATAATTCAAATCCATTAATTCCATCTATTTGAGTAAAATTAATTACTCATTGCTGATTTAGGAATTCAAGCCAAAGCAAATGAAAGTGTAAATTATTAACTAGGCTACCGTATCTTAGTGATAATCAGAATTGGGTTTGTCTATCCAATTTAAAAGTATTGATACTAAGGGCCTGTTCATGAGCTCGTGATTTAGCCAAGTCCTAGACTAAAACGGGTGGCCACCGTAGCATCGACAAACGTTAGCCTCGACACTATGTACTAAAGGCTCTCTATGCTGCTAACCCAATAACCTATCGAGACAAACGTTTGTCGATGCTACGATGGCCACCCGTTTTAGTCTAGGACTTGAGTAAATCCCGAGCTCATGAACCGGCCCTAAGTTATCTATCTACAGTACAGTATAAACAATTAGGTGCTCTATTATAAAAAAGCAATTTAAGGTGTTTTAGTGATTGAAACAAATTAATCAAGAAACATTTTTGAAAACTAGCTAAAAACTTGATGAACGATGATAGAGCTGATTATCATAATTAGAATGACAACCTCCTCCGAATGGTCTGACTTTCAGCAAGGCCTCAGCGATGAATGAGATCTGTTTCAATGATAAATGATTCAGCGTGCAGATAAATAACAAGCATTAATAATTCATACGGAGTTTTGAAACTTTCTGAAATACATTTTATTCTGTATTTAATTTTACAGTGATAGTGGAAAAATGTTTTTCTCAGCAATTGAAAATAAGCCTTTGTCCACTGGACAACCACTGGAACTGTTTTCGTCCGGAAGTCCGTAATGCTAACATTGAATCAAATGTCCGGTAGTTTGGCCGTTTTCGGGCTAAAAAGGTTCCAGTGGACATCGAGGCTAACTCAATAGAAGATTATAATACAAAAATTTCCAAGAATTACAGTAATATAAATTTTACTGAATTTTATATGAATTGTAGTATCGAGCCCTATATTGCTCAATAGGAATTTATTGCCAAATTTTATAGATCATGGAAGAATATGACGGATATTTCATAATTTCCCGGCACTTGAATTATTTCTCAAGAATTCTCAAAATAGACTGATTCATCCTGAACTAGTTTATAGTTTAGGAGAAACAGTAGAACACATTGAAAATATCAAAAAGTTCCAAAATCCAACAGTTTGATAAAACAATAGAATGTAAAAATGTTAATGAACATGAACCATGGTGATGGAAAACCAGTAATGATTAGAAAATCCATGAATAAACTATCATGCAAACACTCAATCAAGAATCAATTAGAACATTGTTGCATTATGAAAACATAAACAATTCAAAACAAATAAAATCATTGTGATTATTCAACCTTTTGGGCGCCTAAAAGTTCCTACTGACTGATAAATTTACTTTTAGAGACATTCTACTATTTTCCGAATAGAATTATTCAACAGAGGCCTTTCATTTTCGAAACGGATAACTCTAGTAAGACTTTCAAATTTTCGAAAAACTGCCTTGATTTAGCGTTAGCCAAGGGGGTATTTGTAGGATGCGATGAACATATGATGACTTGAAGGATAATGGAACAGATGTTGTTTAAGAAACATAAGAATACTTGAAAAAACAAAGTCAAATCCATAGGTGGTTTACAATCTTATGAAATTGAATTGGTAAATAACTACTGTACATATTTTTGGTACAAGGGCGTCTTAGTAAAGTAAATTTACGCTTTGTAGAACTTTTTGAAAGTTAGAAAATTGACAAGTTGAAAAAAATCTGGGAAACTTTGAAAGAGTACTCTATCTGACCACTAGGATGCAATGTTGTTAGGATTGAAAAATGAGTATTCTTAAGATTAGATCTGGGAAAAAAGAGTTTTCTTTTTGACCTGTACGATGCAATTTTGTTAGGATTGGACATTGTGTGTTTAAAAGCAAAATTTCCATGTTTTGGTATTAATCTGACAAATTTTGAAACGCAATGAAAACCCATGAAATGTTGCCTGTAGATTAATGTTAGAATTGGAATTAAGTGTTGAAACAATTTCAAACGAACTAATCTAACAAATTTCGATTTGCAATAAAAAAATGCATCAAAACCAACGAGACCCCATAAAATTTTGCCCAGAATTATGCATTAAAATGTCAGTATCCTATTGAAAAAATATATAATGTTCTGAACTTACACATAATACTGTGAAGATCTCCCAACTTAAGATCTCTCCAGAGCTATCACAGGATTACACTCTAAGGCATTGAATGTAACTCAATAAAGAGTTACCTCATGTGCCCCCATCCTGGAAACAAAACGGACGAGTTTGTGAGACAGGCTCTCTAAGCCCGTAGCTCAATACCATACCACTAGAGTATTACTCTATAGGAAAAAAACATTATTCACAGTAAATTTTGAATGGCATTGATAAAAATGTCAGAACACTACAAAATTTTGAAAAAGATTGTTGTAGTTTTTGGAAAATGAATTTGTTTCTATTGTATAATAAAAACTTTCTGTCAATCTAAGACTCTTTTTCAAAAAGAATACAAGCAAATTTTGATAGCAGCATCCTTCATGGAAACAACAAACAACCCACACATCTGATAGATTTTTGGGATAATCTCAGGTATGGTAATCTCTTCAGAGCCTACAATAAATAAGGGTTTCATTTTCTTCTAATCAATACTTCATTTTAAATTCACTTTTCTCTATTTCCCTATTTACTTTTCGCCTTATCTGTCTACCTATTATCTGTCGCCTTATCATGTTATTCACCTAGATATTATACCTTGTTATTCACCTATCAAGCAATTAATCACTATCAAACTTCACCCAGATCTTTGTCACTGTGATTTAATAATAATAATATTGTTAATAATATTTAATAATGTTGTTCTTAATAGAACGCTAATTTTATTTGAAAACTTATATTTTCATTAATTATAGGCAATTACAACTGATTATCATTCCATTTTAAACCCATCATCTTGAACAAATAATTAAAAAATGGAAAATTAATTACACGAAATTACCATCTACTTACTGCTTGTCCTCTACTATATTGTTCCTTTAAAAATAATACGGCTATAATTCAATCTAGGCCTATTAGCTGTAATAAGCACTTGAATTACGTCATAAAATATATTTATCATTATCATTCGTATTGAAAGTTCAATAGACGACAAAACTGTATCCGTGATAACATAAACACTACTGTTCAGTCTATTTCAGTCTGAAGATAACAAACGAAATGAGATTACCAAGGTTGCCAGATGAGAAAATGGAACAGCAGTTTATTGATTCTTGTTTACCGATAACACTGTCACTATACAAGTGTTAGAAGTGTTGTTGCTTGTTTAAAAGATCGTATAAAAAACACGGAAGGAGGTCACAGATTTGTAGATCAGAATAAGGCTATACCAAAGACAATTTAACTATTATATTGTCTATTTAATTTAACTATTAAATTGTCTATTTAATTTAACTATTTAGACTAATTTATCTATTCAATTTAACTAATTTTAAATAGTTAAATTGTCTTTGGCTATAATAATTTCTCAATAGCAGCATACTGCAATGATTGGAAGAAAATGGTTCAGGGATGCAGTCAGAGACAATGAAAGTAAAATTAATTTAAAGAAATTTGAAAGAAAAATTAATTGGAAGAAATATAATGTTTTCTTCTTCTATACTCTCTAGACTGGAAGATGCAGTAGCCTACTTTTCATTTTACATGTTTCTCTCTTATTAGAGACTTTGAAATTGTCTAACAATTTAGATTTCTAATAAACTAGCACTCTAGCAGATGCAAAACGAAGCTAGAAGAATTAATTTCATAGTTTTGAAAAAGTTAAGTTTAGAAACACGTTCGCTATTATGGCCAGAGAGAACATAAGAATAATTTTACTTTATTCTCTCTGATTATGACCCCCTGAGTCCAGAATAATAGACTTCTGCAGTTCACAACTTCAGTTTAGTTGCTTGTAGTCCTTATATCTATATCTTATCTTCTTATATCTATAATACAGACGAGTACACAGCCTCACCAATACAACTGAACTGTTGTTCCCCCCTCAATACCCGAATAGAAAAAGAACTCCAGTACTTTTCCATGACGTAGATAACGAATAACCTGTCTCGGCCCCTCCCTCTTTCAGTACTAGCATAATCCCATCTTCCTTTCAAAGCATGTCGCTTTCAGTCCGTTCAATTATTTCCTTACTTCCTTACTTTTATCATCGACTTCCTTTCATACTAGACTATCGTGTGACCTACCTCTATTTATAAATAACTGCGTCACGGAAAAAGTATATCAACAAGAAATAATTCTATCAATCTAGTTCCATGTAACAAATCAATCTTGTATAGTCAATTATTGATGATTACTGTATTATGATTGAGCTCAATTGATCACTAATTATTATAAAGTATAGAGCTTGAAGTTATTAGTATTAAATTAATTTATTTAACTCTGATACAGAGGTAGCTATTAGTTGTGTTCTGTTTGTATCATTAATATTTAAGCATTCCTCTTGATTGTAAGTTCATTTGTAAATTTTTTCTCTGAGGATGATGCCCACATGAGCTCTAGGCTTGTGCGTGGGTAATGAGTGGGGTGATGATGAGATATGACGACTACTTTTTAGGCAGACGGGACCGACGGCTTAACGTCTCCTCCGAAATTGTCTTCTAGATTATGAGCTCTTTCCCCGCGCACGGATCAATAGCCCATGCGGGGAAATAATTATTCCATGTATTGTTGTTATTATTCTATCATGTAAAGTGCTATTTATTTGGAATAAATAAATTGAAATTCAGTTTGATCTTCAGTTGTATAGGAGGTATTGGAATTTTCTCTAATTGCAATAAGATAGGTGTCACATTGTAAGATAGGAGGATATGTAATAATAATAATATTATGTAAATTAATGAAATAATAAGAGTCCGATTGTGACACAATAAAGTGTATGACTCTATAAATAGGCTGTGCTAATAATAATGTACTGGCGATAATAAAGTACTAAGATAATGAATTCAATAAGTAATAAAACTCATTCTACTCAATTATTATTTCAACAAAATGCCTCATTATAAATAGACAATTCATTAGTTGTAATGTTTCGATATTTTGGTTACGAATTTTGTTGGCTATCACATGACAAAGAGTCAAAGATCTAGGCGAAGTCTGATAAGAAATATACTGTAGGGCTACTAAAGTATTTATAGTTTTCAAAGTATTTTTCCCCAACGGAATTATTATTTCCTCGATATATTCTAGATAAATTTATTTTATCATCAGTTGAAACTGAGATAAGGCATATTGGTGGAATTATACCATGGAATCGCTGGGAAATTGAAGGCCAAATAAATAGAAGAAACTGAGAAGAAATCAACAAGCTAAAATCATCAACAATGATACACTTCAACTATAAAAGACATTAATACGAATTCATGACAATGATAACTATTTTGAAATAAAACATCAGGTAACAAACAATAGACTTTATGAATAGAAACGTAATTTTTCCACTTGTAAAAATTCAGTAACAACTACCATTATTGATATTCAAGTATATTAAGAACACTGATGTGCACCTATTAAAAATAGTTGCTCAGCAGTTGTTATTGACTTGCAAAAAAAAAACTGCAGAGGCTGAAAAATCTCAAGACAAATCACTGCAAAATTTGTGACAGTCATTCATAAAATGGTGTCAGATAAGAATAAATTTCGAGTTTTGTAGAACATTTCCGAATTTCTGAACAGCAAGAATTTTGTATTCCTTGCACTTCTATTAACTTATATATTGTTTCCAATCTTGGTAGTTGTAATTGTATATTTTTACAATGTTTTCACTGTAGCGTGCCAACGAATACATTTCAAGCGTGAGAATTTAGACAAATAAGACAAAAACTATAGAATTTTTCAAATTTTATAGAGACGTATCAAAAGTGCAAGGATACTCAGATTTGGTGCAGTAAGTGCTGTATGTTGCAATGTAGGCTACTGTATTTTAAATATTATAGAGATAAACAAGCAATAATATTACGAATTCACTGATAATGGGGAAACTGGAATACTGATATAAACCCTAATAAAAATTGATCATTGTATGATGGGGATGAATTAAAACAAAGCAAGAAATCAGGAAATTGATTTGGAAACAAATTACATTAATTTGAATTGTTTATGTAATTTCACAATAATTGTAATCATCATTCATAGTGTGATCAAAAGTTTTATCAAGGTCCAATTGAGGGAGGTCAGTTATGTTGATGAATGACAAAGCAGACGAATTCTACGAATAGAAACTCGACCGTATTGTAAAAGCCCACATCTGCTTTCCTGAATAAGACTTCGACCGGACGACCTTCCAGAATATTCTACCGTGGCTCTCGCCTTCACATCTCACATAACGGTTCTTTCCTTTTCCAGTGAACCAGATTCTATTTAGACATTTGTAAGATTCTTGGAAGGCATGGAATCACAGAATTTCACAGAAACAACAGGTTACTCATCACTATTGTTTAAAATAAACTTTTTTCAATACTGTATAAAAATAACGAAAATTTCTCTTTGAATTTTTTCTGAATTCAATATGTTAAGGGTTAGGGTATTCAAGACTTAACGATATTTTTGAAGTTATCGATTGTTGCTGTACTGTTTAGAACCCCCTAAGGTCAGGAATTATGCAAAAAGCCGAACAAATACTGTACCGTACTTCTGGCATCAAGACATAAGCTGCTGCGCTCTAGCCAAGAAACGGCTATTAATACGTCCACCATTTTCTTTTTGTCTACCGAATCGCTTGACAGAGTGCATTCGTTACTCAATCCATGTGAATACCTAGTGTACGGTTACAAAGTTTGAAAAGTCACTAAGAAAAGTGATTTCTACATAATGAATTAGATTTTATAGAGAAAATGAATGATTTCTAAAAGAAATATGTTATTGCACAAGAGTGAGATATGTTCAAGACTACTAACCTGACATTATCAGGATAGGCAGTAGGCCTACTATTGAAGTGAGTGTTGATATGGCACTGATAAGGTAAACCCACGTGTTGAAATGTATTCGTGAACAGCAAAATAACAACACTGATCATGATTTGAGTTGATTTGACTTACCATCGCCTGACGAATCCTTGGATTTCAGCGATCTCTTCAGCTTGTCAACCAACCGATTGTGGAACTTATTCAACGAGTTGGTGGAACCAGACTTCGGAGGAGACGAGGAACTGGATTTACTTGGACTTTGCAGGCTTGATTGGGATGTTCTGGAGGAATTCCTGCTGTAATTTCTGGAGGATAACATAATAGAGCGGTGGGCCGGTGACCCAACCAAAAAATCACTTCCTGGTGATGTACTGAGGCTCGGACCTTCCGATTTCGAACATTCGGACACTTTGCGACTGCGGCATGTCTGAGAATTCGAACACTCGGATATGCGGCGCTGTTTGTAAATATCGTAATCTTTTCTCACAACGGGTACCATGAACGCCATCTTGACTTCAACTGGCGCGATTCTTGAATTCACTCCGATTATATGGCGACGTTGAAATGGGGCGTGTGGAGGGGGATGAAGCTCTCGATTGGGCAAAGTGCGCGCTATCTCGCGGCGAAACTCGGCCCCACTACAACGTCAGCTAATAACGATTTCCAGGGAGTACGCAAGGCAATGCATACGCATACCCCACTTCAAAACAAACAAATCAATAAAACTAAATATTATCATTATTTTCAATTTAGTGGCGCAGTTGAAATTTTGTTGCCTATTTTCGAGATGGTTGAAAGTAGATGTTTCACTGTTCTCCGACGTAGGTACTTTCAATTGAGTCGAAAGTCTACGTCATATTTTAATTTTAATGCCCTTTGCGAGTTTTAACGAAACTGTTTTTATTCAATCAACTGTACTTAGATAAGAAATGTGTAGAAGAGATGCTTTTGAATTAATTCGAACACACAATTGAAGCTATTCAAATGATATCGTACCGTAGTAACGTATTGAATCATATTGGGTCAATTGGGATAATTAAGATAATAAATATAGCTGCTTCAAGAGTGCTCTATTGTTTCGAGAATTGTATTATTATAACTTTTTCCAGACAATTATTTATTTTAATCAGTATCTCAAATCATCGAATTGAATATTATTGTGTTCAACTCTTCCGCTCGTACTCCCTTGGAAGGGAGAAACCTTTCATTTTGTTTTAAAGTGAGGAATGATTGAATTTAATTCACCTTTTCAATTTTGAAGAGCTTATATCATTAATATATTTGAAAATATATTCAATTTTTCTTATATATTTCGTTAATTAAAGCTTAAGAAACTTTCTAATGCGAGAGCGTCATTTCCTAATCCATTTTGTAAGGTTTCGAATTTAGCGGGGTTTTTTCTGAGTGCCACTGTTGCAGTCCATTAAAACTGAATTTTCAAAGTCAATTAAAATTCAACTAATGTTTTTAATTTTATTTGAATAAATAATTTATTATAGTTTCTGTTTTTAATAATATGTATTATACGGTATCGCAAAAATTGATACCGTGATCAGCTGGTTGCATAACTACATGACGTCATTTTCATTGCTGTTTACTGATGACATTTTGGAGTAAGCTAACCTAAAATATATTATTGTCTGTCAGTTTTCATTACTGTGACAGGTTACATGAAGATAAATTTCATTTTATTCAGCAACAGATTTATTCAGGAATGGTTTTGAACTTACCCCCTTGTCCAGTGTCTCTGCGATCTATCCAACATTATCTTAAAACTGCCCAAGAGCACGATGAAAGAGATCCAGTTGTTAGCTATTGGTGTGAGTAAATTTCCAGTTTGTTAATAAATTATTGTTCTTTTACAGAAATTGATATAAATACCATACAGTATCCACAAGTATGATCAATTGAATAATATATAGTAGCAGTGATTTCTGTTTCGCTGTATTCTGAAATTGTTACACAATGTTATGAGAGATGAGCACACCTTTTACAACATCATTCAAGGAAACTGGTATTTATGACAAACTGTGGACTTTGTTTTATGATTTAGGGTGCATAAGCTAGCCAATTCACGTGTACTAGATTGATAGTTTTCCACGTGGACATTATTAATTTTCACTCTTGAACTATAGTCTATAACTTGAGCCTTTCGTCATAAGTTAGTCATTTTTTTTCACTTGAAAAACATTTTTATTTACATTGACTAGGCTGGTATGTGCAGTCTATGTAATTAAAATCGTTCATTTAGATGTTGAAAAATGTGTCGTGATATTTTATTTAGTGTATATTTTGCAGTTCTTCATGGACCAATGTATTCAATTCACAGCTATCTCTTGAACCTCTAGACCTTAGTATCGTTCATTTCTGTGGGTATCAAAGTTAGTATACATATTCAGATAAGACCGTATAACTTACTCAAAACCAGAGATAATTCAAAGTATGCTCATTGTTTTCTGTATCAAACCCTTGTATAATGTAGGTAATGTGTGTAAATAAATCATACTACTTTTGCTATGCCAGTGTAATTTCACATCAATCAATCTTTTTTTCCAGGTAGGCTATATGCTTTACAGACCGCCCTGAAAATAGACAAGAAGTCTGATGAAGCTAAATCACTGCTGATGAGTTTGATGGACTGGCTGGAGAGTACAAAGAAATCGTTCAACGACAATGAGTTGATCACAAATGAAATGGCCGCACAAGCCTACATAGAAAATTATTCTTTGAAAATATTTCTTTGGGCTGATGGACAGGATAGAGAGGCCGTATTCAACAAGTAATTATTTCAAATCTTTTATGGTTTTGTTCAAGCTAGTAACTTGCTTGTTTGGGTGACCGACACAAAAATAAGGCGAGGTGGAACCTACCCGTAAGGGTCTCCCCACCGATAAAAAGCCATACGATGCTTTGTTTTCCCCAAAATCCTATTTCTTCTCTGTTACAGTGATTCTCAGGTTGCTACAGTAAAAATACTGTAGCTGGTTCATTTCGATGAGTCATCTGGATTGTAAATGAATTATTGCCATCATAACTCATTATACTCATATAACTCAAAGGCCTAACTCATAATACAGATTTTTCAATATTCTAAAAGTTTTCAACGCATCTATAGTTTTACCAAAAATTTGATGAATAATTATTATTAACTTAGTTGTAGAATTATTCTTGTTGATGTTGTGAAGTTAAATTAAAACTAATTAATTTATTAAACCAAGAAAAATTACTCTTGCAAAACTAATGTTATCTGATTATAGGAATGTTGTGAAGGCCTTCTACTCAGCTGGAATTCTCATGGATGTGCTGTCAGTTTTTGGCGAAGTTTCTGAAGAAATAGTGGCCAATAGAAAGTATGCCAAATGGAAGGCGGCCTATATTCACAACTGTTTGAAAAATGGCGAAACTCCTGTTCCTGGTCCTTTGAAGGATGACGAGAGCGAAGCTAGCGAGTCTAATACCAACGTTCCAGGAAATTTAGGTGAGTTTTTTTATCTACCAAATGTTGATTCACTTGTATTTGTGTGTTTATTTGAATGATTTACAGGTAGCATCGATGATTAGTAATCATTGCATAAGTATCGCAGAAGTGTGCTTATTTAGTATTGGCAACACTGCAGTCTTGTGATTTGCTAGTTTGGAAAGTGGTGGTGTAATGTCTATCAAGGGGACATTCCGTGTTCAGGGGTATTCAAGGATGAAAAACACTATAGTTTGAATAAATAGGGAAGGAGTGTACCACACCAGATTTTTTAATTTAGCTTGCTTGGACATTAGCGCCAGCAAATCAATTATCGCTCGGCACCTGAAGTTTAATTCTAGCTACCGTGTACTAACTGCAATAAGAAGAATAAGGTGGAGAATAAGATGATGATAATAATAAAGTATAAATAATAAAATAAATGAAGTATAATAATAATATATTAATAAAGTATAATAATAAATAATATAGCCTAATGAAGTTTTTTTGCCCACATAATATAATGATGACATCATTTATAATGATGCCCACATAAGGTCTAAGCTTGTGCATGGGTAATGGGAAGGATGAAGATGATAGATGAATGGACCTACACCTTTAGGTGGGTTCCAAACCAGCGGGAAGCGATTTTGAAGCTCATAATTTTTTGTATTTAGAGGAGCCGGTCACCGTTACAACGGGAGTGGTAGGCGCTGTATCTTATCTAATCTCACCGATTAGACTCGCCTAACTGGGACAACCGCTTCCCGGAGGTATAATAATAAGAATAATAGAGTATATTGTGTTCTAAATGTCTTTTTCAGACCTAATTAATTATACAATTTTTTTCATATTTTCCAGGATTCCAATTCGGCCCCACAGACTCCAAACCCGATCTACCCCCAGGGGTGAACAACTTATCCAGTGATAAGTCCTCTTCAGCGGGAGGTTTTCCCACCTTGCCCGATCCACCATCCACTTTCGGGGGCTATCCTCCCTCCACCCCTCAGTTCCCCAACATCCCCCCCGCCAATGTTCCCCCCCTAAATCCTCCGCCGCCTACATTTCAACCAATGTCGCCTCCTGTAATGCCCATCACTCCTAGTCCTCAGAACGTGTCTACGCCTGCCTATCCCAGTACCATGGAAGCGGCTACCCTGTCGGGTGAGTCATTCGATTTTAAAATATTATAGTACTTTATGCAATGGTTGTATTATGAAAGCCTTTAAACAACGAGTGAGATGCCGAGGTTAAAATAGGAGCGGTGACGCCGCGAGTTCGACATTAATATCAATCAATCAATCAAATCATTCATTTATCCTTGAAACAAAATACAGCAAACTCAAAAAGTACAATGAAAAATAATAGAATTAATAATACAATAGATATAACATAAAATAGTATTAATATACTGTATTAATAACAAGGAAGGTCCCTGCAAAGGCAACAGCCTGAGCGCAGGGGCCTAGTATTACATAATAACAAATAAAATAAGCAGCATTAACCAAAATAATACAAATAAAAGAAAAAGAAATATCTTATTATAACAGTTGAGGAAAAAATTACTCACGGTACAAGGTAAAGAAAGTACAATTAAAAAAACTAAGAATAAAGAAATAAACCCTTGAATGTACAAACGAAATTTACAAGAGAACATTTCAAAGAATTTACAATTTGAAAAAAGAGATGAAAGTTGATTCGAATAAACCTCACAAAACTTCAAAAGGGACATTCAAAAAACCAACTAGAATTTGGAAAAGAAGTAAGATAATACCTTTTAAGTAAAGTAAAGAAAGTAAAATAAGTCAAAAGAAATTGAACTTATTGAGTTAATTGAAAAAATTGAGTTATTTTAAGGTATCTCAAGAGTCGCTTCAAGGTTAAAATACAACCATTGCATACAACATTTTATCTGCGACCAACAAAAACAATAATATCTACATTATCAATCTTAACTAACCTTGATTCAAACGACCATTGTTCTATTTCAATGTTTTATAGGTTAGGACAGTGCTAGCCAAACGCAAACTCACGCATGAGCTACACAGTGCTTTTATCAGCTGCGATTGTGTTTTGTTCCACTCCATTGTTTTAAAACAGATTGAACTAGAAACGTGTTATAATATACAATCTATATCGTAATGAACTCATTACGATACAAGTTTCAAATTCAATTTCGAAAATGCTACTGTTTCGATTTCAATTATGAAACTGTAATGATTGCGTTATAACACAGTCGTAGATAAAATCGTCATTACGATACAAGTTTCAAATTCAATTTCGAAAATGCTACTATTTCGATTTCAATTATGAAACTGTAATGATTGCGTTATAACACGGTTGTAGATAAATAATTTAATGTTATTGGTGATTTTGTTGTTATTCGGTTTTATTTTATTGGGCGAGTTATTCTTTGCTAAATTTTTGTGGTTGATCAAATTTTGATTTCATGGGTTGAAATTATTGGTAGATTGGAAATTTTTATTAGGTTGAATGATGCCTGAATCGAACGAGCGTAGTGGGGGAAGGCCAGCCGCCATGCTAAAGAAATCTACTCTATATGTAGTTTTTGAAAAGGGAAGCGCTCAGTACTTCTACATCACTTCTCAACCGGAATATAAGCAATGAAGTTAATTCGTAATAAATGAATCAAATGAAAGTGAAATTAGTTTTTTGATTCGTAAATTTGTTATCTCTCTCTAACTTATCACTCTCGCAGTAATAATTCTTGAATTATTTTTTCTGGTCCAAAGGTTTAGCCTATTTTTAAAACCCATATGCTCAACCTTCGTTCAACTGAATTAAACTAAACTATTTAGGTTACACAATTTGAACTGTAATTAATCTTGGTTCAAACTATAGATCCACTGCTTATACCAAATTGAAACTATTGTTTCGTAGAGCTTAGATTGAATGAAGATGAGCCTTTGAAGATACGGGCCTTTTTTGTCTTTAAATTAGAATTTTTTTCAAGTGTATTGCCTTATGTTATCTATATAATTTTGTAATAATTTATTCAATTTTCTGTTGCCAGGAGCCAAACTATCACCGGAGAAAATCGCCAAAGCTCAAAAGTACTGCAAGTGGGCGGGAAGCGCTTTGAACTACGATGACGTAAAGGAGGCTGTCAGCAATTTGCAAAAAGCGCTAAGAATTTTAGAAACCGGAGAAGATAGCTAGTAAAAGAAAATGAATCAAATTCATTCGACATCACCGATAAGTTGTTTCACTGATAAATATTCCAGTGGAATTTAAAGTATATATTATTCTATTTTTTCTCATTCAACATTATTATTTATTCAATCTTGACTGAGATATTGCATGCGTAGATATAAACATTGTATTCTAACCTTAAGCTTAAGATGTTTTTCAGTTGTAGTTTTTTATTATAATAAAAATGCTGAATGAATAAATTTATTTTATTAATAATAATAGCCTGAAATATCTAAGATATATTGCTTTGTACCAATACAGTATAGGCTACAGTATATTAAAATGATTATATTTATGCTTCATTTATCGTCTTCTAATGCCTATTCCTTACCGAATGTTGCCAATAATTCTGGCAGTGATAATGTTTTATTCATAATAATTATTATTGTAATAAAAATATTTCTAAATACTCATATCCCCTATGTTTCTAGCTACAGATCCCCATATTCAAAGCATTTTTAGGCGACTTATTCTTGTATAATACTAGAAGGATTTTTCCTACGAGATTCCAAGTTTGTGGATCTTGTAGTTTGGAATTAACGTAATTATCTAGACCCTAATAGAGCAATTATATAGGGTTCAATATAAAGAAAACAAGGAATTCTACAACTTTGCAATTAGTATAATTAATATTTACTTTTATTTTTTTATTCAGAAATTTACAATATTGATACTAAAGGAAAGTCATAACAGCCCCTCGCCTGAATCTGTTCCTCTCCTAATTGAAAAATATTCCAAATCTAGGCTGTATTCACCAAAAACAAATACTAGACATATTTCGGAGTAGGTCAATACTTAACCTACAAATGCTGAATCTCGTAGATTATTGAAAAGCTCTTTTATAAAGTTATTCTTTGAAAGGTCTTCTTTAAAAAGGTATTTTAAAGGTCTTTAAGACTTTTAAGCCTTTTGATTATTGTGTCACAATCACTGTTTACTTTTTACCGAAACAGCTGTTTTCTGACAAGTTAAAATGATCCTGCTATACTATTTGGTTAGCCTATGTAAATAAGGATAAAATATGAAGAAAACAAGCAGTTCTACTACTATTACACTACTTTAATTACACTGCGGCGCATCACCAAACTTATAATTCTGGTATACGTTTAAGAACATCGGCCTGCAATCCATTTTGATTTTCAACTTGGAGCACAAGAGAAATACGCCCGACAGTTTCCTGTGCAGAGAGTAGATCTCCTCCGGGGGTGGGCACAGCCTGTGGGTGAGGATTGTGGGCACCAGGCGTTGGATGCGTTTCGTGGTATCCTGGTGGCCAAAGTCGAATTCGCCCACATGACTGCTGAAAACTTCGCCCAAAATCATAACTGTATCTACGTGCGCATCCTCCATTTGCTGAAAAAAACGGGGAAAAATCAGTTCCCTTATAGCTAAATATCCATTTACATTATAATATACACAATAAGCAAATGAACAGCCGTCGGTCCCGGCTGCCTAAAAAACAGTCGTTAAGTCACGTCAGAGACCCTGAACTGATCAGGAGTGACCTGAAAACTCTGACACCAGACCTGAGCCAGCCAGGTTACACGGAATTATTATTATTATAGTAAAAGAACAAAACATTAGTTTCCAAAGCTAAATATCCATCCATATTGTATACAAAATATAGTAATATTCATTTAATTTGGCGGATGGCGAATAGATAGACGGGTATAATTTTTCTGCCATCGTACTCTAAGGTCATTAGCAACGTCAAGAAAACATAAATATTTTTGCAAAAAACTTGAATTAAAGGTAAAATATTCACTCACACCTTTTGATTGAGTGTTTTGCAAAAATATTTATGTTTTATTGACGTTGCTGATGACCGTAGAGTACGATGGTAAAAAAATATTACATATCTTTCTACCCTGCTTAGTGGGCGCAGGGGCATGGTTGAGATGTCAATGTGCTAACCACACGTTACATCTTTTCTGGTTAATGATCATTCACCTCTGCTGATTCAGTCAAGTGTATGTGAAACTGGCAACCAGCTGGTAGGCCTAAGCCCACATAGGACTGTTGAGCCATTGACAAACAAATCTTTCTATCTATTCGCCATCCGCCAAATTAAATGAATATTACAATAAGTAAAGAACAAGTAAGAAATTATCCAATACATAAACTAGGAAAAAGAAAGTGAAACATAGCGAAGAAGTGACAATATGAAGAAGAATTGAGTACATGTATATAAAAGATTACTATAATTATTATAATATAGATTTATAATATAATTATAACTATAATTATAGATAAAATCATTCAACTGTGTTTCTGTAATGAAAAAATGGGCATTCAAAGACATTTCAAAAAACTAAAACACAAAGTATTGCTCGGAACTCTTTTGTATGGAAACAATAGCAGTCACTTTTTCACTGGGTTCGTCTGGTTTCCACAGTTTGAAAATCGTCTAATATTTGACGAATATTGTTGGAACTCGACATAAGAGTGGACTTATAACTGCAAAAATAAATTTAAAAAATCATTTACCTTTGTTTCATAACCAGTCAGAAATCCCATCTGCTTAGATAACTCGAGTACTTTCTGTCTATCGTTATCGGCTGCTGCTTTTATAACGCAAATGTATTGGTCCATGAACTTTTTCTCATAAGCACGAGACGCCCCGAAGTCCAGCAGTATCAGCTGAAATTGGTGACAAAATTTACAATAATCTTGGTTGTTTTTAGAATAATTAAGGTTAAAATCAGATAGTTTGACGCTTGGCATTAGATAGGTAAATAGAGAGAGAGAGATTTTTTGCCATCGTACTCTACGGTCATCAGCAACGTCAATAAATAATATCTCTATCTATAGCAGGATCCAATTAACTTGTCATAAATCAGCTGATCCAGTAATAATTAAACAGTGATTTCGACACAATAATCAAAAGGCTTGAAAGTCTTAAAGTCTTTAAAATACCTTTTTAAAGAAGACCTTTCAAAGAATAACTTTTTAAAAGACCTTTTCAATAATCTGCGAGATTCAGCATTTGTAGGTTAAGTATTGTGATCATATGCTCGTCGATCATATGTTTTATGACAAGTTAAATGGATCCTGCTATATCTATCCAATGCCAAGCGTCAAATTAAACGAATCTGATGATATACAGAAGATTTTTTTCTGATCAGTAGGTGCCTGATCATTTAAAAGTCAAATGTTTTGTAAAGTTATAAAATCAATATTCTATAATTACTATATTTTATCTAATATTCTATCTTTATTATATTTAATTTGATATTCTATATTTATTTGCAGAATTTATTCAAAAAAACTTCCAATACCTGTTTAGTTTCCGGGTTGTAGAAAAAGTTGGACCAATTCGGATCGGTCTGCATAAATCTGAACTCGAACAGTTCCCTAAGACATAGCTGCATTATTAGAGAGCACACTGTTGCTCTTGCCTCCAAATCAAGGTCTTCACACTTATCGACAGGAATACCTTCGATCAATTCGCTTGTAAATACTTGCTTTGAACACAGATTATCTGAAAAACAAAAATAATACGTGAGCATTTAATTCAAATTCCTTTATTTCAAATACTTGAGCAAATTGTTTACATAGGCATCACTAACCCCGGTCGCACACAGGAGCAATAAGCAACTAGCAACACATGGATCATAATGATCGACTACTCTATACAAACAAATAGTCCAATGCACACTGAAACAGCTGCCTTAGGTGTGCATTGGACTATTTGTTTGTATAGAGTAGACGATCATTATGATCCATGTGTTGCTAGTTGCCTAAGGCAGCTCGTACACCGGAGCAATAAGCAATAGGCAATTAGCAACATTTGGATCATATGATCGTCTACTCTATAGAAACAAATAGTCCAATGCACACCTAAAGCAGCTGTTTCAGTGTGCATTGAACTATAGCAGGATCCAATTCAACTTGTCAGAAATCAGCTGTCTCAAAGAGCAATATCACAATACTTAACCTACAAATTAATGCTGAATCTCGCAGATTATTGAAAAGGTCTTTTAAAAAGTTATTCTTTGAAAGGTCTTCTTTAAAAAGGTCTTTTAAAGACTTTAAAGGTCTTTAAGACTTTCAAGCCTTTTGATTATTGTGTCGAAATCACTGTTTAAATATTACTGGATCAGCTGATTTATGACAAGTTAATTGGCTCCTGCTATATTGGTTTGTATAGAGTAGACAATCATATGATCCATATGTTGCTAGTTGCCTGCTATTGATGAAACAGCTGCTTTAGGTGTGCATTGGACTATTTGTTTGTATAGAGTAGACGATCATATGATCCATGTGTTGCTAGTTGCCTATTGCTCCGGTGTGTGACGGGGTAAGAGATTAATATTGAAATTCTGATTTTTTGGATCCATACGAACTGCGAAGTTAACAGTTATTTACAGTAAAATTTGACTGCATGTCGTCAATTCTAGTGTTAAAACAATAGATTAATATTATATTTCATTTGAGGATCCCATGTGAAATTTCCACTTGTCCACTCTTTACTGCGTGGTCTTTACATGAGATTTTATCTAAATATAATATTCATATTGTTTCAATACGATCGAAATGGTTCTACATCACTTACCAATAACTTTCGGCACATAATACTGAGGATACGGACGCAATAACTCTTTGAATTTGTATGTGCACTCTGCTTCTCTGACGTAATCCACTTCCCACGACAATTCTCGTTTGGCTACTTCAACAATGTTGTCTATGAAAAGCCCTGTAACCAAAAATTGAGAGTTAAATAATTGAAGAGGAACATTGCTACAATGGTTTCTGGAGCTTGAAATGTTATACAGAGTGGCGCAAAAAGAACGGATGGATTTGAGTAGGATAGTACCAGTGGAGTGGAGCTGTCTGTGACCGCAAAACGACACCATTTTGTAGGTTCAAGTATCCAGTTTTAGTAACAATGGCGCAATTGACCTTGCAAAATCGCGTATTTGCTGTTGAACAATATTTCCAATAGCATAAATCAGCAATCGTCGTTCAACGGAGCTTTAGCAGAGAGCTTATGTGATTCTTCTTTACTTGAAATTCAAGTTTACTGTCGTAAATATCGTTGCATTGAAGATTTGAATACTGCAATACATGAATGAATTCAATCAATCAATCAAATCATTCATTTATCCTTGAAACAAAATACAGCAAACTCAAAAAGTACAATGAAAAATAATAGAATTAATAATACAATAGATATAACATAAAATAGTATTAATATACTGTATTAATAACAAGGAAGGTCCCTGCAAAGGCAACAGCTGCTGCTGTATCAAAAGTTAAGGACCGATTTGAGGCTTTTAATGAGCATTAACGCATTAAGGGCGCCATCTTTCCTATGTAATTTTAAAAAAATACTCGAGTGTTTTGGAGTTTTTCATACAAATTCTCAAATTACTTAGTATTTTGGTGTAAGGAAGATAAATTTATGATTAGAATAAACTCTCTTATAACACTTTCAAAAACATCCGTTCTTTATGCGCCACCCTATACTTAAATTGAAGGTTAAACATTGTTTTCATTCTTTTACCTACTTTTCAAGTTAGATTTTTGACTAAGGCTAGGCGTACACCGGTTAGTCAAGACAAGACAAGACGAGATTAGTCACGTTTAGTCACAGTAATTCACATAGATGCTTATGAAGCAGCACACACCGATGCAATAACTAATCGGTGTGTGTTGCTTCATAAGCAACTATGTGAAGTACTGTGACTAAACGTGACTAATCTCGTCTTGTCTTGTCTTGACTAACCGGTGTACGCCTAGCCTAAGGAATCCACCTCTTCCGTATTGAAATGAGCCATGAGCATAGATACCTTCGGGAAACACCTTCCACACCTTGAGCAGCGACACAAGGTTCTCGATGTCGGACTCGATGCTCTCGGCGACTCCCGGGTACTGGATCTTGACGGCGACCTCGGTGCCGTCGTGCAGCACGCCCGGATGCACCTGGCCGATGGAGGCCGCCGCGAACGGACGCATCTCGAACGACGCGAACCGCGAACGCCAGTCGGCGCCCAACTCCGACTTCATCGCTTTCTGCAATCAACACCGTTATGGGAGTCACTGGGGTGCGGTATTTGCGGTGAATATGTATTAATAAATGAAAAGACAAGATGTTGTCAAACCACTGATTTATTAGAAAATCGAGGTACCGGTTTCGGTTGTTACACCATTATCAATAACTGGTAAACTCTGAGTTTACCAGAGATTGATAATGGTGTAACTCTGAGTTTACCAGAGATTGATAATGGTGTAACAACCGAAACCGGTATCTCGATTTTCTAATAAATCAGTGGTTTGACAACATCTTGTCTTTTCATTTATTATGGATAACTACCACAATATCACGTTCACAACTACTCAAAGAGTGAATATGTATGGTTACTGCAGTCTCAATAAAACAAATTGAGACTTCCAACAAAATAAAACAAGTTAACTTGAATCAACTTGAAACAAAACAAATTAGAACAAGTTAACTCGACTCAACTTGAAACAAATTAAAAACAAGTTAACTTGACTTAAAACTTTCTTAGTCAAAAACAAGTTAACTTGAAACTTCAAACTTTTTTGAACTTGAAACAAATTAAAAACAAGTTAACTTGACTAATAGACTGGAGGCTATTTCGTAGCCTACAACCAAGAAAATATAGCGGCGTTGTCAGATTGTTCGGAACTGCAACTTCTTCAAATTTCCAATCAAACAATAGATACGTACATAGAATATCACCCCCAATATTCGAGTAGTGCTAAAAATGTTTCAGGGTTGAAAGGAAATTAATCTTTTTTGGTAGAATTGAAAAATCGCGAAAATATGTTTCTCTTTCGAATAACACTTTTCAGAATCATGGAAATCTGAAATCAGAAATTTTATTGAAAATATTACACAGTATTACACATTATCATGAGCGTCATTTCAGCTTTTAAAATGGGGTGGCAAGGTCTGCCAGAGATCTGGGGGGCTTGGAGACCGTGGCGAAGCGTGGTATGCTTATTTGGTCATCGCCGGGTATATTTCCTATAGGAAAGCACCGGGGGGGGGGGGTCTGGGGGGTATGGAATAACCCTCAGGAAAGCGGGGGGTCCGGGGGCTTCAAGTGTGAAATTACGCATTTTAAGACCGTTTTTAACTCTTGATTAACCAGAGTTTATAGGCAAAAATCTATGGTTTGACTTGAAAATTTCTACATTAACTTAGCCTATTTTTGAGCCATTAGAATGTTTTTGCATTAACATATCTTATCTGACCCTTTGATCCTTTTTTAATGTTAAAAGCTATTACCATTTAATTTCAAGTATGGAAATACTTTCCCTTGTGAATTGGTTAGCTCTGAAAATAAATAGAAAAATACAATATACAGACTTAAATAATTTTAATACAAATCATCATGTAAGCTTAATCTTTTAAAAACTTCAAAACCTATTATACAAAATCTTCTCTTCTATTCTTCTAGCCTAGCCTAATACTGGTGGGCTCGGGGCGGGGCAGGGGTGAGGGTCAGAGAGAGGGAGGGAGAGAGAGAGAGAGAATTGAATTGAATAACTGCCTTTATTTGAACCTGGGAGAGAGAGAGAGAGAGAGTGTGAGAAAGAGACACGTTAGCATTAAGCAATACACCTTAAGCTATACTTTTGTGTTTAATTTTACTTTTGTGAAAATTTGTGTTTCAATTTCAAACCCCCTGAGCGTGATAACCGCGACGGGACCGTCATGTCTCAACCTTCCTTTTTGTTTTGAACATGAAAGCTATTATTGTGTGCCAGTGAAAATTTTAAGGGGACCATTGATCAAAAATTTGAAAAAAATTCAAATTCAGGTTATTGCTTCATTCACTAGTTTGAATTTCCCTCTTCAAAATGGCGTTGGTTTCGTATCCATATGATGTCTAGAAATATTTTAATTATTTTTCTAAGAACACTACATGTGGATTTTACAGATTCCCCATTACAGTTTCTCCCAGATTTTCTGCGGATAAATATAATATATATTTCTATTTCTATTGTGCCACGTTAAAACACACACTTTGTTCAGAAGTGTTGTGGAACTTCTCCATATTCGGTCAAAGAATAAAAACTTTTGTCTATTCCACAGTATTTATTAAATAAAAAACCAAACTCAAGTTTCAATGATTATGGCATCATCTTCAGTGGTTTAGGCTCAACCACTGAAGGTGATGCCGTGAGCAAATAAAATACTGTGGGAACAATGTTTTTTCTTTCACTGATTGCCACGTTTATAAACTGTAATTTTTCACTTGTTTGCAAATAACTGAAATTATTACTGCCTGATTACTTATTGATAATACGATTTTGGTGGCAAAAAGGGTTTGAATTTTTGGCAACTGCCACCCCCAAATGACGCCTATGCACATTATGATAGAATTTACACTAATACACTACATAGAAATACCTTAATTGCTATAGGGAATTGGAATGTAGGATGAAAAATATCTAGAGATCAATAGAAAAGAGACATTTTTCCACGTTATTTTGATATAGATAACTCTCTTATTATTATGTGAGAGGCGAGATATTCTAAAAAAAAACACGATTTTTCAATTTCATCTAGAAAGTTTAATTTCCTGTTAACCATTCAACCCTGAAACCTTTTGAACTACTGGGATATCAGAGATGATATTCTACATAAAGATCTGTGGTTTAATTGGAAATTTGAAGAAGTAATTCCACACAATCTGACAATGCCGCTATTTCGTTGACTTTAGGCTGAAGTCTCAACTTGTATTATTCAAACTATAGTTGAATTACAGACATTGAATATAGAGTAATATTTTCACTTTTCAAGTTACATTAATGTCTATAGGCTCCGCTACATGATCAAATGAACAAAGAAGATAGATCTAAAAAAATTACTAGTTGATTTCAGATTAGATTAAATATTCTTTAACAAAAAATATAAGGAGCTTGTTTCATGAAACTTGAATGTCCATAAATACAGGTGAAATGGTGACCTCACTGTAAAAGACCAAAGTTAGGTTTTGTCCAACACATATTATTTAATTCACACTCGAAAAAGCTAAGAACAAGTTAAGATATGAATAAAAGGTTGATATAGACAAGCCGAATTAACAATAAATAATTGAAAATATTGAATAAAATTTGAACATTTTTCTATGAGTTACAACAGTTAAACTATCTGTTTAGTGTGAGTTCGCCATTCCACCTCCTGTTCTTGACTAAGTTTTATGTAACAAACCCCAGATAAAGTATTCCTCACGATATTTAACCGGCTTACTAAATTTTTTGCCGAATAAATGCTGTTTATGGTACAATACTACTATAATGTTGGAGGTATCTTGGAAAAGAAATGGAAGAGTAAGGATTTGGAACTCAGGTAGGCTATCAAAAAATAATTCATAAAAAATCCTTGAAGAAAAATATGAAGTGTTATTTCGAGTACTCACTTCTACTTGCCAGGGTGGCATAAAATCAGCCGACTGCCTGACTCGATCGAAAGCCTTTTGAAGCTGAGGACTGATTACGCTGTTATCCTGTATACTAAGTATCTGGCCTATCTTTAAAGCGGCGCCTGAAACAGTCATTGAATATTTATTAATCAGTGCAAAAGATTCACCAGAGACTTTCTAATTCACTTTCACATTGGTAACGATTTTACTAATATTATTTATTATACTGTAATATTATTTTTATTTTAAAGAAACTGATGAAATTTAGTTTTCCTACAGTTACCTAGAAAAGTGGCTATTCCTGCACTGATTACATTGCGCCAAATATTACTTTTTCGCACTAATTCTCTTTCTCCTTCTCATCCTCATTTCCCATCTTTCAGTCCTTCTTCTTTTTCACCTCCTGTTTCTCGAAGCCTTCTCCATCTTCTTCTCCTCCTTCGATTCCTTCCTCTTCTTCTTCTCCTTCTCATTCTCTCCTTCTTCTCCTCCTTCTTCTTCTTCTCCTCCTCCTTCTTCTTCTTCTTCTTCTTCTTCTTCTTCTTCTCCTCCTCCTTCCTCTTCTTCTCATCATTTTTCTTCTTCTACTTCTTCTTCTCCTCCTTCTTCTTCTCCTCCTCCTTCGTCTTCTTCTTCTTTTCTTCTTCTCCTCTTTTTTCTTCTTCTTCAAAAGTAATGAGCAGAAATATTTTAAAATTTCACAAACGAAAGTTTGAGGAACTGTAGGCAATTTCCGTCAATTTTACACTTGGGTACCAAATTACCTGCTTTTCACATTTAAATTTTTAACCTCAATTACCTGCTTTTCACATTTAATGGCATTTGTAAGAAAAATTCAATGTGTTACACGTTTTCAAAGTAACTTTCATTACAAACTGCTTCTACTTCACTTTTCAAAAAATAGACTGCAAGTTATTAATCTGAGTTGAGAAATAAGGTTGGTAAATAATAGTTGGTAAAAACAAGTTGGAATGAAAACAATGTTGTCTATTCCACAATGAATATGTATTGTTTTCATTCTTTTACCTACTATGCAGAAATTCCACATCATACTTGTTGTTTTTAAAGTCACTACCAACATGCAGTCATGTTTTTTAGAAAACCATAAAAAACATGACTGCATTTCGATAGTGAAGTGAAAAACAACAGTGTATACATCGCAGTTCGTAATGGATCAAGAAATAATCATCTTTCAAAATATCTCTTATTCAAGTGTAAATTTTTAAATAATGTTAATCTCAGTTGTAAGAAATTAATTGTAAGAGCACGATTGGTAGTCGCTATAGATCTCATGTTAAAAATGAATTAGAACAACATAAAAACAGGAGAGAATTAGCAAAGGCCTCTAACTACTACCAGATGAATTAGTACCAATTTTATTTGATAGAATTACCACCAAATTAGAGAATTACTGACCTCTAACTTCGCACAACGTCTTCACAATACGTTCAGCGTTGGCCGGGGTCAGAAACAGACTATCCAGTGTTGTGTCATCCGGCTGCGTCTTTTTCACACCGAGACTGCGCAGCGTGAACTCAGACAGCGTTCCCACACTGAGACCGGCCGCCAGGCTGCCGAACGAGAACAATCTGCCCAGCCTTGAGGAGGGAACTGTGCGTTGTTTGGCTGTGGCGCTTAGCTGCACAAAAATACGTAAACATTCACCTTTTTACCAAGAATAAGAATGAAAAAGATTTTATTCTTTTCGAATGAAAAGAAAAAGATCTTATTCCTTCTAAATTTTGTTGTCATTGGATAACAGTTTCTCTTTATCTTGGGAAAACAAATTATTGTTCAAAATACAGTTAAAATACTGTCATGGCCTGTGTGTGATCGTTGGTGAGAGCGGTTGCTGATTGATCATGATGTTAAGTCACAAACACTCAAGACTGCTCTTGGATGGGTGAGCGACACAAATACAAGGCAAATTAAACATGTGGGTACTTGTTACACCACTATCAATCGCTGGTAAACTAAAGAGATTGCATTACAGTTTATTATCAGATATTGATAATGGTGTAACAACCGAAATCGGTAGCTCATTTTGATAGATTTGTGGTTATGACAACTTCGTATTCAATATGGATAACTACCACAATATCACCTTTACTACTACACAAAAAATGAATAAAAGAATGCAAATTATATAAAAAAAACTTACAGTAGGTTTCTTCTTCGGAGCTTTCCTAGCCACAGGCATTGGTTTTGGTTCTGCAGCTGATGTTGGTTCTGTACTAATAGCCTCCGGTTTTATTACACTTTCAATAGGAATTTTCGGAATATTCACACTACTTTCAATCTCGTTTATTGGTGCATCTTCTTTTTTCTCAACTTTATCCACAACTGGTTTCGGAGTATCCAAATTCAACTTTTTCACAACATTGAAATGCTTCTTGGATTCCATAGCAATCTGTCTGACTTCATCATCAACGAATTCTGTGCTAATTTTACCTACATTTATTTTTGGTTTGGGCGCGTTAAATTTCTGTTTTCTAATTACTCCACTATCTGCCCTTGTGCCTTTATTTTCCAATGGTTCGACCCTGGTGGCTGGTTGTGCGTTATCCTTATTCTTGTCGGACGAAGGCAATTTGAATAAGTTTTCTATATCCTCATAGATTGTCTCTCTCCCGAAATGGAACTCCTCGGCTGGAAGATTTTCCCAAGTTGAACCTGTAATAGAAACATGATTGAAGTAAATCATGATCCTTGGTGGAAAATACTTGTGTAACGGATATTCTGGTTTGAAAATATCCTGAGCACAGACAACACTATTAGTATAGTTAGTAATAAGTATACAATAGTACACTATTGTATAGTTAGTCTATGTCCTTAGTATTTCAAGGCTTTCATATAGCCTCTGCTATCCCACTGCGCCGTATAGCCATGTTATGAGAAAAATAATTAGATATGAAACTTTATTAAACAATGTATAAAATCGAAGACTATTGGAAAAAAATGTCAATACAATTAATAGACGCAAGAATTGTTCCCCAAATATCTTTTGGGTGAACTATTCTGCATATTTTACGGTACAACCTCTGCTTTGCAATTTGTCCCAGTTTCAACAACTGTCTTAGGCCAAGCGCCCACTGAGATGTAGTGGTGGTGGCGTGGCGCCACGCCACCTCAGTGGGCGCTTGGACTTGAGAAACCAAAGTACGTCAATCCTTCAAAGGGCATTGAACGAGTAATCAAGAAAACGGCAACTGAATAAATTTGGAAATAGATGAAGAACAAGAGGAGCCCATATGAGAAGCAATTGTCCAAAATATTTAAGTATTTTTGTTGCGCATTGTGTAGAGAAAAAAAATAATATAATCATTTCAATTTTGAATTGACATTTATTTACCTTGTGCGAATCTGGTGTAGCCCCGTACCCCTTCCACGACCATTGCACCTCTTTGCAGGGTTTCAGACAAGACAGCATCCAGCTATAAAAAATAAGGTGATTAAAAAAAATCCATATTTTAGACATAGTAAGAACATAGAAAAATGTCAGCATCTATAAACCTCAAATATTATAGTCACTACAATTTCAATTTTTTGTGGCCGTCGGTTGGTTGTTAAATTCATGTCTCATCTTCACCCTTTCCCATACCATTGCACAAGTCAAAAGCTCATGTGAGCATCATCCTCTAAAAAAGCACAACTTGAATAAGCTTTCAACTTTCAACAGGGATCCAACATTTTGCATTTTTATTGAAAATAATCAACTAACTTAAATAAGTTTTGCATTTTTATTGAAAATAATCAAGTGTTCAACAAAAAGTATCAAAAATAGATTGCATATATGGGAGATGAAGGAATTCTTTATCAAAAATTTATTGAATATATGGAAGATGAAGGAATTTATCAGAAAGATTGAAATATAGGCTACACAGCATTTATGTGATAAATTCAAAGAAATCTCTTATAACGAAACGTATCAAGTATTCTCTACTTGACTCTTTCAGTAAGTATTTTTAGTTACCGTATGTTATTTAAAATAATGACAGAAAATGTAAATTTTAAAAAAATTGATAAAAGCTAAACTGACCTTGACATTTTTTGAATTCGCCAAGATACTATCAACCGAAGTTTTTACAATTGCCGGATTGATTGAGCTGTTCCTTATCACTTGTCCAATCTGTTTCTCTTCTTCCTTTATCAATGCTGCCAGAACCAACTGAGCACCTCTCAAAACACCCGCCAAATCGGCGGGCCAATTCTTGCTCATGGTCAGGAGATTTTCTCAAATCCTTTTTTTAAAATTGCATTTCTAGTTACTTGTCGTATGTGGTTGATTACACTTGTTGAGGTTCATTGTACTTATTACTTCATTATGCTGAAAGAGAAGGACAACAAATTAAGTATACATACATTCATGTTCAGAAATTGTTGTCAAAAAATAGAAACTGAGACAGTACTCTACATTTCTAGACCTTGCAATCACCGTTATGTAACAGTCTTGCACAATAATATATAATTCTATATTCTACCGTACAAAATCCTTGATCCACAATTGTTTGTCAAAATTGAAAGCACTAGGATCTTAGGATGGATATAAATTGGAACATTTTAAAATGACACATTCAATAAACAATATAAATAGACGAATCAACAAATATACATTGTACAAAATAAATAAATATAGATTATACAAACCTCAATACATGATAGTTGCGATAGGTCGTAAAGAGGTTATATACACACAGCTGATCAGATAGAGGCCGGAGTCGTCAAAAATGACATTGAACAGCCGGGTTCTGAACAGCTGTTTCATAATTCCAAATGAATCGGCTGCTGTCTGCAGCGGTAACAAAAACAATTCAGTTCACAGAGTAATCTTGTCTTTGTGGAATTAAAAAAACTTCATAATAATATAACAACATTCAATTATCTGGTTTTATATTACTAGAGGATTTGTGAGTAACCTGGTATTCCAAAACATGATGTGAGTATAGACGGTAAATAACAATTATTATTTTGTGGCAATATAATTTGAGTTGACCATCTCGCATTTCTTACTGTATTTTGAAAGTTATATACATTTCTGTTTTAAAATATTGTCGATACCATCTAAATTTAGTAAGCTGGTAAGAAATAAAGGAAAAAGAATCAGAGGAATTGGGAATTCAAGCGACCATAAACACGCTAAATACTTGGATCTCCAGTTCAGTGGACTGGACTGTACATAATATCTGTATTATCATTTCAATATTAATAAGTATTTGTGCTGTCATTCCACGTGACAAATTCATCAATATTGCAGTCTTTTCCTATTGTAAAACTGGTATTGTAATAAGCTTTTGACTTACATTTTTTTATTTCAGGTCCATTCCATGATTTCACGCATTGTTAAAAGTCTCTTCCTCAGCTTCAAAATGAGTTCAAATTCTTCAGAAAGGTTGGTTGAAAACTATAATCACTTGAAGTTGATAAAGGTTTTTAACAAAAGTTATTAGAGGCCGTGTGCCCACGAAGCAACTGCTATCTGACTTCAGTCAGCAACCCAGTGTTGCCAGATGACATTGGCTGATAAGTTAGCTTAGATTACCCGATAAACAGCCAAATGTCATCTGGCAACACTGGGTTGCTGACTGAAGTTAGATAGCAGTTGCTCCGTGGGTTCACGGCGTCAAATAAATTTTGTTATTAACTCCGGTGTAAACGCAGCTTTACTTTAAAATATTTTAAAGCTTTGTTAATGATAAGACGAGCCATTCCTCCACACATGCTTAGCCTAATGAGAAATACACTTGATTTTTTCTTTTTTATATATTTTTTTGTATGAACTGTAATATGAAGTGAATAATGTGTATTTGATTTGATTTTGTTAATACAGCAGCACGCTTGCTAGGTTACACGGCGCCATTCTGTCTTATCGCAATATCAGCTGATCTGTCACTTTTTTTATTGCAAAAGCACTAGGTGACTATAAGGGCCGGTTCATGAGCTCGGGATTTAGCAAAGTCCTAGACTAAAACGGGTGGCTACCGTAGCATCGACAAACGTTTGTCTCGACAGGTTAGTGGGCTAGCAGCATAGAGAGCCCTTAGTACATAGTATCGAGGCTCACGTTTGTCGATGCTACGGTGGCCACCCGTTTTAGTCTAGGACTTGGCTAAATCCCGAGCTCATGAGCCGGCCCTATAAGTTTACCAACACGGTAGACTATCTTGGTGACTAACGAAGCTCCTACCTTAGCACGTCGCTCGCAGTGTGGCCAACTGCAATAGTATGAAATGTGTTCTTTCACTAGGATCAGTCACTATGCTAGTCACTTGGCTCTTAGCACCAAGCAAAGCTCCTTGTAGTTTGGCCTTAGCGCAATGACATTAATTAATTCTCAGTCCAGTTGCCATACCAAGGGAAACCTTAACAAATTTATGTAACGAATAACGTAACATAATAACAATAACGTAACAAATTTCGACCATAAAACGTATGTATTTCTATATTTTCTAAAGATGAATTCAAGTTTATATTTCGAAAATTATTATTGTTTTTTTTTTAATTAATATAATTTTAGAAAATTATCATTTCTTTGCAGATGTTACATAAATAGGCGACAAATAAATCCTGCAGCCGAACGCAACAAGGAGCCCATCCTTGATATTCTTCGCCAGTACATGATCAGTCCCCAAACCACGCCCCCAGTGCACCAAGTACTGCTTGAAATATCGTCGGGATCCGGTCAGCATGTGTCCTACTTAGCAAAGCACTTCCAGTGGATCACATTCCAGCCGACCGAGTTCGAATTGTCCTCATTCGAAAGCATTATCGGCTACACTCAGTATGAGCAGCTGGAAAACGTGAAACCGCCCCTCTATCTCGATGTCAGAGACCCGGCCTGCTCCTGGCTGGGGGGCAATGTCAAGAAGGAATCCATCGATTACGTGCTGAACATTAATATGATGCATATTTCTGAGTACAAGTGTGCGGAAGGTGAGTCCAACTTAACGTTTTGTGTAGTAGTGATGGTGATATTATGGTACGGTAGTTATCCATAATTCATAATGAAATCACTTGGATGTAGTCAAAAAATATCACTGTATTTGGTAGAATTTACAAACATGTTTCGGCATCATTGTGCCATCTTCAGTGTACTAAGAAACTGACTCAGTTTCTACTCAGTTACTACTCAAACTACTCAGTTTCTTAGTACACTGAAGATGGCACAATGATGCCGAAACATGTTTGTAAATTTTACCAAATACAGTGATATTTTTTGACTACATCCAAGTGTTTTCATTATGTATCATAAATATCACAACATCTCACCAGACACTGTGTCAGAAGTTATCCATAATTTGAAATACTATCTATCTATCTAATGCCAAGCGTCATGAATCTGATTTTAAACACAAGTCGATTGACAATAATTTAAAACTGAAAAGGTTGATAGACACTCCAAATAAACAATATTAACAATTGGAAATACAAACAACATTCATTGAATAAAATTTATCACCATTTTCGTTTATTAATGAAGTTTAGTTGCTACAGTTGGTAATGTATAGAAAGACTGGAAGTCGTCAAAACCAGAAATGCATTTAAATATCAAGATACCGGTTTCGCTTGTTATACTATTATCAATCTCTGGAGTTTATGAAACCACATCTGGCAAATCTTGCCACATCGAGTAAAATTATTATGTTTGGAAATATTCTCGAAAATCGCTCGCTTCCCAATGAATTGGCAACCTTCCAGTAAGTTGAGTTTATTTTTGTTTAAATATCAATTGATACTCAATTCTCAGTGGCCTTTATCAATCTCTGGCATTAATGCTTAAGAAATCTGGCCAACTCCTCACATCGAGTACACCAGAGATTGATAATTATTGTTACACCATATTTCAATCTGAAACCCCTCGTAATAATGTTATATTTGGTTTAAACTACGAATTCTTATTTCAGGTCTGTTCGCCGGTTGCAGCGAAGTACTGAAACCTGGAGGCTTGCTATTCACCTACGGCCCTTATGCGTTCGACGGAAAAATAACGCCTGAGTCCAACGTACGCTTTGACACCATGCTGCGGTCACAGGACTCCTCCTGGGGTCTCAGAGACCTTACACGGCAGTTGGTACCTCTGGCGAGGAGCTGTGGAATACGTTTGGTTCAAGTACACCCCATGCCTGCCAATAATCATCTTGTCATATGGCAAAAAGCCCCTGAATCATGAACTGGACACTAGATTCTCCAAACCCCAACAACTATAATCATATGGTGGTTAAATTTGTCTAATAATTATAATATTCACCAATAACCAAACAGGTGTCCATAACCCTTCAACTAGGGACTGTATTGTCGTACTCTCAACCATAAAAACCATAACCATATTATGAAACTTTTCCATTAATTATAATATTCTCATCTCCGACAACGTCTGGATCAATCTATTGCCAACCTTTGAAGTAGGCTACAAAAACTTCCTCATGTTTCCATAATAGAAGAACACCACATTATAAAACTTATCAATTAATATAGAATGTGTAGATAGGGATTTTAAACTTGAATTCTTGTACTCTCAACCATAAAAACCATAACCATATTATGAAACTTTTCCAATAAACATAATATTCTCATCTCCGACAACTACTGAATCAATCTATTGCCAACCTTTCAAGTAGGCTACAAAAACTTCCTAATATTTCCCTAAAAGAACACCATAAAAACTTATCAATTAATATAGAATGTGTAGATAGGGATTTTAAACTTGAACCTTATTAAAAATATTATATTGTAAAATTGAATAATACGATTCTTAGTACTATTAGTTGAATGTCTATTTTCATTTGATTATGGTGGTTAGATCTGTATATTTTAATAATTATCTCCCTATCTCTTTATCGATTCTTAACTTTAAACAGATGAAGAAGCTTTGAGAAGTTTTAAAACTAGTTCAGTGACTCAGGAAAATTTAGCTTTCAAAAGTACCTTCTAACTTTTCCTTTCTGCTATCAAGGAATTTGTAATAGTCGGCTTATTATTAAATTTTCTGCATTTATCCATAGTGGATCAATGTTTTCATGATACTGTAACATGTAATTTCTTCAAAATTTTCTTGCATAATAACAATCTAAATTATAGCAGGATTATTTTAACTTGTCAGAAAACAGCTGATTTAACGTCAGTAAACGAGCGTACATCAATCAGCTGTTTTCTGTCAATTTAAAATAATCCTGCTATATATCTCCCAACTGAACATATTATAATTCCAAGTTACATTCCTTCTTCTAGCTCGGTATTGGGGTAATCTATAATAAAGAATAGTAGGCTATAGATGGCCATTTGAAGAATAAATTCGTTGATGAAAAGAATTTCAACTCGAGAAGATCCCGTCCTTTAGTATGGCTATAGGTATTGGATGTTAGAAAGTGAGAATGTATGGGATAGGCTTGAAAAGTATATTATTATGATAGGTCACAAGATGTTATTGTTGTATTGAAATGGATTTAATACTTCGGAATAGTTTTAGAGTATAAAATCTCAACCGTTAATTCATTGCCCTTAGAAAATGATGGGCCTACTCCATTCTTATTGATAATAATTGGTATAAATATCTTTTAGGACATGTTAAATGGTTCGGATAGTTTATTGATTAGTTAACAGTTACAATAATTGGCCAAATATTCTTATTAAACCCCTTATATCTTCAAGTTGCTCAATAGAATTTTATTACATCATGTTTGTTAGTGAAATCCTATGATTCTCGTTAAAATGAGTATCGATGTTTTGCATGCTATGAAGTGTGAGTACTGTATATGAGATGGACTTGAAAAGTAAATTTATTATAATAGGTTTCCTACTAAATTCTCCACTGGAATTTTTATGCTAATTATCATCCAGTGATTTAGTAATGTGATATTTAAATAATATAGTTACAGTTACAATAATTTATTGTATTTTGCCGCTTCCCTTCAAACCCAAAATTTGTGTTGCAGAATGAATTTTTATAACTTTCTTAATGAGTGGGAACTTATTTTTTGTCATCAATAACAAACTATATGTGTTATGAATAATTTGTAATTTTATCAATTCATTACTATGAATTTTAATTAAGCCAGTACAAACGATCTTTTCACTCTTCTGCTCGATCCAGCCAGTGACGCAGATAGAAGATACAATATATATGTCTCACATCCAATCAAGAAACACGAAAGGCCATTTGGGGTTTGGAAAAAAGGTTTCATTGTTTGTCAATTGGCTTGAGAACGGAAATTGACGCTTCAATGTCAATAATTGTGACAATTATTGTGTAGACACAGAAGTTCTACACAATATTCGGGGAGTCCGATCTCACAAGGTGTCAAATTATCTATCTATAAACTAAAAAAAAAACTTCAATATTGCAATGCAGCGAAATCAAGAGACAGTGGATGTTGTTGTGGAAGATCAAGATTATTGTTTGAAAATATAGGACGTAGATTTTTACAATTTTTGTCATAATTTGATTCATAAATTTACTATAACCAAGCCATTTGATTTCTTTCCATTCATAATATGAATTGCATGTTGATGATAGTTAATAATGGACATAGGCTATACATTTTTATTTTTGATTCATCTATTAGGTTTTGGTACCTAATTTTATGACCTAACAGAATAGTTTATTACACACCATGTCATACAACGAAGTGCCAAAACTGTTAATTTTGTTGAAGGATTCATTTCTATATGAAAATACATTTATCTATTCTGTGATTTACTATTGAAGTATTTATTATTGTAAAAACTGTGCTACAATAACAGAGTATAGCAGGATTTTTTTAATTTGTCAGAAAACAGCTGATTTAACGTCGGTAAACAAGCGTACATCAATCAGCTGTTTTCTGACAATTTAAAATAATCCTGCTATATAAGATTTCTTTAGAGGTTATCTCAGTTGATGTATGAAATGATTATTGATGCTTGTTTGTTGGACAATAAAACTGATTTATATTAATTAATTTTAATTTATTTCTCAGGTAAATCTGGTAGGCCAATATCCTTTCCCGGTCCTAAGACTACTTCCACACTAGTCTGGTCTGTGTGATTAGTTTTAGAGAGCAGAGTCAAATTGATTTTGGATAATTTTATATACTATCCATATGCGAATGTAATATAGATACTTTTAACACGATTTTTTACATTAGATTTGAGAATAGGATATAAGTGTAAAAATGATGAGAAAGCTATTGATAAAGAAGACGAAATGAGGCTACCAAGGTTACCAGATCGGACGATCAAAGTACTGAAATAAAGAATAGGAAGTTCCATATTCACATTTTAGTTCAATTTTCTCTTGGATCAATCTTTCTCTAAGGGCCGGTTCATGAGCACGGGATTTAGCCAAGTCCTAGACTAAAACGGGTGGCCACCGTAGCATCGACAAACGTTAGCCTCGACACTATGTACTAAGGGCTCTCTATGCTGCTAACCCACTAACCCGTCGAGACAAACGTTTGTCAATGCTAAGGTGGTCACCCGTTTTAGTCTAGGACTTGGCTAAATCCCCAGCTCATGAACCGGCCCTTAGTATTACATAATAAAGATTTCGTTTCCAACTGTAACCTGAAAAACAACCTTAAAAAATTAAAGTACCTTTACCTTATATTGCTATTTGTAGAAGTTTTGAAATAAGAAACAATCAGATCCATGATAATATATGTATATAATTTATTTATCAGCTAATAGGCATAAATAATCGACAAAATAGACATTTATACATTAATAATATAAAATAATTTAGAATAATATGGCATTTATATGTTACCTTGATAGCAAAATCGGATATCATCACACGCACTTCTAAACCAGACTTATCATATTGGACAATTTTTTTTTAAATATGACTAAGCACACAAATACTGTAATATAATAGATATCTTATAAAATAGGCAGTCTTTCAATATCATACAATTAATGAAGCTTATCCTAGATAATGATGGTATAATGTATATATATATACCACAGGTGATGGTATAATATTCACAGTAAATAATATATATTATACATTTTTTTAGATTGTTGTGATCACGTCTTTGGACAGAAATAAGGGTGAATTTTAATAATAAAATAAAGAGAATCTTCGTAGGAGTTTGAAAATGTCTTGAATAAGGATGAATCAATGTAGATATTTTTTAAATCTTGAATTCTTAATCAGCAGTTGATGGAAATCCTCCGTACTATTATTCAACTGAATTTGTCATACATTTATCACTAATCACTCTTATTAATAGTTTGGTAGCATCTAACTGTCGGATCGGATTGATGCTATAAATCTGATTAATAATAATTTATCTATTTTTCAGGTAAATCTGGTAATAACTCTGGCAAATCTGCTGAAACCCCGTTCTTAACTATAGTTACCGTGGAAATGTAGACATTTATTTAGGAATCTCATTTATTTTGTTTTTAGATGTGACTATTCAGTCCAAGTATGCTAATGGTCAATAGATAGATGCTAAATCAATAGTCAATGAAAACATGGAAGACTGAGAATTGATTTTGATTTTTTCTTAAATTTTTGAACATTTTAAAATCAGATTCTACTCCTTTAAAATTGTCGCGCCATTAAAATTTATTTTTGAGTATTGTAAAAAGTACTAATTAGTTGCCCTAATAAGATATCCCTTCTTCTATGATTTTATTTTGTATAAAATTAATTATCAAATATTTGTATAAGAATGAGTAAGACCTTATTTTGTTTCTCTTGAACATCAAGTCAATCAGTTCACTATATTTTTCAGAACAAAAATTTCTGTTTAAATACATCAAATGTTTCTTTCCTAGCCAACGTATACAGTTATTTGCGTAGTGGTCCCTCTGATACAATATAAATATGAATACATGAAGTGGAGAAGTAGGTGTACCTACCATAAATTAGATTTCATTAAAATTTAGACAATAACAGCATAAGCAAATCTTTAAAACTCGTACAGTACATTCCCTACCAATTCATTTTGTATAGATCGTTCAAGATTCATTATGAAGATCATAATTATAAGAGTACCGTTTTCTATTAATTAAAAAATATATTTTTATTTGAAAAATATTAGGCTATTTTTGTTATATCATCTCACACGATATCCTTTCTTGGTGGAATCCAGCGTTTGATACTTCCTAATAGATGTAGCTGAAAAACATTGAATGTTGTTAAGTAATTTATTTCAAAAATTCAACAATACCTTACAACAGATTGATTCATGGTCTTTCTTTTGAAGAAAAGTATTTCTACATCAATATTTTGTAATGTACTCCCTGCAAACTTGTGAATAAGGTTCATTTGAATTTAAATCAAAGCCTCACCTTCAAAAATTGAATTTTTCTTTCTTCTCCATTTCTTTACAGTAAACATACTATGGTTTCTCCTTTTTCCACCTGATGGCTTACTCGGTCGCTGGATGTAGTTTTTTCTGCTTTAACTGATAACACGGCAGTGAAAAACGTTAGCGCCGTTCCAGCCAAAGCTACGTACAAGGATGTGCCTGCAAAATACAAGGGAGGAATTCATTATTACAACAGATATAAAATATTATTAATTTAATAAGATTGATTTTTTATTGAAAGAATTCTGTTCGGTACCTACTGTCTGAGAACACCCCAACTGCACAAAAAAGAATTCATTATTACAATAGATGTAAAATATTATTAAGAAATTAAAAATATACAGGAACAAAATTATAAAGCAAGATTCGCAACTTGAAATAAAAGCAAAATACATTACAAAGGATAAAAAAAGGCAAATAGAAAAGCAAAGGAGAAAAAACTGCTAGAAATAGCAAGGAAGAAAAGGAGCGCCATTAATATATTTAATAGTCAGTCCCTCCTCAAATTAGATATCACTCTTGCAGCATCCGCCGGACTACCTAGTAGCTGTATCTTCTTTCCAACGCGATACGATTTTCTAACTGTTTGAGAGAATGATGGAAGAGAAGAAGAGAACATTTTGATATAAGCTCCAAGTCGCGAAGCTTCCTCAAGGCAATGTCGCTACTAGTGGATTCCTCCAGATTGAAGACCATTACATTATGAGAGCGACTAAAGACAGGGCCTGAAAGTTGGATAGTATGGCATAGAATGAAAAGTAACATGATGTATATTCAATGAAGGAAAAAATAGATTATGATCATTATTACGATATTAGCATCAATGCTGTTGTGAGAACTATTCTCCATTTATAAAAATACAAGTGAAAGAAGGGCAAAATATCATTATAATTTTAATAAACACAATGCAACACCGATGTCATTTATAAATATCGATGATATTTATTTGATTGATATATATTTATTCTCTGTTCGGAACCTTAGTTACTACCCTAATAGGTCTGAGAAGACCCCAATATAAAAAACATCTTGCAAATTATACATAATAAACGAACTATATATACAATAGCATAATAAATAGTAGCAAAGCAAATCATTCAAAATTTTATAAATTAAATTAATTGAATATAATTGAAATATTTTTAAGATTAAATATAGCATATAATATTGAATGTAACTAAGAGAGGTACAGTATTATATCAACCATTATTTTAAGAAAATCGAAAAATTTTGTTTCTGTGATAGTACAAACTTTAAACTCAATGATTAATCAAAAGTTGATAATTTTTTAAATTCAAATGTTTTCAAGCCCAAAACAAAATGATAGAAAACATTAGCTAATCAATTCGATTATTATCAACTATTGAAATAATGTAAGGGATTCTCGTTTACTTCTTTAGATTTGCTACAAATAGGCTTTCAAAGATGAGCGTTGAGGGTTTGAAATATTCAAATTCATTCATTTGGTCAAAAATACAATGAAAAACAGACATTAGCCCAAACCTTCTATCCCAAAATTCACTTGAAAATGTCCAAAGTTAGGACAGAGAAAATATATGTTATTCAAACACATCTTTATTATAGCAGGATTATTTAAACTTGTCAGAAAACAGCTGAATTAACGTCAGTAAAGGAGCGTACATGAATCAGCTATTTTGTGACAATTTAAAATAATCCTGCTATACATGACTATAAAGATCAATGGAACCCTCCTAATTCTTTAGACCTGTCATAAGCTTTGAAATATGAGCATTGAGAGGTAAAATACATGTTTATTACACCTCATTTCTTTCACAAGTTGAAAATATTTCTATGTACTTCTATCTCAATAGAGAGAAAATAATTTTTCAAAATAGAAATTAGCTTACCAAACGTGCAATTTCCTCTACTGAATGCTCCCGCCTCTTCGCCACATAGCCTAACCACCCTGGGGCAGCCCCATCCAGCCGTATACAATATTAAGCCCAGCAAGTAGAAAATACCTGAGAAGAAATTCACACATAATTATTAGAATGATGTAAATGATAATTAGATATAATAAAATAAAAAATCTTTACAAAATCCAGCAAAACAAAGTTTTATTTTACGAATTAGTTTTGAATTGGATGCGGTAAGTTAATCCTCCTATTCAATATTCAATAACTATCATTTTACAAAAATTATTATAAATCATAACATAATGATTTAATATTTCTATACTTTTCTAAAGCTTTTCGTGGATCATGAACACTGTTATTTTTTTATAATGCTTTTTTATGTAAATTTCTTAATTGCTCATTTTTTAACTATTATTTTCTAATTTACTTCATATATATGTACCGTACATTTGTACATCTCAATTTTTTAAACTTGGCAATTGAAATGAAATGAAAGTACAATAAGACAGAACTGCTTGTACCTGTGTATAGATCGAGTACCTATTTTGAATATTAAGTTGGCGTCAAATTTGAGCAGAGCAAGCGGCGCTTTGTGCTGTGGGCTTACTCTATAGTTTTATTTATTGTTTTACTCTAGATTTTTTTATAAACATAAAATGATTTAGAAGAAGAAGAAGAGGAAGGAGAAGAAGAAGAAGAAGAAGAAGAAGAAAAAGGAGGAATAGAATACAGTAATCACTTTATTCACGCAGATTACAAAATATGTCGCTTAAATTCTAGGTCATGAAAGTCATTACAATGAACGTCATTTAAAAATAGTAATTACAGCATAAGATTAACTGAACAAAACATGAAGTAAGAAAGATTTTAAATGAAAATATATAGGTATAAATTTTAATTCAAGATTTTTGAATACAACTTAATACTAGTATGATATATTTTATTAAATGAACGCCATTGAAAATAAAAGTCATTGATTTTGTATCTACATGAAATGGCGGAGTTTGGACATATAAATGTCCATTCTTGTAGAAGGATGTGCAAGGACATCCTTCCCATCAACACTCAACCATGAAAGGAAGAGGAAGAGAAAGGAGAGGAAGAGGAAGAGAAGAAGAAGAAGAAGATGGACGATGAAGATGAAGATGAAAGAGGAGAAGAAGGAGAAGAAGAACAGAAGGAGGAGGAGGAGGAGGAAGAATAAAATGAAGTAGGAGAAGAAGAAGATGAAGAAGAAGGAGGAGAAGAAGGAGAGGAAGAACAAGAAGGAGGAGGAGGAAGAAGAAAAGGAGGAGGAGGAGAAGGAGGGAAGAAGAAGAAGAAGAAGAAGAAGAAGAAGAAGAAGAAGAAGAAGAAGAAGAAGAAGAAGAAGAAGAAGAAGAAGAAGAAGAAGAAGAAGAGAGGAGGAAGAGGAGGAAGGAGAGAAGAAGAAGAAGAAGAAGAAGAAGAAGAGGAAGAAGAAGAAGAGGAGAAGAAGAAGAAGAAGAAGAAGAAGAAGAAGAAGAAGAAGAAGAAGAAGAAGAAGAAGAAGAAGAAGAAGAAGAAGAGAAGAAGAAGAAGAAAGAAGAAGAAGAAGAAGAGAGAAGAAGAAGAAGAAGAAGAAGAAGAAGAAGAAGAAGAAGAAGAAGAAGAAGAAGAAGAAGAAGAAGAAGAAGAAGAAGAAGAAGAAGAAGAGGAAGAGGAGAAGAGGGAGGAAGAGAGAATAAAAGAGGAGAAGAAGGAGAATAAGAAGAAGAAGAGAAAGAAGAATAAGAATTATCAGTATTTTTAATTATTGAAAGTTGACTAACCAGCCACAGCTTGTACGGTACCAGTTACCGTGAAGATGCTCTTCTTGTAGACACTCTGCACACAACAGCTTAGCACGGCTGTCATTACTGTGAACACCATAATGGCCATGCCCAGAGTGAACATAATCAGAGATGTCTTCCATAATGTGGGAAAACTTTGGGAATTGGTGGACAGTCCATCAGTGGCGAACGAGGCGCAGTTCTTCTGGTTGTTCAGTTTTATACAACGGTTGAAAATGCCGATGGACGGTATCATGTACATGGTTCCATTAGCTGAAAAAATATAAAGATTGTATTCTCGTGAGTATAGACTCTCGTAAATATAGTATGGGCTAGTATAGGATGGTATATGGTATATATTTATATAGTCTCGAATTTACATTGTCACTCGTTGTAATTATGGAATACAGAAATCAGGCGAGTACAGTAATAGTACAGTAAATAGTAATAGTGAAATAATAGTAATAGTACAGTAAATCAGGCGAATACAGTAATCATGTGGTTAAGTAACAAACATTCAAGACCGCTCTCGGATGGGTGACCGACATAAGAAAGACTCAAAAAATTGTGCAATGAGGCGAGGTGGAACCTACCCGTAAGGGTCTCCCCACCAATAAAAGCCATACGATAAAAAAAGGCGAGGATATCTCAGATGCAATCACAATAAAAAATTATATTAGTACTTAACAATCAATTTTGGTGAACAATGACAGTTGCTTGAACAAATAATGAGAGCTGATTTTTTCAAATTAAGCTACATTACTTTTAATTTGGATTCAAAATTTTAACAATTCATAACTTTGGTTTTGTATATGCCCTTCAATATTTTTTTAAATTATATTATTTCTTGAGTCATTTTCTGATATATAATTTTTAAAAATGCAAATAAATCTCACCATACGGCACAGGAGTTTGACTTTGAAGCCACTGAGGAGTAACAAGTCCAGAAAATACGGCCAGAGTAGCTATGATTGTCAGCAGAACCCAGATAAGGCTGTGGGTGGTCAAGATTATGTGCCCCATTGCAAATCTGAAAACAATGTAAGAGAGTTAGTAAAATGCTCACACTTTTAAATCATTTTCAGAGGTTCAATATCAATTTATCATGTTTTGTTTTTGCGTTGAGTGTAACTTACAATATTAAAAGAGAAATCTATCACATTTTCTAGAAGAAAAATATTATAAAATAAAGATTTTGTTTCTGCTGTTATTGTTGAATTTTTGTCAAAACATTCTTATCTTTTATCTTCGACGACCCCAGAAGGAATAAAATCTTATCTTTTTAGATGAAATTATGCATGACGGAATAGTGTATAGGCTAAAAGAAGATGGAAAATAAGTGTTTCAATCTGAGTTAGAAATGCGAGTTGCTTTCTCTTTGATCTTGTTATCTCAACTGTACCGACAATTCTGAGGTCATTCATCCATTATGATAAAAATAAATGGATCAATAAAATTCACCTATTGATTCAAATGAGAGCGGTTTTATTTTGTTTGTGACGAACTGTGAACGGAAAATCATCTCAGCAGAAAATATTCAACGAATGTGCTTTAACTATTTTTCACTGATGTTAAATTGAGGCCTAACTATATACTGTATTGTACTTTAGCTTCAACTTTTTGTTTCAAAACAAAAAGTTGTTTTTCTTGTCGAACACATTTTTTATTTATTGTTGAACACATTTTTAAAATGTTGAATAACCTTTTTTATTGAACAATTATCAATAAAAACAAGTTGTTCAACTATTGTACTTTATCAAATGTCTAGAAATGATTCATCATGATGATGATACCAATTCAACAAAGCTTTTTAAATTTCTTTATGACATTTTATATTTTGTTCATATGATATATTTGTTCAAATATACAATGATCAAATGATAATCTACAATACAATCATACGAGCTTTTTTTTAATTTATTAAATTTTATACATCAAGAATTACATTTGAAAAAAGAAACTTCAACCGATAAAAAAAAAGAAAAAACATCAACCGATGAAGAATTTTAAAATGAAATAGTTTGAGACATTTTGAGTGAAAAATCGTTAGTTGATTGGAATTATCACACTGTATTAATAGTCTTCATTGATTCATTCAGAGAAAACACTTCAAATGATTGCAATTGTATCACAATACTGAAATAAGTTTGATTGTATTGAGTTATTTTGAGGACGCCTATGAAAACATAGGGATAAAGTCACACTTGTTTGCTAGCAGCCCTAAGCTGAGGGTGAAGTCCACCCTATTGTAGGGAATGTTGGAGGGGATGAAAATAAGGGAGTGATGAGCAGGAAAAATAAAAAGAAGGAAAATTCTTGGAGGCGCCACCCCGATGATAAAGTCGTTTTGGCTTTCTCTTTACTTGCAGCCTACAATGGACACCCTATAAGCACTATAAGCACTACCAAAAAGACAATTCTATCTTTATAGAAATAAGAAGTAATGGCACTATACTAAGCACTGCCGGATTATTTCAAGGCATAATACTGTATGACAAAATGGTTTCTAATCTTCATTCTTTTTTGTTTAAATTAAATTCTTGCCGACCCTTTCCTGCGAGTGACACTCTGATAAATTTAAGTGAAAAACAGAGAAATACTTGAGAAAAGTGTTTATTTGAATAATTTTGTTTACAATCGAACAATTATTAAATTGAATTTACAATAATTTCAAACAATTATATCAAACATCTGAAGTTACCGTATTGACCACTAGCTGTTGAAGATATCTCATTTAAGATATTAAGCTCATTTGTATGAGTTAAGAAGCTCTTCAACAATTACAATGATTATTTATTTTTGTGTATTTTACTAGTACAAGAAAAACAAAAGGATTTAACAACCCATTACTTGTTTAACCTGTGATCATATATTAAATGAGAGTTATTTTTGGTGCTAGTTGCTAGCAAATACTATTTCAACTCGCATCCAGTGGGCCAACATCATTCTTGCCTCCCAATTCTTTCTGCTCTAATTTTTAGCAAATGATTCCTCAGTCATCTGCAGTTGGGAAAACAAACATTACTCAACTTCTAACGGAATACCATTGCATGGAAAAAGGGTCTGTGAAAGACTTATGGTTTGTTTACCATAGAAAAGAAAATGGAAAAGCGTTCGCCTGTTGTGAACAGGACTGGTGTAAACAGAAAACGATCTAATAAAGTTGTCCACTTATTTACAGTTGCGTGCCATTCCAAGGTCATGGCTGCTCATATAGAGGTCATTAGTTTTTCAATTACATGCCATGTTCGACCATTGACTGAATCCCTAGACGATTATTCCCGCCATCTAGCACAGTGAAACATTTCTATTTATCACCTGGTACAAAAAATATGTATGTTATATATGTATATATGTTTATACACAACAAGGACGATCCCAAACATAGAAAATGCGGGAGTTTTGTATTAATCTACAGTATACTTTTTGACCTATTTTATGGGAAATCTTTTTTTACTAGGCTTTATTATTTTATTATTTATTTATTCATTCAATAATCATTAATTTATTTATTTTGTATACATCAAAATTCGGGAGAGAAACTGCAACAGATAAATGTTTAACAGTTTAACAGCCTTAAAAACTGTTTATGGCTGAGCCTGATTTTTTCTCCCCAAATTTCTGTCTTTGTATCAATTGAATGAATAAGTGAAATGAATTAATAATAATATTACTGACATTTATGACAAAATAGGAAAAGTTTGATGACAAAGTCATAATACATTTTTCAAATATTGTTATTAAAATGTAAATTATGAATAATTTACAGTGCACGTGTGTAGATGAAGAGAGAAGCCTCAAGCGTGATTTATTTCATTCTTTCCTCTGATAAAATTAAGCAATGTTTTTTTTTCAAATCAACAGGTTTAATGACAACATTTAACCAAACCACCTGTTGCATTCAAACGAAGTAGTGTAGTTATTTTAGCAAATTGGGAAGAACACAATCATGAGATGGACTAGGGTATCCAATAAAACTGGCCAGTAGCTTTTTAATCTATTCCATCATCCCTCTGTAGAGATACCATCATCATATCTATTCCATCATCCCTCCATAGGGATACCATCATCATATATCATTCTATCCCGTCATTCCATCTATGGTTATAGTCCTCTCCAATATTTCAATTCTCTGTAATGAAATTAATCATTCCTATCCAATATCCTATTATCTCTGTAATAAAATAACCGATTCAGCTTCTATTTCTTTATTTGGCCATTAGTTTATCAATTCAACTGGCAATCGCCAACTTACAATTCATTTGTAAAATGTCGTGAGGAGTTTTATTAGCGCTTCTCATTTCCGCTGGTGTTTTTTGTCTTCCTTTATTTTTTTATTTATCACCCTCTCTCTTTCTTCCGCTCTCTCACCTACTAACACTCACTCTATCTCTCTCTTTCTATCACTCTCTTTCTCGTTTTCTCTTTTTTCTTTCTTCCGTCCTCTTCTCTCTCTCTTTCTTTCTTCCTTCTCCTTCATCACACTTTCTCTCTCTCTCATTCTCTTTTCTTTTCTCTCTCCCTTCTCCTTCATCAGTATTTCTCTCTCTGCCTATATTTCTTTCTTTCGACACAGACACTGCAAGCGTACATTCGGAATAACAAAGGGAAGCATGCTTCATGCATTACAAGTAGGGGTGTTTGTCATCACCCCTCCCCCCCCCCCAAGCAACTACCACACCCTGACCATACTTTGTCTATAGCTCTGTCAACTGTGAAAATCCACCTAACATACGGCATACCTTCGGTAGATAATTATTTTTCATTTATTTTTCCGTTGGTCTTTGTGCTGTATATGCTACTGGATATACAGTTTTTTTTTTAAATAATAATATAGCCTATGATCAAACAATAATAGTAAGTTAGGCTAGGCCTATAGGTTTCTTGATTGTTGTAATATGTAATAGATACAGTAATCTTCACTTGGTCCTGGGCTTACCTCTGATTTGTTCAAATAATAACATAAATAAAATAATAATACCTATATGATGAAATAATAATAGTAGGCCAGTAGGTTTATTATTATAATTGTAATATGCAATAGGTACAGTAATCTCTACCAAAACATCATTCCAAGGCCATTCATCTAGACTTGATAAGATCTAATGAAAACGAAGTAAGTTCAGTTTCTTTAGAATTACCGTAACGCAAATAGGTTTATAGCATTATAAGGGCTTTCGATTAGTTATTTAACAAACAAGTCTGTGTTTGTTTCAAAATTATACAAATTATTATAATTAACACATCTGTCATAATAATTATTATTATTATTTATTAACACATCAATCTGTCAACAATTATTGGTGTGTACAATTGACACAAATGACAATTGACGCAAATTTTCCAAAATTCCTAGCCTATGCTTCTAGCCTATAAAATTTTTCAAATTCCGAGTCTATGATCAAGATGTTTCCTCTTATTACGTTTTGTTTCCCCATTATTTTCTTATTTTATTCCGTATATTATGTGTATAGTATTATGCACTGAGATGATAAGTGCAATTATTATCTCTTATTTTATTTCCTATAAACCATCTCAACGTAATAGACTTTGGAAATCCTGAAATAACTTCGGAAGTTGTCTATTAGGTTGTTTGGTTATGAAGTGAATGACCCCGTCAATATAGTGAACTGATAATAGCATGAGAAAAATTTGTTATCAGCTATAATGTGCCCACACATTACCGTACCGAGTAAGCTCTCAGCTTTGTACGATTTTTGGAGTGATAGAATGTTACTCATCTCTGACAGATTATTAGGAAGTAGCGTCTAAATATAGGAGAGGATGAAAATCGGAAACAAAGAAAACAAAAACGGACAAGAAGAGAACAAAGCAGGATAGGAGTAGGGAGACAGATCTAAGAAGAGATTAAACTTAATGGTAAACATTTAAGCAATTAGTAGGCCTAAGTAACGTTCGGATATTAAAGCTGGTCAACGATTGATGAACTTATAATGAAAACACTAGGATTTAGTCAAAAAATATCACTGTATTTGGTGGAATTTCACAAACATGTTTCGGCATCATTGTGCCATCTTCATGTGAAGATACAGTGAATACAATTCCACCAAATACAGTGATATTTTTTGACTACATCCTAGTGTTTTCATTAAGTATTATAAATATCACAACATCTCACCAGACACTGTGTCAGAGATTGATGAACTGAATTGAATTGAAATTGAATAATGTAAGTATTATATAATTAATTTATTAAATTATTGGGGTATGAAGAATTATGTAACGAGTCAAAGAGACATATCAGGGGAAATCTATTCTCTCCATGTTTGTAAATAGAATGGAGAAATAAAAATAAATTAATTCAAATTATGTTTATTTTGTTGGAATTTCAAATAAATTGCTGTGGAGTCAAGAAATCAAACTCTCAAAAGCAAATCTTTCTCTCATACTTTGATTGGAAATCATCAATTAATCAGTAGTCTATATTAATATATTGATCATACTGCAGTCTGAAAATAAAAGCAATTTAATATATGTCACTCTGTTCTGATCAACACTTTGCCTATTATAAGGAAAGTGTTTCCAAGACAAGCTGCTTTCTAAGTAGATTAATGTAGGCGTCTTATAAAATGGAATTTGACTTCGATGATCCTTCCAGTCTGGGGGGGGGGCATGGAAGGGGTGGGGGCTTTATCCCCTGCTGAGCTAATTCGATGCCGCTGTATTAAAAGATGCCCTCCCGGGAGGTTGTTAAAAGATTACCACTGAATAGGGCAAGAAGAGAAAAAATAAGAAAGTCGAGCAATGCGTCATCTTGGTTACCATAACGATGTCTTGAGGTTCTATTGTATTTATGTAGAAGTAACGTGGATAGTATAGCAGGATTCTTTTAACTTGTCAGAAAACAGCTGATTTAACGTTAGTAAACGAGCGTACATCAATCAGCTGTTTTATGACAATTTAAAAGAATCCTGCTATGTTTTTCGATAAATAGCCTACTGACTAGCCTACTGATTTATAGGCTATATTACTCAATTTATTAAAGATTTGGCGGATAGGCCTAATTGAATTCTACAATATAGAAGATGAATTCTGTTATAAAAATTTCTTCATCTTTGGTATCATTCTCGAAATTTCTCAAAAGAGTCTGATGAAATATTATTCTCAAAATGAACAAATTTAATGTATAATCCAATAATGTTCATATCAATGAATTATATGGATGCTGTGATAATAAAAATAATTTCGAAATATTTATTATTATATTTATATGGAAATTTAAAAATCAATATACAAACACTGTATTGTGATTCTATAAAAGTGATTTTGAAAATGAGACATCTAATATTTCATTTGAATTTTTGTGTTTGTTTCTTATTTCTCTATCCTGTCATTCATCATGTATTTTTATTATAGTTTTCCTTTTGACAGTTCATAGAATCTGACTATTTTATTTATCCTTCAACTGAGTTTATTATTTTATTAAATTTAGGCATAATCTTCCTACAATAATATTCATGTACAGTACATGGTCTTATTTCTCCTTTCTACATGAGAATACAAATAAAAGCTGAGCTATATTTGTTTACATTTTCCAACTGTTTTTCATAATTCTTCCATTATTATATTTTGTTCTCGAAGCTATTCTTCCTATCAATTACTGTCCAGTTTTTAAATATTCCTAAATCCTATTCTTTCCCAACAATATTTCATATTATCAATTTTATTCGACTCCTATCAATATTATTTTATCTCAGTTTATTGTAATTCAAATTTTTCTATTCTTTGTCATGCCATGGCCTTTCTTAAATCCTATCCATGAGGATCCCAATCCATTATTACTAACACTAGGATAACTGTTGTAAATGGAAATGGCTTCATATATAATGCTTTAATGTTTCTGAAGTCAAGTCATTTATTTGTTGATTTATTAAAAAACTGAACTGCACATCACAAAAATTCTTCAATATTATAATTACATTCATTATATTATATTATATTCACTCCATAAATCATTGTCAACTAAATCTCTTAGTTGTTGATTTGTATAAAATCTTTAATCTACCTTTGAATTTCTTTACTGTTACAATAACATCTACTATATTACTCTATGACTCAATTACGGTAATTGAAGATAATCCCATTCCACTCAAGACTGCTTACCTTTTTCTAGTGAAATAGCTTCTTCGTGTTATCACTAAATCTCCTCCACGTTATCACCTCCTAATAGCAAACCATTAATACTGATTCTCTTCGAAACATATTTGAAACAGAAATACCGTCACCAACACTTTATCAAAAACAATAACAGACCCGATCTATCACAACACTGCCACAGTTCTTATCACTATCTAAGCAAGGCACATGGTTGTCACAAAGTTATCGTCGCCAGTTAGAGAGAGAAGGGAGAGCGAGAGAGAGTGTGAGAGAGGGAGAAAGGAAATAAACATATGAAGAAGAAAAGAAGGAAAGTGTGACTGGTTGTAAAATTATTTGTGGTTGGAAGTTGAAAGAAGATGTTTGTTGAAGAGTTGTGGTCCCTTGACTGGCCTGTGTGATACTGTTGAGCTTACTAAAAAGTGCCAGCCTTCGCCCCTCTGTGTGAGTATCTCAGCCTGTCCGAATATCAGTCTAGCCGGCAGATTAGAGATAAGCGTTACTTCGAGTAACGGTTATTTTTGTAACAGTTGCTTGTGTCCGTTATTTGCAGTAGTTGATTGTATCTGTTATTTGTAACAGTATCTATAACAAAATGTTATTGTTGACACCCAATACAGTATTTAGGACACAGGAAAAGCAATTAATTATTTCTCTCGCTAATTAGAGCCTTCCTCTCTTGTGGAACTTTACGTTAACTTCACTCTTGTGACTAATGATAGGAAATCAAGTTGAGGACTATGAAATTATAATATTTATTTATTCATATGATTAAAAATGAGAATTTATGTTAATTATTTAAAAAAATTAATTAATGATAAATAACGAATTGCTTATTCTTCCATATTATTCATCTGTATTTTATCTAATATTTTTCTATATTGTTTATTTTGTTCTATTTGTTTAATTTGTTGTACATGTGAATATTTTTTGGAAGAATAAAAATTGATTGATTTAGTTGACTATAATAATATAATACATTATAATAATCAGTATATGATAATTTATATGGTTTTTGATAATGTAATGAGTGATCAAAAATAAATGAATACTGTATAATATTGAAGAGTACATTTATTCTCAAAAGCAGCTCTAAATGTACCCTCTCTTATTATTTTTTTAGATAGATTGATTCATCAAACTTTATTAGTCTAATTTATTCACCATTGTTTAATAGTAAGTAGGATGAACAGTGAATTATATGAATTATCAACTACTTATTATCATGAAACAAATAATAATTGCGAAATATTCCATATCTTATAAATAATATCTTTTGTGTTAAAACACACGACAGTTTATTATGCGGGTACCATTTTTTGAGTTTACAATAAGCATTATGTAAACACTAAACTTGAGAGATATTCTATTGATCCCAGGTTTAATTCCTGATTTGAGTTTGGCATTTTCAACTCATTACTATCTTATTTCTAATGGATACGCCAAGCTTGCTCTATGCTGCTTTCTCTATGACTATGATACAGCCTTAGACTGATGTAAAAATTACATGATAATGCGATGCAAATATTTTTATTATTTCAAGAATAACCAAATATTCAGGGATCAGACAAATAACTGTTCAAGTAATCTATTTTTTCTAATAACGATGACCGTTATTAAAAAATAACGTTTATTGTCCACTCCAACAGATGGCTAACTTCCGCGGGGCCAAGAATGGAGGGTTATCAGTCTCCACGGAGTTCTCCTCCTCCTCCTCCTCCTCCTCCTCCTCCTCCTCCTCCAATACCTCCCTCTCCACCTCTTCCTATTCCTTCTCCTCCTCCTCCTCCTCCATCGCCTCTTCCTTCTCCTCGATACCTTCCCCTCTTGTTCTTCATCTTTTTCTCTTCACCCCACATCTATATCATTTTTTTAGTATGATATTAGGCTATGACTTGCGCCGTTGACTCATCTGATAACGGTCATCTGCATGTTTTTCTTCTTCTTCTTCTTCTTCGTTTTTTCTTCTTCTGTTTCTTCTTTTACTCATACTTCATCTTCTTATTACATCTTCTTCTGTTACGCATAGTAATGCGTTGTTCACAGTGTTTTCATAGAAGTACTTACTTCTGGCTTCTTACTCTTGTCATTGTAAACGTATTGCATACTGGATATCTGTAAAATTGGCAGGGGCTCCGTTCCATAATACAGATAGAAGATTCGTTCTAGTCAGCTAAACAATTGAAAAATAATATATAAATGATTAGTAGTTTGATTGAATTCAATAATTGTATTAAATTTGTACAATCGCATCATAATATCATTGCTTTTCCTCTGCGCACAGGATTTTCTTTGCATATATTCTCTTCATTCAAAATACTGTAAAATTTTAAATTGTATTTAAATAAATCCAAGTTGATCGAAAAAATATTATATTAGAATTTTCCTTAGATTAATGGTCAAATTCCTCTAAAAATTAATGCAGTTGTATATTATTATAGATTAGAAATAATTATCATGAGAGGCAAGAAAAGTTGTATTTGTGTGCATCACAAAATCTGGTTTTCCTCTTTCATATTATTTTTTCCTTCACGTTTCTTTTTCCCCCCACCTCCCTTATTCTGTTTTTCAAAAAATAATGAAACATTTGTGTTGAACAATCCTTCACACTTCTCTTCATCTACACAACAGCTGCAATACAGCAACCATGCAGGAGGTTTCAGATCGCTAGCGCATGCGTGTTTGATATTGTTCTAGTAGGATAAAAAAAAACTAGGAAAAAACACAGGATGAGGTCATTTTTGGATGCGCATCGACAATAGTAATTTATTTCCCAACTTTGAAGGGTGGCTCAAGGTTCACCCGCTTTTATAGATCAACTTATCACATTTCCCCTATACTATTTTAATAATTACTTCACGGTCAATTACCGCCAGTTCAGAGTATCTAAAAACAAGAATATTTTTAAAAAAATCATGCTCATATCGACACATAACTGCAGCATATCCACATTATGCTAACCCTCTAATATTGAATTGAGTTTTTTATTTTTGATATCTTTCTTCTCTTGCTTTTTCCTACAGGACATTGCTCTTTCACATACAATTATCTTCTCTTTGCTCATTACCTTCTATTATAAATACCCATTCCAATATAGCTGAATAGTTTTATTATAATAATTATGTTGTACGACATATTCATTCATCAATCTGAAGACTTGTAACTATTCCAAACAAAGTTTTTGAATTGAAATATTAGTATCACGTTTTAGGATATTGGATCTCAATGTCTCCAGAGGAGGTTGAATTGAACATTTTAATCATAATGTAAAATAATCATAATCACCATACAACAACCATGATCAAGCTTCAAACCCCTTTTCCAATTAGTAAACGTTTATCATATTTTAATTACTCTTTCTACAAGCTATAACAGAAATGAATTATTATTTTGGGGCGTTCCCGTAGTGTGCGAGGGGGAACTAATGTCACTCGTTCCCCTCAAAGGTTAATCTTCAATGTGGTTTTATCTTTTCAATTATACAAATACCATGTAAAGGGGTCGATTAGGTAGCCTGTTAATGACTTGTGCTGTATGTAGAGGGACCCTATAAATTGAGTCCTATTTTTGATCCGTCGTTTGCTGAGAATAATTTCCCCTCCATGAAACAAATCATCAAAGGCTTTGTCGGCTCCAAGACAAAATAATACAGTGTTCATTGGCTCACGACAGCCTAATTATGATCATTGAGTTGGTTGTGGTTAAATGGAAATGTTTTTTAATTTCTTTATAATAGTATATTCCTACTAGCTAAATATGTTGAATAAATTTTTTTTAATATCTTCATTATTGTATTTGTTTATACCATTTATAGGTATTTTCACACCATTATTTGGACTTGAATTCCCTTTAGATTTTCATGAAATTTGAAGGGGAATCTCAGAAAATGTGAGGTATTTGAACGATTACATTTCTATACACTTTTCAAAATAGTCTACCACTCTAGTCGTACGGTATTCCTTTGCTCAACAATATTAATAATTTTTTATTCATACTATGAACTGGGGTAGAAATTTAATAATAAAATCTAGGTATATACAGTATAATTAGACGAGAGAAAAACCTCACCTTTATTCATTTATTTGTAAGCAGAATCGTTACAGCCCGTTTATAATAATATTGAATATTATGAATTTATTACAAAAACTATACAAAACATTTAACAATTCAAGATTAACAAAATTAAATTACTTCAGGTAAAAATAAATAATAATAAATAAAATCTAAAATTTCTCTTCAGACATGAAAGTCTGACATTCACATTATCAAATCAATCCATTAATATTATTAATATTGTTCATAAAATTTATTCAAACTCTCATATCGAACAATTACCTACACGTTACAGAATTAAGCAAACATGAATAATGAATAATGAATAATGAATTTTATTCCCATCCATAAAGATACATAAATACAATACAGTACATAGTTAATTCAATCCTGAAAATTAACTGACCACTATATCCAGTAAATGTGGTCAGTGTGCAACTATATATATCTTTTTTTTTAACTTAGTACTTAGTACTTTTAATACTTAGAAAACAAAAGTGAATGTCTTTTCTAATCAAAAAATGGTCTTGGGCCGTTCTATTAATAGTCCTTTGTCTATTAATTGCAGTTTTGATAGAATAATCCTATACAGGATTATAAACCGGTAGGTATACAGTATATTTTAATAATCTTGGTTTGGAAAGAGGCATAAACATGCTAACCTATTGTAGGATTTATTATATTTCAATACTTTCAAACTCTACTCTGCACTGTAGGCCTACAATCAGAAATAACGGATAACGGTAATCATATTCTGATAAGTATCAATTTTAATTGCTGAATAAATAGATAAATATAAATAAAATAAATATCATTCTTGTAATCTACTTGAATCAAATCCAATAGATGATATTTCAATACTTTCAAACTCTACTCTGCACTGTAGGCCTACAATCAGAAATAACAGTAATCATATTCTGATAAGTATCAATTTTAATTTGCTGAACAAATAGATGAATAAATAAAATAAATATCATTCTTGTATTCCACTCATCTAATAGATTCAAGTATAGCAGGATTCTTTTAACTTGTCAGAAAACAGCTGATTTAACGTTAGTAAACGAGCGTACATCAATCAGCTGTTTTCTGACAATTTAAAATAATCCTGCTATAATATATAGATAGGCTATATATAATAGATAGATAGAATCTCATCTTATATCTCCGAATCGAATCAGAGAATTTCGAAGTTTTCAACTCCATATGCTTAGCACATTGAGTCAAGAAATAATCCAAGGATAGAGCCTCCAACTGATTATTATTTATTCGTTGGTTACCGTGTGTGGTACGCTTTCAATGATCCCTCAAATGGCTCCTCACATATTGGAGCCATCTGGCCTATGTTTGTATTGATGTTAGACGAAATCCAAGGATGAGAGAGATTTATACTCTCCGCGTTTTGAACGCTTTCTCGCATCATGCGCGCCCGTACGCTTGTGCGTGCGTGAACACTGTTTACAAATAAAAAGTTACGCACTTGAGGATCCATTCATCTTATCTCATTCACTTGTCCAATTGCTCTTGAAAGATATGTGCATGTGGTCTCACTGTGTGCCCGGTCTAGACGCTACGATAAGATTGTCAAACTTATCCTTCAAACTTATCAGGATTATTTTAAATTGTCATAAAACAGCTGATTTAACGTCAGTAAACAAGCTTACATCAATCAGCTGTTTTCCGACAATTTAAAATAATCCTGATAAGTTTGACCGATAAGTTTGACAAACTTATCGTAGCGTCTAGACCGGGCTTTAGTCGATTGAAATGAAGGGTAAAAAACGTGTAAATTCTAAAAGTATTTTTTCTTTAAATATTGTACTTTGAGTTTGACTTTATTGAAAACAAGAGAATAATTTATTCAATTAAAATAATAACTTAGAGTGAAAATAGGAAGAATTCTGAATAATTCAATTTGGATGGGGTTTTTAAGCTCCTCAGCCCACTGTCGGCTTTGTTGGCTTCCTCCAAAAAATTCCTCCAAGCATCTCTGTCTTCAACCAATCTTGTATTTGGATGATTATTAATTATAATTAAATATAATATTAGTATATTAATATTAACTACCTATACTATAATGACCTTGGCTAAAAAGTACTAGCATTTAGTAGTAGTACTAGTATTATGTATGGTAATAGTATAACGTACCGTATTCAATATACAGTATTAGTACGTCGTATTCAATATATTTGTTGGTCAATGTTCCTGGGAGCAGGAACCAAGTATGCAACCCGCTCAACCTCCAAAAATAATAATACTTTAGTACAAATGAATCGCTGATTGCAAAAACAACCTAAACGCCATTTTCAGCCATTTTCATTTTTCAGTGGATATTGCATTTTCATAGGTCCCTTTATAAGTTGAGTGCATAAACAACTCATGAAACACTTCTTAATATGGTAGAATAGTGTGCTCTATTGTATAGTGAGTTCATTGTTGAATTCCCCCGTAATTATAGGATAAATGTACGTTTGAATTCAATGTAAATTTAATGTTTATTCATTTTATTTAGCTTTTAATAGTGGGGAGACCCGAGTAGGGTTGTTCCACTTCACCAACATAACCAATTTCATGTTAATCTGAGCTTACGTCAGGTTGCAGTTCAGCGCTAAAGTACCATAGTGTACAGTACCTAATTTATGAATTATTATTGTTGATGAAATTGTGTATAGATATATTATTTTATATCGATATATTTAAATATTTTTGAGATAATAATCTTGGTGAGAATATTTCCATTATTGCTGAGAACGTATTTATTTCATTGATATGATATATTGATATTATCAATAAATTAATGTACTTACACAGTGTCTGTTTATTTCAAACTATCACTCTTGCGTTTATTGCGTTGGTTTTAGTATAATTATTTCAAGTGAATTATCAATAATAATTATTATTATTGATTATAAGAACCCTAATTCAAATACACTGAACTTAGTTGGGTAGCCTAGTTTCTTATTATAAAAATTTATAGTTGGTTTCTCAAAGTATATGTATTTAATATCGTGGAGTAACCTTCGCTCAAAAAAATACCTTCTTTGATACATTTTATAGTATCAACCAGGTTTTTAAACCTGATGATACTAAATGAGAGACAATCCATGGGGTACCGCCACAGATCACCTCTCTCCTGCCAACCAAATGAAAAAATCCCAATTTAAAATGAAAATTTTGAAAAAATATGACTCGCGAAGCTTGCTTAAAACAGTATGCTTCAGAGTGCCTCCAGCCATATGGAGTTAACAGAACAAAACATTTAATTATGTTTGAAAATAGGATAGAAATGTGGAAATGATATGAAATCGAATGATAAAACAGGCGAAATGAAATCACCCAGATTACTAGATCTAACAATCTAATAAACTTGGGATTTCATTGCTTCGCCATAGCCTTGTTAGCCGCAGTCACTGTATGGTACGCTCACCGTCCGGGGACATCTCAAAACTTGATATTTAGTCGAAAGATGTCACCAAACCGAGGGCACCCATGACATACGTTGCCCGGCCCACACGCGGTGAGGTACCAGCAAGGTTCATACAGAAAAATATGGACATTACTTCTGTTGTACCTTGCCGGACCATCACCATTCGAGGACGTAAGGCTTGTGGGCCACGGGAATACTGTTTTATGCTACACACCCTATGACGGAGGGAGGTAGTGTTGGAGTCGAGAGACAATCCATGGGGTACCGGCACAGATCACCTCTCGCCTGCCAACCAACAGTTTCCCCAATTTGGAATAGAAATTTTGAGAAAACTAATCAAACTTCCGCTGGGTCTTCTGCGGTACAAGAAGGGTGGAGCCTACCTATTGGAGCACTTTCCAGTAACTCTCGAAAACCTACACAAACAGACCTTATTCAACAACATTTCTCCCCCTCCCCACCTAACAACAACGCTGAAAAAAACCAGAAAAGTCAAACCCCCTCCCACCAAGAATACTAAACATCATAAGAGGCTCCAGAGGAACAGAACCTCTGAGATGCCTCTTGAAGATGTAATCGAAATTAGTGTCCCATCCTTCTTGCACCGCAGAAAACCTAGAGAAAGTATTTTCTGCAAACATTATTAACTTGAAAAAAGACTTGTAAGTTATAAGAAAGATTTCGCGAGTAAAATAATTATCATATTGATGAAACAATTTAAACTGGTAGAGCTAGTGAAGCTAGCCTACCGTTGCAATCACAGAATAATAATAATAATTTTATTATTATTGTTCTGTTCACTCTCAACTTGTTTTTATACAACACAGAAATCTCAATTAGAAGTGAAAAATATTACTCACGTGAGTGGAGCGCTTTCGGACTCCACGTTTAATAAGTTTCATAAATATTATTGAAGAGTACCGTACCGTATATAATTTCTGTGAACGCTGCTCTAACCTTTTATATGTAGAAGCAGTAGACTTGATTTTCCCAGTAAATAAAATCCATTATTCCAAAACGCTCTTATGAAAAAGGAAACTGAAACTTGGTAATCTGGAACAAATAATCTCAATTAGATCAACTGTGTGATAAAACCAATACAATTTAATAGAATAATGTATCTGAATAATGAATCATGCTACATACGATAAGGAGAGAAATATAACTTCTAAGAATTCTAACCAAGATGCACATACCTAATGGCACATATAAAACGAACATATAAATATTAATACCATGCCACAAAGTTACTACAACACAGCTGTGGATGCAACACATTACATTCAATGCATGCACACACTACACAATGTAAAAGTGCCATGGACTTGGAGCTGATCAAGAAGAGGAGCTGGAATACTGTATCTTCAATCTGAAACATACTTAGGAGGCAAAAGAGGAATTAAGTACAATTTTTATAACAAAATTGGAAACTTAATCATTAACTTATCACTAAGCATAATGAATAATTTGCCCTCCTGAACCGCCAGGAGTGGCCCTAAACTGAAATTCATGACTTGAATAAAATAATCAATTTAAATGAATAACTACACCTCTCAGCGTGTGTGAGAGAGTGCCCTAAGCTACTGCGTTCTCCTAGCATGTGTAGGAGAGCGACTTATGAAATGAGAATTTTGATAAATTCTTCAAGAATATAATACATCTATGAGAGTTCTGAACTCTCAACGACACAAACTAATATATATGTGCTAGGAACGTATCCTTGAACAATAACTTAATTCTTCTAAAATAATTATAAGGCCAGGAGTAACCCGGATCAAAATTAATTATAGCTAATTCAAATATTGTAAAACATTTCATGACTAACTGCATCTCTCAGCGTGTGTGAGAGAATGCCCTACTTACTGCACTTATCTAGCATGTGTAGAGATGTGTATTCTCAAATAAAATAGATGAATACTCTAATAAATAATTATAACTAATCCATAATAATAATTATTACGATATGCACCTCTCAGCGTGTGTGAGAGAGTGTTTAAACCATCGTCTTTTCTAGCATGTGTAGAAAAGTACTCAATCAAGAATATTTTGAGTTACTACTCAAAAAAACTAAAGGTTCTTGGATTCTATTGTGAATTTAAAAATAATAATAAAATCATTGATATAGCATGCAAGATAATACTTATTACTAAGTTAGGGAATGAAATCAATCCCAAAACTATCATCAAGAATAGCTTTCACCCTTCCCATGCCAACCAGCAAAGGCTGGAGGCAATAATACTACGATCATAAGAAATTTTAATTGAAAATTGAAAAGACAATATAAATCAACAAATTGTATTCATACCCCTCTCCTAAGCCCAAAACCCATTGCTGAAGGCCTACTATCTAATATTTACAATCCCCAGTCTCATAACAGATCTCACCAGGCTTCAGACTAATAGTTACTACCTCGTCATAAAGTTGATGCTGGACTGAGCCCGCAATCATAGTGACAACGCTGTAGAACTACCACACAGAGCACTGACTGAGAAAGCGATACTTGACTGAATTCTGTAAATATCCTACAGGGACCCTGACATCTCAATCCCTATTTATGGTTGTTATCTTGCACCATATCCTTTTGCAAGCCATGAAACAGTACCACATATGCCATCGCTGCGGATGGTGGGAAAATGATTCAGTCACATTCACTATGGTGTGCTGCTATAAAAGCTCCCAACCAAAAGTGTTTAGACAACACGCCCAACACAAAACTCGCTTGATGGCGTGGTACTGCCTGGATTGAGCGGGAATATGTCACATGACTAACAACCACAAACATCCCACCCCCTATACCCTTCTATTCCAGGAGAATGTTAGCAAGCTCTAGCCTAACTCTTCAACTTGTAATTTGAGAGAAAGATACCTCATACCAAAATCACCCATCCACATCTTGATAATCCACAGCACAGACTCGACAATGTCACCAGTACGATTGTTGTGATTTCCAGTATAGAAATGCGCTTCATTGATATTGGTGTATTCCCATAAATACTTTTTGTTTTACTGAACCATTCATGTTTATATCCTGTTGAGAAAAACACAAATATTAGTATATAGGCCAATATATTATTTCATAATAATATAATTACAAATATTAATCAAGACGCTAACTGGAGGAGATTAATAATAGCAGAGAATTTCTACTTTCAAATAGAACATACAGATACATTATTTTATGAACAGTTGATTGGTATTCGGGAGGTGAATATTCTAAATATAAGTATGTAAAAAGACTAAGTTTTAAAATAGACGAGAAATTGGTAGAAAATAATTACCCAACAGATTGGCGATTCATCAAAGTGTGGTCGGGAAGAGGATTCAACTATGCCAGTCAAGTTATCAATTATCAACGCTGCTCTAACCTTGTATAATTATGTAGAAGCAGTAGACTTGATTTTCCCAGTAAATAAAATCCATTATTCCAAAACGCTCTTATGAAAAAGGAAACTGAAACTTGGTAATCTGGAACAAATAATCTCAATTAGATCAACTGTGTGATAAAACCAATACAATTTAATAGAATAATGTATCTGAATAATGAATCATGCTACATACGATAAGGAGAGAAATATAACTTCTAAGAATTCTAACCAAGATGCACATACCTAATGGCACACATATAAAACGAACATATAAATATTAATACCATGCCACAAAGTTACTACAACACAGCTGTGGATGCAACACATTACATTCAATGCATGCACACACTACACAATGTAAAAGTGCCATGGACTTGGAGCTGATCAAGAAGAGGAGCTGGAATACTGTATCTTCAATCTGAAACATACTTAGGAGGCAAAAGAGGAATTAAGTACAATTTTTATAACAAAATTGGAAACTTAATCATTAACTTATCACTAAGCATAATGAATAATTTGCCCTCCTGAACCGCCAGGAGTGGCCCTAAACTGAAATTCATGACTTGAATAAAATAATCAATTTAAATGAATAACTACACCTCTCAGCGTGTGTGAGAGAGTGCCCTGAGCTACTGCGTTCTCCTAGCATGTGTAGGAGAGCGACTTATGAAATGAGAATTTTGATAAATTCTTCAAGAATATAATACATCTATGAGAGTTCTGAACTCTCAACGACACAAACTAATATATATGTGCTAGGAACGTATCCTTGAACAATAACTTAATTCTTCTAAAATAATTATAAGGCCAGGAGTAACCCGGATCAAAATTAATTATAGCTAATTCAAATATTGTAAAACATTTCATGACTAACTGCATCTCTCAGCGTGTGTGAGAGAATGCCCTACTTTACTGCACTTATCTAGCATGTGTAGAGATGTGTATTCTCAAATAAAATAGATGAATACTCTAATAAATAATTATAACTAATCCATAACAATAATTATTACGATATGCACCTCTCAGCGTGTGTGAGAGAGTGTCTTAAACCATCGCCTTTTCTAGCATGTGTAGAAAAGTACTCAATCAAGGATATTTTGAGTTAAAACTCAAACATATTTTTGGCTTTTGGATTCTATTGTGAGTTTATAACTCATAATAAAATCATTGATATAGCATGCAAGTTAATACTTATTACTAAGTTTGGGAATGAAATCTGTCCCAAAGCTATCATCAAGAATAGCTTTCACCCCCCTTCCCATGCCAACCAGCAAAGGCTGGAGGCAATAATACTACGATCATAAGAAATTTTAATTGAAAATTGAAAAGACAATATAAATCAACAAATTGTATTCATACCCCTCTCCTAAGCCCAAAACCCATTGCTGAAGGCCTACTATCTAATATTTACAATCCCCAGTCTCATAACAGATCTCACCAGGCTTCAGACTAATAGTTACTACCTCGTCATAAAGTTGATGCTGGACTGAGCCCGCAATCATAGTGACAACGCTGTAGAACTACCACACAGAGCACTGACTGAGAAAGCGATACTTGACTGAATTCTGTAAATATCCTACAGGGACCCTGACATCTCAATCCCTATTTATGGTTGTTATCTTGCACCATATCCTTTTGCAAGCCATGAAACAGTACCACATATGCCATCGCTGCGGATGGTGGGAAAATGATTCAGTCACATTCACTATGGTGTGCTGCTATAAAGCTCCCAACCAAAAGTGTTTAGACAACACGCCCAACACAAAACTCGCTTGATGGCGTGGTACTGCCTGGATTGAGCGGGAATATGTCACATGACTAACAACCACAAACATCCCACCCCCTATACCCTTCTATTCCAGGAGAATGTTAGCAAGCTCTAGCCTAACTCTTCAACTTGTAATTTGAGAGAAAGATACCTCATACCAAAATCACCCATCCACATCTTGATAATCCACAGCACAGACTCGACAATGTCACCAGTACGATTGTTGTGATTTCCAGTATAGAAATGCGCTTCATTGATATTGGTGTATTCCCATAAATACTTTTTGTTTTACTGAACCATTCATGTTTATATCCTGTTGAGAAAACACAAATATTAGTATATAGGCCAATATATTATTTCATAATAATATAATTACAAATATTAATCAAGACGCTAACTGGAGGAGATTAATAATAGCAGAGAATTTCTACTTTCAAATAGAACATACAGATACATTATTTTATGAACAGTTGATTGGTATTCGGGAGGTGAATATTCTAAATATAAGTATGTAAAAGACTAAGTTTTAAAATAGACGAGAAAGTGGTAGAAAATAATTACCCAACAGATTGGCGATTCATCAAAGTGTGGTCGGGAAGAGGATTCAACTATGCCAGTCAAGTTATCAATTATCAACGCTGCTCTAACCTTGTATAATTATGTAGAAGCAGTAGACTTGATTTTCCCAGTAAATAAAATCCATTATTCCAAAACGCTCTTATGAAAAGGAAACTGAAACTTGGTAATCTGGAACAAATAATCTCAATTAGATCAACTGTGTGATAAAACCAATACAATTTAATAGAATAATGTATCTGAATAATGAATCATGCTACATACGATAAGGAGAGAAATATAACTTCTAAGAATTCTAACCAAGATGCACATACCTAATGGCACATATAAAACGAACATATAAATATTAATACCATGCCACAAAGTTACTACAACACAGCTGTGGATGCAACACATTACATTCAATGCATGCACACACTACACAATGTAAAAGTGCCATGGACTTGGAGCTGATCAAGAAGAGGAGCTGGAATACTGTATCTTCAATCTGAAACATACTTAGGAGGCAAAGAGGAATTAAGTACAATTTTTATAACAAAATTGGAAACTTAATCATTAACTTATCACTAAGCATAATGAATAATTTGCCCTCCTGAACCGCCAGGAGTGGCCCTAAACTGAAATTCATGACTTGAATAAAATAATCAATTTAAATGAATAACTACACCTCTCAGCGTGTGTGAGAGAGTGCCCTTGTTACTGCGTTCTCCTAGCATGTGTAGGAGAGCGACTTATGAAATGAGAATTTTGATAAATTCTTCAAGAATATAATACATCTATGAGAGTTCTGAACTCTCAACGACACAAACTAATATATATGTGCTAGGAACGTATCCTTGAACAATAACTTAATTCTTCTAAAATAATTATAAGGCCAGGAGTAACCCGGATCAAAATTAATTATAGCTAATTCAAATATTGTAAAACATTTCATGACTAACTGCATCTCTCAGCGTGTGTGAGAGAATGCCCTACTTTACTGCACTTATCTAGCATGTGTAGAGATGTGTATTCTCAAATAAAATAGATGAATACTCTAATAAATAATTATAACTAATCCATAATAATAATTATTACGATATGCACCTCTCAGCGTGTGTGAGAGAGTGTTTTAAACCATCGTCTTTTCTAGCATGTGTAGAAAAGTACTCAATCAAGGATATTTTGAGTTACTACTCAAAAATATTTTGGGTTTTTGGATTCTATTGTGAGTTTAAAACTCATAATAAAATCATTGATATAGCATGCAAGTTAATACTTATTACTAAGTTTGGGAATGAAATCTGTCCCAAAGCTATCATCAAGAATAGCTTTCACCCCCCTTCCCATGCCAACCAGCAAAGGCTGGAGGCAATAATACTACGATCATAAGAAATTTTAATTGAAAATTGAAAAGACAATATAAATCAACAAATTGTATTCATACCCCCTCTCCCTAAGCCCAAAACCCATTGCTGAAGGCCTACTATCTAATATTTACAATCCCCAGTCTCATAACAGATCTCACCAGGCTTCAGACTAATAGTTACTACCTCGTCATAAAGTTGATGCTGGACTGAGCCCGCAATCATAGTGACAACGCTGTAGAACTACCACACAGAGCACTGACTGAGAAAGCGATACTTGACTGAATTCTGTAAATATCCTACAGGGACCCTGACATCTCAATCCCTATTTATGGTTGTTATCTTGCACCATATCCTTTTGCAAGCCATGAAACAGTACCACATATGCCATCGCTGCGGATGGTGGGAAAATGATTCAGTCACATTCACTATGGTGTGCTATAAAAGCTCCCAACCAAAAGTGTTTAGACAACACGCCCAACACAAAACTCGCTTGATGGCGTGGTACTGCCTGGATTGAGCGGGAATATGTCACATGACTAACAACCACAAACATCCCACCCCCTATACCCTTCTATTCCAGGAGAATGTTAGCAAGCTCTAGCCTAACTCTTCAACTTGTAATTTGAGAGAAAGATACCTCATACCAAAATCACCCATCCACATCTTGATAATCCACAGCACAGACTCGACAATGTCACCAGTACGATTGTTGTGATTTCCAGTATAGAAATGCGCTTCATTGATATTGGTGTATTCCCATAGATACTTTTTTTTTACTGAACCATTCATGTTTATATCCTGTTGAGAAAAACACAAATATTAGTATATAGGCCAATATATTATTTCATAATAATATAATTACAAATATTAATCAAGACGCTAACTGGAGGAGATTAATAATAGCAGAGAATTTCTACTTTCAAATAGAACATACAGATACATTATTTTATGAACAGTTGATTGGTATTCGGGAGGTGAATATTCTAAATATAAGTATGTAAAAAGACTAAGTTTTAAAATAGACGAGAAATTGGTAGAAAATAATTACCCAACAGATTGGCGATTCATCAAAGTGTGGTCGGGAAGAGGATTCAACTATGCCAGTCAAGTTATCAATTATCAACGCTGCTCTAACCTTGTATAATTATGTAGAAGCAGTAGACTTGATTTTCCCAGTAAATAAAATCCATTATTCCAAAACGCTCTTATGAAAAGGAAACTGAAACTTGGTAATCTGGAACAAATAATCTCAATTAGATCAACTGTGTGATAAAACCAATACAATTTAATAGAATAATGTATCTGAATAATGAATCATGCTACATACGATAAGGAGAGAAATATAACTTCTAAGAATTCTAACCAAGATGCACATACCTAATGGCACATATAAAACGAACATATAAATATTAATACCATGCCACAAAGTTACTACAACACAGCTGTGGATGCAACACATTACATTCAATGCATGCACACACTACACAATGTAAAAGTGCCATGGACTTGGAGCTGATCAAGAAGAGGAGCTGGAATACTGTATCTTCAATCTGAAACATACTTAGGAGGCAAAAGAGGAATTAAGTACAATTTTTATAACAAAATTGGAAACTTAATCATTAACTTATCACTAAGCATAATGAATAATTTGCCCTCCTGAACCGCCAGGAGTGGCCCTAAACTGAAATTCATGACTTGAATAAAATAATCAATTTAAATGAATAACTACACCTCTCAGCGTGTGTGAGAGAGTGCCCTAAGCTACTGCGTTCTCCTAGCATGTGTAGGAGAGCGACTTATGAAATGAGAATTTTGATAAATTCTTCAAGAATATAATACATCTATGAGAGTTCTGAACTCTCAACGACACAAACTAATATATATGTGCTAGGAACGTATCCTTGAACAATAACTTAATTCTTCTAAAATAATTATAAGGCCAGGAGTAACCCGGATCAAAATTAATTATAGCTAATTCAAATATTGTAAAACATTTCATGACTAACTGCATCTCTCAGCGTGTGTGAGAGAATGCCCTACTTTACTGCACTTATCTAGCATGTGTAGAGATGTGTATTCTCAAATAAAATAGATGAATACTCTAATAAATAATTATAACTAATCCATAATAATAATTATTACGATATGCACCTCTCAGCGTGTGTGAGAGAGTGCTTAAACCATCGTCTTTTCTAGCATGTGTAGAAAAGTACTCAATCAAGGATATTTTGAGTTACTACTCAAAAATATTTTGGGTTTTTGGATTCTATTGTGAGTTTAAAACTCATAATAAAATCATTGATATAGCATGCAAGTTAATACTTATTACTAAGTTTGGGAATGAAATCTGTCCCAAAGCTATCATCAAGAATAGCTTTCACCCCCCTTCCCATGCCAACCAGCAAAGGCTGGAGGCAATAATACTACGATCATAAGAAATTTTAATTGAAAATTGAAAAGACAATATAAATCAACAAATTGTATTCATACCCCCTCTCCCTAAGCCCAAAACCCATTGCTGAAGGCCTACTATCTAATATTTACAATCCCCAGTCTCATAACAGATCTCACCAGGCTTCAGACTAATAGTTACTACCTCGTCATAAAGTTGATGCTGGACTGAGCCCGCAATCATAGTGACAACGCTGTAGAACTACCACACAGAGCACTGACTGAGAAAGCGATACTTGACTGAATTCTGTAAATATCCTACAGGGACCCTGACATCTCAATCCCTATTTATGGTTGTTATCTTGCACCATATCCTTTTGCAAGCCATGAAACAGTACCACATATGCCATCGCTGCGGATGGTGGGAAAATGATTCAGTCACATTCACTATGGTGTGCTGCTATAAAAGCTCCCAACCAAAAGTGTTTAGACAACACGCCCAACACAAAACTCGCTTGATGGCGTGGTACTGCCTGGATTGAGCGGGAATATGTCACATGACTAACAACCACAAACATCCCACCCCCTATACCCTTCTATTCCAGGAGAATGTTAGCAAGCTCTAGCCTAACTCTTCAACTTGTAATTTGAGAGAAAGATACCTCATACCAAAATCACCCATCCACATCTTGATAATCCACAGCACAGACTCGACAATGTCACCAGTACGATTGTTGTGATTTCCAGTATAGAAATGCGCTTCATTGATATTGGTGTATTCCCATAAATACTTTTTGTTTTACTGAACCATTCATGTTTATATCCTGTTGAGAAAAACACAAATATTAGTATATAGGCCAATATATTATTTCATAATAATATAATTACAAATATTAATCAAGACGCTAACTGGAGGAGATTAATAATAGCAGAGAATTTCTACTTTCAAATAGAACATACAGATACATTATTTTATGAACAGTTGATTGGTATTCGGGAGGTGAATATTCTAAATATAAGTATGTAAAAAGACTAAGTTTTAAAATAGACGAGAAATTGGTAGAAAATAATTACCCAACAGATTGGCGATTCATCAAAGTGTGGTCGGGAAGAGGATTCAACTATGCCAGTCAAGTTATCAATTATCAACGCTGCTCTAACCTTGTATAATTATGTAGAAGCAGTAGACTTGATTTTCCCAGTAAATAAAATCCATTATTCCAAAACGCTCTTATGAAAAAGGAAACTGAAACTTGGTAATCTGGAACAAATAATCTCAATTAGATCAACTGTGTGATAAAACCAATACAATTTAATAGAATAATGTATCTGAATAATGAATCATGCTACATACGATAAGGAGAGAAATATAACTTCTAAGAATTCTAACCAAGATGCACATACCTAATGGCACATATAAAACGAACATATAAATATTAATACCATGCCACAAAGTTACTACAACACAGCTGTGGATGCAACACATTACATTCAATGCATGCACACACTACACAATGTAAAAGTGCCATGGACTTGGAGCTGATCAAGAAGAGGAGCTGGAATACTGTATCTTCAATCTGAAACATACTTAGGAGGCAAAAGAGGAATTAAGTACAATTTTATAACAAAATTGGAAACTTAATCATTAACTTATCACTAAGCATAATGAATAATTTGCCCTCCTGAACCGCCAGGAGTGGCCCTAAACTGAAATTCATGACTTGAATAAAATAATCAATTTAAATGAATAACTACACCTCTCAGCGTGTGTGAGAGAGTGCCCTGTTACTGCGTTCTCCTAGCATGTGTAGGAGAGCGACTTATGAAATGAGAATTTTGATAAATTCTTCAAGAATATAATACATCTATGAGAGTTCTGAACTCTCAACGACACAAACTAATATATATGTGCTAGGAACGTATCCTTGAACAATAACTTAATTCTTCTAAAATAATTATAAGGCCAGGAGTAACCCGGATCAAAATTAATTATAGCTAATTCAAATATTGTAAAACATTTCATGACTAACTGCATCTCTCAGCGTGTGTGAGAGAATGCCCTACTTTACTGCACTTATCTAGCATGTGTAGAGATGTGTATTCTCAAATAAAATAGATGAATACTCTAATAAATAATTATAACTAATCCATAATAATAATTATTACGATATGCACCTCTCAGCGTGTGTGAGAGAGTGCCTTAAACCATCGTCTTTTCTAGCATGTGTAGAAAAGTACTCAATCAAGGATATTTTGAGTTACTACTCAAAAATATTTTGGGTTTTTGGATTCTATTGTGAGTTTAAAACTCATAATAAAATCATTGATATAGCATGCAAGTTAATACTTATTACTAAGTTTGGGAATGAAATCTGTCCCAAAGCTATCATCAAGAATAGCTTTCACCCCCCTTCCCATGCCAACCAGCAAAGGCTGGAGGCAATAATACTACGATCATAAGAAATTTTAATTGAAAATTGAAAAGACAATATAAATCAACAAATTGTATTCATACCCCCTCTCCCTAAGCCCAAAACCCATTGCTGAAGGCCTACTATCTAATATTTACAATCCCCAGTCTCATAACAGATCTCACCAGGCTTCAGACTAATAGTTACTACCTCGTCATAAAGTTGATGCTGGACTGAGCCCGCAATCATAGTGACAACGCTGTAGAACTACCACACAGAGCACTGACTGAGAAAGCGATACTTGACTGAATTCTGTAAATATCCTACAGGGACCCTGACATCTCAATCCCTATTTATGGTTGTTATCTTGCACCATATCCTTTTGCAAGCCATGAAACAGTACCACATATGCCATCGCTGCGGATGGTGGGAAAATGATTCAGTCACATTCACTATGGTGTGCTGCTATAAAAGCTCCCAACCAAAAAGTGTTTAGACAACACGCCCAACACAAAACTCGCTTGATGGCGTGGTACTGCCTGGATTGAGCGGGAATATGTCACATGACTAACAACCACAAACATCCCACCCCCTATACCCTTCTATTCCAGGAGAATGTTAGCAAGCTCTAGCCTAACTCTTCAACTTGTAATTTGAGAGAAAGATACCTCATACCAAAATCACCCATCCACATCTTGATAATCCACAGCACAGACTCGACAATGTCACCAGTACGATTGTTGTGATTTCCAGTATAGAAATGCGCTTCATTGATATTGGGATAATACCATACATGCTTTTTGTTTTACTGAACCATTCATGTTTATATCCTGTTGAGAAAAACACAAATATTAGTATATAGGCCAATATATTATTTCATAATAATATAATTACAAATATTAATCAAGACGCTAACTGGAGGAGATTAATAATAGCAGAGAATTTCTACTTTCAAATAGAACATACAGATACATTATTTTATGAACAGTTGATTGGTATTCGGGAGGTGAATATTCTAAATATAAGTATGTAAAAAGACTAAGTTTTAAAATAGACGAGAAATTGGTAGAAAATAATTACCCAACAGATTGGCGATTCATCAAAGTGTGGTCGGGAAGAGGATTCAACTATGCCAGTCAAGTTATCAATTATCAACGCTGCTCTAACCTTGTATAATTATGTAGAAGCAGTAGACTTGATTTTCCCAGTAAATAAAATCCATTATTCCAAACCGCTCTTATGAAAAGGAAACTGAAACTTGGTAATCTGGAACAAATAATCTCAATTAGATCAACTGTGTGATAAAACCAATACAATTTAATAGAATAATGTATCTGAATAATGAATCATGCTACATACGATAAGGAGAGAAATATAACTTCTAAGAATTCTAACCAAGATGCACATACCTAATGGCACATATAAAACGAACATATAAATATTAATACCATGCCACAAAGTTACTACAACACAGCTGTGGATGCAACACATTACATTCAATGCATGCACACACTACACAATGTAAAAGTGCCATGGACTTGGAGCTGATCAAGAAGAGGAGCTGGAATACTGTATCTTCAATCTGAAACATACTTAGGAGGCAAAGAGGAATTAAGTACAATTTTTATAACAAAATTGGAAACTTAATCATTAACTTATCACTAAGCATAATGAATAATTTGCCCTCCTGAACCGCCAGGAGTGGCCCTAAACTGAAATTCATGACTTGAATAAAATAATCAATTTAAATGAATAACTACACCTCTCAGCGTGTGTGAGAGAGTGCCCTAAGCTACTGCGTTCTCCTAGCATGTGTAGGAGAGCGACTTATGAAATGAGAATTTTGATAAATTCTTCAAGAATATAATACATCTATGAGAGTTCTGAACTCTCAACGACACAAACTAATATATATGTGCTAGGAACGTATCCTTGAACAATAACTTAATTCTTCTAAAATAATTATAAGGCCAGGAGTAACCCGGATCAAAATTAATTATAGCTAATTCAAATATTGTAAAACATTTCATGACTAACTGCATCTCTCAGCGTGTGTGAGAGAATGCCCTACTTTACTGCACTTATCTAGCATGTGTAGAGATGTGTATTCTCAAATAAAATAGATGAATACTCTAATAAATAATTATAACTAATCCATAATAATAATTATTACGATATGCACCTCTCAGCGTGTGTGAGAGTGTCTTAAACCATCGTCTTTTCTAGCATGTGTAGAAAAGTACTCAATCAAGGATATTTTGAGTTACTACTCAAAAATATTTTGGGTTTTGGATTCTATTGTGAGTTTAAAACTCATAATAAAATCATTGATATAGCATGCAAGTTAATACTTATTACTAAGTTTGGGAATGAAATCTGTCCCAAAGCTATCATCAAGAATAGCTTTCACCCCCCTTCCCATGCCAACCAGCAAAGGCTGGAGGCAATAATACTACGATCATAAGAAATTTTAATTGAAAATTGAAAAGACAATATAAATCAACAAATTGTATTCATACCCCCTCTCCCTAAGCCCAAAACCCATTGCTGAAGGCCTACTATCTAATATTTACAATCCCCAGTCTCATAACAGATCTCACCAGGCTTCAGACTAATAGTTACTACCTCGTCATAAAGTTGATGCTGGACTGAGCCCGCAATCATAGTGACAACGCTGTAGAACTACCACACAGAGCACTGACTGAGAAAGCGATACTTGACTGAATTCTGTAAATATCCTACAGGGACCCTGACATCTCAATCCCTATTTATGGTTGTTATCTTGCACCATATCCTTTTGCAAGCCATGAAACAGTACATATGCCATCGCTGCGGATGGTGGGAAAATGATTCAGTCACATTCACTATGGTGTGCTGCTATAAAGCTCCCAACCAAAAAGTGTTTAGACAACACGCCCAACACAAAACTCGCTTGATGGCGTGGTACTGCCTGGATTGAGCGGGAATATGTCACATGACTAACAACCACAAACATCCCACCCCCTATACCCTTCTATTCCAGGAGAATGTTAGCAAGCTCTAGCCTAACTCTTCAACTTGTAATTTGAGAGAAAGATACCTCATACCAAAATCACCCATCCACATCTTGATAATCCACAGCACAGACTCGACAATGTCACCAGTACGATTGTTGTGATTTCCAGTATAGAAATGCGCTTCATTGATATTGGTGTATTCCCATAAATACTTTTTGTTTTACTGAACCATTCATGTTTATATCCTGTTGAGAAAAACACAAATATTAGTATATAGGCCAATATATTATTTTATAATAATATTAGGCCTATCAAAAATATTAATTAAGAAGCTAACTCGAGGAGATTAACAACATTCAAGAATTTGCACATTTAAATAGAACATAAAGATCCAATAGTTCATGAATAGTTGATTGGTATTTGGGAGGTAAATATTCGAAAATATAAGTATTAAAAATACATGTAACCTACGTAAAAAAACCAAAGTTTAAAAGTAGGCGAAAAATGTGTAGAAAAATAATTATGTACCGGTACCTAACGAATACACCCTACCATCAATAAGCAGGCTATTTAATACTTGAAAACAGGTATATTATTGTATTTTTTCTAATATTATTAAGGATACTGCAGCTCTATGGCCTATGCTTAAATGTAGCTTATATAAAACTGTTTTCATGATAGTAATTTTGAAATTTATATTAAGCAATATGCTTAATTTTAATGAATTAGAAAATCAAGAAATTTAAGTGTTGACAATATTACAGCTTTGATAAAAATGCTATTAAAAGTACCGTACCTACAACTTTATTTCTAATAAAATTATTACAGTTGTTACTGCAGTTGTTTCGTTTCAATGAACAATGTTGAGGAATTTAAGGAACAGAAATATTGAAAGCAGTAGTATAAATTTGATGATGAATGTTATGTGAAGTACAGAAATATGTCAAGGAACGAATTAGGTGGTTTACAGGTACTAGTACTCACTAGTACGGATATTGTATAATACTATTACACTATATTATTACTGATATTTATTACTTCATTTTTACAGTATATACTGTGAAATAATTAAAAAGTATGTGTAATAATGTAATAATAATAATACACACTCACTAGTGATTGCTTGACAAAAAAAACCAATAACCTACTTAATTAAAAATTTTTGGATCGTTTGAATTGTTTTACTGGATAACAAAATTGTAATCAAAATTACATTAAAGCTAATTGAAATTAATTTCAAACTGAAAACAAAATCTTCCTACCTTGTTGAAGTATTCAATCCATCAAGACAGTAGTATCCAATCGCAAGGTCGATCTCTCAATTTACGTATTTTTTTCAAAATCACAGATTTCATTCCTCAAAATTCACTAACTGAGCTTACTACTCATGAAATGTCTCAAATAAAACACTTTCAAGTGCTTATTTAGAATTGAACTGAAAATCTAATCTGACAGAACCGAACCGAAATGTGCACCGTGCGAGTTGCTCAGCAGAAATGGCAAGTTGCCAAAATGGCAGTCAGCTGGTTGAGTGGTGCCAGGCACGAGATGTTACGGCAATGATGATGATGATGATAAGTATATTTGTATTTTAATGTGTGAAAATTACTCCGAATTATCTATCTCTCTGATAGAATCTCATATTCTATCATTTAAATCCATATTTTCAACAGTAGTAATTGAACCAGTTCATTTTCGTGAGATTTCGTGAACGACAGACTTGATCGGGTGTAGATATAAGTTGGCAACAACAATGGCGGTTGATTTGAAAATGCGCTTCGCTCGCCTGCATATTTGATTTGAACATGCTTGCTTTGTTTGACATATTTGTTGCCAGGGATTTTCCAGGCTTTATTTTCTTGCCTGTTGCTAGTGTTGATTAGAAATTTTCAAACTATTTATGTAGCTCTTGGGGTTAAAAAAAAATACTACCTACTTGATTTACACGTAAACATGGACAAAAATAACACTTCAAATACCTCCGGCGATCACATAATACAAATAGACGGAGCATTCCTATTGCTCCAACATTAAGCCAATTCTGGTGCCTAAAACCCAAGGAAGATGGCGGACCACTCAGCTGATCCACATACCAAGGCGGGCCGATCGCTTGACCTCTCTCCGCCGCCATTTTCCTTGGGTTTAGGTGCCACAATTATAGCTTCAATACTGAGCCTGAGTGCTCCGTCTATTTGTATTATGTGGTGACTGATTATTACCTTTCTTGAAACTTTCTTTTAAAATAATTTAAAACTTTTTAACCAAGTCAGCTGTTTTATTCAGTTTATTCTATTAGAATAATCTTGTACCGGTAAAGCACTCAGAATGGGAAATATAAACTTTTTAATATTCAGACCACTAAATTCCATTGAAATTAATGGTTTTTCAAAGTTACTATGAATTACTTGAGTACAATAATTTGAAATACAAAACCTGCTTTGTGATATATATTTTTATTTAGTCAGAAGTTTGAAATGAATAAATGCTATTGATTAATCACTAGAATTTACGACAAGCAGTCAATACTTTACTTGTGTAAAGTATTTATTACTCACTGTAAATAATATTCTAGTGATCAATCAGTTTGTTATGAATCACAAATTTCTCAACATAAATAAATCGAATAACGAATTCTTTTCCTAAACAAAATGATCTTCATAATATTTCCCCATTCCATTTCTACTCTTTCATTATTTTGTTTTCTATTATTTTTTATAAGATAATATAATATTTTGAATTTGACCTGCACTCCTCTGTTAATCAGAGTTAATTAATAATTAATGTTCAAAAAATATAACTATGGTACTTGTTGCATCCAGTATAGATAATTTTAAAAAATCTACAAACATATCACATGTTATTACCACATGACAACACTTTTCCTTAAAACGCCGATATTATTGAAGTAGATAAAGCTCGATACATTTTTGGATAGCGTACAATACTGAGAAACAATTCAATATCAGCATATTCCAATATTATAAGAGCGGTGTCTGAACTAAGATTCATTGAAATACATCAGGATGAAAACGAAGAAAGACAAGTTATCGCGGCAAATTCAGAAACCCCATCATTCTCTTTCCGAGGAGTTGGAATCAAGTAAGAAAATCAGGTTATGATTGCATTTTTCCAAGCAAATTAGCCCTTATAACTTACCTATTATTCATAAAAATATCGTTTATTATTTAACATTATTAGTTTCTCATCTGGGCTACAAATACTATCAAATATCTATTTCATTTTATTACATTTATAATATTCTAAAACAAACATTCTATTTTATTTTTCAGATGAATTGTTAGTTGATCTGAAAAGCTACGTGAATGAGCTGAACTCGAATAATGATGTCCATTACTTTAACGTTCAAGTCATGCACAATAGAAGATCCATTGATAAACAAGCCGTGGAACTAGCTAAAAATCTTATCATTGAGGAGCCGCCATTTTTTGACACTCCTGAACCGTTGCCAAAAACTTCAGCTAAGTAATAATTATTATTCTATAAAATTCTAGAATAACAATTAGTTATTTTTTACATTGACTGTAGGCCTAAATCTTTGTAGTTATTATTAGCCTACTGATCTTATTTGTAAAATTTATGTTAATCAGTTCAGAACATTGAATTATAAGGTACACAGTACCGTTATCATAATATTCGATTCAAAATGTTACATATTTAATCCAAACATTCTCTACAAGTTACAGCATATTTTAATAATCCTTCAGATTATCAATGCAAAATTGATATTATTCCATTCCAGCTCAGAAAGTGGCAAGATAGAAATTCTTCTTGGAGTTGCATTTGATAAATCAGTTGAATCCATAGATTTTTTGAGAATTGAAGGTAAGAACAAAGATTACATATATAACTTACATCAAAAATGTACTGTTCAATCTATATTTCATAAGTCACTGTAGATAGTTTTAGACTTATTGGTTGAACTTATTGGTCAATAACTTCTGGTTATTTGTTTCAGAGGTTGAAGTATACGATGAATCAATTTTAAATTCTTGTTTTTCAATATCTTCGAAATATGGAACAATTTCTAAACTGCAGTAAGTAAAATAGTTCGGACATGAGGTGATAAGCTCAATTAAAATCTGCAATGAATATTTTTAATTATTGATGTCATCGTATTATGCTTCCCCCAGTACAACTTCCACGCCTTACACAATGAATGTCTATAACTATTTTTATTAAAAAAATAAAACAACATCTGCAGAATGAAATAATTTGTAGTTTACAATATACAAAACAGTAGAAATGAAATAAAATTAAATGTCATATTAAAAAATTGTAGAAAAATTTTCATTAGGTGATTCAACTTATTTTCAGTTTGAATGAATCTACTGTGCAGAATATTATTTTCTATGCTCACCTTTCCAGTAGAATTAATTAATTTTCCACTGTTTTATTTTTCATACAATTTAAAACTAATTCTACTGGTTTTCAGCTTGATAGACTGTTGCCTTAATGCCAAATCCATTGAAATTATTGCAAAGCAACTCAGAGCCGAGAACAACACAATAAAAGATTTGAGTTTAGATATGAATGTAGTGCCAGAACAGAACTACCATTGTCTCATTGATGGAACCACGTAAGTAATTTATGAAATCATCACTTCATATTGGCAGATCTCATCAATGATTTTGTAAAATATCAAATTAATCGAACATTGAATAGGCTATATTAATTTTTATAACATTCAAAATTAATAAGTAAATTATTTCAGTAGGAGTAAGGATTGAGCTTAATGTGATATTTTTCTTAGATGGTGAGTGGAATTTTCAAAGCTGACATCCATGGGAAATGCACGTAGGATTACAAGGAATCACTTTATTTTGATTTATTTCTTTTTTTCAATTCACAGATTGGAGCATCTCTCATTAAGGAATTGCAAAATAAATTGTAAAGGGGCGAAATTTATATCGCAAGCTTTAGAATACAAGAAGCCTGAAAACAAACAGAACTTACTCTCTCTTGTTCTGAATGGAAATGCAATTGAAGATAGTGGCCTATTCTTCATAGCAATGGTATGATTCATCTCTTTATTAAACTTTTAGATTAGCGCTTGAATGTTTATGCCTTGCTCATATTATATACATATGATGTAGTATATATTATTATATAGCCTACATCAATAAACCCACAAATAAATATTCAATATTCAATGAAAAACTATTACCTTATATCTCAAAGACCAATGAAAATGACACCAATTTAATTTTGAACAGAATAGGCGAGATTAAATCTATTCAAATGTTTCTATGGGCTAATATAAAAACTATTTATGCTTTTCTACTTTATCATTGAAAGTCATAAAGTAGGGTACTTTTTTAATGTCAAGTTCTGAATGAAATACAATTCATACAAATAAATTTTCTGCTCAATTTCATTTTTATGATTGAATTTAACAATTCATTAATTTTCAGATCTCTTAAAGTAGGGTTCTTTAATGTCAAGTTTTGAATGAAATACAATTCATACATGAATTTTCATCTCAATTTGATTTTTAGGATTGAATTTAACAATTCATGAATTTTCAGATCTCTATTAAATGATGATCAAATAAGTAGTACAACAGTAATTATACAAATAATAAATAGCTTATAAACTAATTCTAAAAAAATTATAATGAAAATAAATTTCAATCTCATCGATTTCCACACAGGCTCTGAGAACAAACTTCAAGCTGCACTATCTCTCATTGGCTAATAATCTGATAACAGACAGTGGCATTGAAATGATTGCTGGAATACTAAAAAAATTTCCAATTTCACCCGAGGAAGACAGGAGAAGACGATTCATGTTCATTAAATATTTGGAGTCTGCTACTAATCAATATGTAACTATATGTTTTATTTTTTAATAAATAACATTTTAATTCAACTAGGACATTATCAATAATTAAGGTACGCCCTATGCTACACCGTGTGTAGATAAGATCATAGATAAGCAATACTCTCTAGTCCATTACGAAGTCTGTTTCTCTGTGTATAAGACCCAATCTCAAAGATTATATAAGATATATCATCAAACAGTTTTTTATCCGAATTGCCGTAATTTTATCATCAATATAACATTTTTTCATTTGTTCTGTTCTAGGGAAAAGAATGTATTGATCCTATTTGCAATACAGTTGAGAGGTTTTCTGTTTCAAACCAACAGAGGAAAAGTAGTTTATCCAATGATGGACCCAGTACCCGAACCTCCAATGATGAGACAAGGAATCCAGAAGACATCATTTCAAATAGTATTCAATAAAATTATTTTACTTTCAATAAACATGATAAATCATTGATCCACAATCTAAATTAAATAATAGTATAACTATCAGTATATTACTAATGGCCGGTTTCTCAGTTGTTCAATAAACTATTGAATCAATAACTTTTTTTGCATTTGAAAACACATGGCTATTGATTCAGTACTGCTATTGGATCCATTAACTGTTTATTGAACGACTGAGAAACCGGGCATAAGATTAGTAGAAATCGTTGTTATTTCTAACAATATAATATATTAGAACAATACAATATATTATTAGAAAACTAGTATTTGATCAAAAGTATTCAATTGACTGTACAAATCAAAGCTTCGCAATAAATTAACGATCAAATTTCTTCAGGAAATTATTCATTAGACTTGTATTTTGAGGAATTTTGTTAGTTGTGGTACATGCTAAAACATCAGTTCATATTCTTATTTTGAATAATGTTTCAGTTTCAAACTCAATCTTGTCTGTAACTAACATCATAAATGGAGATCTACATCCTTTACTTACAACTGTCTATAAAGATGGTAACCTCAAGTACTGTGTGGGGAATTTTGCTTTGGCTTATTTGAATCTCAGTTGTGAGTAAACTTCACTTATCTCTTTAAAACATATACTTTATAAATATATACCCTTGAAAATATACTTATACATTTGAAAATTTGAGGAATTGGCTTTGGTTTGTCTGAACCTTAGTTTTATAAGTAAGTTAAACTTTGGTAATCTCTTTTCGAATCATAGTCATACAGACAGAAAATACATTGATTATTATGCTTATTCATTATTTATGGCTTTTTTGGCGGAGAGACACTCTCGGGTGTTCCGCTTCGCCGAATTATACAATGTTCAACCCCAATAATTTAAATCAACATACAGTATTTCCCAGTTTGGAAATATGTCATTGCTCAAGTAGGGCCAACACTTTGATAAAATACATTGATGAATCTGATAGCGTATTCTCATTATTTTGATATTCGATTGAATTTAAAACAGTCATTCACTTAGCCTCCTCTAATCTATTCTTTGAAAATTGTCTGAGTATTTCGTGAAAATTTTCTTGTTCAAACTATGTAAAATAGATTCTGTTGATAAGCATATTCTTTAATGTGGCGTTTAAAAATCAATTAAAATAAGACAAGCTTTTTTATTTATTAAAAATATCTTCATAACTTTAATCAATATTTTTCAGACAATTATTTTGGAAAAATTGGAATGCATGCTCTAATAGAGGCAGCTAAATATCAAAGTAGCGTCGGTTCTCAAGTAAATGGTTTGGGTTTAATGGGAGTCAAAGCTGAGGTTGGTACTAAATTACCTATAATGAAATATTCTATATAATTTTTCATAAGGAAATGAATAAATTATAAATGTATGTTAAATTAACGCTATATAGTAAATATTCATCAATTATGTTGTAATTCATGGCCCATTTAATAAAGTACCTTGTGTATGTATTTGATAATGAGCTTGTAATGAATGAATTTATCTTACTTGTAATGAGTCTATCTTATTTATGGACTTGTAATGAATTAATTTTACAAGTTCAGTTTTAGGTCAAGTAGAGTTGATAAATATCAGTTATACATGTTATTGTATGATACAGTTTTGTTATTGTAATACATTTACACATATTGTTACTGCATGTATCCTACTGTACTATATTCTTACAGGGCCTGAAACGCAAAGAAAATGTGGATGAAGAAATCGAAGAACTGAACAAAATCCTGAGAAATCGCTCTCTGCCAAAGCTATATGATCGCCGTCATCTGATAAGCCATATTACCTTGTAAGACAGCTTTCGATAAGACAAGGCAAAGCTGTATCGTCACACAATAGGCCTACTTCTCATGAAAAGAGAATTAATTCCTAATGTTGTCTTTTTGGGAGTATTTTCCATCTCGATTATTATAATTATTAAAATTACATTCCATGTGTTTATCACATAATTGCGTTTTTTATAGCCTGGATTATATTTTATAAATGATATTACTGAGTTTAATCAGTTATATCAAAGACAATTAGAATACTTAATAGTTTCCTATTGTCTTTGGTTATATTATGTATTCTCTATTCCGAAAACACAAATAACATCATTGTCTCTTTCATCTTGTCCACTACTGTACTAAAAGGCTATTTTTTTAGTACCTACCACAACTATATACAATATGAATATGTATACATATGAATATGTTTTCATATTGTACATAATTATGAAAACAAACAAAAAATACTTTCTAAATATGGTTTTCAAATAGTTCTGTATCACAATCTCTGTAAGCAGAACCTTTAGGCTATGGTTTTTTTTTTCAATAATATTTCATGAGTTATCACACCATTGTTTTTCTTATAGATGTTCTTTCATAAATAATATTGCTGAGCTTCAGTTTTGTATTCTCTATCCCCAAAAAAATGAATAAGTAGCAGACCATTGGATGTTTCATTCTCTTTCACTACTTTTATGCCCGGTTTTTCAGTCGTTCAATAAACTTACTGAATCAATAACTTATTTTTTTTGCATTTGAAAACACATGGTTATATTGATTCAATAGTGCTATTGGATCCATAAACTGTCTATTGAGCGACTGAAAAACCGGGCATTAGTACTGTATAATGAACTTTCTAAGGCTAACAACACACACCGATTAGTCATTGCATCGGTGTGTTCTGCTACATAAGCAACTATGTGAATTACTGTGACTAAACGTTACTAATCTTGTCTTTTCTTGTCTTGACTAACCGGTGTACGCCTAGCCTTTAACTTGAAGTACCGTACCTACTTATAAAAACAAATGAAAAAATATTTTCTATACCGTACATACTAGACCTATATTAAGCTCTTAGGTATTAAGCTTTTAGGCAGAACCTCTATGTTTTTTTTGTAATTCCAAGTGGATCGAACTGAATTTCAAAAAAAGCGGTTCTACTCTCGAACAACCCCACATGATTCCAGTTCCTGCCGGTAGGAGCGCTTTGGAGCTTGTAGGGAGCTGAAGCGCGCATGAGCTTTGGAAACTGAGATTTTGACTTGCGCCCAAAAGAGAGTTTGTAACCGAGCGAGATCGTTGCTTCCACCTTTCGTCTGTGTTTATGATGACATCGAATGGGTTCTGAATTATTCCTTGTTCTTACCGTCAGTTGTGATTTACCGCCATGGGTTCGGTAGTGCTAAAAAGTTTGTCGATACTGCTCGGAATATTTTTCGTTTTTGTCGGAACAATGAAACTAACCTCGTTGATAAGCAAAGACTTACATAAAGATTTGGTAGGTTATACACTCTATGTTTCGTGTGGTGTTGTTCCCTTCAAGTGTACATTGATGAGGGGTTGTTGTTTTCGGTAGGGGGAGTACTCGCATGAAAAATCATTACCGGTATACCTTCACTTCAATTTTTCATCACTTTTCATGTCTGACGATCACTTGCGTTTACATGGACACATGCAATGTGTTATCTTTTGAAATTGCGAACCTTATCTATTCGTTTTAATTCAAAGGCCTATAGGGGATGAAATTTAATTAATCATGCAAAACTAGATGTTATCGATCGTACCTAACCCTAATATTCTGACAGTCTGTTATCTCACCATGGCATGCTTATCCTTATCAGCTACAAGGCTATATAAGATGAATTATAAATTACCGCTTCCCTCTATGGGGCTCATGAATTACCGTAATTCTGTATGAGGTATTGTAAATATGAAAAGTGGAAGTCCAGTAGACAGTATAATAGACTATATTATTATAGACCTATTATATTGTATATATTGTAATATGCCGGTAGTAGGCTATATCCTTGGCTTTTCCAATTTGATGTTATCAAGTCACATTATAGAACAGTCAATTTTTACTCTTAGCTCTTTAAATAGCCAAAATGTCTACTTTTTAAGGTTGAATTTTCAAAAACTTCCGGGGGAGTAACTACAGTATTCGTCTTTATTTTTTGGGCAGTATTCTTTCAAATGAATAATAAATAGAAATAAAATTAATCAATAAATGAATAACTGGGTGGGGGGTGGTTAATTATGCCACTGTGGTCCTTCCATAATACTCCCAACCCTACCCTATATGTACCCGTAATTTTATAAATGACCACCACCACCACCCCCCCCCCAAAACTCAATCCTGTATCCGCCCCTGAGTCCAAGTCAAGTCAATTAAGTCCGTCTGTTTTGTGTCACATATATATTTAAAGTAATAAATATAATAAATAGAGATAAAATAAAATTATGTGAAACTGTCTTATTTGTGTGTTACAACACCAGCTAACACACAAAAATTATCAGCTTATTCAATAATTCTACTCTCACTTTGTTTAACTCATTTGTTTATCAAAGATACTGTGGAAAAAATTTATGGGGGGATATTGTGCTACTTGGGGGGGATTGGCGTCATAGACGTTAGGGGGGGGGGATCGGCACCCCTGCTTATTATTATTTCATTTGAACACGGTATTTTTTGAATAGTATTTCTCATTCAAGCCCGATCAGTATAAAATCAATTCCATGTGGAGATCCACCACATTATCGTTGCTTATTTCGAATAGAAAAACGTTTTATTTTTACGCGCAAAACTCACCAAAGCCTCAATTATTGAGAGGGCCGACTGCGCCCTAACTTCGCCCTCCCAGGTTAAAATAAAGGCAGTCATTCAATTCAATTCAAAGCCAAGATTTTATCTCCATTCAATCAACCAGTTAATTGTGTTGAGCAGAAGTCAAAACTGATAATCGATCAAAGTGAGAAAGGGCATTTACCTTGACCTTCTCAAGCTCAATTCTTAACAGTTTGCCAATGTTTTCTAATTGATTAAAAATAGCAAAGAGTGTTGATCCCATTCGTTATTACGATTGATAATAATAATTGGATTAGAGTGATGGAATTTACACCTGCGATCAATACAACGTTCGTCAGAATATTATTGAATGATGAATTGTTGGAAATAAATGAATTTTCCCTGATAAATGAACAGGACTTTGTTTATCATAATAATTTTGCTAAACTTGATATAAAAAGAGGATAAAAAATCTGAATCATTTGACAGTAAAAAGGAACTGGATTTTTGATTTGATGAAAACCCACACTCGAGGTACCGTATCTCTGTCTTATACAAATACTTAATACTAGTAATGTTAATGCATACTACCAATGAATCGAATACTGTAACTACTTTTATTTTAAATTACCTTCATTTTGTAATAACTATCATGATCTAGAATTTAAGCCGATACTAATTGAATACGCATATGAAGATTTTTACATTGTACTGGAGTGAAAAAAGGAAAAGTGTTTCATATAGACTATATATTAAATATATCAACAGCATATCAATTTTTAGCGTGGACTAGTAGCCTATTATTTTGTCATCTCGAAGGTGATAAAGGATTTCATGAGAAATAAAAAGGAACTTACTGGACGTTCTAATTTTCATTTTACTGGAATTTCATTTTATCATCATTTTATTAAATGCCTACAAATTCAGCTCTAATCTATGATGTTGAGTGGTGTGATTCCCATTGAGTAAATAGATTCACCATCGGAATAACTCGTAAATGGATCCTCAATTTACTTGGGAATATTTCTCTTTAGTATGGATAAATTTAAAGAAAAAAAATGGGCATTGAAAGTAGTTTCAAGATGAGGAAAAAATGTAATAAAACTGCTCGAGTCTAAGCTCCGTGTCCCTGGGAGGAATGCAATACGACATCGAAAACCTGTTTCTGTAGTGTATTTTATAGCACTCTTCGTCTCCCCTCTTCAGTCATCAGGGACACGGAGCTTAGAGTGGGGCAGTACCAGCATTTTAAAGCCTGATTCCCCTCCACTTGTCAACAAATTCAGTTCATCAATTGTTAGTTTTTTATGATAAATAAAAATAAAGATAGGCCTACCAATAATTTTGATAAGTGTATCAATTACTTGAATGTTGAGTAATTTGATTGATTCGAGTTATTGTGCGGTTGTTATATTCGAATAGCTTTCTTTCTATTTTGTGTGGCGTGTTGAAGGCCCTTGGCATATTGCCTTGTCGGCTGGCTGCTGGCAACTAGAATAAAGTTGAGACATACTTTGCACTTTTCTACTTCATTTTGTCCCCTACTTTTCAGCCAGCTCCTAGGGTTCTATATAAAAATAATCCAACAATTATTTATCGCTGCGGTTTTCGAAAGACAATACTCTCGAATGAGTTTACTGCCCAGATACCAAACTGAAAACACCAGCAAACTTGTTTCTCGATTGTAAACTATCATCTATAAATATAATTAAAAATAAGTTACGGTTGCAATAAAATTTCCTATTTTTCAAATTTTATTCAAAACTAAACTAGCAAAATGTAATCAGATTTTACCCCTTTTTATTCTTAACACTTCACCAGCTCTTTTACTTGTATTGTGAGTTTGATGAACCGTCAACAAACGAGTATCTATTTTTAGATTTCGCTTGCCATACTTTGCTCAACCTTTGCAAGGTAGTCTGAGAATAATTTCGAGATTCATATTTCAAAAAGAACCTTGTCAATAACCTTTACCAGTCACATTATATTTCAAGGCAATATCTGGGAGGTCTATTTTAGCGCTGGATATGAAGTTACACATAAATCAAGATGATGAGCTTACTGCTATAGGATTTATTGTTATTTGTAAATGAGGCGTGGAGAAGAATGTAGAAATATTGATTAAAGAATTTGAGAAAATTACAAGTACCGTATTTTTTTATTTTTTGAGGGTGATGCCTACATGACCTCTAGGCTTGTGCGTGGGTGGTAATTAGAGGGATGATGAGAGATTTTAATTGTTGTTACTATAGCAGTTTATATTAGCGATATTTTATATAAGGCATTGAAACTATTTTTTATCAATTGTACCGGTATCAACTATACTAGCGTGCTACAACTTATAACTAACAATTTTGTAGTTGTTAAATTGTAGAATTTCTGTACATAATAGGCCTAGCATGGACAATTTTATACAAATTATATTTTATTGTAGGTAAATATAATATTATAATGATAGTTTGATATTAATAGCTAATTAAAATTGTGATAAAATAGCAGTTTAATAGTGATAGGTAATCATAATTTTGTAAATGAAAAACTGAATATATATCATTCAGTAAACTAACAATGGGTCTAACCATCCTTTTAATTAATTGCAAACGTTAGAAACTCAACAATGGGTCTAACATGTGCGCTTTATTTTTGGTGCTTCAGTCTTAAAAACAAGTATTTGTTTACAAAAATCAAACTTTGTTTACTCAACAAAAGACTGGGTCATATTATTATTTGACCTTGATCTACATTCGAGTTCATCAATGAATAGAGATATAGATCAACAGTTGAAGTTGAATGCAGACTCTCAGTACCTACTATTTTTAATTGATGTAAACTTATTGAGACTTAAATCTTTTTTTCATATGCTAATTTTTAGTTGAATTTTTCAAGTTCAAAAAGTGGGCTATTTTATTCCCTTTTTAATCAAAGCGAATACATCAATTAGGCTACAAAAGATTGCACAAAACATAGGCTACAGTGTAATCATTAGAATACAATACAGTATAAGAATAAATCATTTTTCACTATTGGTTTTTTAAATAATAAATATCTTTAATGTGGAATAGACAAAATTTGTTTTATTCATTCACCTAATATGGAGAAGTTCCACAAAATTTCTGAGTCGTGTGTGTTTTTTTAATAAATTATTTTATTTCTCTAATAAGAAATAATTATATTTATGTTGATTTTGAAAATGTTGATCTTCATGAGAATTGATCTGATTTTATTTCATTACATATAAATAGATAGGTAATAAGAAATAGTTTATTCCTCTTAAACTGTGGAGTTGATCAATGTGATTTCTGTGATTCTTTTGTATTAATTCATGATTTTTTCCACAATTGCAGAGAAAAGAATACGTTAAATACGCCAAAGTGTTACCACTCACAGAAATGTTGGATATAAAAATTCCTGCAAAGTGGTACAGGAGAGTTATTGGATGTCTAGAAATAATCTGTGGATTAGCTATGGCTTTCATTCCAATAAGTGAGTATTACTATTATTTTAAGTGAGTAGTAGACGGTACCAATATAGTATCAGAATACTTTATGGGCTATCCAACGCTAATGCTCCATCAAGAGTTGGTAATAACATTCAAAACATTGGATTTTCATTCATTGAAAGTATTCTGAATTTCTCACGAAAATAGAAAATGTTGGATCAGTGTTTGAAATGATAAGTTCATCATTCCATACACCTGTTTGGCCAAAGCTACAAAAATAGACTCTTGCTTTATTGACGCTGCTATTTCAAGTTTCATCTCGAATGATATATTTTTCTTCTACGTCGAATCAAAAATTGCTCCTTTTTCCTATATTATAATACACCTCAACTGAAATCAAATATTTTTCTCTCTTTCAATTCTCGTTTTTCAGCGTTCTAGTCATTTTTCGTTTGTAGTGAGCATTTAAGACTCTCAATATGTATTTTATAGTACCGTATGACAATGCAATATTATTGTCTCATTGACGACTCTCAATATGTATTTTATAATAGGCTACCATACGACAATGCAATATTATTGTCGTAGAAAGTATCATTTTGTAACCAGTTGCAGCGATAACGTCTTCAAATGAAAGCTGTTATTAAAATTATAAAAAAAATTATGTCATGTAGTAATCTTAGAAATTCAAAATTATTCTTAGTTAATAGTTTCTTGGACTCGGATTTTCAGTAAGATGAATCAATAACATAAGCTCTGGACTATTTATAAAAATTTGGGATAGAAGCAGTTTTGGACAAATGTCTGTTGATTCTTCCCACATTGTAATGTATATTGCCAATAAATGAATAAATAAATTTATGTTGAATTCTAATAGAATAGTTCCTTTCAAACTTTATTCATATTTCTAATTCCATCAATGAGAAATTCTATAACACTCTTAGTAGTGTTGGACCCAATTTCATGATGTTATTAGATTGATAAAATCTGTATTATAAAATCTCTGGTAGTATCTCTGTAGAGAAGCTACAAGCAAAGTAAATATTTCAATTTTTCATCCCAAAAATAAATAAAAAATTAAAATGGGCCGTTTGAATCAATCTCAAGTAATAATATTTCTAAAGAGAAATAATAAAATAAAGAGCCATAAGCAAATAATAATAAAATAAAAAAAATTCTAAAATTTTCCAATTTTTCAACCAAGGCCTTACAAAGAAATATTTTTCTGCTTTCAGATATTGTCAAACAAGGAGCTAATATTATTTTATTATTGCTAATGTTGATGGCCGTTTATTGCCATTACATGGTGAATGATAAGTTTGAACGAATCGCGCCTGCGCTTGTAAGTACCTACTCCGTTTCAATCATCACTTTCTATTAATTTATGAATGTATTTTATTACCTACAACCAGTGATAATCCATTTATTTAATTGATTAGTCTATGCTACTCACAATCTATTTCATTGAATTGAAATAGCACCTGTTGAAATCCAATTGGCTTAGTAGGACCCAATTATTGTATAATTAATTATCAATAGAATTTAACCAATTTATTGATTGAGTCTAGATATGCTAACTCTATGCTGGATTTGATAATCTACAATATGCTGTCTTGCCCTCGACAATGTGTATTTTCATGAATTTTGATTGGACTAGGATCACTCAAATTATTCTTATACACATAATTATTTAAACAGCGTAAATTGCAAGAAGAATAAGTTGTAAGTAGTTTTTCTAACTCACAATAGAAGACATCCTTGGTCGTCCTCGGCGGTTTCTTCCCTCTAAGCTCTATCTATGAAGAATTTAACAAACTAAACTCAATACATTTAATAACTTGGTAGGTACATTTAATGCCAACAGATAGTGCCCCAGTAATCTTTTTCATCTTTTTAACAAATAGCCTATCTCCCATTTAAAATGATTATTTTTGAAAAACAAATAGATTAAATAAAATTCTTTTAATATATAAGTTAGGATCGATTATATTGAAAAACTCACCTAAATATTTTGTTTTCAGGTATTTTTCTTCATGCTTACCGGACGCATGGTGATAGACTGGCAACTGAGAAGAAAACTGGAGGTTGACAATGCAGCAGCCAGTAACGGAGAAATAAAAACTAAGAAACAAGACTGAATTTGGACGACAAAAGGATTTATCTGCTCATAAATTGAACTGACAAGTGTCTAAACCCGACTAGGAAAACCCTACCTTTTCATTTGAATAGTCATTACTCGATTTTTCCCAGTGGATAAAAGTTTACGTCATACTTGACTACACTCTTCAAGAGCAAGTACTCAGGATTGGAAATGAATAATTGGTGGAATTGTTGCAAAGTGATGTCAGGGTAATTGGAATGTAAGGTTTTGGTGCACAAGAATGTTCAAAACACCAATAAATTATCATCTTACTGGTTTCCAGCTTGAGGGTTATTAATAATATGTCATCTTGAGCTTGTAATATCAGGAGTGTGTCTCATAAAATTTGGAAGTCACGTAGGCTATATAATACAGGAGTAAGACGGTGGTACACCTCAAGTTTATTGATGTCCTATTCATGTCACAAAATAATGTGTATCTGTCTTTTGCCTGTTTTACATGACCTCTAAAATTTTAAGAAACATACCCCTGTGATATGAATATACATTATCTAAAAATGTAGTGTATATTCAAAAGCTTGAAAGTAAGCTTCTCTTAATTTATAATTAATAAATTGTATGTATTGTCTACATGGAGTTAAGTTACTTCTAAGGATTCTATATTATTGACAAGATCTCACTCAAGAATAACAAAACTTTGTAGCCTACTTATTTTAGTTGAGAGATACTTTTACGTAGAATAAAAACATAATTTCTCTGTTGAGTAACGGTTTATTGTAATCTAGAAAGTCTTTCATTTCTTCATTCGTTTTCTTAGTTTGAATCTCGGTTTGTAATTGTTATTATGTTTCATGTTACATTTAATCGTAACTATTTTTGGAACAATAATAACATTTTTCCCAAGGATACGTTCTACTTAAACAAATGAAGAGAAACTATTAATCTAAAGTATTTCACCATCTATCATTGCAGCTCCGTCTATAAATTTTTTCAACTTTCTTATAACTTCAGGGGTGTTACAGTGATTCTTGCTGTATTTTTTTATAATAAGTTTGTTAATTTATTTAGGCGATAATGAAGTTATACCGTGCAGTCAACAAAGAATTTTTGGCTAGAATAATAAGTCTATCAATCTTATTATTTGATACAATTTTGAGAAAAGCACAGTAATTACTTTAGGACTAAGCAGTATAATATTATATACTACAAGATAAGAACTATAGTCTAAATATACAAATCCCTTGATATCGTGTTTTCCAGTTTAAGATTGAATTAAATGTATTTGATTATCAGTTTTTTTCTAAACTTTATGCCAAAGGAGAGTTTATAAATTCTTCTATTATTATAGAATCTTGAAAGATATGTTTTACTTATCCTTGTCAAAAAATCCATTGAAAAATAATATTACTTAAATTAAATTGTTACCTACCTGTTGCCTTTAGTGACCGCTGTTTGTTCTTCCAATATTTTCTTTTGTAAATAATTATGTTGTCTTCTATTGTTTCTTTTCTTGATAATTATGTTTAAATTCCTGTGTTATGTTTAATATTATTTATTAATAATATGTATGTGTTGTTATATTCATTTTGTTGTCCTGAACAGTTGAAATGTGCTTTTATAAAGACAGTTTTCAAATTTTATAATAACTTATTATTGTTGTAAAAATATATTGTGACCTACCTGTAAGTGTATTAACTAGTCAAACCTTTGGTGAATATAAGAAAAATTTTCTATCTAATCTGTAATGATTCGCTCAATATTTTGAATAATAGAATATCTTACTGAAAACTCTTACCACATAGTATTTGCAGGAATGATTTTTCTAACATGGTCTTGAATATTATAATAAGCTGAAAAGTAGTTAGAAACCTCAATATTGTTAATCTTGTACCATGGTCTCTAAATTGAATTTAATCTCATTCATATCAAGTGAGCATGATGAATAATTGAAAATTTATTTAATAGTTCATAATCCAACGGGTATTGGAATGAATGTACTTAAATTCAGTTATTATTGTAGCTTTTCAATTACTGTTACAAATTGTAGGCTATAATAAGGCATAACTTCAAAAATTTATCCAAAAAGTTATTTTTAATTTTCTGAACAATACCTAGTATTATTGCTGTATTATAAAGAATAGTATAATAGCTTTGAGAGTATATTATGAGAAATTCAACACAGTATTATGAATAATATAATGAGAGCTTTGATTCTACTTGAAAAAAACACACACATAAACATTCATTTCACTCTATTTATTTCCATCATAAAAATCATGCATGTTAAACATTATTCCTCTGGTTCAGATGTCATCAAATTTATTTCCCTCTTTTAAATTTCTGATTCCATATTCTATAGTAATTTCAATCGTTTATTCTGCCTTCCCTTCTCTTTAAACTCTTCTAATTCTCTCATTTCTTCTTTTAACCTGTGATTTTTAAATTAATATCTTCTCAACAACACAATTTAGTGCCTACTTCAATTCATTTGAGATTGCTTTAAATTTTATTGAAATTTATTCAATAAATTATACCTAATTCGACTGCATTGAAGTTGTTCTTCAGTCAACCGAATCATTAATCTGAAAATATTGTGAAATATCATCTTCAGCGCATTGTATTCTTCAACTTCATTTTGTCCTGTTGTACCAATCCAATTTGGCATATTCGATAAATGAAAATACCCCGTAAAAGATCTAAAGAGTTCACTTCATAATTAAGACAGAACAATATTAAAATACTTCATTTCATTACATACCTTTATTATAAGGTCATCTCATTTTTATTCAGTCATAAACATAAAACAATTACATTATCCTGTCTTGCATGTGAATATAAAAGAATCATATTAAGGATATGAGTCACTCAGTTATTACTTTTTCATGAAATTATTGTCTTCTTGCTCTCTCAAATAATAGGATTCATCATTCAAAAAATGTTTTTTCTTTGTTGTTAGCCAATGTATTTTCCCTATGTAACTTTCATTCTAAAGTTAGTTTCATTCACGTTATCCATCCTTAAAGTTCCCCTCATATTATTATTATTATTTGTCGTAGAGCTCCCTAATTGGAAGACATAACTCATTATATGAGTTCCCCTCATACATTACTGTAACTACTTCAATTTTCTCCTAATTGTCTTCAATTGTATTCCCTATATAATATAGGCTGTATATTAAACTGCACTGGTTACCGCATGAGAAGATGTTATACATTATATTCACTTGTGTCATGCACTTGATTATTGGTTGTAGTGAGTGAACTAAATTTTTACACAATGTGAAAAATAATATTACCATTATTAAATACGTTTTGAATACTTTGAAATATTTCGTTTTATTTGCCCATTAGCGCCTCCCTCGCGCCCGCTGCCGCCATGTAAACCGGCTCATTTAAACCGAAAAGAATTGAGGAGTAGCTCATAGACCTGATCAGCGCGCTCTAGTGAGAGAGAGTGACAACCTGGGGGGATTTTAACCATTGTGAGATAGGAAAAAAACACGATTTTGAGATAGAATTCAATTAAATCATTAAGGTATCATCAATACTCTATTGCTATCTATTATTTAGTGGTTTCAAGGTGTTTTAATGAATGTATTAATTGGATTAAAGTACTTTTATCAGAATTTTCGTCATCTTGTTGCTAGAATTTACATCTTTCATTACATTACAGACGTTCACCGATTCACTAGAAACTCAAAGCTCTCAACTCGGATAATTTGGAATAAAACAGTGTTCTGAAGAAGTGTTCAGACAACGCGTACAGGTTTATGTGGTCGTTTGACGTCATCATTGGAAAAATACATGTTTTGTATTCCAGTCGCCTACCGACGCGAGTTTCTGGCCCGTGTATTTCAAATTAACTGGGAAGATGACATGATTACGATTATCCAACCAGAGCGTAGAAGCTCACATTAGGAATAAATATAGCATGTAAACACCGTAGATGCTCACAGGGAATAAATATAGCAGGACTCTTTTAACTTGTCATAAAACAGCTGATTTAACGTTAGTAAACGACCATACATTAATCAGGTGTTTTCTGACAACTTAAAAGGATCCTGCTATACAACTGCGCATTGATACCAAAATGGCGACCTGGTTAGTTAGTAGTGCTTCGATGGAGAAGTTTTTGAAGCTAGAGCAGACAAATTTCCTTGAATTTTGTTTGACTGATATAGTTGTTTATTTACTGTGATGCATAATTATCATAAATTTATTAGTGTTACTAGTGCTTGCCCTGAAAGTCATGTGATTTGAACGTAAGTTAATAAGTTATTCCTCCTCAATAATAATAACTTATTTGTAGGTTATGTTTTTTTCTTAGCTTGATCCAATTTGATGTTATTTTAGAATAATAGTATTAGATTTGACTATTCCCGAGGTATTTTATCGAATATTCCAAGTAACTATTATATATTTTTTCAATCTGTTTTATTATTTCTTCAATTTGTAAAAAGGATAAGTTAAGTTACTACTTTCAAGTTTTTCGATTAGGTTAAGTTTTTAGCCGCCAGAAAATTTTCACAATTTAATTATTTAGCACTAATATAAATCATCGTCACATTCACTAGTCAAATACCGGTATCATTTATAAGTAATAATACTAATAATCATTTATAAGTTGTTATAAATGAAATATTATATCACATCAGTTACACATAACCGAGTATTGAGCCATTTTTGGAATTGATTTTGAGTATGTGTTGTGACCATAAAAGCATTCCCACATGTCTGTGTAGATCATACTATAACACTTCATTAGTTTAGAATACAACACTTGGAATTTTGGTTTTTGGGCGGAGTAGGATGTTTGGAGATTCAGAAAGATTTGCATTATGCAAGATGCCTGAATAAAATTTTACTGTCGAAAAGACACGAATGCAAAAGACATCTACAGTTACAATAATATAGTATGGTTTAAAATGTTTCGCATTTAACAGAACCGTACTAAATGTGACAGTAGGCCTACTAAGTTCAACTTGATAATCCTAATCTCAGAACTTTCATCTCTCATATCAAACAATATTCTTCTAAATATATACAGGGTGGCGCATATAGAACGCATGTTTTTCAAAGATAGATAGATAGATTCCATTTTCTTGCCATCGGACACTACGGTCATCAGCAACGTCAATAAAACATAAATAAGCCTGCCAATTAAAATGTGTGAGTAAAAAACTCTTCTAATGAATAAAACGGACTGTCACACAGGGTCTTAAAAAGAGACTTCTTGAACAAAGCGGCGGGAAGATTCCTTAGTGTTATAAGAACGTTTATTTTAATCATATATACATTTATCTTACTTACACAAAAATACTAAGCAAATAACCCAATTTGAGATTTTTTGTGAGAAACTCCAAAACTAGTATTTTTTAAAAATTAAATAGCTGGATACTTTAACCTACAAAATGGTGTCGCTCGGCGGTCACGGACAGTTCCACTCCACTGATACTATCCTACTCAAATCCATGCGTTTTTTTGCGCCACCCTGTAGCCTATTAGTGATTATAAATAAGTGATACTTGGCTTTTTTCAATCAATCAATATTTATTGCCAAATAGTAAATTGGTTAAAAATACAACAATAATATTGGTTAACAATACAAAAGTAAAATTGGTACAACATTAGCATAAAATACAAAATAAATAATTACCTTGAGAATAAATTTTAAACCATCAACAGTATTGTTAACAATATTATATATTTTTATAATATTATATTGGTGTTTTCATTTCTACATTTAGTTATAGGCTACTCGTTTTCATTCTTTCACAGATCCCCTTCCGCAAAATGGCAGATGAAGACGACAACGCAGACCATAAAACAGGTCTCTGTCTAGCCAACTTTCTGTTCGGCAACATTGACGAATCTGGCGAGCTAGAGAACGACTTTCTGGACAGCGAATCGAAGCGCAGTCTGCGCTCGCTGGAGCGGTTCGGTCTGGGATCGATTCTGCAGGAGTTGCTCGGCGAAGCTGGTGTGAAGAGTATTCGACGTGAAACGAACGAAGACGAGGATGATGATGATGAGGATGAAGACGAGGAGAGAGCAGAGGAAAAGAAGGAGGAGGAGGAGGAAGAAAAGTATGATGTGAAGTCGCCATCGGCCGTCGATTATTCCGACATCACTGAGTTGGCCGAAGATTGTTTTGCAGAAGCGATAGCCAATAGTAAGCCTCCGAAACAGGAGAGTGACGCTGGCACTGATTATGACGCCGACGATGAGGACGCTAACGTGAAGAATGAGGATGAACAGCTCATGCCGCCCCCGCCGCTACCGCCCGACTCGAAAGCGGAGAAAGATGGAAGCTCGGCGGCTAAAGATGAGGAGAAGAGGAGGAAATTGGAAACGCCCTTGGCTGCTATGCTGCCATCTAAATATGCCGGGGTGGATGTCAGCGAGATATTTCCCGATTTTCGAGTTGATAAGGTGAGTAAACATTTCGAAAAAAATGGATAAAAAGGGTGTCGCATAAAGAACGCATGCTTTTTTAAAGTGTTATAAGAAAGTTTATTTCAATCATCCATTTCAAAATCAAATCAAATAATTCTTTATTTTGGAAAAACAATATTACAAGTACATGAAATATACATTATAGGCATACAAGTATTTTATAAAATATCATGAATATACAGAGTAATAAAGCGAAATAATGTACTGTCTTTTATAAAATAACTAATATTATCCAAAATAAGATACTGCTTGCTAAATTCAATTGGAATTCAATTCAATTAGAATCAGCCATTTATCTTACTTACACATAAATAGCCTACTAAGCAAATAACTAATAATGAAATAAAAACACAGATGTTGTCTTCTTCTACTAACTTTGACTACTAACTACTGACTTCTTCTACTTAACTACAAAGTTAGTAGAAGAAGACAACATCTGTGTTTTTATTTCATTATGGAGAAATTCTACAATATTTCTGAGAACAGTGTTAAATAACTAATAACCCAATTTGAGATTTTGTGTGTAAAACTAAAACACTTGAGTATTTTGTAAAAATTATATAGGACAGATGGGTTAATGCGTTAATGCTAATTAAAAGCCTAAAATTGGTTCATAACGGCAGCATTTCCTTCATGTATTGCAGTATTCAAATCTTCAATTGAACGATTTTTACGACAGTAAACTTTGAATTTCTCTTTGAAGACTCACATGCCATTACGCTCGACTTAAAACTCTTTACTAAAGCTCCGTTGAACGACGATGGCAGATTTATTCTATTTGAAATGTTGTTCAACAGCAAATACGCGATGTTGCAAGGTCAATATTGCGTTATTGTTACTAAAACTGGGTACTTTAACCTACATGGTGTTGTTCGGCGGTCACAGACAGCTCCTCTCCACTGATACTCAAATTCATGCGTTTTTTGTGGCACCCTGTATATGTAGCCTGAAGATTTAAATAAAAATTTATAATTTACATATGTATGTGTTACAAATACTTATTCTTCATTCATTTTCAATCAATTGAAATTTTATATTTTTCCCAAAATAAGGGAAAAGATATTGTAGTTGAGTGTTAACTAAGTAAATCATATTTTAAAATCAAATCAAATTTTAGATTTGCACTGATGTCCACATTGATCATGTATCAACATTTCCAAAATCCAACGTCAATAAAATGAGAGGTTCCATTGTAAATCTCTTTGGAGGCAACAGATTTACACCCATAACTGCTTTTTCAAAACAATTATGAAAAATCTTTTTGTTTTTATAAATATTTTCAAAAAAAGAAATAGAAGGCGTTCTAGACATAGGCCTATTCTGCTCCTCTTCTCAATTACTATTCTTCGTATTGTTTTTCGTGTACAAAACACCCTGTGAGTTCCTTTAAACAAACTTTTTTTGAAAAAGGCTCTTTTTAATTTGAAGAGTTTTGAACAATAATCCTTAAAAACAATAAGATTGAATAGTTGCAATATCTCATTTCCTTCCATCTTCAATTCTTGATTATTCCAATTAATACTTGATTCAAATCTCTGATGAGCCATATCCAATGAATCAGTTTGTTGCAGAATGATTCCTTTATCTACGAATCAGACCGTGGTAGGATGTGAGAACATTATTATCCCTCACCATAATTCTTCCCATTAACCACACACAAGCTTAGTGCAGTCCTTTAGCTTGGGCTTCATCCTCAGAAATATTGACTGAAACTCTTCTGCAGGAACTTGTAACTGGATTCAAATGTCTTCTAAAGCCTATCTTTTGACAAATTTTGCAAAGTTTTCATCAGATTTGAATTAGAAATTTGATTTTGACTTAATTATTTCAGGTCTTGAGGTTTTCCCGCCTATTCGGACCAGGAAAACCGAGCAGCCTGCCACAAATATGGCGCAGTGTGAGAAAGCGAAGAAAACGTCGGAAACAGCTGGACAGACATCATCATCATCAGCATCAATCGGACTCGGGGTCCGATAATGAAACATACAAGAGTAAAAAGCGAGGCTGGACGTTTAACTTTGCCCCACCGCCTCCCCCGGAAATGTGTGCTTCTGACGATGAGGTTGGTATTTTAAGAAGTTGGTTAGGTTCTAAAGGTCCATTAGAAGGGAATTCTAAGGTCCTATAGTACGATTCACGTCAAGAAGTCAGCATTGTTTATATGAGGACCATTAATGCCAAGTTTCATTGAGAGAGAAAGAGAAAACTGCACCAAACGTGTTTGTTGGGACTGTGTGCGACAACAATGCACAGTGCGAATAGGATAGAGACATCAGCAATTGCCTTGTGCTGAACAAGGATAGCAAACTCCCATCTAAGCAATGCTGACTTCTTGACGTGAATCGCACTATATACACATTAGATAGTAGTAGTTTATCCAATGGTTGTATTATGTGAGCCTTTAAACGAAGATTTAGATACCGAGGTTAAAATACTGTGAATAAGATACTGAGGGAAGCGGTTGTCCCAGTGGTATCAGGCGGGTCTAATCGGTGAGATTAGATAAGAGACGGCGCCTACCACTCCTGTTGTAACGGTGACCGGTTCCTTTGAATACAATTTATGAGCCTCGAAATCGCTTCCCGGTGGTTCGAAAGCCACCTAAAGCTGTAGGTCCATTCATCTCTCATCATCATCATCCTTACCATTACCCACGCACAAGCCTAGAGCTTATGTGGGCATCATCCCCAGCAAAACAAAAATCGAGTGACAACGCCGCGAGTTATTTTAAGGTATCTTGAGTAGCATCTGCTATTCGATTCCCGTCAGCAACCCAGCGTTGCTAGATGACTTTGGCTGATAGGTAAGATTACCCGAAAAACAGTCAAATGTCATCTAACATTGGGTTGCTGACTGAATCAGATAGCAGTTGCTTAGTGGGCGCAGGGGCTTAAGGTTAAAATACAACCATTGCATACACCATTTTATCTACGACCAACAAAAAACAATTATATCTACATTAATTATCAATCTAAACTAACCTTGATTCAAACGAGCATTGTTCTATTTCAGTGTTTTGCTTAGGCCTATAGATTAGGATGCTGCTAAAAGCACATGCTTGAGCTACTACAGTGCTTTTATCAGCTGCAATTGTGTTTTGTTCTGTTCCAGTGTTTTAAAACTGGATCAGATTGAACTAGAAACGTTTTATAATGTTCAACCTGTATCGTAATGAGGCCATTAAGATACAAGTTTCAATTTCCATTTCGAAAAAGCTACTTTTTCGAATTCAACTGTAATAAAACTGTAATGATCGCGTTATAACATGGTCGTAGATAAGTTCAATTGTGGCTACAATTTGTCATTAATCAACACGAATTATAACACTCAGGGTTGAGTGGTAGGAGTGCTACAGTGCTTTCTAGTCCTAACGCCGCCTAATAAAGTATATTTTCATTTCATATTATATTTTTCAGAAAAAGCTGCTACAACCTCAAGAAGACAAAGTACAAAACAAAACTCCTGAGAATGGAGATAACCCGGATATGGGTCCCAAAGCGGCAGATTGGAGGTTTGGTCCAGCCCAGGTCTGGTATGACATGCTGGATGTACCGGAAACAGGCGAGGGATTCAATTACGGCTTCAAATTGAAAGAAAAGGTTTGTATTTTATTTTTAATAGAACAATATTGGTGTAACGAAAATCCAATGAAAACTAGCTCTGAAGATCCTGCAACAGCGAACATTGACAACAGAACGATATTGTTGCAGAATCTTCAGAACTATTTATATAGCGTTGTACATCTATTTTTTTCTACTGATGAAATTACACAGATTTAGGAAGATTTACAGTCTGATGAAGTTCAACATCAGAACGAAACGGTGATAAATTATAACAGCACAACTCCCGACTGAGCAGTTGCTTCGATTGGACTAGACGCAGATTATAGATCAAGGTAAAAGATATTGTGCCTATGCAAGCCTGCCACATCTTGCAAAAGAGTTTTACAAAACTTTAATAGTCTGATGAAGTCCAACACCAAAACGAAACGGTCTTAACTGTAATAAATTATAACAGCACAACTGGCGACTGAGCTGTTGCATTGATGTGCCGCTTGGACTAAAAAGATATAAAAGATAGAGAACGATATGGGGAGTCCGATCTCACTAGACGTCAAACCTGCGAAATAAGTAGTAAGTAGAGAACGATATAGAGATAGATATAAAAGAAAGAGATAAAAAGATATTGTGCCTATGAAAACCTGCAGGGTCTTGCAAAGAGAAACGGTCTCATTACTTAATTGTCACAACTTGTATATAAATCTTGTGTTCTTTATAACTTATAAGTAATAAACGTATTACTTATAGTAATATAATTTTTAGTAACTCTAGTAATATATACTCTCTAACTTATAGTAACTCTCTAGTAATATTACTTTCTAAGTAATAAAACCATCCTTCAATTCATAATTATATTCAATGTAATTGAGGATTATATTCATGTAGAAATGAGAAAAAAGAGTAATGTATGAACTGAACTGTTTAATTCTTTCTGTTGGGTGACCATACTGACCAAGCTTATTGCTTATGTTATTGATTGCAATGTTCTTTATTGTACTTCGTATTAGACGTCGTTTTTTATTGGTTTTCGTTTTGTTGCAGACTGATGAGAATGAAACTCCGAAAGAAGGTTTTCCTGAAGATGCCTACCTCATGGTCTCGCAATTGCATTGGGAGGATGATGTGGTGTGGAACGGGGAAGAGATCAAACATAAGGTAATACACGTAATAGATATGTTAGAAACCCATTATTAGTATCCAAATATCAGAACTACTGAAACTATATATTAGAAAATATAATTATAAATATTATATTAGAATGTTTGAAGTATAGACTTTGCTATTGTATGTAAGGAAATATTGATATTTTTTCAAAAGAGTGATCTTTACCACATGCAATCGAAACAAGATTTTTAATTAAGTGAGCCGTTTTTACATTTTTGAATTTTCCAAAGAAAATCTCATTCAAAATAATACCTATCTTGTACAAAACTAAAAGCTATTTGACAAGACTTGTAAACTCTTAGGCTAGGCGTACACCGGTTAGTCAAGACAAGACGAGATTAGTCACGTTTAGTCACAGTAATTCACATAGTTGCTTATGAAGCAGCACACACCGATGCAATGACTAATTGATGTGTGTTGCTTCATAAGCAACTATGTGAAGTACTGTGACTAAACGTGACTAATCTCGTCTTGTCTTGTCTTGACTAACCGGTGTACGCCTAGCCTAATATTTGATGGAAATTTTATCATGTGAATACGGCTACATATATAATATAGCTGATTTAGAAAATTGATGTAAATCTGTGTGTCTATGTTTAAATATTCATTTCAATTCCATTCATTCAAATAACATTCAACTAACAACTAATCAGGTAATGCACCCCTAAACAATAAGGGTCTACTCACACTTGGAAACTCTAATCGCGGAAACTCAGTGATTCAGATAATAAACATGTGTTATCAAATGATGCCGTTTAGACAATACGGTTGCAGGATCGTCTGAGCGTCATCATTTGAAATCACATGTTTGTTATCCGAGTCGCTGAGTTTCCGCGATTGGAGTTTATAAGTGTGAGTAGAGCCTCAATGTATATGAAATCTTTCCGTATTATAACTGTCCATGTTTAATGTAAATGTTACTTGCCTAAGCAGCTTTTAATTCAAGGTTATTCCATTGAATGGAATTAGATGAGAAATTTGAACGTGGATACACAGATTTATGCAAGAGATTTGTCTAGTGTTTTCCATTCTATAGTAATAAAAGAATATGTTCGTGTTGCTTTTTATCAATGGGGTGACACTTATGGGTGGTTTCCATCTCACCTTATTTTTGTGTCTGTCACCCATCCAAGAGCTGTCTTGAGTACTCGTAACTTAACCTCATGATCACTCAGCAACCACAATTTTGAATCAACCATTATGGGTTGATTCCACCTCACCTTATTTTTGTGTCTGTCACCCATCCAAGAGCTGTCTTGAGTACTCGTAACTTAACCTCATGATCACTCAGCAACCGCAATTTTGTAATTGTTTACTAACATCATAATCGCTTCTCGGTGGTTAGGAACTCACCTTAGGCTGTAGGCTGTCTATTCATCTCTCATCATCGGCCAAGTGCTAATGGAAAGGAAGTCCTCGGACATCCTTTTCCAAGAATGGACATTTATATGTTCAAACTTCGCCGTTTCATGTAAATAAATCTCAGTTATGTCAACATTATCACAATGCATCTAGTTCTTATAATGTTATATACGGAGTGGTCCGTAGCCGAGGGCGATAAGCGCCTGTCTGATAATCCAAAGGTTCCAAGATCGAATACAGTTGCCGGAACGGATTTTGACAGAAACGGCCACTCCCGTCTTTCGGAGGAGACGAAAAGCCGTCGGTCCTGACTGCCTAAAAACAGTCGTCATCTCTCATCATCACCCCTCTCATTACCTACGCACAAGCCTAGAGCTCATGTGGGCATCCCCCTAAAAAAAATTATCAGCTTAAATTTTATAAAATTAATAGAATAATATTACTTACACTTATACATCTTTTGTGACCTAGAACCTGAGCAGTTATATTTTGTTATTTACATGATCTACATGAATAAAGAAATCTTATCTTAATCATATCATCATCATTCTTCCCATGAACAAGAGCTTATGTAAACATCACTCAGCAACAAAATTTGTTTAATTTTTTTATCGTATGGCTTTTTATCGGTGGGGAGACCCTTATTAATTTGTTTAATTCCTGATTTTTTTGACAGGTTCTACAAAAGTTGAACTGTAAGACGAACGCGGCTGGGTGGGTGCCGAGCAGCAGTAATCGCACGGCGCAGGCGTTCAGTCAGCCGGGAAAAGGAATGCCTCAGATACCCGGCGCCAATGTTAGATTGGCAACAATTCAGATTGCGAATCCGTCCAGTTCTGCCAGCAAACAGAGCAAAATGTGAGTAGACACCTTTCAAGGTTTTGCTTTCGTATAATAGACTCATGTCAATTACACAATAGTATATTTCGCACCTAGGGCGGAAAATGTGTTTGCCGGCTAGAAAACGCTGTACTAAAGTTCGAGACGAAGTCGAGAACTTGAAGCGTTTGAGAGCCGTCAAAACATTTTCGCCCGCTTTCCGAACGCTATTTTACGCCATTCCACAAAAAAAAATCATACAAAACTAACGAAAATGAAAATATCTTCTTCTTCTTCTTCTTTTTCTTTTCCCCTTCTGCCACTACAGCGTAGGGGTGAAATGAAAATATATGAAATTAAATTACAGTAATTACATATTACAGATGAAATGAAAATATACTCGTATATTTAGTGGCTAACAAGACTTTAGGATTAGGATACTAGCAAGAACTCACAAGTCAGCCAATCAGAAGCGTCCATTCAGTCAATAGCAGACAGCCATTTTGATAGTTGTTCACATGATTGTCTCATCCATTTACTTATGTCAAAATGGTATCTTGTATTGCGTGTAAATGTATGTATTTTTGTTATAAATGTAGTTTTAATTGTATTAATTGATGATATAAATTATTTATGACGATAGAGAAATATCACATAATAATGAGTTAGTCGATGAGTAGTGTAATTTGTTGGATGAAGTATTAACAACTTTTATATGTTCAGTCATTTGGTTTCTTTGGACTAGCATAGAATTATCCAAAGTACTTTATTTGAGTAGCAATGTCCCAAATATTGCCAAACTAATATTTATATTTCAAATTAAGGAATTCACAAATTAATCAAGCATTTTTGCATCGTTATCTAAATCTTATAATTCCTTATTGTATATTCTAGCTTATCCTTAATTTTTCTACCCTTACTTATACTCTTAATTCATTCTTTCTTCCAACTTACAATATTGATATTTTCTTACACTTTGATTTTCATGTACAGAAGTCCTTTGTTCATTCATTTTATTCTATGATACAACATGAGTCATTCAAACAATTCTGGTTATGATTTTATAACAACGCACTTACTTTACCATTTTACTATGTGATTTTTATGAAAATGTTTCCATTGAGAACGTTTTTACTTCCATCATTATATCACATAAAAATACTACAAAAATAAAAAATATCCGTATAATTTTATCAGTTGGATTACTTCCACCACAGATATGAATTTAAATTTGAATTATAATGTTGAAAAATTCTCTATTGCTTTTATCACTATAAAGATTCTAAACTATCTTATCTATTTTGATATTTTAATCTATCTACCATTGCAGAGATAATGTTATTGAATCCCATTTTACCAAGCTTGAATCTTGAATAATGATTAGATTTCTGTTATCATATCTCCTTTTCTTTGATTCTCTCTTCATGTTGCTCAATTGATTTCTCAATCACAAAATGAATCCTGTCAAGCTTTAGTACGCCTGAATTTAAATTAGTTTATGCGTCATAAAAATTAAGAAATATTTTTTATCAGAGTATGGATGTTAATGGAAACATTTGTATAAAGAACAATTGCAACCATTGTCTGCTTGAAAACATGGATTCAATACTTGGGTATAGTTTGAGACGATATTTGTTTGCCTTCGCCTAACAATATTAATAAACATAGCTGGGCTCAATAACGTTGGATGTTATTGCACAAGATGTGCAACTAACAATCTTCTAAGGGTACCTAAATCTTACAAAACCTTTTTTTTAGAAAACATTTGTCTTCCTCGGTCCTGAATTTTTCAACAATGTGCCTGATTATATAAAAATAATTAACACTATTCTTTTAAAAAGCATATTGCCAAATGGCTTATTTGCGCTCCACCTGGAAATATTGAGAGTTTTTCCACTGTCATTGGATAAATTCAAAATTTAAAAATTGATTTTAGTTAGTTTGATTTAGAATAGTAGATACACATGGACCTTTTTATTTAAAGCGTGTATGATGTTTGAATCTGTGTGTTGAAGCACTTCACTTCAATATTCAAATTAAATCAATTATTTATTTTCTCTTCACATGACCTTTCTATTTCAACTCAATTATATCAACTCTACATTTCAACTCTCAAAAATAAACTAACTTCCAAATAACAGGATTCATAATCAACAAGGTTTATTTTTTAACATCTGATTACCTTGCTAAGAAAGATCATTTGTGACACCACAGTGTGAATGTAGCAATTATTAAAACAATCAACTCCTACTTGCGTGCAAATTTTTATAATTTAACAAGTAGGCTAGTACTTTTTATTTTGGCCTTATATTAAGTTTGCTATTATGAGACAGTTTTGTCTGATTTTTGCTGATGAAATTATTTTTGTTACATAATATTATTGCTGCAATCAAAATTGTTTCATTCAATTGTTTGTGATGTTAAAATAAAAAATTATACGATTTGATTTGAAACTAGTCGACTAGCAACGTTTATTCGCGATTTAACATTGTATTCTTTCCGTTTTATAGTCGTCCTCTTTTTCAATTTATTTTATTTATTTATTTACTAGCATCCTTCGACCGCCTTTAAAAGGGGCATATGGATTTGTCAATAATTATTCATGTTATCATATTCTACTCAGTTATACTCTACGTCATATTTCTCTGTGTCTCACAATGAGAAAAGAATTCCTCAATGGAATATGGAGACAATCAATCAAATCATTTATTTATCCTTGAAACAAAATACAGCAAACTTAAAGAGTACAATGAAAAATAATAGAATTAATACAATAGATATAACATAAAATAGTATTAATATACTGTATTAATAACAAGGAAGGTCCCTGCAAAGGCAACAGCCTTAGACACATTCAATAATTCTTCCCTCATTCTATTTCTAAATTTTTCACCTGTGAATACCTTGAGATGTGCTGGCAATAAGTTTGTCGGTGTTTGTTTTGGACAGGATGATGAACAAGAACCAGCTGAACCGAGGCGAGGACAACGGAGACGACACGTGGTACTCGATATTCCCGGTCGAAAACGAGGAGCTGGTCTACGGCATGTGGGAGGACGAGGTGATCTGGGACGCCGAAAACATGTCGACGATTCCGAAGCCGAAAATACTCACACTGGACCCGAACGACGAGAACATCATTCTGGGCATTCCCAACGACGTGGATCCGTCCAAACAGCGAATCGACTCGGCCACGCCGGTCAAGGTGAAGATTCCGCATCCGCACGTGAAAAAGTCGAAGATGCTGCTCAGCCAGCATGGCGTTATCAATGTGTTGGAGGAGGATTCGCCGCCGCCACCGCCCAAGTCTCCTGACAGGGATCCGTTCAATGTGTCCAATGATAGGTGAGTCCAAGTGAATTCATTACCCCGGAGCAATAAGCAATAGGCAACTAGCAACATATGGATCATATGATTGTCTACTCAATACAAACCAATAGTTCAATGCACACCGAAACAGCTGCTTTAGGTGTGCATTGGACTATTTGTTTCTATCTATCATATGATACAAATGTTGCTTATTGCCTATTGCTTATTGCTCCGGTGTACGAGCTGCCTTAGGATTCATTGTGTCAGCTCAATGTGAATTTTCTGTCTAAACCGTGTAATTTTTAGTTGAAACGAAATTTTGTTAGACATGGTTTGAACTGAGTTTTGTTAAACGTAGTTAGGCTAGGCGTACACCGGTTAGTCAAGACAAGACGAGATTAGTCACGTTTAGTAACAGTAATTCACATAGTTGCTTATGAAGCAGCACACACTGATGCAATGACTAATTGGTGTGTGTTGCTTCATAAGCAACTATGTGAAGTACTGTGACTAAACGTGACTAATCTCGTATGGCTTGTCTTGACTAACCGGTGTACGCCTAGCCTAAGACTTATCAGAATGTGCAATAGTTGCTATTGGAATCTCACGATTCGTTTTTTGAGCCCACCATATATGTTCACTGTTGGAATAGATATCGACACACGAGGCTGCATTTTTTACCTCATTTATTCTTTCCTGTTTATAATTGTAATTTTAATTAATATTTCCTATTAATTTCTTCCCTATTTAATAATACTTATAAAAAAGATTAGCAAAGATGGGAAACCTTCTTCTTCTTCATCTTCATCGGACCCTTCTGCCTCTCAGCGTCGGGTGGTTTTGTGCCTCAGTCCATCCTCTCCAGATAGCTCTGTTCTCCATCTAACATTCTCATCTGCCTGCCAGTTCGCATTGGTGGTTTGCCTCTCCATATACTCCTCTGATACCCCCAGTCGTGGTCTGCGCTTGGTTATTTTCCTTCTTTGACTCCAGGAACTGTCTTATTTTCCTTGTTTTCTCTGCCTACTCCTGCAGCCACTTTAATTGTCTTTCCTCCAGTAACCCACTCACAGGCCTCACCTCTAATTTGCTCCTAACCGTTTCATTTCTAATGCGGTCTCTCCTATTCTTTCCTATGATTCTTCTGAGAAACCGCATCTCTGTTGCTGTAACCCTACTCATATGCCTATCCAAAATAATCCAACTTTCTGCTCCACACATCATTGTAGGCAAAAATACAGATTTTAATATTTGTAGCTTTGCAAGTCTGCCTACCTCTCTCTTGCCAACAATGGTATTACTTATCGAGTAGTATACTTGGTTTAGATGGGAAACCAATCGGATCATGTGTTTGAAAATCCTCTTTTCCTAAACGCTTTTTAGGCTAGGCGTACACCGGTTAGTCAAGACAAGACAAGACGAGATTAGTCACGCTTAGTCACAGTATTACATAGTTGCTATGAAGCGACACACACCGATTAGTCCTTGCATCAGTGTGTCATGCTTCATAAGCACCTATGTGAATTACTGTGACTAAACGTGACTATTCTCGTCTTGTCGTGTCTTGACAAACCGGTGTACGCCTAGCCTTACGATTCGTTTTTTGAGCCCACCATATATGATCACTATTGGAATAGATATTGACGGTACTTTCCTGTTATAGGACACGTTTACTCATCTAGAGATATCGATAGTCGATATCGAACTTCAATAGTCAAAAAAATATTCTTTTTAATTGCCAGCTGATTATATTTAAATTCAGTGGGAAGACGAGAATCGATAATTTTTATATCGACTATCGATATCGCTAGATGAGTAGATGACATGAAAGTACCATTTTGACACATGAGGCTACTTTTTTTACCTCATTCATTTTTTCCTGTTTATAATTTTAATTTAATTTGTAATTTTAATTTTATCTATAATTTTAATCAAATTTAATTTATATTTCCTATTAATTTCTTCCCTATTCAATTTACTTATAAAAAAGATGGGGAACCAATAGCAGCATATGTTTGAAAATCCTCTTTTCCTAAAAGCTTTTTAGGCTAGGCGTACACCGGTTAGTCAAGACAAGACAAGACGAGATTAGACACGTTTAGTCACAGTACTTCACATAGTTGCTTATGAAGCGACACACACCGATTAGTCATTGCATCAGTGTGTCATGCTTCATAAGCAACTATGTGAATTACTGTGACTAAACGTAACTAATCTTGTCATCTTCATTCGATACTCTATCCCTCCAGCTGACCCTTATCATCCTCCTAGAGCACCACATCTCCAAGGCTTCTATCCTTCCTTTCTCGTTAGCTCCCACTGTCCAAGTTTCACACCCATATAGTGCTACGCTCCAAACGAGGGCTTTCATCATTCTTTTTCTTATTTCCAAGTTGATGTTGTTGCTGGTGAATAGGGTTTTATTAGTGTTGAATCGGATCTTACTTACTTACTTACTCCGTGGCGCTACAGCCCATTCAGGGCCCTGGCCTCCTCTAAAATGCCTCTCCATTCTTCTCTGTCACTAGCCTTTCGTCTCCATCCTCGGACACCCAGTATCGGATCATATGTTTGAAAATCCTCTTTTCCTAAAAGCTTTTTAGATTCGAATAGGTAAAGCATAGTTTGAACTGCGTTCTATTATAAGCGATTGTTCAGTTGATTTTAATATGCTTGTGTTGTAATTATTGAATTTATTTATTTATTGATCGAGTACAAAATATAACTTATAGGATGAAAACTTCTGATTTTGATAAAATTTCAAAAGAGGGTTATGTTCACATTCACAATTCAACATAAATTTTCACTCCTAAAAATAAAATAAAAACTGTGATTTATCAATTTGGAAGTATGTTTTAGAAGTAAAAAATGCACATCTTTACTAAAAAATTTGAACATCTTTCCGCATTGCAGCTACTACCAAGCGCGTTCGTCGGACACGTCGCTGCGGCTGAAGGTGGGCGGTGGCAACCTCATTCAGCACTCGACGCCGGTGGTGGAGTTGCGCGCGCCCTTTGTGCAGACGCACATGGGTCCGGTGCGCCTGCGCAACTTCCATCGGCCGGCCATGAAGCGCTACTCGCACGGCGCACTCGCGCTGCCCGGGCCGCACACCGTCCTGCCACTGCTCAAGCATATCAAGAAGAAGGCCAAGGTGAGTAACTGAGTACATTCGCAGATAGAAGGAAATGGGATATTGCAACTATCGACTATTTACAATAGTCGACTATATTAGTCTATTAGTCCGACTATAATAGTCGGCAATAGTTGCAATAGTCGACTATCGACTATTGCAACTATTCAATATTTACTCTAAACTTTACCACTAAACTCTTGAAAGATGTAAAATACAGAGTGATTCAAAAAGAATACCACAACTTTAAAACTTTGTATTTAATGAAAGAAATACAATAGAACCTTCTGTTATACATAATTTCAAACAGTAATTAAAGAAGTTTTTTTCACTAACAAACAAGTTCAGAGATGTTCAATACGACCCCTCCAGACACTCGAGCAATATCAACCCTAAACCTCCCTCAAACTCTTTCCACTCTCACTGTAGCATATCAGGCGTAACAGTTTGATAATCTGCTGTTATTTCTTTTTTTTCAAATCATCAAATATCCATCCACCATTGATGATTTGAAACAAGAAATAACAGCAGCCATCCAAACTGTTACGCCTGACATGCTACAGATAGTGTGGAACTAGTTTGAGGGAGGTTTTGGATTGATATTGCTCGAGTGTCTAGAGGGTCATATGGAACATCTCTGAACTTGTTTGTGAGTGAAAAAAACTTCTTTAAATACTCTTTGTAAAGATGTATAACAGAAGGTTCTATGATGTTTCTTCCATAGTTGTGGTATTCTTTTCGAATCACCCAGTATTCCTGCTTTAAAGTTGCTCCAGTTATAACCGGACTGATTTTCAAATTTTCTGAGAAATCATTGCACAATGATTTCAAATTACAGCTATGTAGTTGCTGGTTGGAGAGTGGGTCACGAATAACCAACCTTCTTTAGTATGATTAATTTTCATTAGCAAAAAAAAACTATGAATTTATTTTTTATTCATACAAGACAGAACATTCAACTCAGGTTGACAATTATTATTTTAATAAATAGTATTTTATATTCGTTTTGATTTGCAGCTAAGAGAGCAAGAACGTTTGCTGTCTGGAGGTGGAGATGTGTTCTTCATGAGGACGCCTGAGGATCTCACCGGCAAAGATGGTGATATCGTTCTAGTCGAGTTTGGAGAAGAACATCCGCCGCTCATCAACCAGGTAAAGCAGTTTTCCTTTGTAATAATCAATTTAATATTTGAATTATTGAAATTAGTTACTTGAATTAGTTACCATTGTAATGAAATATTTATTGAATTCTTAGTAAAAGTCAAGGCTATCAAACAGCACAATATTTTATCAACACTATAAAGTTTTTAGGGCCGGTTCATGAGCTCGGGATTTAGCCAAGCCCTAGACTAAAACGGGTGGCTATCGTAGCATCGACAAACGTTTGTCTCGACAGGTTAGTGGGTTAGCAGCATAGAGAGCCCTTAGTACATAGTTTCGATGCTACGGTGGCCACCCGTTTTAGTCTAGGACTTGGCTAAATCCCGAGCTCATGAACCGGCCCTTAGTGTTTTATTTCATCATGGAGTTCCACAACATCAATAAGATTACTACAAATAAGCCATTTGTACATGTTTACCTTCAATCCCTTCCTCTGTTTGTAACATGATAAACATATAATGTTTTCCTATCGTTTATTCAAATCAAATCATTTATTTGCCATAAAAAATTGAAATAACAAAATAGAAATAAAATGAAATTCATAACTTCATAATAAATCAATAATAATGAAATAGAATAAAATAAAATAATAGACATAAAATAAAGAATAAAACATACAACAATATAAATAAATTTATAATTCATATGTAAAATTAAATTCAAATTTATATGTATTTTTATGTTATTAATAGTATTAATCCTATACTCCTTGTTGATTAGGTTGGAATGTGTACGAAAGTGAAGAACTACTACAAGCGCAAAGCGGGCAAAGACGCGGGTCCGCAGGAGTACAAGTACGGCGAAGTGGCCTACGCGCACTCGTCGCCCTTTCTGGGCGTGCTGCCGCCGGGCCGCTCCATACAGGCGCTGGAGAACAACATGTACCGCGCGCCCATCTACGAGCACAAAATACCGCACACCGATTTCCTTGTCATCAGAACCAGGTGAGGCTCAGTCTTATACAGAGTGGCGCATAAAGAACGGATGTTTTTCAAAGTGTTATAAGAAAGTTTATTTTTGAATCATACATTTATCTTCCTAACACCAAAATACTAAGTAATTAATCAATAATTTTTGCTCAATCTATCTCGTTCTTTAGTTTCTCATTAAATGAATTAAAATATGATTTGAAATTCAGATCATATGGGCGTTATTATAGATTGAGTATAATTATTTTTCTTTTATTGATCCTGTTCAGTAATGCTGTATTCAACCATGGACTAATAGATTTAGCTTTCATTAATTTGTTAAGGTTCATGACTAGTTTGCAGCTATCTATTACTTTGGTTAAAGTATCAATAAAAACATTATAACAATAGTTTGTGTCAGTTGATGTGAGACAACAGGTCCAGTCAATTTCATGCAACTTATTTGCAGCCAAATTATTATCATAGCTAACATTCAAGTAAGAATTTTTGTTCATATTTTTATTGCATTTTTAAAAAAAATTTAGAACCATTATTATAATTAAAGCGTAAACCCAACATACAGTGATCGATTATATAATTATCGAAGATGGCAGTCTTAAATTAATTCATACAGGGTGGCGCATAAAGAACGGATGTTTTTCAAAGTGTTATAAGAAAGTTTATTTGAATCATACATTTATCTTCCCAACACCAAAATACTAAGTGAATAACCCAATTTGAGAATTTGTATGAAAAACTCCAAAACACTGGAGTGTATGTATTTCAAAAATTACATAGGATAGATGGCGCCCTTAATGCGTTAATCATCATCATCTTTATTTATACAGACAACAAATTTTGCACTTTCTTTTACATACAGTACAATAGAATTAATACAATAAAGTACAATAAAGGTATTAAGAAATTAAAACTAATTCACTTTTATTGCAAAGAATAAATAGAACATTTTTTATAGATCTGTATACTACACTCCAGCATAAGCCAGAAGCTTGTGCGCTGGAGCGGAGTTCTTTGAAATATACAAAGATCGAAAGAAAAACCTCTACAAATTAAAACACAAAAAGAAACTGCTCTCTAGTAGCATGTAGCATTCAGCAACATTAAAAGCTCATTAAAAGCCTTAAATTGGTGCTTAACTTTTCATACAGCAGCAATTCATTCATGTATTGCAGTATTCAAATCTTCAATGTAACGATATTCACGATAGCAAACTTGAATTTCTAGTAAAGAACAATCTTATGCCAATAAGCTCGACTTGAAACTTTCTGCTGAAGCTCCGTGAACGGCGATTCATTCTATTGGAAATATTGTTCTACAGCAAATACGCGATTTTGTAAGGTCAATTGCACCATTGATACTTAAACTGGATACTTTAACCTACTAAATGGTGAAGCTCTGTGGTCACAGACAGCTCTAGTCCACTGATACTATCCTACTCAAATCCATCCATTCTTTTTGCGCCACCCAGTAGTTTGTGAATTAGAGTGTTTTCCTTGATTTTATTGCTAGTTTGTCAGGTATCATTAGGGCTCTATGAACACCAGGTATTCTCATCGTCCGCCAAAATCAACATTGGATATTATTTTTGTACGTCACCCAAATATTAATTTATTTGATGCCGCGTCTACACCATCGCCGAACTAGGCGAACGCGAGTCTAGCCCGAGAGTTTTCCCCATATAAAAGCGTAGGCGAACTACGCGAGTGACCCCATCTACACGCTCGCGTTCGCCTAGTTCGGCGATGGTGTAGACGCGGCATAACACTGCCATCTTTGATAATTATATAACCGATCACTGTATGTTAGGTTTACGCTTTAATTATAATAATGGTTCTAAATTTTTAAAAAATTAATAAAAATATAAACAACAATTTTTACTGAATGTTAGCTATGATAATAATAATTTGGCTGCAAATGAGTTGCATGAAATTAACTGGACCTTTTGTCTCACATCAACTGACACAAGCTATTGTTATAATGTTTTTATTGATACTTTAACCATAGTAATAGATAGCTGCAAACTAGTCATGAACCTTAACAAATTAATGAAAGCTAATTCTATTAGTCCATGACAGCATTACTCAACAATCAATCAAAATCAATCAATCAAATCAACAGCATCAATAAAAGAGAAAAATTATGCTACTCAATCTATAAGATACGTCCATATGATCTGACTTTCAAATAATATTTTAATTCATTTAATGAGAAACTAAAGAACGAGATAGATTCAGCAAAAAACACCTATCTTGCCAATAAGATCAAGAATTGTGGAAGTGACTCTTCTCAATATTGGAAAATAATAAATAATATTATAGGATCCTCAGCAAATAATAATAATATTGAAAAAATTGAGTTGAATGATGGAACATTGATTAATGATCCCAAGCAGGTATCTGAATTAATAAATAAACATTTCATCTAAATCAGCAGCGGGGCGACTCCAATCTTTTAAGGCATAATCAAATACAACACAGGAATCAGCTCCAATCTTTCTTTGTTTTCCCTACAACTGTGAGGAATATTTCATGATCAACAAGATTAAAAGTAGTTTTAAATTCAATAAATAGACCTGTAGTTTTCATGTTAAAAGTAGTTGTAATTAAAGCCATCATAAATCTTTTCAGTAACTGCCAGTAATGCATCTTCTGTTGACAAACCCTTTCTAAAGCCAAACTGGAAATGACTGAAGAATTGTATACTGTCTAAATATTTAACTATCCTGCTCCTCATTAGTTTATGGGCTCTGCTCACGTTTGGAAACTCAAATCGCGGAAACTGAGCGAAATACGGAAAGATTTCATATACATTTAGGCTCACACTTGCAAATTCAATTTGCGGAAACTCCGTGACTCGGATAACAAACATATGTTTTCAAATGATGACGCTCAGACGATCCTGCAACCGTACTGTCTGAACGTCATCATTTGAAAACATGTTTGTTATCCTCAGTTTCCACGATTTGAGTTTCCAAGTGTGAGTAGAGCCTTAAACATTGCAATCCTCAGTTGGATTTCTAATCTTGAAAGCACCTCTCAATAAATTCTTCTCTTATATCATAGAGTTGTAAATTGAATTTTGTGATTGTTCTATCTTTAATGTACTTGTTTGTGTTAGACATCAGTACGCAATCAGAGACTTGGATGCTCTGTTTGTGGCCGGTCAGTTATGTCCTCTCTACGAAGTTCCCGGGCCCAACTCGAAGCGAGCTAATAATTTCGTTCGAGATTTTCTACAAGTAAGGCTGCATGATAACCTAAAACGCTTGTCATGTTTACAGCCTCTTTCAAAAACATTGCCTTTTTGTGTTCGTTTTTACTATCGTGAAGCTCATTTCTGCTAGCATTCTTGATGTAACAATTTTAGTTCTTGTCCTTTTCATCGTAGGTATCTACGATATAAAAACGCACCGTTTCTAAAAACATTGGATCAAATGAGCGTTTTTATAAAAGCGCTTATTTGCTCCAATCTATTTAGAACCAGATGCAGCTGGAAACTCACTAAGTCACGTCACTTTAGAGACCTTCTATGCATGCGTTTTGGAACGGACGATAAAAACGCACCGTTTCTAAAAAAAATTGGATCAAATGAGCTGTTTCATAAAAACGCTTATTTGCTCCAATCTATTTAGAATCAGATGCAGCTGGAAACTCACTAAGTCACGTCACTTTAGAGACCTTCTATGCATGCGTTTTGGAACGGACGATAAAAACGCACCGTTTCTAGATGCATTGGAGCAAATCAGCGGTTTCATGGACAGTTGTGTGTTTATCATAAAAGCGCTTATTTGCTCCAATGTATTTGGAAACGGTGCGTTTTTATCGTCTGTTCGAAAAACGCATGCATTAAAGGACCCAACCCCCTGATGTTTTATTATGTTTGAAATTTATTGCAAGTATTGCATCTGCAACTAATTGTTTTCTGTTTATAATAATTATGAATTCATCCAGCATTTTATTTTGTTTTGTCTTGTTTTGTGCATCGCTTTGTGTGTGTTTTGATTTGATTTTATTTGTTTTGTGCATCTGTTTTTTTGTCTCTATAGACACCAGTACTGTATAAGAGAGCTTGATGCACTGTTTGTCGCCGGTCAACTTTGTCCTCAGTACGAAGTGCCTGGGCCGAATTCGAAAAGAGCGAGCAATTTTGTTCGTGATTTCTTGCAAGTAAGGACTGTTTCATAAATTCCGATTAAAGAAGTACTGTATTTAAAAAATGGATATTATTGTAAGTGAATATAACCGTAGAGAAATAATTATACAAGCATTGCGTAATGCTTTCTCTATGATATAACCTCAGAAAATAGAATTTTATTAGGTAAGAAAGAAAAACAATTTGTCTATTACACATTCCATAGCATTTTATTCGTTGATTTATTTGATTTTGACGTTTTTTGGCGTTAAACTCTGCTACTGGTCACTAATTGATTTAGGAGTGGGCGTTAGTAGTCGGTCATTGTATTATTATTATTTTATTTGCTTATGTTTGTAGAATTGCAATGCTTTTCTTGAGAGCTGAGATAGAATCTATGCAAGGAACGTTTATTGATTGAAATAATTCTTTATTAATTTTGTGGAATGAATAGCTTGCTCCCGCTTTTCCTACTAGCTACATCTTACTTAAATAAAATCTTCAGCTTTTTAGCTTTGATTACTTTCAACAGCATGTATAAGTTTTTAGGTCCTTCATGATGTGGAAAGCTAATGTATTATGTATGCTTGTGATTGTTTAATAGTTTTACAATTTTAGATACGGTAACTATTTAGAAGCAAATAATAGAAGTTAGTATGAATTATTTCTATGCATGCATGTGTCTTTCGTTCACAAAAAGTATTTAATTTCCAATGTTGAAAGTAGTTTTATTGAATTAGCTCATATTTTTTAAAGAATTTCACGTACTATTAGATAACTTAGGGCCTGGTCACATACGATTGTGGTTTGCTTTACTTTACTTCACTTCACTAACAAAGCTAACTGGTTTACTTCACTCCACTTACTCGCATAGTAAATCTTTATAAATCGTATGGTATATAGTAAGTGAAGTGAAGCAAAGCAAACCACAATCAAAGTAGCATTGTAAGTGAAGTAAAGTAAAGCAAACCACAATCGTATGTGACCAGGCCCTTAGATAATGTACTTTTTCATTAATAATTTGAGTCTAGAAAAACTATCAACTTACAATTTTGAATTTTGAAAGATTATGAATTTTGAATTGATTTTTTATATAAACTATCAAATCTGTTCAAGTAGTACAGAGTGGAAAATATACTATAATTTATGTAAAAAAATAAGAAGTGATGATTTTGAATTTGAAGGTTGTAGAGGTCCGTTTATTCTCAACCCTTTTTCATTCATTTCTGTACTTATTATTCTATTATTCTTGTACAATACTATTAACTCTGATTATAAGTGTTTATATACCAATTTTTCCTATTATAGACGATTACTATTATTATTAGTTGTGTATTTATTCTATTATTTATATATTTTTCACCCTGATTGTAGGTGTTCATCTACCGTCTATTTTGGAAAAGTCAAGACGTGCCTCGCCGAATTAAGATGGACGACATTAGGAAGGCGTTTCCCTCACATTCAGAGAGCAGCATTCGAAAGAGGCTGAAGTTATGCGCCGATTTCAAGAGGACAGGTAATGGTACGATATCTCTTCCCTTACCTCTCTTCTGTGTCCCTTCAATCCTTTCTCTCTATCTCTCTCTCTCTCCTCTCTCTTATCCAACTTTCCACTTGTATTATTTCACTTTAGTTGTTCCTTTCTAGTTCTATTCTGTTACTTTTCAGTTGTATTCTTTCTTACTCTCAGATTCATTTAATTTGACGCTTGGCATTAGATAGGTAGATAGATAGATAGATATTATTTGTTGATGTTGCTGATGACCGTAGAGTTCGATGGCAAAGAAATAATACCTCTCTATCTATCTATCTAATGCCAAGCGTCAAATTGAATGAATCTGAGTGTACTTCTTATTACTTTCAAGTTTTAGCTATTATTTCTATATTTAGCTGTTATTTTCTTGTTTTTGTTCGTATTCGTAGTTATAGCTCTTAATTTCTAGTTGTAATCTCTCAGTTTTATTGCTTGTTGTTTAGTTACTAAGCTATATAGTACATGAATCTCTTGGTTATGTACTGCTAGCTATATTCCGCTAAATTTCTTGGTGATTTTCTCTCTTGGCTAAATCTCTCAAGGTGTATTGTTTACTTTCTGGTTTTATTCTCTTTCTTCCTAGCTGTAGTTGTAATTTCTCATTATTATCACCTTTGCTTCTAGCCGTAGAACTTATTTCATGGTTGTTGTTTTCAACTTTTAAATGTTGCTTTGAATTTCTAGATGTTGCTTCCATTTTGCAGTAGTTGTTAATTTTTTCTATTTCTAGTTGTTCTTTTCGATTCCTTCTTGTTTCTTTCAATTTCTAGTTGTCGCACCTAGTTGTATCAATTTCTAGTTGTCTCTTACTGCACCTCTAACTTATTCTAAGAAGATTAAAGTATTTCTGAAGGAAATATTCAAGTCGGCAATTTAATTGTTCATTTGCATTAAAACTCATCAACGTAATAGAAATTTGTGATGAAATCGTAAATATTTCCTGTTGTGTTATCAGGTTGATGATAAGTTGGTTACCAGTGACCTACTGGTTTTTGAGAAAAGGTCAATACGGTAATACATTGTAATATGTTCTTTTTTAAAATGCACAAATTGATAAATGAATTTGAATGATATTTTATATGAATCGTGACAAATGGAGTCACAAACTTTGATTACTGAAACAGATTATCGCAATAGACAACTTGAAACTGTTATTTGGTTTAAATATGAATGAATTCTCAAATACAAGGTTATCATAAAAGAATGGTGCGAAGATTGAATTTTTATAGAAACCAGCGTTCAAGCCAAACAACCTGAATTAGACAGGAATCATGAACTGTTTCGCGTCAAATGTTTGTCAGAAAATCGCACCAATTCTATTGAAACCGCACCATTCTTTTATGATAACCCGGTACATTAAAAGACTATCAATTTCTCATTCTGTCTCGAACATGCAGTCAATTTCCACTTTGTGAATACAGTTTTTGCTACTCATATTGACTGGAGCGAATGCAGATAGACTGGAATTTTTGAATTCAATGTTTTAGGATTGGACTCGAATTGGTGGGTAATTAAGCCTGACTTTCGGCTTCCTACTGAAGAGGAGATACGTGCCATGGTGTCGCCCGAACAGTGCTGTGCCTACTTCAGTATGATCGCTGCTGAACAGAGGCTAAAGGTAATTGATACATTTCCATTATCATCGATTAGGTAGCCTAGATTATCATGAAAAATTTATACCATATTCCTGTCCTGACATTTTGTTGTACTGTTTGGTAAAACTTTTGGATTTTGTTCTTTGATTTATTATCATTATTATTTGTCGTAGAGCTCCCTAATTGGAAGACGCTGAGTGAAAATGATTCATTTATGGGACGTTGAGGTGTTCTTTTTGTTTGCCCACCAACTTTTCATTCTCTGTGCAAAAGCAGCCTTTCTTTCATCGCTCCATTTAGTGCCGGTTCTTGGCGGCTTTACCTCTGGCTTTATTTCCCACTTTTCAACTTTCGTTCTAAACTTGTCTTTACTTTTAATCTCTTCATTATTAATTTTGGCAAGTACTAAGTCTCGTTTAATGTTTCGGATCCATTCTCCTCCATAGGACAATTTGATTTATTATCATTATTCATTTATTATATTGATTATTCTTTACTAAAAAATATGTCATAATCCTGACATTTTGTTGTTTTATTTGGATAAACGTTTGAATTTTGTTCTCTGATAATCTCTGATTATTCAATTATTATAGTGATTATTTTTTACTAAAAAATATGCCATATTCCTGACATTTTGTTGTTCTATTTGGATAAACGTTTGAATTCCCTCCTTTTCTTCTTAAACTCATTATTTAATTATTTTCTATAAATTTCTTCATAGATTTTCATTATTTACTCTAATAAGAATATTTATTTTTACAAACAAATCCATGCTATCCTTTAGCATAAGGTAGAGTAGTAGAAAAGACCTCCTAGTAGTGTATGGTATCGAATATCGATTTATCGCAAATATCTATGTTTTTGGACCGATATCCGATGTTTTTGACATGAATGGAAAGTCACCGATATTTTTTTGCCATCGATGTTTTCGATCAATATTAGAAGTATCGATGTTGAACTAATAAATAAAGGGAAAATCAAGAATTTATGACTCCAAACTTAGGCTAGGCGTACACCGGTTAGTCAAGACAAGACAAGACGAGATTAGTCACGTTTAGTCATCCAGTTGTTATAGCAGCACACACCGATGCAATGACTAATCAGTGTGTGATGCTTCATAAGCAACTATGTGAAAAATTGTGACTAAACGTGGCTAATCTCGTCTTGACTAACCGGTGTACGCCTAGACTTACTCAGGCTGAATAATTCAAACATTTTTCAAACTTAGCATGAGCCTTTAAGTAAGACAATTTGATAAAATAATCATTGAGATCCAATTTCAGATTTTAAATATCGGTAATATCGATATTTTTACTGTGAACATATCGATAGTTTTGCAGCGATATTTTTCTGCCATCGATGTTGAAGGTTCGATGGCCAAACACTACCTCCTAGTCCTAACTTCGTCTAATGAAGAATGTTTCCATTTCATTTTAAGCCCGGTCTAGACGCAACAATAAGTTTGTCAAACTTTTTGTTCAAACTTATCAGGATTCTTTCAAATTGTCATATAACAGCTGATTTAACGTTAGTAAACGAGCGTACATCAATCAGCTGTTTTCTGACAAGTTAAATGGATTCTGCTAAATAGCAAGATTATTTTAAATTCTCAGAAAACAGCTGATTGATGTAAGCTTGTTTAATGACGTTAAATCAGCTGTTTTATGACAATTTAAAATAATCCTGATAAGTTTGAACAAAAAGTTTAACAAACTTATCGTTGCGTCTAGACCGGGCTTTAATTTCTATCCTCTTCAAATTCTGTCGTTTAACTTGACTAAACGTTTCGGCCAGGACGCGGGCTACGGCGAGAAGTTCATATTCACGCCGTGCGAAGACGACGACGAAGAGATGCAGCTGAAGATGGACGACGAGGTGAAGGTGGCGCCGTGGAACACGACCCGCGCCTACATCCAGGCGATGAAGGGCAAGTGCCTGCTGCAGCTCACCGGGCCCGCCGATCCCACCGGCTGCGGCGAGGGCTTCTCCTATGTGCGCATGCCCAACAAGCCTACGGTCAGTGTTCATCTTCATTTATTTCTTTATTCTTAGTTTTTTTACTTGTATTTTCTTTACCTTGTACCGTGAGTAATTTTTTTCCTCAACTGTTATAATAAGATATTTCTTTTCTTTTATTTGTATTATTTTGGTTAATGCTGCTTATTTTATTTTGTTATTATATAATACTCGGCCCCTGCGCTCAGGCTGTTGCCTTTGCAGGGACCTTCCTTGTTATTAATACAGTATATTATATTTATATATATACAGTATATACTATTTTATATTATATCTATTGTATTATTAACTGTATTATTTTTCATTGTACTTTTTATGTTTGCTGTATTTTGTTTTCAAGGATAAATTAATGATTTGATTTGATTTGATTCACCTATTTTCTGTTTTATGTGATATACTGGGTGTTTCAGAAGTTGTGTCGAACATTTTTGGGGTATTGTTCCTGGATGATAGGGAGACTACAAATGTCGTATTTGAAGTGTCAAAACTCATAGCTATCACATTATAGTTGCCATTTGTTTTTCACTTAGGAATTTTCATCTCAAGAATGAAATGTCGTATTGATCTGGAATTTGGCATGAATATTTATGCTAGAAAGACTAAACTTTAAAAAATGAATTAAAAAAATTTCCGATGTAAATTTTTAAAATGGTGGCCATTTTAAATTTTTGATGGGAAATTTCACGAAAACCGTTTACGTTACAGGAAATGTACAATAAAGAGTTATTCTAGTGAATTTTCTGTAAAGTAAACGGTTTTCGTGAAAATTGCCACCAAAAAATTAAAATTGCATCCATTTTGAAAATTTACATCGGAAATTTTTCATTTCATTTTTTAAAACTGAGTCTTTACAGCATAAATATTCATGCCAGATTTTAGATCTATACAACATTTGGTTCTTGAGATAAAAATTCCTAAGTGAAAAAAAAAATGGCAACTATAATGATAACCGCTGAGTTTTGGACACTTCAAATTCGACATTTGTAGTCTCCTATCATCCAGGAACAATACCCTAAAATGTTCGACACTACTTCTGAAACATCCTGTATAATGCATAATTTGTTGGCCGTATAAATAAAATGAAAAAATTATTTATCCATACATGTGAATAGATACTCGCAAGTTAATTAGAATACAAGGTAGTGTTCACGCGCATCTCAAACTATCCAAAGTTCTGAGCCAGCTGATTTTTTGACGTGACTGGAGATCAAGAGTTCGATCTTCGGTATCTTTTACTTGTTAAATTCAGTAATTTCATATGTCGTTTTCTCAAAAACTGTAAAATGAATAAATATGCAATGAATCCCAGGAAAGGTCGCAGTGACTTGAAAACCTAAGGCTAGGCGTACACTAGGTGTGTACTGCTTCATAAGCAACAATGTGAATTACTGTGACTAAACGTGACTAATATCGTCTTGTCTTGTCTTGACTAACCGGTGTACGCCTAGCCTTAGGTTTTCAAGTCATTGCGACCTTTCCTGGGATTCATTGCATATTTATCTTTAAATCTTATCTAGTTTCAATAGCATCAGATCGCCAATTATTCCAGAACATTGAATTATTCTATAACATGCCTTTCACTATTCCATGACTTACCTTGAACCGTATTCAATCTAGAATCGGTCAACTCATTTAAGCGGGTAGTCAGAAAAACGTTGACACTCTACGTCTACACTATCACAGAATTTAATTAACAGAGAAAGTTGCATTGATTACAATAACAGGCATAATTTAATCGACATTGTAGAATGGTTCAGTTTTCAAGTTGTACTTTTAAAATTAGATTAATGTTGATGATTATTATGAAGTTATACCATAATTATTAGTAATAATTTACACATAAATATTGTTGTGACTAGATTTAGTATTTTTGTGTATATTTTGTGACAAGTCATCAGTAAAAATTTATTATTTAAAAAATAATAATAGTACAATTAAGTGTGACCACAGAGAAGGAAGAACAGAGGTAACATTCATACGGGACATTGTTACGCCTAAATACAGTTGCAATTCATATCGGTAGCCATGAATTGCGTCTGCAAATGTTGATTTCTGTCAAAGCTCTGTTACAACTACAGTTTTTGTGGTGTTAGAGGGGAGTGGCATTCCACAATTCCCTCTCCTTAGCCGGAAAACAAAGAACTAGGGACCCAACTTTCAATGCTTGGGTCCCATTTAGCGTAACACTAGATGCGTCCTCTGTTCTTCCTTCTCTGTGGTGTAACTCAGTCACCTAATGTAACGTGACAATTAGCCTAATAAATAAATAAAAATTTTCGAATTCCATCCAATGATAGGTACTCTCCTAGACAGAATTCAAAACTTATATTTACTTTACTTGATGAATCTTCAACAAAAATAATTATTCACATAATTTACTTGCTTCATAAATTACTTGAAATCTATTTTCTCGTGTTTTCAGCAAAGTAAAGAAGAACAAGAAGCTCAGCCTAAACGCACAGTGACTGGAACTGACGCGGATCTGAGGCGGTTGTCCCTCAACAATGCAAAGGCTCTGCTGAGGAAATTCGGAGTTCCTGAGGAAGAGGTATAGTACAATATTATGTGAAATTCCATTATTGCAACATTGAAGTTAATATTCCATTTATAAAGTATTCTATTACTGTATTAAAATTAATAAAGTATTCCATTCTCTGTATCTCAACAGAAACAAGCATGTATACATTGTAAAAGTTGACTGGTAGAGAGGACTCTAGTTCTAACAGCACCTAATAAATTACCTTTTATTTCATTGTGCTGTTGATTTGATATCAAATTTATATCTTGGATTTTTTTTTTAATAATTTAATTTAATTTTAATTTATTATATTGGATTTTTTTTTTATTATAATATATAAATATAAATTGAATGTCTTCTTTGTTTCGAACCTTTCACTACACGAAAATTTATTTTCTCTTCTAATGTATTCTATTTCCATTTAATTGACATTTTAATTAATTGAACGGATTCCTTATTAATAATGCTATAATATAATACTCTGAAGACTTCCACTACTGCGAATATTGACAACAGAATAATAGCTAGTAAGGAAATTCGATGAATGCTGCTGTACAAAAAAAGCATTCAGAGTATTATATGGCATTATTAGTTAGGAATTTCGTTCAATTAATTATTATGATTTAAAAGCAATTGAATAGTTGCAATATCTCATTTCCTTCCGTCTTAATTGACATTTCTTTATTAATTTAATCATTCATGTATATATTTGAATGTATTTTCCCATTCAACCTTGTATGACAAGTATATTTTATCCCAGTTTTCAATTGTTCTTGTGCACTGTATTTATCAATGTTTTTGAAGTGTTGGAAGCAACAAATCATGTCATTTGTATTCCTATTTTCATCAATTGAATCAACATATAATTTGAATTTTTACGTGTCTTCATTTGTTCGTATTTGTATTATTCTGATTGATTGTAACAACCTGTAATTTGAATATTTTACGTGTGTTCAGATTAAAAAGCTCTCCAGATGGGAAGTGATAGACGTTGTTCGAACCCTATCAACAGAGAAGGCGAAGGCTGGCGAAGAAGGAATGACGAAATTCTCGAGAGGAAATCGGTTCTCAATCGCCGAACATCAAGAAAGGTGAGCCAAAGTGATTTGCAATTTTAGCTGTACTTTTCAAATTTCCCTAATACTCCATTAATTCTTAGTTTGATATTATATCTATTAATCAAGTATTTATTCTATATTACTGGATGTTCTGCTTTAAAATACCTGAACTCCCCTCTTAAAACTTATAGAAACTCTTCCTTCAATGCATTGTTTAATTAAAATCAAGCGTTTCACCTCTCTTAGAGCCTGGTCACATACGATTGGGGTTTGATTTATTTCACTTCACGTAGGGCCTGGCCACACTCCTCCTTTGCTTGACTTCACTTCACTTACTCGTATAGTATATCTATATAAATCGTATGGTATATAGTAAGTGAAGTGAAGTGAAGTAAATCAAACCCCAATCGTATGTGACCAGGCCCATAATGTGTTTTATTGTATAATCGGCACCTACTGCAAAACCTGTTGAGGTTCAGCGCTTCAGCGGGTCTATTTTATATTGTCTTCAACATGCAAAACTTTTTGGTTCGAATAATATCAAATCAAATCAATGTTTATTCATCAAAAATAATTACAATACAAATTTGGATTCTATAACGTGTAAAACATAAACATGTAAAACGTTTTATGCATCGAATAATGTCATACATTTACGAGTAATAAATTCAAGAAAACTAGTTTACAAGTATAATTATAAGTATAAATATAATATATCGTGAGGATAGTATTATCAATGAGTTTGTTGGCTTATCCTTGGCTTAAATTTTATTACTTGAAACCTAGTTCTCTTAAATGTATTGCTCGTAAATGTATGACTACCCTTATCTTGTTTCAGGTATAAGGAAGAGTGTCAGCGTATATTCGATTTACAAAATCGTGTACTCTCGTCTTGTGAAGTGCTCTCAACAGATGAGGGTGAAAGCTCCGATGAGGACAGTTCAGACATTGAGGAGATGGGCAAAAACATTGAAAACATGTTGGCTAATAAGAAAACTAGCACTCAGGTGTGTAACTTATTTTTATAGTTTATTCATTCACAATTACAGTGTTATATGAAGTCCCTTTTTAAGGGCCTTGCTCCATATTCAGGGTCATAGCCAGTTTGTGCTATTAGTTCTTGTATTGTGAGAAATGCAATTATCATTGATGGCCACTAGAGTAACCTTATAATGTGCCAGACCATGAATGTAGGTTATTGAGTAAATTGAAAGAGGAATAGTTTTGGATATAGCTCTGTTGTAGGCTACTCTCCTTTAATGATTAAACTAGGACATCCCAGGTCGCATAAAACTGCGACTATTGAAATACATGAAATAGTTTCCAATCATCCTCCTCCTCCTCTTTCATCTACTTCTTTTCTTCTCCATCTTCTTCTATTTCATCTTCTTCATCATCTTCTCCTTCTTCTTCTTCTTCTTCTTCTTCTTCTTCTTATCATCCTCCTTCTTCTTCTTCTTCTTCTTCTTCTTCTTCTTCTTCTTCCCTCCTCCTCCTTTTCCTTCTCCCTTTTCTCCTTCTTCTCATTCTCCATCTTCTTCTCGTCCTTCTTATCCTCCTTCTTCTCCTCCTTTTTCTATTTAGTTTTCTTATTTTTCCTTTTTCTCCTTTTCTTCTCCTTTTTCTTCTCGTTCTTCATCTTCTCGCCTTCTCCTCCTGCTTCTCTTTCTCCTTCTTCTTTTCAAACTTTTTCTCTTCTACTTCTCATGCTCCTTCTTCTTCTCCACCTTTTCCATCTTCTTCTCCTTGATTGATAATACAGGCCTAAATGATAAATAAACTTGCTCACAATGAACATCACTTATTCATTGCAAAAGAAGTATTTCTTGTTCTAAGTATGCATGTTGGAAGATCTGATTTTTCTAAATTTCTGGTAGGCTATCAATTTCCGTAAGTTAATGTCAATTGAAAAAAGTTATATGGTGGAGTATTTCTTTTCATTTATATTTAATGGATTTTTCTGCAGTTATCTCTGGAGAAAGAAGAACAGGAGAGACAGGAGTTGAGAAAAATGATAATGGGAGAAGGAGCAGACAGTCATGATCCTCGGAAAAAGAAAGATATGAAGAAAGAAGAAGAAGACAACAACTCGCTGACTAACTTCACTGGGCAACCAGGTTAGTTTCTATTAATTGTTAGTTCTCAATTTACTCACGATTTAGGTCCTTGAGGTATCATTATAGTGAGCCTACCGTTATTTCATTATTCTAAACATTTCATTTGATATTGCATTTTATAAATTCCGCTGTGCATGTTCTTGATTTTGTTGAAAATTCACTCTGCGAGTGAAGACTATTGAACAAATTTATACACTGTCGGTGAAATGGGGTTTCCACCCTCCATAATAAATAGGGTTTTTTTTATATTTCATCTTCACAATTTAGAATTTAAGCGTCACATTTGTAAGATAAGATAAGATAACTTTATTGCCAATAAACAAATACAATTTAGTAATAGGCAAAAGTCACAATACAGTCATGAAAAAGTTATACAGTAGTAATATACATCATGATGAACAGAATAAAAATACAGAAGCATTATATTACATACGTTATCGTCACAATTTAAGGTAAGAACTAATTCTGTAACATGACAATACAACCTTCATTCACTATGCTATGTTCATATCACATTCAAGAAATTCCTCTAATGAATAGAAGGATTTGGATGTTATCCACTTGTAATCTACTATTCTTACGATAGAATAGATGATATTGATCTCTATAACTATACATTCACAAAAAATATACGTTAATTATTTCTTCCATTGTTCCAATTTTCTGACTACTTCAGAATTAAATGTTTTTCTATGCCGATTTAATATTCCAATTTACTATAGCAAGATTTTTTGTGTCTATAAACTTTCCGTCATTGGTAAAAGACCTAGATGCCACCCAATATAAAGATAGAGTCAGAAAAGGCCTAATAAGAGGTGGACTTCACAAGGTACCTGAATTATAACATTTCACAATCCATGTAAAGCTGGTACTATTGTGTATGATTTACTGTAAATTTAATATGTAATGAAATCTTGAATAAGAAGTTGATTTTTTATGTTATTGTGTTTTAGCTGTATAGGCTTTGTATTGTTGATTGTATACTTGTGACAATGGCCAATGTTTCTTATAAATCAAATGGCAATAAATATATTTCTATTTCAATAGTACTCACGGTTATGCTTGTCGGACGCGTTTCGAGGCTCTGAGCCCCATCTTCAGCGTACAAGGAGTAACGAGACTCAACAGTTCAAATAGGATGAAGACTTGAGAAGAAATTCCAATTTATCACTTCGAATCTATCAAATAAATATCAAATATCCATCAGTATAGTTATCAATTTTGTGTAGAAAATACATTTGATTCTGAAGTAGTTAGGAAATTGGAACAATGAAAGAAATAGTTTACGTTTATTTTTTGTGAATGTATAGTTATAGAGATCAATATCTATCCTATTGATTTCATTAATAATTAACTTGTCGGACGCGTTTCGAGGCTCTGAGCCCCATCTTCAGCGTACAAGGAGTAACGAGATACGAGGAGTAACTCAATAGTTCAAAAAGGATGGAGACTTGAGAAGAAATTCCAATTTATAACTTCGAATCTATCAAATAAATATCAAATATTTATCACTATAATTATCAATTTGGTGTAGAAAATACATTTGATTCTGGAGTAGTTAGGAAATTGGAACAATGAAAGAAATAATTAACTTATATTTTTTTGTGAATGTATAGTTATTGAGAAGTAGCTTACAAACCTTAATGATTTAATTGAATTCTATCTGAAAATCGTGTTTTGTTCCTATCTCACAATGGTTAAATCCCCCCAGGTTGTTCACTCTCTCTCACTAGAGCGCGCTGATCAGGTCTAAAAGCTACTCCTCAATATTGATCAATATCTATTCTATTGATTTCATTAATAATTTAATTTACTAAATTTATTCGTCAAATTATTTTAGGTCGTGTGTTGAAAATCTACCGAACATTCCGCGATTCGGAGGGAAAAGACTATACACGAATGGAGGTGGTAAGGAAGCCGGCCGTGATTGATACCTATGTGAAGATCAGGACAACCAAAGACGAGGCGTTCATTCGCCAGTACGCCATGCTGGATGACACGCAGAAGGAGGAAATGAAACGGGAGAAGCGCCGGATACAGGAGCAGTTGAGGCGTATCAAACGCAACCAGGAGCGCGAACGTATCACCGGACTATTCAACCGTAACTCTTCGCCTGCCTCTCAGTGTAAGTATTCTAGTTCCAATAAATAATTGAGTCTTTTAGTGCCAAAAACAATGCTTTCAAAAAATGATATGTGAGATGTTTTAGTTTTAAGATGTATGACATCATAATTATTATAGTCTGGCAACAGACAAAAGAACCTTCGCGCATCGTATCACTTGAGTGATACAGTATCACATAGTACCATTACTCTAGTGAGTATTTTCTATTATTTTACTTTGTATTCATCTTTTTCTATGTATTTTCTATACTTCCTTATTCATTAACTAATTATTTATCTATAGCTTCATTTATATTTTTTTCTTCTTTGTCATTGCCATTGAAATCGGCCATGTTTCCGTTCCATACTACATAGGTGGCCACACCTGCTCTGATCTATATACGTTGCCTTTTAATTATCTATATTTTGCCTGCTATCCTGTACATCCTTGACTTTATTTCTTATCTATTTTTCAATCCCTCAATATTAACAATAAAGGAAGAAGCCATTTGAACTAGTGTAGTGCTTGATTCAAGTGTCTTGTGTCCAGTGAAAAAGCAGAGCAGTGGTGTGAATGAATGAAACCTAGCTAAGTAGTACAGCCATCAGTAGTGTACTTGAGTGTGATTGAATTTGAATAAGAGAACCTAAGGAGGATTACTCTTGTAAAAAGTGTTTAGTAATTTAGGTCAGAAAAAAGTTGCTCATTAGTCTCAAGACTAGATAGCAATCTATCTTTGAAGAAAAAAAACGAAAAAAAATATTAACAATCTTTTTATCCATCGGTATATTATTGTCGTCTAAATTGTTGATCTGTAATTTGCAGTCATGTCGCACCAGTCGCTGTTGAACCGCAACCGGCTGGAGTCGGAACGCGAAATGGCCGCCGCCGCCTCGGCCAGCCGCCACCACAAGTCCACCGTGCTGCTCGCCTCCCCCCACCACCTCAACCCCCAGCCGCCCCCCCACCACAAGCAGCCCTTCGGCCATTCGGCCACGCCCACCCCGCCGCGCCGACGCAAACCCAGCAAGATGAAGCCCGATCTCAAACTGAAGTGCGGCGCTTGTGGAAATGTAAGTTGTTGACGCCTTCTTCTTCTTTTATCGCGCCTGTTTAATGAAAAACGTTTGTAGAGCGTCACATCCAGGGAGCTGACAATAAACATAACCTCATTTTCTAATGGAGTGGAAGTAAGAGAAATCAGGGGAGTAGGATGTCGGCCATTATTATTGGACGTAATTTTGGCGCTGTATTTGAAAACATCTACATAACTTCTACCCAAATCAGCCTAAAAAACACAAAATCCGACAAAAATGTTGTATTGTGCCGTAAATATTAACACTTTATTTATTTATTTATTTATTTCAATTTTACAATTTCCACTGGGTCTGGAAAGACCCATAGTGGAACAAAAACAAAAATAGTACTGTACAGTAATAGACAAAATATTTAAACTAAATAACAATAAGTACAAAACAGCATATCAAGTTTACAATACAATGGAAAATAGAAAATAAAAAAAAGATGGGCGATAAAATTAGAGTATAATGAAAATAAAATAATAATAAAAAGTCATGCAGTTCTATTTCATGTCTATATCATCAAGTAGAAGCACAACTCCTCACTCAACCCGTACACGGCCACAGTTCCAACTCAAGCTACAGGTGATACCCAGCTGCAAGAATTAGGCGCCGGTGCACTCTCTTACGGAATAGGGATAGGGATGGGGAGAGGACGACATCAAGTGGCAGAGCATTCCATTCACGCGAAGCTGTGACGCAAAAAGAAGCCCCGAATATCGCAGTCCGGTGTTGTGGTATCTGAAGAAAGAAACGGTGTGACCGAGTGTCTCTGTCGTGAACATCTCTGAGAAGTACTAGTCTCTCTCTCAAATATTCCGGACCAGTACCTCTCACAATCAATTTGTAGGTTTGGCATAAAATGAAGTATAATCGCCTCTGCTCTAATTTCAACCAGTCAAGTTGTCTATACAGAGGTGTTACATGATCGTTCCATCTAGCATCAAAAACAAATCTCAGAGCATAATTTAATGCTCTTTGAAGTCTGTTGTTGAGCTCTCCAGTTATACCATTGTACACCATAGAACAATAATCAAAATGGGGAAGAATCAGCGCCTGGACCAGAGTCTTCCTCACACCCAACGGCAAAAATCTCTTCAACCTTTTTATCTGATGCATCCCTGCAAACACCTTCCTCACCACGGCATTCACATGGACCTCCCAAGTGAGAGTGTTGTCAATCAGCATGCCCAGCAACTTGATCTTATCATCATATATGAGTTCCACACCATCCAAAGTTACATAAGGTAAACCAATTGCTCCTTGTCTGACTCGTCTTTGAGAACCAATAACAATACATTTGGTTTTCTGAGCATTCAGAGACAAGCAATGCGATCGGGACCAAACAGAGAGAGAAGAAACATCCAGGTTCATTCGCGCAACAGCCCCCACACAATCATTTGGATAGAAGTGCTTGTAGAAAACCAAATCGTCTGCAAACAGGTGAAATGAAGAATGAGCAATGACCTCAGTTATGTTATTTATGTAGATGGAGAAGAGGAGAGGTCCCAGCACAGAGCCCTGTGGTACTCCAGCTGAAACAGGCATCCAGTCCAAGTCAGCAACACCAGGCACCATCACAGCCTGGAACCTACCCCTCAAATATGAAGAAAACCATGACAGAGTTAGTGGTGAAAGATGACAATGAGTTTTTAATTTATGAATTAGAGTGGAATGAGAAATATTATCGAAGGCTTTGCTGAAATCGAATGAAACCATTGCTGTCAGCATACCACGATCCATTGCAGATCTAACATCATCAGTTACCTTAAGGAGTGCGGTAGAAGTACTGAAATCGGCTCTAAATCCTGACTGAAATTTATGAAAATAGTTGATGGAGCTGAGATGGACTGTCAACTGCCCATGGACTATTCTCTCCAGAGCTTTGGAAATGGAACAAAGGATGCTTATTGGTCGGAAATCTGAAGGTTGAGAAGGATTAGATGTCTTTGGAATAGGTCTTATAATAGAATGCTTCCACAAGTCTGGAAAAATACCCATTTGAAGAGAAAAATTAAATATATGCGCAATGGATGGTAGAAGAACTGGCATTATCTTCTTATAAAACGAAATTGGGATCTTATCCACACCTTTGCTGCTTTTATTCATATTTGAAATAGTGTGAGCAATATGATTAGGAGTAACATAAGAAAAGTGAAACTGATTATTAAGAATTCGAGGATTAGACAAATTTATCATTTGCGATATTGTTTGGTAGTCGGGAAGACGTGTTGGTAAATGTGGAGTACAGAAGAATCTATTCAAGTCGCTAGGTGTGACCGCCAGCACTCCCGCTTTATTCTTAGCAGGCGCAGCTCCTAAATTTCTCAATCTCGACCAAAGTACAGAGGAACCTCCACCACTCTCGAACTGGGCATGAAAATATCTCAACTTGGAGTTCCTGCACATGGACTTGACCTTGTTCCGCAAACGTTTGAACTTAGTCAAGTCACTTTCCCTATGTGTTCGGAGATATAGTCGCCTTGCCCTGTCTCTTTCCTTCTTGACTCTTATTATTTCGTTTGTAATCCAAGGACACGGTTTTCGTTTTATTGTTACTGATTTTACGGGCGCAAATTCATCAAATATGGAAAAAATGAATGAATTGAAAGTATTAATCTTATCATTAATATCGGGTGTAATCAATATGTTGTGCCATGGGAGACGCAAAGCAGCCGTGAGACACGAATCCAAATCAAAGTTACGGAAGTCTCGATATTCAAATGAAATATTGTAATTGGTTTCATGCTTCAAATTGTATGTAAAATATATTATATCGTGTGCTGAAAAATCGTTGCATTGAGCTTGTCCGTTTGTAATAACGCTAGTATAATCACTTACAATTGCTAGGTCAAGAAGTGAATCACACGTTGCTGTATGGAATGTCGGGCCACTAGGTAAAATTGTCAAGTTGAACGAATCAGCAAAAGCTTTAACCTGTCTTGCTTCGGGAGAATCCTTGATTAAATCAGCATTAAAGTCGCCAACAATAATTATGTGGTTGTATCTATGCATAACTCTAGACAAGGCGTCCTCAAGTGTGTGGAAGCTCCCCGCCCTAGGCGGGCGATAAACACCCGCGACCAGAACAGACTCACCACCCACTCTCACATCAAGGAGGAGGAATTCAGGAGAATGAGAGTACACCGGTTCCGAAGACATTACAACTCGAGCCGGAAAAGAGGATCTCACATAGATAGCCACTCCCCCGCCACCCTTACCGATTCTGTCATTTCTGAAAAGCGAATATTCAGGAATAGCAAATGCTGAGGACTGTAAACTGGGTTTGAGCCAAGACTCGCTCAATACTACAATATCCAGTGGAACTGATGACAGCATTATTTTAAAGAAATCAAAATGCGCCGGCAAAGATTGAATATTAGTGTGACATATTTTTAAGGAGGAGTTGTCGCTCTTCATTGAAGACTGCATTAGAGAAATATAATCAGACATTATAGAAATAAAGATAAGATCAATTTATTCAATAAATAATATTAAACTCTCAAACGAACGGCTAGATGACTTTGAAATGATAAGAGAGATAGAAAAGATAAGATTATGGCGTAGAAATCAGCCACGGACTCCTGCTTCTAATAGAAGTGTACATAACATAGGTTTTGATAAAAATTAATTACTATTAAAGAAACTACTAGCATAAAAGTATCAACAATGATAATATTCATGAATAATAGTTGATAAAAAGGAATACTAGCCAAAAAAATAATCGATAAGTCAATATAGGAGCATGAATATAAAGGCCTACGGTATCATGAAGTAAAGTTTAAAATTATTGTAATATTAACTCAGATTACATTCACCATACATCTTTCAATGTATATAAGAAAGATTGAAAAATAATTATAATTCTGAAGCATACCAGACATCACAACAATATTATAAAGTATTAGATTACATTTCAATCATATTTCAATAGAAGATGTGAATCATGAATTAGAAACTGCTAATGAATAAAAATATCAATTATTTATTGATTGTTGGAAGGTCGTTAGTGAATTTGAAATAGCCGAAAATCAATCAATCATTGCAAATGAATGAGTTAGTTTTGGATTAAAACTCAATTGAATTTAACCGACACTTCATAAGTGTCATCACTTATGAAGCCTTCCTCTGCGGATATATCATTCAACAATAAATTGTGACTTTTGAAAATTAATATTGATTAAGATTGATCAAAATCCTCTACTAGGAAATTCAGATATCTTAACACGAGTACATAGGCAAATAAGTAAGCTACTCATTCCAAACTATCCAAAATAGAAGTACCGTAAACAAATCTTAAAACTATGACAAGAAAAAAAAAATTTATAAATTTTTATGCAGATACATTGTACCATGTTATAAATATATCGAGGCTAAAAAGTATACTTATCCAGGCTACATATTATCATGCTCAATACGGACCTAATGATAGTTGACTGAAGAAATTAAATAATTGAGAGGCTTAAAACAAAGCAAAAAGGCAATTCAAGGAGAATAGAGAAAAAATAAATATAAAACCTAACAAAACGATTTTGAAACTGTATTTAAAACTAAAAAATTCCTCTATATTGTTCTCATCACTCTAAAATCGTAAGTTGATAATTATTGTGATTGAATTGATAAAACACTTACACTGATTCCCCTGAGAAGACCCTGTCACCCTCTCTCCAGAGCACGCGTCCATCGATCGTCCATACATTTCTCCAGCCCACTTTTTCAGCCACCTCCTTGCAGAATTCGTACCTGTGACGGGTGAGGTCTTTGATAGTGATTGGAGTTCCTTCAGCTTTTGTCTCATTGAGATCACGAAACGCCTAGTCTGGTAGCTCACAAACTTAACCAGTATTGCTCGAGACCTCCTAGCTGGCTGTTGATTGGATGGAGGCTGCCCGCGGCCAACACGATGACAACGGTCCACGAGATTCGGATTGAAGTCCTGAATGCCAAGTTGATCTCTGAACAGTGAAGATACCACATCCAGAACATCCTCATTCGCCGACTCAGCCACCCCAAAATCCGGAGGTTGTTCCGACGCGAGTATTGTGCCAGACTATCGATGCGAATTTCCATCTGCTTTTCCTTTTTTCAGTCGAGTCCTTCATTGTAGACAACTCCGAACACACGGATTCTAATTTCATTTCAGCAGCAAGCAGCCTGGCCTCCAGTTTTTGTTCGACTTTAGAAGACACAATCTCAGTGATGCTAGCCGTCAGCCGGTCGGCCAGATTTGACACCAAGTTGTTGAAAACTCGCCCTTGTTCAAAAATTCTGAGAGTGTCCTCTCAATAAGGCTGCGTATCTCGTGAGCCTCCTCTCCATCGGTGGACGAAGCACGGCGGCTACCAGCTGACTTGGCCTGAACAGACGAAGCCTTCTTATCTGCTTTCGAATTCTTGTCACTTGAATTAGCACGTGTAACCGCTGGCGAACCTGATTTAAAAGACATTTTCAATAATACCGTCCTTCAGAGAAAAGTTAAGAACTTGAAACTTCACGGGCAGCTGCAAATCACGTAGATGAATACACTAGCCAAATCACAACTTTCCACGACTTGAAAAAACCACTAAAACACTACAAAAATGCAGGAGCTTACAGCCGCGTGTTATTTAGCCATCGAGCGTTATCTTATCTCTGTATATTCTTATCTTAACACTATATTCTCTCAACAGTTTTGATTTATACCGCAAAAGATACCATAAACTATCAAAACTCTTCATGAAAATTGAATTTAACATGATGGCTCTGAATTCAAATACAGCGCCAAAATTACGTCCAATAATAATAGCCGACATCGGTCCAGAGTGTATTCGCCAATAAGATCGAGACACAGCATGGCCATCTTTAGACAAAACTCAAGAATGCAATGGACACAGGCTTCACCCTTTTTTAACATAGGGAAGATACGTTTCTTCCACTCCATCAATGACAGCCCCCTGGTCACATCGAATGCTAGTGAAATATTACAGTGATATTAATTTAATTTTACGCTTGGCATTAGATAGATACATAGAGAAATATTATTTCTTTGCCATCGTACTCTACGGTCATCAGCAACGTCAAGAAATGATATTTCTCTATCTATCCATCTATCTAATGTGCGACATAGCGATGTGCGGTTTTCGCTATTCATTTTCTCTTGAAGTTCTGTATCGAAATCATGTATAACATGACCACCTTACCATTCAAAAAAATGAAGTTAGATCCAATGTGGCGGATCCAAGATGGTGGACCAGATTTATGAAGTGACAATAAAGTAGTACTTTCAATTTTAGTACGATCCCCAACATCACCTACCGTCAAATTTCCTTCGTATAAGAAATATCAAGCAGTTTCTATAATATTTTCACCAACCCTGTATATTCTGTCTGTGCCTAAAGTCTCGGTTCCTATAATTGTTAGTATTAGATGAACTTTATTTCATATTTAACACTAAAGCTGGCTTAATTTTAATTGTGTCATAAAAATGGGTAATTGAATTTAAACCATACTTATAATGGCGAACTTCGTAATGCCCTCTTCCTAAATGTCCTCTCTTCTCCCCACAAATGTCCCCCCCAAAAATGACATCCCCCAAATGCCCCCCTTTCCTTCCCCCCACAAATACCCCTTCATGTCAACCCCCTCTTTCCCACCAAATGTCACCCCCCTCTTCCCCCCAATTGGCACCTCTCATGTGAACCCCCCCCCATGGAAATTAAAAGAAATCTACAATATACTAATTTTTAAAACGAGTGGATAATAATAAATATTAATCAATGCTGAAAGTTGTCAAAAAAATTTCACCCGTCTCGGATTCGAACCCGAGAATTCTGCGTGGAAGGCAGAGTCGCTATCCAACAGACCACCGAGGTCATCTTTTGGAAGACCTATATTGTAGCATCTTCAACTACACATCGATTTTATAGGAGCATGACTGGATCAGAATGGATGTCATGTTTGATAGGTTAGGTCATTAATTTACTAATTATTTATTAATTATAAAGGGATTTTCTTATATTTTAATACATATTATGTTAACCAGTGCTGTAACAATTCAAACGAATCCAAAATCATCTAAATCGGTTCAGCCGTTCTCGAGTTATAAGCGAGCGTACAGACACCAACTCTCTTTTATTAATATAGATTACGCAGCAATTAGCTCAGCAATTAATTATGTTGTACGTTTTTGATTGCAGGTAGGACACATGCGTACGAACAAGGCGTGCCCGCTGTACCAGAACTCGGGTCCGCCGCCCTCGCTCAACGTGGCCATGACCGAAGAGCAGGAGGAGGAGATCGAGAAGCAGCTCAATGAAGACGACGAAGACCTGGTCAACGTGGATGGCACCAAAGTCAAACTGTCCTACAAACTGCTCAGGGTACGAATCATTACAATAGAATAGAATTCTTTATTGTCATTAAACACATAGTGCAATAGACATAGTCATTGATTTCAACTTGCAATTATTATTGTACAGAGTGATTCAAAAAGAATACCACAACTTTGAAAATGTGTATTTAACGAAAGAAACATAATAGAACCTTCTGTTATACATCATTACAAAGCGTATTTAAAGAAGTTTTTTTTACTCTCACAAAGAAGTTCAGAGATGTTCAATATGACCCCCTCCAGACACTCGACTTTTATCAACCCGATAACTCGTTCCACAATCTCTGTAGCATATCAGGCGTAACAGTTTGGTAAGCTGCTGTTATTTCTTGTTTCAAATCATCAATATCCATCCACCGTAATATCCATCAATAATCATCTATGATTTGAAACAAGAAATTACAGCAGCTTACCTAACTGTTACGCCTGATATGCTACAGAGAGTGTGGAACGAGTTTGAGGGATGTTTTGGGTTGATATTGCTCGAGTGTCTGGAGGGTGTCATATTGAACATCTCTGAACTTGTTTGTGAGTGAAAAAAAACTTCTTTAAATACTCTTTGTAATGAAGTATAACAGCCGGTTCTATTATGTTTCTTTCATTAAATATACGTCTTTTAAGTTGTGGTATTCTTTTTGAATCACTCTGTATTTTGTACTTTGTCGGGTTTCAAGGATTCAGTTTAAATACTTATCATACATTGTTGTACGGATAAAATTAGTTCAGTTAATATTTCGGGGATCTTATCACACCTTCATTAGCCTAGTCAAATCCATGGTGCCACTGATTTCAGATTTTATTATTTTACAACCTTCCCATCGTTGGTATGCATGTTCCAGCCAAATTTCATGGAAATCGGCCGGGTAGTCTAGGAGGAGTATGATCACAACCAGTGGCCTAAGATTTGAGCTTAGAAGTGGGAGAATCTTCAAATCTTTATTCGTGTCTGTTTTCCAATTTTTTGAAGAATAAAAAGCACTATAATAAGTTACTCAATTACGAAATTGACTGGTTTACTCAGTTATAGCAGGATTATTTTAAATTGTCAGAAAACAGCTGATTTAACGTCAGTGAACGAGGTTTAACATTAATCAATCAGCTGTTTTCTGACAATTTAAAATAATCCTGCTATAACTGAGTAAACCAGTCAATTTCGTAATATTGAGTAACTTATTATAGTGCTTTGTATTCTTCAAAAAATTGGAAAACAGTCACGAAAACAGCTGATTGATTAATGTTAAACCTCGTTCACTGACGTTAAATCAGCTGTTTTCTGACAAGTTAAAATAATCCTGCTATAATTTCAAATAGGAATTGATTATTTTAGTATCCTCATAAATCATATAAAAATTATGGTACAAATTATGAATTTGAAAGAAAAGGTGCAATCTTCCGCTGTCGTTATTAAGGTTAGGTTTGGGGGTACTCCGAAAGTTTGGGAGTTGTGTTTCTGTATTCAGATGTCTTCAAGGACGGAAAGCACCTGAACGATTTATTACAGTTTTTAATATTTATTTAAAGAAACTCTCTAATCTTTAATCGCATCACAAAAGCAATAAAAACAAAATTGAATAATCTTTCATATTCTCTTGTCAGTCAATATAAATAATTAAAATAACATTCTACACATAATATGTATGAAGACAGTAAGTAAACAACAATGATCAATATCCTATACGCATTAATAATATTCAACTCACACGACAGCTATGAAAAATCAACAATAAAAATCCAACAACTGATCGGTCTGGAAATACAGTCATTCACTGATAAGTGCAGCATAATAATGAAAGACAATCTAGTAATAGTTTGTGTAGAGTAGTTTCTTCAGTATGTGACCAGGGGCCTGTTTTATGAAATTTATAAGTCCTGTGACACACTAGACACGGCCTATAGTGCAATGAATATGTAAATCATTCAATGTTTCTTTTTTTCCTTTGGTTGATGAGTTTCACAAAGTTGCGAATCTTAAAACACTTAATTCAATTTAATTTTGATTTTAGTTTTTATTTTTATTTTATTTTTAAAGTTTTAATATTTTAAATTTAATTTAGAATTGAATAAAGATTGATTTAAATTCATTTTGGCTTCTAATCGAATTATCAATTCATTATTTGCTTTTCAAATTCTTTTTAAATGCTGCGGGAAACCTATAATGCATTTTGTACTTTCTGACCTCCTCACTACCGGCGCACTTTAAGATTATCTTTTGCCGAGAAAAAGTTGTTATTGTTAACAATATTAGTACTGTTGATGGTTTAAAATCCTATCTCAAGGTAATTATTTTTTTTTTTATGTTAGCAGTGCTAATGTTGCACCTCAATTTTACTTTGTTACATTGTTAATAATATTACTGCTTATTGTATTTTAAACAATTTAAACAATTTTTGGCAATAAATTACAACAAATATTGATTGAATTGATTGATTGTTGAAAATGGCAAATAATTATTAACAGTGTAAGCATTTTGTTGCAGCACGCCGAAGTTATATTTAAAACGCAAAACGCTTTGCTGCTGCGGAAGGTGCCGCTTGCGACGCAGGTGAATCGCGCGCAAGCAGTCACGCGCGAGACCGCCGACTATTACCGTAACACCTGCGACTACCTGAAGCGCCAGCAGCGGCCGGCCAACCGCCGGCGCACCGACCCCGTGGTCGTGCTCTCCACCCTACTCGAGGCCATACTCAACGAGATGCGCGACCTGCCCGACGTGCAGCCGTTCCTCTTTCCTGTCAGCGCCAAGGTCAGTGGTGACGTCATACTTCACGGAGAGTCTGTAGTTTGTACAGAGCGTGCCATCCAAATTGGCGTCTAGGGGAGGCTGTGCGAGAGAGATGGATAATCTCTCCCACCATGCTTCCCTCCAGCTGCCATGGCTAGTGCAGTCAGTGAAGCAACATCATAGTAGAAAGACGCGAATATGAATTTTTATAAAGCTGAGTTTGTCAGCTGAATGAACTTTGAAATTTAGTGCAATGCGAGTCAGCAGGCACTGTAGTGGGAGAAAGCGATCAACGCGCATGCTCAAGTGAGACGCCAATTTGGATGGCACGCTCTGTAATGAAAGTGATTCAAATTATTCGCTGTGTGCACGGGGATAGGATATCGAAGTTGACCAAGGCGTCCATAGCGGAATTTTTGTGCAATAAAACTGGTAATTTAACATGGGGAAGGATAGGGCTAATGCATTCAAATTATAGCAGGATGCATTTAATTTGACGCTTGGCGATCAGTAAACAGCTGATGTTACGCAGCTTTGACACAATACTTAACCGACAATAATGCTGAATCTCACCGATTATTGCAAAGACTCAAAATCTTCCTTCCTCTTCTTCTTCTTCTTCTTCTTCTTCTTCTTCTTTCTTCTTCTTCTTCTCTTCTTCTTTTCTTTCTCCCTCTTCTTCTCCTTCCTTTCTCCTCCTCTATTCCTATCCCTCCTCCTCTCCCTCCTCTTCCTCCTTCCTCTTCTTCTCCTCCCTCCTCTCCTCTTCTTCCCCTTTCTTCCTCTCCTTCCTCTCCTTCTTCTTCCTCTTCTTCTTTTTCCCTCCTCCTCTTCTTCTTCCTATTCCTCCTTCCTCTTCTCCTCCTTCCTCCTCCTCCCTTCCTCCTCCTCCTCCTCCTCCTCTCCTTTCCTTTATTTCTCCTTCCTCCTCCTCTCCTTCCTCACTATTTCTCCTTCCTCCTCCTCCCCCTCCTCCTTCCTCTCCTCTTCTTCTTCCTCCCTCTCTCTCCTCCTCTCCTCCTCTCTCTCCTTCTCCTTCCTCCTCCTTCCTCCTCCTCCTTCCTTCCTTCCTCTCTTTCTTCTCTCTCTCCCTCTTCCTCTTGTTCCTTCCTCTCCTCTCCTTCCTTCTTCTCTCTTCTCCTCTTCCTCTTCTCCTCCTGGAACTGCATTGGTAGTCTCTATACCTCTAAGATGACGCAGTTCTTTCCTGTTCTGCAGGATCTTTACCGAGGTTGATGGACGGTGCTTTGATTTCTTCCTTTATTGTCCATCCTAGTACTTATACACTCAAAAAGAATCGCATTTCTGCAGCCCTCTACTGTCCATTCTTGTACGCAGGATTCACTGCCATATAAAAGAGTAGGTATGGCAACAGTATTATAAAATTTTAATCGTGTCTCTTGCCTTGTCTTATTCTTCAGGTTTCTGTGAATACTAAAGAGGTCTTCTTTAAAAAGTTCTTTAAGACTTCAGGGAGTGGCCATAGCCGAGTGGGTTAAGTGCTGGCTTTGTAACCTAGAGGTCCCAGGTTCAAACCCAGGTCAGACCGTGAGATTTCAACTCGAGCCACTCTTGGTGTTTTGGAGGACACGCTAAGCCGGTCCCGGCTGCCTAAAAACAGTCGTTAAGTCACGTCAGAGACCCTGAACTGATCAGGAGTGACCTGAAAACTCTGACACCAGACCTGAGCCAGCCAGGTTACACGGAATGATTATTATGATTGAACTTCTTTGGATTATTGTGTCAAAGCTGCGTGAAATTAAATGTTTACTGATCGCCAAGCGTCAAATTAAATGGATCCTGCTATATTGTCGCATTCCTAATTGTATAAATACCGTTCATAATAGTTATCACGTCTTCTATTTCTTCCATACTTTCAAACTTGAATTGATTTAACAAAGAAATTGGTTCTCTTCTAATCTATTTATTGATCAAAACTGATTACTTTTTGTTTTGTTTCAGGTTGTTCCTGATTACTACAAAATAATCACCAGACCCATGGACTTGCAAACCATCCGCGAGAATTTGAGGCAGAAAAAGTACCAGAGTCGAGAAGAGTTTCTAGCAGATGTCAATCAGATCGTTGAAAACTCTACGCTTTATAACGGTATGTGATTTCGTGGCAGAACTTCATTTTTGGGCCGAAGCCTGACTCAACATTAAGACACTGGTATGCGTATTGAATGCTTGCTATAGCAGGATCCTTCTAACTTGTCAGAAAACAGCTGTTTCGGTAATAGGTAAACAGTGATTTTGACACAATAATCAAAAGGCTTAAAAATCTTAAAGACCTTTAAAGTCTTCAAAAGACCTTTTTAAAGAAGACCTTTCAAAGAATAACTTTGTAGGTTAAGTATTGTGATGCTGGTGGCCGAAACATATGTTTTCTGACAAGTTAAAAGGATCCTGCTATACCATCGGGCTCCCCTGTAACATAAATAAATATATATCGTATTTAAAATAATAATGTTCCTATTGTATAGGGTTTTACAGTACTGGTGGGAACTGCATGTTCTTAAAAGGCTACAAATTTTCAAATGTTGAACAAAAACGTTTTCTATTACTTAGAATGTGATCTGCAAACTCGGTATTTTTTGGATATGATAAAAATCAAATAGAAAAAATAACATCATTTAGCAATGGTGTTCTTACAATTGAACGCATGTTTCCAGATGTTCCCTGCAGTTATGCATTGCATCTTGTAACATTGCTTGTGGAATGGCTTGGTTTTATTTTTCATTAATGATCCCATTGTGTTCACATCACGCATCCACCTCATGTATATCTATCTATGTATATCAGATGTATATCTATCTATCCACCTCAAAATAGTGTTAGGATCTTACAATCCAGAACTGGCCCACATGGCGGAACTTTGAAGTGCCAGTGAAAGTGTTGTTGTGTGTGTGTCACGGACTTATTCTTGATGTAGAACCGTCTCTTAACAAAGACGCAATGTTCAAGATCTCACATCTTGAGTACAACTGAAGTTTCCAACTTTCGCTTTGTGAAGCGGGTTGGTCCCAGTGGCAGAGGCGAGGCTAATCGGTGAGATTAGATTAGAGACAGCGCCTACCACTCCCGTTGTAACGGTGACCGGCTCCTCTAAGTACAAAAATTCATTAGCTTTAAAATCGCTTCCCGGTGTTTCGGAACCCACCTAAAGCTGTAGGTCCATTCATCTCTCATCATCATCATCCTTCCCATTACCCACGCACAAGCCTAGAGCTTATGTGGGCATCATCCCTAGCAAAAAAAAAGTCTCCACAACATATGACTGTCCCAGCTGCCATCCCCTACTACTTTCCATGTACTACCCAATACAAAAACATACATTTCCCAGTAATGCATGTGGATTAACATTCTTTATATTGTTTCTTCAACTTTCATGTAATTATTGATGTATGTAATGTTGTTTTAATGTTGTGTGTGAAATAAATAAATTGAAAGTAATCACCCTATATAAAATTTTGTTTTTCTTGTAATAAAGTGATTGATTTTGAGAAATGAGATTGAATTGAGAAATATCTTTGTTTTTTAATGATATTCAACCAATCTATAAAAGTTAATGTATTATAATAAAGTGATCAATTTTGTAACTTCTCTTTTCTGGCAGGTGGTAAAAGTTCACTAACCGTGGCCGCCCAAAGAATGCTGAGTCTGTGTTTTGAACATTGAATTGAGAAATATCTTTGTTTTTTAATGATATTCAACTAATCTATAAAATTAATGTTGATGTATTATAATAAAGTGATCAATTTTGTAACTTCTCTTTTCTGGCAGGTGGTAAAAGTTCCCTGACCGTGGCCGCCCAAAGAATGCTGAGTCTGTGTTTTGAACGGCTGGGCGAGAAGGAGGAACGCCTGATGCGATTGGAAAAGGTCATCAATCCACTTCTGGACGACAACGACCAAGTGGCCTTGACTTTCATTCTGGACAATGTCATCAACAACAAACTGAAGAATATGTCTGAGTCGTGGCCGTTTGTTAAGCCAGTCAACAAGAAAATGGTCAAAGACTACTACACTGTCATCAAAACGCCCATGGACCTTGAGACTATCGCCAAAAAAGTCAAGTGTGAGTATATGATACGTGATGAGATAATATGAGATAAGATATTTAGGGCCGGTTCATGAGCTCGGGATTTAGCCAAGTCCTAGGCTAAAACGGGAGGCTACCGTAGCATCGACAAACGTTTGTCTCGAAAGGTTAGTGGGTTAGCAGCATAGAGAGCCCTTATCACATATTGTCGAGGCTAACGTTTGTCGATGCTACTTTGGCCACCCGTTTTAGTCTAGGACTTAGCTAAATCCCGAGCTCATGAACCGGCCCTTAGTTATTCAACAACAGCATACATATATACACATAGAACAATACACAGTTGAGTATCGTCAATATTTATATTTATATCGCCAAAGCTATTCAAAATTATTCAACCATTTGCCTTCCATCAATATACCATTTCGACAACCTTTGCACCAAAAATGAGGGAAAATAAATAAATGTTTATTTCTCAATAAATACGATACAAAACAATATAATCAAAGTACAAAGTTCATCCTTATATTTAAAGAGAAATTAGGCACTCCCGAGAAACATCTATATGGGAGTTGATCAATGTATACAACAAGTTTATAAGATTAACGATAATATAATAATATGAACGAAATACATGTGCAACAAACAAGTCGTATAATGAAATTTTTGTAAATCTACAAAATAAAGGAAATATCCAAATGAAATTTATTTAGAAATTCTTCAATGAAGATAAAAGGGATAAAAAAGCATTTAATAACAGAAAAATTAATGAAAGAGTATAAGTGAAAGATATCAAATACAACATCTTTTCATCTTTAAGCTTCCATATACTCTACTGTATTCTCCTCCACAGTATAATAGGCTTTATTTATTTATTTCACTGTACTGCACAATATGTGGGAAGAAATAACAGGCATAGCCCAAAACTACTTCAATCTCAAATTTGGATTACACGTTCTAGAGGTTATGTACTTATGTTCGTATTATGAGTCTTTTTCCACTGATAATATTGATCCAAAAATGCTGTTTACAAATGGGGAAACAAACATATATGGAATCTCTCAATAATCATCCGCCAAATTGAAAATATCTACTATATTCTGAATACGTTTGTCATTTCTTATTTGATTTATTTATATAACATTTTTGTAATTTTTCAGCTCACAAGTACCATAATCGCCATGAGTTTCTGGCCGATATTGAACTTATTCTTCAAAACTGTACCATCTACAATGGAAAAGAGTCTCCTTTCACACTGAAAGCAGAAACTTTGCTCAAAACAGCGCAGTCTACTTTGGAGGAGGTGAGCTATTCTTGAATAGGCCTACTGTTGAAATAGTCCACCGATGAAATATTTTGATTAGTTTCATTTCTAGTTGAAAATACCATAAACTTTATAATTCGGCCGATTTTAGACCAGACAGAAGGAAATCTCAAATTTTAAATTGTCAAAATAATAAATTTTGAGAAAATAAGTAGTTTCAATCTAGGACGAATTTTCAGTAACAGAACCTTTGAACAACTTTCAACTTACATTCGATCACAAAGCCAAGTTTATAGACGAATTTGAATTTCTGCATTTCAATAATAAGTGTAGGCTTATTGAATACTTTAGCTTGAATTAGAATTAACACTGAATTATCAATGTAACTCAACGTTTTATATATAGTAGACAATGATTTCATTGATTTTTTACAGTCATTTTTATTCATGAAGGGACTATGGGGCAAATTATAAATGTTTGAATTCTTGTTTCTTTCTTCTTTGATAGTCTCTCCTTCGAATGCCTATCTGAATTATAAAATATATCGAATAGACGAATTTGAATTTCTGTATTTTAGTAATAAGTGTAGGCTTATTGAATACTTTAGCTTGAATTAGAATTAACACTGAATTATCGATTATATCAATCCAATGCTACTCAACATTTTATATGGTAGACAATGAGTTTCATTGATTTTTCACCAAACCTACAGTCATTCGTGCATCGAGGGAAAATATTGATTCTTGTATTTGTTTTCAGTACGATGAGCACCTCACTCAGTTGGAGAAGAACATCAGCCTGGTGCAAGAAAGAGCCTTAGAACAAGCTGAAACTGATTCGATAGGCACTTGGCTTGGCCAGGATGATGAGAACTATACGCTGCACGAGGGTGAAACTGCTATGGTAAGTGAATTGGCTCACTTTTTTGCTGGGGATGATGCCCACATAAGCTCTAGGCTTGTGCGTGGGTAATGGAAAGGATGAGAGATGAATGGACCTACACCTTTGGGTGGGTTCCGAACCACCGGGAAGCGATTTTGAAGCTCATAATTTGTATTTAGAGGAGCCGGTCAACGTTACAACCAGAGTGGTAGGCGCCTCCTCTTATCTAATCTCACCGATTAGAACCGCCTGCTACCACTGGGACAACCGCTTTTCACTTTATTCGAATATGCCCACTCATCTACTTACTATTGGTTTTTTCTATTACTATTTAATTATTTTGAATACGTTCTATATAGTTCATAGAATAATACAGTATAGTTGGATTTTGAAAACTCAATATATTGAATGCAAGTTGAATTTTAATTTAACTATTGGTTCTATCCATCTATTGGTGCGATCACTACTTGTATCTTTTAGGTTTTCACTATGTTTTTCACTTGAATAGACACAATACTTTTCACTTGTATATTTTTCACTACTACGAGTCAAATTCTACTGGCATCCAGTGTAACCGCGACCTAAAGATCAAAAATATAATCTACTTATTTCAACAATTTTTTCATCTTCATTGTTTACAATGACAAAAAATTAGAAGTTCTGCCAGGTACATAAATTCTATTCAATACAAATTATCATTTTTCAACTAGACAATTGATTAATTAACAGTGAGTATATAAAGTGTAATATATTTTAAGCATACTATAGGCGTATATAAGTGGGAATATAATATGCTATGAATATTGGTACATGTTATTTGCTTTATAATATGAAAGTAAAACAAGTAGATATGCAGAAAGAATGTCAAATGACAGGAGGTTTAATCAGAATTAATATTCTCATCAGTTAGCCTACATTTGAGGAAGTAACGATTTATAATTGCAGTATACAGTATAGTAATATTATAATTATAATTACAGTATCTAATGTTTTTGTGCATTATTAAGGACCCGATAGGGTTCTTAATGCGATCGCACTGGTGTCCGTCTGTCCGCACGATAACTAACGAACGGAAGATCTTACACTTTTGAGATTTGAAATAATTATAATATCTTCATAGATGAAGTTAAAAACCTATTGATTTTGAATATTGAGGGTTGAATTTAAAAAAGTTACAACAAAAAAAATAGGTACTGCATTTCAAATACATGTTAAAGAGAAGTATAATAACATTGAACTACTCAAATTTCAGCCTCTCATCCCAATGCCTTGATGGCGCAGTTGGTAAAGGCTATGTTCGCGTCTTTGAAGCCAGATTCAATTCCGAGATGCTGGTTCAAGTCCCATCCGGGGCAGTCTTTTTTGCTAACAAATTTCAAGTTTTAATCAATTATCCATACATTTTTATTGTTATAAATTCATTATTGATAATTTGAAATTATTCATTATGTTTATTATTTATTACAATAGCCTATATTCCAATTTTATGAAAGTAATCCAAATGTTGAAACGTTTCTCTCAATTGCAGAAAATAGCTACTACTATATTTACTACTTGAGCAATTCTTGAAAGTATAGCAGGATTCATTTAAGTTATCAGAAAACAGCTGATTTAGCGTTAGTAAACGAGCGTACATCAATCAGCTGTTTCTGACAATTTAAAAGAATCATGCTATACTGTCCTGTTTTTTCTGTTAATCTGTACACTACAATATCGGATCGTTGGATACTCCGTTGTATCGGTTTATTTCTTTTGATTTTATGTAGTAATCGATGAATTTTTCGTTTGTATTTTGCAGAGCCATACCAGTTCTCCGTTCGATAAGAGCAGATTGGATGACTATGACTTTGTCGATGTGGATGGAATGGAGGCCGACATAATCAGGGACCGCATCAAGCACGAACAAGAGCAGGCCGAGTCTTCTTCGTCGATCAACCACAGGGACCTCATGCAGTACCTCAGTCAGAACATGAAGAAAGAGGCCGGAGTCCTTGAAGAAGGTTTGTATTCAATTTATCTATCTATTATCTATTTGAAGTTGATGCTAGGGAGCTCTGGAGGGAGAGATGGTCACAGGCCGAGGTGAAAAACAAGCATCTTATCACAGACCCTAACATAATCGTCCCCGGTACTCACCTGAAACGGAAAGAATGGTGTTGTTTGAGCCGTTTCTGGGACTTCAGTTGGTAGGTGCGCTGAGTCAACAACTATGGGATTCACCTCGGACTCTCACTGGCGCTCAAGTCCAAACAATGGACCATCTTGTCTCTAACTGTCCAGTTTATTTTAACGAGGGTTAAGAGGTGCATGATGGAGTACAGCTTGCCAGTGGCTCCGTGATATATCTGATGGCCTCAAATATGATCAGTCAAGCGCATATCTCTCCCTATATTTTATATCTATGTTGTAATGTAAATATTTATTCATATCAATTTTAATCCTTTGACAAAGAACTTATTCTGCTGCTTCCATGTTTATTTCTTGACTCAAACTTATGTAATTCGTGGTTTGTCATTCATTTTTAACCTTTTTCTGTAAAACTCAAATTCTAGGTATGGCCAATGAAGCATATGCATATTATATATATATTCAATTGATCCGTGAAGTTGCATACTTAGCAACATTATTTTTACTCAGCCCAATGAATCTAATTGAATTACAGTCCGAATAAAACTAGATGTCACTTGGCCTGGTGCTCAAGAACCACTCACTAGAAACGTTTTTGTCAGAAAGTCTCATGTCCCAACAGCTGACCATTTGATTCAATGATGCTAAAATGTGGAGAAGATTGAGTGGACCGATTTTGATGCGGTTTGCGCCAAAAGAAAGACAAAGAGTCGAAGTTTTGCAGGCTCTATTTGTTTTACAGAAATAATAATTTCAAATTGAAAATATTTGATAAAAAGATGGAAAAAGTTTCCGTTGGCACTATCTGTTGGAATAAAATGTACTAAATTATTAAATCATTTGAGTTTAGTTTGTGAATTGAAACATAGATAAAGCTTAGAAGCTAAAAGTGCTACAAGGGTTTCAGAAGATTCGATTTCAATTCTTCATATTATAATGATTTCGAGTAAAACATATTATGGCAATAATAATTTTTACAAACTCTTAATGAACTTACTTCTGCTTTTACATCTTGAAAACATTCATGTCATTCTGTCAAAATTGGAAAACAAGGCATCCGTCAGTAGATAGAATACCGTACTGCTCTTTTTTGACATATTTATTTTTGTCTGCTTTTTTATGTATTGACAGATAGATTTAACATATTAGCATAGGCCTGCATACTAGCAAGAGACAATTTTTTTCTTACAGCAACCTATAGTAAAAAAGGAAACTAGGAAACACATTGTCTATCAGTTCTAACAAAAGTCTAAGGCTAGGCGTACACCGGTTAGTCAAGACAAGACAAGACGAGATTAGTCACGTTTAGTCACAGTACTTCACATGGTTGCTTATGAAGCAACACACACCGATTAGTCATTGCATTCATAAGCAATGAATGCTTCATAAGCTTATGATTGTGCTGCTTCATAAGCAACTATGTGAATTATTGTGACTAAACGTGACTAATCTCGTCTTGTCTTGTCTTGACTAACCGGTGTACGCCTAGCCTTACCCCAAAAATCGAAGAATGAGTTTGATATTCATATTGCACTGTCAATGTAAATATTAATATATGCATCTATTGAGTAATACAAAAATTAAAAAAATCTTTGCTATTCCAATATGGAGTTCATCTTAGGCTAGGCGTACACCGGTTAGTCAAGACAAGACAAGACGAGATTAGTCACAGTAATTCACATAGTTGCTTATGAAGCAGCACACACTGATGCAATGACTAATTGGTGTGTGTTGCTTCATAAGCAACTATGTGAAGTACTGTGACTAAACGTGACTAATCTCGTCTTGACTAACCGGTGTACGCCTAGCCTTACTGTAGCAAAGAAACAAAGCGGCGCTTTGCGCTGCACAGGGTTAACTCGTATTTTCATAATATTATATTTTATTATATTAATGTATTTATTTTAATTTGTTTAGATTTGCAATTTTCGAGCGACGAGGATTTGGAGGAGGTGGAGGGTGAAATGATTGAGCCGACGCCGGACGATGACAGTCAACAGGCAGCCATGGCCATGATGCAACTTGGCAACATCGCCTACTATCAGCATGACGTCACTGCCATGCCTCACCAACAAGGTATTGCTTGCTAATAATACCCCTGTAATAAACAGAATGCCTTGTTTACATTCGAATATGCCAGTCGATTGTGAATCAGATATTTGGATAGAATAGAATATTCACTTTATTCATGTAGATTACAAAGTATGTCGCTTAAATTCTAGGTCATGATAGTTATTACAATTAACGTCATTCAAAATAGTAATTACAGGTATCGGATTCACTGAACAAAACATAGAAAGAGATTTTAAATGAAAATATATAAGTAAGTTTAATTCTAGATTGTTGAAGTCTACTTGAGTTCTAGTTTATGATATATTTTATGCTGAAATGAACGTCATTGAAATAAAACTAATTGCAACATGCTTTCATCTACAGAAATATGGAGTTTGGACATATAAATGTCTATTCTTGGAGAAGGATATGCAAGGACATCCTTCCCATCAATTGGATAGAGAGAATACTCCAGGGGAATGTTTCAATCAAAAAGTTGAGAAAAATATAGGTAGAATCAAGGTAAATACAGGGTGTTTCAGAACTCCCTACCAATATTCTAGGGCATTGTTCCTGGGTAAAAACCATATCTAAATATCATATTTAAATTGTCCGGAAGTCCTTAGTTACTCACACAGCTGCCATTTTGTTTTTTTTTTTCACTTATTATTTTTTATCTCAATAATGGTGAAACATATGGAATTGAAACTTTGCACCAACATTTATGACAACTAGACAAAGCTACAAAAAAATTATGACAGTTTTTCAAATCCATAAAACAAAATGGCGGTCATTTAAAATTTTGTTTCTTGAATAACTCGGAAACCGTTGATATTACGAAAATTTTACTGGAAATTTAATTACAAATCGATTAAAACCTTATTTGTTAAGATTGGACCAATATTGACTGAGATATGGCTGGTTTAGTGATAGGTGACCGCTGGAGGCTGGTTGCAGTGCATCCTGGGCTTGCGGCTAAAGTCTACTACAACAATGCAACAGTCTCCGTCTGCTTTGCATGTTATTTTTATGTGATCTTGGATAATTTCGTGTGAAGTTTAAAGACAGTAAAAGGAGTGCAAGTAACCTCCAGCGGTCACCTATCACTAAAGCTGCCATATCTCAGTCAATATTGGTCCAATCTTAACAAATAAGGTTTCAATCGATTTGTAATTAAATTTACTAAAAAATGTTATTCCTATTAAAGGTAATTTTTAAATAATTCGGAAACTTGTTGTTGCCCGCCGTTTTGGAATATTTCGTCAGATAAGATTGCTTCATTTTTTTACAGCAGACCTTCATCTTGGCCTTGACCATAAAATAGGTGACTAGGGGGGGTAACCAAGCATTTTAGGACCAATGTTTACTGGAACGTTTTTCTTAATTTCAATGTCTGGAAACCGCTCACAAAGTTTGTCGGTCTATTTTAGAAACACCCTGTAGATAGGCAGAAATCAATCGATTAAATTTATGAATAGATTCACTATTACTCTATTACTCTACTTTATTATTACTTACTTTACTTTATTACTTTATTTTACTCTATTATCAATAGATTCACTATTACTTCAACTTGTCCATGTTTCCGATGATAATTTTCCAACAAACTAATTATTGTTTTCGTTTGCAGAGGAAAGCATGGACGTTGACCCGAACTACGACCCGTCGGACTTTCTGATGAAAGGCTTGCCGGCGGGGGCGGGGGGCCAGGGGGCGGCGGCCAATGAGGAAATTCACGACGATCTCAATGTGAGCGAGTCCGACGAGGAAGGAGGAGGAGGAGGGGGGTCGCTGCAGCAGGTCAACCTGGCAGCAGTGCCCTACAAACAGGAGGACGTCGAAGAGAAGGAGGAGGGCGATGGTTTGTGGTTCTAGAGACAAGAAAATGGCGGTAATACTCCGTTTTTATACCTTGCTTCAATGTTTATTTGAATTTGATTTTTAATATTTTGAAATATGTTGGGAGGTTTGTAGTTCTAGAAGACAGAAATGTCGATAATATTTTTATTTTGAGTTTTTTTTGTATTATTGTTAAGTTATTTTTTGTATCATCAGTAGGGGTTGAAAATTTAGTTTGAGCAATGGCCATCTTACAGTGTTCCAAAAAGTACGCACTTCGAAGTTTGATGGAGATTAATCTCTGAATGTAGGAAATATTTTTCCCTCAAAATATAATGTATTAGCACTACTGGATTCTCTATTAAGGCATTGTTGTTTTAGAATTTAAATGTTACAGATTCATGCCGAACTTTTTCAAACTTTACACAGTGTTTACAAAGTAGGTTCTAAAATATTCCTGGGAGAATTTCCAGCTTCCTAACCTTTTTAGAAACAAAATGGCGGCATATTGAAAGACGATACTTTAAAAACATTAAAAACTGTGGTTTTGGTTTTATAAAATATTTTTATTATTTACATCCTAGGCAAATTATTCTTAAATAAGAAGAACTAGGACATAGCCTAATGAAAAACATTAAAATCCGAAATAAATTCAAACTGTAACCCATCCACAGCAACACACTGATGTCAAACAACTACTAAATGACAACTTCATGGCTGGATTGGTCAGAAGTTGGCCACCCTGATCTAGAAATTGTAACTTTATGTACTTGAAAACAAGTTTATATCTATATCTTCAATAATGATGAGGAACTAAAACGATCAATAGAAGAGGAACTTCCGAATGCGGAGTCGAAGAGCTAAATCATTTATTAAGCGCTGTTATCAGTGTGTTGCTGTGGATGGGTTTGTTTGACTAATTTTGGACTTCAAGGTTTTTTTATTAGGCTATGTTCTAGTTTTTCTTTATTTGAGTCATATTGCCCAAGAATGTAACAATAAAAATATTTTATAAAACCAGAAACCTTCTTTAATGTTTTCGAGTATCGTTTTTCAATAAGCCGCCATTTTGTTTCTTCTACAAATGTTAGGGAGCTGAAATTCTCCCAGAATATTTTTAGAACCTAAACAAACTGTGTGAAGTTTAAAAGTTCGGTGCATGAATGGGCACGTAATATAAAATCAAACATTTAAACCTCTTCGTGGGACACCCGGTATATCGCTTACATGTATGTACCATTGCTTTCTCAGTATTCATTTGCATCTGTAGTGTCAGTTCATGTTCGGCTAAGGTTTTTTCCTAATTATGAACGTTTTTCTACCACTCAAAGTTATTATGCATATAAATCTTACGAACGAGTGAAGGACACGTTTCAGTAAAAGACAAAATACTTCAGAATCGAGGTATTCGTACTGGAACTTGTGTTTGTCTTGTTCGCAAGATTAATAATATTTCAAGACTGCTCTCGGATGGGTGACCGATACAAAAAATAAGGCGAGGTGGAACCTACCCGTAAGGGTCTCCCCACCGATAAAAAGCCATACGATAAAAAAAATTATAATAATTCCTAATAACTCTCAATAATAAACAAACGTTCATCCTTTGGAAAAACCATGTACAGACACTACAGATACAAATGGATACTGGCAAAGCACTGATACATCTAGGTGATGTGCAATACTGTAATAAAAAGTACAGTAGAGCTAATACATTATATTTTGAGGAAAAATATCTCAATGCAAAATCATTCTCCCTCAATCTTGAAATGTGTCCTTTTCGATTTTAAAGTATTTTTTTTATTGTTGTCAATTTTTTGTATCGTGTTGAAGATCGTTTAGTTTGATTATTGTCCATCTATTACGCCGCAAGAAACATTTGAAATTAGTTCCCGAATCAGTTGCAAATGACTAGTGAAGGGAAAAATCTTAACATTCTATTCTTTTGTAAATTCTCTTCAGCCCTGTAGGTACTATAGATTTTCAACAAACATGTAAAGACCCGAAAGTTGAATTCCTATTCCTATTCATCCTCATTCGACTATATTTCTAAATTGTAAATAGAGGTGTGTACTTTTAAAAAGTATCTCACCACTCATCGATTGTAAAATATTATCTTCGATAATGTATTGGTTCAAAATGTAGAAATTGTACAGTAATTAAATGATGATATTATTCTTATTTTATTTGAGGATATGTTTTAAGAGAAGTGTTGATGATGTTTAGAATATTTTGCTTTATATTCAGTTGCAATGTTAATAAAGTACAAAGTTATCAAGAAGAAAGTAATGTAGAAAGAGTGTAGTAATTTTTAGAAAATTGTATAAACTAGTTATTCTGTGAACAGCGGTTCCACTTACTCTACCCAGGACTACTGTCAACAGATAAAATGCTGCATTTTTCTGCTCTTGCATTTCTATTCTATGCAAGGAAAAGCGCAATAACTGATATTTTTTTATTATTCACACATGAATTGAATATTTTAAATTTTGTTGTATCTATTGATATAGACTGACTGGCCTACATTTACTGATTCTGGAATCTTGAATTCATCTAAAGTATTCTCAACCGCATTAGGACCATTATCAATATTATTAATAAAAATGTTATCATGATTGTATTGATTGCTCTGTTAAACTGTCGCGAAATATAATTTGGTTAAAATCATTAGTTGCTTATTTTGGTTTCGTATTACCTTTTTAATGTATATTGTCGGTAGGTACAATATTTTAGAAGACATATACTTGTCCTCGTTTAGGCGAAAGCCATAGAAATACCCCTTCTGGAGCCCATAACTCCTGACCCCTTCAAATGTTTGAATGCCCATAACTCCTGAACGGGAGCGAATTTTCAAAATCTGAGCACATATTCTTGTTCCCCTCATCAAGTACTACAAGATTGCAAATTTTAAGCGAATTCTATTTTTTGAAAAATTTTGCTAAAAACCATGATGTATACATCATGCTTCATTTTGGTGAAAAATATAAAAATCGCTCAAACTCGGGTGGATGATAGTCCTTGAAGAGAGGAACAAGAATATGTAATTAGATTTGCGAAATTAGCCCCCGTTCAGGAGATATACTAATTTTTATAAGCCATAAAAATACCTCTTCTGGAGCAGCAAAATTAAAATGTTTGGATGCCCATAACTCCTGAACAGGGGCGAATTTTCAAAATCTGAGCACATATTCTTGTTCCCCTTCAAGTACTACAAGATTGCAAATTTTAAGCGAATTCTATTTTTGAAAAAAATAACATCATGCTTCATTTTGGTGAAAAATATAAAAATCGCTCAAACTGGTGGATGATAGTCCTTGAAGAGGAACAAGAATATGTAATTAGATTTGCGAAATTAGCCCCGTTCAGGAGATACTAATTTTATAAGCCATAAAATACCTCTTCTGGAGCAGCAAAATTAAAATGTTTGGATGCCCATAACTCCTGAACGGGGGCGAATTTTCAAAATCTGAGCACATATTCTTGTTCCCCTTCAAGTACTACAAGATTGCAAATTTTAAGCGAATTCTATTTTTGAAAATTTCGCTAAAAACCATGATGTATACATCATGCTTCATTTTGGTGAAAAATATAAAATCGCTCAAACTCAGGTGGATGATAGTCCTTGAAGAGAGGAACAAGAATATGTAATTAGATTTGCGAAATTAGCCCCGTTCAGGAGATATACTAATTTTTATAAGCCATAAAAATACCTCTTCTGGAGCAGCAAAATTAAAATGTTTGGATGCCCATAACTCCTGAACGGGGCGAATTTTCAAAATCTGAGCACATATTCTTGTTCCCCTCTTCAAGTACTACAAGATTGCAAATTTTAAGCGAATTCTATTTTTGAAAAATTTCGCTAAAAACCATGATGTATACATCATGCTTCATTTTGGTGAAAAATATAAAATCGCTCAAACTGGTGGATGATAGTCCTTGAAGAGAGGAACAAGAATATGTAATTAGATTTGCGAAATTAGCCCCGTTCAGGAGATATACTAATTTTTATAAGCCATAAAAATACCTCTTCTGGAGCAGCAAAATTAAAATGTTTGGATGCCCATAACTCCTGAACGGGGCGAATTTTCAAAATCTGAGCACATATTCTTGTTCCCTCTTCAAGTACTACAAGATTGCAAATTTTAAGCGAATTCTATTTTTGAAAAATTAAAAACCATGATGTATACATCATGCTTCATTTTGGTGAAAAATATAAAAATCGCTCAAACTCAGGTGGATGATAGTCCTTGAAGAGAGGAACAAGAATATGTAATTAGATTTGAAATTAGCCCCGTTCAGGAGATATACTAATTTTATAAGCCATAAAAATACCTCTTCTGGAGCAGCAAAATTAAAATGTTTGGATGCCCATAACTCCTGAACGGGGGCGAATTTTCAAAATCTGAGCACATATTCTTGTTCCCTTCAAGTACTACAAGATTGCAAATTTTAAGCGAATTCTATTTTTGAAAAATTTCGCTAAAACCATGATGTATACATCATGCTTCATTTTGGTGAAAAATATAAAATCGCTCAAACTCAGGTGGATGATAGTCCTTGAAGAGAGGAACAAGAATATGTAATTAGATTTGAAATTAGCCCCGTTCAGGAGATATACTAATTTTATAAGCCATAAAAAATACCTCTTCTGGAGCAGCAAAATTAAAATGTTTGGATGCCCATAACTCCTGAACGGGGCGAATTTTCAAAATCTGAGCACATATTCTTGTTCCCCTTCAAGTACTACAAGATTGCAAATTTTAAGCGAATTCTATTTTTGAAAAATTTCGCTAAAACCATGATGTATACATCATGCTTCATTTTGGTGAAAAATATAAAAATCGCTCAAACTCGGTGGATGATAGTCCTTGAAGAGAGGAACAAGAATATGTAATTAGATTTGTGAAATTAGCCCCGTTCAGGAGATATACTAATTTTATAAGCCATAAAAATACCTCTTCTGGAGCAGCAAAATTAAAATGTTTGGATGCCCATAACTCCTGAACGGGGCGAATTTTCAAAATCTGAGCACATATTCTTGTTCCCCTCTTCAAGTACTACAAGATTGCAAATTTTAAGCGAATTCTATTTTTGAAAAATTTGCTAAAAACCATGATGTATACATCATCATGCTTCATTTTGGTGAAAAATATAAAAATCGCTCAAACTGGTGGATGATAGTCCTTGAAGAGAGGAACAAGAATATGTAATTAGATTTGCGAAATTAGCCCCGTTCAGGAGATATACTAATTTTATAAGCCATAAAAATACCTCTTCTGGAGCAGCAAAATTAAAATGTTTGGATGCCCATAACTCCTGAACGGGGCGAATTTTCAAAATCTGAGCACATATTCTTGTTCCCCTCTTCAAGTACTACAAGATTGCAAATTTTAAGGAATTCTATTTTTGAAAAATTTCGCTAAAACCATGATGTATACATCATGCTTCATTTTGGTGAAAAATATAAAAATCGCTCAAACTCGGTGGATGATAGTCCTTGAAGAGAGGAACAAGAATATGTAATTAGATTTGCGAAATTAGCCCCGTTCAGGAGATATACTAATTTTTATAAGCCATAAAAATACCTCTTCTGGAGCAGCAAAATTAAAATGTTTGGATGCCCATAACTCCTGAACGGGGCGAATTTTCAAAATCTGAGCACATATTCTTGTTCCCCTCTTCAAGTACTACAAGATTGCAAATTTTAAGCGAATTCTATTTTTGAAAAATTTCGCTAAAAACCATGATGTATACATCATGCTTCATTTTGGTGAAAAATATAAAAATCGCTCAAACTCAGGTGGATGATAGTCCTTGAAGAGAGGAACAAGAATATGTAATTAGATTTGCGAAATTAGCCCCGTTCAGGAGATATACTAATTTTTATAAGCCATAAAAATACCTCTTCTGGAGCAGCAAAATTAAAATGTTTGGATGCCCATAACTCCTGAACGGGGCGAATTTTCAAAATCTGAGCACATATTCTTGTTCCCCTTCAAGTACTACAAGATTGCAAATTTTAAGCGAATTCTATTTTTGAAAAATTCGCTAAAAACCATGATGTATACATCATGCTTCATTTTGGTGACAAATATAAAATCGCTCAAACTCGGTGGATGATAGTCCTTGAAGAGAGGAACAAGAATATGTAATTAGATTTGCGAAATTAGCCCCGTTCAGGAGATATACTAATTTTTATAAGCCATAAAAATACCTCTTCTGGAGCAGCAAAATTAAAATGTTTGGATGCCCATAACTCCTGAACAGGGGCGAATTTTCAAAATCTGAGCACATATTCTTGTTCCCCTCTTCAAGTACTACAAGATTGCAAATTTTAAGCGAATTCTATTTTTGAAAAATTTCGCTAAAAACCATGATGTATACATCATGCTTCATTTGGTGAAAAATATAAAAATCGCTCAAACTCGGTGGATGATAGTCCTTGAAGAGAGGAACAAGAATATGTAATTAGATTTGCGAAATTAGCCCCGTTCAGGAGATATACTAATTTTATAAGCCATAAAATACCTCTTCTGGAGCAGCAAAATTAAAATGTTTGGATGCCCATAACTCCTGAACGGGGGCGAATTTTCAAAATCTGAGCACATATTCTTGTTCCCCTCTTCAAGTACTACAAGATTGCAAATTTTAAGCGAATTCTATTTTTTGAAAAATTTCGCTAAAAACCATGATGCTTCATTGATACATTGATACATCATGCTTCATTTTGGTGAAAAATATAAAAATCGCTCAAACTCGGGTGGATGATAGTCCTTGAAGAGAGGAACAAGAATATGTAATTAGATTTGCGAAATCAGCCCCCGTTCAGGAGATATACTAATTTTTATAAGCCATAAAAATACCTCTTCTGGAGCAGCAAAATTAAAATGTTTGGATGCCCATAACTCCTGAACGGGGGCGAATTTTCAAAATCTGAGCACATATTCTTGTTCTTCTCTTCAAGTACTACAAGATTGCAAATTTTAAGCGAATTCTATTTTTGAAAAATTTCGCTAAAACCATGATGTATACATCATGCTTCATTTTGGTGAAAATATAAAATCGCTCAAACGCGGGTGGATGACGGCCCTTGAAGAGAGGAACAAGAATATGTAATTAGATTTGCGAAATTAGCCCCGTTCAGGAGATATACTAATTTTTATAAGCCATAAAATACCTCTTCTGGAGCAGCAAAATTAAAATGTTTGGATGCCCATAACTCCTGAACGGGGGCGAATTTTCAAAATCTGAGCACATATTCTTGTTCCCTTCAAGTACTACAAGATTGCAAATTTTAAGCGAATTCTATTTTTGAAAAATTTCGCTAAAAACCATGATGTATACATCATGCTTCATTTTGGTGAAAAATATAAAAATCGCTCAAACTCGGTGGATGATAGTCCTTGAAGAGAGGAACAAGAATATGTAATTAGATTTGCGAAATTAGCCCCGTTCAGGAGATATACTAATTTTATAAGCCATAAAAATACCTCTTCTGGAGCAGCAAAATTAAAATGTTTGGATGCCCATAACTCCTGAACGGGGCGAATTTTCAAAATCTGAGCACATATTCTTGTGCCGCTCTTCAAGTACTACAAGACTGCAAATTTTATGCGGATTCTATTTGTTGAATAATTTCTCTAAAAACCATGATGTACCTATACATTATGCTTCATTTTGGTGAAAGATATAAAAATCGCTCAAACTGGTGGAAGCTAGACCTTGAAGAGACGAACAAGAATATGTAATTAGATTTGCGAAATTAGCCCCCGTTCAGGAGATATACTAATTTTTATAAGCCATAAAAATACCTCTTCTGGAGCAGCAAAATTAAAATGTTTGGATGCCCATAACTCCTGAACGGGGGCGAATTTTCAAAATCTGAGCACATATTCTTGATCCCCTTCAAGTACTACAAGATTGCAAATTTTAAGCGAATTCTATTTTTGAAAAATTTCTAAAACCATGATGTATACATCATGCTTCATTTTGGTGAAAAATATAAAAATCGCTCAAACTCGGTGGATGATAGTCCTTGAAGAGAGGAACAAGAATATGTTATTAGATTTGCGAAATTAGCCCCCGTTCAGGAGATATACTAATTTTATAAGCCATAAAAATACCTCTTCTGGAGCAGCAAAATTAAAATGTTTGGATGCCCATAACTCCTGAACGGGGCGAATTTTCAAAATCTGAGCACATATTCTTGTTCCTCTTCAAGTACTACAAGATTGCAAATTTTAAGCGAATTCTATTTTTGAAAAATTTCGCTAAAAACCATGATGTATACATCATGCTTCATTTTGGTGAAAATATAAAAATCGCTCAAACTCGGGTGGATGATAGTCCTTGAAGAGAGGAACAAGAATATGTAATTAGATTTGCGAAATTAGCCCCGTTCAGGAGATATACTAATTTTATAAGCCATAAAAATACCTCTTCTGGAGCAGCAAAATTAAAATGTTTGGATGCCCATAACTCCTGAACGGGGCGAATTTTCAAAATCTGAGCACATATTCTTGTTCCCCTTCAAGTACTACAAGATTGCAAATTTTAAGCGACTTCTATTTTTTGAAAAATTTCGCTAAAAACCATGATGTATACATCATGCTTCATTTTGGTGAAAAATATAAAAATCGCTCAAACTCGGTGGATGATAGTCCTTGAAGAGAGGAACAAGAATATGTAATTAGATTTGCGAAATTAGCCCCGTTCAGGAGATATACTAATTTTATAAGCCATAAAAATACCTCTTCTGGAGCAGCAAAATTAAAATGTTTGGATGCCCATAACTCCTGAACGGGGCGAATTTTCAAAATCTGAGCACATATTCTTGTTCCCCTTCAAGTACTACAAGATTGCAAATTTTAAGCGAATTCTATTTTTGAAAAATTTCGCTAAAAACCATGATGTATACATCATGCTTCATTTTGGTGAAAAATAAAAAAATCGCTCAAACTCAGGTGGATGATAGTCCTTGAAGAGAGGAACAAGAATATGTAATTAGATTTGCGAAATTAGCCCCGTTCAGGAGATATACTAATTTTTATAAGCCATAAAATACCTCTTCTGGAGCAGCAAAATTAAAATGTTTGGATGCCCATAACTCCTGAACGGGGGCGAATTTTCAAAATCTGAGCACATATTCTTGTTCCCCTTCAAGTACTACAAGATTGCAAATTTTAAGCGAATTCTATTTTTGAAAAATTTCGCTAAAAACCATGATGTATACATCATGCTTCATTTTGGTGAAAAATATAAAAATCGCTCAAACTCGGGTGGATGATAGTCCTTGAAGAGAGGAACAAGAATATGTAATTAGATTTGCGAAATTAGCCCCGTTCAGGAGATATACTAATTTTATAAGCCATAAAAATACCTCTTCTGGAGCAGCAAAATTAAAATGTTTGGATGCCCATAACTCCTGAACAGGGGCGAATTTTCAAAATCTGAGCACATATTCTTGTTCCCCTCTTCAAGTACTACAAGATTGCAAATTTTAAGCGAATTCTATTTTTGAAAAATTTCGCTAAAAACCATGATGTATACATCATGCTTCATTTTGGTGAAAAATATAAAAATCGCTCAAACTGGGTGGATGATAGTCCTGAAGAGAGGAACAAGAATATGTAATTAGATTTGCGAAATTAGCCCCGTTCAGGAGATATACTAATTTTTATAAGCCATAAAATACCTCTTCTGGAGCAGCAAAATTAAAATGTTTGGATGCCCATAACTCCTGAACGGGGCGAATTTTCAAAATCTGAGCACATATTCTTGTTCCCCTCTTCAAGTACTACAAGATTGCAAATTTTAAGCGAATTCTATTTTTGAAAAATTTCGCTAAAAACCATGATGTATACATCATGCTTCATTTTGGTGAAAAATATAAAAATCGCTCAAACTCGGTGGATGATAGTCCTTGAAGAGAGGAACAAGAATATGTAATTAGATTTGCGAAATTAGCCCCGTTCAGGAGATATACTAATTTTTATAAGCCATAAAAATACCTCTTCTGGAGCAGCAAAATTAAAATGTTTGGATGCCCATAACTCCTGAACGGGGCGAATTTTCAAAATCTGAGCACATATTCTTGTTCCCCTCTTCAAGTACTACAAGATTGCAAATTTTAAGCGAATTCTATTTTTGAAAAATTTCGCTAAAACCATGATGTATACATCATGCTTCATTTTGGTGAAAAATATAAAAATCGCTCAAACTCGGTGGATGATAGTCCTTGAAGAGAGGAACAAGAATATGTAATTAGATTTGCGAAATTAGCCCCGTTCAGGAGATATACTAATTTTTATAAGCCATAAAATACCTCTTCTGGAGCAGCAAAATTAAAATGTTTGGATGCCCATAACTCCTGAACAGGGGCGAATTTTCAAAATCTGAGCACATATTCTTGTTCCCTCTTCAAGTACTACAAGATTGCAAATTTTAAGCGAATTCTATTTTTGAAAAATTTCGCTAAAAACCATGATGTATACATCATGCTTCATTTTGGTGAAAAATATAAAATCGCTCAAACTCGGGTGGATGATAGTCCTTGAAGAGGAACAAGAATATGTAATTAGATTTGCGAAATTAGCCCCGTTCAGGAGATATACTAATTTTATAAGCCATAAAAATACCTCTTCTGGAGCAGCAAAATTAAAATGTTTGGATGCCCATAACTCCTGAACGGGGCGAATTTTCAAAATCTGAGCACATATTCTTGTTCCCTTCAAGTACTACAAGATTGCAAATTTTAAGCGAATTCTATTTTTGAAAAATTTCGCTAAAAACCATGATGTATACATCATGCTTCATTTTGGTGAAAAATATAAAAATCGCTCAAACTGGTGGATGATAGTCCTTGAAGAGAGGAACAAGAATATGTAATTAGATTTGCGAAATTAGCCCCGTTCAGGAGATATACTAATTTTTATAAGCCATAAAAATACCTCTTCTGGAGCAGCAAAATTAAAATGTTTGGATGCCCATAACTCCTGAACGGGGGCGAATTTTCAAAATCTGAGCACATATTCTTGTTCCCCTTCAAGTACTACAAGATTGCAAATTTTAAGCGAATTCTATTTTTGAAAAATTTCGCTAAAAACCATGATGTATACATCATGCTTCATTTTGGTGAAAAATATAAAATCGCTCAAACTGGTGGATGATAGTCCTTGAAGAGAGGAACAAGAATATGTAATTAGATTTGCGAAATTAGCCCCGTTCAGGAGATATACTAATTTTATAAGCCATAAAATACCTCTTCTGGAGCAGCAAAATTAAAATGTTTGGATGCCCATAACTCCTGAACGGGGGCGAATTTTCAAAATCTGAGCACATATTCTTGTTCCCCTCTTCAAGTACTACAAGATTGCAAATTTTAAGCGAATTCTATTTTTGAAAAATTTCGCTAAAACCATGATGTATACATCATGCTTCATTTTGGTGAAAAATATAAAATCGCTCAAACTCGGTGGATGATAGTCCTTGAAGAGAGGAACAAGAATATGTAATTAGATTTGCGAAATTAGCCCCGTTCAGGAGATATACTAATTTTATAAGCCATAAAAATACCTCTTCTGGAGCAGCAAAATTAAAATGTTTGGATGCCCATAACTCCTGAACAGGGGCGAATTTTCAAAATCTGAGCACATATTCTTGTTCCCTTCAAGTACTACAAGATTGCAAATTTTAAGCGAATTCTATTTTTGAAAAATTTCGCTAAAAACCATGATGTATACATCATGCTTCATTTTGGTGAAAAATATAAAAATCGCTCAAACTCAGGTGGATGATAGTCCTTGAAGAGAGGAACAAGAATATGTAATTAGATTTGCGAAATTAGCCCCGTTCAGGAGATATACTAATTTTTATAAGCCATAAAAATACCTCTTCTGGAGCAGCAAAATTAAAATGTTTGGATGCCCATAACTCCTGAACAGGGGCGAATTTTCAAAATCTGAGCACATATTCTTGTTCCCTCTTCAAGTACTACAAGATTGCAAATTTTAAGCGAATTCTATTTTTGAAAAATTTCGCTAAAAACCATGATGTATACATCATGCTTCATTTAATTGAAAATATAAAAATCGCTCAAACTCGGTGGATGATAGTCCTTGAAGAGAGGAACAAGAATATGTAATTAGATTTGCGAAATTAGCCCCGTTCAGGAGATATACTAATTTTTATAAGCCATAAAAATACCTCTTCTGGAGCAGCAAAATTAAAATGTTTGGATGCCCATAACTCCTGAACAGGGCGAATTTTCAAAATCTGAGCACATATTCTTGTTCCCCTTCAAGTACTACAAGATTGCAAATTTTAAGCGAATTCTATTTTTGAAAAATTTCGCTAAAAACCATGATGTATACATCATGCTTCATTTTGGTGAAAATATAAAAATCGCTCAAACTCAGGTGGATGATAGTCCTTGAAGAGAGGAACAAGAATATGTAATTAGATTTGCGAAATTAGCCCCGTTCAGGAGATATACTAATTTTATAAGCCATAAAATACCTCTTCTGGAGCAGCAAAATTAAAATGTTTGGATGCCCATAACTCCTGAACAGGGGCGAATTTCAAAATCTGAGCACATATTCTTGTACCCCTCTTCAAGTACTACAAGATTGCAAATTTTAAGCGAATTCTATTTTTGAAAAATTTCGCTAAAACCATGATGTATACATCATGCTTCATTTTGGTGAAAAATATAAAAATCGCTCAAACTCGGGTGGATGATAGTCCTTGAAGAGAGGAACAAGAATATGTAATTAGATTTGCGAAATTAGCCCCGTTCAGGAGATATACTAATTTTTATAAGCCATAAAAATACCTCTTCTGGAGCAACAAAATTAAAATGTTTGGATGCCCATAACTCCTGAACGGGGGCGAATTTTCAAAATCTGAGCACATCTTCTTGTTCCCCACTGCAAGTACTACAAGATTGCAAATTTTAAGCGAATTCTATTTTTGAAAAATTTCTAAAACCATGATGTATACATCATGCTTCATTTTGGTGAAAAATATAAAATAGCTCAAACTCGGGTGGATGATAGTCCTTGAAGAGAGGAACAAGAATATGTAATTAGCTGTGCGACAGCAGCCCCCGTTCAGGAGATATACTAATTTTTATAGCCATAAAAATACCTCTTCTGGAGCAGCAAAATTAAAATGTTTGGATGCCCATAACTCCTGAACGGGGCGAATTTTCAAAATCTGAGCACATATTCTTGTTCCCTCTTCAAGTACTACAAGATTGCAAATTTTAAGCAATTCTATTTTTGAAAAATTTCGCTAAAAACCATGATGTATACATCATGCTTCATTTTGGTGAAAAATATAAAAATCGCTCAAACTCGGGTGGATGATAGTCCTTGAAGAGAGGAACAAGAATATGTAATTAGATTTGCGAAATTAGCCCCCGTTCAGGAGATATACTAATTTTTATAAGCCATAAAAATACCTCTTCTGGAGCAGCAAAATTAAAATGTTTGGATGCCCATAACTCCTGAACGGGGGCGAATTTTCAAAATCTGAGCACATATTCTTGTTCCCCTCTTCAAGTACTACAAGATTGCAAATTTTAAGCGAATTCTATTTTTGAAAAATTTCTAAAAACCTTGATGTATACATCATGCTTCATTTTGGCGAAAAACATAAAAATCGATCAAATTCAGGTGGAAGAAAGCCCTTGAAGAGAGGAACAAGAATATGTAATTAGATTTGCGAAATTAGCCCCCGTTCAGGAGATATACTAATTTTTATAAGCCATAAAAATACCTCTTCTGGAGCAGCAAAATTAAAATGTTTGGATGCCCATAACTCCTGAACGGGGGCGAATTTTCAAAATCTGAGCACATATTCTTGTTCTTCTCTTCAAGTACTACAAGATTGCAAATTTTAAGCGAATTCTATTTTTTGAAAAATTTCGCTAAAAACCATGATGTATACATCATGCTTCATTTTGGTGAAAAATATAAAAATCGCTCAAACTCGGGTGGATGATAGTCCTTGAAGAGAGGAACAAGAATATGTAATTAGATTTGCGAAATCAGCCCCCGTTCAGGAGATATACTAATTTTTATAAGCCATAAAAATACCTCTTCTGGAGCAGCAAAATTAAAATGTTTGGATGCCCATAACTCCTGAACGGGGGCGAATTTTCAAAATCTGAGCACATATTCTTGTTCTTCTCTTCAAGTACTACAAGATTGCAAATTTTAAGCGAATTCTATTTTGAAAAATTTCGCTAAAACCATGATGTATACATCATGCTTCATTTTGGTGAAAAATATAAAAATCGCTCAAACTGGTGGATGATAGTCCTGAAGAGAGGAACAAGAATATGTAATTAGATTTGCGAAATTAGCCCCCGTTCAGGAGATATACTAATTTTATAAGCCATAAAATACCTCTTCTGGAGCAGCAAAATTAAAATGTTTGGATGCCCATAACTCCTGAACGGGGCGAATTTTCAAAATCTGAGCACATATTCTTGTTCCCCTTCAAGTACTACAAGATTGCAAATTTTAAGCGAATTCTATTTTTGAAAAATTTCGCTAAAAACCATGATGTATACATCATGCTTCATTCTGGTGAAAAATATAAAAATCGCTCAAACTCGGGTGGATGATAGTCCTTGAAGAGAGGAACAAGAATATGTAATTAGATTTGCGAAATTAGCCCCCGTTCAGGAGATATACTAATTTTTATAAGCCATAAAAATACCTCTTCTGGAGCAGCAAAATTAAAATGTTTGGATGCCCATAACTCCTGAACGGGGCGAATTTTCAAAATCTGAGCACATATTCTTGTTCCCCTTCAAGTACTACAAGATTGCAAATTTTAAGCGAATTCTATTTTTTGAAAAGTTTCGCTAAAGAGCATGATGTATACATCATGCTTCATTTTGGTGAAAAATATAAAATCGCTCAAACTCGGTGGATGATAGTCCTTGAAGAGAGGAACAAGAATATGTAATTAGATTTGTGAAATTAGCCCCGTTCAGGAGATATACTAATTTTATAAGCCATAGAAATACCCCTTCTGGAGCAGCAAAATTAAAATGTTTGGATGCTCATAACTCCTGAACGGGAGCGAATTTTCAAAATCTGAGCACATATTCTTGTTCCCCTCTTCAAGTACTACAAGATTGCTAATTTTAAGCAAATTCTATTTTTTGAAAAATTGTGCTAAAACCCATGATGTAAACGTGATGCGACATCATGGTGGAAAATATACAATCCGCTCAAACTCGGGTGGATGATAGTCCTTGAAGAGAGGAACAAGAATATGTAATTAGATTTGCGAAATTAGCCCCCGTTCAGGAGATATACTAATTTTATAAGCCATAAAAATACCTCTTCTGGAGCAGCAAAATTAAAATGTTTGGATGCCCATAACTTCTGAACAGGGGCGAATTTTCAAAATCTGAGCACATATTCTTGTTCCCCTTCAAGTACTACAAGATTGCAAATTTTAAGCGAATTCTATTTTTGAAAAATTTCGCTAAAAACCATGATGTATACATCATGCTTCATTTTGGTGAAAAATATAAAAATCGCTCAAACTGGGTGGATGATAGTCCTTGAAGAGAGGAACAAGAATATGTAATTAGATTTGCGAAATTAGCCCCCGTTCAGGAGATATACTAATTTTTATAAGCCATAAAAATACCTCTTCTGGAGCAGCAAAATTAAAATGTTTGGACCCCCATAACTCCTGAACGGGGGCGAATTTTCAAAATCTGAGCACATATTCTTGTCCCCCTCTTCAAGTACTACAAGATTGCAAATTTTAAGCGAATTCTATTTTTGAAAAATTCGCTAAAAACCATGATGTATACATCATGCTTCATTTTGGTGAAAAATATAAAATCGCTCAAACTCGGTGGATGATAGTCCTTGAAGAGAGGAACACTATTATGAAATTAGATTTGTGAAATAAGTCGCCGTTGAGGAGATGTATTAAGTTTTATAAGCCATAAAAATACCTCTTCTGGAGCAGCAAAATTAAAATGTTTGGATGCCCATAACTCCTGAACGGGGGCGAATTTCAAAATCTGAGCACATATTCTTGTTCCCCTCTTCAAGTACTACAAGATTGCAAATTTTAAGCGAATTCTATTTTTGAAAAATTTCGCTAAAAACCATGATGTATACATCATGCTTCATTTTGGTGAAAAATATAAAAAATCGCTCAAACTCGGGTGGATGATAGTCCTTGAAGAGAGGAACAAGAATATGTAATTAGATTTATGAAATTAGCCCCGTTCAGGAGATATACTAATTTTATAAGCCATAAAAATACCTCTTCTGGAGCAGCAAAATTAAAATGTTTGGATGCCCATAACTCCTGAACGGGGGCGAATTTTCAAAATCTGAGCACATATTCTTGTTCCCTTCAAGATACTACAAGATTGCAAATTTTAAGCGAATTCTATTTTTTGAAAAATTTCATAAAAACCATGATGTATATACATCATGCTTCATTTTAGTGAAAATATAAAAATCGCTCAAACTCAGGTGGATGATGGTCCTTGAAGAGAGGAACAAGAATATGTAATTAGATTTGCGAAATCAGCCTCGTTCAGGAGATATACTAATTTTTATAAGCCATAAAATACCTCTTCTGGAGCAACAAAATTAAAATGTTTGGATGCCCATAACTCCTGAACAGGGCGAATTTTCAAAATCCGAGAACGTATTCTTGTTCTCTTCAAGTACTACAAGATTGCAAATTTTAAGCGAATTCTATTTTTTGAAAAATTTCGCTAAAAACCATGATGTATACATCATGCTTCATTTTGGTGAAAATATAAAATCGCTCAAACTGGTGGATGATAGTCCTTGAAGAGAGGAACAAGAATATGTAATTAGATTTGAAATCAGCCCCGTTCAGGAGATATACTAATTTTTATAAGCCATAAAAATACCTCTTCTGGAGCAGCAAAATTAAAATGTTTGGATGCCCATAACTCCTGAACGGGAGCGAATTTTTAAAATCCGAGAACGTATTCATGTTCCGCTCTTCAAGAACTACAAGATTGCAAATTTTAAGCGAATTCTATTTTTGAAAAATTTCTAAAACCATGATGTATACATCATGGCTTCATTTTGGTGAAAATATAAAAATCGCTCAAACTCAGGTGGATGATAGTCCTTGAAGAGAGGAACAAGAATATGTAATTAGATTTGCGAAATTAGCCGTTCAGGAGATATACTAATTTTTATAAGCCATAAAATACCTCTTCTGGAGCAACAAAATTAAAATGTTTGGATGCCATAACTCCTGAACGGGGCGAATTTTCAAAATCTGAGCACATATTCTTGTTCCCCTTCAAATACTACAAGATTACAAATTTTAAGCGAATTCTATTTTTGAAAAATTTCGTTAAAACCATGATGTATACATCATGCTTCATTTTGGTGAAAATATAAAAATCGCTCAAACTTGGGTGGATGATAGTCCTTAGAGAGGAACAAGAATATGTAATTAGATTTGCGAAATCAGCCACGTTCAGTAGATATACTAATTTTTATAAGCCAACAAAATACCTCTTCTGGAGCAACCAAACAGTGGCGGTCCCTAGGCTTTGTGGGGCCCTGGACAATTGACTGGCGGGCCCCACTTATGGAGAGAGGTGGTGGGGGGAGTTTTTGGGGTTCCTTTGTCAGCTTCAATAATAAATGAAGTAGCAGGTGGCTAATCATGCAGTTTTTAAGAAATTATTCTATATACTACAGTATGAGTTGGAGTTGATTAGATAAAAGATAATAGGTACAATCCACTCTCAATATTTTAAAACTGAAGAATTTTTTGGAAAATTTCTTTTGAAATCATCATGACATAATATTAGTAGCTAACACAATCAGGGCGTAGATTACCCTCAGGCACTTGCCTTTGGGGCGGCACGATCCTAGGGGGCGGCATGGCTCTCGGGAGCTAGGATTGGTTTATATTTATAAATTTTTCGTTTTATCCAAAGATTTAAGAAAATTTTCAAATTGGAAGCTACCCTAGAATTATTAGAAGTGAGTTTATTTGAGCAGTTTTGTAATTCGATAGATTGTTTTGTTATTTGATAATTTTTAAAAATTTTTTGGACATCTGCATCTGCGCAATAGGAATATTCCACTTATTCTAATCATAAAAAATGAATTATTTTTTGCGAATATTGATCAAGATTTTTCTTGTGTTCAATTTTCATGTTTCAAGATCAGTTTCTTATCATAGTACAGTAGTATAGTAACTTCATGTAAATAGTTTTGTATCTTATTCAGTATTATTATGATTTTCACACTATTTGATGGTACTAGCCTGCATTGGTAAGTACCAAATCAATAATATAGTGCATTACGATATTGTTGGACTGCAGTATGGGCACCTACAGATCAAAATAACCCGGAATAATCAAATCATGGAAAAAACAGAATAAGTTTTCATTAATACTAAAATTAAAAATTCTAAATTTTTTTCTAAAAATAAAAAATTATTTTAATTTTTTTTAATTCAATAACAATTTACTAATAAGTTTATCTAGATGATTTGCTTGTATCTTCTTCAGTCTAAGATTTTAAGAAATTTGCTGATTGAACACTATTCAATGTATGTATTGTGCAGTTTGATGAATAAAGGAATTATGAAATGAAAATGAAATGAAATAATACACCCAGATAAGTGCCAACTAGGTTTAAAGTTTGATATTGTAGTTGTAAATTCTGTTTCTAACAACTGGAAATATCCCAAATAGATCTAAATTCATAAAAAAAAAACTAAATATTTTTGTGATTGTTAGACAAGTTTATTTATAGGTTTCATTTTTTTTCGTGTGAGTTATTTTTACTTCAGATGAGCATAGACATTTTAAAAATATAATAAAATCTAAAAAGTAAACTGATTGTTTTATTAAAACCACATCATTATTGACTGGTAAATGTGGTAGGTATTTATTTTCACAATAAATAATATAATATACTTGTATACATTATCTATATATATATATATATATATATATATATATATATATATATATATATTAACCTAACTCTAATATATATATATATATATATCATGAAATGAAAATGAAATGAAATAATAACCATTGGTCCACGTACCAACTATATATATATATATATATATATATTATGCGCAGAAGGGCAGCAGCCAGAATAGTGCCACAAAGGGCGGCAATAGATTTGAAATCCGGCTCTGAACACAATTGTTGTATTAGCAGAATTGTTGTATATGAAAACTTAAATTGTGTAATACGCTTTAAGGTTACTGCGGGGCTCCCATTAAAAAGTCTTATAAATATTGAGCAAGATTTGAATCTATTTTACTTCTTTATTTTATTGTAAGAAAAAAGTTTATTATTTGTTTTATATCTGCTATCGCCATGGGCCCCGCTTTCCCCTTTTATTACCGTATATGAAAATCTTTAATTATTATTAAATATGCTTTAAAGGTTACTGCGGGGCGCCGATTTAATATTATCTTGCCAAATATTAAACAACATTTAAAACAACTTTTACCTCTTTCTTTTACTTTGTTGTATAGAAAATTCGATTGTTTACATTTACCATATCACTGTGGGGGCCGTAGGGCCCACCTTTTATTATAATAAATTATAGAAAACTTCTAATTGTGTAATAATACTTTTAGGCTGCATTGCAGGGGCCCTAACTTTAAAAAAAGAATCTTATAAGCCAAATATTAAACAATATTTGAAGCTCTTTACTTTTTTATTTTATGGTATGAAAAATTTGATTGTTTCAAATTTGTTGTAACCGCACTGTCTGAGGCCCCACTCTGGGCATGGGGCAGGGCCCCGGACAAATGTCCGATTTGTCCATTAGCGTGAGACCGCCCTGGCAGCAAAATTAAAATGTTTGGATACCCATAACTCCTGAACGGGAGCGAATTTTGGTACAAAATCCTGAGCACACATATTCGTGTTGTTCGCTCGTCATGCTATAAGATTGCAAATTTTTAAGCGAATTCTATTTTTGAAAATTTATAAAACCATGATGTATACATCATGCTTCATTTTGGTGAAAAATAAAAATCGTCAAACTCGGGTGGATGATAGTCCTTGAAGAGGAACAAGAATATGCAATTAGATTCCTTGAAATTAACCAGCCCTGTTCAGGGAGATATACTAATTTTTATAAGCCATAAAATATACCTCTTCTGGAGCAGCAAAATTAAAATGTTTGGATGCCCATAACTCCTGAACAGGGGCGAATTTTCAAAATCTGAGCACATATTCTTGTTTCTCGCTTCAAGTACTACAAGATTGCAAATTTTAAGCGAATTCTATTTTTTGAAAAATTTCGCTAAAAACCATGATGTAACCTATACATGCTTCATTTTGGTGAAAAATATAAAAATCGCTCAAACTCGGGTGGATGATGGTCCTTGAGAGAGAACAAGAATATGTAATTAGATTTGCGAAATTAGCCTCGTTCAGGAGATATACTAATTTTTATAAGCCATAAAAATACCTCTTCTGGAGCAGCAAAATTAAAATGTTGGATGCCCATAACTCTGAACGGGGGCGAATTTTCAAAATCTGAGCACATATTCTTGTTTCTCTTCAAGTACTACAAGATTGCAAATTTTAAGCAATTCTATTTTTGAAAAATTTCGCTAAAAAACCATGATGTATACATCATGCTTCATTTTGGTGAAAAATATAAAATCGCTCAAACTCGGGTGGATGATAGTCCTTGAAGAGAGGAACAAGAATATGTAATTAGATTCCCGAAATTAGCCCCCGTTCAGGAGATATACTAATTTTTATAAGCCATAAAAATACCTCTTCTGAGCAGCAAAATTAAAATGTTTGATGCCCATAACTCCTGAACGGGGCGAATTTCAAAATCTGAGCACATATTCTTGTTCCGCTTCAAGTACTACAAGATTGCAAATTTTAAGCGAATTCTATTTTTGAAAAATTTGCTAAAACCATGATGTATACATACATCATGCTTCATTTTGGTGAAAATATAAAAATCGCTCAAACTCGGGTGGATGATAGTCCTGAAGAGAGGAACAAGAATATGTAATTAGATTTGCGAAATTAGCCCCGTTCAGGAGATATACTAATTTTATAAGCCATAAAAATACCTCTTCTGGAGCAGCAAAATTAAAATGTTTGGATGCCCATAACTCCTGAACGGGGGCGAATTTTCAAAATCTGAGCATATTCTTGTTCCCTCTTCAAGTACTATAAGATTGCAAATTTTAAGCGAATTCTATTTTTGAAAAATTTCAAAAACCATCATGCTTCATTTTGGTGAAAATATAAAAATCGCTCAAACTCGGTGGATGATAGTCCTTGAAGAGAGGAACAAGAATATGTAATTAGATTTGCGAAATTAGCCCTGTTCAGGAGATATACTAATTTTATAAGCCATAAAAATACCTCTTCTGGAGCAGCAAAATTAAAATGTTTGAATGCCCATAACTCCTGAACGGGGGCGAATTTTCAAAATCTGAGCACATATTCTTGTTCCTCTTCAAGTACTACAAGATTGCAAATTTTAAGCAATTCTATTTTTGAAAAATTTCGCTAAAACCATGATGTATAACATCATGCTTCATTTTGGTGAAAATATAAAAATCGCTCAAACTCGGGTGGATGATAGTCCTTGAAGAGAGGAACGAGAATATGTAATTAGATTATGAAATCAGCCCTGTTCAGGAGATATACTAATTTTTATAAGCCATAAAAATACCTCTTCTGGAGCAGCAAAATTAAAATGTTTGAATGCCCATAACTCCTGAACGGGGGCGAATTTTCAAAATCTGAGCACATATTCTTGTTCCCCTTCAAGTACTACAAGATTGCAAATTTTAAGCGAATTCTATTTTTTGAAAAATTACTAAAAACCATGATGTATACATCATGCTTCATTTTGGTGAAAAATATAAAAATCGCTCAAACTCTGGTGGATGATAGTCCTGAAGAGAGGAACAAGAATATGTAATTAGATTTGCGAAATTGCCCCTGTTCAGGAGATATACTAATTTTTATAAGCCATAAAATACCTCTTCTGGAGCTGCAAAATTAAAATGTTTGGATGCCCATAACTCCTGAACGGGAGCGAATTTTCAAAATCTGAGCACATATTCTTGTTCCTCTTCAAGTACTATAAGATTGCAAATTTTAAGCAATTCTATTTTTGAAAATTTCATAAAAACCATGATGTATACATCATGCTTCATTTTGGTGAAAATATAAAATCGCTCAAACTGGGTGGATGATAGTCCTTGAAGAGAGGAACAAGAATATGCAATTAGATTCTATGAAATTCGCCCCGTTCAGGAGATATACTAATTTTATAAGCCATAAAATACCTCTTCTGGAGCTGCAAAATTAAAATGTTTGAATGCCCATAACTCCTGAACGGAGCGAATTTTCAAAATCTGAGCACATATTCGTGTTTCCTCTTCAAGTACTATAAGATTGCAAATTTTGAGCGAATTCTATTTTTGAAAAATTTCGCTAAAAACCATGATGTATACATCATGCTTCATTTTGGTGAAAATAAAAAATCGCTCAAACTCGGTGGATGATAGTCCTTGAAGAGAGGAACAAGAATATGCAATTAGATTCCCGAAATCAGCCCCGTTCAGGAGATATACTAATTTTATAAGCCATAAAATACCTCTTCTGGAGCTGCAAAATTAAAATGTTTGAATGCCCATAACTCCTGAACGGGGAGCGAATTTTCAAAATCTGAGCACATATTCGTGTTCCTCTTCAAGTACTATAAGATTGCAAATTTTGAGCAATTTCTATTTTTGAAAAATTTCGCTAAAAAACCATGATGTATACATCATGCTTCATTTTGGTGAAAAATATAAAATCGCTCAAACTGGTGGATGATAGTCCTGAAGAGAGGAACAAGAATATGCAACTGGATTTGCGAAATTCGCACTAGTTTAGGAGATATATTAATTTTTATAAGCCATAAAAAATAACTCTTATGGAGCTGCAAAATGCAAATCTTTAAATGCTCATAACTCCTGAACGGGAGCGAATTTTTAAAATATGAACACATATTCTTGTTTCGCTCTTCTAGAACTATAAGATTGCAAATTTTGAGCGAATTCTATTTTTGAAAATTTTGCTAAAAACCATGATGTATACATCATGCTTCATTTTGGTGAAAAATATAAAAATCGCTCAAACTGGGTGGATGATAGTCCTTGAAGAGAGGAACAAGAATATGCAATTAGATTCCTGAAATTAGCCCCGTTCAGGAGATATACTAATTTTATAAGCCATAAAATACCTCTTCTGGAGCAGCAAAATTAAAATGTTTGAATGCTTATATCTCCTGAACGGGAGCAAGTTTTCAAAATCTGAGCACATATTCTCGTTCTCTTCAAGTACTATAAGATTGCAAATTTTAAGCAATTCTATTTTTGAAAAATTTCGCTAAAACCATGATGTATACATCATGCTTCATTTTGGTGAAAAATATAAAATCGCTCAAACTGGGGTGGATGATAGTCCTTGAAGAGAGGAACAAGAATATGCAATTAGATTTGCGAAATTAGCCCCGTTCAGGAGATATACTAATTTTTATAAGCTATAAAATACCTCTTCTGGAGCTGCAAAATTAAAATGTTTGAATGCCCATAACTCCTGAACGGGAGCGAATTTTCAAAATCTGAGCACATATTCGTGTTCTCGCTTCAAGTACTATAAGATTGCAAATTTTAAGTTAATTCTATTTTTGAAAATTTCGCTAAAAACCATGATGTATACATCATGCTTCATTTTGGTGAAAAATAAAAAATCGCTCAAACTGGTGGATGATAGTCCTTGAAGAGAGGAACAAGAATATGTAATTAGATTCTGGAAATTCGCCCCGTTCAGGAGATATACTAATTTTTATAAGCCATAAAAATACCTCTTCTGGAGCTGCAAAATCAAAATGTTTGAATGCCCATAACTCCTGAACGGAGCGAATTTTCAAAATCTGAGCACATATTCTTGTTTCTCTTCAAGTACTATAAGATTGCAAATTTTGAGCGAATTCTATTTTTTGAAAATTTTAAAAACCATGATGTATACATCATGCTTCATTTTGGTGAAAATAAAAAAATCGCTCAAACTCGGGTGGATGATAGTCCTGAAGAGAGGAACAAGAATATGTAATTAGATTTGCGAAATTCGCCCCTGTTCAGGAGATATACTAATTTTATAAGCCATAAAATACCTCTTCTGGAGCTGCAAAATTAAAATGTTTGAATGCCCATAACTCCTGAACGGGAGCGAATTTTCAAAATCTGAGCACATATTCGTGTTTCGCCTTCAAGTACTATAAGATTGCAAATTTTGAGCGAATTCTATTTTTGAAAAATTTCGCTAAAAACCATGATGTATACATCATGCTTCATTTTGGTGAAAAATAAAAAATCGCTCAAACTGGTGGATGATAGTCCTGAAGAGAGGAACAAGAATATGTAATTAGATTTGCGAAATTCGCCCCGTTCAGGAGATATACTAATTTTATAAGCCATAAAATACCTCTTCTGGAGCTGCAAAATTAAAATGTTTGAATGCCCATAACTCCTGAACGGGAGCGAATTTTCAAAATCTGAGCACATATTCGTGTTTCTCTCAAGTACTATAAGATTGCAAATTTTAAGCTAATTCTATTTTTTGAAAAATTTCGCTAAAAACCATGATGTATACATCATGCTTCATTTTGGTGAAAAATAAAAAAATCGCTCAAACTGGGTGGATGATAGTCCTTGAAGAGAGGAACAAGAATATGCAATTAGATTTGCGAAATTCGCCCCTGTTCAGGAGATATACTAATTTTATAAGCCATAAAATACCTCTTCTGGAGCAGCAAAATTAAAATGTTTGAATGCCCATAACTCCTGAACGGGAGCGAATTTTCAAAATCTGAGCACATATTCTTGTTTCTCGCTCAAGTACTATAAGATTGCAAATTTTAAGCGAATTCTATTTTTGAAAATTTCGTAAAAACCATGATGTATACATCATGCTTCATTTTGGTGAAAAATATAAAAATCGCTCAAACTGGTGGATGATAGTCCTGAAGAGAGGAACAAGAATATGTAATTAGATTTGCGAAATCAGCCCCGTTCAGGAGATATACTAATTTTATAAGCCATAAAAATACCTCTTCTGGAGCTGCAAAATTAAAATGTTTGAATGCCCATAACTCCTGAACGGGAGCGAATTTTCAAAATCTGAGCACATATTCGTGTTTCTCTTCAAGTACTATAAGATTGCAAATTTTAAGCAATTTCTATTTTTGAAAAATTTCAAAAAACCATGATGTATACATCATGCTTCATTTTGGTGAAAAATATAAAATCGCTCAAACTGGTGGATGATAGTCCTTGAAGAGAGGAACAAGAATATGTAATTAGATTCCCGAAATCAGCCCCTGTTCAGGAGATATACTAATTTTTATAAGCCATAAAATACCTCTTCTGGAGCTGCAAAATTAAAATGTTTGAATGCCCATAACTCCTGAACGGGAGCGAATTTTCAAAATCTGAGCACATATTCGTGTTTCTCGCTTCAAGTACTATAAGATTGCAAATTTTGAGCAATTCTATTTTTTGAAAAATTTCATAAAACCATGATGTATACATCATGCTTCATTTTGGTGAAAATATAAAAATCGCTCAAACTCGGGTGGATGATAGTCCTTGAAGAGAGGAACAAGAATATGTAATTAGATTTGCGAAATCAGCCCCGTTCAGGAGATATACTAATTTTATAAGCCATAAAAATACCTCTTCTGAGCAGCAAAATTAAAATGTTTGAATGCCCATAACTCCTGAACGGGAGCGAATTTTCAAAATCTGAGCACATATTCGTGTTCTCGCTTCAAGTACTATAAGATTGCAAATTTTGAGCAATTCTATTTTTTGAAAAATTTCGCTAAAAACCATGATGTATATACATCATGCTTCATTTTGGTGAAAAATATAAAGATCGCTCATAGTCTGGTGGATGATAGTCCTTGAAGAGAGGAACAAGAATATGCAATTAGATTGTCGAAATTCGCCCCCGGTCAGGAGATATACTAATTTTTATAAGCCATAAAAATACCTCTTCTGGAGCTGCAAAATTAAAATGTTTGAATGCCCATAACTCCTGAACGGAGCGAATTTTCAAAATCTGAGCACATATTCGTGTTCCCTTCAAGTACTACAAGATTGCAAATTTTAAGCGAATTCTATTTTTGAAAATTTTAAAAACCATGATGTATACATCATGCTTCATTTTGTGAAAATATAAAAATCGCTCAAACTGGTGGATGATAGTCCTGAAGAGAGGAACAAGAATATGCAATTAGATTGTCGAAATTAGCCCTGTTCAGGAGATATACTAATTTTATAAGCCATAAAAATACCTCTTCTGGAGCTGCAAAATTAAAATGTTTGAATGCCCATAACTCCTGAACGGAGCGAATTTTCAAAATCTGAGCACATATTCGTGTTCCCCTTCAAGTACTATAAGATTGCAAATTTTGAGCAATTTCTATTTTTGAAAAATTTGCTAAAAACCATGATGTATACATCATGCTTCATTTTGGTGAAAAATATAAAAATCGCTCAAACTGGTGGATGATAGTCCTGAAGAGAGGAACAAGAATATGTAATTAGATTTGCGAAATCAGCCCCTGTTCAGGAGATATACTAATTTTATAAGCCATAAAATACCTCTTCTGGAGCAGCAAAATTAAAATGTTTGAATGCCCATAACTCCTGAACGGGAGCGAATTTTCAAAATCTGAGCACATATTCTTGTTCCGCTTCAAGTACTATAAGATTGCAAATTTTGAGCAATTTCTATTTTTGAAAAATTTCGCTAAAAACCATGATGTATACATCATGCTTCATTTTGGTGAAAAATATAAAATCGCTCAAACTGGTGGATGATAGTCCTTGAAGAGAGGAACAAGAATATGTAATTAGATTTGCGAAATTCGCCCCGTTCAGGAGATATACTAATTTTATAAGCCATAAAATACCTCTTCTGAGCAGCAAAATTAAAATGTTTGAATGCCCATAACTCCTGAACGGGAGCGAATTTTCAAAATCTGAGCACATATTCGTGTTCCTCTTCAAGTACTATAAGATTGCAAATTTTAAGCGAATTCTATTTTTGAAAATTTCGCTAAAAACCATGATGTATACATCATCATGCTTCATTTTGGTGAAAAATATAAAAATCGCTCAAACTGGTGGATGATAGTCCTTGAAGAGAGGAACAAGAATATGTAATTAGATTCAGGAAATTCGCCCCTGTTCAGGAGATATACTAATTTTTATCATATAAAATACCTCTTCTGGAGCAGCAAAATTAAAATGTTTGAATGCCCATAACTCCTGAACGGGAGCGAATTTTCAAAATCTGAGCACATATTCGTGTCTCTTCAAGTACTATAAGATTGCAAATTTTGAGCGAATTCTATTTTTGAAAATTTCGCTAAAAACCATGATGTATACATCATGCTTCATTTTGGTGAAAAATATAAAATCGCTCAAACTCGGTGGATGATAGTCCTTGAAGAGAGGAACAAGAATATGTAATTAGATTCCGAAATTAGCCTCGTTCAGGAGATATACTAATTTTATAAGCCATAAAAATACCTCTTCTGGAGCAGCAAAATTAAAATGTTTGAATGCCCATAACTCCTGAACGGGAGCGAATTTTCAAAATCTGAGCACATATTCTGTTCCCCTTCAAGTACTATAAGATTGCAAATTTTAAGCGAATTCTATTTTTTGAAAAATTTCATAAAAACCATGATGTATACATCATGCTTCATTTTGGTGAAAATATAAAAATCGCTCAAACTGGTGGATGATAGTCCTTGAAGAGAGGAACAAGAATATGTAATTAGATTTGAAATCAGCCCCGTTCAGGAGATATACTAATTTTATAAGCCATAAAAATACCTCTTCTGGAGCAGCAAAATTAAAATGTTTGAATGCCCATAACTCCTGAACGGGGGCGAATTTTCAAAATCTGAGCACATATTCTTGTTCCCTTCAAGTACTATAAGATTGCAAATTTTAAGCGAATTCTATTTTGAAAAATTTGCTAAAACCATGATGTATACATCATGCTTCATTTTGGTGAAAAATATAAAATCGCTCAAACTGGTGGATGATAGTCCTTGAAGAGAGGAACAAGAATATGTAATTAGATTTGCGAAATCAGCCCCGTTCAGGAGATATACTAATTTTTATAAGCCATAAAAATACCTCTTCTGAGCAGCAAAATTAAAATGTTTGAATGCCCATAACTCCTGAACGGGAGCGAATTTTCAAAATCTGAGCACATATTCTTGTTTCTTCAAGTACTATAAGATTGCAAATTTTGAGCGAATTCTATTTTTGAAAAATTTGCTAAAAACCATGATGTATACATCATGCTTCATTTTGGTGAAAAATATAAAAATCGCTCAAACTGGTGGATGATAGTCCTTGAAGAGAGGAACAAGAATATGTAATTAGATTTGCGAAATTAGCCCCTGTTCAGGAGATATACTAATTTTATAAGCCATAAAAATACCTCTTCTGAGCAGCAAAATTAAAATGTTTGATGCCCATAACTCCTGAACGGGAGCGAATTTCAAAATCTGAGCACATATTCTTGTTCCCCTTCAAGTACTATAAGATTGCAAATGTTGAGCGAATTCTATTTTTTGAAAAATTTCGCTAAAAACCATGATGTATACATCATGCTTCATTTTGGTGAAAAATATAAAAATCGCTCAAACTGGTGGATGATAGTCCTGAAGAGAGGAACAAGAATATGTAATTAGATTTATGAAATCAGCCCCTGTTCAGGAGATATACTAATTTTTATAAGCCATAAAAATACCTCTTCTGGAGCAGCAAAATTAAAATGTTTGAATGCCCATAACTCCTGAACGAAGCGAATTTTCAAAATCTGAGCACATATTCTTGTTCCCCTTCAAGTACTACAAGATTGCAAATTTTGAGCGAATTCTATTTTTTGAAAAATTTCTCTAAAAACCATGATGTATACATCATGCTTCATTTTGGTGAAAAATATAAAAATCGCTCAAACTCGGGTGGATGATAGTCCTTGAAGAGAGGAACAAGAATATGTAATTAGATTTGCGAAATTCGCCCCGTTCAGGAGATATACTAATTTTTATAAGCCATAAAAATACCTCTTCTGGAGCAGCAAAATTAAAATGTTTGAATGCCCATAACTCCTGAACGGGAGCGAATTTTCAAAATCTGAGCACATATTCGTGTTTCTCTTCAAGTACTATAAGATTGCAAATTTTAAGCAATTCTATTTTTGAAAAATTTCGTTAAAAACCATGATGTATACATCATGCTTCATTTTGGTGAAAAATATAAAATCGCTCAAACTGGTGGATGATAGTCTGAAGAGAGGAACAAGAATATGTAATTAGATTTGCGAAATCAGCCCCCGTTCAGGAGATATACTAATTTTTATAAGCCATAAAAATACCTCTTCTGGAGCAGCAAAATTAAAATGTTTGAATGCCCATAACTCCTGAACGGGGGCGAATTTTCAAAATCTGAGCACATATTCGTGTTTCTGCTTCAAGTACTATAAGATTGCAAATTTTGAGCAATTCTATTTTTGAAAATTTTCATAAAACCATGATGTATACATCATGCTTCATTTTGGTGAAAAATATAAAAATCGCTCAAACTGGTGGATGATAGTCCTTGAAGAGAGGAACAAGAATATGTAATTAGATTCCCGAAATCAGCCCCGTTCAGGAGATATACTAATTTTATAAGCCATAAAAATACCTCTTCTGGAGCAGCAAAATTAAAATGTTTGAATGCCCATAACTCCTGAACGGGAGCGAATTTTCAAAATCTGAGCACATATTCGTGTTCCCCTTCAAGTACTACAAGATTGCAAATTTTGAGCGAATTCTATTTTTGAAAATTTCATAAAACCATGATGTATACATCATGCTTCATTTTGGTGAAAAATATAAAATCGCTCAAACTCGGTGGATGATAGTCCTTGAAGAGAGGAACAAGAATATGCAATTAGATTCCGGAAATTCGCCCCCGTTCAGGAGATATACTAATTTTATAAGCCATAAAAATACCTCTTCTGGAGCAGCAAAATTAAAATGTTTGAATGCCCATAACTCCTGAACGGGAGCGAATTTTCAAAATCTGAGCACATATTCTTGTTTCTTCAAGTACTATAAGATTGCAAATTTTAAGCAATTTCTATTTTTGAAAAATTTCGCTAAAACCATGATGTATACATCATGCTTCATTTTGGTGAAAAATATAAAATCGCTCAAACTGGTGGATGATAGTCCTTGAAGAGAGGAACAAGAATATGTAATTAGATTCCCGAAATTCGCCCCTGTTCAGAGATATACTAATTTTATAAGCCATAAAAATACCTCTTCTGAGCTGCAAAATTAAAATGTTTGAATGCCCATAACTCCTGAACGGAGCGAATTTTCAAAATCTGAGCACATATTCTTGTTCCCCTTCAAGTACTATAAGATTGCAAATTTTGAGCGAATTCTATTTTTGAAAAATTTCAAAAACCATGATGTATACATCATGCTTCATTTTGGTGAAAAATATAAAAATCGCTCAAACTCGGTGGATGATAGTCCTTGAAGAGAGGAACAAGAATATGCAATTAGATTTGGAAATCAGCCCCGTTCAGGAGATATACTAATTTTTATAAGCCATAAAAATACCTCTTCTGGAGCTGCAAAATTAAAATGTTTGAATGCCCATAACTCCTGAACGGGAGTGAATTTTCAAAATCTGAGCACATATTCGTGTTTCTTCAAGTACTATAAGATTGCAAATTTTGAGCAATTTCTATTTTTGAAAAATTTCGCTAAAACCATGATGTATACCATCGTGCTTCATTTTGGTGAAAAATAAAAAAATTGCTCAAACTTGGGTGGATGATAGTCCTTGAAGAGAGGAACAAGAATATGTAATTAGATTTGCGAAATCAGCCCCCGTTCAGGAGATATACTAATTTTATAAGCCATAAAAATACCTCTTCTGAGCTGCAAAATTAAAATGTTTGAATGCCCATAACTCCTGAACGGGGCGAATTTTCAAAATCTGAGCACATATTCGTGTTTCTTCAAGTACTATAAGATTGCAAATTTTGAGCAATTTCTATTTTTGAAAAATTGCTAAAACCATGATGTATACATCATGCTTCATTTTGGTGAAAAATATAAAAATCGCTCAAACTCGGTGGATGATAGTCCTGAAGAGAGGAACAAGAATATGTAATTAGATTTGCGAAATTCGCCCCTGTTCAGGAGATATACTAATTTTTATAAGCCATAAAAATACCTCTTCTGGAGCTGCAAAATTAAAATGTTTGAATGCCCATAACTCCTGAACGGGAGCGAATTTTCAAAATCTGAGCACATATTCGTGTTTCTCGCTTCAAGTACTATAAGATTGCAAATTTTGAGCGAATTCTATTTTTTTAAAAATTTCGCTAAAACCATGATGTATACATCATGCTTCATTTTGGTGAAAAATAAAAATCGCTCAAACTGGTGGATGATAGTCCTTGAAGAGAGGAACAAGAATATGTAATTAGATTCCGAAATTAGCCCCTGTTCAGGAGATATACTAATTTTATAAGCCATAAAATACCTCTTCTGGAGCAGCAAAATTAAAATGTTTGAATGCCCATAACTCCTGAACGGGGCGAATTTTCAAAATCTGAGCACATATTCGTGTTTCTCTTCAAGTACTATAAGATTGCAAATTTTGAGCGAATTCTATTTTTGAAAAATTTAAAAAACCATGATGTATACATCATGCTTCATTTTGGTGAAAAATATAAAAATCGCTCAAACTGGTGGATGATAGTCCTTGAAGAGAGGAACAAGAATATGCAATTAGATTTGCGAAATCAGCCCCTGTTCAGGAGATATACTAATTTTATAAGCCATAAAATACCTCTTCTGAGCTGCAAAATTAAAATGTTTGAATGCCCATAACTCCTGAACGGGGCGAATTTTCAAAATCTGAGCACATATTCGTGTTCTCGCTTCAAGTACTATAAGATTGAAAATTTTGAGCGAATTCTATTTTTTGAAAATTTTAAAACCATGATGTATACATCATGCTTCATTTTGGTGAAAAATATAAAATCGCTCAAACTGGTGGATGATAGTCCTTGAAGAGAGGAACAAGAATATGTAATTAGATTCCCGAAATCAGCCCCTGTTCAGGAGATATACTAATTTTATAAGCCATAAAAATACCTCTTCTGGAGCAGCAAAATTAAAATGTTTGAATGCCCATAACTCCTGAACGGGAGCGAATTTTCAAAATCTGAGCACATATTCGTGTTCCCCTTCAAGTACTATAAGATTGCAAATTTTGAGCAATTCTATTTTTGAAAAATTTGCTAAAAACCATGATGTATACATCATGCTTCATTTTGGTGAAAATATAAAAATCGCTCAAACTGGTGGATGATAGTCCTTGAAGAGAGGAACAAGAATATGTAATTAGATTTGCGAAATCAGCCCCTGTTCAGGAGATATACTAATTTTATAAGCCATAAAAATACCTCTTCTGAGCTGCAAAATTAAAATGTTTGAATGCCCATAACTCCTGAACGGGAGCGAATTTTCAAAATCTGAGCATATTCGTGTTTCTCCTTCAAGTACTATAAGATTGCAAATTTTGAGCAATTTCTATTTTTGAAAAATTTCGCTAAAACCATGATGTATACATCATGCTTCATTTTGGTGAAAATATAAAAATCGCTCAAACTGGTGGATGATAGTCCTTGAAGAGAGGAACAAGAATATGTAATTAGATTCCCGAAATTCGCCCCGTTCAGGAGATATACTAATTTTTATAAGCCATAAAAATACCTCTTCTGGAGCTGCAAAATTAAAATGTTTGAATGCCCATAACTCCTGAACGGGAGCGAATTTTCAAAATCTGAGCACATATTCGTGTTTCGCTTCAAGTACTATAAGATTGCAAATTTTGAGCGAATTCTATTTTTGAAAAATTTCGCTAAAACCATGATGTATACATCATGCTTCATTTTGGTGAAAAATATAAAAATCGCTCAAACTGGTGGATGATAGTCCTTGAAGAGAGGAACAAGAATATTTAATTAGATTCCCGAAATTCGCCCCTGTTCAGGAGATATACTAATTTTTATAAGCCATAAAAATACCTCTTCTGGAGCTGCAAAATTAAAATGTTTGAATGCCCATAACTCCTGAACGGGAGCGAATTTTCAAAATCTGAGCACATATTCTTGTTTCCTTCAAGTACTATAAGATTGCAAATTTTGAGCAATTTCTATTTTTGAAAAATTTCGCTAAAAACCATGATGTATACATCATGCTTCATTTTGGTGAAAAATATAAAAATCGCTCAAACTGGTGGATGATAGTCCTGAAGAGAGGAACAAGAATATGTAATTAGATTCCGAAATCAGCCTCGTTCAGGAGATATACTAATTTTTATAAGCCATAAAAATACCTCTTCTGGAGCTGCAAAATTAAAATGTTTGAATGCCCATAAATCCTGAATGGGAGCGAATTTTCATTATCTGAGCACATATTCTTGTTCCCCTTCAAGTACTATAAGATTGCAAATTTTGAGCAATTTCTATTTTTGAAAAATTTGCTAAAAACCATGATGTATACATCATGCTTCATTTTGGTGAAAAATAAAAATCGCTCAAACTCGGTGGATGATAGTCCTTGAAGAGAGGAACAAGAATATGCAATTAGATTCCCGAAATTAGCCCCTGTTCAGGAGATATACTAATTTTTATAAGCCATAAAAATACCTCTTCTGGAGCTGCAAAATTAAAATGTTTGAATGCCCATAACTCCTGAACGGGAGCGAATTTTCAAAATCTGAGCACATATTCGTGTTCGCTTCAAGTACTATAAGATTGCAAATTTTGAGCAATTTCTATTTTTTGAAAAATTTCATAAAACCATGATGTATACATCATGCTTCATTTTGGTGAAAATATAAAAAATCGCTCAAACTCTGGTGGATGATAGTCCTTGAAGAGAGGAACAAGAATATGTAATTAGATTTGCGAAATTCGCCCCGTTCAGGAGATATACTAATTTTATAAGCCATAAAAATACCTCTTCTGGAGCTGCAAAATTAAAATGTTTGAATGCCCATAACTCCTGAACGGAGCGAATTTTCAAAATCTGAGCACATATTCGTGTTTCCCTCTCAAGTACTATAAGATTGCAAATTTTGAGCAATTCTATTTTTGAAAAATTTCGCTAAAAACCATGATGTATACATCATGCTTCATTTTGGTGAAAATATAAAAATCGCTCAAACTGGTGGATGATAGTCCTGAAGAGAGGAACAAGAATATGTAATTAGATTTGCGAAATTCGCCCCGTTCAGGAGATATACTAATTTTATAAGCCATAAAAATACCTCTTCTGGAGCAGCAAAATTAAAATGTTTGAATGCCCATAACTCCTGAACGGGAGCGAATTTTCAAAATCTGAGCACATATTCTTGTTCTCGCTTCAAGTACTATAAGATTGCAAAATTTTGAGCAATTCTATTTTTGAAAAAAAACCATGATGTATACATCATGCTTCATTTTGGTGAAAATATAAAATCGCTCAAACTGGTGGATGATAGTCCTTGAAGAGAGGAACAAGAATATGTAATTAGATTCTGAAATTCGCCCTGTTCAGGAGATATACTAATTTTTATAAGCTATAAAAATACCTCTTCTGGAGCTGCAAAATTAAAATGTTTGAATGCCCATAACTCCTGAACGGGGCGAATTTTCAAAATCTGAGCACATATTCGTGTTCAAGTACTATAAGATTGCAAATTTTAAGCAATTTATTTTTTGAAAAATTTCAAAAACCATGATGTATACATCATGCTTCATTTTGGTGAAAAATATAAAAATCGCTCAAACTGGTGGATGATAGTCCTTGAAGAGAGGAACAAGAATATGTAATTAGATTCGCGAAATTCGCCCCGTTCAGGAGATATACTAATTTTTATAAGCCATAAAAATACCTCTCCTGGAGCAGCAAAATTAAAATGTTTGAATGCCCATAACTCCTGAACGGGAGCGAATTTTCAAAATCTGAGCATATTCTTGTTCTCTTCAAGTACTATAAGATTGCAAATTTTGAGCAATTCTATTTTTGAAAAATTCTAAAAACCATGATGTATACATCATGCTCATTTTGGTGAAAAATATAAAATCGCTCAAACTGGTGGATGATAGTCCTTGAAGAGAGGAACAAGAATATGCAATTAGATTTGAAATTCGCCCCGTTCAGGAGATATACTAATTTTTATAAGCCATAAAAATACCTCTTCTGAGCTGCAAAATTAAAATGTTTGAATGCCCATAACTCCTGAACGGGAGCGAATTTTCAAAATCTGAGCACATATTCGTGTTCTCGCTTTAAGTACTATAAGATTGCAAATTTTGAGCGATTTCTATTTTTTGAAAAATTTCGCTAAAACCATGATGTATACATCATGCTTCATTTTGGTGAAAAATAAAAATCGCTCAAACTGGTGGATGATAGTCCTTGAAGAGAGGAACAAGAATATGTAATTAGATTCTCGAAATCAGCCCCGTTCAGGAGATATACTAATTTTATAAGCCATAAAATACCTCTTCTGGAGCTGCAAAATTAAAATGTTTGAATGCCCATAACTCCTGAACGGGAGCGAATTTTCAAAATCTGAGCACATATTCGTGTTTCCCGCTTCAAGTACTATAAGATTGCAAATTTTGAGCAATTTCTATTTTTGAAAAATTTCATAAAAACCATGATGTATACATCATGCTTCATTTTGGTGAAAAATAAAAATCGCTCAAACTGGTGGATGATAGTCCTTGAAGAGAGGAACAAGAATATGCAATTAGATTTGAAATCAGCCCCGTTCAGGAGATATACTAATTTTATAAGCCATAAAAATACCTCTTCTGAGCAGCAAAATTAAAATGTTTGAATGCCCATAACTCCTGAACGGGAGCGAATTTTCAAAATCTGAGCACATATTCGTGTTCCCTTCAAGTACTATAAGATTGCAAATTTTGAGCAATTTCTATTTTTGAAAAATTACTAAAAACCATGATGTATACATCATGCTTCATTTTGGTGAAAAATAAAAATCGCTCAAACTGGTGGATGATAGTCCTTGAAGAGAGGAACAAGAATATGCAATTAGATTTGCGAAATTCGCCCCTGTTCAGGAGATATACTAATTTTTATAAGCCATAAAATACCTCTTCTGAGCAGCAAAATTAAAATGTTTGAATGCCCATAACTCCTGAACGGGAGCGAATTTTCAAAATCTGAGCACATATTCGTGTTTCCCCTTCAAGTACTATAAGATTGCAAATTTTGAGCGAATTCTATTTTTGAAAAATTTCGCTAAAAACCATGATGTATACATCATGCTTCATTTTGGTGAAAATATAAAAATCGCTCAAACTCGGTGGATGATAGTCCTGAAGAGAGGAACAAGAATATGTAATTAGATTCCCGAAATTCGCCCCGTTCAGGAGATATACTAATTTTATAAGCCATAAAAATACCTCTTCTGGAGCTGCAAAATTCAAAATGTTTGAATGCCCATAACTCCTGAACGGGAGCGAATTTTCAAAATCTGAGCACATATTCGTGTTCCTCGCTTCAAGTACTATAAGATTGCAAATTTTGAGCAATTTCTATCTTTTGAAAAATTTCGCTAAAAACCATGATGTATACATCATGCTTCATTTTGGTGAAAAATAAAAAATCGCTCAAACTGGTGGATGATAGTCCTTGAAGAGAGGAACAAGAATATGTAATTAGATTCCCGAAATCAGCCCCGTTCAGGAGATATACTAATTTTATAAGCCATACAAAATACCTCTTCTGGAGCTGCAAAATTAAAATGTTTGAATGCCCATAACTCCTGAACGGGAGCGAATTTTCAAAATCTGAGCACATATTCGTGTTTCTCGCTTCAAGTACTATAAGATTGCAAATTTTGAGCAATTCTATTTTTGAAAAATTGCTAAAAACCATGATGTATACATCATGCTTCATTTTGGTGAAAAATATAAAAATCGCTCAAACTGGTGGATGATAGTCCTTGAAGAGAGGAACAAGAATATGCAATTAGATTTGCGAAATTCGCCCCGTTCAGGAGATATACTAATTTTATAAGCCATAAAAATACCTCTTCTGGAGCTGCAAAATTAAAATGTTTGAATGCCCATAACTCCTGAACGGGAGCGAATTTTCAAAATCTGAGCACATATTCGTGTTCCCCTTCAAGTACTATAAGATTGCAAATTTTAAGCAATTTCATTTTTTTGAAAATTCATAAAACCATGATGTATACATCATGCTTCATTTTGGTGAAAAATATAAAAATCGCTCAAACTGGTGGATGATAGTCCTTGAAGAGAGGAACAAGAATATGCAATTAGATTCCCGAAATTCGCCCCGTTCAGGAGATATACTAATTTTATAAGCCATAAAATACCTCTTCTGGAGCTGCAAAATTAAAATGTTTGAATGCCCATAACTCCTGAACGGGAGCGAATTTTCAAAATCTGAGCACATATTCGTGTTTCTCGCTTCAAGTACTATAAGATTGCAAATTTTGAGCAATTTCTATTTTTTGAAAAATTCATAAAACCATGATGTATACATCATGCTTCATTTTGGTGAAAATATAAAAATCGCTCAAACTCTGGTGGATGATAGTCCTGAAGAGAGGAACAAGAATATGCAATTAGATTCTGAAATTCGCCCCGTTCAGGAGATATACTAATTTTATAAGCCATAAAAATACCTCTTCTGGAGCAGCAAAATCTAAAATGTTTGAATGCCCATAACTCCTGAACGGGAGCGAATTTCAAAATCTGAGCACATATTCGTGTTCCCCTTCAAGTACTATAAGATTGTAAATTTTGAGCAATTTCTATTTTTTGAAAAATTCCTAAAAACCATGATGTATACATCATGCTTCATTTTGGTGAAAAATAAAAAATCGCTCAAACTGGTGGATGATAGTCCTTGAAGAGAGGAACAAGAATATGTAATTAGATTCCCGAAATCTGCCCCGTTCAGGAGATATACTAATTTTATAAGCCATAAAAATACCTCTTCTGAGCTGCAAAATTAAAATGTTTGAATGCCCATAACTCCTGAACGGGGGCGAATTTTCAAAATCTGAGCACATATTCGTGTTTCTCTTCAAGTACTATAAGATTGCAAATTTTGAGCAATTTCTATTTTTGAAAAATTTTAAAAACCATGATGTATACATCATGCTTCATTTTGGTGAAAAATATAAAATCGCTCAAACTGGTGGATGATAGTCCTTGAAGAGAGGAACAAGAATATGCAATTAGATTCCGAAATTCGCCCCGTTCAGGAGATATACTAATTTTTATAAGCCATAAAATACCTCTTCTGGAGCTGCAAAATTAAAATGTTTGAATGCCCATAACTCCTGAACGGGAGCGAATTTTCAAAATCTGAGCACATATTCGTGTTTCTCGCTTCAAGTACTATAAGATTGCAAATTTTGAGCAATTCTATTTTTGAAAAATTTCGCTAAAACCATGATGTATACATCATGCTTCATTTTGGTGAAAAATATAAAAATCGCTCAAACTGGTGGATGATAGTCCTTGAAGAGAGGAACAAGAATATGTAATTAGATTCTCGAAATTCGCCCCGTTCAGGAGATATACTAATTTTATAAGCCATAAAAATACCTCTTCTGGAGCTGCAAAATTAAAATGTTTGAATGCCCATAACTCCTGAACGGGAGCGAATTTTCAAAATCTGAGCACATATTCGTGTTTCTCTTCAAGTACTATAAGATTGCAAATTTTGAGCAATTTCTATTTTTGAAAATTTCAAAAACCATGATGTATACATCATGCTTCATTTTGGTGAAAATAAAAAATCGCTCAAACTGGTGGATGATAGTCCTGAAGAGAGGAACAAGAATATGTAATTAGATTTATGAAATTCGCCCCTGTTCAGGAGATATACTAATTTTATAAGCCATAAAAATACCTCTTCTGGAGCTGCAAAATTAAAATGTTTGAATGCCCATAACTCCTGAACGGGAGCGAATTTTCAAAATCTGAGCACATATTCGTGTTTCTCGCTTCAAGTACTATAAGATTGCAAATTTTGAGCAATTTCTATTTTTGAAAATTTCATAAAAACCATGATGTATACATCATGCTTCATTTTGGTGAAAATATAAAAATCGCTCAAACTGGTGGATGATAGTCCTTGAAGAGAGGAACAAGAATATGTAATTAGATTCCCGAAATTCGCCCCTGTTCAGGAGATATACTAATTTTATAAGCCATAAAAATACCTCTTCTGGAGCTGCAAAATTAAAATGTTTGAATGCCCATAACTCCTGAACGGGAGCGAATTTTCAAAATCTGAGCACATATTCGTGTTTCTCTTCAAGTACTATAAGATTGCAAATTTTGAGCAATTCTATTTTTGAAAAATTTATTAAAACCATGATGTATACATCATGCTTCATTTTGGTGAAAAATATAAAAATCGCTCAAACTGGTGGATGATAGTCCTTGAAGAGAGGAACAAGAATATGCAATTAGATTCGAAATTAGCCCCTGTTCAGGAGATATACCAATTTTTATAAGCCATAAAAATACCTCTTCTGGAGCAGCAAAATTAAAATGTTTGAATGCCCATAACTCCTGAACGGGAGCGAATTTTCAAAATCTGAGCACATATTCGTGTTTCGCTTCAAGTACTATAAGATTGCAAATTTTGAGCGAATTCTATTTTTGAAAAAATTTCAAAAACCATGATGTATACATCATGCTTCATTTTGGTGAAAAATATAAAAATCGCTCAAACTGGTGGATGATAGTCCTTGAAGAGAGGAACAAGAATATGCAATTAGATTTGCGAAATCAGCCCCGTTCAGGAGATATACTAATTTTATAAGCCATAAAAATACCTCTTCTGGAGCTGCAAAATTAAAATGTTTGAATGCCCATAACTCCTGAACGGGAGCGAATTTTCAAAATCTGAGCACATATTCGTGTTTCTCGCTTCAAGTACTATAAGATTGCAAATTTTGAGCAATTTCTATTTTTGAAAAATTTCATAAAAACCATGATGTATACATCATGCTTCATTTTGGTGAAAAATAAAAATCGCTCAAACTGGTGGATGATAGTCCTTGAAGAGAGGAACAAGAATATGCAATTAGATTCGAAATTCGCCCCGTTCAGGAGATATACTAATTTTTATAAGCCATAAAAATACCTCTTCTGAGCAGCAAAATTAAAATGTTTGAATGCCCATAACTCCTGAACGGGAGCGAATTTTCAAAATCTGAGCACATATTCGTGTTTCGCTTCAAGTACTATAAGATTGCAAATTTTGAGCAATTTCTATTTTTGAAAAATTTCGCTAAAAACCATGATGTATACATCATGCTTCATTTTGGTGAAAATATAAAAATCGCTCAAACTGGTGGATGATAGTCCTTGAAGAGAGGAACAAGAATATGTAATTAGATTTGTGAAATTCGCCCCTGTTCAGGAGATATACTAATTTTTATAAGCCATAAAAATACCTCTTCTGAGCTGCAAAATTAAAATGTTTGAATGCCCATAACTCCTGAACGGGGCGAATTTTCAAAATCTGAGCACATATTCTTTTCTTCAAGTACTATAAGATTGCAAATTTTGAGCAATTTCTATTTTTGAAAAATTTCGCTAAAACCATGATGTATACATCATGCTTCATTTTGGTGAAAAATAAAAAATCGCTCAAACTGGTGGATGATAGTCCTTGAAGAGAGGAACAAGAATATGTAATTAGATTCCCGAAATTCGCCCCGTTCAGGAGATATACTAATTTTATAAGCCATAAAAATACCTCTTCTGGAGCTGCAAAATTAAAATGTTTGAATGCCCATAACTGCTGAACGGGAGCGAATTTTCAAAATCTGAGCACATATTCGTGTTTCTCGCTTCAAGTACTATAAGATTGCAAATTTTGAGCAATTTCTATTTTTGAAAAATTTCATAAAAACCATGATGTATACATCATGCTTCATTTTGGTGAAAATATAAAAATCGCTCAAACTGGTGGATGATAGTCCTTGAAGAGAGGAACAAGAATATGTAATTAGATTTGCGAAATTAGCCCCTGTTCAGGAGATATACTAATTTTATAAGCCATAAAAATACCTCTTCTGGAGCTGCAAAATTAAAATGTTTGAATGCCCATAACTCCTGAACGGGAGCGAATTTTAAAAATCTGATCACATATTCGTGTTTCTTGCTTCAAGTACTATAAGATTGCAAATTTTGAGCAATTCCTATTTTTTGAAAAATTTAATTAAAAACCATGATGTATATATACATCATGCTTCATTTTGGTGAAAATTATAAAATCGCTCAAACTGGTGGATGATAGTCCTTGAAGAGAGGAACAAGAATATGTAATTAGATTTCGAAATTCGCCCCGTTCAGGAGATATACTAATTTTATGCCATAAAAATACCTCTTCTGGAGCTGCAAAATTAAAATGTTTGAATGCCCATAACTCCTGAACGGGAGCGAATTTTCAAGATCTGATCACATATTCGTGTTTCTCTTCAAGTACTTATAAGATTGCAAATTTTGAGCAATTCTATTTTTGAAAAATTTCAAAAACCATGATGTATACATCATGCTTCATTTTGGTGAAAAATAAAAATCGCTCAAACTGGTGGATGATAGTCCTTGAAGAGAGGAACAAGAATATGCAATTAGATTCCTGAAATTCGCCCCTGTTCAGGAGATATACTAATTTTATAAGCCATAAAATACCTCTTCTGGAGCTGCAAAATTAAAATGTTTGAATGCCCATAACTCCTGAACGGGAGCGAATTTTCAAAATCTGAGCACATATTCGTGTTTCTCGCTTCAAGTACTATAAGATTGCAAATTTGAGCAATTTCTATTTTTGAAAAATTTCGTTAAAACCATGATGTATACATCATGCTTCATTTTGGTGAAAAATATAAAAATCGCTCAAACTGGTGGATGATAGTCCTTGAAGAGAGGAACAAGAATATGCAATTAGATTCCTGAAATCAGCCCCGTTCAGGAGATATACTAATTTTTATAAGTCATAAAATACCTCTTCTGAGCTGCAAAATTAAAATGTTTGAATGCCCATAACTCCTGAACGGGAGCGAATTTTCAAAATCTGAGCACATATTCGTGTTTCTGCTTCAAGTACTATAAGATTGCAAATTTTGAGCAATTTCTATTTTTGAAAAATTTCATAAAACCATGATGTATACATCATGCTTCATTTTGGTGAAAAATATAAAATCGCTCAAACTGGTGGATGATAGTCTTTGAAGAGACCAATAACAATATGCAATTAGATTTGCGAAATTAGCCCCCGTTCAGGAGATATACTAATTTTTATAAGCCATAAAATACCTCTTCTGGAGCTGCAAAATTAAAATGTTTGAATGCCCTTAACTCCTGAACGGGAGCGAATTTTCAAAATCTGAGCACATATTCTTGTTCCCGCTTCAAGTACTATAAGATTGCAAATTTTGAGCAATTCTATTTTTGAAAAATTGCTAAAACCATGATGTATACATCATGCTTCATTTTGGTGAAAAATAAAAAATCGCTCAAACTTGGTGGATGATAGTCCTGAAGAGAGGAACAAGAATATGCAATTAGATTCCCGAAATCAGCCCCGTTCAGGAGATATACTAATTTTTATAAGCCATAAAAATACCTCTTCTGGAGCTGCAAAAACTAAATGTTTGAATGCCCATAACTCCTTAACGGGAGCGAACTTTCAAAATCTGAGCACATATTCTTGTTCCTCTCTTCAAATACTATAAGATTACAAATTTTGAGCAATTTCTATTTTTTGAAAAATTCCGCTAAAAACCACGATGTATACATCATGCTTCATTTTGGTGAAAAATATAAAAATCGCTCATAGTCTGGTGGATGATAGTCCTTGAAGAGAGGAACAAGAATATGCAATTAGATTTGAAATCAGCCCCCGTTCAGGAGATATACTAATTTTATAAGCCATAAAAATACCTCTTCTGGAGCTGCAAAATTAAAATGTTTGAATGCCCATAACTCCTGAACGGGGGCGAATTTTCAAAATCTGAGCACATATTCTTGTTTCTCTTCAAGTACTATAAGATTGCAAATTTTGAGCAATTTCTATTTTTGAAAAATTTCAAAAAACCATGATGTATACATCATGCTTCATTTTGGTGAAAAATAAAAAATCGCTCAAACTGGTGGATGATAGTCCTTGAAGAGAGGAACAAGAATATGTAATTAGATTTGCGAAATTCGCCTCGTTCAGGAGATATACTAATTTTTATAAGCCATAAAATACCTCTTCTGGAGCAGCAAAATTAAAATGTTTGAATGCCCATAACTCCTGAACGGGGCGAATTTTCAAAATCTGAGCACATATTCGTGTTTCTCTCTTCAAGTACTACAAGATTGCAAATTTTGAGCAATTTCTATTTTTGAAAAATTTCATAAAACCATGATGTATACATCATGCTTCATTTTGGTGAAAAATAAAAATCGCTCAAACTCGGTGGATGATAGTCCTTGAAGAGAGGAACAAGAATATGTAATGAGATTTGCGAAATTAGCCCCCGTTCAGGAGATATACTAATTTTTATAAGCCATAAAAGTACCTCTTCTGGAGCAGCAAAATTAAAATGTTTGAATGCCCATAACTCCTGAACGGGAGCGAATTTTCAAAATCTGAGCACATATTCGTGTTTCTCGCTTCAAGTACTACAAGATTGCAAATTTTAAGCAATTTCTATTTTTGAAAAATTTCGCTAAAACCATGATGTATACATCATGCTTCATTTTGGTGAAAAATATAAAAATCGCTCAAACTGGTGGATGATAGTCCTTGAAGAGAGGAACAAGAATATGTAATTAGAGTTGCGAAATTAGCCCCTGTTCAGGAGATATACTAATTTTATAAGCCATAAAATACCTCTTCTGGAGCAGCAAAATTAAAATGTTTGAATGCCCATAACTCCTGAACGGGGGCGAATTTTCAAAATCTGAGCACATATTCGTGTTTCCCTCTTCAAGTACTATAAGATTGCAAATTTTAAGCAATTTCTATTTTTGAAAAATTTTGCTAAAAACCATGATGTATACATCATGCTTCATTTTGGTGAAAAATATAAAATCGCTCAAACTGGTGGATGATAGTCCTTGAAGAGAGGAACAAGAATATGTAATTAGATTTGCGAAATTAGCCCCGTTCAGGAGATATACTAATTTTTATAAGCCATAAAAATACCTCTTCTGGAGCAGCAAAATTAAAATGTTTGAATGCCCATAACTCCTGAACGGGAGCGAATTTTCAAAATCTGAGCACATATTCGTGTTCTCTTCAAGTACTACAAGATTGCAAATTTTAAGCGAATTCTATTTTTGAAAAATTTCGCTAAAACCATGATGTATACATCATGCTTCATTTTGGTGAAAAATATAAAAATCGCTCAAACTGGTGGATGATAGTCCTTGAAGAGAGGAACAAGAATATGTAATTAGATTTGCGAAATTAGCCCCGTTCAGGAGATATACTAATTTTTATAAGCCATAAAAATACCTCTTCTGGAGCAGCAAAATTAAAATGTTTGAATGCCCATAACTCCTGAACGGGGCGAATTTTCAAAATCTGAGCACATATTCTTGTTCTCTTCAAGTACTATAAGATTGCAAATTTTAAGCAATTCTATTTTTGAAAAATTTAAAACCATGATGTATACATCATGCTTCATTTTGGTGAAAAATATAAAATCGCTCAAACTGGTGGATGATAGTCCTTGAAGAGAGGAACAAGAATATGTAATTAGATTTGCGAAATTAGCCCTGTTCAGGAGATATACTAATTTTCATAAGCCATAAAAATACCTCTTCTGGAGCAGCAAAATTAAAATGTTTGGATGCCCATAACTCCTGAACGGGGCGAATTTTCAAAATCTGAGCACATATTCTTGTTCTCTTCAAGTACTATAAGATTGCAAATTTTGAGCGAATTCTATTTTTGAAAAATTTCGCTAAAAACCATGATGTATACATCATGCTTCATTTTGGTGAAAAATAAAAATCGCTCAAACTGGGTGGATGATAGTCCTTGAAGAGAGGAACAAGAATATGTAATTAGATTTGCGAAATCAGCCCCGTTCAGGAGATATACTAATTTTTTATAAGCCATAAAATACCTCTTCTGGAGCAGCAAAATTAAAATGTTTGGATGCCCATAACTCCTGAACGGGGGCGAATTTTCAAAATCTGAGCACATATTCTTGTTCCCCTTCAAGTACTACAAGATTGCAAATTTTAAGCAATTCTATTTTTGAAAAATTTCAAAAACCATGATGTATACATCATGCTTCATTTTGGTGAAAAATATAAAATCGCTCAAACTGGTGGATGATAGTCCTTGAAGAGAGGAACAAGAATATGTAATTAGATTCTGAAATTAGCCCCGTTCAGGAGATATACTAATTTTATAAGCCATAAAAATACCTCTTCTGGAGCAGCAAAATTAAAATGTTTGGATGCCCATAACTCCTGAACGGGGGCGAATTTTCAAAATCTGAGCACATATTCTTGTTCCCCTTCAAGTACTACAAGATTGCAAATTTTAAGCAATTCTATTTTTGAAAATTTCGCTAAAAACCATGATGTATACATCATGCTTCATTTTGGTGAAAATATAAAAATCGCTCAAACTGGTGGATGATAGTCCTTGAAGAGAGGAACAAGAATATGTAATTAGATTTGTGAAATTAGCCCCCGTTCAGGAGATATACTAATTTTATAAGCCATAAAATACCTCTTCTGGAGCAGCAAAATTAAAATGTTTGGATGCCCATAACTCCTGAACGGGGCGAATTTTCAAAATCTGAGCACATATTCTTGTTCCCCTTCAAGTACTACAAGATTGCAAATTTTAAGCGAATTCTATTTTTGAAAAATTTAAAAACCATGATGTATACATCATGCTTCATTTTGGTGAAAAATATAAAAATCGCTCAAACTGGTGGATGATAGTCCTTGAAGAGAGGAACAAGAATATGTAATTAGATTTGCGAAATTAGCCCCGTTCAGGAGATATACTAATTTTATAAGCCATAAAAATACCTCTTCTGGAGCAGCAAAATTAAAATGTTTGGATGCCCATAACTCCTGAACGGGGGCGAATTTTCAAAATCTGAGCACATATTCTTGTTCTCTTCAAGTACTACAAGATTGCAAATTTTAAGCAATTCTATTTTTTGAAAAATTTCATAAAACCATGATGTATACATCATGCTTCATTTTGGTGAAAAATAAAAATCGCTCAAACTGGTGGATGATAGTCCTGAAGAGAGGAACAAGAATATGTAATTAGATTTGCGAAATTAGCCCCGTTCAGGAGATATACTAATTTTTATAAGCCATAAAAATACCTCTTCTGAGCAGCAAAATTAAAATGTTTGGATGCCCATAACTCCTGAACGGGGCGAATTTTCAAAATCTGAGCACATATTCTTGTTCTCTTCAAGTACTACAAGATTGCAAATTTTAAGCGAATTCTATTTTTGAAAAATTTCAAAAACCATGATGTATACATCATGCTTCATTTTGGTGAAAAATATAAAATCGCTCAAACTGGTGGATGATAGTCCTTGAAGAGAGGAACAAGAATATGTAATTAGATTTGCGAAATTAGACCCCGTTCAGGAGATATACTAATTTTATAAGCCATAAAAATACCTCTTCTGGAGCAGCAAAATTAAAATGTTTGGATGCCCATAACTCCTGAACGGGGGCGAATTTTCAAAATCTGAGCACATATGCTTGTTCCCCTCTTCAAGTACTACAAGATTGCAAATTTTATGCGAATTCTATTTTGTGAAAAATTTCGCTAAAAACCATGATGTATACATCATGCTTCATTTTGGTGAAAAATATAAAAATCGCTCAACCTCGGGTGGATGATAGTCCTGAAGAGAGGAACAAGAATATGTAATTAGATTTGCGAAATCAGCCCCCGTTCAGGAGATATACTAATTTTCATAAGCCATAAAACTACCTCTTCTGGAGCAGCAAAATTAAAATGTTTGGATGCCCATAACTCCTAAACGGGGGCGAATTTTCAAAATCTGAGCACATATTCTTGTTCCCCTCTTCAAGTACTACCAGATTGCAAATTTTAAGCAATTCTATTTTTGAAAAATTAGCTAAAAACCATGATGTATAAATCATGCTTCATTTTGGTGAAAAATATAAAAATCGCTCAAACTCGGGTGGATGATAGTCCTTGAAGAGAGGAACAAGAATATGTAATTAGATTTGCGAAATCAGCCCCCGTTCAGGAGATATACTAATTTTTATAAGCTATAAAAATACCTCTTCTGGAGCAGCAAAATTAAAATGTTTGGATGCCCATAACTCCTGAACGGGGGCGAATTTTCAAAATCTGAGCACATATTCTTGTTCCCCACTCCAAGTACTACAAGATTGCAAATTTTAAGCGAATTCTATTTTTGAAAAATTTCGCTAAAACCATGATGTATATCCATCATGCTTCCTTTTGGTGAAAAATATAAAAATCGCTCAAACTCGGGTGGATGATAGTCCTTGAAGAGAGGAACAAGAATATGTAATTAGATTCGCGAAATTAGCCCCCGTTCAGGAGATATACTAATTTTTATAAGCCATAAAAATACCTCTTCTGGAGCAGCAAAATTAAAATGTTTGGATGCCCATAACTCCTGAACGGGGCGAATTTCAAAATCTGAGCACATATTCTTGTTCTCTTCAAGTACTACAAGATTGCAAATTTTAAGCGAATTCTATTTTTGAAAAATTTCGCTAAAAACCATGATGTATACATCATGCTTCATTTTGGTGAAAAATATAAAAATCGCTCAAACTGGGTGGATGATAGTCCTTGAAGAGAGGAACAAGAATATGTAATTAGATTTGCGAAATTAGCCCCGTTCAGGAGATATACTAATTTTATAAGCCATAAAATACCTCTTCTGGAGCAGCAAAATTAAAATGTTTGGATGCCCATAACTCCTGAACGGGGGCGAATTTTCAAAATCTGAGCATATTCTTGTTCCCCTCTTCAAGTACTACAAGATTGCAAATTTTAAGCAAATCGTATTTTTGGAAAAATTTGGCTAAAAACCATGATGTATACATCATGCTTCATTTTGGTGAAAAATATAAAAATCGCTCAAACTCGGGTGGATGATAGTCCTTGAAGAGAGGAACAAGAATATGTAATTAGATTTGCGAAATTAGCCCCCGTTCAGGAGATATACTAATTTTTATAAGCCATAAAAATACCTCTTCTGGAGCAGCAAAATTAAAATGTTTGGATGCCCATAACTCCTGAACGGGGGCGAATTTTCAAAATCTGAGCACATATTCTTGTTCCCCTCTTCAAGTACTACAAGATTGCAAATTTTAAGCGAATTCTATATGTTAAAAACTTTCTCTCAAAAACATGATGTATATATACATCATGCTTCATTTTGGTGAAAAATATAAAAATCGCTCAAACTCGGGTGGATGATAGTCCTTGAAGAGAGGAACAAGAATATGTAATTAGATTTGCGAAATCAGCCCCCGTTCAGGAGATATACTAATTTTTATAAGCCATAAAAATACCTCTTCTGGAGCAGCAAAATTAAAATGTTTGGATGCCCATAACTCCTGAACGGGGGCGAATTTTCAAAATCTGAGCACATATTCTTGTTCCCCTCTTCAAGTACTACAAGATTGCAAATTTTAAGCGAATTCTATTTTTTGAAAAATTTCGCTAAAAACCATGATGTATACATATCATGCTTCATTTTGGTGAAAAATATAAAAATCGCTTAAACTCGGGTGGATGATAGTCCTTGAAGAGAGGAACAAGAATATGTAATTAGATTTGCGAAATCAGCCCACGTTCAGGAGATATACTAATTTTTATAGGCCTAAGCCATAAAAATACCTCTTCTGGAGCAGCAAAATTGAAATGTTTGAATGCCCATAACTCCTGAACGGGGGCGAATTTTCAAAATCTGAGCACATATTCTTGTTCCCCACTTCAAGTACTACAAGATTGCAAATTTTAAGCGAATTCTATGTTTTGAAAAATTTCGCTAAAAACCATGATGTATACATCATGCTTCATTTTGGTGAAAAATATAAAAATCGCTCAAACTCGGGTGGATGATAGTCCTTGAAGAGAGGAACAAGAATATGTAATTAGATTTGCGAAATCAGCCCCCGTTCAGGAGATATACTAATTTTTATAAGCCATAAAAATATCTCCTCTGGAGCAGCAAAATTAAAATGTTTGGATGCCCATAACTCCTAAACGGGGGCGAATTTTCAAAATCTGAGCACATATTCTTGTTCCCCTCTTCAAGTACTACAAGATTGCAAATTTTAAGCGAATTCCATTTTTGAAATTAAAAACCATGATGTATACATCATGCTTCATTTTGGTGAAAAATATAAAATCGCTCAAACTCGGTGGATGATAGTCCTTGAAGAGAGGAACAAGAATATGTAATTAGATTTGCGAAATTAGCCCCGTTCAGGAGATATACTAATTTTATAAGCCATAAAAATACCTCTTCTGGGGCAGCAAAATTAAAATGTTTGAATGCCCATAACTCCTGAACGGGGGCGAATTTTCAAAATCTGAGCACATATTCTTGTTTCCCTCTTCAAGTACTACAAGATTGCAAATGTTAAGCGAATTATATTTTTGAAAAATTTCGCTAAAACCATGATGTATACATCATGCTTCATTTTGGTGAAAAATATAAAAAACGCTCAAACTCGAGTGGATGATAGTCCTTGAAGAGAGGAACAAGAATATGTAATTAGATTTGCGAAATCAGCCCCCGTTCAGGAAATATACTAATTTTTATAAGCCATAAAAATACCTCTTCCGCAGCAGCACACACAACCTGTCTGGATGTCCATAACTCCTGAAGGGGAGCGAATTTTCAAAATCTGAGCACATATTCTTGTTCCCCTCTGCAAGTACTACAAGATTGCAAATTTTAAGCGAATTCTATTTTTTGAAAAATTTTGCTAAAAACCATCATGTATACATCATGCTTCATTTTGATGAAAAATACAAAATCGCTCAAACTCGGGTGGATGATAGTCCTTGAAGAGAGGAACAAGAATATGTAATTAGATTTGCGAAATTAGCCCCCGTTCAGGAGATATACTAATTTTTATAAGCCATAAAAATACCTCTTCTGGAGCAGCACAATTAAAATGGTTGGATGCCCATAACTCCTGAACGGGGGCGAATTTTCAAAATCTGAGCACATATTCTTGTTCCCCTCTTCAAGTACTACAAGATTGCAAATTTTAAGCAAATTCTATTTTTGAAAAATTTCGCTAAAACCATGATGTATACATCATGCTTCATTTTGGTGAAAATATAAAAATCGCTCAAACTCGGTGGATGATAGTCCTTGAAGAGAGGAACAAGAATATGTAATTAGATTTGCGAAATTAGCCCCGTTCAGGAGATATACTAATATGTATAAGCCATAAAAATACCTCTTCTGGAGCAGCAAAATTGAAATGTTTGGATGCCCATAACTCCTGAACGGGGCGAATTTTCAAAATCTGAGCACATATTCTTGTTCCCCTCTTCAAGTACTACAAGATTGCAAATTTTAAGCGAATTCTATTTTTGAAAAATTTCGCTAAAACCATGATGTATACATCATGCTTCATTTTGGTCAAAAATATAAAAATCGCTCAAACTCGGGTGGATGATAGTCCTTGAAGAGAGGAACAAGAATATGTAATTAGATTTGCGAAATTAGCCCCGTTCAGGAGATATACTAATTTTTATAAGCCATAAAAATACCTCTTCTGGAGCAGCAAAATTAAAATGTTTGGATGCCCATAACTCCTGAACGGGGCGAATTTTCAAAATCTGAGCACATATTCTTGTTCCCCTTCAAGTACTACAAGATTGCAAATTTTAAGCGAATTCTATTTTTGAAAAATTTCGCTAAAAACCATGATGTATACATCATGCTTCATTTTGGTGAAAAATATAAAAATCGCTCAAACTGGTGGATGATAGTCCTTGAAGAGAGGAACAAGAATATGTAATTAGATTTGCGAAATTAGCCCCGTTCAGGAGATATACTAATTTTATAAGCCATAAAATACCTCTTCTGGAGCAGCAAAATTAAAATGTTTGGATGCCCATAACTCCTGAACGGGGCGAATTTTCAAAATCTGAGCACATATTCTTGTTCCCTCTTCAAGTACTACAAGATTGCAAATTTTAAGCGAATTCTATTTTTGAAAAATTTCGCTAAAACCATGATGTATACATCATGCTTCATTTTGGTGAAAAATATAAAAATCGCTCAAACTCAGGTGGATGATAGTCCTTGAAGAGGAACAAGAATATGTAATTAGATTTGCGAAATTAGCCCCGTTCAGGAGATATACTAATTTTATAAGCCATAAAAATACCTCTTCTGGAGCAGCAAAATTAAAATGTTTGGATGCCCATAACTCCTGAACAGGGGCGAATTTTCAAAATCTGAGCACATATTCTTGTTCCCTCTTCAAGTACTACAAGATTGCAAATTTTAAGCGAATTCTATTTTTGAAAATTTCGCTAAAAACCATGATGTATACATCATGCTTCATTTTGGTGAAAAATATAAAAATCGCTCAAACTCGGGTGGATGATAGTCCTTGAAGAGAGGAACAAGAATATGTAATTAGATTTGCGAAATTAGCCCCGTTCAGGAGATATACTAATTTTATAAGCCATAAAATACCTCTTCTGGAGCAGCAAAATTAAAATGTTTGGATGCCCATATCTCCTGAACAGGGCGAATTTTCAAAATCCGAGAACGTATTCATGTTCCGCTCTTCAAGAACTACAAGATTGCAAATTTTAAGCGAATTCTATTTTTGAAAAATTTCGCTAAAACCATGATGTATACATCATGCTTCATTTTGGTGAAAAATATAAAAATCGCTCAAACTCGGGTGGATGATAGTCCTTGAAGAGAGGAACAAGAATATGTAATTAGATTTGCGAAATTAGCCCCGTTCAGGAGATATACTAATTTTATAAGCCATAAAAATACCTCTTCTGGAGCAGCAAAATTAAAATGTTTGGATGCCCATAACTCCTGAACGGGGCGAATTTTCAAAATCTGAGCACATATTCTTGTTCCCCTTCAAGTACTACAAGATTGCAAATTTTAAGCAAATTCTATTTTTGAAAAATTTCGCTAAAAACCATGATGTATACATCATGCTTCATTTTGGTGAAAAATATAAAAATCGCTCAAACTCGGGTGGATGATAGTCCTTGAAGAGAGGAACAAGAATATGTAATTAGATTTGCGAAATTAGCCCCCGTTCAGGAGATATACTAATTTTTATAAGCCATAAAAATACCTCTTCTGGAGCAGCAAAATTAAAATGTTTGGATGCCCATAACTCCTGAACGGGGGCGAATTTTCAAAATCTGAGCACATATTCTTGTTCCCCTCTTCAAGTACTACAAGATTGCCAATTTTAAGCGAATTCTATTTTTTGAAAAATTTCGCTAAAAACCATGATGTATACATCATGCTTCATTTTGGTGAAAAATATAAAAATCGCTCAAACTCGGGTGGATGATAGTCCTTGAAGAGAGGAACAAGAATATGTAATTAGATTTGCGAAATTAGCCCCCGTTCAGGAGATATACTAATTTTTATAAGCCATAAAAATACCTATTCTGGAGCAGCAAAATTAAAATGTTTGGATGCCCATAACTCCTGAACAGGGCGAATTTTCAAAATCTGAGCACATATTCTTGTTCCCCTTCAAGTACTACAAGATTGCAAATTTTAAGCGAATTCTATTTTTGAAAAATTTCGCTAAAACCATGATGTATACATCATGCTTCATTTTGGTGAAAAATATAAAAATCGCTCAAACTCGGGTGGATGATAGTCCTTGAAGAGAGGAACAAGAATATGTAATTAGATTTGCGAAATTAGCCCCCGTTCAGGAGATATACTAATTTTTATAAGCTATAAAAATACCTCTTCTGGAGCAGCAAAATTAAAATGTTTGGATGCCCATAACTCCTGAACGGGGGCGAATTTTCAAAATCTGAGCACATATTCTTGTTCCAAACTCCAAGTACTACAAGATTGCAAATTTTAAGCGAATTCTATTTTTTGAAAAATTTCGCTAAAAACCATGATGTATACATCATGCTTCATTTTGGTGAAAAATATAAAAATCGCTCAAACTCGGGTGGATGATAGTCCTTGAAGAGAGGAACAAGAATATGTAATTAGATTTGCGAAATTAGCCCCCGTTCAGGAGATATACTAATTTTTATAAGCCATAAAAATACCTCTTCTGGAGCAGCAAAATTAAAATGTTTGGATGCCCATAACTCCTGAACGGGGGCGAATTTTCAAAATCTGAGCACATATTCTTGTTTCACTCTTCAAGTACTACAAGATTGCAAATTTTAAGCGAATTCTATTTTTGAAAAATTTCGCTAAAAACCATGATGTATACATCATGCTTCATTTTGGTGAAAAATATAAAATCGCTCAAACTCAGGTGGATGATAGTCCTTGAAGAGAGAACAAGAATATGTAATTAGATTTGCGAAATTAGCCCCGTTCAGGAGATATACTAATTTTATAAGCCATAAAAATACCTCTTCTGGAGCAGCAAAATTAAAATGTTTGGATGCCCATAACTCCTGAACGGGGCGAATTTTCAAAATCTTAGCACATATTCTTGTTCCCCTCTTCAAGTACTACAAGATTGCAAATTTTAAGCGAATTCTATTTTTTGAAAAATTTCGCTAAAAACCATGATGTATACATCATGCTTCATTTTGGTGAAAAATATAAAAATCGCTCAAACTCGGGTGGATGATAGTCCTTGAAGAGAGGAACAAGAATATGTAATTAGATTTGCGAAATTAGCCCCCGTTCAGGAGATATACTAATTTTTATAAGCCATAAAAATACCTCTTCTGGAGCAGCAAAATTAAAATGTTTGGATGCCCATAACTCCTGAACGGGGGCGAATTTTCAAAATCTGAGCACATATTCTTGTTCCCCTCTTCAAGTACTACAAGATTGCAAATTTTAAGCGAATTCTATTTTTTGAAAAATTTCGCTAAAAACCATGATGTATACATCATGCTTCATTTTGGTGAAAAATATAAAAATCGCTCAAACTCGGGTGGATGATAGTCCTTGAAGAGAGGAACAAGAATATGTAATTAGATTTGCGAAATTAGCCCCCGTTCAGGAGATATACTAATTTTTATAAGCCATAAAAATACCTCTTCTGGAGCAGCAAAATTAAAATGTTTGGATGCCCATAACTCCTGAACGGGGGCGAATTTTCAAAATCTGAGCACATATTCTTGTTCCCCTCTTCAAGTACTACAAGATTGCAAATTTTAAGCGAATTCTATTTTTTGAAAAATTTCGCTAAAAACCATGATGTATACATCATGCTTCATTTTGGTGAAAAATATAAAAATCGCTCAAACTCGGTGGATGATAGTCCTTGAAGAGAGGAACAAGAATATGTAATTAGATTTGCGAAATCAGCCCCCGTTCAGGAGATATACTAATTTTTATAAGCTATAAAAATACCTCTTCTGGAGCAGCAAAATTAAAATGTTTGGATGCCCATAACTCCTGAACGGGGGCGAATTTTTAAAATCTGAGCACATATTCTTGTTCCCCTCTTCAAGTACTACAAGATTGCAAATTTTAAGCAAATTCTATTTTTTGAAAAATTTCGCTAAAAACCATGATGTAGCCATAACCATCATGCTTCATTTTGGTGAAAAATATAAAAATCGCTCAAACTCGGGTGGATGATAGTCCTTGAAGAGAGGAACAAGAATATGTAATTAGATTTGCGAAATTAGCCCCCGTTCAGGAGATATACTAATTTTTATAAGCCATAAAAATACCTCTTCTGGAGCAGCAAAATTAAAATGTTTGGATGCCCATAACTCCTGAACGGGGGCGAATTTTCAAAATCTGAGCACATATTCAGTAGATTCTAACTTCAGATTAGCTCATGATTTACATTAAAAGGATGAAAATAAACAAATATATTTGCATAACAAAAATTTATATTTATTAATTGATTGGCTCCGTTTACTTACAAACTTGAATTAATATGGTACATACAAGCCTTTTGAGAATAAAACAAAGTTAAAAAATAAAATCTCACAAATACAAACGTTCTATACACAAAACAGAGAGTTCCTATAAAGTATGGTTAATACCGAAACATACAAGAAAGCAATTTATTACATACAATCAGCTTTTCTTTCCAACAATTAAGATTATTAAATAATATTTATCACTTTAAAATAATAAAAATGTACAATGATGTGAGCTTTATATAAATAATCCTTTCCACAAAACAAAGCCTTTTATTTTCTATACAATATTCACAAGCCTACTACCTAAGCACAGGAAATCTTCAAATGATGAAAGTGTTTCAGATTTCTATGAGTGTTATGGAAAACTTGATATTTGTAATGGAATTTATTCTTATTCAGTTGTACGAGTAGCAATTGTGTGAAATGATATAATATTTATTTTTTAAATCTCAAGTTTTTAAGCTATATATTTTTATCTTTTGACTATTTCTGAAGCCAGGGTAAGTATAATATTCTGAGAAAGAAAAAAAAATGTTTGCAGATATTGAAAGATAGGCAGGTAAGTTTAAATCGGGAAGAAAAGTAATACTACTTCTTTAAAACAGACAGGTCTATTCATGACTCACTTTTATCACTCTGTAACCTAATCACTACCCTTTCATCTTTATTCGACAAAATCATCTATCCTAAGCATACTTTTTCTAATACTGAATCAATTTTTTCCTTTCAAACACATTATTAATGCAACTCAAGACTGACTCAAACGGTACATGACATACTAGCTAGTATTTTGAATACTAGTCTACTGACCACTATAATCCTCAATACGCGTTCATGAATACAAACTCATTTCCAATTCGAAAAATCTTCAAGCCTTGATTTTAATGAAATTATAAAGTTAAATTCACTCATAACTATGGTTTTTAGCGCCTCCACAACATGTCAACACTTCTGTCACGGAGGGGGTGAATTTAATTAATGGAAACTATTGTTTTTAAGGGCCTTAGCAGCGTGCTATTACTACTGTGATTTAGGATATGGAGTTACAACGTTGATATAATTTTCAATTGGAACTTGATGCACACAGGTGGCACTGTTTGGGTTCATACGCTTTTTCATTTAGTAAATAGCATGTGTGTTCACTAATTCAATCCCCTTTGTAAAGCCTTCATTCATTTGGAAACACGTTACTGATGAAAAAAAAAGTTCAATCTTCCCTATCTTTTACATGTTAAATTCGGCAATTTAGTATGATTTTTCTTAGAAACTGCAAGCTTTTCAAGCCACCGCGACCTCCTCTGTGCTCCATACATATTCATGTACAATTCCATCAAGTTTCAATACTATTGGGACAGCTAATTATTGTAGAGCATTCGATTATTCAAGTATATATAAGTACTATATTATATAAGTACATATAGTTTTTTTTCCATTGTATTTGAGGCAATCATTCAATACAATCATGCAAATCATATTGGAAGATTAAATGAATCAGTGTTCTGAAATAAAACTGTTGATCTCCAGTACCCAAGATCTCCAGTCACATGAACATCTGGATTCGCGTGCTTTGATAGACTAAGATGCGTTTGAACACCACCTTCCATCTTGATTTCACTGGAGTGATAAAGTTAAATCAACTCAACTATGTACTATGTACTCTACTGTACTGTTGTACAAGTATTCAGGGCCTCCGCAACATAAATGCCCGGTTACTCAGTCGTTCAATAAACAGTTTATGGATCAATAGCAGTGTTGAATCAATAACCATGTGTTTTCAAATGCAAAAAAAATATTGATTCAATAGTTCATTGAACAACTGAGCAACCGGGCATCAATCATTTAACTGGATCATTATTCTTCTTCTTCTTCTTCTTCTTCTTCTTCTTTTCTCCTTTTTCTTCTTTCTTCTTTTTTCCCAATTCTCCTTATTCTCCTTCCTCTCCTCCTTTTTATTTTTTTCTTGATTTTCTTCTCCTTTTTCTTCTACCTTCAATTTTCTTTTCATCCACGTATTCCTCCCTTTCCTACTCCTCCTCCTCTTCCTCTTCCCATTCTGTCTCTCTTTCTTTTCAACCTTTTCCTCCTCCTTCACATTTTCGTACTCCTCCTTTTCCTCCTCCTTCTCCTTCTATTCCTCCCCCTTTTGATTCTTCTTCTACTCCTCCTTCTTCTCATTTCTTCTTCTTCTTCTTCTCATTCTTCTTCTTCTTCTTCTTCCGACTTCTTCTTCTTCTTCTTCTTCTTCTTCTTCTTCTTCTTCTTCTTCTTCTTCTTCTTCTTCTTCTTCCTCCTCCTCTTCCTCCTCTTCTTCTTCTTCTTCCTTCTCCCTCTTCTTTTCAATCTTTTCTTTATTCTTCTCCTTTTCCTCTCCTTTTCATCTTCAATTCTCATTCTTCTTCTTCTTCTTCTTCTCCATCTCCCTCCCTTCTTCTCCTCCTCCTTCCTTTTCCTTCTTCTCACTTTTTCCTCCTTCTTCTCATTCTCCATCTCCATCCTCTTCCTCGTCCCAGCTTCTTCTCCTTCTTCTTCTTCTCTCCTTTCTCCTCCTTTTAATTCTTCTTCTCCTCCTCCTCCTTCTCCTTCCTCTTCCTCCTTTTCATCTTCTTCTTCTTCTTCTCCTTCTTCTTCTTCTCCTCCTCCTATTCCTTCTTCTCCTCCTCCTCCTTCTCCTCCTTCTTCTCCTCCTCCTCCTCCTCCTCTTCCTTCTTCTTCTTCTTCTCCTTCTCCTCCTCCTCCCTCCTCCCTCCTCCTCCTCCTCCCTCCTCCTCCTCCTCCTCCTCCTCCTCCTCCTCCTCCTCCTCCTCCCTCCTCCTCCTCCTCCTCCTCCTCTTCTCCTCCTCCTCCTCCTCCTCCTCCTCCTCCTCCTCCTCCCTCCTCCTCCTCCTCCTCCTCCTCCTCCTCCTCCTCCTCCTCTTCTTCTTCTTCTTCTTCTTCTTCACTGGATCATTCAGGGCCTGTGCAGCGTGCTGGCACTGCTGCCGCTCGACTGACTCGTCATCAGCTGATGCTGCGCGCGCATCTCGTCCGCAGCCAAACTCTGCAGGTCAACGTAGCCGCCGCTGTGCTGTTCGTCGGCGAGCAGATCGCCCAGCTGCTGTTTGAGCTCGGCGAAGGTGGGTCGCTTGGCGGGCTCCGAGTGCCAGCAGCGCCCGATCACGCGGAACAGCGTCTGGTGACAGTGCGTGGGCCGCTCGAGCCGGTAGCCGCTGCGCACGCGACGCATCACCTCGCGCGCGCCCATCGACGCGTACGGCGTCGAACCTGCGTCGCAAAAATACAAACATTTAGTATAGATAAGGGAAGAATATAAGGATAAGGCAGTAGTGAGACCTGCACTGATCTATGGCAGTGAGACTTGGGCAGTCAAGAAATCGCAGGAGAAGAAGATTTAGATTTAGATTTAGATTTATTACTTTATTCATCTAGATAACAAATATGACGGCTTAAATTCTAGATTATAATAACAAATATACAATATTGATTATTCATCAAATTTACATTAGCTTATAGATTATTATGCCATGAGTAGATTTAAAGGAAAACTATACTGATGATTTAATAGTTGTGATTTATCTAGATGAAAAGGCGAAGTTTGGACATATGAATGTCCATTCTTGGAAAAGGAGATACAAAGAAATCCTTTTCATCAACACTTGACCTTGACGATCTTGATGACCTTGACCATCCAAGATGGATGTGGCAGAGATGAGAATGCTGAGATGGATGCTTGGGAAGACAAAAAGGGACAGGATCAGAAATGAAAGGATAAGAAAGATGGCTGGGGTGGTGGAGTGTTCAATGAAGGTCCAGGAAAGAGAAAGGTTCATGCTGTTGTGAGGAGGAAGATCGCATACGCTGGAAAGCGAGTGAGTAGAATGCGGGTGGAGGGGTGTCTGGAACCAGTGGGAGATGGAGAGACTGTGCCAGCAGGGGACATGAGGGAAGAGGAGCTGACAGATGAAGGAAGCTGGGGAGAGAGAATGGTGTGGAGGAGGAAGATACGGAATAGCGACCCCGAATAGGGAAAAGCTAAAGGAAAAGAAGAAGAAGACGAATGATTCAAAAAGAATACCACAACTTTAAAAACGTGTATTTAATGAAAGAAACATAATAGAACCGGCTGTTATACTTCATTACAAAGAGTATTTAAAGAAGTTTTTCACCACAAACAAGGTTCAGCCCAGATGTTCAATGGCAACCCCTTCCAGACACTCGAGCAATATGAACCCAAATACATCTCTCACTTTTCAGGCATATCAGGCGTACGAGTTATGTTGAAAGTCCTTATTCCTAAGCTTCAAATCATAAAATGGTGGATGGATATGATGATTTAAAACAAAGAAATAACAGCAGCTTAATAAAACTGTTACGCCTGATATGCTACAATGTAGATTTCGGAGTACCTATCGGGTTGATATTAGTCGAGTGATAAAATGCATTGAACATCTGACACTTTTATGTGAAAAAACTTTAAGATACGCTTTAGTGATGTCAACGGAAGGTTCTATTTTGTTTCTTCCGTTAAATACACATTTTCAAAGTTGTGGTATTCTTTTTGAATCACTCTGTAGAATCAAGAGATTAAAGTCTCCATACTAAAGCTAAAAAGAAGCATTTTACTGTTAATTTAAAAAAAAAAATAATAATCTACTTAATAAAGTGACATGGGTTTGCGCGACTTTAACTAACGACCAAAACATCAAAATATAAAATTTACAAGAGACAAAATAGTTAGCAAATTTTCTGTAAAGTGAACGGGTTTCGTGAAATTTGCCATCAAAAATTTAAAATGGCCGCCATTTTGAAAATTTACATCGAAAATTTTTCATTTCATTTTTTAAAGTTGAGTCTTTATAGCATAAATATTCATGCCAAATTTCAGATCAATACAACACTTCGTTCTTGAGATAAAAATTCCTAAGTGAACGTAAAGAAATAATATCTCTCTATCTAACTATCTATCTAATGAAAGTTATTCGCCATCCGCCAAATTAAATGAATCTGACAATACATAATCCATACACAGCTGAATTAGTTGAATGTGAATTTGGAGGGAATATTTTCAAATTATTGTTGCTTTTTAAAGTGAACTCCAAGGAACAATTGATCACTTTTCTAAGACATCTAGACTTACAATGAATTACTTCCTTACAGCATTTTATAACACTGTTACACAGAAGTCTGGCTGCACCAAGAAGATCAATTCCAATCCAGGATCATACAATGCTAATTAAATGGGATCAGCTGATTCAAAGTGGCTGGATCCTGCTGGTAGTAAAAGCCAAAAAGACTTAAGTATTATGAAATTCATCATGATGGCAGTGCATCAATGATGTAAATTGTATAGAAACCACTATTGTTTCGAAAGTAATTAGAATAATTCTTTATTGTTTATCTAAAAGATTACAATATGTGGTTTGAAAACAAATTAATCATTTCCTTTACAATATACTATTCAACTAAAATAGCATTAACAAAAGCAAGATGTAATAAAAGTAATAATAACAATAAGACTTAATTCCCATATAATTACATCTATACATGTAAAAATTAATGATCTATGAATATATATTTCACATGATATGATATACTGTACATTTGATGACTGTCTCACAAATATAAAATTTAGTTCCTTTTCATTTAGATAACCGCAGAATGTAAATTGACCTATTTTAATTTACTTATTACAGTGATTGAATCCCAGAATAGACCCCCAAAAGTTTGGCGGAAGAACACACCATTATGAATAGACCACCTTTGCCATGCCTCCTGGAACCAGTCTTTTCAGCTGGAGGACAAATAATACTTCTCATCTATAGTTTTGATCGCCAGTTAAGTTCACATCAGGGATTGTAGTACACCATGTTTCACAAACACAAACAATTGAGTCCTCTGAAATTTCCATCTGAAAGGTCGCCGTAATTGCTATTTCTGCTTTTCAAAATACTGGTTTATTTTACCGACTTTTCTTCCACTCTCCGTATTCGATTGTTTCAATACCTTTGCATGCTCATCACCACTCAAAGGAGAGACACTTAGTTCACGCTTCTTGTTTTCTTTTCTTTTCTCTAACACGACTAATTTGTCGTATTTGATAATTGCATATTGTCCCTTTTTCCTAGCCTCCATCATATCAATGGTGAGTGCCTTTCTGATCCGCTGGACATCTTCAGGATAGTCCTCCGTTATGGATATTTTGGAGCTTTTCAGTCTTCTGCAACTTCTGAGTATCTCGATCTTTTTCCTCCTTGTCGTTAATGAGAGCAAAATCGGTCTTTTTATGCTTGTCTTATTTTTCCCTATTCTTACTATGAATAATCATCTCTGATTTTCAATTTCGATTATTAAAGAGTTTCTCTCGAATAAGTCTAAGAACTACACTTTCAAATCGTTTTCCATCGAACCCCACCCCATGAATAATCAAGTTTTTATCTCTAGACTTCTTTCTAATTATTTGTATTTTCTCTTTTGCTTTTAATCACCGAGTTTATATTATTTAGTTGCTTTTTAACAAATCACCAAACTTATCTAGGAACGCCTATAGTGTTTAATTTTGAGTTGAATTCTTCGGAGAGCTCTTCTCTGAGTTTGGCTTTGAATCCATCTAACAATTCATTTAAATCTTCGGAATCCATATTTTCAATCTAAATAGAATAATATATTATCAAAAACCACTATTGTTTACTTACCAAGAGTGACAATCTCCCACATGAGGATTCCGAAACTCCAAACGTCAGTCTTGTGCGTGTAGAGACTGAAATGCAGCGACTCCGGTGCCATCCATCTGATTGGTAGCGCGCCCTAACACACAAAATTAAATAAAATTTGATTAATTATTAGAATAAAATAGAAATAACTCAATAATATTCAATTAAAAAGAAAATTGATTAATTATTAGAATAGAATAAAATAGAAATAACTTGATAATATTCAATTGAAAAATATTAAAAAGAATGCCATACAGTAGGACAGTGAAATTCAATAGCGTACACAACAGATAAAAAATTCAAACCAGAAATCTTTCAGAAGTATATTTTTTATGTTTTCTTGTTTATATATTAGTGTTTTTTCTCAACTTTTTCTATCTGACTACCTAATCATAACCAACAGCCTATATCACCGTTATAGAAGAACGCTATGCTTCTCATTCTTATGGCGCGGTTTCACGATACCAGTAGACGTGTAGGTTACTGGCAGGCAGGTTGGTCATATGATTGATTGATTGGCTGCCTTTTATTTCCTTAGTTAGGCAGCCACCCTTCTACAGCCTTAACCCTCAATGAGTATATGATCTTACACCCCATAAACAAAATAGGCAATGTAACTGACATTAGATTAATATGTAATTTAGAATTGATTAATCAATTAAATTCATAGAAAATTCTGAATGAAAGAATGTATTTAGAAATAGATGAAATTTATGGTTTTTCAATAAACGAAACACTTTTTAAAAAGATTTCAATTTATTATCAATTTAAACTTTATGCTTAAATAGTATGAAATAACTCTGATATACATATGCAGAGGAGGTCTGCGACGCTCGATGTACAAAACAGAACTGACTTAAATCGTTAAAAGATGCTACTCTCTGCCTAGATACCCTTATTGCTATTAGCATTACAACGTGTGAACCATTGATATTATGCAGTTTTTGATTAGATAACTTGAATGTATATTAAATTGAGGAAAATGTAATGCATGAAAATAGCCTACCTTGCATTGTCTCTGCTCGTATATCTGGCCTGTATCCCTTACATTTCGCGACATTCCAAAATCAGCAATCTTGCATAATTTGTTATGATCCACCAGCACATTCCTGGCTGCCAAGTCTCTATGAATTATCTGTAAATTAAAAAGTATAAAATTATTAATATTTGAGAAAACAGGTTCTAACAGTGAAATGAACATACAATCTAAAACTCTATATGTGATTTAATTCTATGTTTATTTGAAATTACAAAAATTTAGAGAGAAATGAAGAGTTCTTCTTATAAAGCGCTCCTTATGATTTTTATGTAAATTTTCAGCTAAGAATACTCCAGATTCTGTCAGAAAATTCAGATTACAGTAACAATTGATGACAGAAATTACTAATTCAACTACAGTACGGTAATGAAAATTCACTTGGTAAAAACAAAACAAATTTTCCAAAACAGATAATAAGATTTTCTAGATCAAAGGGAGAAAGACGCCATAGATCATGAGAGGAAGAGAAAAGATTAAAGATAAAGATAAAATATGAGAGATAAGATTTACTTGACATCTAACTTAAATAAGACATTCAAAATCAATTTTCAGGAAAAGCAGGAAGAGTCTCCTTCTTTCGATTTTTCAAAGCTTATCTACAGTACCGCAATTCATGAAAATTTTTCGATCAGGTTTCAGCATGAGGTCGAACAAAGATTATAATAATGATAAACCCTTTTTTGATCTAATATAGATTTGAATTTGTTATGAATTACAATTGAGGGGCTGAGATGCAAAGGGGTCTAAGTGACTTTTTTCAACTTTTGAGAAAAATCACTTCAAAGTTAGTTGCTTGTATAAAATTCTAGAGAAAATTTGAGAAATTGAAGAAATTTTTTTCGGAATCTGTATATTTTTATGTATTTATGAATCGAGTGATTGAATATAATACACTGCGGAGGGACCTTTTGATCACTCTTATGTCAATCCATCTACTTTCATCGGAATTCTTACTAATTTTGTAATGTGCTGTAGATAACAATTCATTATGAAACTCCATTCTCAGAACAGAGTAGGCCACGGTAGGTGAAATTTGTAGGCTGAACATAGTCTACTTGATGACATCGATATGAAATATATTTTTTGCTATAGAACTGCATGACTTTTCGTTTTTATTATTTTATTTTTCATTATACTCTAATTTTCTCGCCCATCTTTTTCTCTTTTTCATTGTATTGTAAACTTTGATATGCTGTTTTTACTTATTGTAATTTAGTTCCCAACACTATTTGTCTATTACGGCCAGTACGGTACTATTTTCTGTTTTGTTCCACTATGGGTCTTTGACATCAGAATCAGTGGAACTTATGTAAAAGTTGAAATAAATAAATATAGCAGGATCAATTAACTTGTGAAATCAGCTAATTCCTTATGAAACAGTGATTTCGACACAATAATCAAAAAGGCTTGAAAGTCTTGAATACCTTTAAAGTCTTTAAAATACCTTTTAAAGAAGACCTTTCAAAGAATAACTTTTCAAGACCTTTCAATAATCTATGGATAACATTTGTAGGTTGAGTATTGTGATCATATGCTCGTCGATCATATGTTTTATGACAAGTTAAATGGATCCTGCTGTAGTCTACATACCGATTTACTGGTCAAATAGTCCATGCCCCTTGCCACACAGTAGGCGAACACAGTGAGATCTCTTGAGGTGAGTGCGTCAGTGGCGTCCGAGAAATTATAGTAATGCGCTCTTGTCCTGTGATCTCTCAGAAAAGCCAGCAGCTTTCCATACATCACGTACTCCATTATCAACAGGTACGGTTCTGCAAAACAGACAAGGCAAATTCTTTTCAACACGAGAAACTTTGGGAAAAATTCATAATTCTATTATATCACACTACAAATGAGAGAAGCAAAGCTAGATAACAGGATCAAATATTGCTTATTTACACAATATTTATACTTTCCAGAAAATTCAAAAAAAGTTATTAGAATAATCACAAACTCTGACAGATTGGCTCACTGCAGACCATTGTTTGTTGAAATAAGGATATTAACCATAATAAACTTGTACAATGTACATGTACATACTGTAGATTAAACTATTATATGCATGTATGTGTGTGTAAAATGAATAAATAAATTGAAAATTGAAATTGAAATTTGTCTATGCTTCTACCATAGGAAAACCTAGAATTGAACAATGAAGATTTTATTATTTCACAATGATACCAAGTTAAATAAACTTGAACTCAATCACAGAGAAGTTTCTTATTCTCTTCAATTTTCGGTACTATTCCATCGACCTTTTGCATGATTTATAAATATCGCAAGAGGAAGTTTGTGATTGTTAGTAAATGTAAACTCTATTCTCTTTATGATGTTGTTCTATAGTGTTTTATATGGCATCATTATTGTTTTGTTAGACGTACTAGAAACGCTGTAATTATGTGTTCTAGCAATAAAAAGTGTTGAATCTTGAAACATAATCTCTGCTTCAAATACCGTATTGATCAAGATTAGGAGGATAAAACATTTTGTACTTTGCATCTATTTTCCAAAAAGTTCATTCTACTTCAAAACTAGAAAATCAAAACTTAGAGTTTTCTTCTTCTTCTTCTTCTTCTTTTCTTCTCTTCTTCTTCTTCTTCTTCTTCTTCTTCTTTCCTTTCTTCTTCTTCTTCTTCTTCTTCTTCTTCTTTCTTCTTCTTCTTCTTCTTCTTCTTCTTCTTCTTCTTCTTGCCTCTGCCTTATCCCATGTCAGATGGGGTCGGCATTACCATACCTCAAGTTAACTTGGTTAGCTTAACTAAGTCAGCTCGGTCTCTTTTTAAATAAATTGGTAGTTATAAATCTTGGTACAACTTCATTGATAGAAATGGAAAATCACCTTTTTCAGTGCAACATCCAAGAAGTGTGACGACATTTGGATGGGCACCCAACTCCTGCATGATGCCCAGTTCCCTCAGCAGGTCCTCACGTTGCTGCAGCGATGCTCCCTCTTTGACAGTCTTCACAGCCACCAGGCGAGTCAGACCCTCGTGACCGTTTATATCGTCTGCTTCTGCTTTCCATACCTGAAAATCATTTTTCAATTGAATTTATTCGTTTATCATTCATTTTTTAGATAAATGAATAATATTATTCTCATAATTCTAATTCTATATTGTCAAAATCATTTCAATCGAATTTATTTACCTATTCATTTTATCTATAGATTATTATCTATAGAATGAATGATTCTTATATTTCAATGATATTTCAAAACATGGTTTGTTCATTATTCAGTGATGAAGTTAAAATTGATTTTTATAGTGCACAAAAATACAGATAGTCATGTGATATTGTTTGTCAAATTTTCAGTTTAGGCTCAACACTGAAGATGCCTTGAGAACAGCAACTTCAGTTTGTTTTTTGAAATAAAATAATTGTGGAATAGACAATATTCATCTCATCCATTCACATTAGTAAGGAGGAACATCTCTGAGGCAAGTTGTTTTATATACGGATTTGTATCAAAATTGTCAATTTAGTATTATTAACTGCTAATCATCAAACTGAATACTGAATTTACGGTATTCATCCATCGATACAGGCAAAAATCGTGGAAATATTATTTCAATAAAAACTTCTAATCAAAAAATTGAATGTGTTTTCCTTAATTGACAGTATTTGTATAAATGGTATCAAAATTATTCAGGATTGCAATTACAGTAGGTTAAAATAACTTATGAGTAATGAGGTTTACTTGGGAGTTGCTTCAATTAAATTCATGAACAATACTGGAGACTCAAGAAATAATTCATTAGGCTACAAAAATTATTGTGGGCCTCTATCATGCAACATAGATTGATACGATTGATCGCTACCCTTGGAAAATGCAAATGAAATCTATTTAAAATCATAATAATGGCTGCTTGAAAAATGATATAAGTTTTGTTTTACCTGGCCAAAATTCCCTTGTCCAAGCACAGTTTGAAGTCTTAGTTTCTCTCTGGGAAACTCCCATCTTGTTACCGGATTCGCAGGAATGGGCGGTAGTTTGCTTTTCTCTATCTCCCAATTCTGAAACAGATTAAGAATAATATGATTATAAATTATATGTATTATGATAATATGAGACTTGATATATTATTTATGTTCATGTATACCGATAATATGAGACTTGATTGCCTAAGTATTCATCCTATTTCAAATGTGAAAGTGAAAATCTGAAACAGATTAGGAATAATAATATGATTGGGCTACATAAATATGGATTATGATTACCTATATGAAATACTATGAGACATGATTGCCTAAGTTTTCATCCTATTTCAAATGTTAGAAATTTGGTTGTCCATTCAATTGTTTTCTTATTTGAAACTTCAATAGAAATCAGTTGCAGGTGAGTTTGCATTAAAAAAATTTATTTAAAACTTCGCTAGCAAATGTTTTTCAATTCTCAAAACCACCTGTCTTTGTCCATGAAAAATGTCTTTCAACTAAGTAGGCTAGTAGTATTGATCAATGATCAATTTGAAAAAAACATAAAGGGATAAGTTATGTTACCGTAGTCCATAATTTCATTCAATTTTTTTCATGAACTACTATGGAATAGAGGTAGGTACACTGACATTCATTTAATTTGACGCTTGGCATTAGAAAGATACTGTATATATCATTTATCGATGTTGCTGATGACCATATATTACAATGGCAAAGAAATAATACCTCTCTACCTATCTATCTATCTAATGCCATGCGTCAAATTAAATGAATATCACTGTACTAAACTTTACATGAATTCAAACTTCTCTCCGATGTGCGTAGTACCACATAAAAATCACTATACTGTATTCCTGTAGTACTTGGAACTGTTCATTAATAAAATCAACATTTTTTTCTGTATTGGAATTACCTTAATTACAATCTTTATATTACATATAATTTCCTCATAATAGAATTTCATTAATTTCATTATTATTGTTGGAAATTATTCTAAAAAACTGATTATTCTATAGTTACTTACTGGATGTGTAGCCAGCCTGGGCAGTTTAGTATGTAGCGATGGAGTTGTCGTACTCAAAGGACTCCGATTATATTCTGATGAATATTCCGAATCATCGAGCACCTGTAAAATTTAAATAAAATCAAATCTGAGAAATTAAATTTGACTACAAATTGAAGATTGAATCAATTAGTCAACTTTGATCAACCTTGTCTACAACATTCTAAATTGATAGCTGATAAATCGAAAATATATGTTGATAAACGAGCACTTTTGAGAACAAATCATTCAATAGTTTTATAATAATAGACGATTGAAGTTCGAAATATTTTTTAACAGCTCGCAAAATATTGTTCATTTTCTAACAGACCACAAAGTACACAAACATCATTGAAAACTTTCTGAGATGTACGGAAATCGTGTGATCTCAATGTTTTTTTCTCTTGGGCTAATCTGTTTTATAGTCCTGGTTTCACATATTTCATTGCATAATTTTCTTTGGATTATCATATGAAATCATCAGTACGGTACTGAGTTAACTATAAACGAATCAACTCACAACAAAGGTGGATACGAAATTATTTGAAGGCCCAATTATCAATCGTTATGTAAAATAAATCTTCTGATTCTCAAAACGCAAAATACTGAAACATATTTGAAAATAAATTTTCATCAATTAGTCCAACCCACTCTATAATACAAGAGCTTCGTGCTTTGCTTTCTCTATGATAATATTATATATTATCTTCTTATTTCAAGAAGTATAATTCTTTTATAGAACTAGTTAATCTATAATCATATTTCATTTGAGGTTTATCAGTAAATTGATTTTGCTAGGCTACAACTTCGGAAATCCTCACTATAACAATATTTTATTCAAGGTTTATCAGTAAATTGATTTAGGTAGCCTATATCACTCATTTTCAAATAGGTACCAATAGTTTCAATAAGTTATGAACTGAATAAAACTCACCTTTTTCCGTCTACTCCGTAGTATGATGATCCTAGCGGCCAGAATTGATAGAAGCAGGATTGGAATGACTACTAGAGCCGACACCAGATACGTTGTTATGCTAAGGTTCTCAGGATAACTGCTCACATCCACTAGAGGTGTCTCATTGTGAGGAGGTACCGGCCTGGTACTCCCATACTGCCCTCCATCTGTGGAACTCGTCCATTTCACATTATAATTATGATTATGATTCGAAGATCGATTATTGTCTGTGACATAACCCGAGCTGCCATAACCATCATAATCATTGCCACTACCATCTATAACCAGGACTGGTTCTCTGCTTGCTTCTTCACCAGTTTCATAGACACTTTTCGGAGGAGGTTCTTTGGTGATGTGGTCTTCGTGCAGTTTTGTCACAATGTATGTCTGATCGTTGGTTTGATCATCGTATTCACTGGGAGCACTGTTTGGAACTTCATAATTGGTACCAAAATCACTAGAAGCACTACCACCTTCTGTATGGGAATGATTCTCTTGATCAAAACTATTCTCTTTTGTAGAATTTCCCACTACAGAACTCCCAACATCTTCTTCAATTTCTCCTTCAGGAGCCACCTCAACTGGAGGTGCATTTAAATCTTTGGTATCAGCCAAAACTGAAGACGCATTCAGTTTCACATTACTTCCACTAACAACCCTATTATTACTTGTGTTATTGCTGTTAATACTACTTAAACTAATAATACTTCTATTATGTGAATCACTGTCTACTAAAGACGCAACAGTTGAATGTTCAACATTAGTCATTTCTGAACTAGGAAATATTCCTACTCTGAATGTTGTTGGTGGAGGGTTTGATGTTGTTGATGTTGAGGGTGATGTTGGTGGTGACGATGTTGTGGTTGTGGATGAAACAACAGTGATGTTTACGCTTGATTGTCTATTTACATTCTGATCACCAACCTCTTTGACATTGGTACCATGAACTTGATCATCTTGTTCCACTTTTCTGTGGTTTTGAGGAAACTCAGTTGTTGTTGCCTGTACATTGGAGCTATTAGTATTCCCCAGCTGAATACCCCTACTCTTATTTGCACTCAGCTCCTCCCCAGTTTGATTGTTAATAATGTTTGTTCTAACACTAGAACTAATCCTAGACCTATTTAAATCTACAAAACTACTTCTATTTTGATTCTCATTAATCAAAGCAATTGGCTCTGATTGTTGAGGCACATTCACGGTCTTATTGTTCGACCTGTTTGTGTTGTTCTGTTCAGACTCCTTCACTGAAACGGATGTAACAACAGCTGTTGATAGGATTCTGGTGGTGGGTTGGGGACTGATTGGTGATTGCAAAGGACCAGATTCGGATGGCTTTGCATTCCTTGGATACGGATTGGATTCCTCCTGTTGCAAGGGATCAGCTGAGTGTTCAGGATCTGCAGACACATTTTTAGGTGCTTCACTTGGTTTGGGTGTGGTTGTAGGTGGTAGAGTTGATGGCCTTCTGAATTTCATGATTCTATCTGTAACAGGTTGCTGGGAAACAGGTGATGGCGTTGTGGAACTTTCTTCAGGTTTTGCTTCTGTAGTCAATGGAGATGCTGAAGATGTTGATATTACAGGAGGTATTGGAGATGATGCAACCAATGCTACCGGAGTTGATAACCTGGGCATCTGCAATCTTTCAAACTTGTTTCTGTTTGAGTTTGCAGCCGTTTTCAATATCCTCCTCCTATTTACCAACTCAACATCAGTTATCTTCACTTCTGGCTTTATCTTTGCTTTTTCACCATCCTCTTCTGTTCTATTGCTTACACTCAAAACCTCCTTCTTTCCTACATTATCTTCTGTCTTATTCTCCTTATCACTACTTCCACTACCTTCCACAACCTTTTTACCATTCACTTCCCCACAAGTCTTGATGGTAGTGCTGTGAAAATTGGGTGACCTTCTCCTGTACACTTTTGTGGGACTATCTGAACTATCCACGGCTGCACATTCAGTGGTGCTGATCAGATTGTCATCAGTGGTTTGAACTGATGCCAGGGTTGTTGATGAAGTGGTAGGCCTTCTCCGATAATAAGAAGATGAAATCACCGGGTCCCTAACTGGAATCCTACCTCTGGGTGCTGTGTTACGTTCCACCGCTTTCTTCATGACTGTCACATCCATATTCTCATTCACAATGTCTTCCTCTGGTGTTAAGTAGGACAATTTTTCAACAGTACTCACATGTCTATCACTGGTACGCTGTCTGATAGATTTGTTGCTTTCAATTGAATTGATCCCGCTAGGAGTGGGCACAGTCTCGGGTGATATTTTCTTACCAAAGTTCAAGAACTGTGTGATGTCATAATGGGGGACTTCTTCAATTGCAGGGTACTGATTGAAGGTGGGGAAGGGCGCTGAGGTTGTGGGAGGGGTGGGGGTTGTTGAAAGGGTTGTGGGACGTCTCCTTTTCTTCACAGCAGTACTGGGGTTGACATCTTGATCTGATGGGTTGGCAGTTGAAACTGGTGAATCAGTTGTTGTGGAAGAGTGACTGCTGTAGTTTGAGATTCTCTGTCTTCTGGACATGATAGCAGCCGGTGAAGGAGTACTGCTAACCTTTCGACTTCTATTATTGTCAGTTTTTGTACAATTTTCACTGTTTTGACAACTTTTATCATCAACTTTCTCTTCATCTTCCACTTCTTCTTTCTTTTCTCCATCTTCAACAACTGCACGCTCTGTTGTAGTAGTACTCTTTGATCTTGATCTTCGATCAACCGACTTGTAACGATCATTACTTATCACTCTACTCTTACTTTCTTCCTTGTTCTTCAGATTCCCGTTCTCATCGTCGGTTTCTTTCTCCTTCTCCTCTTTCTCTTCATGATGGCTTCGAGCCACGACTGGCGTCTGCAGATTTCTCTTTCTATCAGCAGCTGGCAATTGTGATTGGTCGTCGTCGTCGTCATCTTCTACGCGTTCATGCTTCACTCCGCCGCCCGATAAACTGAGCACCAGCGTCCGGCGAGCTTCGACCTTCTCGGGATCTGAGTCATCTGCAACACACAGAAAATGCACAACCATTAGTACTTTGGAAATTCGAGAGGAAGTTATATGGAAAAAAATCTTTAAAATGCAGGTATTCTGTACGAGGAAAATTCAAAAGATCAGCTACTATGACTAATGGAAGAAAACAGTAGAAAATGAAGTAGGAAGGAAAAGAAGGAAAGAAAGAAAGAAGAAGAAAGAAGAAGAAGGAAGAAGAAGAAGAAGAAGAAGAAGAAGAAGAAGAAGAAGAAGAAGGAAGAAGAAGTAGAGGAAGAAGAAGAAGAGGAAGAAGAAGAAGTAGAAGAGAGAAGAAGGAGAGAAGAGAAAGAGGAGTAGAAAAGGAGAGGAGAGAGAATGAAAAAAAATAAAGGAATAGGAAGAGAAGAAATGAGAACAGGCGAAGGAAGAAGAGGGAAGTAAAAGAAGAAGTAGAAGAAGAGGTACAAGAAGAAGAAGAAAGATAAGAAGAAGCTGTGAAGTTACGTGATGTAATATTACATGAAGAAAATTCACAAGTGATGCCAGAAAAATCCACAAGAGCTATTAGCACCGAGTAGCCTACTTTTGAAATTTATTGACAAAAAGTTGCAGAGACAAATTGACGATAAATGCAGTTGTAGTACTGAAATTGAAATTACAACTTTTATGAAGATAAGCACAAAAGTCCTACAGAATTTAACTGCTGTAAAATGATGTAATCCAACGGAACCAATGAAGGAATCGGATTTTAATGCAATGACGTCATTTTACGGTGGTTAAATTCAATTTGATTTTCGTGCAATTGGCCGACAGACTTGGAGAAAATTGAGAAAGTTATTACTGATGAAAAGCAGTAAAGAACATAGTATTCTAACCAAAAATAGGAGATAGTGAAAACTCACTAACATACTTGAATAATCTGAATACAGATAATTGAATATGAATACAGAAACATATCGTTTATAAAATAAATATTCGTCATCTCTTCTTGGACGTAATAACGTGGGCCTAATGTGGCTAGTAGTATATATCAGAGAATAATCATATAAAATACTTTAAAGAGAAGAAAATAATATAGCAATATAGGTGAAACACCTTGCAAGCACTTGAAGAAAAACCAGATGTTGTATACAGTTTACTATTTCCTTTATTTATAGTCTATATTCAAATAGAAAATGTTGTTTGAATGACTCAATGAAATTTATCGCGTCTTGTGCGGAAAAATCTGTAATAAAGTATAATGAGCTGAGAACATAGTCAAGGATTCAGAGTTGAGAAGAGATCTTTCAACCTTCCGCCTTCGGAAAAGAATAAGTCGTTAGCTATCCACCTCAATTCTCTAGTACAGTTAGGAGATGGAGCTAGAAGCCTCCACAGATTTGTATGTCTCCAGAAAATTACAACATAAAAGTTTATAGCCCATTTTGTAAACAAACAAAACAATTTATGGTAAGTTTACATGTTAGCTGGTAATAAACTTTATGGAGGCTACACTTTTATGTTTACAACAATCACCAAGGTGTGATAATGATAGTACTGTAGTAAAATAAATGTAGAGGGATTCGGGCATTCAATGAATGTGTTTGTAAGAGTTCTTCAAACATCTTGACGAAGGAACTTATATAGCAAGTTTTCCAATTCAAAATAAACTTGATAGGAACAAATGAAATAAATATTGATGAAAACACAACTGACTCAAGTAAAAGGTTCATGGGATAAACTTGTCCATTTCCTTCCATAACATTATTTCCTCTTAATTCTTATGCTTTCCAGGAGTATAAAATGCGAAAAAATCTGGTGAACAACTTTTAAAAAGGTGAAACTGCCAATAAACAATCTCAATTCCAATCTTGTTTGACTTGTCTCATAAAACATTTCCTCTATTAGTGTAAAACATTAAGGATGCATATATTATTTTAACAGATCCTCTATTATCATTCTTATATCCTTTCCTGTTTCCTTAATGCATGAGTTTTAGAACTTTTCTTTTCACAAATTTCCTTATAGTTGAAGGAGTATTAATGAACATACAAGTTTTTTTGGGGGTTCTACTTCCATCAGCTTCGACAAAATCACTGTTATTAGCAGAAAGAAATAGGAGAAGAAATACTTTCTTGTTACTAGTCATGTTTCGCAATGTTAGTTAATTATTGGGAATTGATGAAAATCGTACTTGGTAAAATCGATAATTCCAATATAATATTATTGTTATATATCACACAGTCTTTTTATAGGGTACGAGAGATTGGTCATGAACTTCTTATAACTTTTTTCAAAAGTCATGTCATTTATTATGATAATTTTCAAATCAATATTATAAATTATAACTTTTAGGAATATAACAATGATTAATACTATTGGCAACTGAAAAATATGTGAATCACTAATACTATCAATAAGCCAATAATTTAATTTTGTTATAACCTTGGTCTTATTCTATGATATTCAACTAGACAAACAATCGCTTAGAACTAGTGAAGTGAGACTTGTCGACAGCAAGTATAGCGTTACAATTAAATTACGATATTTGCTTTTTTTTAGTTTATTGGTGGACAACGAACAAGAACTGCATAACCCTGTTACAAAATACTTCTGAAATATTATTTATGATATCATTATTTTCGCATTATTGGCAATAACTGACGCGGGTTTCGAATGAAGCATTGCTCGTCCTTGAGTGAGCAAAGCCTCAAAATCTTTCACTTTGCGCATAGCAAAAAACAGACAGATGAATCGATTACTGAATTGCTGAAAATCAATGGTGAAAGTGAAATGCATAATATATTCTTAATAATCCGCACAAAATCATGAAACTTGGTGCTTATTAAGCTTTTCCAATAAAAGTTTATAATGCCCCCCAGAACATACTATGTGGATTGGTACTTGAACTTCAAAATAATTGAGAACAGGGGATTTCAAGTCATAGCATTGTAGCCTAGTGAAATAATCGTCTGATATATCATTTCATAAAATTATGATTCCATTTGGACCAATGCCAACATAATTCAAAATTTGATAGAAATATTTGAAATATGGATTGATGCAATTAAGATATTACTGCAGATAGGCACTGAATAATTTTAATGTTGAATTGGTCACTTGAAATAATTCAAGTTTTTTCAACTTGAATTGTAAACAATTCAACTCAAACAATTCTAACACTTTTTGATGATATTCTGAATGATTGCTGAAAAGAAATGTATAGGCCTACATCATAATAATTACAATTATATTAAAGATGAAATCTAAGTATCGATAAACTATTGTTATTTCTATTACAATATTTCTATTAGTTGAACATTGTAATTTGTTTGTTGTAAGAATTTATTGTTTGTTATATCTTGAATTATATACCTCTCAAATAGCTACGGTACTAGCTAGAGGGGTGAATAGATGCACTGAATTGATATTTTTGTAATGTGTTTGAATGAAATAAACAAATAAAAATATTGAATATTTAGAACAAAGTCTTCACATATTGGAGAGGATGTATAATATTATAATGGTTAGGATATCATAATCCATGAATTTTATTAGGCCTATACTCATCATAACAAGAATTTTGAAATTTGAATAAAGACAATTTTATAAATTGAATGCAGCCAAGCACTGAATTAGGCTAGACTTTTGTGTCGAAAGCAGGTTATCTTTTTTATAATTTTCTTTTCTTTTTTATTTTTTCCAAATTATTGGAAGATTCCAATAGAAATTGACTTCTATACCAGAAGAATTCCATTATTCCAAGGTTTCCAGCAATCCTTTCTCTCATATTAGTGTAGCACCTATTAAAATAACATCTGCAACTCCATACAATTGTGATCAAAATCTGCTATCTTTTAACAACTTGCTATAGCGCGATATCATCGCACTAAAACCTGAACGTATATTTCCATTCCGAATCATTTTATGCATCCTTCAGTCCAAATATAGCTTCTTTTCGAGTTGAATAACAGAAATAACATTTTCTCACACTCCTGTTTCCCGGTGTGAGTGGAGACGGTAATTTATCACAATTCTGTGTGAATTATTGTCGGAAAAAATGAATAAGACGGAAGAACTAGGAAGAAAAAGACGAAGAAGAAGGAAGAGGAGGAGAGGAGGAGGAGGAGGAGGAGGAGTAGGAAGTGAAACAGGAATGAATACAAAAATAGAAATACTTGTAAATCTGGCATTGCATGACGGAAAAGCATTTACTAAAATGGAAATGACGAAACATATTTCAGCAGCCCTTGCAGTTGTAATAAAGTTCTTTTTTACCTGTGGCTACTACAGGTTTTGGAAAATATTGGAAACGATATTATCTCAGAACAAGATTGTTTTTGAGGTTGAGGTCTCAATATGCCAAATTGGCTTCCAATATTGAATATTTATTCACAGAAAAAGTCCACTTGACAATAAAATAGTAACAATGAATTATTATTGTTCGTTCTATCGACCCTATTGTTTAATTCCACTCTCAATACATTGAAAAAAATATACAGTTTTTTTCAAAAGTAACTTTCGATATCCTGCAGTTTATTAAAATAGTTAACTATAAAATAGATGCAAGGTCTGTTATTGGTTGAAACTTGATAGGACGCCTACAAGAATGGGTGGAGCAAAAACAGCACCCTATCAATTTGTCCCGAAAATTATTAAATTGAGGGCAATAGGGTAATAGACCAACCTTTTTTTGAGGTTGTTACCCAAATAAGCTGTAGGCTTGCGTGACTTATGAGGAGGACGATTAGTGATGAATTTGATGATTGCTTTTCGAACAGTCGGGACCGACGTTTTCTCCGAAACACGGGAGCGATCCGAGAAAAATATCTTGGAGTCAACTGGTATCGAACCAGGATCTTTGACTAATCAGACCAGCGATAAACAAACATTAATCAATAGATTGTTGAAAATACCCCAGTAATAAAAATATAGGCCTAAATCAATGTCTTTGACCACAATAAGTCAAAAATTGTAGATCTTTCAATCTCTTTGTTGGAATTAAAAAAGCATAATCACAGTCATATATTAATCATACTTCATAATCATAAATTCATATAGGCCTATAGCAGGATTAATTTAACTTGTCGGGAAACAGCTGTTTCGGCAATCAGTAAACAGTGATTTTACGCAGCTTTGACACAATAATGCAAAGGCTTAAAATAGACTTTCAAAGTCTTTAAAATACCTTTTTTAAAGAAGACCATTCAAAGAATACTTTTCTAAAAGACAATTTCAATAATCTGCGAGATTCAGCATTTGTAGTTTAATTATTGTGAATACTGTTCGTCGAAACAGCTGTTTCCCGACAAGTTGAATTATTCCTGCTATACTCTTTCCATTCATATTGTTTCATCTGATGAGTTTTTCAACCATAAAAACTAAGAAAGAAGTGAGAAAATTATAATATACAGTACTATATTATGTAGTTTCAATCAATAAATAAGTCTTTTAAACCATGAAAACTGTTGACATTCTGATCTTTTTGTGGATTTTAGAAAAGCATAATCTACTATTATTTGTTTTCAACCGATAAATGAGTTTACCAACCATACAACTGAAAACATTACGATCTTTTTGAGGAATTGAGAAAAGGATGATCTACTATTTATTTTATCTGGTTTCAATCGATAAACAACTCTTCCAGACCATAAAAACTGAAAACATGACGACGTTGTTGGGTCGGGGGAGTAGCCTACCTGATGGACTCGTGGGAACCGCTTTTCATGCAATTGGCACTTCCTTATTTGAGATGGGATGGGGGTCAGTGGACGAGTGAACTCTGACTCCAAACTGGTTCGATTTCTCGTCTTTATTTCCCAATAATAAAACAGTACGCGATCGAATATGCATGCTGCATTGGACTCTATTTCCAACAAATTTTCGAAGGAAGCTGTGATAGATATTATTCCACAAGTTGTTACACTACTTAATAAATATGATGACAGCCGAAAATAATTCTCTAAGAAAATTACTTGCGCAAGAAAAGAAAAGCAGAGTTAATGAGTTGAATGATTCATTGTGCAATGAAGAGCGAGCTGACGCTGAAATAGATCAGTTAAAATCAAACTTGAAGCCTTGAAGACTACAGCTGACGAATTAAAGGTTGAGCTCAGTTCGAGAGATGCAATTATTAATCTTTTACAGAGTGATGCAGCAGACAGCAGATAAATGAGAAAAACAGAGCAATGGACTTCACCACCCCAAATCAGCCGGTCGATGATTTTCCATTGATGACAGTGTAATAGAGACTTCAAATCGTTTTTCAGTCTTGGATGCTGAAGAGACTGAGTCACCCCTATCACAATTGACTAGAGGACAAGCGGCTACATTCAAAGTGAGAGCCCAGGTACATGTAAGGCCAACAGATGCATCTGCCGACAGGAAGAAATCAAGTAGGCCCATCACAAAATCGTCATCCTCAACACCAAATGCAGTGAAGAGGCGTATCGTGATACTGGCTGCAAGTCAAGGTAGAGATATGCACAATTACCTTGGTCACTTGTCCGACTACTACGACATTTTTGTGTATACTTTGCCGGGAGCTAAATTCAAACAGGTTATTGCAAATGGGATACAATTCATAAAGGATTTGACAAAATTGGATTACGTAATTATAATGGCGGGGTCCAATGACATTGGAAACCATGAGCCATGGAATCTCAATATTCAACAAGGAATGGATAAGCTATTGACATCGGGGATAAATACCAACTTCATTGTATGTGCAATACCATTTAGATATGATATGCCTCACCACAATGACGATATACATTTTGCTAATGAATCGATCTTCGCTAGAATACGGTCTTATTGTGGAGTATCAAGAGTGATATATGGAGAAGTCAATAATAATTTGCAAAGACATCATTTCACTAGGCATGGCTTGCATTACTCAAAAGGTGGAAAACGTTTCGTGGGAAAGTCTTTGTGTGATTTCGTGACAGGTGATAGCGGTATTGTCTCTAAGAAAATTAAATCATTGCACTACAACTCACAGAAGCGGCAAACTGCCAGGAAACCTGTTCATTCCATTCCGATGGAAACCAACGACGATGTCAATGCGATAACCAGCATTGATGACTCATCGACGTCATCATCAACGCCATTGATTGGTCAGCCACAGACGATTCTGCACAGAGGAGCAACTCCAGACGTTCGCCTTCGTAGAGATGTGATACTTCAACGACTGGTTGATAATGACTATGGTGCTACGGCGATTGATTCTAGTGATTTGATTGACAGTCTGCATGATACCACGCTATTTGACAACAGACAAACTCTAACAGTACCTATTTGTAATGATTTGATTGACTTGCATTCATGTTCCTCTCCAGTCAGTATAGAAAATAACAAGTCATGTTTTTTATAGATGAACAGCCAGACAAAACTTTTATATCCAGTAGTCAGGTTCCATGTATGAATTATGAGCAGGCTTTAAGTATTTATCACCACAATATACGTAGTGCAAGAAACAAGATTGACCAGCTTTGCACTTCATGGGAAGTCCTCCAAATATAGTTTGCCTCACAGAGCACTGGATTAATCAGAATGAAAGTCTTGTCATACCAAATTACCTTTGTGTCTCTAGGGCGAGTAGGTGCCTTACATCGGTGGGGTGTTGCTGTTTTTGTCCGTAATGATCTTTTCAACCTAACAGTCACACGCTTGACGGATCTGGAGAGCAGATTCAATGATGAGCGTTGTTTTGAATGCTGTTTGGTTCTATGTGAGGTAGTCGGGGACAGGAATGCATCAACCTCTAGTTTTGTTCTGGTTTGCATATAGATCGCCAGGCAATAGTGAAACTGTTTCATATGTAAGATGGAGAAACTTATCTCAAAATTATTTAAAAAATATAAAAATATTGTAATTACGGGTGATTGGAATATTGATTTTTTGAAAAAGGATTATCGCAATGTGAGATTGATAAGAGATATTTTCTCCTCGTTCAACATGCATGAGCTTGTCAAAGAACCAACCCGTGTTACTGCTAGCTCTAAATCGTTATTGGATAATGTTGTTAGTAATATCTCTCATAACTCAATTATTTGTTATCCCGTGAAAAGCGATTTATCTGATCACGACGCCCAGTTGACTTTCATTTTTGACACAGGAATTGGAAAACCTCAATTCACCACCAAAAGAAGTTTTTCTAATGTAAATATTTCAAAATTCAACTCTCTCCTATTACATGAAGACTGGTCGATCTTATATAATTTACATGATTTGGACAGACAATGGGAGGTTTTCATGGAGAAGTTGCTTTGTTCTTTTTCTCAGGCTTTTCCTATAAAGAGTATCAAAGTTAAAGGAAACAAGATTAAAAAAAAGAAATTGAATAAATCATTGAAGAAGCTTGCTAATGATAATGTTGATCTTTCAATTTTAGTTAGCATAACAAATGATCCCGATTTGAAGCATCTTTTAAAACAGCGGAAAGCGCATTTTAGACAAAGGTTGATGCAAGAAAGGAAACTTGAGGTGGAAAAAGAAGTGAATGGCTCAGAAAATATGCAACGTGCTGTTTGGAATATAGTTAGAAGGAGACTTCTGAATCAGTAGTCAGTAAGGGGGTATCCTCTCTGTTACATAATGATAGGGTCATCAAGTCCCCAAAATCTATTGCCAACACATTTAATAACTATTTTATAAACTCAGCAGTGCAGGATCTTGATAATAACAGCATTGGAACTAGTTCACCTAAGGGTCCCCGAATTCAAACACAGTTTCACCTACCTTTTGTAACCTACAGCGATGTTTTGAAGACTATTTTATCACTCAAACCAAAAAAGTCATATGGCATTGATGGTGTTTCGGCCTGGGTGCTTCATAAATCCTATTTCAATATAATTGAGCCATTAACCTATTTAATTAACGAGTCTTTCTCTCAAGGACATTTTCCAACAGTTTTCAAGAATTCAAGAATAATTCCAGTTTTTAAGAAGGGTGACAGACGCAGTGAGGAAAATTATCGACCTGTTGCTCTTTTACCCACCCTATCAAAGATTCTTGAAAAAATCGTTCATACTAAATTGTTGTTTCATCTTGGTTGCCACAACTTTTTGTCTAAACACCAGTATGGATTTCGACCAAAACAGAGTTCTTCTGATGCCATTTTGTCTTTTTTAAGTTCTATCATGAATCACCTTGAGCATCGTGACCCTTATGTACGTTTATTTTGTGATTTATCAAGAGCATTTGATCGAGTAAATCATAAAATTCTATTGTCAAAGCTTGAAATGTGTGGCGTACGTGGTTTATCTCTTGCATGGTTCAAATCCTATTTAGAAGATCGTTCTCAGTTCGTGGAGGTGCATGGACAAAAATCAAAAATATCTCAGGTCAAATCAGGAGTGCCTCAAGGCTCAATATTGGGCCCCCTACTTTTTCTCATTTATATAAATGACCTTGAACTTGAATTACCGCTTTGTAGGTTGCTGTTTTATGCGGATGACACATCCTTGCTTTTGGTGGTGAGGACGAGAGTATGGAACTGAGAGTTAATGGAACATTATTAAAATGAGTGATTGGCTTTCCATGAATGGGTTGTTATTAAATGTAAACAAAACCAACTTCATTCAGTTTCTGACAAAAATAAGACACCTATTCCAATAGAACTCTCTGCAAATGCCCATTAATGAAACAGAAACATCTAAATTTCTAGGTGTTACTATTGATAAGTATTTATCATGGGTTCCTCACATCACTAATGTGTGCAGTAGACTTAGTAGGGTGTGCTTTTCATTGAGAATACTGAAACCACTACTGAATAAGGATTCTCTAGTCACGGTCTATCACGGCTGCTTTGCATCTGTGATGACATATGCGTTAGAAGCTTGGGGGTTTTCATCTCATTCTTTTGAGGTATTCAAGGTGCAAAAGCGTGCTATAAGAATTATTGAAGGTCTTTCAATGAATCACACATGTCGAGGGACGTTTAGTAGACTGGGTGTAATGACATTTTATAGTATTCTTATTTATCGATCTGCCATGTATATAAGAAAAATCTTGACCGCTTCAAAACAGTATCATTATTCCACAAGACATGGTACCAATTTATTACTACGCTTTGTCGGAAGGTGATATGAATATTATAGGGACTAATATTCATACTAAACTACCTGATTACTTGAAATCCTTTGAAAATTATGTGCTATTCAAGAAAAACTTAAACAATTCGTCGTAAAGAAAGAGTTATATTGTATATTATAGTAAAATCAATGACGACTGTGATATACAGGCACTTGTTGCTGATTGTATTTATACAGAGAATAAAGAAATTTGAATTTGAATCACTAGCCACGCAACCAATACACGACTCAATCAGCTACTGCTAGCTCTTTACGAATCCCGTAAATTTATCTATCGCTTTAAAAGCTTTCGTCGAGATCTCACGCAACTTCAATTTTGTCGTTAAGATTACGATTCCTGTAAACTCTCCTATAGTTTTGAAAGCTCTCAACAAAATTTCATGCGACTTTAACATTGCTGTCAATGCAGGTATAGATTATATATATAAGAAAAGAAATTGGAAGGAGAAATAGAAGATAGGAAGAAAAAGAAGAAGGTGGAAGAGAAAGAAAAAGAAACGTTAGAGAGAAGAGGATGTTCAAGGAGTAAAAATTAAATAATAAGAAGTAAGTGAGAGAGAGAGAGAGATAGAAGTAAGAGGTGAAATGGAAGAAAGAAGTGAAGATTTATTATAAGGGGGGGGAGGGGGGGGGGGGAAAATGGAAGAAGAGTAAAGAGAAGTTGAAAAGAAGCGAGAGGAGAAAAAGGGAGAAAAGAACAATAAGGAGGAGGAAAAGGAGGAATTCAAGGCAGAAGAGGAGAAGTGAAGGGGAGAGGAGAAGGAAGGGAAGATAGGAGAAGAAAACAAAAGATCGAAGATCAGAATAAGAATGAGATGATGGAGGTGAAGGAGAAAAGGGGAACAGAGAATGGGAAGGAGAAAGAAGAGGAGGAGTAGAAGTGGAGAATGGAAGGAGGATGATAAGGATGAGTAGGACAAGGAAAACAAAAAGAAAGAGATAAAGAGAAGAAGAAGAAGAAGAAGAGAAGAAGAAGAAGAAAAAAGAAGAAGAAGAAGAAGAGAAGAAGAAGAAGAAGAAGAAGAAGAAGAAGAAGAAGAAGAAGAAGAAGAAGAAAAGAAGAAGAAGAAGAAGAAGAAGAAGAAAAGAAGAAGAAGAAGAAGGAAGAAGAAGAAGAAGAAGAAGAAGAAGAAGAAGAAGAAGAAGAAGAAGAAGAAGAAGAAGAAGAAGAAGAAGAAGAAGAAGAAGAAGAAGAAGAAGAAGAAGAAGAAGAAGAAGAAGAAGACGAATACGACAACGAAAATCGTGACACAATGTTAGTTTATGACTGCAGGAATATTGGGTGTCCACTTTCTCCTTCTATAAACAGGAAGGAGATGATGTGATCACCAATACAGGATTCGGCCACTCAACTTACACACAGTATTCAGAAACAAAGTAGGAGGATAATAATATTGAGAGGAATGGGAAAAGGATCGAGTTTGAGAACGATAGATAAGGATGGAGAGTGAGGAAGAAATAGAAGAAGAAAAAATTGAAAAAGAAGAAGGTTGTAAGGAAGAATGTGAAGAGAGGATGTCCGAATTGATTTCACACTTGATAGGAAGATCAGGCTTGACTGTAATAAAATGGAGCAGCTCTGTAATTAATGTGTATCTTGATTTTCTGACTGGAAATTCCAGGTGCCTTCCTGTATAATTCAAGATGAGTATTTTTGTATCGAGAGTGTAATCTTCAGCTTGAGGCAGGTTTGTTAGTTTGCATAATAAGTCCAGTATTATTTATTCAACCACTTCAACTTGAAACAAGCAGCAAGTTCGAAAACAGATTGCCTTATTAACGCTGTGTATGTGAACTTTCACTGTTACGCTACTGGTTTTCTAGATACTTTTAATCTAGGACCTTTAGTCTAGATTAGGATTTGGATCCTTGATCTAGGAATTATCAATCAACAAATCTTTTATTGATACTCGTATAAGCTGTATAATATTTTATTATAATAGATCTTCAATTATCCGAACTTAACGAGGCTGAACCCCCATTCGCATCAAATATTCGGATGATTGGATTTTCGGAGTTATTGGTAATCTATACAGAATTACTCACGATATACCATCATTGACTTTAATTACAACAGTTGAGATACTGAATACATTAAACTTTACTTTCAAAACAACTTCACCTTATACCACCTAACTAACTGAACTTTACTGCTGTACTAATGATCGGATTATTATCGGATAAATAATTGGAGTTCTACTATAATCTTTAATTTAGACCTCAAGTTATCAGCAGCATGGGCTATCCAAGGTTTTCCGAGTCAAGTTTTCTTCAAAATCATACTAATTTCATGAGCTGCAATAATCAGCATAACATCCAAATCTATATAAATGTATAATAAAATCATTTAAATTACCGAGATCTTCCTAGAAATGTTTTATTCAAAATCAAAATTAATAATTCATCATACATCATACCCAATAACATCATAATGAAACATATTGATTTTCACCTTAAAATATTCACAAAGCATACTTGAAAACCATTGAACTTTAAAGCTGTAATTTGTACAAAGCTAACATTGGCTGTAGTCACATACTACAGTAGTAGGCCTACATACTTTTCTGAACAAATCAAATTTAATTCTATCAGTTTTAAGCTATGAATTAAACACTCAACTATCCAGATGCCTGCACGTGAGCATGAGAACATACCTTTAAATAGATACGAGAACATAGCCTACCTCAATACGACACTTGTCCATTCCTTTCATTTAAACTCCCACGATTTCCTCAATATTTATCTTTTTGACCTTTTCACAACACCGCAAAACTATTTACCATTTGACCCCATCTACAGGTACGTTTCCAAGTAGACTAACCAGGATTAATTTCTAAATGTAAACTCACTATCACTCTATTCTCTATGTACTAATGTAATGCTATCATTCAAGCTGACGTAAGAATTAAATCAGTGAACGCCCTATTCAATAGCACTCAATATTACCTATCGAGTTACTAATAGAGTTGCATTGTAATTGCATAGTCTACTAGCAAGTCATGCGAAAGTTGAACATTTAATTCATTAGTAATCACTTCACTCCCAACAATAGCTCTATCGATTATCGTACAATAGGCTCAGTATAGTACCTGGAAGTGGAGTTTCAATCTGGTATCAAATATAGCAGGATTATAATTGTCAGAAAACAGCTGATTGATGTACGCTCGTTTACTGAAGTTAAATCAGCTGTTTTTTGACAAGTTAAAATAATCCTGCTATAGTCAGAGTAGGATGTCAAGCCTGAGTGGTTATTGTACCTATTTCAATAGTATAGCTAAACTAGTACACAAGAATTTGTACTGTAAATCTGAAAATCAGCTATCTGTGAAGTGTGGTTCTCCAAGTCGGCTGTTCTATTCAAAGTTATTTTATTGGATGTTTTAAGGACATGGGGTATATGCCAAAAAATATAATTTTCTTTCTTAAAATGTATTTGAAATCATCATTAAAGGCAATTATTTATTATATTTTATTTATTGGATGTGATTTTTTATGGAAAATTTATCGTGTAAAAAGACGGCTCTAACGCATTTGACTTGATTACAGAATCTAGGAAAGAAGGGGTAAAATTTGTAATTTACTGACACAATTATCACAAAATGGAATTTTATTTTTATTCATAAGAGTCTGAAAAATACCTTCCCTACTTCTTAATTTGTTTTTCAACTGTATACGTTTTCTCATACGAGACAAAGTTGGAGAAAATTTCTTCAACTCACAAACTATTCGTGTAGCTACAAAATAAATATTAAAAAGTTGTGTACATTTTATTCAGAGTCCTACAATGGAATGTTAGTTTTTTTTTCCGAGGATGATGCCCACATGAGCTCTAGGCTTGTGCGTGGGTAATGAGTGGGGTGATGATGAGATATGACGACTACTTTTATAGTTTTCAGAGTTTTATGACGACTAGTTTTCAGAGAGTATAGAAAAAGATTCAATTTTATTCTCTCTGAGTAGTTTAGCAATGCTTATTCACAATCCTCACACCTTAGATTTCTAGTTTCAAAAACTAGTCCGAAACTTTGAACATAGAAGAGCATACTTCTTAGCTGTCAGAATTCAGATAAGAATTCTTTGTTGGAAGTTTTCCATTTCCCCAAAAGTAGTACGGGCTCAGAAACAGTCAATTGAATCTTCAAGTGTTACAGATATGTCAATCAAACAAATAACACAAGATATCAATGAATTCTAGCATTTTAGGAATTAATCAATTTTCTTATACTTCATGAGAATTTGGGAACAAGAGTTGATTCACTTAAGGTCTATAATAGTTAGATTTTAGACTAAGAATCATTCCAGTGGCACTTAATATAAGGCCTAATTAAGTTAATAATTCAAGAATAATTCAGTGTCAAATCAACTTCTAACCTGATTCGATCATGCAGCCAGCTTAGCCAAGATAATATTTCATTGGCTACGGCCAAGTGGGTACAATGAATTTCTCGTAACGGTCTGGTGCCCACATAGCCTACTCAGGCCAATGATAGGATAATAATGCCAATAATAGTGGAGCAAAATACATTCAACTTGTACGGTCAGTCGTGCTTGCAATATGGTCTCAAACGTGAACTTAGCCTTGGTAATGGCAGTGAAAATAATACTTTTCATTCCTCAGATAATACCAGTAAATACATCTAAACACACCTAGTATATACATCTATTTTATCTTTTATATCTTCGGTATTTTTCTATACCTATATAATTTACTACGTCCTGTAGTACATCTATAGCCTAAATTTACTATATCTGAACTCTTAGCACTGTACCTTGTATACCTATGTATTGTGCAGTCCGGTAGTCGTCTATACCTATGTTTTATAGTAGCCTGGTTCCTAGATTAATATCTCTATATATCTATCATATTTCCTATATTCATGCCACATTCCTATACCTATACATCGAACCACACCCTGGACATTTTGTGACCAACAATAATTTTCTATGACCGACTGAATTGGATTTACACGACTCTTGGACTCCTACGCTTTATACTGTGAATTGTTGTCATATACAACAGGCTACTGTTTAAATGCTGGCGTTAAATAATAATAAAAAATGTTTTATCTGAAAAGGAATAATTCTTGTCATCACCTTGAAAAGTGTTTACAGGCACTAAATTTCGGCTCAACAGCTGGACATAGTGTGCGGTTATTGTTTTTTATTGGTCAGGAATTTATGGAGATAGATGAACGTCAGAGATTCGAATAGACTGATATTGAATTTATTCTACTGATCGAAATATAATTTTATTGATATGAATCTATCGATAAATTATTATATTTAAAACACAGGAAATGATCATATCATAAAGAATAGAAAAATTGCTGGCCAGAGACGAGAATTTTATTGCAAAGGCCTCTACGACTGCAAAAGGTGGAAGAATATCAACTAATTTAAAAGATGATGAACAATAAAAGAAATCCCAGAGATTTCTATTACAGTCCTCAAAACTGACGCAATACTCCATTATTATCAATAACGTAATAGTCATCATAATTATGTACATCTTGATCATTTTTCAGCAATGACATCGCATTATTCATAAGATAACTGATCCCATTTAAATTACAGTTTTCGCCCATTGAAAGGTTGAATCCTTTTTAAAGGAACAAGTCACATAATCGCGCAATGACACCCCCATCATAATTTATTATAGAAGAGGTGTTTCACAATTAATTCGTTGTGCAATTGTTCCAGTAAAAATAAATTGAAATAAGTGAAATGTTTAAATATAATTTTTAGATCAGGATTATAAAAATAATAATTCAAATGAGCTTTGAAAATTTAATAGGATAAAATTTAAAAGTATAACAAACAAGCAAGAACTATGCGATTAATAAGTGACCAGGATAATGAATAATAATAAATATCTAATAATATTTACGTTAAGATATTGGAGAATATAGGCGCAAACAAGAAATATTATTTGTACCTATGTATCCATTGCTGATTAATCAATCCATCGTAGAGAATTTATAAAAACCTGAAAACCGTTTCAAAGTCATTCATTGGACTCCTTATCGAAGACTATATTCCAATAGCCTTCATCAATAAATCAATCAGTCAGCAATTACTTTCTTCATGAACTCTTTCAAGCATCAAATTCTGCCATAAAAGGCAACCGGATTTCAAAGTTTGGCAAAGAAAACACCAGTTTGCCAGTTCTTATCTACATAATTTTATACTATAGCATCAGATTCCGGCATAATAGCAATTTATCCAAGTCACAATCAATACTTGTTGTTGTGTCTTAAAAAAATCGAAAGTATAAAACAAAAAAAGCTAATAGCAATGTATAAAGTTATGCTGTAAACGCGAACCAGCACTCTAACAAATTGGATTGACTACACAATCAATTAGTCTAAATTGACCGCAATTTATTCCCAGTTGATCGGAGAATCATCTGTAAAAAGATGATCCGGGTTCAGGTCTGTTCAAGCTTTTGCAAATTAAATCAGATAGCAATCTTCTTGATTTATTACGTGCGGTTCGCTCCAATCCGTGTTTGGAATCAGAATTATTATTGAGATGACTGAACTGACGGATCTCATGAATCATTATTAGCGTATTTCACCTTGAGATATCATCCGTTCGTTCTACGTCTGTAATAAGACGTATACGATAAGCTAATAACGAAGATTGAGACATTACTTTGGAAATAACTATAATCTTTCTGATGTGATTAAAACAGTCACTACGTTTTTTAATTATTAGCGTATTTCACCTTGAGATATCATCCGTTCGTTCTACGTCTGTAATAAGACGTATACGATAAGCTAATAACGAAGATTGAGACATTACTTTGGAAATAACAATACACAATCTTTCTGGCCGTAGTAAAGTACGATTCAAATACAACTTAGAATCAGTCTAATTTGTATTATTGAAGCGATTCTGCCCATTTTCTACCAGAGAGAATAGAAGTCTTCAAGATCTTTTTCTGTTTTCTACACGCTGTCAAATGACAACGTTTGATAGATATCGTCATCATAGATATTAGCATATTAGGTCTAATATCAATGTTGAATAAATTCAATCAGAATCTTAATCTTACAATATTGTAAGATGAATATCTAATATCAATGTTGATCAAATTCATTCAGAATCTTAATCTTACAAGACAATTTTATTTGTAGCAGTCGAATGGAGCCCATAAATGGAAGTTTCTCAACGAACCCCCTATCCACCCCTAACATTTCTTCAACCCTTGACTTGAATCCTTATGAGGGAAATAAGTCCTTATTTGTCATTATTACGATCTATCATAAATCCACCACAGTTTGAAACTGAATTTACATCTTTATAAAATAAATACGGAAAATTACACAACTATGGAAAAATACTGACAGAAAATTATACAGAGCCAAAGAAAAAATAACCACGGAAAATTACAGAAGTACAGAAAAGTACTGATAGAAGATTACACAGAGCTATTCAAAAAATAACTATGGAAAATTACACAACTATGGAAAAATACTGACAGAAAATTATACAGAGTCAAAGAAAAAATAACCACGGAAAATTACAGAAGTACAGAAAAGTATTGATGAAAGAATAAACAGAGCTATTAAAAAAAACATGGAAAATTACAGAGCTATGGAAAAATACTGGGAGTGAAGAAAAAGATGATCAGATAAAGATAAGGATAGAGAAAGAGTAATGACCTTTAGCAGGAAGATCCAATTAAATTTAACGGCTGTAAAATGATGTCATCTAAACAGAACCACAGAATCTGAAGTCAAAGACAAGATCATATTTAGTAATTCACATAGACCGTCTTATCTTAACTGTACCTTTTATCATGTAAACCATTTCATACAATTTAGTCTAGATAGATGTCTGATGACTAGATGCCTTTACTTAGTACAGATTTTTGACGATAATTACCATAGAAAAATATAAGTTTAAAGCATTATAAAGTATGATAAAAACTTTTTATTTCCTATAGGTAATATACCCGGCGATGACCAAATAAGTATACCACTCTTCGCCACTAATAAAAAGATTTATTGATAGGAACGATAATAGAGAATAGTTACGGTATTGATAAAGATAAATACGATTTAGAATAAAGAAAATATTAAGGCAATCCTGTCAGTTAGTTCATCCTGATACGAAAAACACTGAATATATTGAAGCAGATATAATTCAAATCATGTATACTAGTATACAGTATCCTGGTACATGTTGGCTCATTGTATGAAATCAATTCACTGAGCCCTGAGGGTAATCTTTTAATCTGAGTAGTAATAATGCGATTCAAATACCTTGCCTTGCTTACATCTGTTACTGGAGTTCTACACAAGTTCCCTGAGTATTTTTTCTCATCTAATATTAATAGGCTACAATTTTATGCATTTTATATCGAGTCGTGATCTTTCAAAGGAAACCTGAATAGTAGTAATACACTAGAGCTCGACTATGGTTTACTAATAATAAGTTTCTATGCTTTCCTCATCTATTAACTGTATAAAACTCATAATTTCCTGCGTTATTTTTTCTTCATTCATATTCAAAGACTACAAAACGATGCATTTCATATCAAATCGTGATCACTGGCTTCCTGGAACAGTTTTTTATAGAGACATTTTGTTGAAAACGATATTACGGTTTTAGTTTGCCTATTGTTTTCTGCTGTGCAATAAAAGGTGGGTTTGAAAACTGAACTTCTAGGTCAACGCGGATACTCAGACCAATGAGAACGAGGAACTCAAAGCAATGAGATCATAACTTCATTTCTAGGTATTCTACACTGATCGTAATAAAGGAGGATCACGTTTTTATTGTTCCACAATTGTGAATTGTTTCCCGCAGATTTCAGACAATAATTTAGCAGGCAACCTGTTTTAAGCGCTTTTTTACGTAATCTGAGAAAATGAATGATGCCAACCACACAGGAATAAGCAGAGAGAATAGAAGTGAAATTCTTCTTCTATACCCTATGGGAATAACCAAAAATGATCATCAATTGACAATGATAAAGTTGAAATCCAGAAACTGAACTTCTGAAGCCAGTTCTTTGTTATACTAAATGATAGTTTAAACTTAATTTAAATGTGAATCAACAATTTCTACTCGGTTCAAAAAAGGTGCGTACAAGACTAGTGAATCGGGGATAACAGAAAGGGTGAAAAAGCTGAGACTATCTATTTCACTATAGAATAACATTGAAGAACAGAAAATGTGATTATCAATTTTATATACAATAAAGCAGTGGAACTTGTAGTTTCTTATATTATTTCTTAATTATTAATCCACCTCTCATTGCATGCTTCATAACTCAAAAACTCATGAAACTATTCAACTTTCAAGTTGACTTAATATTACAGCCTTATGTTATCGCCTTTTCACACTCCATTTCAGAAATGACAAACATGGAGAATATTACACAAATAACACTTGATTAGAACAAAAATATTAAAAAATTCATGGATATTCAGGTATACTTCATATATTTTATACTCTCTTGATTTATTCCGCATTTTTCTCTTGTTTTTATTCTGCTTGGAAAAATTTACCAAAGGCGAAAAACAAAAGTTTTATAGAATTTTTTGCTGTGGTGATGCAAAATATATAATGAGCTAATAATATAATATAAGCTATATATTATTAAATAAAATATAATGATAAGCTAGTGCGTGTATAATGGGAAGGATGATAGTGAGAGATGAGTGGACCTACAGCTTTAGGCCTACCAAAACCAAGATATGAAACAAGATACTTTATATCGCATTGGAGTCTAGTTCTGTCACGACCACATAATATCATGTTGTTGACCAGTATAGGAGAGGAAATCATACAAGTTTATTAATGTCAAAGACCGGAACCGGAACTAATAACTTACGTTGGAGTAGGCTACCACTTTCTCGAATAAATTAAGACTTATAACTTATAATATTGGTGTATTAGCAAGACTTACGTCGTCTATTTATCGATGTCTAGGGGCTATATATAGTGATATTTAACAAATGGCAGGGCACGATGTGATGTATCGGCTTTGAAGATTGATAAGTTATATAACATGACTGTAACAATGAAACTTCATTATTATAGTACATGTAGGATGTTTACTAATTTATGAGGCTTACCATAATGTGAGATGACCATGATATGAAAAGTAAACAGTTTTTAACATAGGGGAGTAATGAATATGAACAGAAAATAAATTTATGAGTTCTCTTAGAAAAGGCAAGAAAAATAAGCTGAATAGCCTATATTGTGAATGAAACACAGTTTTTATTGTACTAGTAAGTGGGGATTCCTTTTTTATATAATTCATTCATCAGCAGTAGAGAAATAGATCAGTAGTAGTAATACAACGAATAAAATATTTTCAAGAATAACATTTTATTTTGTATAATTTGTAATATTATTGAGATTTCTGTTTAGTTTTTTCTGACAAAATAAATTGATTGATTGCTGAGCTTCAGAATAGCCTAATTATGAAATTATAATAACAAGTAGAAGCCAAATCAACAAGATATTTGCGGAATAGAAATCAACAAGCGGAATTTAAAGGACTTGGAGCACTAGACTAGGACTAGGACTTGGAATTTAAAGGACTCAAATTCACTGATGAAAGTAATGAAGACTAAAAAGAAATAATATGACAGAAGAAACAATTCCCATGAAAGACCTGCTTTGCAGCAGAGACAATTCTATCAATAAGAAGTTTGGTTACCGATACTTAAAACGACCTCAACCCACGTACATTATCACTGTTTACTTTGTAAAAATCAGTACCATTACTATGGAAAATCACGTAGGCCTAGTACAAAATAACGTAGGCCCACTTTAGATCAACATCGTATCATAAATCTGTACTAAAATACACAGTTGAGCCATACTATCCATAAAAATAACGAAAGACTATCAAAAACTGTTAGATCAACATGGTACCATAAATCTATACTCCAAGACAAAGTTAAAAACCATATTACACTCGTATTCTGCAACTTTATTTCAGATAACAGATAAATACAGAGAAAGTCTAGACTTGGGACTTGGAGGATACTTTAGAAGAGCAACATGTTCAACTCTCACACCTTGTAGGGAGGAGCATAAGGATGAATATTATTATCAGCTATCCGTGGGTGGAGTGATACAAGACATGACTCTAAAAACTTTCTCCATACATCCTTTACTTCTTATTCTTCTTCTTCTTCATCTTCTTCTTCTTCTTCTTCTTCTTCTTCTTCTTCTTCTTCTACTACTACTACTTCTTCCTCCTCCTCCTCTTCCTCCTCCTCTTCGTCCTCTTCCACCTCTTCTTCAGTTCCATGACTTTGTCTTTCTTTTATTATTGTAACTAGGAAGAAGAGCAGCTAACCTAAAGTGAAAAGGTTATCATCTTTATTATATTCAGAGGTCGAGTTACAAGTCTGCCGTTACGTATACAGTATCAGAGCAGGAACCAGTTAGTGCTAATAGGATTAAAAATACTGTAGCAGACTCTCTTTTTCTTTCACTTCTCTTTCCTCTCTTTCTCTCTCTCTTTCACATCGAATTTGTAGTATCCCGTGTCCTTACGGTCCATGACCTCATAAAAACTATTAGATATCATCTTTCATACAAATTAGAAATTTTGATATCGGACATCTTCGAACTCCTTCTTGTCACGAACAACTTTCTCTTCTCCAGATCAAATCGCCGAGAATCCGTGCAATTTTATAATTTTTTCGTAGGCAACTAATTTTCTATGGTTTCTTTGCCATCAGTTACGTCTGTAGTAATCATTGCAGAGCTGGTGTTGTTCTTTAAACCGGTTTGAAGACAAGACAAGACGAGATTAGTCACGTTTAGTCACAGAATAGTTGGCACACACTGATGCAATGACCAATCGGTGTTGGTTCATAAGCAACTATGTGACTAAACGTGACTAATCTCGTCTTGTCTTGTGACTAACCATTAACTTAATGATTTTAACTTACAGAAAACTGAAAAGAGGATCTACCTCTAGAAAAATGAATTTAAAAAGATGAAATTAAATAAACAATAAATTGATTGATAGTCAAGAATAATAGATAGACATCAAGAATTATGAATGAAGAATCCAGGAAAAAAGTGAATCTATCCATGAAATTAACTGAACAATAAATTAAGCAATTTTATAAATGGAGTGCACTTGAGCTTTTTTATTACTAACATCTTTATCTTAAAAGCTTGTAATGTAGAAAGATAAATCGTGAATACAGTGATAATACTGTATCAAACTTGAAACGATACAGAAGCTGTGGATAACAGCCATTTTGTAATAAGAGTTTTTACCATTACCGTGATAACCATTTTGTAATCTTCTAAGCCGAGTAACACAAGGATAATGCACGCCACTGATAGGCTGAGCGATGGAGTGCTTTCATTGGTCGTATTCTGAGCCCCGCCCAGTGGGAGTTATCATTTCAGCTTATCAGAGAAGTAGGCGGGCTCTGTGCATCTAACTAGCGAAATTGAAGCCGAAAATACTTCCAGCCATTACTTTTCATAATTTCTTCCTTTTAATTCATTACGTCATCATCTTGATCTGTAATGATGGACCTAATATCTTATTCAAAATTTCAAAAACAATTTATTCAATCAATCTTCATATCAATCTTTCTATAAACTTTTCGCAATTTTTATGCAAAATCGAGTTCTTACATCCTATTCTACCATAGTTCACAATATCCTTTTCTATCAAAATCAACAAAGAATCTATTTTTCGGAAATTCTCAAGAAATTTTATTCTTATTTGTAGAAATCTTATTGATGTTGTGGAACTCCATAATGAAATAAAACACTACTTATTTAACACTATTATTTATATAAGTGTTTTATTTCATTAAATTTTATTCTCTTTTATCCATACCCAATTCATAAATTTTCCCATCATCATGAAGTTTAGTAATAAAAATCATCATTACAAACCCATTCTAAACATCAAAACTGCTTCTAAATTACGAACAGAGAGTATAGAAGAACTTAGAACGATATTCTATCTGATTACGAATAGAACTCCCTATAAAAATCTATAGCAGGATTATTTTAACTTGTCAGAAAACAGCTGATTTAACGTCAGTAAACGAGCGTACATCAATCAGCTGTTTTCTGACAATTTAAAATAATCCTGCTGTACCACTACTCACATGTCTCACAACTATTCGATCATGACCCACTTACCTATTTCGTAAAAAAATAATAATTCTAAATGAACAGGAGCTACACTAAATCTATGTACCAAATAGGTATTACAATATTGATTGCAATCGACAAAACCCTATCGGCTCGCTAAGGTCGACATATCTCAGGTTAAAGGTGAAACAAAGCCAAGGACAATGGGTGGTCCGGATCAAGTGGTGGATAATATGGTAACGGGTCTTGAAAAACATAGCTGTAGTGGTCACAGGGCTACACTCAGTACGGTATACAATAAATCAGTATGCACTAGTTCAGTACCTGTTCTGACTTTTTTACCTTCACCTGTAACGGAGTCAACAATCACGATCTACTCTCAAGACCTCTACCATTGTACTTGTCCATATACATATATAAAATCTATATCATTTATAAACCGTATATAATATATTATTAGATCCGAACCTGACTCCATTATTCGCTTGATGCAGAATTGTAATATATTTTGAATATTGGATATCGTGGATGCCGAAATTTATATCATACAATAAGTGGGCCAAACAATGACAGGTAAATTGAGTTTCATCACCAACATGAGAGTGATATTGAAGTACGTGCATTGGAAAAATCGTAATTTAGAGAAATTATATTTTGTTGAGAACGATGGTCACGGGAGTATTGATTGGACTTCGGTGAGAGTGGATTATAGATGTATACAAGTATACATGAGGAGCTTTAATTTTAGATTTAAATAGAATACGTTCTCAAGAAATATTCAAAACTTATTGTTCTACCGTCATTGTAGTTTCATGGGTAAAATATTGTGGATGTACATAATAAATAATAAACATAAATCGTATACATTTTTTACTTAAGGATATTGAATTTTGTGATCAAGTCGAAACCTACTGTTGAAGCTACAAAAATACCGAATTCAGGTCGATCAATTACTATTCCCTTACACTCAACAACCTTAGCTTCAGATATACCTTATGGACTATAGACTACAATAGAAAATTCCAATCATTTCTTATTTTCTTCATTTAACTTCTTTGTAAAACTTGAGAACAGAACATACACAACTTGCATAAACTCATCCCATTCAATAACAGTGACCATTCCTTCTCTTTGGCTATTTCAATTGGTCTATAACCTCAAGTCTATACCTTATGAACTATACTGTAGACTACAATGAAACATTCCAATAATGTGATCTCATTTTCCTCATCCTTCTTCTTTGTATAACTGATTGAGTACAAAAGATACACAGCTTGCATAAACTACTCATCCCATTGTAAAAAGTGACCCTTCCTTCTCTAGCCATTGCTATCGCATACATCGCTTCGCTCCACTTCTGCGGTCGTTTTGTGACGTAATAAGCGGCTGCTACTTATGCACGAATGCATTATCATAATTCACCCCGCTTCTTATCAAGATCGCACTGTTTTGCAGCTATTTCCCACGAGTGATGATAGACCACCAGCAAACCGTTCAATTGGCAGACCTGTGATTGTTGACTTCAGCGAACTTGTCAGTGAAATACAGAGCGTTAATCAAGTTGAATACGTGGTCAATTTAATCCGAAATAGATTCTTATGTATCATTCATATAATATTTTATAAGTATAGTTTTGTTTTAATCGAAATAATATTCATTACAGAGACTGTATAGTGTATAATCACAGTGTGGCCATTGAATGTCTAACTTTAGATTGATTAGCTCGGTAAAATCCGCCATACTTTTGCCAACTTCCATTATATTTACATTCAGAAGATACCTTGAGAAGGTTACTTGAATTATATGGCATGTTATGTTAAGTGATACACTCCTATAACTAACTTACAATTTGTTTGTGTTAGCGTTGATTTTTATCATTTAAAAAGATTTCCAAAGCATGGGCAAAGAGGCTATTTTCTATTTAAAAAAAGTGATTTCTAATTATTTGTCGTTCCTCGACAAGAGTTTGACAAATGAGTGAAGGGGATGAAGTTTGCCAGTAAGCATAATTTTCGCAGCACATATCATTAAAAAGTGGGGTGTATAATTTATTTAAAAAGTGATCTATATTTTGAAATGATTTGAAGCATAAAATTCCATTGTAATACAGTATTTGTATTTTATGTCATAAATTGTCACTTAGTATTGAAAATTATTCTTTTGTTTGATAAACTTATATTTGATTCGATATTTGATTGAATTCAGCGACAAACTAACTAACTAAAATCAATAATCCAATCAGGTACCTATCGAAGCAATATCTGAATATTCAAATGTAAAAGAAGGCCTGAATTGGAAATAGCAAGGTGGTCGTTGCTCTATGAAGCCCCAGGATGCGTATGCATACTTGGATCAGCTTTTAATATGCAGGAAGAATAACAAGCAGCGATTGGACAAAAAAGGACACCAAAGATAAATAAGAAGTGGCGATCTTCCTACTCCCCCCCCCCCACCACCAAAGCACAACAATATTGTTCTAACTGCTGCTGCTAATTTTTCTTCATCCTCTCCTTCCTCTTCTTCATCTCCTTCTTTTCCTCTCCTTCCTCTTCTCCATCTCCTCCTTCTTCTTCTCCTATTCCTCCTTCTCATACGGTTTCTTCGTTCTCCGCTTCTTTTACTTCTTCTTACTCTTCTTCTTAGCCCTCTTCTTCTCCTACATCATCTTCCTCTTCTTTTTCTTCTTCTATTATGACTTCTTCTCCTTCTTCTTCTCCTTCCTATCCTTCTTATTTTGTCCTTTCCTCCTCCTCTTCTTCTCCTTTTCTTCTTTCCCTTCTTTTATTCATCCTTCTTCTTCTCCTCTTCTTCATCATTTCCTCTCCTTTTCTTCTTCTACTTCTTCTTCTTCTTCTTCTTCTTTTCTTGTTCTTCTCCTTCTCCTTCCTATCCTTCTTATTTTGTCCTTTCCTCTTCTTCTCTTTCTCTCCTCCTTTTTTCTTCTTTCTCAGCTTCTTTTCTTTTTCTTACTCTTTTCCTTGTTCTCTCCATCTTCTTCTACATCATCTTCTTTTCTTTTCTTCTTCTTCTTCTTCTTCTTCTTCTTCTTGTCCTTCTCCTTCCTATCCTTCTTATTCTTGTCCTTTCATCCTTCTTCTTCTCCTTCTTCTCTTTTCTTCTTTCTCCTTCTTCTTAATCTTCTTCCTTCTTCTTCTCTTCTTCTTCTTCTACATCATCTTCTTCTTCTTCTACATCATCTTCTTCTTCTTCTTCTTCTTCTTCTTCTTCTTCTTCTTCTTCTTCTACTACTTCTACATCTTCTTCTTCTTCTTCTTCTTCTTCTTCTTCTTCTTCTTCTTCTTCTTCTTTTCTTCTTCTTCTTCTTCTTCTTCTTCTTCTTCTTCTTCTCCTTTCTTCTTCTTCTCTCTTCTCCTCCTTCTTCTTCAGCTAGTGCTGTTGCTGCTCTTTGCATTCATTTACGTTTGTTGTTCACGTTCACGTCATGTTGGCTGTTACGTGAACGGACGACTGAATCGGATTAATAACAATCGTTCTGAATGTGTACTGTGTAGCCTATTGTTGAGGTTGGATGTTGGTAGCCTGCCATTGTTTCAACAATGGTAGGCTAAAGTCGGTGAACCGCAATATTCCACGGCCTTCTTGATCAGAGTTCGTCGTCGTCGTTCATTCATCCGATGAGAGACGAGCACGCGGTTACTGACTTCAGTAATATTTTTCTTCTGATTTATATTCTTCTCATACTTTTTCTTCTTCTTGATTCTCTTCTTTTATTTTTTGTTATCATCTTTCTCTCTACTTCTTCCTCTTCTTTTCTTTCTCTCTCTCGCTTCTTTTACCTTCTTTCAACATTTTTAGCTCCTTCCTTCTCTTCTTTCTTGTCCTCTTCCTCCTTTTTTCCTCCGCCTCGTCCTCTCCTTTTCTACTTCTTTTGGAATTGCTTTTATCTATAAATCTTCTTTCTCCTTTTTTCGCTTCCCCTTTCTCCTTCTCTACTCTTTTCGCTCATTTTCTTCTCGCCTCTTCATTTTCTCTTCTTATGTCTTCTTCTCTACCATCACTCCCCCGCTTCTTCCACTTATTTTTTCGCTTTCTTCTTGCTTTTTCAAGATTTCACTCTCCCTAGTTTTATGGTATTCCTTCTCTATTATTCTCGCTACTTTCTCTTCATCAACCTCCTCGTTTTCTTTCTTCTTTCTTTTGCTCTTACTCTTCATTCTTCCTTTCTCTAGTTTTTTCTGTTCCTTCAAATTTCAAGTTTTTTTCTCATTTTTGCTTCTCTTTTTCTCTTTCCAACTTGCCTGTATTCTTTCTTTCTTTTTCTTCTCTTCATTTCCCTCTTCTCATTCTCCTTAAATTTTTTCCTTCTCTCGCTTCTTCTTATTTTTCATTTTTTCCAGCTTCTACCCTCTTTATCTTGCTTTTCCTCTTTCTCTCCTTTCCTCCTTCACCTTCCCTCGTAATATTCTATCACTACGCTTTCCCTCTTTTATTTTTTCTCTCTCTACCATCCTCGTTTCTTTCTTTCTCTTCTACTTCACCTCCTCTTCGCTCTCCTTCTCTTCACTTCCCTCGTGGTCTTGTCAATGCTCCCCGGCTTCTTGATTTCCATTGTGCAACAAAGCACTACCAAATACAGTGATGGCACGGCACGACTTCCTAACAATACTGCAATTGAACGGCATCGTTATAAAAAGCAGATTATTTGCATGCTGGTGGCATGCATACGTCAGGTGATTCAGTGAATGGATTCAATACATTTGCATTTTACTTGAAGCAATGTTGTCTCAGGAATTGGAAAAAATAATAATAAACATTTGGTGAAAATTTGAATCACTGAGGGAAAATTGGTTTACAGTATTTGGCGAGGCGGAATGACCGAGAGGGACTCTTCACCGGAAAAGCTACAATAGTATGCAAGTTACCAGTAAACATAAGCAAGTAAAATACATTCGCATTTTGCTACAAATCGTATAATTCCAATAAAATTAGTAGTTGTTATAATAAAAAGGATTGCGCTATAGTGCGATTCACGTCAAGAAGTCAGCATTGCTTATATGAGGAGCATTGATGCCAAGTTTCATTGAGAGAGAAAGAGAAAACTGCACCAAACGTGTTTGTTGGGACTGTGTGCGACAACAATGCACAGTGCGGCAACTATGCACAGTGCGAATAGGATAGGGACATGTACTGAGAGGCAACTGCCTTGTGCTGAACAAGGATAGCAAACTCCCACCTAAGCAATGCTGACTTCTTGACGTGAATCGCACTATAGTAGAAAATTGTTCTATTAAAAAAATTAGAGCTAATAGCAGCTCTAGTTATACAAATTCATAATCAAAGTGAATTTTCACAACATCTATTACATTCTCAATCTCAATTTCGATTAATCTCTTAATTAAAAATTTATTGATGTGTATTGCATCATTATCCCAAAAATTGTAATTTTACATGAATAAAGTATTCGTTCTATTCTAGCAAGCAAGGTAGTAGTAAGCAAGTATAGTAGGCTAAAAGCAGTAGTCTATTTCAAAGTCATGTGACTCCAATTAGCCAATTAAACCTGGTGACGAAAGGCTTGGATTAAAGCACACCACGACCGCAGAGGTAGAGCACTCATGACTAATGTCCACAAATTTTCCAAGCCAAACTACTTTCACGGCGTAATTTTCGTGCAAGCAAGCAAATTTCTCAAACACTTCTTTTCGTCTTGAAACTGAGTTGACGCAGCACGCTGAAATTTCTGCATTCGACTATGAAGCAGTACTACGGTTTGACCTCATAACAAACATGACATGCCGGCATTGCATAGTTTTCGCTTAGGTTAGGTTAGGCTAGACACGACACTGGTCGGTTGACATTTGGCGGGAATCCGCAACGGAAAATGGCGGGAAATTTCGTCGAAACGCCGCCATATTTACGAAATGCGACAACAAACTAGACCGGCCCGGCATGGCGACCGCAATAATTAAACAAAACTCGTTTCAACAATTTGACTCGCGCTGTGGTTGCTTAACTTCGGTTTTGTTCGCAAAATGTCAAGAAACGTTCGCGTTCTTCTTCAAACTGCGCAGCCGCAGACCGCAAACTGCGTGCGACTCGTCGCAATGGAATGTCAGCCGTTCGACTGACTGAAACTGCTGTTTCGATAGTTTGGTCGGATTTCGAAATTCGCACCAGTACAGAAACATACATTGATGATGACCAAAGTTCTAATTTAAAGTTCGAAAAAATTTGTATAGATACTGTATTATAGTTTAGACTATCAGGATGAATTTATCCATTTCATACTAATCATTCAAAGGTAGTCATGCATAGACGTGCTGGAGTATGCTATAATAAACAGACTTGGTTCTCAAATTTGGAGATTCGCCATTCTCACGAATAACTTTGTAATTGACCAATTTTCATGAATCAATCCTATTGAAATCAAATTTAAATACTGCTAATTTCTGTTTGGATATAGACAGTAAATTTATTTTATTTCAACAGTTCAAAGGTTTTGAGGTGGTAGCCTTGCGTAGTCATAGATAATGCATAGAGGTAGAGTATAATGTACATGTAAATTTATAATGATCAGAAATATCTCTTGAATAAGAATCGATGTTTGAAAAACATCCACAGAAACAAACCATGGGTTTTAATGTCATTAGAAAACGTTTGAAAACTACGTTTGAAACCGAGAATAGAATTTTCAGTGAAATGTTTTCATACAGGGAAAACATATCCCATATAGTCAGATCCTATATCCGAAGAGCTTGAATTTTGAAAAAAAAACATGTGAAATTGTTGTCAATCCATGTGCCTTAGCAAAATAAATCAACTAAAAACCACGACAATTTAGAGTCAGAAAACTTTGAAACCCGTATCTTACAATCTACCTCGAATTTCGTAATCTCCACTTTGTATTAGCATCGATTTTGATTGAGATAACGTTTGAAACCCCGGTAGAAGAAGCATCTGAACAGAACATTCTAACGGAATTTGGGAGGAAGAAAGAGAGCGATAGATCAATAAGAAAAGTCGAATCAATCAGTGAGAAATTTGCGAGGGATCCTTAGTCTAGAACCAGTAATTGGACGCGAATTTGAAATTCAAATTTTCCTGACCCCTGGGATCTCTGATAATATCGATATGCAAAGCATTTCATGTCAGACGCTATTCCACGTTCAAACAGTGTACTAGAAGGGATGATTTGTTCGGGGAGCTACTGTAGGAAATTGGAAGAATGGAACGGAATTTATTCATCCTAAACTGGAACAGACTTGTAATTCCTGGCCGAATTCGCCTTCATTTCTTTCTTTCCTCATTGTTGAAGACTGTGGAATCGACGCTTCCTAATTCTGGAGTTGTGGAGGATTGCATTTTGGAAACGAAATTCTCTTCTGAATATTGAGAGGACATCTAAAACGATGCAGTAGATACTTCAACAAAGTAAATCATAAAATTCACAAAGTAGTAATTAACTTCATAAATCTACTAATGTATATTCCTTATGTTGATAATTAAGGGAGTTAAGTTACTATGAGGAATATCAAAAACAAATGTGTTGACAGAGAAAATGTTTAGAAATTCTTGAATATAATACTTATTTACTTAAATAAACTGAAAATAGATCATCCAATATGATAAAATAATGGGAAAATGAAGCAATGAGGAAAGTAAAGTGAGGAAAATAAAGGATTAAAGGAAAAATAACGCGAGTAAGAAAATATGGTACACTTTCAATAACAGAAAAAAAGCTTAATGATCTCCAAAAGAGAGCATGTTATAATACAACTACGTAGCCTAATACCAGAGTATGATGAAAAATTCTACTTCTATTCTCTCTCAGAAATAATATAGTACCAACATGTAATTTAGTACCTACCGTACCTCTCATTATCATACTGTACTTCCACATTTACACAGATCTCTCTTAATTTTTTTTTTTTAATTTCTACCCAGATATAAAATATTGGAAAAAGAATGTACTATGAAAATTTTATTGTACTGCACATTCCTAGAAAACAATGAAGGTTTTTTTCACATTTTGACATTATAATTTTTTCTAATTATATTGATACATTTTTTCAAATCCATCTACCAACGAAGAGCCATAGGCTACTTCCTATTGACATAGAAACATGAACTATTTCTGGCATATACCATGACGAAAGGCACGTGTTTCTTATCAATTTACAGATCCAATCCAATATTTTACAATACAGTAGAGGCGTCAGACATAGATTACCAAAAAGAACACCCATAAACAGACCTACATAAGCCTCCGTCACATATGTGGAAACTCAAACCTTTCAAAGGAAACGACAATCGAACGGTTTTCCTCAATGACAATCGATTCTATTGCACAAACTGTTGTTGAGTTTTGAGTGATTGAACATGATTTCAGACACATATCGAAGTGCGCCCAGTCGATATTACTTATCGATTACCACTGATCGATATAACATTGAATTTATTCACGCACTGGCCGCAATAATGTTCACACATTGTGGATTGAATAGAGGTTTTTCGATTATATCTTTGTCAGTGACATTGTATTCCAACGGAGTTGCAGCAAATTATTAATATGTAATACTGTAATGCACCAATGGAGATTAATTTTAATCCTGGATTAACACAATGACAAGTAGGTACGATAAGCTGATTCGAAATAGTTGATCACGATTGGTGCAATACTTTGTTACCACTGAGATAAAAATGTTTTGCAATAAAATACCCATTACAATTTGAAAACATTCAGAAATATGAATATTCTGTTATAATGGATAGCTTGGAACTTTCATATCTCATCCGTAGATTATCTGGCTTTGTATTGGCAACATTAACAAGTGACCTTATTTGTTGGAGTCTCAGTCTAATCCGTTCAACTCTTCTTATTGGCTGGGATACGTGATCTCTTATTGGCTAGTTCAACTAGTTGCAGCAAATTATTAATATGAAATCTGTCGGTTTGTCTAATAGGTTGTATTGTATAGTTACTCTCAAAACATAACTCCTGATTATACAAATTGTAAAACCTAGAAGCTTAATGATGTACGATAATATAAATTCTTGCCAATTAATTATCGACTATGAATTATATTCACAACTCTATACTAAAAAAAAATGTAGAACTACTATAATATCCGGACTTCGATTACCATTTTGTAACATATTGGTCCATTCCCCCACTTGATTATCAATTTTTATGTTTTCGATTTCAAGGATGAATTAATCATTTTCAACTTCAATTTCAGTAGAATAAATCAAGGAGTATTTAATTTTTTACAATTTCAATCTAATTTTTATTTCAATGAAATTCAAAATCAATTTTCATCCGTTTACGATTTTCAATTAATTCACCAGTTAAAGCTACAAAGGGATTATCCCTGGATGGTTTATTATTCTCTACCTTCACAATTCAATGACAATTGACTCAGAAAGGGATAACCAGTTCATCAAACCTACGTTTGATTAACAATAAATAATTGAGAGGTCAACTTACTATGCAAATTGTCATCAGATTTAGAGCCGATAAATAACAGTATTAGCGGCCAAATGAAAGTGAAAAGCACGTGAGAAAATAACCGTTGACCTGCAACGAGCAATCAAAGTCAACTTTTCTAAAAAGGAAATTTCCAGTTAGAAACCAATTATCACGATTAACCGTGTAGTTGACCCACGCTAACTTCGACTGGTCAAGTCACCCACAAGATTATAACCACAGAGAATGAATAGAAGTAAAAGGAGTCTTCTCCTCCCTATACTATCTGCATATAATTTACCGTAAAATTGCATAACTGTTTTGCATTGCCCATTTCCATACATCACGATAATGACCTTGACAAAATTATTATGCAGTAACTCGTTTCGTAGTGGATTCATATGGAGGCATGAAAAGTGAGAAATATAATGGAGAAACAGGATGAGAAGAAGAGAATAAGAGAGGGATGAGGTAGAAGATAAAGACGAAGAATGAGAAACGTATGAGATAAGTAGATATAGAGGGGACGGGAAACTATGGAGAAACAGATAAAGATGGAAAAAATAGATAGATGAAAAGGAAAGAGAGACAGAAAAGAGAGTGAAAAAGAAGAAGAAAAGGAAAAAGAAGGAAAAGGGAAAAGAAGAAAAAAGGAAAAGGAAAAAAGGGAGGAGAATAAGAGAGGAACAAACGAAAAATGAAAAACATAAATATGAGTAGGTCCAAGATGGGAGGAGGAAGAGTAACTCAAATAGAAAGCATAGAAAAAGGTTGATGATGAGAGAATTTCCAGAGAATATGAGTATTTTAAGGAAGGAATGAAAAATGAGAATGAGGAGGAGAAGAAGGGTGAATAAGACGAAGAAGAACCATTGCAATAAAAGCAATAAGAGCAAGAACATGGAGGAGAAAATGAAGAGGGGGAGTAAGAAGAAAAGAAATGAGAAAACAAAGAAAAAGGCAAAGAAGAGTAAGCAGTGATGAAGAAGGTATTGGAGAGGAAATACAAGAACAATAATTGGAAATAGAAGTAGAAAAAGTAATGTAGGCTACATGGATTGAAGGATTGGAAGATTTAGGTAAGCAAGGGTAACAGAAAGATGAATAAGAAAGTAAAGATATGGAGATGGGTAACAGATGAATAAGAAAAAACAGAATAAGGAGGAGGAGGGGAAGAACAAGGCTAAGAAAGATGAACGGCAAACATAAAGAATACACAAAAAATGAACGTTGAAAAACAAAAGCACGAAAATAAATGTCCCCCAAATTTTCACCCACTGAAGTAACAATGTTAATGAGGTACGAATTACCTTGGCAGTGCAGTGCTCTGTATGACTGGCTGTTCATTAGAATAAAATAATACGAAAAGAAAATGGAGGAGACACGAACAATATGACGGAAAGGAAGGACGTTGCGTCACTTCACCTTCTGCTTTGCACATCTTTCTCAACTGCCGATTGTCTTTCAAAACAGAACTCAACTAACCATAATCAGCGAAGGTTATTACGTGTACTGTGATACGAATATCGCCATGGGTTATGAATGGAACAGAAACTGAACTATTTAGGGACTTGCCCTTCAAATAATATCAATTGAACTTCAAATTAGTTCTACGTTCTAAAAAAACGATGAGACAAGAACTGAGTTTTGGATTTGTTCTTACAAATCAAATTTTTTGATAGTCAAAAATTTTCAAAGGAAAAGACATTTTATAAGTTTTGAATGTTTTCATGTGACAGATTAAAATATTCGTTGTTCATCGAGTCTTTCTACGTTGTATTACACTCTCGTATCTATTATACACTATTTGAATCTCTATGCTATTCGCATTCAAGGCTATCCCAGAAAGCAGATCTTTGTGCACTTGTGCATTGAAAATTAAGAGAAAATAGTAAGAATACGATGCAAACTAAAACAGTTCTCTAATGCTAAAATTCCAAATACTGTAAGATTTTACTCACAAATTCTTATTTTCATTGGGGTTGAAAACATCATCATCTCTCACCTGAAACACATCAGAAAATACATTTTAACTTATAGATTTTTTATTACAGTTTACTCAGTGATTCAATATGAATAAGCCTAGAAATTATTTGGAGATAAGATGAAGAAAATTGCTAGAAAATAATTATTGAATGAAAGACTGTTGTCATAACCACAAATTTATTAGAATATCGAGATATCGGTTTCGGTTGTTATCGTTGCTGCTTGACACTTGAACATTTACAATAAGCCTCTGAATGTAACTATGACTAATAATAAATAAATATATAAATATAAATAAATGAGAGAAAATTAATAATTATTAATAGATAACAATTAGCCTACTATTCAGATTAATAAACACTATAATTTATATTACTGTAAATATTCACTGTAAACAGGATATTTTATTGTACTCATGTAAATTTTTGTGAATAAAAATCTATTTGAATTTGAATGAATTACATTAATTAATACCTTAATCAAGTTTAAAAAATGAATGAATATCTACTCATTCATTTATTTGAGAAAGTACAATTAATTCTTAGGATGAGAGCAGACACAAAGTCAAAACGTCTTCTCTTTATAATTTTGTCAATTTTTTCAAATATTCATGACAGCTTCAAAACGAATAATCATTGTGTTTGGTCTATTATTGCTATGTTGACTATTATTATGTTATGCATGAAAATCAGTACTTTTTCAACAAACTAATTAAAAATCACAGACAACATCTTAATGATCTATTATGTGATCTTATAAAAATGACAGAAAAACACCAATTAACAATCACACAGGTGTAAGCCGGAAATGAGAGAAAAAACAAGAGAAAGAAACAATAAGAAAGCAGAGAGATAGAAAAAGAAAGGAGAAGAGAAGAGAGTGAAAGAGTAGAGCTTCCGTAAGTAATTTTTAGTGGAATTGAGGGAAACGGCAGAAGTGTATTACATGATTGGCCAATCCAGGATATCAGCGACCATTAACCATATCCTGGCTCCAATGACTGAAAACAATCAGCAGTAATTGTTTTGTCAATGAATTATGTCATTGTCGGCGTAATTGGAATCAGCCACACCAATTGGAACGGCCTGCTGTGGTTTTACAGACGAAAAAAACAAGTAACAATTAATTGAGACGTTATCTGAGTTGAATTAGGTGAATTTCCAATGGCTCAGCTCATAAGATGTTTGAGTTTTTTGAAAATTTGATAATAACATTACTGTGATAATTCATCTATAGATTATTGTGATTTGGAATTGGTCCATAATTTTCCAGAGCTTGTTGTTCAATTGTTGTTGTTCTACGTAAGAAAAGATATGAATCTTCAGTACTGAATAAGAAGACTTGATGTTGTCAAAACCACATATTTAATAAGACAACGAGATACTGCAGTTTCGGTTGTTACACCATTATCAATCTCTGGTAACCTAAAACTAAAGTAAAGTGTAGCAGAATTTATACTCGTGACCGAGATTGGCAGTTGAATGGCCTATCAAGGGAACGACTGCCATTGGCCTAGATAAGCTCCTCCCACAATGGGCGGTTTCTATACACATCACAGCAATGGCGGTTCTGAACTGGGACTTGTGTGACAATGGCGGTTTTGGGACTGAATCTTCAGTCCCACAAATAGTCAAATACAAAAGTAGTAGAAAATCACAAAAATATACAAAATCAGTCCCACAATACAACAGTGATTCCCAACTCTGTAAAGAAAGGGTAGAGCGAATGCTAGATGTTTTTTCTATAGGCCATCAGAATGTAGAATGTAAACGGTGAATTAATAATTTGATATTGCAGATATATATTTTATAGAAATAAATATATAGACTATTACAAATATAACGACATTGCAGACACTGCTGTAGTTTCGATGTTACAGTTAATTATTAATTCTAGAAACCAAAATTTTATAAATTTTAAGAAGCCAAGTTTTATTATGTTTTGAAGCCAAAATTGGAGGATATGTAAAATGAACTTTATATCAAAAACCATGCGAACACAACCTAAATACAAGAATACACTACCATACAAATACAATACAATGCACACTTTAGGCTAGGCGTACACCGGTTAGTCAAGACAAGACAAGACGAGATTAGTCACATTTAGTCACAGTAATTTACATAGTCCTTATGAAGCAACACACACCAATTAGTCATTGCATCGGTGTGTGCTGCTTCATAAGCAACTATGTGAATTACTGTGACTAATCGTGACTAATCTCGTCTTGTCTTGTCTTGACTAACCGGTGTACGCCTAGCCTTACAGTACCACATAGTGTAACCTACACTACAATAATGTAGGCACTTGTACAATCACCTGTTTCAATTTCAACGAGAGCGAACACGAACACTCAAGTGCCTTGTTTATGTTTTTTTTTCTCTTTGTCTGAGCTCTACACCTTGTTCAAGTTTGACCTGAGATCTACAAAGTCCGATGACAGAGCAGAAAGCCTCCATTAATTTAGATGTTGTACCTGTACTTGGATTGCATTGCAATAAAAAGTGCAAGTGTCTAGCCAGCCAATCCGATCGTGGGATTCTCGTGTAGGCCTTTATCTTTCCTCTTCTCAACATGGCATGTCACAAGAGTTGACTTTCTGTTTTATCTGGGTTCTCTATACGACAAGAGTGAAACCAAACAAAACCTATACATCAAGCTGGTCATCTTGTGAAGTCCATTGCTAGCTGTATTGAGGTAATTAATTACTTTGTATTGCTTTTCTAGTGTCCTGTTTTCAAGACTTGCATGTACAGGGTTCACCACACGGGTTTTAAAATGTTTTCGTTCCAATTCTTATTCTTGTTCTTCATTTTCATCCCTTCTTCTACTTCTCTTCGCCTTCTTCTTCAACTTCAGAATTATCTTTTCTCTCCTTCGACGTTTTTTCTTCTTTCTTTTATCCTTCTTTCTCTTCTTCCTTTTCATCTTCTTCTGTTTGATGTTTTAATACTGATTCATGTCATCGTACCTCGTATCTTTTTCTCTCCATTTTATTATTGGTCTTCTTTCTATCCCTTACCCTTCCTCTCCATTCCCTTCGTTTCCTCCCTCATCTTCTTTTTTCATTCCATCTTGATTTTCTTCTTACTTCACTTATCTTGGTTCTCTTTTCCTCTATCTTTCAATCATCTTTTGAACCTTCTTCTTTTTTCTTTCTTATCCTTTCTTCTCTTCTTTTTTCTCTCATCCTTCCTTTTTTCTTCTCCTTCTTTTCCATTCCATTTATTATTTCTGTATTCTCTTCTTCTCCTTCTTTTTTTCTTCTACGTTTTATTCTTCTTCTATTCAATCTTCATCTTCTTCCTTCTCGTCTTCGTGCTTCTCTTATTCTCTATCTTCTAATCTTTCCCTCCTTTCTTATTCTTTTTCCTTTCATCTTCCCTCTTATTCTTCTCTTACTACATCTTCTTTTTTAATCCATTCCTCCTTGTTCTCTTCTTCTTATTTTCTTAATGCGATTCTTTTCCCTTTTTCCTTCTCCTGAGATTTATCTTTTCATTCCCCTCTACAACTTCATCTTCTTCATCTCCTCTTCAACTCATCTTCTTACTTTTTCACCTCTCCCTTTCACATCCTTCCTCCTCAACCAGCATCCACATCACTTTCCCAGCCTTCGAGAAAAATCCACTCCACATAAAATGCTCCATGCTCCAACTTTTATGGCACTCAATTAATGATTAGAACGTGCATGCAAAATAAGTGATTCGAGCATCTCTTATCTCAGACCTCAAAGGTCTCTCACTTCACTTCAAGTGCTCTTTGCACAATTATCTGCGTAATAATTAGCCGTGCAATACACACAATTACACATACACTCACACATAGCTTAATACATGTACTACTAATCTTCAACCTCTTAAAATAGCCTTCACGTCCGATACTGCAATCACGAATATTCTGAAACACTGAGGTGCCTAGACATGAACACGCAATTCAATTGCAACCAATAAGATAATACTTGTCTCAGATTAGCTGTACTTGTCCTTTACTACATGTGATAAACTTTTCAACAAGTAAAGCAAAATAGGCCAATATCCGGCCTTATAAAGTGGGCGATCTTAGAAACTGGATATGGAGCTTTTGTACGGATTTATCCAAAGACAATAATTAGCAGATAAGATTTGTATTTTGATTCCACTTGAAATTCACCATTTTGTTCTAGCTAAATCTGAGTAAAGAGTTAGGCTAGGCGTACACCGGTTAGTCAAGACAAGACAAGACGAGATTAGTCACGTTTAGTCACAGTACTTCACATAGTTGCTTATGAACCAACACACACCGATTAGTCATTGCATCAGTGTGTGCTGCTTCATAAGCAACTATGTGGATTACTGTGACTAAACGTGACTAATCTTGTCTTGTCTTGTCTTGACTAACCGGTGTACGCCTAGCCTTTTAAGACACTCTTCAAATCAGACATTACATTTCAAATTGATCTTTATCCTAGTATCAAAACGATATGTATCAAATTTGTCAAGACATTGTGAATACCACATTATTAGAAGAATAATGTTCCTTTCATTACTATTGATTCATTTAATATCCTATTTTTATCGTCTTTGAATACCTATGCTATTGTTGTATGTATTTTTGTTGTAGGCAAGCGGTTGTCCCAGTGGTAGCAGGCGGGTCTAATCGGTGAATTAGATAAGAGACGGCGCCTACCACTTCTGTTGTAACGGTGACTGGTTCCTCTAAATACAATTAATTCGCTTCCCGGTGGTTCGGAACCCACCTAAAGCTGCAGGTTCATTAATCTCTCTTCATCATCCATCCCATTACCCACGCAAAAGCCTAGAGCTTATGTGGGCATCATCCCCAGCAAAAAATATATATGGGATTCTATTAATTTATTTTAATTTTATTTTTGATTCTTATTCAATTTCTTCAATTGTTTACTCATTTATTTGCATTATGTAATTATTTTCATATGCAGCAGTATTGTTTATTTTGTTTGATTGACAACATTTTTAAATTTATAAAAAGTTATTATTTATTTACCACACACAGCTACCGTTCTTCGCCAAGGTGAAGATCTCACGCTCAAACTCCAGCTTCCTTTTCAAGGTACAGTCACGACGAAAATCATTCTTTACACTTTACTCTTTCTCTCTCCACTTCTCTCTTCTCTTCTCTTTCCTTCACTACTCTTCACACTTTACATTTAGACTTCTTTGATCTTTTCAATAAAAAAAACTGAATAAACTTTCAATGCTGAGGCACTCGAACACATATTGCTTCCCACTGCTGTTGAAACCGAAAATCATCGGGAATTTAATTCAGCTACCACCAGTCTCTAAATACACGTTTTCTGATCACGTTCGAATAAATATTGTTGCCTAGTTTGCATTAGAAAGGAACTTCTCCCGGTGGCGGCCAATCAGTGTACACCGACCTGATTAAATATAATGATGTAATCTTCGTATTTTACTGGAGTACTCCGGGAGTAAGTGAATTCACGTTGGGCGAATATTTGCATTCACTGAAAGCCTGATGGTTTCTGGTTATCGTGCTGAATTAAAATAGATATTTAGTTTTTTAAGATAAGTTTCTGTTAATTATTATTGTTTAGGACTGTTCTTGTTATCGTGCTGAATTAAAATAGATATTTAGTTCTTTAAGATAAGTTTCTGTTAATTAAGATTGTTTAGGACTGTTCTGGTTATCGTGCTGAATTAAAATAGATATTTAGTTCTTTAAGATAAGTTTCTGTTAATTAAGACTGTTTAGGAGTGGTAAAAGCATGGTCAAACAATGATAAAAAAAATCGGAAAAACTTTTGGGCTAAAGGTGGGTTTTCGCTTCTGCGGCTTAGCAGCAGACTCCGGCTACCGTTAGTCAAAATAGCAACTAATTTGAACTTGAAATAAAAATATACAAGAATAACCATGCAAAAATAGGAACCATTTAGTATGAAAATTGTTAATTCACTGAATTTATTAATATTCAGTATTTAATATACGAGTAGGTACAATTTTTTGTTTGAAAAAGTTAGCCTGTTGCTTCTTCCCAAATCATGTTGTAATAACCTGTGCTAGAATCAATGAATAAGTGAATAGATGAGTGCCAGGAGATAACACAAAATACTCTTAAAAATTATTTCAAGTTAGAAAGAAGTGATGAAAGTAATAAAAATTAGGAGAGAAAATGAGTGATGGTGAGTCGACTTTGAACATTGCAAAAAGTTGTCTTGAGTTGTAACATTGATTTTAGATAGAAATTTAGACATTAGATTCTATCTAAAATCAATGGTTGTAATAACAAAAACACATTTTCAATCCAAGTGCCTCTGCACAACATGGAGCATTCACAAAAATAAAGAATAGCATCAAAGTCAATTAATAACCTTTTATCCTCATTCTAACATATTTTCAAAACATGCAAATAATTAATATTATTCATCTATTATTATCATTATCCTTTTCTCACAGGAACAAGGGAGGAACTCAATGTATGCATCGCCCCCAGAAAAAAGAGTCAACTTCACATTCCTGAAGTATGTTGAAACACTCTCTCAGTTAAAAACATCTGTTGTTCCCGTTATTAATGTATTATTCAAACAAGCACCATACATAAGAACTCGTATCGGGATGCTGGTAGGCCTAAGAAATGTTTTATTGTGACTCGCGAGACGATCTCGACCGGTAGTATATTATAAAATATATCCTCAAGATACATGAATACTATACCTAAGTATATAATACACAAGTTGTATTTATTATCTAGGTCGCGTCTCCCAGTTAGGTCCGATTCCCGGCCCACCCAATCCTTTCGCTTTCTGTAGTTTCATCTCTTTTCAGGCAAGAAATTTATGTCTCACGAAGATATTGGAATGCAATACTGTGGCTGAACAATAAATTTATTGTGAAGGCGCGCAAGAAGTTTCATATTCCACTCTTTTAAAATAGTGGATGGTTGAAACATGATACTTGTTTGTGGAAGTGATTCAAGTCATGATTTTCAATCAATTTTTGAGGAGGTACAAATGCATCTGATTGAGAATCAATGATTTTTCTATACTCGAACCTTCGGGTTCATGACAGGGACATGTTGAATAGAATAAAATATCACAGAGTAATAGAGAAAAAGGTATGAAGGATTTTAAAATAAATAGGATAACAGGGAACCCAATCTATGTAATTTGTATTATATTTTCATTTCAAGAAATACGCGTATTTCAATAAACAAAGGCATTTAGTAACAAACATGACTAGTATTATAATATTATTGATACTGTAACTCGAAAATGTATGAAACAGCAGGAGCTCGAGATATTCTTTGGATACGTTCAATATTGACACAAGTAATTATGTGTCCATTATTACGTTCTGAACAGACATTTTGAGCATCAGAATGACGGACCAATCACAGCCAAGACCACGCCTATCGAGTCCCCTCCATACTACGGCTACTCTCTCCTGATTGGTCGACAGTTCGGAATGGTTATTTCAAATTTCTACCAGTAGATGACAGCAGTAGTTGGGTGATGTTTCTACTTCTCGTCCAATATGTTAAAACCAAATTCTTCCAACCCAATCAAGTTGTAGTCAGAGAGAATAGAAGTAATAAATAATCTTCCTCTACAATCTTTGGTTGTAATAACTTATGCTTGGAAACTGGGACCTCTATTTGGCAAAAGCTTTGTGAAATATTTTCCGTATCTCCACGTAAAATGAAAGAAAAAGATATTTAGACTTACAACAGCAATGCATTTTTTTTTTAGGTGAGTTATCAATTTTGCAGACCTTTTTCAATAATGTTAACTTTGGTTTATTACCAAAATTTGGTTTCTTTGGTAATGTTATTTGGTTTATTTGTTATCTTACCAGAAGCAGACGAAGTAAAAGCAATTATTATTATTCTATTACCAAGGAAAAATGGGTAATTATGTGTAAAATCTATTCCACTCTTATTTTCATTTCCCCTCCTCAATAACTAATCCCATCCTATGTGATCAAACACAACCTTAATCTGAGTCTATATGTGTGTCACTGCAAATGAAAAAAAAACTAAATCCTCTATTGCGCAATGTGTAATCTATAAAAATGGGCATTTTGTAATAATACAATTGAGGTGTACACGGAATTACTATTGTTGGTTGAAAAAAATGAGCAGAGAAGCACACAAAATAACATTGGGATTTATTTTTATCTCACGATTTTTGCTGCCTTATTATGCTTGGGTCACGCCGGCTTTTGCTGTACTGATGATGTTTGACATTACCGTATTACACGAAATAGTGAATGAAAATCTTATTCACTACACAAAGCACCATCTTTGTGTAGTGAAGATCTCAATTCATTCTAATATCAGGTTATTTAGCGAGAGAGGAGTGATCTGACAACAGAAGATTATTGAGTACAAAGTACAATAGAATATTAAATAGCCCAAGTTGCTCCTTTAGCTTTATTATTGGAGGAAGATGTTTTCTGACGAAAAAATTAAGTTTCATTAACAGATAAAACAAATATTAGTGTAAAATCATCATCACATTCATCTTTAGAACAAGGATTAGGCAGGCTATATGATAATTTGATGAAAACATTGTGGAAGGGAAATGGGAAATAGATTTTTATTCAATTTAAATTACTTTTTTAAATTTGAACACAATATGTAATAATGTTTGAAATATTGAAGATATTGAGAGCACGTTACTATTATAAAAGCTTAAATATTTAAAAATACATGGATTAATTTCTATAACAGGGCACGTTGTAGCTAGACTAGTGAGAAAAACTGACTAAATATTGACAATTCTTGCCTTATCTGAGGTTCTAGATTTAGAAAATGGGTTGTAATACTCATGAAAATATTCATAATTAGATAATGTTCTAGGATTCTTTGAATAGATTATTCAGAAAACGCCTTTGTTTCAGTTTATTGAGGCTTGGGACTTTCCAAAAAACCTTTTCACTTTCAATTACTTCAATACGATCGTAACTTAAAACCTATTAGATAATGTTTTCAGAAATATCAAAACCAATAGAAGAAGTTAATTAGAATTTAAAAAACCAATACCTTAAAATTAATAAACACACCAAGAATTTGATTTCCCAGATGTAATGTTTCAAGAAATATCAAAACCAATAGAAGAAGACAATTAGGATAAATAAAAGCCAATACCATAAAATTAATAACCACACCGAGAACTTGATTTCCCAGACATAGAGAATGGAGGACAATGAAAAAACATTGCAAAATTCATTACTGGCAATTCGTCTTACTGAAAATGACTTTTCAATGTCAGAGCATCAGAGAGCGTGGAAAAATGAGTAGAACTCCTGACTATAAAAATTCTAATGAAGGATTCACCAGTGATGAAGCAAGGCGGAATTATTATGAAATTGGATGATTCGAGCAGTGACTAAGCAAGTCTTGACATCGTGATGAAATGAAAAACACTGGGTTGAAAAATGTAATTGGTTTATCATGCCTTGAGATAGATGGGAGAATTCTTCAAATGACGTTCTTTTATCAGATCAAACGTTTTTCTAGAAAAAAGATGACTTCAGAAATGAATAATTATTCAAAGGATTGTCAACTGCTATCACCAGTCCATTATTTCAAATGCAACTACAATAGAATTATTCATCCGAATTGAGCATAGTTTCTTATCGGATGACATAAATACAGAGGAATCTGAATTTTTACGACAAGCATTTTGTAACGTTCCATCTCCATTGTCGTAATTTTCGTTAAGATATCATCTTTCAATCGAAATGGCAAGAGAAACTAGAGGAATTTTGATTTTATCTGATGAAGATGAGAAACTGCATAAGAAAGGGACCCAGCTTTCATAGCTGTAAGAAATACAATGCGAGAATACTAATAGTTTTCTATACATGGATTCTCAAAATAGATTATCAAAGACTTGATAATCAGTAGGCCTACTTCTTCATAGATCAAGATTAATCACAAATTTATTTTATTTATCGTATGGCATAACTCAATGTACAGAAAAAGTTGGTAAAAGAATTAAAAGAAAATGTCAGGGGATCAGAGAGGTTTTCTCTCTTCACAAATCACATATCTTGAATCACAAATAATGCTTGTCGACTCTATTATATTACTTTAGAAATTTATTACAGTGTCAAAGTAAATCAAAGCCAAAGGATTCTATAGAAATTTAATAATAAGGATTCTTATACGATTTCTCATTTACCAGGTCTTCACTATCAAACTTCTTCAACAAACTCCAAACTCATCTATCACTATCCATTAATTTGTTTTGGAAAACTTTCTCGTTTGTAAAATATCTATCTTGTTTTGCAGTTTCCAATCTTAAAACACACAGTTCTTATCATGGGAAATTAGCGTCTTCTTCTGTTCTTCAGCCGCGTGCTCTGAATCTTTTGTTTGAAACCAGAACACATCTAATGAGTTTTAAATTATTACAGCGTAGATTTCGGTTAGCACAAAAAGAGGTGATCAGATTATATCATAGAGCTCCAGTTTCGACTGCAATGAAAACAATGGATTGCTTCAGAATCTCTTGCTTCTTCAAGAGGAACTCTTTGATATTACAGTAATGGTTTTTTAACGTCATCCTTATCATTCACCACATTATTAATCCTTTCAAAAAATTGGGAAACGTTTTCACTGGATCATCTTTATAAAATGTTTCCCCACAAACTAATGCGAAAAAACCTTTTCAAAATGTTCAACAGGAATCAAGATTCACAAATACTTTATACAAGCCAAAGCCACGTTCAAGAAGTGTATTGAAATACTGTACCAATAACACAAAATCGAGTGTTCAACTATTCCATAAAATGAATGGAAATGATTGGTAGTTCTCCATAGGAAATGAAAATGACTAAGATGATAATACAGTCTTGTAATTGTTTAAAATGCATAATGATTAATGATCTTTTTCAGTCATTTTCATTCAATTCTAAGTCTGTTTCCCGTGTTTGGGAAATTTTATTCAATTTTCGATCATTACAACCCATTTTGAACATAAAGCGGCTTCTAAACGGGGAAAGTAGAGACAGAAAGTTACTTTACGTCTCTACTTTCCCCGTTTATAAGCCGTTTTATAATTAGCATAACATTACAAAAGACAATCTATACAACATTAAAATATACAATGTATAAATTCTACAAATAAACCAAATACATTTCTTATGCTCGGTTTTTCAGTCGTTAAATAAACTTATTGAATCAATAACTTTTTTTTTTGCATTTGAAAACACATGGTTATTGATTCAATAGTGCTATTGGATCCATAAACTGTCTATTGAGCGACTGAAAACCCGGGCTTTAGACTATTAAACCATCAACCTACAGAACAAAAAATTATAATTGGAATATTTTAAAGACTACTTGGCACAAAAATAGGTCATCGACCAAACAACAAAACACATCACGTGACAAACATATTATTCTAAATCTGAAAAATATTCTTAAAATTAGAAGGCCTGTCGTCATCAGTCACGGAAATTCATTCACAAAAGTAAAGCACAACAACTGTCAGTTATTTAAAGATAGGACAGGCGATCAACTTTATTTTGCAACAACTTCATTGACAAGACAGCTAGGGCCGAAAAAACTGACAAGAGTGACGAAGACAGAAAACGTAACTTGCCCGATGTGCAACAGAGACAGAGAGCGTAACTTAGCCCGATTTTCAACAGAAACAGAAAGGCTGGTCTGATTATTATTGCAGTGTGAGCCTATAAAAGCGCAGCGAACTAACGATCTGACCAATCAAAGTTGGATTTCTAGGCATGGCACACAGGATGGTCGACGGAAGGATGGCAGGAGGTAAAGGAAAGAAGGAGAGAGAATGATGGGAGAGACAAAGGATAGAAGGAGAGAGAATGATAGGAAAGGCTTAGGAGAGAAGGAGAGAGTGTGATGGGAGAGACAAAGCAAAGAACGTGACGGTGTCAAAACGACGGATGGGCGGATAATAATTATTGCTACTACACAAACACAAATGCGTTTCATAATACAGTCAAAGAAGAAAGTGCGAGGGCGGGTGTGCGTGAAAAGAGAAGAGAGAGAAAAGTGAGAGAAATAATAAAAAAAGAAAAAAAGAGGAAGAAAATGAATGAATCAATAAATGAAAAGAATTAATCTTTTCTAATAAATGATTGAGAGTTTCATTACATCACTATTAAAATAAATAGAAAATCGGTAAAATAAATTAATTGTGATCACATTAGGACAGGAACTCAGAAGGAAGGCTCATAGGAATGCTTTTTTGCAACCGATATTGTTCTATTTCACAACTCAGAAGAACTGTACTCCGTTCCTCTAATTCAACATTTCATCATTCCAGCTTGTTTCACTGTGATCTAGGGTTTGAAGAGATATTGATAATATTTAAAAAATACAAAAATTCCCAAGTTAAAGGTAGTAATTGGAATACAGTATTTGAAATGAAAAACTTGAAAGAGCAAAACACCGATAAATTGCTAAAACGGGACAAATTAGCGTCCCGAGAGGTTCGGTGGGGACAACGGGACAAGTCTTCTGAAAACGGGACTGTCCCGTTCAAAACGGGACGTCTGGTCACATTAGCGTAAATAATAATACAAGCCTATCCCGAAAGTGTAGAAGGAGAATTTAAGTTGTATTTATTTCACTTCAATCCTCTCTGGGCCTATCCAAGAGCTCTAAAAATAATAATGGACACTTGAAGACTTCGACTAAATTATTTAGTAGGAAACCTAAGTAAATAATAATAAGAGAGGCCTATCGCAGAGCCGAAGATGGACACAGACCAGGCCAACTACATCCGTACAGTTTTCCTTACAGCAGAAGTTACGTCACATTCACAGCAAAGCAAAGTGAGCCGACTCCGATGCGCTTGGCCAAACCACGCCATGCCGTAGCATGCTAAACTGAAGAACGGGTCCGGAAGTTTGTCTTCCCTCCCACCCACCGCCTCCCAAATTACGACATCGGTCATCCTCCTTACGGCCGAATGGGAACGCGCTTCTGCTGCACCGCCAGTGCCTTCTTGATTTCACTATTCGCCACTCAATTAGCGCCAAGTTAGTATGGCTACAGTACACAAAAAAAAACTACTCTAGACAAAGGCTATAGTTTGACAAAATTCAGGTTAAACGTAATATTTATTACAGATGTACACAGTAATGTTATATACCTGGAATGAATTACAGGCATATTTCAATTACAATTTACAGATGTACAGTAGCTACCAGTTTACGATGTTACCTATGTTACAGATCTACAGTAAAGTGACGTTTATTTTGTGTATTGTGGAAAAAAAACGGTGGTTCGGAACCCACCTAAAGCTGTATGTCCATTCATCCCTCATCATCATCCTTCCCATGCACAAGCTTAGAGCTTATGTGGGCATCATCCCCCAGAAAAAAACTATATATATATATACAGTTACCACAGTTACCACAAATGTACAGTTGTACAGTTTATTTAGCTCAAGGGACTAAGAGAAAACTTCTTTGAATAGGGATTGCAGTATACACAGTACACACCTTTGAGTGACATCAAAGACAATTTTAATCAATACAATAATTATTAGTAGGATTGTGTTTGGTGATATGTACGTTTCAAGGTTATTTCAAATGAATACGTAATATCGGGATATTCAATAAATCGGGATTCCACTGAAATCTGCATTATAATTATTATACAGTATTAGCCTCGTCCGAAAACGTCCGACGTCCGATCAGCTGGACATTTGATTCAATGTTAGCATTTCGGACGTTCGGACGAAAACGGTTTCAGTGGACGCCGAAGCTTACAGATGTGTAGTCCATGAAAAAATACATGAATGATGAATGGTTCTTAAAAGTTTGTAAGCCAATTGAGATAGTGAAGTGTAAACTGTCTGTAAAGTGTAGTGTTCTGTCTAGGAAAAAGACAGAGTTCAAACTTCTATTCTGTAATAATTAAAAATGGTAGTAATTATTACAACCTACGTTTGAGTTAAATGTTACTGTAATAATAATTCATTTGGAAAATAGACCCTATTGTTTGTCGAATGTATTCCATGAAGTATCTCCAAAATGCTATGCAAATTGTTGGACAGATCAATTAACAGTAATTAAAAATAGCTAGTAATGAAAGGGTAATTATAACATAAGGAACTTCATCTAAACTAATAGTTCCTGTTCATTGTATTGGTAAGACAGATTCTACCGTATTGAATAATTCAATGTTCGAAAGCTAATCAATGCAAGCTAGAAATAAATATGAACGTATCATACCGGTTGTTCTGATATTCATTAACTTTTGTATGACTGTACAGCACGAAGCTTTGTCAATTCTAGTGATAGGATTTCGAATTTAAAAAATGAAAGTAAAATTCAAAATAAGGGATTAATTTTATTTCATGTATCTATTATTATTTTCTATGTACCTATTCTATTTAAAACAATGGTTTGTATCACTATCAATTTTAATTTCATCCAAACACGATTCCCCAAACAGTAATAAATATAGATCATTAGAAATCATATTATCTCATTAGTAATCGAGTTGCGGCACAACAATATGAAAATATATCATATATCAAACGTTATACACATCCATGGAAGGCCCATACATGACAAATGATAATCAGAAACATAAGAACTTCAAAATAAATCTGAAGTTCAACAAATCAAATCGGCAATCTAAAGATCATTGAATCCTGTCAAGGCTGTATGTAAAACGAAGCTCACTATGATGTACGTTATGACCCACAGCCTGAGGCATGAAAAGGTGGAACCTATATATTTATCAGTTGTCATTCTATCAAGCAAAAGATTTATGCGTTAGCCCAGTTTTGAACATCAGATCAAGTCTGATTGATACAGCCATTTTGCCTTCTGCTATCTACGACTATTGATTTATTCTTGTTTCACAAATCCATATTCCATTAATTCATGATAAAGTTATCGATCATATCATTTTCTTATTTTTACTCAATAATGAATCTTGGTGGCGAAGAATGACAAACAAATTGATCCCATAATAGAAATTGATTCAACAGCCGGTTGACAAACTAAAATTAAAGTTTATAAAAGTCTAATTACTGAACGCTGATCAAGGAATATAATTTTTAAACAATGATAAAGAAGAAGAAGTATAGAAATAAGGGGGAGAGGAAGTGGAGGAGGAGTGGGAGATGGAGGAATAGAAGGAGGAAGTGGAGGAGCAGAAGGAGAAAAAGAAGAATTAGTTATCACAGATATGTGTATGTTTTGTAAACATTGAGAATAAAATTTGATTTTAAGAAGAAGAAGAAGAAGAAGAAGAAGAAGAAGAAGAAGAAGAAGAAGAAGAAGAAGAAGAAGAAGAAGAAGAAGAAGAAGAAGAAGAAGAAGAAGAAGAAGAAGAAGAAGAAGAAGAAGAAGAAGAAGAAGAAGAAGAAGAAGGAAGGAGAAGAAGGAAGAAGAAGAGAGGAAGAGAGAGAAGGAAGAAGAAGAAGGAGAAGAGAGAAGAAGGAAGAGAAGAAGAGAGAAGGAAGGAGAGAGAAGAGAGAAGAGGAAAAGAAGAAGAAGAAGAAGAAGAAGAAGAAGAAGAAGAAGAAGAAGAAGAAGAAGAAGAAGGAAGAAGAAGAAGAAGAAGAAGAAGAAGAAGAAGAAGAAGAAGAAGAAGAAGAAGAAGAAGAAGAAGAAGAAGAAAGAAGAAGAAGAAGAAGAAGAAGAAGAAGAAGAAGAAGAAGAAGAAGAAGAAGAAGAAGAAGAAGAAGAAGAAGAAGAAGAAGAAGAAGAAGAAGGAGGAGGAGGAGGAGGAGGAGGAGGAGAACAAGAAGAGGAGGGGAGGAAAGGAATGAAGAAGTTGATAATGATGATGATAGCGACAATGACGAAGACATCTTGAAATACAACGGAAGTAATTGTGTTCGATCACCACCATAATTATCCCCGCAGTGGTCTCAGTACTGTAATGATTGTAAATTGCAGCAAATCCCATTCAAGTATCCATTGACGTCAAATAACAACTGAGCAACTGAGCTGTACTATTATCACCTCAACTACGTAACTTGCTAATAAATCATTATCAGTGATGTTTTCTGTTCAAAATATCACTTCAAGGAGTGCGTATATGATTCAGTAAATTACAGCAAAGACAACACAATATCACTGGGTATAATGTAATATCGCATTGTCTCTGATCAGATCATGCCTGTAGTAATAGCTTAAAATGTTTGACACTAATCTGATACACCTTGATATTTGTTCAAATACTATGTGATATTTGAGATAAGTTTGACATGGTATTTAATAATGAATCTGAAGATACAGAGCCTTTACTTCTTTACATTGGAAAGATAATAAAAATGTACGAGCTATAATGTTGAGGTTAGTTTACAAAGTGAAACCCCTTTCAATTAGTAAAAAACAGAATTCCTCATAGATTGAAATGTCGGATCAATTTTAGGACTTTTCAATAATTCAATTGATTTCAGGTTTCTTATTTCATGATACATAATTGTTGACATAATTAGGATTACAAATAGCTCATAATTCAGACAAAAATATTTTATGCTCATTCTAAGATGAGATAGATTATCCAATACATCATCCATCACATACCTTATCCTATTTATAATTTTTCGGTTAGTTTTCTATCAACGCTGTTAGCTGAAACTGTAATTAAACTATTCCATACCTATTCAATCCCACCCAACTCAACACATTATCATTTTAATGTACTAACACTTATCGCTTGTCGCCATTCAAAACATGCTACCGTTCGCCTTGAATTTAAAATTCTACATTATCAACACAAGTCTTTTAAAGGAATAAGGCAACTATCATACTATCATTCTCATTGAGTACTCCTCTATATAGATTTTAGTACCTTCTTAACGACTTCATATAATCAACATACACAAAGATGTGTACAATCTACAATGGATTATAATGCTTGCCAACTATTCTTAACCTTTTCAAAAATTAATTCAAAATTATTCTGCTATAGCAGGATTCTTTTAAATTGTCAGAAAACAGCTGATTGATGTACGCTCGTTTACTAACGTTAAATCAGCTGTTCTCTGACAAGTTAAAAGAATCCTGCTATACCAACAAACGATCTTTTTCAAGTACAGCTGATTGTTTTTTTAATGAGATCGAATACTTCTTCTACCCACTTTATAAGAACTAAACCTTCCACAGATTGGTTAGTTAGCCTACTAGGGTAATGCAATACTTATAAAGAAACTTCACCTCAAACAAAACAAACAAGAAGATAAACACGCTCACAAAGTTATAAAATTGAAACTAAACAACTTCAGATAGTGCAGTTCACACAAAACATGTGCAGGTAACGAGTTGTTATTGCTCAGGAAATACGGTGACAACAACCGTAAAAGTGCATGATATCTCCATTCATTTAGCATTAAAATGTCATTTGTGAATGGAATCTCGTGCTTCAGAAGGACGCTATACAGATATAGTAAAACATGGATCAACTAAAGATGTAGTAGCATAGACATGCTGGATCAAGTGAAGACCTGAAGACCCACTATTCACTAAAACAAAACTAACACTAAACACTGAAACTTCAATATACACTAAACACTAACCCTTTGGTTAAGGACGATGGTGTTTAGTAATCACTTGTGTATAGTCCAGGCGCGTACCCAGGGGGGGGGGGTATTTGGAGGATAAATCCCCCCCGTAATTTTGTCAACTTGAAAATACATAATTACATAAAATAGCTTAATAGGCAATAGACCTAAGTCTAGGCTAAAGGATAAACATAAAGTTTAGAGGAAAGAGTTAATTTTTATCTAGAAACCCTTTTAACTATGTTATTTCCTAAAATAGCTTCAAGTCTTACCATTTATCACTGTTTTTATAATTGTTTTAAATCACGCCCCTGGTATAGTCTACAGTAGAGAGTAGAGACATATATAGATAAATGTAGATGTAGGTGTAGTACAGTACATACAGTAGTAGTGTATATACAGTACATACATTTTCAGTAGTACGAGTGTAGTTTAAACAGAGATTTAGTGAAGACTTACAAGTGTTAAAAATATAGTTTAAAAAAGGATACATATAGAATATACATGGAGGTAAATGTAAACATAGTTATAGTATGGCCGTAAATTGAATAGACATGTTCGTGCAAACCTATCTGTCCTGTCTAATCAGACATTACAATCTTAGATTGATCATCAAGTGGCATCTTTGTTTGCAGCATGTTGCGTCACTTGTATGTCCCTTACAAGGTTCCCCATGTCAGTAAGATCCATCCTACCTTCCTGTTCAAATCGTGGGATGGTAATTCTTAATTCAACATAACATGTGTGGGATACCGGCTACACTATTCTAATGCTCGCCTTGAATGTACACAATAAACGAATTAATTGTTTGAACGCAGACTCTTGCATTAGAAGCGGACAGATTGACGTGTTTTAGTTGAGAGTACACGATTTGAAAGAGTGAGAAATGAATTGAAATGCTAACTAGATAGCAAGAGTGGCGTGATAGTGTGATCAATCAGTTATGGTGGTACTTATAACTGACAAATAACGTAGATAACGTTTATAACGTATATAACTGATTTATAACGTTTAATAACGTAGGCACATGAGTTTTGAAGTGATTGACACAAAATATGAAAGTTATTTCTACAATTATTATAATGTGGTTTGTTTTTTGATGATTACTTGTGTAACTAACTACAACAAATGAAATTGAGATCTCGATCAATTGTCACAAGAAAAGGAATAGACCAAAGGAAGATTATTATTATGCTTATGGCTTTTTTTGGCGGAAACACCCTCTCGGGTGTTCCGCTTCGCCGAATTATCTATAATTATATAAAATTATTTAATACTATTATTATTATAATTTTCCCAATGATCTTCTAGGTTATGTAGGTCCAACACGTTGAATTTCAACTATCATTCAACAAAAGGAGGAAAAAGATGAAGTTGATGGAGAATAAAAGAAAAATGAAACAAAAAGTGACAGAAGAGGAACAAAAAACGAAAGAAGGAATTGACTAAACAAGTAAGAAGATGGGAAAAAATAGAAGGAGAAAACAAGAAGAGAAAATGGTAATAGGTAAAATAGTAAGAAAAACTGGAAGGACAAATTCAAAAGACGAAAAAGGAAGGAAAGAATAAGAAGAAAACGTAAAGAAAAAGAGTGTATAGTAGAATAAGAATTGAATGACAGTAGAGTGTCAGTTGAAATACGACTCATCGTCATATTTTAGAAAAAATATTCTCTACTAATTTCTATAGATTAGAATGAAAAGCTAATGCGAAAATCTACTCCATCATTCCTATTAGTTACTGTATTATTCAAACCAAAACTTGCAAATAAATTCATAAATTGCCTTATTAAAAAACTCTCTTTTTAACTGTCATTTCACTTTGGCAAATCAAATTATTTTCTAGCCAATCTAGAAACGCTAATTAATAACTGGTTTTCTGAAAGCATAAGTGAGGGCAATTGAAAAAAAGTAAATTATCAAAAGCAAGATAAGGTGCTTTGAAATCGTAATTAATTGAATCTGGTCTTACTCTGAAAATTATCGTGGACAAAAACAAGTCTTGATAGAAGCACTAAACGCTTTATTCAGAAGAAATAAAGTTTTCAAAATTGAAAATCACCTCTCTAAATTTATTCCGTAATTGAATTTCTTAATAACAAGTGACATATTTTTTAAATAAAGTTCTTTGACGTGATTAGTGAACAGTGAATATTACCAAAGACAATTCTGTCTTGAAATAGAATTAGAAATAAAATTAAGTAAGGAATAGAACATTGTCTTTGATTTTACTCTGTGGTTTGCGATCATTCATTTAGATTCATTATGATTTATTCATTTAGGTTTTATTTATGATTTAGTTATTTACTTTATAATTATTTGACTCACTATAGAAAGCATGACAACGTAGAAAAGAGGAAAAATAAAAAGGTAACAAATTAATAATAGTCGCTTCTAAAACCCCTTGAATAATATTTAGGATGACCATTAAAAACAATCTCGAATTTATCATCTTAAACGACAAAGTAATATTATTTATCAAGACCGTTTTCCATTCTAGCATACCTCAACTAATTCAATGTTTGAACCACATTTTCCTCAAATTCCTAAGAAATAATAAGATTGGATTGGAAAAATTTATAAAGAAGTTTCCGCTACTCACAATAAATAATTCCTCCAGATACTGATAAATCGGTTCTCAAATTCAAAGAATTCAGAAAATATCGAGAACATACACTCGAAACACATCGAGCTATATTTTATCAAGGGCATGCCGTAGAAGAAAAAACTAAAATTTAAAGAATCTTCTCATGGCATTGCTGCAAAAACTACGAAAAGAAGTTTTTCTCCGAAGATGTTCGCGTCGCATCATCTCAAGCAAATAACCTTGAAAGCTATTATACACGGCCAGCGAATCTTCAAGGTGTTGAAAAACAGCGAAACACGAGTGAATTAATCAAAGACGGGCCGAAGAAAAGATGTTCAGAAGCGAAAAAAGTGGTCGGAATGACACAATGGATGTACGGTTATTTGTCAGGCAGTATAATAAATAATAATGCCAAAGGTACGGCTTAATTTATGGGCAAAATCATCTAACAACATTCACAAGAATGAGAACCATGAAAAAGGTTAAAAAAATAACAGATGAGAAATAGAAGAAATAAGATTGGTGAGGTGAGGATGATGGGCTGAATCATTGAATATATACACTTTAGGGATATATAATATATAGGGTATATATTCAATGGCTGAATCCAGTTTAGGTAAAAACTCATAAAAACCCGAATTAATAATTCTGGTTTGACAAATTGGGTAGAATAAAAAATTGACACGAATATAATGGGTGCGGACACGTACAGGATTTTGTAGTTGGTTTTTGTCATTATTCAATTTTGGCATTTCGCTGATACTGTACGAATTAATTTGGATTTGGTCAATAGTTTTTGCATTAATAGATTCACTCGACCTTCACGGTGTGTTAGTTCTTGCTACATGACTGTGAATCCGGGTTCGATTTTCATTGACATCTCTTGTTGGTTCATAAATCCAATCTAATTCTAACATTTATCATTCACATTTCGGTAATATTAGAAAATGCAATGAAATTGTTGAAGTTTGGTTAATGTAGAATTGTAGATAAAGCATACATACAATTTGGGGATATAACCACATTGACATCAATTTTTAGAGTAAATTTTAGAATAGAAGAAGTTTTTGGCTAACCAACGCCTATTTTCCTTGATAGTGTAAAATAAAAAAGTGTATAAATAAGTAGTGATAGTGTATAAATAAATGAATATGAATATTTTATTATTGGCCAGGCCTGTTATATTTGCTTTTGTAATTTTGCCCTCAAAGGTAAAAAATAAAGCGTCTTTCTATTCTATTCTCATGATAATATTCACATTCGAGTCATGAGTCATTCTCATTAATTTCTGAAACAAATTGGGGTTTTCATTAGCAACATACGTCAACTCTATTCTTCGTAAATGTCATTTTTCCTGGAAATATTTCCACCAATAATTCATAAATTTTGTTTTAATTTCAATTTCAATTGTTTTTTACAGACTATATTTGAACATCATATTTTTTCCTGGAAATATTTCCACCAATAATTCATCAATTTTATTTTAATTTCAATTTTAATCGTTATTTTTTCAGACTACTTTTGAAACAATGTCAATGTAATAATAATTCAATAATTTCTACATGATAATAATTGAAAACTAACAAACCAAATTCCTTCCTGATGATATGATAACACACACGAAAATTCACATATCTTACATGATACTAACTTCTGGACTCGAAATTATAAGACAAGCGTGTAACCAATAGAAATTAAAGATCATGTAGCCTTTCATGGTCATGTAATCTTTTAGTTTTATACCTCTATGGTCCAACTACCAAATTTACTCCAAAAATTCATGGCATACTCAACAACAACATGGAAAAATCCGAGAACTTCCATAGTCACTCTCCTCGGCAATTCTCAGGAATTCCTAGCCATTTCCTTATACAGCCACCTACTACAATTCAATGCAACAAGCGGCAAGACAAGTTTTTTATTCCGTAGCCGTGTTGTAGAAGATGAGTCGATTAAACCGGCTTCTCCATAGATTACTACAAATTGCTTTGCAATAAATTACAGCATTCACATGGAACTTGTCACGTGACAAAACACCTGGAACGTAGTAAAATAGCGGATGACCTTCAGGTGACCTCAATCACACGAAAAACGAAGTTGGACTCACATCATGTCACGTTTTTGCGGTTGGTACTGATCATCACAGCAATTAACCAAACCAATTGAAAACTGAAGACGACGTAACTAATTTCCAGTATTTTATATTGATTACTTGAGAATTAATTAACTTTTCATGTTCTTGATCATGGTATTTATAATGTTATTGATATTCATTACAATTACTGTACTTCAATTGAAAACTCAGGAATCGAGTGTAATTGATTCTAGATTTATTGCATGGGTTCCACCTACCGTGGATTATATTCCAGTATTTATCTTTTGGGTTTCGGTAATGTTCAACAAAAAATAAATTATTTTCTTTTTTAGTACAAGAACAACGATTGAAAGGGTTCCTTCTATCAGTACTTTTATGAATAGTTTATGTTCTGGTAATAATCGAAATATGAATATTTACTTCAAGCTTTTTCTGATGAGCAAGGATTAATTCCATTATTGGAGTACAAGCCTATCAACGTACTATGCAGGAGGATTTGTATCAATTACTTTAAAATCAACTTTTAATTTACTTATCAAAATTAACTTTCTAAGTTGTTGTTGATGTCTGAATAGATTCTCCATCATATCTATTCTCCGTAAGTAGAGCGGTTGAAATATTCAATCACATATAGAAATTTACAATTCAAGTCTGACAAAAGATGCTAAGCTTAAATAATATCGAAGCTAAATAAGCTAAATAACCGAATTTTATTGGTTTGAAAGGAAAACGTCCTCCGGTTGAAAGCATAGTATTGTGGATTTTTTTCTGAGAGTGATGCCCACATGAGCTTGTGCGTGGGTAATGATTTATTTTCATTCAACAATGAACTCATGATTGAGGCCTGAATTGTTATATATTTTTGGAATACCATTCTCCAAAACACAATTTACAATTATTATTGTAATTAATAATTCATAAAGTTCTTCAGAATATCAAAGAAATATGAAATATCACTTCTCCTCCTTACCAAAAGCTCAAATCCAATTTAGATTGCTGATTCTGTAGATCAATGGTGTTAACTAATTATCAATTAAATTAATAATTATCGAAGGGGGCTGGAGAAACCAATTAGGTCTAATTAATTTTCAACTACTAACATAGGCCTAATTAACTACTGCCAATCTGACATTCGAATCTGATTATTGATTGAAGAGAATAACGGATAGGACTATACGTAGATGTTCGCGTATTATAGTTCAGATCAGAGGAAATTCTCCTTTTCTGTGATCAGATGGAAAAGAGGATTTCCAATGTATATTAATCCCGTTCTAGCACTAACTCAAGTTTTCAAAGCAACATTATCCAGTGCAAAAACATCAACAATATATTTTTTTTTTCAAAAGAAGCCAAATCAAGATTTGAACCCGGAACCCTGTGGTCAATAAAGCTAGGACAAACAACCACTAGAGTGGACCACAAAAGCCGCTAGAAATCAACTCAAGTTGTCCAGGACGCAGATTGCAAGTGATATGAAAGTGCTTCAGATAATAATACAGCTATTGCAGAATGCAACAGCAATTAGATGCACGCAATAAATCAATGCAGCCAGCCACTGCAATTCAAACGGATGTGAATTTCTTTATCCAGAACGATTATAATAGATAGCCTACGAAATAGGTTTACTACAGGAGTATAATAATTGGTTTACATTATAAGTATAGGTACAAAGAATGAAACGTATAGTAATGAATCACTCACAGTTGCATTCAATTTTTTACAAGAGAAACAAGATATTAATTTACTACCTGGCCTACTGAGCCAATAATTATAGTGAAGTAAATTGTCTGTTCTCATGGTATTAGTGAACTTGCATAATTTTGTTTATATAATCACTTCTGGTAGCTTGTAGCTTATTAGAAAATGGAGAACCTTCGTAAAAGATTTATTTTTATGCGTTTTCTCAAAGCCCTACAGTGGTAGCAAAACATAGAGGGTTTATTGTTTTGACTCAAATTACAAGTTTTCTACCAGTAATTGAGTAACAACTAATCAATTATGAATATAAATGAATCTGACCAAAGAAAATTTAAAAAATAATAATACTACTCACATTACAATGACTATTCAAGTAATTGATTAGATCTATTCAAGGTATGAATCTGACCAATTGGGGAGAAATATGGAGTGAAGTATTGTTTATGATACAAATATTGAGGAATTTCAGAACCAAGTAAGATCATGCTAATGCTAATTTGCCAGTGCTCATGCTAAAACTACATCAAGAAAATTTTAAAAAATTAATTCTACTCACACAATCACTATCATAGTAACTCAGGAAATGAAACATTTTGAAAAGCGTACCTGTAACAAAAGAAATAAATATTATTAATAAAAACCATTCATTAATCAAGCTAATTAATACATTCACTCACAAAATTTAATTATTCCATTACAGCTTCCTTAAAAAACAAAACATGAAACATGCAATAAAAAAATTTGGCAACGTACATCGCTGGCATAAAAAGCAAAAGAACTTGAAAATTTTAAACAACAAGCAAAGACAATTCCATCTAAAATAATAAATATAATAATTGTGTTTGCAACGAGGTTATCTCACATTTGAACGTGCGACTAACAAAAGATAAACAAGAGGTGTGTCTGAGGAGTGTCTGCAGACTATCAGTACTATTTAGCGCGTAATTCATAGCTTCTAAACTTTTACAATGCTAGGTAACTGGGATGATTCATATCTTCGTAACTATTACAGTGTACACAGATAAGGAAAGAATCTGATTGGTTCATGCAAGTTACAACCAGAGAGTATAGAAGAACTACTTCTATTCTAGTCTTCTATTTCTCTGGTTACAACATTGCTTCTCCATGCATTTTCTATCGATGAACAAAAGATTCTCACGTTTCAGACTTTATTACAAAAATAATAAATTTCATTGAAGTCAATCAATTTCTTGACACCTTCAATTTCTTACTGCACTTCATGCAATAATCGTCGATTGATTTGAAGTGCATAGCCGTATTGTAAATGCAACACAAACACTTAGCTAACGGTCAGATAGTATAGGAAATTATTTACTTGACATACAACAACTGCAAAGGCCTTAACCCACTTAGCGTACGTATTCCACTCTCAGACACACCACTTGATTTGTTCTTCAACTACTCAACTTTCAGTTAGCTATAGTTATAGTTGGTTAGCGTTAGATCTACCAATAACTAATCTATATAGATATAAAGCAGGCACATTCAACCAGGTATTGCTTGCCCTTTACAACGCATGTCTGAGGCTCCGAGACGAGTATTTGAACAATAATTATCGCCTATTGAATTAGTGTTCCACTAATACCTGCCAAGGATGTTGTTGTTCAACAAATAAGATATATTGACGGAATGGTCCCGTTTCTGCTATTACTTTAACCTTCGCTAAAATGAATTCACAGACTTGTCTTCAACATTTCAACCAGCCTATAACTGTAGATGCACTTGAATTATGTTGTTGACTTTATAGCTAGCGATTGCAATGATGAGCTAAAATGAATCTACAATCAAGACCTTTCTTCAAACTTTCAAGAACTGTAGATGTACTTGAATTATGTTATTGACTTCACAACTAGCTATTGGAATAATGAGAAAGGAAATGAAGTTATTTGAAAAATATGATTACTCTCTGTCGATCTCAGGAGTTGACACAATGAAATTTATTTTTCTGTGAAGCAATTCTTGAGATTCAGTTTCAAAACTGGAATCTAGAAGTTGCTTCAATCAATTCAATTATCTCCTATTCTATTATTTTACAAAATCCAGCATTAAAAGCTGAAAAACATAAATCAGAACGAAGCGCGTAGACCTTCCCTCATTTGAACCAAATTCATTAGAGGAACCTCAATTTCTTAATAAAGAATACTCACTCACTATAGTCAATACTCACTTCTATTGACTATACACATGAAATCTCCGAGAATCATCAGCATTGATAAATTGTGAAGTTTTCATTAACTGGATGTTATCATATAAGATTTCATATAACATTGGTTTTTCAAGTACTTTTTGTCAATTTGAATAAATTTATAAGAGAAATTCACAAATTAAGTGAAGAGGACCTGAGCAACGTTGATAAATTAATGTTAAATTCAGAATAAAGTTTGGTTTCTATCCCAACAAATTATAGCTTAGCTAAAAGAAAGGTCTATAATTTTGATACTCCTACTCCAACTACTACAACCCTACTCCTACAAATAGCTCCAATGAAAGAAAGATCGAAAATTCTAAGACTCTCACATCCCCAAGTTGTGCTCTTTCAACATTGAAGACTCATTTAAATATTGGAAACCCATGAGTCCGATGCACATTTCATAAGTGAAAGTACTAGATTGTTATTCTTTCGAATTTGTTAGTCAATTTCCATCATAACTTTTCAGTGAGCTCGTCAGCAATGAGGTGTATTAAAGCAACCTTCACGCTGAGTGCATACTGAATTCTACTGGAATGTAGCAGCAGCTGCTAATGCATCATTAAACGCCGTTGAAATCAAACTGCCGTAAAGACACACCCATTACTTCCATATATAGCAGGATTCTTTTAAATTGTCAGAAAACAGCTGATTGATGTACGCTAGTTCACTGACGTTAAATCAGCTGTTTTCTGACAATTTAAAAGAATCCTGCTATACCTTCTGTAGCTCCTACATCTACAACACAACTCTCATATTATGCACCTTAAAGCCTGATTCACACATATAGGCGCCGCGTGCTGCGATGGCGTGCTGCGGTGATGGTGCTGTCGCCGCCAGGAGCCGCCATCATTCAAACATGTAGTGCCTGGCTGGTGGCGTCGCCTTGTGCGACAAAGAAACATGATGAAGAACGAAGAGAGGTGTACACGAAGGATTCCGAAGCTGAACGGAAACAGCCGAAGCGTTAAACATTCCAGGCGGCATGATGCCGTGGCCTCGAAATTGGTTTCCGAAACTGCTTGAGGGCACCAACGCAACCTCATCGCGGCACGGCACTACATGTGTGAATCACTTGCGGCCGTTTCCATGCATTTCAAATGGAGGAGCCGTTTTAGCGAATCCATCTGAAATCGAACGGCACCAAACGCAACGCAACCCCATCGCGGCACGGCACTATATGTGTGAATCGAGCTTTAAACACCAACCCCCCCCCCTCCTCCTCCGGACCCAAAAACCCCTCCCAGAAGCAAATTCTGTGCGCACCACTGTACGAGACAAAAATAACCACGTATGATTGTATATGCCAGTGATAACAACCACCTCCGTAAATTCTGACAATGGAATCAGTCAGAACACCCATGGTCCCATGGATGATGAATCATCTGTATAGGTATACAAATATGAATAGATATGAACCATCACTGTATAGATGACTATACAGTAACGCTATAACACTTTATAGTAATAGCGTGTTATGTGTAGAAGTAGAATACAGTCATGCCAGATTGGACCCAGTGATTATCCATTGACCGCCTTCGGCTATACGGACAGATTTCATGTGTAGTGTGCACGTGCCTTGGTGGATAAGAGAGATAGGGAATAAATGAGAAAGAGGTGAATCAGAATGAGAAGAAGATGAGAACAGAGTGAAAAGATTAGATTACTACAGTATCTTCATTCATGTAGATTAGAAAAAATCTACTTAAATTCTAGATTATGAAACTTAAAAATGTTTAAGTAGAACAATATTTGATCAATGAGTTATATCAAAATATTATAAATTGAAGGTAGGCTTTTATTCAACGACATGAGAAATTGATGCAATGGGATAATGATGATATGATGGCGATCATATGAACATGGAAGGGCGAAGTTTGAACATGTAGTTATGTTCTACTACAGACTGTTCTATATACAGAATGGAACATAATTATATGACAATTCTTGGAAAACTCTGCCCAAGAGTACCCATTCCATACACACTTGACCAATGTGAATCACATTGGATTTGACAAAAGTATGGTGGATTTGACCAAGCCAACTAATCAAAAGTGTGACATCCAATTACCTCACTGATTATACAGTGTAAGGCTAGGCGTACACCGGTTAGTCAAGACAAGACAAGACGAGATTAGTCACGTTTAGTCACAGTAATTCACATAGTTGCTTATGAAGCAGCACACACCGATGCAATGACTAATCGGTGTGTGTTGCTTCATAAGCAACTCTGTGAAGTACTGTGACTAAACGTCACTAATCTTGTCTTGACTAACCGGTGTACGCCTAGCCTAAAACTGCCTTATATTATTACTTCTATGGTAGACTAGTACTTTCCTCACGACTAGAGAATTCATAATATTTTTCTATAACTACAGTGTTATTCCTATCTGTTTATACTGTATGCATTTTGTATACCGTATTTGTACTCTAAACAATTAACTGTACTTTCAAAATTAATGTAATGCTATTGCCTTTGTTCAAAGTTCACTTGAATTATTATGATTAATATTAAATACAGCATATTAAAAACAGAATAGGAAGGGAATACAGTAGCAAATGACAGTAGAAAGAGAAAGAGAAGAGTGAGAGTGAGAAACATCAGCTGTGCGTATAAGGTCATCGACCACAGATGATGGCTGTTTTCGTTGCGGTGTACTGCGTCTACTGTGAATGACCAGCTAGCGCACCTACTGACAGGAGGGGGGGGGGAGAGAATGAGCCAGAGAGAGTGAGTGGAAGAGAGAGAGAGAAATTCCAAAAAGAAGAAGAAAGAAAACGGAAGAAAGTGAACGCTCCCAAGTCCCAAGTGCATGGAATAACAAACAGACTTTGCCACCAACGTGTTCAGCACAGCTTCGCATTTTAATTCGAAATTATATTCATTCAGTTCGTTTTTATACACAACAATAAAATTCTTGACAAAAAGCCCACAGATTGTTTTATTTGAATTATTAGATTGTGGGTTTAGCTTTAGGATTTATAGAAAATTTACTAGCTCACGAGCTGTGACCGAGTTGCTGACATAATCATTGTCACTCCAGACGCACTATTCAACTTATTCATGCCCAAATTATTCTCTATGTCCACACTTGATCGACTTTCGTGTGCTGTACAGTATGCTGCATAATTATGCTTAAGCATGCTGTGCAGCACGACCAAGTGTGAACATAGGAATTCATGTGACTACCGACTTCAGGTGTTCAAGGTGTACTGTACCTGTACTTCCACACCTTGATTCATTTAATTACTACTTTAAATTTATTCATTAATTTTCATTTAATTCTTTCGAAAAGCATCGTGAAGATACTTAAAATGTATTCATACTGTATTTCAATGTACTCCAAATTCGTTGCATTCAATACTCGTATTAGAAAGATACAATCATATTCGTTCAATATTATTTGTTACATTCAATAAATATTACATTCATAAAATTCCGATGAGAATCACTTTTATCACTTCTGATCACTTTTCCAACAATTTATCATCGCTAATCGACCTAAATTTTATTTCGGTCGCAGTACTAAACAATGATAACGCTCTCACGCTTCAAATTGCAATCTTCCCAGGCATCGAACAATAGAATTTGCACACTCATTACTTTTAATTATTCCAGCAACAACTTTTGATAACCTAAATTTTGCTGTGCAGTCATACCAAATGCCAAGCATTTTATCCTTAATGAACTCAACTAGAACTAGTTAGTAATCAGAAGAAAGGGGAGAAGAATCGAGTAGAAGAAGACAACAAAAGGACAGACAAGAGAAGTAAGAAGGAGAGGAGGAACGAGGAAGAGAAGGAGAATACGATGAAAAAGAGGACAGAAGGAAGAATATAGATAGAAAGAGGAGGAGGAGAAGGGACACCAGAAAAGGGAAGAATAAGAACGCGAGGAATAGAAGGAAAAGGAGAAGAAGGAACCAGAAATAGATAAGTGAAGAAGGGGAGGAGAATGAGAAGAAGGAGGAGTAGAAGAAGAATCAAAAGGAGGAGGAATAGAAGGACAAGGAAAAGGAGGAGTACGAAAATGAGAAGGAGGAGGAAAAGGTTAAAAAGAGAGACAGAATAGGAAGAGTAAGAGGAGAAGAAAATCAAGCAAAAATAAAAAGAAGAAGAAGAAGAAGAAGAAGAAGAAGAAGAAGAAGAAGAAGAAGAAGAAGAAGAAGAAGAAGAAGAAGAAGAAGAAGAAGAAGAAGAAGAAGAAGAAGAAGAAGAAGAAGAAGAAGAAGAAGAAGAAGAAGAAGAAGAAGAAGAAGAAGAAGAAGAAGAAGAAGAAGAAGAAGAAGAAGAAGAAGAAGAAGAAGAAGAAGAAGAAGAAGAAGAAGAAGAAGAAGAAGAAGAAGAAGAAGAAGAAGAAGAAGAAGAAGAAGAAGAGTGAGGGAAGAAGGTAAGGAGGGCAAGAGGAAGAGGAGAAAAGGAAGAAAAAACAAGAGTTTGAAAACGAAGAAGCAGAATAAAAAAAGATGAGAAAGGGATTGAATGAACTATTCGAACTAACAGTGAATACTTTTGAGTCTGTAGACTGTTCAGCGATAAAAATTCAGGACAGCCTTGAGAGTTGAATGATGCACAAGTGGCGAGCGGAGATGTGAAGAAGTAACAAGATTCACCTTTACTGTTTTGCTGTGTTAACCCGTTTAATTGCTATGACTCTCATTTATCAACCAGAGCATGAATGCAGAACACACATTACACCAATTAAAGTTTACCACGGCCTTCTAATCATCTCAGATTCTGTTAGGTATTTAATTAGAGAAAATCGGTGAAATAAAATTGCCCGGCTTTCACTTTAAGCCTCAATAATGCTTAAAGAGATGAATTGCAAGATTCATTCCATTCTTGAGAAGTAGATCTTTCTTAGCAGGTCTCATACTGTATAAAAGTTATGTACTAGAATTTTAATAACCTCACATGAATGTCATGTTGAGAGGTTAATGGTTTGTCCAATTTGCTACACAATATGATTGTGAGTATCACCTTATCATTATACGCGTAACTGCATTATTCTACATAACTATGGCAACTTCAAAACAATATAATATTGATTTATGTACACTTTTATTGAAGCATTATAGCCTACTTGGAAAGTTGCAGAAATATGAGAATCAAGGTTTAATGTCCAATTAATGACATGAGTAATCGGAAATTAAGCTTGATAGAACACTCAGAAAAATAATGGTAAATCCCGGTTTTTGGACGTTCAAATTCCATCTCTATGTGAACTGTTTAAAACTCTATTTCGAAATCGACCATCCTAGGGAATAGGAGATACAGTAGAGGTAGACAGGAGATATAAATTTAAGAGATACAGTAGCTGTTTCAAGCTCTGTCGCACTCATACATTCAAGCGGATAATTACAACTTTGGAATACAATTTTTCGCTTTTAGAGTTTAAATTTAATAGAGTTGAAAATTGTGAGATGCATTTCCCATAAGACCCCTAGTTAGAAAAGGAAAGACCCCTACAGTGTTGCGGGTTGCCTATCTCTACTATCTGCCTCACTTTCTATGTATCGAGAGACCATTCCAGTTGTTAATCCTTTCACTGAATGAATCTTGTCTTATCTGCAGTACAAGCAGCACAGTTGGTAACCCATACAAGCACAGACCCAAGCTCACGTGACTCAACATAATACTGACACCAAAAACTCAAAAACAATAAATCACCAGCACCTCCAACTCCAATAATATACTGTTGTATCATTCGGGACTTCGGGTCCTATTCAACATTGAATATAATATACTCTATAGGATATATATTCAATGTATTCAAACAATACAGTTTCGACGTTCCACGATCTGTATATACTAGAAATAAAAAAGTTATTCTATTCTCTCTGGTATATACGGGTCAGAGTTCAAAAACACTATTGTTTCGCCTGTCCTATTCAATCGGTAATATTCTTGAGGAAGAAGCTCACGACCTGCTACTACTAATCCTTGAAAGATTAATGGATGAACAACAGTACACAAAGACACAAAATATATTTGATGTTATCAATTGAAAGGAAGTTTGTGAAATATCAACAAAGGTATTGGCACATGAGTCGTGTAGATTGATTATAATTATTTATTATTCAATAATCTCAATAATTCGACCCTGTCTTTCAGAGATGGCAATGAAGGGATAGATAACTAAGCTTGGCTTCTATTGTGCTGAGAAGAGTTTGGTAATTTGGTAGACAGTAGGACAATGGCGGCTAAAATAGAATAGAAAAGGAGTTGAGACTTCATATTGAAATAGATGACTTCATGAAAGCATGGCGTGGTTTGTTTTGTATTCATTATTACGAAGTACTATAGGATTGAACTATTGTACAAAGTACTAGAGTACATAATATTATACTGTACTATACAATAAAAAGTAGCACAAAGCCCTTTCTCATTACTATTCCTTTACTATTCGACTAGAGAGTAGAGACTACAGCCAGAGAGAATAGAACACACTCTTCTATACTTTGTGATTAGAGCCCACAATATACAGTTGACATCCACAATCACGTTTGACGAGACAAGCCGTTGTGAAGGTAGATACCAAAGTAATTATTCAAATTTATTTTCAGCTGTCCAATAAATCAGTAGTTATTGCGCAAAAATTACTGCATCGATTTCATTTTCCAACGTCATAAGCTATTATAGCAACTACGTGCCAATTTTCAAGCAATTTTCCGAGTTTTGTCAGCTACATTTGTTTTCCAGTTTTCTCTATGAGTTCTAAGTTTATTTTCAAGTCCTCAATAAGTTCATAATAATATTATAACGAACATATATACTTGAAATTTTTGAAGTACTGCAATAGTGGAGAAAAGTAAAGGTAAAAGGTAAATGTAAAGCACTGGAGACGAACACACACACGAAATATCAATAACACAGTGTACCAGGTGATAAAGGATAAACTTGTAAGGCTAGGCGTACACCGGTTAGTCAAGACAAGACAAGACGAGATTAGTCACGTTTAGTCACAGTACTTCACATCGTTGCTTATGAAGCAACACACACCGATTAGTCATTGCATCGGTGTGTGCTGCTTCATAAGCAACTATGTAAATTACTGTGACTAAACGTGACTAATCTTGTCTTGTCTTGTCTTGACTAACCGGTGTACGCCTAGCCTTAGTCTAGTGAGGGTCAGTCTCTCTCCTTTGATACATGACTTCTAAAATGTTAAAAACCAGGCCCAGGAATCTGTAATTATTAATAACTAGATTACAACACTTGGATTCATTAAAATTTACCTATCTTTACACACAAAATGCACATGGTTCATGGTAAGCTATAGGCTATAGGTATATTGCTCATATTCCCAAGATTACTAGACAAAAGGTTCAACCATCGCTTATGCTATTTCTGTCCACAAGCCGTTGGAGTGGGGGGACTGCATCGATGACGTACGCTGAATCACAACTTCAGTCCAAATGCCCCAGTCCAGCACGTTCTCAGTGCAAATTATGATTGCTATTCATCGGTTTATGATTGCACCATTGTTTTTATCGAGAAGAAGAAGAAGAAAAGCCCCAAAATATGTTGCAGGATAATTTTATTTTATAAAGAGACTTTTTATTTTTATTCATAAAGAGACTGATGCCCAGTTCAAAGAATCTATTGTACTTCAACAGTGATTGATTGAATCTCTGAGTTGAGGAGTTTAACATGTCCTACTGATGAATTTCTCCTTGAGAATAATACATCAAGCGAATGATATATCCATGAGGATTCATGGGTGAACACAGTTTCAAACAACAGTAGGGTGATTGAAAGCTATTAAGAATTCTAAGAAAACATTCCCCCAAGTGAATGACAGAATGAAGAAATTTTGTACGAGAACATTAAATTAGACTTAATTACATGAATGAGAAACAAAAGAATGGAAAGTGAAGAACTTGAAGAACAAGAGGAAAAATTCAGTTTTCAAATTCATCAAAGCTTTTAAATATAAATATGTAGACTTTTTAGATGTAGTTAAATAATGAACATTATTATTTAATGTAGGTTTAGATATCATACTATCTTTTGTGCTACGAAATCGAGTACCAGTGATCGAAATAGAAGTCAAATATAATATTTACAAGTTATTAGAGTGGAAATAATTCCTGTGAGGCAGTTCCCACATACAAAATTGAAGTGCCTGATAAGTTAATACACCATCTTATTATTACGGTAGTTTAATAATAATTGTAGACTATTTGTTAGACTTAATTCACTGTGGATTAATCAATCAAGAAATCATTATTTAATCATTCATATTAAGGATTAAACATCCATGCTTACTTCTTCGTTCTTGAGTACTGTACCATAATATGACTAGGCTACTTTGAGTAAATTATGACCATGTTCCATGGTAGCAAATCGATGGTTTGCCTTTGGTGGTTTCGCCTACGTTCCGCCGACAATATCAGGATAACGGCTGGTCGTAGAGAAAAATGTTCAAATGAAAATTAAATTCATCTTTTATCTACAACTCGCTTACAAAACTTGCCTACCATAGAAATGTGAAAATTCCTCGCTTACTAACTTTTTCATGTCATGTTTTCAGATGTGTGAAAATCATTACTTTTCTTTCTTCTCATAGGAGTTGAATAAACTTAAAATCGGTATATTTAATTACACCATTAGAATCAGTGATTCATTCGCTTCAAGTACTGTGAATTTGAAAATTCTAACTCAATTCTAAGAGGGTTAAACGACGATTTATTCAAAGCAGAGTTGAGTGAACGGTATACGAAGTCAAGTTACTGTCTAGATTTGTGTTAAGTGACGTCACGCTGGCGTTCCTCCCTCTTTGCATCTTATACCAACGATGGCTTAACCTTTTGTCTAGTAATCTTGCATATTCCTACATGCATATTGGGTACACACGTACATGGGTATATTGGATACATGTATATTGGGTATACGTATTGTATAGTGCTAAAATTCTAATCCACCCGATTCTTTTTCCCCAACAATTGCCAGTAGAGATTCAGAATCAGATCCAATCCGACTACAAGTGCGAGAAAAACAATTCCAGTCCATGAAACAAAGGTTTACTGCCCATAAATGTTGTAAACAGTGAAAAACGAACGAAGCCTGTCTAGATTCAGAGGTGGAATAAAACAGCTTTCGCCCTCCGAAAGAAACCACTTTTCGGAACCAAACTGACAAGGAGCCATTTTTTATGGAATAGCAAAGTTCCGAATTGGTTCTGTCTTGTGTTCACTGCAGTTATTTGGATGGAGGAGCCTCATACAAATTTAAAATCAATTTTCGAACCGTGTCTGTTGCTCTATGTGAATGTCCGTTTGCTTTGCATGGACTGTACATAGAATTGAGAAAAAATATTATCTTGTTAGCATTGATAAGGAGTTTTGTACATTATGAACATTATTGTGACATTTTATCTTCTCCTTCATAATCAAACAAGCTTTTTCGGAACAATGCTTGGGGTATTTCATTTATTTCATAATTGACAATACACACACTAGCGCTGGGAAGAAACAACAGGCATTCGCCAAAAACTGTTTCAATCCCTAATTTCAACTAAATTGTCCAGAGGTTATGCCCATGTACTTTTTCGTTAATAATTTGAGTCTATAAAAACTATAAACTTACAATTTTGAATTTTGAAAGATTATGATAGATGCTTAACACTAAACCACAAACCATAAATAATAATATCATTTGAACTTCAAAAAAATTTAAAATTTTACTCGAATTGAAATATATGGGAGGAATCCATCCACTAAACAATGTTGAAATGGCTGCATGGATAAATTTTTATACAATTTGAACATTATAAAACGTTGTGAATCCAGTTGCTAGATCAAAATTAGATACAACTTGATTAACAGTGGAATACTCAGTAGATGGTATGAATAAATATTGAAAACAGACAATACTTTTATAACTTTGAGTTAATATTCAACACGTTCAACTACTATTGTCTCCAACATTGTCCTCAATACCAACACGATAGCTGATTAGCTGATCTTTGGAAATATCAGCCATAATTTGAAAGGCGAAGAAAAAACAATCAACAGCCACAAAATTACTGCTCATCGGAGTGTAACAAACAAGCAACACATAAATGGAGAGAAAGGGACACACACGTGAACGACAAACGACAAAACAATGACAAAAAAAGAACAAAAAACCGAGACAATGTGGTTTCAAAATGGTGATAAACATGACAATGGAGAGCGTTAGACAAGAGACAACTACCAAACCGCATAAAATCTGCATATTGGGAGTATTGTAGTGGTACTATATCGCTGGTAAATATAGAGATATAAGTGGTTTAAACTAGGAATAGACTACAATGTTGTAAACGAGATTGTCAAACCCATCAGATATGATGACATCTAGTTTTCGAAAGATGATTTTGTGTTTTGTCACCTTTTCTAAGGATGCTCCACCATACCACAAAGGATTGAGCAATCACCGCTATTTCTCTTATCACCTTTTTTGGATAGTGTTATTAGAATGGATATTTTATTGTTACAGTATTAGAATACCTATCCATAAACGAGTATAGCAGGATTCTTTCAACTTGTCAGAAAACAGCTGATTTAACGTTAGTAAACGAGCGTACATCAATCAGCTGTTTTCTGACAATTTAAAAGAATCCTGCTATACTAAGGCTTTTGAAGAGGTGCCGAAACCACCTGAGGGGCTGAACAGAATTAAAAGTCATTCTTCTTCTAAACTCTGGCGGTAACTATTGCCTTTCATTCAAGGCAATATTATTTATCAATATTAGAGCTCCAAAATTATACTTTATCTGTGGTAGTGGAGCATTTATCTCATGATAAAGCTTGGTACTTCCTTGATTGAGTATTCACTTGAATTTTGAAACATTGAGAAATTAAGGTGATATACCGGTTAGTCAAGACAGAAAGTCACGTTTAGTCACAGTAGTTTCACATATGAATCAACACACACCGATTAGTCAATGCATCAGTGTGTGCTGGCAAGCAACTATCGAACTGAATTACGTGACTAAACGTGACTAAGTCTTGTCTTGTCTTGACTAACCGGTGTACGCCTAGCCTAACAGGAAAATAGTACTGAGCGCGAGGTCTACTGTTCACAGAACTACTAGTGATATTACAATATTACATATAGCAGGATTTTTTTAACTTGTCAGAAAACAGCTAATTTAACGTTAGTAAACGAGCGTACATCAATCAGCTGTTTTTAACAATTCAAAAGAATCCTGCCATACTCACTGCTTCTTGTCACCCCAACAACACCAGGTGTATCGTAGTTAATTATAGTTGTAATAAGAGCCTTGCGACATGTGGAGGAAATTCAATAAGAGAAGTCTTCCGTGGTGGTTACCTTGTGGAAATTGTATTATTTTGTCTGATAATGTCTTAGTATTACTTATATTATTTAATCTCTGATCAATGTTGTGAAAGCAGTTAGTGAATATTGAACTGAAAAATTAAAAAAATTAAAGAATGATATTGTGCTGATATTACGATCAATGAAATTAAATATAAGACTATTACATTGAATTCGTTTTTATCAGTGTTTATCAAACAGATTTCTTACCTAATCAATTAATTCTTTTGCCAATACAATTCAACCCAATATTTTCAAGAAATTTATACCATCAACCAACTTGTGACTGGCTCTCGATCATATTTTCAATCATATTTAAATCATCTTAATAAGTTTACAATTTGTTCGTTCTATACAGTATGACTATATTTAGTATTTACAGAATTTCTTCACAAATCTTTCTCCAACTATCACTGAATCAAATTCACCTATGAAATCCGAACCAATCAAAAGATAATACTGTCAGTCCACCTCCAAGTTCATGTCGCCTTACTATTGGTCGGCTCATTCAGTCCCACTCCAACTAGCCACGCCTCCAGCCAATCACGAGCCACTCCAACTAGCCACGCCTGCAGCCAATCACGAGCCACTCCAACTAGCCACGCCTCCAGCCAATCACGAGCCACTCCAACTAGCCACGCCTCCAGCCAATCACGAGCAAGCAATATACAAAATGGAGAACGCTGCTAGCTTCCTTGTTTATTGATAGATAAGATGGCGTTGTTTAAATCTGAATAATGTGATCTTCGAATGGGAAGTATTTCACAAACGATTGAACCATTCAACAACAAAATAATAGAATAATTTAAATAATAAGAAAATAATACTTTTCCAGCACTTAAAATTTTTTCCAGAGCTCTCGTTCTTAATTTGAAGATATTGGACTCTGGACTGCATTCTCATGGAAATACATTTATTTAGTTCTCCTAGTTGAGAAGAGACAAGAGTTTCTGTTTTATCTATTATTAATTTAACTAGAATCAAATCAAATTTAAAGATGTAATAAAAATGTTATTTCCACATTGCAGGCCTTATTAATCAGTATAAAAACACGATCACTTGAAGTGCTCAACTATGCTGATCGATTGATAAAGTTTCAATTGAAAACTAAGTCTACAGGGTGTTTCAGAACTCCCTACCAATACTCTAGGGCATTGTTCCTGGTCAAAAACCATATCTAAATATCATATTCAAATTGTCCAAAAGTCCTTAGTCACTCACACAGCTGCCATTTTGTTTTTTTCACTTATTATTTTTTATCTCAATAATGGTGAAACATATGGAATTAAAACTTTGCACCAACATTTATGACAACTAGACAAAGCTACAAAAATTACGACAGTTTTTCAAATTCATAAAACAAAATGGCACATTTAAAATTTTGTTTTGAATAACTCGAAAACCGTTGATATTACGAAAATTTTAGAAGAATAACTTTTTTTAGTAAATTTAATTACAAATCGATTAAAACCTTATTTGTTAAGATTGGACCAATATTGAGTGAGATATGGCAGCTTTAGTGACACAATGGCGGCCATTTAAAATTTTGTTTCTTGAATAACTCGAAAACCGTTGATAATACGAAAATTTTACAGGAATAACTTTTTTTCGTAAATTTAATTACAACGGTAATTACACCGTTGTACATTGGACAATTTGAATAATTATGGTTTTTGAACAGGAACAATGCCCTAGAGTATTGGTAGGGAGTTCTGAAACACTCTGTATAACCACATTCAATAATGGTGTATGCTACCATAGCCTCCTCTAATACATCTCTGTATTAGAGGAGGCTATGATGCTACTGATCTCTGAATTCAAAATAATTATGAGTTGAAGAGATAAAATTTTCCAAGTCATTTGTGTGGAGGTGATTCAAGGTTGATTATGTAGCACTCGCTCACAGTCAATAAAGCACACAGTCCAAACGACTTCATTTCATTGATTTCTTTCGCAGCACATCAATTTGTGATGAAGATGATGTGTCTTCATCATGTCACTTTTTACGACCGCTTTGATGTCTTTGTGCTGCCTTGCTGTGAATCGCATAGAAGCCTCACAAAAATATTATGCTGCATCATGCTTGATGTTTTGATAGGTCTACTTCAGGGACTGATTAAAAATTGATAATTCGATTGCTGGCACCATTAATCTTTCGCGTCCAATTGTCTACAGCACAATAAACTAATTAGAAGGACTGGAAAAAAGGGAGAATGAAAAAAGAGAGGAAGAAGAAGAAAGTGAAATTTGAAGAAGAAAAACCTTGAAAAATAAAAAAATTGTGCCTTATGCCTTAACACAGTATATTCCAAACAAGCCAAAATAAAACTACAACTTCGTAATTGTAATTTGTCTCATTTGGCACTCAGTCATCCAATTAGACAGAAACAACACTAATGAAAGGACCCCTGCTGATTTCTCATCATCATCAGAGATGACCTTCTTATTAATCTCAGTAGGCTACAGAATTAATCAAGAGTAATACATGACAATGCTGTCTTCTTGAATTTGGAGGATGATTTCGAACAAAGAGCTTGTTAATTTAGTTGGAGAAACACAAGAGAATTTTCAGCATGAATAAAGTCTGTACGAATTAAAAAGTTAGTTTTTGTACCTTTGTACCTGAAAAGGCAATATTTCAATTGTATGTATTTTTTTAGAATAAATATATTTAAATTCAATTCTGTAAACCTTACCTTAACCTTGGTAGTTTTTATATTAATGAAAGAGTATCAAGATTGAAGCAATATGTCTTACCTGTAACAGAAAAGAAGAAATTTGTCAATTTTCAACTTGGAAAGTTTAGATATTGAGTACATCAATTACACGTTACAATAAGTAATTTTTAAGACTGCCATTCAAGAACTCAAGATCTAGAATCATGGAAAAATATTATTCAACTGATAGCTTTTCAAAATGAATAGTTCAGCAGCCCTTTTCGAGAAGATGATACAAAATACTGGATCTGTGTTACCATAGATAACAGATTAGATTAGATCCTATCTCTTATCTATGGTGTTACTGTGTTAGTAGCATCTCATACTGCTTTCCCTTATAATAAAATTATTTTTGCAACAAAACTGTTTCTAATTTATTGTACTGTATACAAGCAAATGAATAATGTATCACAAATCTACAGTTATATCTCAACTACTATGATGACTTGGCTATGTTAAAGACAGACCGAGGGAAATCTCAAAACGATCGAGAAAAATTTAAATACCATCGAATCGAATAAAAAAGTGCAATGAATACAATCAAAAAGTAATAATGAAATGTAAGAACAACTCAAAAGTAAGATGATTATTATAAATATCATTTCACAATTCATAATGATGCACTGATACTGATATTTATATTAGGTATAGCAGGATTCTTTTAACTTGTCATAAAACAGCTGATTTAACGTTAGTAAACGAGCGTACATCAATCAGCTGTTTCTGACAATTTAAAAGAATCCTGCTATATTATATTTCCTATTAGTCCGACCAACATACTGTATTTCAAGAAATAACGAATACAATCCCCCAAAACACACAATCGCAGCACTAGATAAACAAACACAATAAATTCGGCAAAAATCAATCAACCTGACCAACCCCACCCCACCCAAATCACGTGACCTCCGCACGGAAGAACTCAACCGGAAATGGACCGGGACCGGAAGTGGCGAATCGGAAAGTGTAAACGAATAAAAAATAAAAAGGCGTTGCCAACCATTTAGCTAGCAGAGTTCATCTTTGCTAGAAAGGTTATTTTTTGAAATCGAACAAGGCTCGACTTGCACGCTGTCAAAAATGTTAACCCATAGTTAGTTTGTCGATTTCTCTATTATACTTTTACCCAGTTAAAACGAATTAGCTCGTTATTAATCCATCAAACCGAAGAAGGCAACGTACTTTATTTTTCTCTTTTAATCCATTATTCGTCATAGATTATGTTGTGTCTTTCGCCATTTTCGTACCGGTTTTTTTCACCGGCCATTCTTTCATGGCATTTAGAATCTTTTGAAAGTACAGAGTAGGTGCTAATCGCTGGTAGCTCACGATCTAATACAACAATAAAGTCAACTAGACATTTTTGTACTCCTACAATAGAAGAAAACCTTCGTATTTGTCGGTAGGTCTCAAGGTTGGCTAAAAGAAAAAGTCTGTAGAATTCTAGAAAAGGAACAAAAGTGTACGAATTAACACAAAAAAGAGGTATGAAAGTGACTCGTTATGAAATTCTCAATGAGATACTCGATACTGTAAATGTAAAATATATGGAAATTATGGTAAGAAAATGCAACAATTATGTTACGTTTGAAACCATAATACAAATAGACGGAGCACTGCTCAGTATTGAAGTTACAAGTGAGAGAGATAGAAAAACAGCTGGCATAATCTTGTCTCTCTCCCACTCATGTGAACCGCCGCCATCTTACTTAGGTCTAGGCACCAGAAATTGGCTTCATCACCCGTAACGTTGAAGTAATAGGAATGCTCCGTCTATTTGTATTATGTGGTCGCTGCCTGGGCTTGACTAATGCTGGAATGTATCGAGTATCGAGAATACTCTCTTTTCACAAAATAAAAATGCTTATATCTAATAAAATTCCAGTAATATGAAAATAATTATTATTTTTCAATTAATTATTATTTTTTTATTTATGCAATTAAGCAATGTCACATACTGCATGCCGTTTTTTGTCATTATCATCACAAGTCTAGGTAATACGAGTATTCAATAATTTTTAATTTATTTATTTAGCGTATGGCTTTGAATAGTGGGGAGACCCGAGTAGGGTTGTTCCACTTCACCAACATAACAATTTGTTATTTTTATGTTACTCAACAGTGACAAAAGATATTTTTCAATAACCTAAATAACATAACCACAGAGTAAACGATGTATGCAAAAGAGAAATCAACATTATCACGTTATAGCGATGAGTATCATCATAGCATGTTCTTAGTAAAGCAAACATCGTACTCCTGTGGCTGTGGTTTTCAAAAGTGGAGCAGAGATTCCGTAGCAGCAAAAACTACGGACCACTGACCCCGTCCAGACATAAATGAAACCACATCTTTATGCAAGCGCAATTGCATCTGAAACATTGCATTTTAACCCAAATTAATTATCAAATTGCACAAGTCACTTGCATCGAAATTATTTCATTTGTGAAGGCTAATATGATAGAGATAGTGTAATTGGTGTGGTAATTGCTAATCATTATGAAATCGGTCCAAATCTGAATTATTATGTTACATGGAACCACAATACAAATGAAACTTGAATATTTGTAGGAAATTGGATACAGACATAGCAAAACATAATAAATGATAATGTGGATATAGTTCAGCCTATCTGATGCTTCGATTTCATTATTATTAGCGTATGTATAGCTTTGATCGGTGGGGAGACTCGTAGGAAGTTCCAATTTGCTGCATAAGTACAGAATAATATAACCAAATTTTCCGTCGATGGAGAAAATGGTGGATCATGTACATTATCGATTTCATATTATTTCAAATAGCGTAGAAAGATATGAGCTAGAGTTCCCAACAATCAAAGTTTGAAATCAGAAACTTTCGGAAATTTAGCTGTTCTTCTACGCGTTACAAGCATAGTGTTGTATTCTAAAAAAATGTTACAATCTTGAACATAAAAAATAAAATCTATTGTTCCGCTAAAAAATCAATAAATTATTTTCTCCAGATTTCACATCTAACAACTAGGTTAGCATTATGCACCCATCTACGGTTCTAGCTATAATAATCAATCTGCTTTCTGAAACTGTTTGATGCAGGGAGTATAGGATAAGAATTACTTCTATTCTCTCTGGTTTGATATCGTAACAATCACTTACATCTCATAAATAATACATGCAATTTAATTAGCATGGAGCTTAGGATGTGGGCATGCTGAATTTATGGACTGACTTATTTAGTTCAGGTGGTTATATGGAAGTGTTCATACACCATAATTAATTAGGTTGCTTGGAAATTCAGTTCAGCGAAAATAGATTCACAAGATGATAATGTCTTGGAACAATTCGATATGGTTGGAGGATATTCATGTTTGAAGCTGAACTTTTACATAAATCAACTTACAACATATTCAAGTATAGTACAGGAACGCGTAGTTAGCGAGTGATTTATCATTTTATTTTAATATCGCTTGTTTCAAGATTATACGATTAAAATAATTTATTCTTACACGATTTGTCACGTTTTTTAACATGCACATTACAATGGAAAACAAAGTATTTCCATGACGTTACTATAGTAGTGGAAATACAAGATTATACTGTGGATTATACTCATTTCCAATTAACATGTTGGACACCTATTGAACAAAGCAACCTACTTATATCCGCGACCAAAAGAAAAACAATCATCATCGGGAAAGTAAAGGACTTTGAAAAAAATGAGACAACTTTATGGAGAAGGATGGAACGAAAAGAGATAGGAAAAGTAGGTGGAGGATTGGAGAGATAAAATGTTGGAAAGAGGAGAAAAAGAATTAAATCAGAAGGAGAAATAGAAGTAAAAGATAAGGAATTGTTGCTACAGATTGCAGTAGATTCTAGAAGATGAGGTGGGGAAGAGAAAAATAAGGAAGGAAAGAAATGATAAACTAGAGGAATGATGAAGATCATAGCAATGTGAAACTATAGCAAAAAATTATACAATAAGAGTATGTTATGTATTATGTATGAAACTAAGCGATAAAAATTGAGCTGAATATTTATAAGCTCGAATTCTAGGGACTGTAGGTACAAAATTCTATGAAGGGATATAAAAATTACTAGAATCCAAATGCTGGATTGAACCAAGCAATATCAGATTCGATCCAGGATCAAAATAATGCTAATAATAACTATAACTATACTTTGATTTAGGACCGGCCTAGAGCTGTCCACCACTCAATTGAGCGGATCTCAATCCTAAAGCAGTTTTAATCAGAGTATTAAGCCCCTGCGCCCACTTCGCAACCGCTATCTGATTTCAGTCAGCAACCCAATGTTGCCAGATGACATTTGGCTGTTTTTCGGGTAATCGGGTAATTTAACCTATCAGCCAAAGTCATCTGGCAACGCTGGGTTGCTGACTGAAATCAGATAGCAGTTGCTTAGTGGGCGCAGGGGCTAATAGGTGTGATCCAAAATACTGTAGTTGGTGCCGGTTGGTGCAACCCGACAAAAGATCATGAAATAGATGGAAGAAGAGTTAAGAGAAGAAAATAATTAGCTGATAAATGTTCTTGAATCGAAAACGATTTTGGGTTCCTAGGAAATCGTTATTTTACAATCATTACCCTCAAACCTTCACAATAATTCCAGGAAATTATTTCAGGACGGAAAATTTTCAACGAAAACAATATAATTCCGAAACAAGGAAGTCTAAAATAATTAGCAGAGAGATGAGAGCATCAACCAAAACAAAGCAAATTCGCCTTGAACCATAGCAATCATCAAAAATGTGTAATAAAACCCAACAATAATCTAGCAATAACTTTTACAATCCATTCAGTGCTAACAAGACCTGAATTACGCTGAACAAGAAATCTTAACGAAGGTTATCACAGTGATGTAGCTCACCGTCCGTAAACTAAGCTACAAGATCTGAAACACAACCAGTAATTATATCCAGTGACTCACTCGCAACTATAATCACGATTCGACTTTGAGATCATCTTCGCCAACTACAAAAACATTCGTGATGAACCAAAAAACAAAAAGCAATCATCAATCGAGCAGGCTCAGGTATGTTATTAGCAGCTTGAGATAAATTTTTGCAACCAGGAAACAATTTTCGGACCTTTTGTTTCAATGACAAACGTACGTTGCACCCGTTCGTCTCGGAAGTTCTACGGATTCGTTTCCTGCTAGCTTCTTTATTTCAACCACAGAGGCCTACAGTGTAGGCTAATGTTCGCTGGAAAATGAATGCACTGAAAATGTTGTCTGTGGTTTCCATACTCATCTCAGTTACATCGGAGGTCACAATTATCATTATCATGTAACTCATTGTTCATCTTCTTGCAAGTGATAATAGGAATGACTTTGAAGCATTGTTATAAGATTGTATTTGTCAAAGTAAATTAATGTTTGCAATAATTATTGTTTTCTAACATTCATACGGAGCATTAATATTCTGAGAAATATTTCAAGATATTGATATTTTAATAATTATATTTATTGATATTTTGAAATATTTCAAGAAATTTGAAAATTTCTTGAAAGATGTAGCACCCCCAAACCAAAACGTTCTGCTCGAAAAGTGGTACAATAAAATGATGTTCAGCATTGAATAAAAGTGTAGCGACGGTCGTGTCGTTTCCTGAATTATATCAATTTTATCTTTTGACGACAATGAGTAATAATTATATTAAAGAAACAATGTGTATTTCAACGTAAGTAATTGAATTTTTCTGTGAAATAAACGTCGAAACTTCAATAGATTTTTCTACAAGTATTTCTTCATGGAAAACAATATCAATCGACTACCTATATCAAATAAATTATTCTTCTACAAATTTTCTAAACCAATAACCTACTATAATGTTTTTCATCCAGACAACTGGCCAGCTTGGTGCGTTATCCAATTGGAATGCCCAGCAATGTTGTCATGTTGTGTGCTGTTTAATCATCTGTCCACGCATGCGTATTAAACCAAAATTTGAGTCTGATATCACGACTCGATGTGTTAACTTGGGTGATTTACAAGTAAAGCAGATGATCAGAAATTAAACATCTGTTCATCACTATTATAGAAGTGTGCGTATTGACAACGTTGCAGGCGTATGATTGGCTAGCTCGGAAAGTTGTGGGGTACTGTTTCTGTACTCAGATGTATTCAAGGATGAAAAGCACTGTTTCTAAAGTAATGGTGACTGTGAAGAAGGCATGATAATAAATTTGACGTGTAACTTTCTGGAAGAATAACATGGCGCTCAATAAACGAATAGGTACAATCAACAACTGTACTAACCAATACTTTTAATTTATTCAATCCAACATGTTAACTGCCTGTCTACAAGAGAATAATGTGCGAAGCTGTGCCAAGGTCCTGAAGCCGCCTCATTCTAACATTTAATTGTAATGTGAGAGAGTGCGATAAGACCAAACATGAACAACAGCTTATCCTGATAGATGAGATTTTATCTCTGACCTTTCACTCTCCTGCTGTAGGCTATCATGTAAGATGGTGAGAATTAAACGGTATGAAAGGTAATGGAATAGTATGGAAGATAATAGAATAGTATGGAAGAGATTAATAGATAATTAAGGAGTATCCATTGCGTGTGACATACTCTCTCTGAGTCCTCTATCAAGATAAGAGCAGTCTTGCGTAATTGTTTTATTAATGAGTACAACAATTGTTTTTCAATTATCGATGATTTGGCCTCTGAAAACGTTATTGTTTGTTAGTAATATATATATATATGTTTTTCGAGCGGAAAATAGACATAGTCAATGAGAAAAGGATATACTACAGCATTAAAGTACATTATACAGCAATAGAATGTGAATACAGTATTAGTTTAGTTTTAGTTCACTCTATACCTTCCGCTCACAATACATGAATGTAACTTCAATAATCAATATGCAACACAATTTAGAACAAATTTATCAAGGAGCTTCAATCAATTAAAAAAACTTCAACTGCATTTTATCTCTTATCAAAATCTGAAATTAACTAAGCATTTTCCAGACGCACCCTATCCATGTAATTGGAACACCAGTTTAGTATGTTGTTCAGTACATTTATTAAGACATAAATCTCATGTCTTCCTTAGGCTAGGCGTACACCGGTTAGTCAAGACAAGACAAGACGAGATTAGTCACGTTTAGTCACAGTAATTCACATAGTTGCTTATGAAGAAACACACACCGATTAGTCATTGCATCGGTGTGTAGCCTTAGGCTAGGCGTACACCGGTTGATCAAGACAAGACAAGACGAGATTAGTCACGTTTAGTCACAGTAATTCACATAGTTGCTTATGAAGCAGCACACACCGATGCAATGACTAATCGGTGGCGGTACAGACAAGACAGATAAGATTAGTCACGTTTGTCACACCACATAGTTGCTTATGAAGCAGCACACATCGATGCAATGACTAATCGGTGTGTGTTGCTTCATAACATAACCAACTATGTGAAGTACTGTGACTAAACGTGACTAATCTCGTCTTGTCTTGTCTTGACTAACCAGTGTACGCCTAGCCTTATAGATAATACAACTTTCAAATACACTGTAATAATAGCATTGGACCACGCATGTACTTTGCTATAATTCCAGCTCAAATTCATAGGAAACGACTACAGCTGAAATATTTTTACCTCAATTTTCAAGCATTACAGTGCGATTTTTTGCATTATCGCGGCATTAATTTAATGGTTTCTTGCTACAGAAGCATTTATTACAGCAGCCAATTGTCCGAAAGACGGATTCCGCCAAGAGCAAAGATCAAGGCTAAGAACAAATTGTTTGAAAAACTTGCGCCAAGCATGAATTACAACCAAATCAACGACCGGCTTGTCTTCACCTTGAAATTCGTCACAGCTACTTTTGTTTCACTGCCGATTTCACTAGTGTAGGTTTTTTCTCTCAATTTTCTGATGATTTGCTCGTCGGGGATTATCCAAGCAATCTACCAAGACTAAATTATTGATAAGTCGGCAATTTTTTCAGGAATTTTTTTGGTTTTTTTTTAGGATGGTAGCTGAATAGAAAGGTTCCCTCAATAGGTTTGTTTCAGGCTGCCATGCAGCTGCCTTACTAAAATATTCTACTCTAGGTAGATAGGCAACAACTATATGCTGCTAAGAAGAGTTTTACCATTTTTTCGTTTCCTTTTAATTATAATATTAATGTACATAAGATTTGCATTCAAATTCTTGGTTTCAAATTCCCTCCTCTTAAATCATATTTTCATGTACCTTCTCTTTCCAATTCATTCAAATTTGTATTAAAATTCCCTTCTCTATTTCGTTTCCCTACCCAATTCTCCTACTTCCTTTGTGTTGAAAAAATAAATTTCAACTTCAAAGCAACTACTAGGCTAACTCTTTCACCTCCTCCCTAATTATTCCTCTTTTTCTTCTTCATCTTCTTATTTCTCATCCTTTTCCTCCTTCTTCCCCTTCTCACCATTCTCCTCCTCCTCCTCCTCCTCAACAATTTTTTTACCAACACCACCCCCACACCCCCACCATCTCTTCTTATTTTTGCATCAATCAACAATTAACAACTTATGGTTATTTATTGGTTCTATTTAGATTTTTCCCAATGAAACACAATCATCCTTCAACAGTTCTTTAAAACAATCCTTTACATCAACACTCTAATCGCCTACCCCCATTTACTCCAAATTCCATTGAATATATACCATAGGGCATTATATTCAATGCAAATTCTTATCTTTTCCAAATTCTCTCAACATGTGAGCTACGCTTTTCCTGCACTACTGTCTATTCGCAGTTATCTTTCTTTCTTAGTTTTTTCTTTCTTATCCGAATGACCTGCTAGCAATCGCATCATCGAAACTAATATTTTCAATGCCTGTTCTTTCTTTCACACGTCCTTCTCGTCTCCTACCTCTATCCTTTCTTTCTACTCCTCTTCTCCTTTTCGCTTCATGTTTCAATTTAGCCTCCAACATCCTCCTCTTGTTCTTCCACCTCCGCTTCTTCTAGGAAGTCAAAGAAAGGACATTGAATGAAAAAGCTTTTAAAACGTGACCGAAATTCGTAACGGGTTGGAGAATCACTCTCAGTGTCCGGCTATTCTTCTGCGGTTATATACTTTGATTATATTTTATTATATACCTTGGTTATAGGCCTACACATTGTTTTATATACATGGTTACACTCCGTTCATACTGTATATACTTTTATTTGAGCTCCCAAATCAACACTGTTAGCATAGACTAATCAAATGGAATGGATTGAATAGAAGAAAAGAATGGATTATCTTTGCTGCTAGTAAAAGTTACTTCGGCATACTTATTTAGCGTATTTATTTGGCGTATTTATTGGGATCGAGATGGCAGCGTCTAGTGCTAAGTTCAGTCCTTGTCGTGTGTGCAAATTAAATGTGAAGGAAACTGATAATGCAATTTTTTGTGAGGGATTCTGTGAAAGTTGGTCTCATATAGGTTGTATTGATATTTCTATTGATGAATATCGTCAGATTGAAGGACTTGATGACGGATTTGTATGGTATTGCCCCGGATGCAAGGTTAGGGTTGCAACTCTAGTGATTGAGCATGCAAGTGCTAGTGTAAAAAATTCTACCAGTTTCAACGAAACAAATAAAAGTGTTTCAAGTTCTAAAAACTTGAATGTAAATAAATTATTTGACGAAATCGGAAGATTGAGTGAATGTATTACTGTTTTGAGTAACAGGTTGGAAATTGTTGAAAAAACGAAAATTGTGTGTGATCACGTAGCTGTTTCTGCATGTTGTGACCAAACCAAAAGTGACAAACAAACTGTTAGTGACGATCAAATTGTGAATAAACTGTACATAAATACTCTTAAATCTATTGATTTAAATTCTCTTGACGTGAATGGTAGCATTGGCAGTGTACATTCTGATAGTGCTACGAAATGTTCAAAAGTTAGTAGCAAATCGACTAGACGGAGGAAGTCGATGCTTACTATTGACCTAGTGGACTATAGTCAAACTGTGTCTGACAATTCGAATCGACTTATCCGGCAAAATACTAATACAAGTGACTCTGACACTTCAAATGTTGAGGTCAACCAAGACTCTGCTGTGATTGTAAATAATTCGAATGTGACTAATGACAGCTGGTCTACAGTTGTGAGTAGAAGAGCAAGGAAACCTAGAAATATAACTCCTGGACAACCTACTGTGAGTACCAAAACCTCTATCTCTGGTAATGTGACTCTTGAGAAACAAAAATCTAAGGGTAGGCCTACTAGACATAATATATTGATAGGAACATCTGAGCATGAAAATAGCCTCATATCAGCTGGAAATAAGAAAGCATGGTTTTATGTAGGCAGAGTTAAGAGTGATGTTACTGTTGAAGCTATGCAAAAGTTCATTATTGAGTCTTTCCCTGGCTCACACCCGGTGGTTGAAAAACTAGCCAGCAAGGGTGTGAATGCAAGCTTCAAATTTGGAATTGATTTTGATAGGAAGGCAGAGATTATGACAAGTTCTGTTTGGCCAAAGAACCTTGTCTTGAAGCGTTTTTTGTTCAGAAGAGACTTCAAGAATTCAATCAGCTAACAGACCCATCTGGGGTGGAAAGCAGTTCAAGCTTGAACTCATCACAAGTTTTAAATAAAACTTTAAAGTTTGTCTATGTGAATGTTCAGTGTTTAAGATCTAAATTTAATTTAGTGTCCTTGTTTGTTGATAATATGTGTCCTGATGTTTTGTGTTTGAGTGAGCATCATTTGATGAGTTCTGAGATAGACTACTACTGCTCTATTTCTTATTTGGGCCTGGCAGCCATCTATGCTAGATCTTGCCATAAAAATGGAGGTGCTGCTATTTATATAAAAGATAGTCTGGATTACAAACCTATTGACTTACATCAGTTTTGTATTGAATTTGAGATTGAAGTAGCTGGTGTTGAGATCACAGCCTTGTCCATCATAGTGATTTCTGTCTATCGTGCACCGAGTGGAAGCCTTGAGAAATTTCTAGAGGTGCTGGATGGATGCTTGCTGTTTTTGTCTAGGATGGGAAAGCGGCTCATACTGGGTGGAGATGTGAATATACACCTGCAAGTGGAGGATAAAAACTATTCTTTCTTCAAGTATCTCTTACATAGTCATGGCCTATACATAACAAACCGTGAACCTACTCGTGGCAGCTCCTGCTTGGACACAATTGCTACATCCTTGAACACCTGGGAGTATGAGGTCACAGTGATTGATCCAGTCATTGCTGACCATGATGCGGTGGTGATGGATCTGCGCCTGGAGCAGGTGAGTGGTTCAAGTGATCAGCAGTCCAGTACTGGATTGATTACATACCGTAAAATAAGTGATGGCCAGCTGCCTATCTTCAGGGCTGCCCTTAGTGCTGCTGACTGGAGCAGTGTTCTGACTTGTTATCAGCCAGAGATCGCTTTTAACACTTTCTTCAACACTTTCAAGAATATATTTGACTGTCTTTTCCCTGTAAAAACCAGAGCTTCCGGGAGGCCAATGAGGAACAATAGTAAATCAGACAAGGGTCTGAATGATAAGTCCTGGTACACACCCAGGCTAGCACAGATTAGAAACTTGATTATTGCATTGCATGCTAGGATCAGACTCAGCAATGATGAGGAGGATAGGCTTCATCTCCGCAGCCAATATCTGAGGACTAAGAGCATTTATCGAGCTGAGATTGATGCTGCAAAGAGAACGGCAAACATGACCAGGATTGAGTCTGCAGGAAACCCATGTAAAGCTGCCTGGGACCTTGTGAATCAGATCTCCAAAGTTAATACAAGGCCAAAATGTAAAGCAACACCTGATGAATTCAACAAATTCTTCATTGGAGAGGTCAACAGAATTGTTGAGTCCATGCATGAGGTGGGTGACAATGCTGATGGCTGCAATAATAACATATTGCAGTTTGAAAGATGGAAGAGAATAAGGCCTGCAGACATTATTCGTGTTGTACGCAGCTTCAAGGCCTCACACAGTCCTGACATCTATGGAGTGACAGTTATTGTGCTGAAGTGTGTTGTGGATGTGATTGCTATGCCTCTGTCTCATGTAATCAATGTCTGTTTGAGTTCGGGCTGTTTTCCTGATGCCCTGAAGTTATCCCGCACGGTTCCTGTCTTCAAAAGGGTGATCCTGAGTCTACAAACAACTATAGACCTATTTCGATCATTCCTGTGTTGGGTAAAGTGTTTGAGGCCCTAATGAAGGAACAGCTTGTGAGCCACTTTGAGGATAATCACTTATTCTCAGATGCTCAACATGGCTTCAGAAGTGGAAGATCGACCATCACAGCTGTGGCACAGATGATTGAGGACATCATAGATGCTTTTGAGGAGAGGGACTTTGTACATTTGATTCTGGCGGATCTCAGCAAGGCATTTGATTGCGTTCCTCATAGAAACCTTCTGGGGAAGCTTGAGATGTATGGGCTCAGTGGTGATGTGCTGATGACTCTTGGCTCCTACTTGATGGGAAGGAAGCAGATTGTGGCAGTTGGAGGTGCTCTATCGCAGCCACTGCAAGTGGATCATGGTGTGCCTCAGGGATCTGTGATGGGCCCTCTACTCTTTCTTGTCATGATCAATGATCTTGGGCTCCTTGGGACTATATTGATGTTTGCTGATGACACCACAATCCATGCTAGAGGAGGGACAGTTGAACTGGCAGGCTTGCAGGCCCATAGAGTCTTCAGTAGAGCCAAGCAGTGGTTTGAAAGGAATGGACTCTGCTTGAATGAGGAAAAGACCCAGCAGCTCATCTGTGGTCTTCGCAGCCTTCCAGATTCTCCTCATACATCAAAGGTCAAGCTCTTGGGATTTGTCATTGACTCAAAGTTAACGTGGGAGGGCCACATTGATGGTGTTTGCACCAGGCTGGCGCGGGTGATCTATTTGCTGCGCAGACTGAGGACCCTTCTCAACAGAAGAGATCTGGTTATGATCTACTACGCTCTTTTCCACGCTCATGTTCTGTATGGACTCCTGCTGTGGGGACATGCAGCGGGTTGTAAGAGTGTGTTAAAGCTCCAGAAGAAAGCGCTTCGAGTGATCACCTCAGCTGGACATCGTGATCATTGTAGACCCATCTTCACGCATCTGGGCATCCTCACGGTCTACAATCAGTATATACTGTCCAGTCTGTTGCATGTCAAGGATGCTGAGGGCAGTCATGTGCTGAGAATGGACCTCCATGCCTATGGAACAAGGAGGAGACACATGATCGACGTCCCGCGCTGCAGAACAAGCAAGAAGAAGGACTCCTTCCCCATCTTCGCTCTGCGCCTATTCAATTGCATGCCTGACAGGGTTAGGAATCTGCAGAGAAGTGATTTCAAGAACAAAGTTACCGCCTGGCTGAAGAATAATCCATTTTACTCAATGGATGAATATTTTCATGCACACAAGGACACTATAGCGTGACCTGCCATCTATATTATATGACGCCATCTATCCAGTTTCACTGGTCATTGATGCAGAAAAAGGAATTAAGGAATTAAGGCTTTTAATAGTGGGGAGACCCGAGTAGGGAAGGAAGAGTACGGAATATCAAGGAAAGAAAAACAGTAATTCGTGTTAATGCATAATTATTAATTTTTGATATAGACCATTTTTCATATGAGATATCAATTTTACCTAGCTTTTTTTCAAGTCATTCAATTTTTTCTAGCTTTTAGTATTATGGTGAGTATTTAAGGATGGTGAGGGCGTTCAAAATAATTTCAGATAAACAAAGACTGGTCAACATAATTTTAGGTTTCCCAAAATTCACGTAGCATTTTACGATAGCCACAATACATTTTTCGAGAAATCAACTCGAAAAAATCCACGAACCAAAGACACTGCACTTTCTAATAAAATATTCAATGATTTTTACCCAATAATTATTACAAGTCGAGGTCGACTTTCCATCAATTCTTAATGGTAGATGACGGACCTCCGTCTTCAGAACCTTCGATTCAACATCTTCCGATCCATGTCGATGGTCCTTCAGAAATTAAAACAATTCACGGCCGTTCTATTATACAGAAGTGAGAAAGAAAGCATTCAGCCGTTGTAAATCATCTAATTGACCTACAATGCCTTCATTTTTGAGGAGTGTCAAAGTATACGACGTTGTTGGAAATGACATTAATGACTGGAAACCATGAAAAATACAAGGGAATCGGAAACGACCCATAAATATCTCTTTTATGAGTGTTATAATAATTATTACAGTACAGTACTTATGAGAAAGAATGATACTCGAATGAACTGCATCATAAAAAATAACATTATTTAATATTTTCTATTTTCAGTTCCACAACATTTGCATCAATCCTTTTTATACTGAGGAATTTTTGGAACTACGTCTAATTTCGTAATTAATTATTTATATTAACAACTAAATAGTTTCAAATGATATTACATTTTATCAACTTGCAGAATTCTCTGGAATATTGAACACTCTCATGTCAATATCAATGTAAATGTCAATGTCTCCCTGTAACTTCCCTTCTCCTTGTCACCTTTATCTCCATCCCTTCTCCTTTTCACCATTCCTTCCTTTCTTCTTGTTTCCCTTATCTCATCTCTTCTCCTTGTCAACCCTCCTTCCTTTTTCCTTGTCTCCCTTACCTGCTTCCTTCCTCTTTAGGCTTGTATTGGTCCAACCCCCAAGTTGATGCAAAAGTACACAACCAATCAGAACCTTCCTCTCCTTTTGTCAAAACGAACAATAACTATAACTATACCTTAGTTATAGTATAGAAATAATAATACAGTAATTGTAGTGCAATAGTATAAAATTATGGTGTGATATTATACATAGCTGTACATCAATCAAATCAAATCATTGGGTTGTAAAACATAGGCTACAATAATTATGGGTATTGTTATAAAACTGTAAAAAAAACTGTAAAGCAAAAATTATGGATATTGCACATACAATAATTATGGGTATTGTTATAAAACTGTACAGCGATAGTCAGCATGGAATCAGTCATATTTTTCATATATTTTTTTAGTAGTGTATGTCACTATGTTGATGTGTCACAAAGGTGATTCAAATGAAAAAAGCATGAAGAGCGAAGCGATGTCACTGAGCATTGATCAAATCACAGGAAGTTTATTCAAAGACCTAATTCAAGCGTGAAGCAAATAGCAACGAACACTGAGCAATAAAATAGAATAAAAACGAAACGGATGTATCACAGACTAATATAGAAAGGCTAATGCGAAACGGACACTTGAAAGTGACTGTATTCTGTATTATGTACATATACATAATTATTATAGAATAATAATGACAGCATATGAATTATACAAAAGGAAAAGCCTGGTTCGCACGATGGAATTGGAAGGCATGTATCTGTTAAAAATCACGTGTTCTGCACATTACCTGTATAATATTTTGGAGAAGTTTTTATTGTTCCAGTGTTTCTACAAAACAAACACACTTGAAGTTGGTATTAATAAATTAAGCTAGTATCAAGCTGATTGGCCTACTAGCTTTGGGACCCTCGTTTTTACAATAACGTGGGTAAAAATTCCTTCACTCACTCACATAAATAGATGATTTGAGTTAGTGTATGGAAGATTGAATGTATGAAACTTAATACGAAGTTACAATAGGTCAAAAGAATTTCAAGATATCTCTGTGTGTTACTCACAAAGGAGGATAAATCATCCTCTAATTTACAGGTGATAATAAAATTAATCAAATTATATTGGACCCATCCAAGGATCAATTTCATAGCTTTGAATTTCCCAAATTAAAATAATTTTCAATTTTATAATTCAATATTGTACATCACTTACGTTGTATTATAATTACAAATTATCATAGAGGTGTTTTGTAGCGAACTAACAACATAAAAAACCTGAAAAAACCATACCTCGTTTCAACAGAAATAATTCAACTTCATCTATCATCTCTATGGGAAATACTGTAGCTTCTTTTACATTTATTATCTCACTGATATGAATACCCTGATGGATATTATTTCAGAGGATAAAGAAATTCACAACATACATTAAAAGTTTAAAAAAACTTCAATATCCTTAGGCTTCATCCTTGAACATCCTTTTATCCCTAAACTTCAAAAACCTTTCATACTGAAGCTACTCAACTATGCATTATTGCAACGCGAATTTCAATCAAGGAGTAAGAAACAATTTACGAGACACATGAATTATTCTAATGAAGTCTTCGCATGGTAGGTAGGTACACTGTTGCAACACATGACCACAACATGTAACTTACAATGGCATGCTAGTACATGCTAATTCAGTGGCTGAATTAATGTGCTGGATTGCATTGAATGCAATCAGGTACCAAGGCAAGTAGCACGGCTACTATCATAGCAAAAGTATGAGCCACTAAAGCACGGCGGAACTGCATTGCGGTAATGCTTGGTTTCCAATTATAATACCTTACCATTGTTAACTTATAGTGTTTCACTGTTAGTTTAGATGAGGGTGAAAATTTATGATAATAAGAACAAGAAGTGCAAATTTACAAGATTAAATAGCTTGGACCTCTGTTTGATTTATAAAGAGAAAGAGAGAAAGAGAGCTGTATTTGTAATATGCACACAGTGAGGATCCTAATTTGGGTTGAAATTAATTATTAGTTTGCCTAGGAATTAGTGCCAATAACGTACAGTTCGTACAGGCAGAGATTAAGGACTATAATATCATCCAAGTTACATTTTGTACAACCAAATAACTAGAACTACAGTCAAAGTACAGATAAAGAATTATTATAATATGCTTTATAAATGGTACAATTTATAATGAAGAAGCTGTATTCAATACGCAACCAGTAATGTATCGTATTATAGATAAACATTGATGCTAATTTTGCCAATGAAGGGAACTGTACTGTTTCCTATAACCTGAACTGAATTCAAGAAAAATTATCTAGAAATACAAGATGAGTGAATAAGGAATACAATACTGGATAATGGAACAGAACAAAAACGCAGAGTATAAGAAAGACCGACCAATCATGGACAAAATACAGATTATAAATACAACCCAATTCCCTCCTAGTCACTTCTGATTGGTCGACAATATATTTCTGAACTCTGCCCAAAAATGGCCGCTGTTACTGTGTAGGCGTAACGTAAAACTTGTCCTAGCTCCGCCTCCTACTCTCTCCTGATTGGTCAACAAAGAGAAATTTATGTTTCTAAATTTGGCCGTTAGATGGCAGTAGTTACTGGGTGGTGATTTACAACTTCTACAAGCTCCGCCTGCTGTCTCCTGATTGGTCAACTGATTCAAAATGTGTTTCTCAAAACTGCCGTTAGATGGCGATAGTTACTGGGTTCCGATGTACTACTTGTTCAAGTTCTGCCATCTTCATTCTGATTGGTCAACATCAGGTGAAATGTATTTCTAAATTCTACCGGTAGAGAGCACCAGTTACTGGGTGATGTTTCACTCCTGGAATTTCCTTCTCATGTGCATTTCTACGATATTATCTGTATGCTACAGTATACATGCACTCGTTGCTCATGGAAGAGAACATATTAGTTTGATTCGATTGAAGTTGTAATAACTAAAATTTAATTTACGTTCCATAATTTGGTATGCGCCAGAACAAACATTAATTTTCACATCGATATAAACTTCTCCTAGTACTAGAACAATATAATGAAAAAAAAATTAAGAAACATATATTATATGTTATTCATTTTCTTTCAACAGATTCGTCATTCCAGTGCATCAAACAGTGCAATAGCCAATCAAAATTCCCAATTTTCAGGATAATCCACCATGATGCGATAAGAGTGTGTTTGTCGTGTGATGGAAATTTGGGTGTCATTTTTTTCACATGAGTGTGAGAAGGTCGGATATTTGTCACACAGAGAGAAAGTAAATGAGAGAGAGTGAGAGTGTATGTGTATGTGAGAGAGAAGGGGAAAGAGAAGAGGAAAGGAAAAGACGTTGGATAGGAAGAAAATAATGGAAATCAAATAGATAAAAATAAAACAACTCTTGCAGATAATAGGGTCTTACACTACAGAGACATGGGTGCTTCACCCAGAAGCTATAAGAAGAGGTCCTTTTGTCATCACATCATTGTGTTCGTATTAAAGCATAGATACTCTTAATCAATAGAGTGATTGGATCACCAATATTTTTATTATAGCCTGAGTATTAGATCACATATTCTGGTCATCAAACCATGCATGAAGGTCTCAAAAAAGTCCAACTCTTTTACATTATCATTGCGACAAAATTATACAATAGCATGCATGCTTTTGATTAGAAAAAGGAAGACGAATCTTGATCCAAGGGAACAAGAGATTATTCATTCAAGGTGGAAGTTTCCATTATATTTATGAAGAATTATGTAAGAGGAATAAACAAAAAAGTACTGGATTCAACCATTTACAATACCATAATAATGTTTGTTTTGTGTTTCATGAATAGTAAATACTCCATAAATGAGTGATTGAATTAATGAATAATATACAGTAGTAATTTCAATATTGAATTTAATTAATTATTTAAAAGTTTGAAGAAAGTAAGGAAAAAATTGAGATACAATATGAATTAAAGGGAGGAATCGAGAATCGAGGTGAACATACATGATAGAAAATATGAGATAGCCAAGAATGGAAGAATTTCAATTCAAAATCAATAGTTTTGTGGTGCAGTATGCTAAGAAGGACATAAAAGTGGAAAGGAAAGGAAATATAAAAATAAAAGGAGGTATAAGTTGAGAATAACATGAATATGAAGGATGAAATAGAAGAAGAATCAGTACAAGAAGAGGCTAAGAATTAGTGGCGAAGCGTGGTGTACGTATTTGGTCATCTGTACGTATTTTGTACGTATTTGGTATTTGTACGTATTTCCTATAGGAAATATACCCGGCGATGACCAAATAAGTATACCACGCTTCGCCACGGCTAAGAATTAGAATAATTTTCAAGTAGAAGTTATATAGTATAAAATATAAATACATTATTAATTAAGAAAGAGCTATTTAGAACTATTTATGAACATCCTATAGATATATAACTATAAGAGAATCACAGAGTCATCATTATTCTTAGATCATGTTTTTTATTGAAATATCAAATCAGATTAGAAAAGAACAATTCCTATTCCCCTTAAAAATTCCTGAAAGATCGAAATAAAGATTTCTTTAACAATTTTATTGGAGATGGTTCATAAGTCATAACCATAAGTTCATAATTCACCTCACAAGCAATTACAATGATAACAAAAATGCAACGGCGAAAATTTTTCTTGTATTGCAAAACCTACGTGCAGTGCTCAATGCATCGAGGAATACTGCATATACGGCTAATTTGAAACGAAAATTACACCTATTTGCTCAATTACATAATAATCTTCCTTACTTTTCCTTATTAGATGAATGATGCTTGTGAATTATGCGATCCCGAATTTATATGCTCCTCCCACCCTATTTTATAGTACTCCTTTCTCTCATTAAATTCTCCTTTTCTTATACTCTCTTTCTCTTTTCCCCTTCTTTCATTTACATTTGATCATTTTTCTCTGTTCTTTCACTAATTATTTTCAATCAAATTTCTTATCCATGCGTCCAAACATTCTTGTATTCTATGGATCTCCTTATTATCTTCTATGATTTTTCATAAATTTACTATTTTCCTTCTCCAAAATATCACCTTCCTTTTCCCTCTCATTTAACACACTACACCATTTCTATGAAATCATCAAGTTTCTTCTCTTCACCTTTTACTGCATCTTTCTTCAGTGCACAATCCAGACAAAAACAAGAAATTTCGCAAGAGAATGTACCTTCCTTGTTCATTAAGAGAAAGGTAAAACTCATGCAAATACTATGTTCTTCCAACAAAACACTCAAATATATAATTGCACTAATATTTGAAATAATAGGTGTACTCCAACGTCTACTTAATAACAAAATCGAAATCGTCTATTTATAATCACAAAATCCATATTGTGAATTTCAAAGTCTACATACAATAATTATTTCTAATCAAATAAGTATCTAAATTTCCACGCATTCAAATTGGTGCATTCTCAAGTGAAAGTTCGGTGACCTTTCACTATATCTACCAAAACATAGTTGATACAATACCATGTTGCGGTACCTATACAACAATCCAACCTAAATTGCACTTTAATTGCAGTTAGTCATAATCTGAACTTCAACTTAAAAACAGTTTTAACTCAAACTCATCACGTTCCCGAAAATAATCGTTGGTTACCGTCTTTATTAGTTAAGGTCCATCAATTCTAAAATCCCATGACTATAGGTACATTACATGTAGAGATATATATCTTATCTATATTAATAAAAGAGAGTTGGTGTCTGTACGCTCGCTTATAACTGGAGAACGGCTGAACCGATTTAGATGATTTTGGATTCGTTTGAATTGTTAAAGCACTGGTTAACATAATATGTATTAAAATATAAGAAAATCCCTTTATAATTAATAAATAATTATTACATTAATGACCTAACCTATCAAACATTTACAGACCAAGTTTTGAATTTGCCGGCTACCGAAAAACGGAAAGATAGTCGTGATTCAAGATCAGAAAATTAGCAATGTCATCTCAAGTCCCAATAGCCCAGTGGATAGCGATTCGGCCTATCCACGAATTGGATATCCAACGACCAAGAGGTTGGGTGTTCAATTCCGCTCCGAACCATTTCTTTTTGTACTAGGTTTTCTGCTCTAATTATTTTTACGCTAGAATCATCAATAAGTTATCGTTCGTACAGTCATGTTCTGTCATTTCAAAAATTAAAAAGGAAGAACGGAAATAAAAATAAAATAAAATAAAATAAAATAAAAATAAAATAAAAATAAAATAAAATTAAAATAAAATAAAAATTAAAATAAAATAAAACAAAATAAATTATAAATTAAAAATAAAATAAAATAAAATAAATAAAATTAAAAATAAAATAAAATAAAATAAAAATAAAATAAAATAAAATAAAAATAAAATAAAAATAAAATAAAATAAAATAAAATAAAATAAAATAAAAATAAAATAAAAATAAAATAAAATAAAATAAAAAATAAAATAAAATAAAATAAAATAAAATAAAAATAAAATAAAAATAAAATAAAAATAAAATAAAAATAAAATAAAATAAAATAAAATAAAATAAAATAAAATAAAATAAAAATAAAATAAAATAAAATAAAATAAAATAAAATAAAATAATAAAATAAAAAATAAAATAAAAATAAAATAAAATAAAATAAAAATAAAATAAAATAAAATAAAAATAAAATAAAATTATTTTTTAAGAATAAAGAATAAAGACATTTTTCAAGGGGTGGCATGAAGGGGGGACATTTGGGGGGGGGGAAGAGTGCGATACGAAGTTCGCCGGGACAGCTTGTTTGCTATACAAGATAGCTATCATTAATAGTTTCGTGTTCAAAATAAGAGAGCTCTCTATTGTTGCATGACGGGGAGAAAGTTATAAACGCATGGATTGTGCGCGGATAATATTTACTGGCACCTAACTTTCTTCTGGCCAACTATAATGGCAGGTACAGTACTCATAAGCCACGTTTTGTTTTGATCGCTGTCATAATCGTACAATCAAAACATAATTCGTCAACTTCACTGCGTAAATGTTTGCTCGTACTGTACTCCATGAGTTATCTAATGTTGGTCCTGACATTAGTAATGTTACTTCGAATTTCTACCCGGAATCACAAGCCTTAGATTTTTGATTGTTTAAAATTAATAGGAATATAAATATATTTTATTCTCAAGAGATGAAAAATGACACATGAGATGAACAAAACATTTTTGATTTGGAACTATATTTGAAACATCGCAATAGTTTAAGAAAATATCATCAAATCAATAGAACAATCCAAAAGTTACCTGACTATAAAATAGGTAGGCCTACTCTTGGAGAATTCCTATTTAGTAGTCTCAGATCAAGATTGATAGACAAATGTCTAGTAATCTTGCTCTCAGGTAGGCTAAGGTAAACTAGTAAGATAGGCTAAGGTAAGGTAGGTATCGTATTCCAAACGATGATAATTCACTCAATAGCTTTTTTGAGGCATTACAATCGAGAATAGTAGAAGCAGTTACTTTTATGTTGACATTGGAAAAATTGCGAATAAGAATCAATTTTTGTCTGTACCTTTTCTTTATTAAATAATGATATCAAATTCTAGAAAGAAGAAAATTCTTACAATTTGGAGGATGGATATTGGAGATTCCATTCTATCAAAATATTATAATAAAATACTATAAACATTATAAATTTCAATATAATGTTACGTCAATAGGCAATAATGTTATGATCAACTAGGGTTGATCATAGAAGAATAAAAAATATTATTTTAAATATTAGTTGTAAGAGTTTAGAAAAAACGAGGCTGATGAAAATTAAAACTTTATTAAAATATTAGAATTTGGCGACCTATAACTTTGAATGATTAATTCCTAATATATTTTTCTACAGCTAGAGTCTGAACCGATTCAAGAGACGAAATAAAAAGAAGACGACTCAGTTCAAGATAAAGGATTTGAAAAAATAAGAGGAAGACTACAAAATTTGATGAGCTGGACCCTCAGCGAACTGATCACAATTCGGTAATCAATCAGGATTTTCAGCTCAGATTACCTTGGATGAGTAGTTAGAGCTCGTATTTTATAGACTACAGTTTAATCTATAGCTGACAAACGATCCATTGTTGATCGATGAAGACGTTTCGCATGTAAATTTATGTTAATCCTCTCCTCGGCAAGCGTTTTTATTTACATTGGAAGCGCAGAAAAACTAATCGCGAAGAATTCAATTGATTCAGGCGCCCCACAACCAAAGAGAATAATATATAGTTATATATAGTAAGAAAGTAATAATATGATAAAAGTAATATATAGTAATATACTAAAATCTTCTTCTATACTCTCGGCTCACAACATACGAAATCCATTCAGTATTGCCCGAGGATTATAAGAACTTGACTACAAGGTCTTTACTATGAATCCTAGTTTGTTTTATTTCGTAACATTTTCGACCAACTTTTTGAAGGTAACACACATGCGCATCCATATATCATAATCAAATATCTTGACGTAAGTTAGTTGTCATGTATAGTTTTTTTGGTAGTACAGTAGTAGCCTTTCCAGCCAAAGTGAATGGTTCCATTGATAAATAGAGGTGGGCGTTGATTAAACGGACTAGTTGATTTGATAAACTAGTTAATTCAACGAACTAGTTGAATGATTGGTTTTTATTGTTAATAATTCAACTGATTTTTCTCCTCTCCAGCTAGATCAGTTGACTTCTTCACACACAATAATCAAGTTATACGCATTCTGGCGCGAGTAGATGAAAATTAATAAACACTTGGATTATACTGTTATAGTTGAAATTTGAAAACTAGTTTCGTTTTGTTTCGTTGACGAACAACGTCAACTTATGATAACGGTCACTGACACCATTTCGCAACATAGTTGTTGGACTTGAGCTTGCTCCAAAATATCAACTCAAGCACTAAATAAAAGTATTGCCGATAGGATTAGGATCAATGCATGAATTAGAAGGAAGTTTTGATTGCCTTGAATACTTAATAAGTATGTCGAAAACCGACAATGAATACTATAAAAGCGTGAACAACCAAATAAGTAATTGATCGACTCCGGAGCTTAGACTGCATCCTACAATCTAAAAATGCTCCTTTGCCTAATCTAATGCTAATTTTTCCTGTTTCTTTTCATGTGCATTATCTTCATCATCATCATCATTATTTTGTTCTTCTTCTTCTCATCATCATCATCATCTTCTTCTTCGTATTTTCCTTCTTTCCACTCCCTCATCAATGATCCTCTCCATGATCTCCCTTTGATCTCACTATTCAATTATTTTACCAATTGCATTCTTTCTACAAATTCTCAGTGTTCCATCATCCGTAATCTATTTTTTTAATTATGAAGTCTCATGTTTTCAAAATTTCTCACCTTCTTTAAAAAATGAGTACTTCTTTAGCGAGTTTATTAGATGGATCTAAGATTATTGTAGATATATCTATAATAACCTTGATTCTCTAGTACTTAGTGATACATAAACTTATTTCAATATGTTTCAATAAAGCGTATAATTGAAACATACACATAAACATTGTTTATGAAGCGAATTATAATTTACAACTGAATTTATAAATTCAAAGAGTTGAAAATCATATATTGCATGGAAGCTTTGGCCTCCATTGGTGGAGTGAGTACTTTGCTTACCAGCATTGTCCTATTCTTTTGCAAAAATTCTCATGGAGTATTGACTTAGTTCACATAAATTCATGGTACATTTAATAAATTCACTGGTAGTTTATAAAGTCCAAAATAATAGAGGAAACTCAGGCTACTTACTGTTCCAAGCTGTACGACTTTAAAAGACATTGAATTCTCAGTTCTTACCTGTAAAAAATAAATTTTGTTAGTACGGTACACTTGTGACAAGTACAGATTCATTATAATTGAATAAGAACTGATACTCCAAATTATTCCATGTTGGGCTAGGCGTACACCGGTTAGTCAAGACAAGACGAGATTAGTCACGTTTACTCACAGTACTTCACATAGTTGCTTATAAAGCAACACACACCGATTAGTCATTGCATCGGTGTGTGCTGCTTCATAAGCAAGTATGTGAATTACTGTGACTAAACGTACCTAATCTCGTTTTGTCTTGACTAACCGGTGTACGCCTAGCCTCAGTTTTAACATGAACATTTATTCAATAGCTATGGGAAGCATGCCAACCTTGAACAACATAGAAATTGAAACATATTAGTCTAAGTATAAACGGAAACTAAATTGATTATCCACAGCAACTTCACAGCTTGAGCATAAATACTGTATATATCATAAGGCTAGGCGTACACTGGTTAGTCAAGACAAGACGAGATTAGTCACATTTAGTCACAGTACTTCACATAGTTGCTTATGAAGCAACACACAACGATTAGTCATCGCATCTGTGTGTGCTGCTTCATAAGCAACTATGTGAATTACTGTGACTAAACGTGACTAATCTCGTCTTGTCTTGTCTTGACTAACCGGTGTACGCCTAGCCACGTGATGGTATTTATTGTGTTCTGTTCAGAAACGGAACAAAAATTGGAAAAGTACATAATCTTGCAATAAAGCAAAGAAAGCTGGAAAGATTCTACACAAATCATTGCTACGAAATACGTTAAAATATCACCGAAAACTCTTTCACAATAATGGTGTCAGAATAAAATGATTGATTACGAAGATCTCAAGGCGAACTGATGAAATCAGTTTCTGCTTGTTCTTTTCCAAATCTCGATCCGTTCTTGTCATCATTTCACCTTTTGACATTCTCCTAGTTAGAAAAAGAACTTGACCTCCCAAACGATAACTAAAGAACAGAACTCTGGCGAGTGTCATCAACTATTATTCACCTGACAAACACCTTCTAATAGCTGTCTATTTTATTTTTTAGACGCGTTCTTTGTTCTTTGAACCGAACAAAACCCTGATGCTGTCATGTCATCAGCGCTTGGATAATTATTTCGATAGTTTACTAGTCGACATTGTTATCGACATAATTATTTCGATAGTTTACTGTCGTCATTGTTCAGAGTTCACACCTTGTTCCGTCTGCTTTCAGCTCGTTATTCTGTGGGTGGAAATGTTCTCTTTTGTACCGGGGAACTTCGTGATTCAGCCGTTTTTGAATACAATATGGCTGTTGACGAAAGAGGTCAAATTGAACACCTATGGAAATGAGCTTAGAATTTGAGGTAAGAAAAATCTACTAAAAAAGCCATTTTTGAATACTGTACAAGTATACATGCATGGTAGCTGGCGAAAGAGGTCAGATAGTACACCTATGGAAATGAGCTTAGAATTTGAGGTAAGAAAAATCTACTAAAAAAGCCATTTTTGAATACATGCATGGTTGTTGGCGAAAGAGGTCAAATAGTTGTACACCTATGGAAATGAGCTTAGAATTTGAGGTAGGAAAAATCTACTTTGTCAGAGTACAACTTTGTGAGCGTAGAATTCGAGGTACAAAAATCTACTTTATTATAGTACATGAAGCTAGTTAATTTTGCTAAGGCACTTGGGTTGTCAATGTATCTCTCATTTTGCTAAGCCAATATTGTGGGTTGGCAATGAATACCCTAAACCTTGTCTAAAATGTACCTTATTTCAACATTTTTTTACAATGTTCAGAGTGTATGAAATCAGAATCAGGGTCGCGCTCCGGAACAATTGAGTGGAGGTTTTTCCAAACCAGGCTCTAAGGTTAGCCAACCAGGAAATTCTTCTTCGTCCTGGGGCTCTCCTGCCTTCTATTTTCCCTTGCAGGATTTCCTGCAGTAACTCGTTCCTACTGATATTGCACAATGGATGAATTATTTTATACATGGAACATTGTAAAAGTTGAAGTGAAGTAATTCATAATTGTCAATAATAGGTGACTTGGAAAACCAGCCAGTTATACTTGGTGTATTTATATTTCGGTTGAGGCTTGGTAAATTTAAGTTACTAATGCATTAAATCAAATGTTAGTAGGCCTGCATGCTTGGTATTTGGTATACTTACTTTTCAGTAGAATATTGATAATTTTTCAGGGAAATTTAATCCAATTTGGATCATAGTAGGCTAATCCAATTTCAAAAGATTGAACTCATAATAGAATCAATCAGAAGTAAAGAGAAATTTTATGGTATCTCACAATGTTGAAAAGTATATTGTAGAATAATATAAAAGCGATAAATTGTCGAATCTAGTAGGAATATATTCTATTCTTCTATTCTAATTGAATATAATTCAATGGAAGCATAATGATTGATTTTCAACATTGAAATGTTTTGATGAGGAAAAACATCATGCAGAATAATGCCAGTTATTGTGATGATAAATTGTTTCTACAATATTTAAATAAGGGTAGAGATTGATGAACTTCAGTAATTTATCACCTTCAAGCTCCTATAGCCTTTCAAAAGTGGAAAATGATCCAAGGATAATAGATGAAGTTTACTCAAGTGGAAAAGGGCGTACTCTCATCTTGAAAAGTTTAAGAACTTCTTATCTTCAAAAGTTTAAAACTTCTTCAGCAACAAATGATTTGTTACTGCTCTTTCAAAAGTTATCTCTTCCAACTCCAAGTACCTAATGTGCCTACTCAACTATTCAAACACTTTCTGTATCAATGATATGAAATAAATAACTCAATAAATTATCCAAGCTTTTTTAATTGGGAAAAAGGTAGGTGTTTAAATTGGAAGCCCATTTCATAGAAAATCAAAATTCCTGTACAACAGGAAAATGGCGGACACCACATATAAACAGCACGGCGTTGAGTGTAATAAAAGGTTTTATTGTATTACAGGACTTGTGAATTTCCAAGAAAAAGGTAACTGAAGTCTCAAGGAATGCAATGAAAAATAAAATTCGAAGGATTCTCATAATTGAAACATTATAAAAAAGGAATAAATATTTCACTTAAAATATTGACAGTCAGCCATCAGATTTTTTTGTACAAAAAATACAGATTTTAAATTCTAACAAATTTTGATTCAATTTATGACATTTATAAACTAACATAACCTGTGAACTAACCTAACCTATAAACCAACATAACCTAAAACCGGTGACAGGCAGCTATCACGTGTGCTTTTGCCGCGTTTTTTAGGGCGCGATCGTCACGCCTCAACACGACAATAGACAAAAGCAGAGAGACTTACGTCGACTGCATAGTATCCGTAAACAAATTTATTGCGCTTGCGTATTGTGTGTTACATGAAAGTCGTGAGAAGGATCTCGTAAGCCTGTCTTCTTCGAAACTCAACTTGCACACAACTTATGGCTAGAAAACTCGTCAAACTTAACAAAGTTTAGCTCATATACAAAAGGATACAAAATCAAGAGAAGCCTGTTTTTCTAAACTAGTCACGATGCTTTTCACGCATGAGAAACGTTTCTGGGGAAATTTAATAGCATGATCGATCGACGGTTATGTAGGTGAAAATCAAGAGGTGGAGTTTCCATAATATGTGACATTTAAACGTGTTGAAAGTAGGCCTAGTTACATTCACGCCTAACTGAACTCAACTCGATTGAAGTTTTCTTTAGAGAGTTAAATAGTCTCTCAAATCACCCCTGAAAGAGTGGATATATTTCCTAGACGCCTTCAAAGAGGGATTATTGTAAAATCAATCATAATCCTAATATGACACTTCCAATTCTTTATACTCCTTGTAGAAAGGGATTTAAAGGGAAAGACATACAAGAAACAATTGCTTGAGAACGAGAGATTAAACCGAGGATTGCAATTTTAATGTATTATTTATGTCCTATTGCAACAGTAGGCAATCTGAAATAATTATTCAAGAACGTACAATTAACTCTTACGATGAAAACAGATACAAAGTACAAAACGAGATATGCAACAAATTATAAGAAAAGTGATAGAAGTATAATACATGCTGTAGAACTAAGGAGGTAGATAGAACTCCAAGTTAAAAGGAAAGCAATCCCCTTTCTTTCATAGGAAATCCTTGAATAGTATAAAATCGTTAAAAAGGATGTCAAAATTGTGATGGACCTCAAAGTAGAACATGTAGATTGAATTGAGAAATAAGGAAGTGCATTAACCTAAACCAATAAACGATTGCTGAATGATCATTCTCAAGTCTGCCTGGTTTTACCGCTAATGGTTTGTTTTACTAATAATCCGAATCGTTTTAACGTTGTTTCGGTACAAGCTTGACAAATATCAACAGAAAGCCATTAGTTGAAGATACACAGATGAGTCATGCCGTTTACTAATGCTTATAACATGCGATGATGGTCCAGTCTAAACTTACATCAAGATATTAAACAATATGCGTAATCGAAGTGACACTCATTCAAAGGAAATATTTGTTTTCCTGCAACAATGCAAAATGCATGTCTAGTGTGTCTAGGTACTCTACACACAAGTCCGCTATTTATTTTTTAAAGTAAGAAACTTCAAAGTGAATGATTGTCTCTGGTTGAATGAAGCTAGTCAATTTACGAATTCAATAATACAATGAAACCAAATAAGAAGAAAGAGAAAGGTAGTTTTAAAGGATATAATTTTTTAAAATTTAAACAAATAATTTCAAAATTGCATTTTAAATAAATAAATATTGGTCAAATTTTGTTTGTATAGGCCCTAACAATAGTTACTTGTTGATAGAAGAGTGGATTGATTGAAGATTTTTTACAAGGGGAAAATTAGTACAAAATAATGAAGAAAATAGAAGTCAGAATGAAAAACGAACGAGAAATGGAAAATCTTAGGCTAAAAATCACCGGTTAGTCAAGACAAGACAAGATTAGTCACAGTAATTCACATAACTGCTTATGAAGCAGCACACACCGATGCAATGACTAATCGGTGTGTGTTGCTTCATAAACAACTATGTGAAGTACTGTGACTAACCGTGACTAATCTCGTCTTGTCTTGACTAACCGGTGTACGCCTAGCCTTAATCTAAATCTTAAATAGAAATTAAAAAGAAGAAGGTTTGGCAAGAACAGGAGAAACATAAAATGATTAAAAACAATCTGCCTCAATTTATATAGGCCTAACCAATTTTCAAAATCAATCTCCATTCTCCTATTGCTGCATTCGTTACAATCAACCGCAATTTCCACCAAATTACATATGCAAAACTACGGTTTCAATAATACAATGAAACCAAATTACAAATGCAAACCTGGCCGTTTACGAATTCAATAATATAATGAAATCAAATTACACTTGCAAAACTAGCCAATTTACAAATGCATTATAATGAAACAATACACAGGTGCTAAGTGAAATCGATTATTGAAAATAATGCTATCTAAAACCAGGGCCGGCCTATGTTAGTAGGCCTCCATAATAATGGGGTCATCCTATCACCAATGCTGGACAAGGTGAAAGCTCATCATTGTTGTGAAACCATCACAAATAATTTTTCAAAGACAATCGGACGACTGGACTGGACATTGAAACGGTCATTGCGTTCTTGAGGTTACGATTATCAATTTTTATTTCAATGTCGCAGCCGTAAACACATCATTTGCGGTCAACGCGTTTAGGCAGTTGATTGAACTAGTGAAGCGCAGAAGCCTAATTTTAGGCATTGGAAAATAAGTATGAACTCAATTATCGAGGTTGCAACCTTGTAACCTTGAGGAACTACTGGAAGAACATGATAAACTAAACCTGATTTGAAATTATTGTCATATACAAGATTGTGTCTAATAATTGCCACAAAAGTAATTTCATATTTCTGAAAGCCAATCAGAGCTGTTTTATTTCAAAAAGATCAAATTTATCATTACAGTATTTGTATATTGTCATCTATTTGTAAAGAATAAGATAAGATAAGTTTCATGTAGATAACAATAATTATAACTGCATAGATTCTAGATTACAAAAGTTGTAAGTACGTGTATAAGTAATGTTATTCTATTAATTTTATGAATTCTAACTGATAAAGTTCAACAATATTTGAAAGAATGGGAGACCTTCAAATCTTTCTTAAATCTTATTCAGCAATAACCTAGGATTAAATAATAAGATTTGAAGATGGATACGTAAGTTTTGGATGTTATTTCAAGCAAATGATCAATATCATGATTATTTTTTAAATAGGTTCCAATTAGAAAATAGATTGAATACAAATCTGGATATTCACAGGTACAAACGTAACTGGCGAACAGAATAAAACAATATTAGATACGAAATAGGTGTCAGAGCAATTGTCTAATTAGTCGAAAATTGGCTTTCCAACTCGATTTTTGTTGCAATTATGGAAACAACTGACCCAAGGTCTCTTCAATACTAATTTATTATCGTGTGAACCACTCAGTCCCCATAGTCTTTGTATGGAAGTTGTACTATCAGTTTCAATTCAACGTTTGCGATTATTAACACTGGTTTCGCTTGTTATTATTGGTTGTTTTTGACCTTGTATTGGAGATAGGAAAAGTAGGATAGCAAATAGATAAAAGAGAAATAAAAATCTTCCAAATCATTCTTTTTCCACTATTGAGTTTTTCCAGGAAAGATAAGAACTTAAAATCTTTCAATGTGATTTTAATTCATTCATACCCACAACTGCCTCTACAGTAGAAGAAACTGTCTTGAGTAATTCATAAATAACATTAGAAAATGTTGCTTTAAAATTATATTTTCCTACAAAGGACTTCATGAATGAGCCGAACCAATACAACATCTTCAAGAACTTGATTCAAACATAAATTTCTAAATGAATAGATATTATTTAAATTTCCAGATTTTTCTAGAAATATAATATTCTAGTCGTTTTATAACTTGAATAGAATTATATACTGTATTATGTTTTGTAAGAACGATCTAGACAGATATTTTCCTGTCCCTCTACAGACCATACACAAATTCTTTCCAACATTTAATTTATAACATCATTACTATTATGTAAGTTCCTGAATAAGTTTCAGACTAAATGAGTGCCATATTCTTCACACTAGCTCATTATTCCTGAATACCTTCAAAAAGAACAGTCATCCTCTACATACAATAAAATCCAATATGCTACCACATCTGTGTCTCATTCAGCAGTGTTATGTAAGCAAAGAAGATTACATTTCCTTTTTCATAAACCTACAGATTTATAAAAGTCATCACATATATTAGAAGCAAAATAGTTTGTACTATTCATATTTCATAATGCTCCTACAGATTGACAAAACTCATCACATATATTACAAGCAAAATAGTTAAACTGTTCATATTTCATAACGCAAATGAAAACATAGTTTTTGTTCCGCAAAGAATTTTAATAGCTCTTCAACAAATAAGGTTCTATTCTACGCACAGATCTTGCGGTTCCGTATTATCTCCAGATATAAGGTACAATATACCTGTAGATATTGTGTAGATATGTTTCCTTGCACTCAGGATGCATCCCACGGATTTTAGCTGGTAGTAAATAGCTAGGAATGAACTCTATGGGAAGGAAGTCATGCTGTGTTCCAAGGTGGGAATTAGTAGGAGAGAAATGTAAGAAGGAGGCAAAGAAGAAGCAAGAAGTAGAAGAAGAAGGCGGAGAAAGGGAAAGTGGAGAAGAAGCTGAGAAAAGAAGAAGCAAAAGGTGATAAAAGAGAAGAAGGAAAATATGAACGGAGGAGGGGGTGAAGAATATGGAGGAGAAACTGAAAAAAATTAAGAAGGAGAAGGATGATGGAAGGAAAAGAGGAAAAGAAGATCGAAGGAGGAGGAGAAGGAGAAGGATCGGAGAAGCTGGAGGAAAAAGAAGGAGGAGAAGATTGGTTATAGAAGAGGAGGAGAAGGAGAAAAAAAAGAAGAAAAGAAGAAGAAAGAAGAAGAAGAAAGAAAGAAGAAAAAGAAGAAAAAGAAGAAGAAGGAGAAGAAGAAGAAGAAGAAGAAGAAAGAAAGAAGAAGAAGAAGAAGAAGAAGAAGAAGAAGAAGGGAAGAATAGAAGAAGAAGAAAGAAGAAGAAGAAGAAGAAGAAGCAGAAGAAGAGAAGAAGAATTGAAATGTGATAACGAGTCGATTAATCCTCTCCCAATCAGAACTATTGTTAATTGGGCATAATTATCATTTTAGAACCCTATTGAGATCGATTAGATTGTAGGTAGACGAGCCACAACATAATAAGAAATTATCGTAACACATTATTATTGATACCATGTGTGGTCGTTGAGCTAGACCAGAGATAATCCAAATCTATTTGGTTAATCTATGGCTAAACAGAGCAAAAGGTGAATCCAACCACAGAAGACAGAACAAATAAAAATTTAAGGGCCAGTTGCACGAAAATCGAATTGAATTCAACCGCCGTAAAATGATGTCATCTAACGTAACCAATGCAACGAGAACCAATTAACAAACCTCTAGTAAATGCGATGACGTTATTAAACGGTGGTTAAATTTGATTGGATTTTCAAACATCTGGCCGTGAAAAACGTTTTTGAAGAGAGGCTCTCATCCTTTCAATCTGGAATTACTGATTGTTTCTGAACATACAGCACTATTTTATAATTGTTGAGTTCATACATACAATATTACATGTCTTTTGATTAATATATTTTCTATACTCATTAATTCTAATTGTTGAAACAGATATTGAATGGTTTCACTAATATTATGTAAAAATATCAATTTCCTACGCTGAGTCAATGACTTTTGTCTTTCGACGCAAATTCTAAATAGTTTTCACGTGCAGGTGATAATATTTAATCCGATAAGTTTGTAAAATTTGCAAGTTGACTGTTTTATTTCGCCAATTTATTTTTAAAACTGCCGTCGTAATTGTTCCATTATCTTTACGTGTGACACACCTATTAGATTGGCACAACACTATCGCTATTTGTCTAGGTGGAAGTTATTGCTTTCGCTCCACCACAGCTTTCTACAGCAGGGACAGTTTAACTAGAAATAAATCGATGTATCTTCGGGCGATGCCAATTGCTCACGTACGACGAAAGAGAGAGAGAGAGAAGATATGTAATGACAGAAGGAGAGAGAAGAGAGCAAAAGGTGGGAAGCTGAAGAGAGGAAGAGGATGAGAGTCTAGAGTCACATCATCTCGCATGGCGAAATTGAGATAAGGAATAGGAGAAAAAAAGGGGATTGTAGAGAAATTGAGAGAATAGACGATGAAGATTTTTTGGAAGACAGTTTTAGTGAGAGAGTGAGAGATTAGATTAGATTATATTATATTAGAGAGAGAAAGTGAGTATGTTTAAATGAGAGTCAATGACTGAGAGGCAAAATCACATCTCACATGGAACTCAATAGGATATATACCTATATAATAATATATATAGGTATTATATTTTATACTTTTGGGAATTCTTTAAGCTAACATGAAAGAATCCACTTCCAGTATGGATTTATGTCTTAAGCATTAAACATATACTGTATTTATACTAGACATTATGATATAGTTACCGTTTAAGATAAACCAGGGAAATGACTTTTCAACGATCATTTCGAAATAAATGACATAACCTCGGGGATGAGATGGTTTATGAACTTCGATCACGTGACTTACAGCTCTACCTCAACATAGATATACAACACAAGCATAAATACTGTAAATTTCTAACCACTGCAATACTCGATAATGGGTATTAATCATGATCCTAGCTTGTCAATCCCTCCAGGCATTCATCCCTCTCCAACAAATAAATGAGATCAATTTATCATAAGTGAGCTCATATTTCTCCAAGCCTCGAAACGATAGCTTACAGCTATATGAGGTCGTTAGAATAATGCGGATGACAGAAAATATCGATGATAGATTAGGGTTCGATGTGGAGGATTCGTCTTCTTCAGAAAGTCATTTACCTCAAGGGTCCATCATTAATCTTAAATTTGCACAATGTAATCCATGTTAAGGAATCCTGCAAGGAATCATTAATCTATCTCCATCATAGTCAGTGTAAACCTAGTAGTGAAGAGCCTTATGACAATGCTAAATCATACAGGAATATGAGTACAATGTTGCCAAGTTTCTGTTGGAAACGCGGTCGACTTGACATTCACAGCTACAATCAGCGGTACAATCTGGCAACATTGTATACAAAAACGCAATAATGCAATATAAAGTTTGCACAGACACAAAAATATATTCTTAGAATTTTCGTTTTTGCATACCATGAAAAGCATAAAAATGATTTATAAATTTCAATGAAGATTTTATTCAAGCAAATATTTATTCGTCCATTCATTTATTCAAAATGTACATTAAAATGTGGGAAGAATTAATAGGAATTCAGCAAAAACTGCTTCCATCCTAAATTTTGATAAAATAATTCAAATTCACTTAATTGCCAATACAACATACATATTTCTAAATGACAAAGTAAAAAAAACTCAACTAACCAGAAATATAATTCCTAGATGAACTGGCAACACCAGTAATAGAAAGGTCTATGTGTGTGATTCAGATTAACTATTTTCTGAGTCCGAAAACTATAAGCTCATAATTAGCTATTATGAATTCCAAGATATCAAGATTACTACAAGCCAATAATAATTGGAGGCGCTCGAGATCCAAAAACACAATTGGACTTCATTTAGCTGTGGTTAGATGTAAAAACGTAACACTATAACCTGCGATTTACAAGAGCTTCGATAAAAATGGAGAAAATACAAGATTCTTCGTGAATTAAATAACTCTTTTCTAATTCTTACCAAAACTGATGGAGACAATTACAATTGAAACTTCATTGAGATTCTCAAACCACTTTCCATTTTCAATTTCACGCCCACTGACAGTGACATCAAGTTTATTTCATCATTCATATTCTAATGAATGACGAAAGAAGCAAAATTTCGTTTATGATAATTGATGTGATAGCACTTTCATTAATTGTAGTGTACCCAGCAGTGATCTCACTCCCAGCATTACACTTTCCCTTTCAGTGCAAATGGTTAGAAATGGGTTAGAACTGCACGTTTGAGCGCGTTAGACTTTTTAACGTTCGAAAAACGCTACATTATAACGTGTCGAGCATGGAACTGTATATCTGTAGAAATGAACTAATAGTTATACGGTGTAGAATAATTTCACTCGATTCCTTCATAACGCAGAAAAAACAATCCGTATTTAATTACGAGTCACACAAAAATTGTGAGAGTTTCATGACGCTAAAGAAGACGTATTCTGTTTCGTAATAACCGGCTGTCTAATTAATAGTCTAATGTTTGGTTTCTTTACGTCAGAATTTCTCTTTTCCTGTGGATTACACTTGCGTTCTTTTTAAAGTTCAAACTGATAAGAAAAGATTCATTAGGTGAATGCAGGCTTCGATATTGAAGAAAGTTGTAGAGTTTTTGAGATTCCCTTGTAAAATCATAGAAATTAATGCAGCTTGATTAGAGAAATTGATAGAATACAAAGATAAAAAAATAGAGATTGAAATCATAATATCATATCAGCATTTATTTCTTTTAAATTATTTCACTATCACCAACATCAAAGTTCTAGACATGATCCTCAACGGCTCTTCACCTTTTAATATTCGTACATATTCTGATCAGTGATAATATTTTTCAATTTATAAAATGTATTAAAATCAGTTTTTTGTCAATTCCTTGAACATAATTTATTTTCTAATACTAATACAACTACTGTATTATGTAATGTGAATGAGTGAGTTGTAATTGTAAATTACTCTATGTTTTCTGCCCTGAATTTTACAATGCAGAAGACAGAATATCAAATTTTATTTGGTTTCTATAACAGTATATGAATGGAAGCGCCATTCTATGATCGACTCAATTTTATCGTAAAAACTTATGGACTAAAGAATGATGATCTTCATCTCTAACAAAACTGGTTTTGTTGATACATATACTCAATGTAAATACAATAACAATGTACAAGTAAAGATTTTCAATTCGAAATTTATTATCACACCAAACATAGTATTCTAAGCGTGGTGTTGTTTTATTTCTCATCCAATACTTAAAATTCGCAAAACATTATATCAAAACTAGACCACATTATTAAGTTCTGCGAAAACGAATTTATGATCCAATAAAATTCGGTTTTGCATTTCATGACGATGTATACGAAAGCACACGTCATAAAATAGAATTTCCTCGAGTTGGATCTCCATAAAACGTTCTATCAACCGACTCAACAGAACCAAGGATTCTGTCATTATTATTTAAGTGCCCGATAAAAATGCCATGCAAGTAAAATTATTCGCCATTAACAACAACAAGACTAACCGTGTTGGATCGATCTTAATCTTTTCAACAACAGAGGAGTTAACAAGTTGAAGCTACTTATCAACAGTTTTATCAATCATCAAGATGTTAGCGCTAATAATATGCGAAAACATGGTAGTTATAAGAATGTTGTCGGACATGTTAAAACAAAATTTGATGATGCCAATTTTTATTTAATAGATTAACGTTACACAACACACAACTATAAGTGCGATTCACGTCAAGAAGTCAGCATTGCTCAGATGGGAGTTTGCTATCCTTGTTCAGCACAAGGCAGTTGCTGATGTCCTATTCGCACTGTGCATAGTTGCCGCACTGTGCATTGTTGTCGCACACAGTCCCAACAAACACGTTTGGTGCAGTTTTCTCTTTCTATCTCAATGAAACTTGGCATCAATGCTCCTCATATACACAATGCTGACTTCTTGACGTGAATCGGGCTATATTTTCTCTGGTCTCATAAAATCTCTACAAAAAATAACTGCAATGCTCTGCAATTTAGCATCGCGAATTTGATGAATTGAGTTACACCTTACGATTCAAATACGATTTGTTCAAATAGTTTCTGAATGGAATAGAAAAGAAGCACAATGAAAATACTAGTTGAAAAATCGCCAAAACAGTTATTACTTCCAAGAATAATTATGATGCACATCACGCAACAAATCGAAGAGGTTGGAAGTTGTTCCTTAGAATTTCAAACAACAAACTATCAAGTTCTTCGAACTCTGAGCTAAGCAACTATCGTCAGCAACTATAGTGCGTTTTTCTAGAACCAGTTCCATCATCATGAACTTACTACCAACAGCTAGATACTCCGAATAAAAAAGACGCTGTAATCTTGCTCCATTCTGAGATTCTGTAACTGGAATACAAACTTTTGACCTTTAAAAAGAATTAAGCTTCAGAAATTACCTAGAAACCAAGTGAAAATAATCGTTTTTTAATAGCAATTGTCGAAAATCTAGTAGAGCCTGTTTTTTGATAATTTATAATCAGAGTAGTGTACAGACTACAGATACCACGGCCCATTTAATTTCAGATATTGTTCCACTTATTTCCACGCCATTTAATACGATTCAGTCACAATAACTGTAGCAATGCAGTCGGAGAATTAGATTTAGGAGGTAATAATGTTATCAACAGATTTGCAGCTCCAGTGATTTCGGTTTGCAGTTGAATGGTTGGGGTTTCCAGCTCAGTAGAAAGAGGTGACCCAAGGTCAAATTCATTCACGAATTTCTTCACATTCAATGAATAGTTCAATAACTCTTCGATAGCTGATTCGGAGAATTTACCTTGCTGATGAAATTCTGAGTTACAGTATTTCTAAGAAATAAGATTTATCGTAGTCTCAACAGCAGAAATAATAAATTAATGGGTGCCGAGAATTTAGAGTGGAATTATTATTCTGTATAAGTTACGAAGCTTTAAAATCTCATTAATTACACCTTTGAATTAGAGAATTCCTCAATCACATGATCTTAGTGCCACTCAAATGTCGTCCACTTTATGCAACGTATTTTCGCACCTTATGTTATGGTGTTTTTCAACATTGGTGATTTTCTGAGAATCATAATTTCCTAACAAAATCGTTTCCCTATTATACAGTTCCGTACATGTTAAAGAAGTACTACAACTCATGTAACCAGCAAGCAATGCTTAGCAATCTCAGCATAGTAATAATCGAAATAAAAGCATACTTCTTCAATCTGTCACATGTTTCTTATCAAATCACCGATAACCGATACGATAACTGTACGTGACCGTGATAACGCGTATCAAATCTTATCGGAACAGTTCATATCACCGATCGTGAATTGCACGGAAAGCATCAACCGGTGCACCCAATTTACGTGATCTATGATACAAAGTCTGACTCGTGATTCGATCACGAATTCCATCACATTATTCAACAAATAATAAAGTTATCTAATAAATATGAAAAGCTCCCCATACAAGCTTGAATATTATTCTCAACATTAACAATGCCGAACATGTTGCCATATTAAACTACATATATAACTAAAAATAAAGTTATCTAATAAAAGTGAAGAACTACACGTATGCGCTTCAATACATTCTTTACCTCAACAATACCTTACCTGTCGCCTTACTGCCCTAAATAGAGTAATATGCTACATAAAAAATATACAACTTATAATGAAGTCATCTAATAAAAATAAGAATGTACCCTCATGAGCTTCTCTATTCTTTAGTCTAACAATACCTGTCGCCTTAAATAAAACATGTAACATGGCGGTCTATTTTAAAAGTCAACTAGTGAATTTGATCAGGTTTTATATTGAAGATTCTGTAGATTATAATTATTATCTTAGGGAGATCATTATTCACTTCAAAATCATTATTCACTCTTTTTAATGGGATCGACTAGTCAACACTTCACGTTTTCTCAACTCACAAGAGCGTTCACTCACTCTCTATCTCTCTTCCTCTCTCACAATCTATCTCTCTCTCCCACCCACCCATAGGTGAAAGACTACTTCATTATTAGGGAGATAATTATTTTTCTTTTTCAATTACCAAATTCGTTTCGGTTATACATACAGTCTTGCAATCTCAATCTACTACTAATACTGGCTGGCAACCATCTATTTTCTCATTTTCTGTGCTCACTGTAAGCCTAATTTTCTTTTCACTTCCTTTTTTATGTTTATCATCATAGCCTGGATGAGTTATGTAAGCTGAAAGGGAAAAGGGAGATCTACTGATACAGGCCTAATAATTGTCAAACTCCAATTGGAATATCATGGATTTTTTAGAACTGTTTTCGAGAGAGTATAGTTTTTTGAGAGATATATTCGCATTCAACTTTTTTAAATTATAGTTTTAGAAAACAACAGATCCAGTAATGGAAAAGTGGAGAATAAAATAATAATTATAAGGGAAACTGTCCAACTTAGGCTATAAATAGTTCATTTAATTTATTTACACACAATTTCCAAAAACAATACAATAATACAACATAAAAATACAATAAAAAATAGGAAAAAGTGGTTAGGTGACCTCATTAGTAATCGTGTTGAGGCACCATAGTCGATCAATCTTTGATTGATCTATAATAGGAAGCAATATTTGAGTTTTGTTTTAAGGTTATAAATTATCCCTCAAATGGAGAAGACTGTGTACAGTGTAGATTTATAAAAAATTTTCTCAATCACTAAGAACAATTTTGAACGTCCTATCATTTCTTCACTAACCCTAATCGATTAATCATCTCCTCTCATTTCTATCGCTTTCAAGATATTTTTTCCAATAATCACCTTCAATATTCTTTCACCAACTTCTACTTCTTGCATCCTGTCTCTCTTGCATCTACCATTATTAAGATTATTGATATTTTGGCAATTTTCGGTTTGGAACTTTTATATTATCTTTCAAAATTTGTCTAATGTCTGTTTTCGGAGGGAAAATTGTTTTCGTTTAGAAAAATGTCATATAACCTATATTTTGACTGTTTTCATAAATTGGGAAAGGAACTGTTTTGGGCGTAAGCCTGTAGGACGGACCATCCATTAAGTATAGCAGGATTCTTTTAACTTGTCAGAAAACAGCTGATTTAACGTTAGTAAACGAGCGTACATCAATCAGCTGTTTTCTGACAATTTAAAAGAATCGTGCTATATGAATATTGTACATTGCTGAATAAATAAATTATTTGCCATACCTCACATAATATTAACCTACAAGCCCTACAATAACTAATAATCAATTATGTTTGAAATCTTTCTACAAACCTCGCAAGCACCACTGTCTCAAAACAAGAAACCGAACAAAATATTTCAAAAATTACCGAGACCAGAGTATTACCTATCAACCTCGCATGTGCGAATTTCCCAATTTGAAATCCGAAAACAGTTAGGTAACAATGTTTAAAGATGGCAATTGGACTTTTAATGACCGCAGCCGAGTGTCATGACAGCTAACGGTAGTAATGAAACATTCGCAGGTAATGGGATGTGCACTGCACATGCTAGCTTCTTCATGATAGTGGGACAGTACCTATACAAGTGAAAGTATAGCACTAGTACACACTATAAACCTTGCGAAATCCACATTCTCAACATCCTGCATACAAACTGGTATGAGTTAGAAGATAACTATAGTTAACTATAAAATAGCATTGACTATACCTGTAGTTTACTATGAAGTAGAATATACTATACCTATAGTTACCAATCCAAAATATCACTGACTATACCTGTAGTGAGCTATGGAATAACATTGACTACTATACAATCATAGTAATCTAGCCCTCATTATGAAAGTTTACACAGAACTCTCCCACTCAATATAATTGTTTCACTTTTCTCTCCACTGTGCTAGTTCTGTTCTCTTCTCTCTCTTCTACTGTCTTCGTCACACTTCACATGCCTGCATCTTAATTGAAGGCAACACAGGGGGAAATTCCTAATGTCTCAATCCCGATCCAGCACCTCTCATTGAAAGTCTAGTCTGGTTTAATAAATGAAGGTTGCAATGTAAATGCACGATTTCGTTCACCTTACTGAGCTAGATGGTGAACGGTTAATTGGAGAAATGGTACACGAGTTGTGTTATTATAGTTCAAATAATAATGTTGATAAAATGAAATATCTCGTTTACATTTCTATTGAGAATAAACTATTGATGGAATTGCAAGATAAATTTTACAATTAGATTAATCATAGAGACTCAAATTAGGCCCCTAACGATAAACACCTTCGTAGCTTCTACAGTATTATAGCTACTTACATGTACAGTATATCTATGTTTAAATACCTTCATAGTTTCTACAGCATTATAGCAGAGTCTACATGCACGTACAGTATATCTATATTCAATTACGAGTTAACAGTTCCCGATGACAAAACCAAACGTTACAAAACAACAGTAAAAACAATACAACAAAACTAGCAATTTGAAAAAGATGGTGCTAGCAAAAACACAGCCACATCATTAGGAGTCATTAGATGAGACGTCCGTTTTATTTGCCTACTATGGCATGAATCGTGGCTATTAAAGGAATCACTGTATATGCCCCTACGGCACTGATGCGCTAAAAGGTCAAGCTTCCTAGTAATAATAATGTCATTACATAAGGTATGATGAGTTTTTTTTTCATAGATTGCATCGCGAAAATGAAATAAAAATTATACACGCCAAATCCAAACCACTTTCACCATGAGTCCGTGAGAATTGTACCTGTAAGATTGAACCTGGTCTGGTCAGCCTCCTAAAAGGATAGATAATAGCCTAAGAAGTAACCCAACAATGACCTCTGTACACCCACTTACCTTATAGGAGTCCAGACCGCCTTTATAATTCGAAATTTATTACAGAATTAACAACCTACCATTCAAAGACGAGAAAATTCACGTAACAATATTCATACGCACATGACTACCACTCTCAAAGAATATTCTTCGTCACGAACTGGTATGTATTTTACAAGTGTTCGAATTATTTATTACGTGGGTGCAAATTGTAGCTTGGAGCAAAACAGCGAAACTTGAATTGTATATGGAGTGTTTATTGGCTCATTATATCAATACGAACGCGTAATTATCTGCACAATGGTTAAGATACGAACTGATAAGCTAGTACAGTATAATAGTGGTGTTGAATTATTCAATGGTATTTCAACTTGAACGTGTTGAGGTGTTTTTCATGGATGAATAAGTTTGAATTAATTTTCAAATTAGATTTCCAATAATACAGGTTTCTCAGCCTAGCAAACGTTATCGTAAACATTAAAGTAGAAATTGTAAGGCATCTCTATGAAGGTTGATGTATACATGATTTGAAGCTAAACATTTGGATGATAAAGATGAATGTATTTTTTCAGCCTAGCAAACGTTATCGTAAAACATTAGAGCACAAATTACTAGACATCTTTGAGAAGGTTGTCATCTACTTATACATGATTTGATGCTAACCGTGTGGATGATAATGAAGAATAGATGAACATATTTAGATGGAATCCGAACCAACTGTGAGTCATAAAGAAGTACATAGAATTGAATTGAAGAAAAGATTAAACTAGAGTATTAGAGCTATGCGTTCACCTTTGACAGTCTCAAAAGGGGAAGTGGAAGTACTAAAACAAGTATAGAACATTTGGAACTATGAATTATTGTTGTGCAACGATTTTTGCAAGAACATTGATGAGAATTGCCTAGCATGTAAACTGGTTCATAGTTGGGAGTTGAAAGAGCTGTGGAAGCATAGGTTTCAGGGGCAATATTATAAGTCAAATGGAAGAAGTATATTATGGAATATATATTAAGGACAATATTATGGAATGGGAGAATGGTTATCCTTCAATGAAAATAAGGAAGAAACTATAAAAGAAGGTGGAATATATAGATTGATGGGTAGGTCTGATTAAGTGAAAAGGAAGATTAAAGATTCAGTGAGAACTGAGCAATACAAAGGAGGGAGTGAGTAAAAAGATGTTGAATATTTCAAAAATGAGAGAGAAAGTAGAGAGAAAGAGTGAAGAGTCAAAGAATGAGAACTCGACTTGAACTACATACAGTTTACTCCATTCAAGTAATAAGTACACGGTCCAATAGTTTCATTCTCCTGGTCATCCACCTCTCCATCAGAAATAGATCTCAATTTTCTTCTTCTTTTACTCCTCCTCCTTTTCTTTTCTCCGCTCCTTTTGTTCCTTCTTCTTATTCTCTCAATATCAGATATAGATCTCAATTTTCTTCTTCTATTTCTTCTTTTCTCCTCTTTCACCTTCTTCTTGTTCTCCTACTTTTCCTTCCACTATGTTATGTGATACCACTGCACAATTTTCACCTTATCAGAATCACGCCAGTCAATTTTCATCCAGTAGAAACCGCGTAGAAAAATAATGAGGAAAATTCAATTATTTATCGATATCTTGTTCAAGTGAACTCCAGCAATGATAAGCGACAGATCTCATTCAATTCTTATTCAGTTGTCATTCTTATTTTTATAGATAGATAGTTACTGGATCACCATACATCCTGAACAATTTCCAACGTCAAATGACAAAATCTCTAAAATTATATTTAAAAATTATTTCCAAAACTAATTAAACAACTAAATTAATTCTCTGAATAAATATCTTATATTTTCATTATTGATATTATGAAATAATACAATCAGATAAATGCAATTACTGGAAATAAATATGAATTCTCTCTGTGTAGTAGTGAAGGTGATGTTGTGGTAGTTATCCATACTGAATAAGAAGACTTGATGTTGTCAAAACCACATATTTAATAAAACAACGAGATACTGCAGTTTCGGTTGTTACACCATTATCAATCTCTGGTAACTAAAACTATACTCGTGACCGAGCGTTGTGATTGGCAGTTGAATGGCCTAACAATGTGAACGACTGCCATTGGCCTAGATAAGCTCCTCCCACAATGGGCGGTTTCTACACAGCCATTGCTGTGATGATCGGCTGAGCACTATAGCCAACGAGACTGAAAACAAGTTATTCTTAGGCTAGGCGTACACCGGTTAGTCAAGACAAGACAAGACAAGATTAGTCACAGTAATGTACATAGTTGCTTATGAAGCAACACACACTGATGCAGTGACTAATCTTGTCTTGTCTTGACTAACCGGTGTACGCCTAGTCTTATTCTACGTCCGTTATTTGATATCTTCAGAGATCAGAGATATGATTATTAATATAATAATTTCTGGAACAAATTCAATTCCACTCATTTAAATCAAGCATACTGCGAAATAACTGAAGTTACGATCCTTTGTGAAGCAGGTTTGAATTACATGTTAATTAACAAATTTTCTATTCTTTTATAGAAAGACTATAAAGAAAACTTTTACAATACAGAACAGTTAATCAGTTTCGATAAATAAATTTTCAGAAAACTGTTGCAGAAAATTTTTTATTAAATAAATAAATAACTAAAAAATTTTCACTGATATTTTCCAAATGTTTCATTGACGAAATTCCTTTCAATATTTTTGATGAACCATCACAAATCAGTATCTCCACTATATTGACTATAGTGATTTAATAATAATTTGTGATGATTATTATAATCAGCAAATATCTTAACCAAATCCTTTTTTAAGCAGCCAATTAATCTTTAAAGCTCCCAACTCCATCTTAAGGTGGGTTTTCGTTACTGCGACCGAGTGTCGCAGCGAAGCCCGACCCAGATGCAATTGATGAAAAATCCCGAGTATTTATAGTGGGGATTTTTCATCAATTGCATCTCAAAAACTCCACTAGTACAAAACACCGCCACACTCTTTCCAAGACGCTTTCAAATTGGGACGGACGGCTACTAAAAAGCATCCAGCCAACTTACAAAGTAGCGCCTTCAAGTGCTATCACAATGAAAAAGTGTTGTGTCAAGAGTGGAATGCATTATTGCGATTTGCAAGTCGTGCTCAGCCCCGCCCTGTTCAAAAGATTAACTATTCGACAGAATTATTGAGAGCCTTGAGACCTCCAGACAGCCGCAACAGAAGGTAAATGCTGTATTGAAACAGCCAACTGGTGTCAGTAAATCTTGATATTGTGCTTGTTGTAGACCCAATAGGAATGTGCTAGACAGCTCTAGCCAAAGTACCTACAACACCTTCTATCCTCTCAACAAAAACAACTTGAATACTATTTCTCAACACACGCATATTGAAAAGAGCTCGAATTTACAAGCTCCTCTGCTCATAACTCTGTTCAAGCTTGTAAATTTGGGTTCTTTTCAATTATGTATGTTCGAGAATCAGTGCGATAGTTACTTCTTTTTATTGGGCCATTTCAATATTTCATGCATATGTTTGTAGACCCCATTATATTTCATTCGTTAACAAGACAATTGAGTTTTTTCACTATGCGTAGTTTAAAAATGGTGTTATTCACTTATTTATTATTGAATTATTTCAAAATTTCAAGCATATGTTTGTTTACCGTACTATCATTCATTATGTTGCAGAGACAATGGTTTCGTGTACAATAATGCTATGTCTTCGGACCTTGTTATGTATTTTACCAATGGATTTGAGTATCTGATTCTTAATTTATTAAAGGTCTGTTGAAATCTGACTATGAAAAAAGTGATTTTACCAGACACACTGATTTTATTTCGATAGTTGAAAAAATAATTGGATCTCAAAAAAAGGATCGACATCTATCGATAAAAAGGATGATTATATTTCTATTCTACAGTAGCCTATAATATTGTTCAGTAAGTGGAAAATGAATTAAACATTTTTATAAATGACTACTAGATGAGAGATAGCTATTTGCAGTGACACAACTCAATCAATTTACTTTATAGTGAATAAAGAATGTATTTTTGAATGTTGATATATTTTTCAATAAAACGAAGCTCATAAATGCATGTTGTATGTATAAATATGAATTGAATAATAATTATACTATTCTGTTTCATCAGAATGATCTCATTCTTACTATGTTGCAGTAAACATAGGTCATTTTTCAGCTCACAAAAAATTTATTTGAAAAGAAAAAATTAAATCCAATTAACTTAGTTCTAACAAACTTTCCAGTAATTTACTACAACTGTATTTTTCTTGATTCTCCTGCGAAGCCTCCAGGCACTAGACAACTAGACTAGGCAATAGTTTCTAGACAAGACCTCAAATACTACATGAAGTTATCATTACAGATGAGAGCGCGATTGTGCGAAAACTTTCACCAGTAATTCTCAGCCGAAAGAGGGAGAAAGAGCCACGAGAGAGAGAGAGAACGAATAAAAAGAGAAGTGCATGGGAACAAAATTCACAATCTGCTCCACTTGAATTCCTGGAGTGGCTCTGATTTTCATCAAATTATAACAGATTCGATCAAGATCTCAATTTAATATTTCATCTCTACACTACATAGATACAACATTATCACACAGTATACATAGTCATTTTCATATTTATATCTCTGTCACTATGACTGTATAATTCTACACTACATAGTTACCTTCACATATCTGTCACTACGACATAAGTATATTTCCAAACTACATAGTCATCTTTATTATATTCATATATTTGTCGTTAAGATAGTACATCCATATTCCTATACTACTAACACATATTTACTAGTAATCTTTACCTTACTTGTTAAAACAAGTCTCGCGACAGAAAAGTGCTCAGGCTGTCTTCCGAGTGGACACCGATTCTATGTCAGAACGCTCATTGATTATCTCTTTTGCCGAAGTAAAACATATTTCTACGACTCATTGCGTGAATTGTTTCTGAATAATTTAATAAATTCAAATCAACACCTGAATAAGAAATATTGTAGAATTTTTTCCATTATAGGTGAAAGAATGAAAACAATGTTGTCTATATTATGATTATTTAAAACATATGCTCATGGCATCATATGATGTTGAGTGTTTGGCAACTCAACACTGAGAATGATGCCATATTATCGAAACTTGAGTATATATTTTAAATATATTCATTGTGGAATAACTGTTGTTTAGTATGGAGTGTGAATCAGGAGAAAAGTGAAAAATTTACCGCTTTAATTGAAAAAAACTAAACACGGAAGACTTTATTTATGTGCAGAAACATAATTCAATATGGGATTCTGAAATTTGTATTAATTTTCCTTTTGGAATAGGATGGAGAGAAAACAAAAATGTCTATTGCAAGGCAGGAGATTGGCGCCAGTCATCCGGTTGTTGACAATTAAATTGTTTACATTTTGCTGTTTTATTGACAGATTGCCTTGACAGATTGATGATTCTAGATGTTTACATAGTAGATAGTAGCTTCCAGACCTTTCAAGATGAATATTAATTAATCTCTTGGAGACTATAATAATTATTTAAGACTGGTGTGTGTGGTTTTTGTTGATAAATAGAGCCATTGACTTAATGTAAGTTTCTTACAATTCATTTCATACACTTGATACCATTTAATTAGTTTAGAAAAAATATTACATGTGATATGTAGTAGAATAGAATAGAATAGAACTTTATTTACACATGTGGTATGTAGTATAAAATATCATATGATATGTATTATATGATATGTGTATGAAAGAAATCTATAATATCAAAATGTGTTGCACAGGAAGAGCGAGAAAGAGTAGTAGCGACTAGGTGTCCTTCCCTATTAGGACACTTTGTCCGGCATTTTCGCTTTATTAACTAACGCTTATTACTTATAACCTTACGCTTATTACTGTATATTACTATACTACCAACATAAATATATACTGGTAATCTTTACCTTGCTTGTAATCCTATTACCTATAGCACTGAACACAGAAGTGTTCTGTATTCAGTGCCTATAGTAATCTTCATTATATTCGCAGACTTTCTCATACAATTTCGTTCTACAGTGGGTGAAAATACTAGTCGATAATCGATATAGAAAGAGAATACTCCATTACATCTCACTTCTTTCTCTCTGTGTGACGATCAATGTCTACAGGCCTGATTCCCTGTTATCATGTGCCAACGATTTTCAATCTTATCGATTTTCAATATTATCGAACTATATTATTAGAGAGTGTTATAGCACTATAATGCACAATCACAAATAATTCCAGTGCGATTGTTATCTGTCAATCGTGATTTAGAAAGCTTCCGACTCGGCGCGCAGATTGTTATTGAAGAAAGCAGAGGATTGATTCCTATTCCCACTGATTGTTTATAGAAAGAAAATAGTGGAAATACAATTGAAATGTAGCGTTTCCGGTGAAAGAACATCGTGAGATGCGATTACTATTATTATGAACTGTAGTATTGGAATAATAGTAATGGCAATGTTTATCTCACTAGATAAACTATTTGAAAAAATCGAAAAACGTTGGTGTTGTGTAGTGGAAACCAGAGAGAATAGAAGTATAATGTTTTCTTTCTGTTAAAGTAACGACTTGTATTTCACTGTAAATAATTAATGCTATTACAACTCAACTTAATTACAACTTAACTTACATTATTGGACACAATTGGAATGCATTTCACTCCTGATGAGGAGCTTCATGAATTAATTACTGTATTTACAGTGAAATACAAGTCGTTACAGAATTTTTTACAAGTGTATTTCGTCATGGAAAACATTGTTTTTTCTATACTCTTCTGGTGGAGACATTTCAGATTCCAATGATTAATAACCAATAGTTATTCCGTTTTTTGTACCATACACGTATGAAGAGATTTAAAAATTCGGAAGTTTTTGGAGTTATTGTATAGCCTAGGCCTAGAGTAGAATAGAATACAAGCACCTGGTCAATTTTTAAAACAATGTAAGTCGACATGAAGTGTCAAATAAGAAGCAGAGACTTAGAACTGATTTGTCTAAATTCGGAATTAAAGCAATCAAAGTAGCCTACCTTATACATAGTACCTTGCTCTGTATTTTGGAAATATACTTTCATAAACTAATAGAAAAATAATAAAACCTTCCAGTTTACGAATTAAGAATCCAACATTCAATTATTAATAAATAAACATTATTTATTCCCTCTTCACCAAATAAGTTACAGCTTAAATAGAAGATCTTCTTCTATATTCTCTGCTCTTCACTGATTAAAATTTTAATGTTAAGTACAACTTTGAAATTAAGTTTTTACTTGAACAAAAAACAAATTACTGCTGTGTGACAATGGTTTGTTGCATTATCAGACCAGCATACAGTACTGTGTTTAGTATTAATGGAGAAGAAACATAAGAAATACGAAAACTTTAATGATATTAATATTCATTAAATAAATGTAAGGGAGAAGATTAAAGATTCATCCACTTTTCATAAGAATTACCCTATCAATACAAATTAATTAGATCAATTTATGGCGCAAATACAATGCTGTACGGTACTCAAACAGCGAGCAAATCATTATTATTTATTTTAAAATGTGTTATTTTATTCTGAACCTACTTTATTTTAAAGCGTAGTCGATTTCTACAAGAGAAAATTCGCAAAATAACAACTATGTAATAACCCTGTTTACTACCGACAATCACTGGTCTGAAAATGAACGACACTATAAAAATTGATACTCCCAAACAATAATGACAATTGTTGCTTGTTTGAAAAACAATTTCTCCCAGTTGAAAGTGAGAACGCTCGACGTTTTCCACAAATTAACGTTGAAAAATAATTGAAAAAGGTGAGTTTAACTGCTGCAATTGGACAATTTTCTTCGGTTGTAACTTTCAACGGATGAAATGATCGGATAAATATCATTTAAATGGAGAAGGTACAAATAAAACATAATTACCGGAAATAAGAGGTGTACTTTCTTCGCAAATATTTCCTAGTAATTTCAGACGGATTGATCGTAGTTGGTCGATCAAATTGTTCATATCGATTTAATGTTAAGCTTCTATCGATCTAAAGCCCGGTCTACACGCAACGATAAGTTTGTCAAACTTTTTAGGATTATTTTAAATTTTCATAAAACAGCTGATTTAACGTTAGCAAATAAGCGTACATCAATCAGCTGTTTTCTGACAAGTTAAATGGATCCTGCTAAATAGCAGGATTATTTTAAATTGTTAGAAAACAGCTGATTGTTGTAAGCTTGTTTACTCACGTTGAATCAGCTGTTTTATGACAATTTATAATAATCTTAAAAAGTTTGACAAACTTATCGTTGCGTCTAGACCGGGCTTAATCGATTTCAAACATGAAACTGATCAAAATTTAATGACTATAGTCCGATTCACGTCAAGAAGTCAGCATTGTTTATATGAGGAGCATTGATGCCAAGTTTCATTGGGAGAGAAAGAGAAAACGGCACCAAACGTGTTTTGTTGGGACAGTGTGCGACAACAATGCACAGTGCGAATAGGATAGAGACATCAGTAACTGCCTTGTGCTGAACAAGGATAGCAAACTCCCATCTAAGCAATGCTGACTTCTTGACGTGAATCGTACTATAGCTAGATTCTCATAAACTTTTAGCTTATGGCTAGGCCTACTACAGAACTCTACAGATTTACTGTGGATTGAAGTTAGCTGGTCTTATCGAACATTTATCTATCAAAAACTATATTCCATCATCAAAACACGTGGAAGCCCGGAATATAGCGGCAATATAGGAATAGAAGCACTATAGCGGCTCCTTCTATGTACCGTGGCGTGGGGTGAAGTATGTGAATGACTGCATAACCAGTACTGCACATAACATAATAGGTCCTTATCCTCATCTTCGTCTTGAAACACTCATCTCGTAATCAGCATAACTCATAACCGATTTGAAAATGAGAATGAATCCAATTTTCTACCCAGTTTAGGAGTAGCGACGATCATATAATACCCAATTTACCTCAACTAGTATTCCAGTACAAGAAACTGATGAACTCACGACCTAAAGTGATCTATATATGGCTTCTTGGATTCCTCAGCAATCACGTTGTCTTCATCTATTACGAACCATGTTATCATTTTTGTAGCAGTTATTGAAGTTGCGTAAGGCTAGGCGTACACCGGTTAGTCAAGACAAGACGAGATTAGTCACAGTACTTCACATAGTTGTTTACGAACTATGTAAATTACTGGAAAGTTTGTTAGAACTAAGTTTATTGGATTCAAAATTTCAATATTTTCTTGTACCTTTCGTGTTCTTGTGTTGTGCTTGTGGTTTATGAACTTTTGGACTTTTATGTATCGAAAGAAATGCCAAAATTCTAAATCACTCTGAAAAGTGGATAACACTACAAACCCAAGTGGAGTTAGGTTATCACGAGGTGGAACTTGGGTCCCCCATAAACAAAAGCCATACCGGTACGCTAAATAAATATATTGGATTTAATTTTTTCTTTTTTCAACTGAAAAATGACTGCAACATAGTGAGGATGAGATCATTCTGATGAAACAGAATTATTAGTAATTTCATATTTATTCATACAACACGCATTTATGAGCTTCGTTTCATTGAAAAATACAGCTGATACTGTCTTCTTTATTCACACCGGTTAGTCAAGACAAGACAAGACGACATTAGTCACGTTTAGTCACAGTACATCACATAGTTGCTTATGAATCAACACACACCGATTAGTCATTGCATCAGTGTGTGCTGCTTCATAAATTATATGTAATAAACTAAACTAATCTTGTCTTGACTAACCAGTGTAGCCTTAGTCAAGACAAGATTAGTCACGGTAATTCAACAGCATGAAGCACACACCGATGCAATGACTAATCGGTGTGTGTTGCTTCATAAGCAACTACGTGAAGTACTGTGACTAAACGTGACTAATCTTGTCTTGTCTTGACTAACCGGTGTACGCCTAGCCTAACAGAGATCTGTGGTGTGGAAAAGCTGGGAAAATTTTTGGAGAAAAAGTGGAAAATTTCTTGGAATAAAGGTGGAGAAACATGGGCATTGTATGGTAGAAAGAAGCGGTTCCATTGGTTGAGTCTCCAATTATATCGCCGCCATTTTGGAATCTTTTTTCGCATCTATTTCGCAACCTGATCTTCGAACTATAGCGGCTGTAGATAGATAGATTTACCTATTTAGTCGTAACAGTAACGATAATAGATAAGTAGTAGTTTCCCGCTCAGCTTCTACGCTCGTTGGCTGTTATTCAATGGATCTCGTTTCCTATTTGGCTGGCTCGCGATCCAGAAATCGATTAGGTTATTGATCGAGTTCGAGAGTCGATACTGTTCTGATCGATAGATACTTTTATTCTCTTCAGAAACAATTCGAAACTGAATTGGATTGTGATGGATTCTATACTATATTGCAACAATTTGGGATAAAAACGAATGAAATAAGAGAGTGAAAGAGTAATGAGATTTTTTCGTTTGCTATGCATAGGTTGGCTACTATTTCATGTACTGTACTTGAATGATTTGGATTGTGATGGTTCAAAATATTCCATTATGAAATTGCAACAATTTGAGACAAAAAAGTAATAAAATAATGAATTGAGAAGTGTACCGTTTTACCACAGAGAACAGACTTAGTAAGAACTTACAGAACTTACTAGAAAGTATTGCTTCTCTGTGGTATTACTTTGAGATTTTTTCATTTGCTCTTAAATATTAGGCTATTCCATGTACTTACGATATATTGTATTCTTTGAGAAAAATAATATCATAGAGAAGCGATACTAATCTGTTCTCTGTGATAATATTCACTCTATATTAATCAAAAATCAAAGTTAGTTCCCTGAAAATTGCTTCATGTTCATCTATTATGCTACTATCATTATAAGGCTAGGCGTACACCGGTTAGTCAAGACGAGATTAGTCAAGTTTAAACACAATAATTCACATAGTTGCTTAGCACCAATGCATAATCAGTGTGTGTCTTCCTAACAAATCTAAGAAAATGACGGTACGCATGGAAAAATCCCTTTCGAGCTATGTAAAATGACGTCATTTTACAGAGGTTACATTCAATTGGATTTTCGTGCAACTGGCCGGATGACTTTCAACTGCAGTCGAAACATGACAACTGAATAAATCGGTTTGAAATTTGAAAAGTCAGTGTTATTTATTTATTTAAAGTGTTAAAAGTAAGTGTCTTCAAGATGTTGTAATATCTAAACATAATGAAAACACTAACATATTGTTAAATATCACAAATGTACTAATTTAGAGATAATTTTGTGATATTTGACAATATATTAGTGTTTCTTTCATTATCAATTCATGGATAGAAGGCTATATACAAGTAAAATTTACTTATATAAAGTTTCGTTTACACTTAGATGAATATGAGACGACTGTTTAAATCCAAAGATTTTACTCAAAATATCACACAATCTGCGTGATTTTCACCAATTCCTGATTGATTTAGTACAATTTTTTTCCTATCTCTAACTTGTGTAAGATGTTTATTTCACAAACTAGTATCTCACACAAGTATTATTGTACAATTAGTACAATTGCATAGTGTCATCGTACCTTTTCACAAATGAATTAACAGCAAAAATAAAATTGTACACCTACAATTGTACATATTTTAATTATTATTCCTAAAATCTATTATATCTCATTCAATAATCGGAAGCTATTTAAATATTTTCATCATCGTCAAATTGATAACGTATTCTCTATTGTGTATTATTAAAAGTAAATTGTAAGTTTTTCTTCTTATTTTGTCGGAATAAAATAATTCCTTCCAATAGAATTAGTCAATTCAATCAGCATTGTTGTCATAACATACTTTCGTGTAGCGTATTTTCATGAAAAGTAAATTTTACATTTTTATTCTTCCAAAAGGTACTTCAATTCCGACAACGTTCCTTCTCCTTACTAGCTGCCTACAAGGATTCACATCCTCCTCCAAACACAATAAAACCAACGCAAACTGCACCGCTACCAAACTCTCCGCGGAATCTTCCTCGCTTCAGAAAGGATACAGGCATTCGCCAGGCTCCGCGTTTTTGCCATAGAGAAGAGATCCAACAACACGGAAAGAACCTACAATTTATACAATTTTTTCCCAGGAAAATCCTTGGATTTCCTTTGTGTATTTGTGTTTTAGGCCAGCTGTGTTCTTTCCCACAAACGCGGTGTTTGTGTGAAGGTGAGAATCGCGACCCGGAACGAGGCTATATTTTTACACCATACAGTTATTACTGTATACATCTCTATACTACACTACACCACAGAAAAGGAGAGAAAACTCTGAATTATCTCTAACTATACATAACTACTGAATGCCTACACTGAGAGCCTCCGTCTATTTTCAGCCTTGGAGATGTTGTCGAAGATTCCTGCAATTAAAGAAATCCTCCATTTTTGCCTATTCTTCTGTTTGAAATTCTCACTTTTCCTTCATTCTTCTGCCTAAAACACTCTCACGTATTTTTTATTCTGTTGGGATTTGGAATGTGTGTCGAACATCAATAACATGTAATTACAGTGGTCGTGGTTGCGATTGATGATGAGATTCAATTGACAATCATCGTCAAATTCACAAACCAATTTTGATGTTGTGGTGCCTCAATTGGAGATAAGATTTTTGAGTACCTTGAGAATTTAGAAATAATCCTTGATTGAATAATATAGAATTTTTAGTAATAATAAATTAATGTAAGAATAATATTCAAGTTGAATGAAAATAAGAAAAGATAAACGTTTTACTCCCGAACAGGCTTTTCTTCAGAATGACTACTTCCTCAATAAATTTTACTATGTATTTTGTCCATTTTTTTTTTTATCCAACTCAATTCGAGCTCAATTATTACACACAAATATACAAACATTCTCTTCATAAGTATAGATTGGTGGTGGTATCCGAGAATGAAAAAATATTCATAACATTTTAATATTATAATATTTTCACAGCATAATATCATAACCCACTTACCTATCACGTGGGTAGGCCACATCTGGCGAATTACTGGTGAGTCCACTTCTTTGTTGAAGTTCCTCAAGCTTCCAATTTCAATTAAAAACTCTCAGAGAAATTGTGACAAATTTATGAAATGTTCAGTTATTCTTTCATAATTGAAAAAATTAAATAGGTACTGTGAAATATTCTGATGTTTCTTAAACTTCCAATTTAAATTAAAAACTCTCAGAAAAAAATGGTTCTATTGGAGAATTTATGAGATGTTCAATACATAGTGGCGAAGCGTGGTATACTTATTTGGTCATCGCCGGGTATATAGGGTTCCTATAGGAAATATACCCGGCGATGACCAAATAAGTATACCACGCTTCGCCACGGTCAATACAATAATTATTCTATCATTATTCAAGAAATAAAATAGGTACTGTGAAATATTCTGAAGTTTCTCAAACCTGCAATTTAAATTGAAAACTTTCAGATAAAAAATAGTTCTACTGACGAATTAATGAAATGTTCAAGACAATATTATTCAAAAAATAAAATAGATACGTGAAATAAATTCCAATTTTTTTACTTCCTAAAACGGATAGCAACTAAAATAGTTCTGATATCAGGTAACAACGTAAGAAGGCAGCTAAAACTTCAATCCTACTTTACATTTCAAAGTCCTTTAGTTTCTCAGGAAGCTGGTATACGAAAATTATCTCCAAGGTCCCTGTTTTACTAGCATTTATAAATAATGCAACATGAAGTAATATTGTTTCACTTCTAGGTGTTCGCCTAGTAAACAAAGACAGATGAACCTGAATAAAAGAAGATGAAGAGAGAAGAAGCACAGAAGGATAAAGAACTGCTAAGTTATTTTTTTCAAGAACTGAATCCCGTGCTTGGTTCAATTCGCATCGTTAAGAAGTCTTAAGCCTATTGTGCATTGTTATAGAAGTCTCACTGTATGCCTTGTGAAATGGATTCCCAAGGATAGGAAGGATTAACAGAGGCCAACAACAACAAATGAAGATACCGCACAGAATAGGTTTACATGTTAAGTTAGAAAAGAGAATAATACGATTATTGAATGTGGAACTAGTATGGAAATCATTGTAACGTTTGTTTGGCCTTATTGTTGTTGAAATTCATAAGGAAATTTAAATTAGAATTTCCTATTGAAGATTCTTGTAGTTTATGAAGGTGGAGTACCATTTTCTCGACCTGTATTCGGTCATTTGTACGACCAACTCAATTAGCTGATTTCGATTGAAGATTCTTGTAGTTCATGAAGGTGGAGTACCATTTTCCCGACCTGTATTTGGTCATATGTACGACCAATTCAATTAGCTGATTTCGATTGAAGATTCTTGTACAGCAGGATTCAATTAACATGTCATAACTCAGCTGATCCAGTAATAATTAAACCAGTGATTTCGACACAATAATCAAAAGGCTTGAAAATCTTAAGACCTTTAAAGTCTTTAAAAGACCTAGAAGAAGTTTCTTAGAATAACTTTTAAAGACCTTTTCAATAATCTGCAGATTCAGCATTTGTAGGTTCGGTCATTGTGACCAACTCGTCGATAGCTGACTTCGATTAATTGCATCCTGCTATAGTTCATGAAGGTGGAGTACCATTTTCCCGACCTGTATTTGGTCATATGTACGACCAATTCAATTAGCTGATTGGAAAATGCATGATAGTTTAAATTCATGAACTATCTTCAATCTCATTCAATTCTATTGATTTATTCAATTGAAATGATGAATATTTGATTATAATTTACAACTATTATTTGTCAATTCAGATTTTGCATCCGTTATTTCTAGGTCAAATTCAAGTTTTCCTATGGTGGGATGGAAATGATAATTATTATCATCCCTTATGAACAAGTGTCGAATACAATATTGAACCTGTATATACACAGGCGGTGTAATATTAGAACAATGAACGACAGTTTCATAACATTAAAGTTAGACTAGGTGTACACCGGTTATTCAAGACCAGACAAGACGAGATTAGTCACGTTTAGTCACAGTACTTCACATAGTTGCTTATGAAGCAACACACACCGATTAGTCATTGCATCGGTGTGTGCTGCTTCATAAGCAGCCATGTGAATTATTGTGACTAAACGTGACTAATGTCGTCTTGTCTTGACTAACCGGTGTACGCCTAGCCTTATGTTTTACTTGACACGATTCAAAAACAAAATATCTAGACTTTGAAGTTTGAAAACTGGCTGTTTTAAAATAGTAATCAATATTCAAATCATAGACGAAAAAGAAAATAAATGCTCGACGGAAATTATGAGTTATAAAATGATTGAAAAATACTGATGATTGATAACTATATCAATATAATTATCAAGATTATTATATTGATAATTATTCATGTATTTATCAGTTCAAAATATTGAGTTTGTAAAATTATCCATGTTAATTCATCGATTAAAAGTTTAGTGTTTAGTGAATTCAAGAGTTCATGTACTCCAAATATTCCGTTCCACATGCCAACACTAGAAAATATTTTCACTCACAAAAAATACGGTTAACTAGTAGGTTTAGTACTTCAGTACCATTACTAGATTACAAAGTACTCCTACTAATAAATTCAATCAATTTTGAGTGAAACAATAATATCGATATCAAAAAAGCTTTCAAGACAGCGAAACTTGCTTTCAGGAAGCTAACAAATGCTTATAAGATTGTCAATAGCGGAAAATATCACAGATTTTGAATTGGTGTGATGAGAATTATCCAATTTCTCGAAACATTAATTATTAACAAACACCAAGCAAGATTCTTCTTTCAATGCTCGAATGAATGTTTACGTTCTTCTACAAAACAATTGGGCCGTAACAAATGAATCATTGTGGAAAGCTTTCTGTTTTCGGCATATTGAACCACTTAAGAGCTAATTATGTAATTTACGCTTTTCGTGAAGCTCTATAGTAGTAAACCTCTCGAGTTATTTTTGTTTGATACTTGAAGAACGAGGAACGTGTTGAAATAATAGTAGATATTTTTTGAGTTTTCCTGCAAATTTTCATGATAAGATAATATTTTCATTTGATACTTTACTTGACGTCTGAGTTACTACGCGTATTGAAATAATGAACTAATGACGTTATTTGTAATCGAATTTAAAACTTGAGAGCTCTAGAATAAAATTGGAATTATTAGTTGAATATTAATCTCTCCTTTCAACATGAATATAAGGCTAGGCGTACACCGGTTAGTCAAGACAAGACAAGACAAGACGAGATTAGTCACGTTTAGTCACAGTACTACACGTTGTATGAGCAACACCGATTAGTCATTTGTAAGGCTAGCAATATGATTACTGTGACTAATCGTCTTCTTGACTAACCGGTATACTAGCATTTCATGAAAGAAAATTCTTGAAAACTAGAAAATAGAATTAGATTTGTATAGGAGGTATATTTGAGTTTCTTAGGAAAAAGAATATAAGACAAGACAATGAATTTGAAAGGAAAAGAGGTAAAAAAATTAATAAGGAGACGAAACATTGTGAGAAAATTGTGAGAAGAACGACAAGGAGAGGGAGAATAAACAAGAAGGAAGGAATACAAGTATTTCCTACTTGAAATGAGAACGGAAGAAGGTAGTCGTAGAAGAAATGAAAAGAATATGAAGAGATGCGAAGGTAGATAGAAGATAGAAGGGAAAAAATTCAACAAGACAGAAAATCGCGGCAAAAGGAAAGTCAACAGAAGAAAGAAATAGACAAAGGAAGGAAGAAAAGAGAAAGAATAATTAATAGTAGAAGTAGAAGATAAGCAAGAATTGAACCTGATGGAGAAACATGTATATTAAACCCGCAAAAGAATAGTAAACAGAAGAAAGAAATAGACAACGGAAGGGAGAAAAGAGAAGTGGAAAAAGAATAAATAGAAGAAGAGGAAGAAGAAAAAGAATATTAATGAATAAAAATTGAACCTTATGGAAATCATGAAAGACATGCATAAAAACCGCGCGAGAAAAGGAAGGAGAGAATCCAACTCAACGACCACATAGTAACAAATTTGTAGTCTTTTGCTGAAAAATACTTCATTCATTTAGTAAAGATTTTATTAGTTAACTGAAACTGATTTCAAAAACATAAGACTGTAAGAAATACACTGTAATGCCAGCTTATGTTTTTTCAAATAGACTGCACTTGTCATTCGGGAATGCAAAACTAGTTTACTCAACCAAGTTAAATATCGAATGTGTAGCTCTTCTGCAAAATACCTTCTCTCTTTTGGTATTCAACCCGGAGGTTGGTTTGCAGCAGTGCGCCATTCTTCTCTTCTTTCTGCTTTCCTCTTCATTTCGTTACCGTTAAGCAGGAGTGACTTTTTAGACACTTTTCCTAGTTTTTAATGAGTTGAGGTGGGAATACACCTTGCATATTTGCATCGTGTGGACGACATTTGACATTCAAATGGTACGGCATAGTCAAATTTGTTACTATGTAGTCGCTGATACAACCAAAGGAATAAGTACTGATAAGAAATAGTTATAGCAAATAAAGTAAAGCAGATTGAAACTCCTGTGATAGCTGAGATATCCAAGCTGGATCACTCAGTTTGTCCTCGTCCAATTGAACACAATAATTATTTAATGCCTCCGGCTGTTGCTTTCAATTCTTTAGCTGTTCTACTGGAAGGGGCGGAGGTGAAACTTTTCCTAAGCAGCTCCAGCTTCAGCCGGCACCTTTCTTCTGTCTCACTTTTTTAGTCTTCTTCTCTTTCCTTTCTGTCTCGTTTTTTGTCTTCCACTCTTTTCTTTCTTCTACTTTTGTCACTGACTGATTTGGAGACGCTGCTGGCTTTCACCTTCTTACTTCTTCCAGTCCTTTAGAATGGCGCTATTTGAAATCCGCACTGCTTTTCTCTTATTGCATTATTGCGACACATCGGCTAGAATTTGCTCTGGTTCACAAGCTACAGTTTTGTAGGAAAATGTTGTTTCGAGACTCTTAAAATTCGTCTTCTTTATACTCAATGAACTACATGGGCTACAGTTCAACAGATAGGACTATAATATAATGTTTTATACAGAGTGTTTCAGAACTCCCTACCAATACTCTTGGGTATTGTTCCTGGGTGAAACCATATCTAAATATCATATTTAAATTGTCCAAAGTCCTTGTTACTCACACAGCTGCCATTTTGTTTTTCACTTATTATTTTATCTCAATAATGGTGAAACATATGGAATTGAAACTTTGCACCAACATTTATGACAACTAGACAAAGCTACAAAAATTATGACAATTTTTCAAATCCATAAAACAAAATGGCGGCCATTTAAAATTTTGTTTCTTGAATAACTCGAAACCGCTGATATTACGAAAATTTTAAGAATAACTTTTCTAGTAAATTTAATTACAAATCGATTGAAACCTTATTTGTTAAGATTGGACCAATATTGACTGAGATATGGCAGCTTTTGTGACAAAATGGCGGCCATTTAAAATTTTATTTCTTGAATAACTTGAAAACCGTTGATAATACGGAAATTTTACAAGAATAACTTTTAGTAACTTAATTACAAATCGATTAAAACCTTATTTGTTAAGATTGGACCAATATTGACTGAGATATGGCAGCTTTAGTGATAGGTGAGCGCTGGAGGTTACTTACCCATTTTACTGTCTTTAAAATTCACAAAATGATCTAAAATCGCTTTAAAATAACATGCAAAGCAGACGGAGACTGTTGCATTGTGTAACAGACTTTAGCCGCAAGCCAGGATGCACTGCAACCAGCCTCCAGCGCTCACCTATCTAAACTGCCATGTCTCAGTCAATATTGGTCCTATCTTGACAAATAAGGTTTTAATGGATTGTAATTAAATTTACTAAAAAGTTATTCTAAAATTTCTTATTATCAACGGTTTTCGAGTTATTCAGAAACAAATTGCCGGCATTTTGTCAAACTGCCATATCTGTATTGATCCAATCTTAACAAATAATTTAATGATTGTAATTACTAAAAAGTTATTCTTGTAAAATTCATTATCACGGTTTTTGAGTTATTCAAAATAAAAAAACCGCCATTGTCACTAAAGCTGCCATATCTCCAGTCAATATTGGTCCAATCTTAACAAATAAGGCTTTAATCGATTTGTAATTAAATTTACTAAAAGTTATTCTTGTAAAATTTTCGTATTATTAACGGTTTCTGAGTTATTTAAGAAATAAAATTTTAAATTGCCGGCATTTCGTCACTAAAGCTGCCATATCTCAGTTAATATTGGTCCAATCTTAACAAATAAGGTTTTAATGGATTTGTAATTAAATTTACTAAAAGTTATTCTTGTAAAATTCGTATTATCAACGGTTTTTGAGTTATTCAAGAAATAAAATTTTAAATGGCCGCCATTTTGTCTCTACAGTTGCCATATCTCAGTCAATCTTGGTCAAAGCTTAACAAATAAGCTTTTATTTGATTTGTAATTGAATTTACTAAAAAGTTATTCTTGTAAAATTTCCGTATTATCAACGGTTTTGAGTTATTCAAAATAAAATTTTAATGGCCGCCATTTTGTCACTAAAGCTGCCATATCTCAGTCAATATTGGTCCAATCTTAACAAATAAGGTTTTAATCGATTTGTAATTAAATTTACTAAAAAGTTATTCTTGTAAAATTTTCGTAATATCAACGGTTTTCGAGTTGATTCATAAAATAACCGCAAAAAATTCTATCACCGTAAATTTCAAATTCTTTATTCATTAAAAGCAGTATTGATAGTTCAACAGTAATTATTGGGAATACTTTTTCAAGTTTTCTTCTTCGAAATGCAATTTTCTTACTGCAATTCAGTGATAAAAAATTAGCATAACAGTGACTATTGTGTTCTTCATCTCTTTAAACTATTGCATGATACTTCATTTCTATGAATATTCTATTTTATCACTTCAAGTTATATTTATTCTTCTCATCATTGCTATAGAAGCAAACAAGAAATTTTATAATGACTTGAGAATCTTGAGATACAATACCGGTATTAATTATTGCCGGTATATCCCTATTCAAAATGAGTAACACTCACACCTTAAATATCTTTTTTTTATCGTATGGCTTTTATTGGTGGGGAGACCCTTACGGGTAGGTTCCACCTCGCCTCATTGCACAATTTTTTGTGTCGGTCACCCATCCGAGAGCGGTCTCGAATGTTTGTTACTTAACCACATGATTACTCAGCAACCGCTCTCACCGAGTGACCAAATATCTTATAATATTCCCTCACAGCATCCGGTATTTATTCAACGGATTATTTCTCAATAGATCGAACAGTATGAAATTTGTGAAAATCTCATTTCGATATACAGTGTACTAATGTTTAAAGTGTCCCTGAATACTTTCAGGACCCTTCAGTCTTGAGACGTCTATTGATTATTGGTATGCATAAAATATAAAATAAATTTAGAATAAGTAAAAAAGTCATGCAAGTAGTGTCCCCTGAATCCCTATGTCCAGATTTGGTAGATTTTTGTGTGCTGCATATTTTTATGCTTCAGCAATAGGAATCCTGCTGGGGAGCACACAAAAATGTGGACATAGGGAATGTGATAATGTAATTTATCACACATGCGACATGCGAGAAAATCAAGAATGAATTCACAAACAAATGAAATCAATCTCCGAATGAGGATAAGCTTTCTTTTTCAATTGAAATATCAATGGCTTCATGAGATAATAAAATAGTCTAAAATGAGGGAGTTGTTTTATTATGTAGTGTCTTCAGAAATGTTTTTAAAAAGCGAAAAACCCTCGCGCGATTTTCAAAATAGGTAGCAGTTAGCTCACTTCATGACAAAGATGTTAAGTGAAACGCTGAAACCCCTGTCCCCTACGTACTGTATCTTACACCGGTTAGTCAAGACAAGACGAGAATAGTCACGTTTAGTCACAGTACTTCACATAGTTGCTTATGAAGCAACACACACCGATTAGTCATTGCATCGGTGTGTGCTGCTTCATAAGAAACTATGTGAATTACTGTGACTAATCTCGTCTTGTCTTGACTAACCGGTGTACGCCTAGCATTATTCTCACAAACATTCCAAAATTTGCTAACGTTTTGCCAGAATAATCATTTGAACCGAATTTTTTTCTATATTATCGTATGGCTTTTTATCGGTGGGGAGACCCTTACGGGTAGGTTCCACCTTACCTTACTTTTTTGTATCGGTCACCCATCCGAGAGCAGTCATGAATGTTTGTTACTTAACCACATGATTACTTAGCAACCGCTCTCACCGAGTGACCACTAATCCGATTAATGAAGAATGTTAACTAAGGCTAGGCGTACACCGGTTAGTCAAGACAAGACGGGATTAGTCACGTTTAGTCACAATACTTCACATAGTTGCTTATGAAGCAGCACACACCGATTAGTCATTGCATTAGTCCCGTCTTGTCTTGACCAACGCCTAGCCTAAATATGTAGCGTATTCGAGGTATCTATGGATTGAATCAAAATAATTAACTATTCATATCCGGAGCTGAAATATTGTAGAATTTCAATTTCAACAGTTTAACGTTTTTTTACTAATTCAAATGTCGTACGCCGTGCGTTAGCTAGGCCTACCTAAAATTCTCAAGGGCTAACCGGCTAGGCCTAATCATAAAATGATGATTGTGAATTCATTCTCTGCTTGTTCCATCACCACAAGTACAAAATAATGAAACCTTGTAAAATCTTGTAATTTAACTCACCTTCTAACGGTAATCCAGTCACAGCTATAGTTGACAGCGCGATGACAAATACAAAGATGACAGGAGAGCAAGAAACAGCTACTGCCAGCATTGTACAGGCAAATTAACTGATAACACTTCACAAGAAACATTTGAGTAATTGACAGAGAATCCTATCATTGTATCGAAGGCACTTTAGTAACACACACCGAACCACAAACAATCAAAATACTGTTAATTTAACAAGGGTTAGATCGTACACAATCCACGTTTCGTTTACATTTTGACAACATTTGATTACGATCAAGAATTTCACGGAACCCTAACCAGTGTTAAAACGTTATATTCCGTTGATATTTACATCGGTTAGATTACACGCCGGTTATCAATGAATATACACGGTGAAATTTCAACGGACAAACTCACGTGGCTTTGATAGCAATGACAAAACTGATACTGAAATCACGGACAAGAATGAACGCGTTGCTGGATGGGGAAGCCCCACCACTCTATTCATAACGGGCTCGTTGTCGTTCTTTAGGAATCCGCTAGTAGCGCCACTTGATGGACCATTGTGCGTTTCAATGAAATTCGCTGCGCTCTGCGCTACCTAGTAAAGAGTTTTAGAACTATAAAAATAATGCCGCCAAACGGTCTTTTGTCTTTCTGCATAATAAATATTATGATTTCTATGGGTTCTATCAGAGATATATTATCTTAATAATAAATAATAGAATTTTCTCTGGTTCTATTAACACGCAGTAAGAGCTTAACTGTTTAATTTTGGGTATTTATTTATGCTCTGAATCGAAATTCATTCTCCTGAGTTAGACATCATAACTTTTTTCTCAGATAATCAATATAATCGTTTTTCCGAACAAAGATACTTTTTACAGACATGGAATTTTAGTAACATTTTCAAATAATAATGGTACCTTCCGTACTCTTCATTTTTGTGCTATATTGTCTTGTATGATGGCACAAGGCACATTCACAGAAATGAAAAATACATTATTTTCTGTTTAATTCCACGTACTGCTACTTTATATTAATAAATAACACTATCGTCAAAGTTTTCTTATGAATAATTGAGCTGAATATTGAGGTTTATTGCTTTCCTTTCCCTGGAGAATTTAGAAGGTGTATATCATTACTGAAAGCTTTACTGAATAAATTAATCATTCCTTGGGTTTTAATCTACAGTAACAAGATCTGAGTGATATTTTCATATTAGCGTGGATTTGATCAATTATTTATTTAAAAACCCATCATTTTTCACAGTATTCCTATGAAAATACTGTATTATAATAACTACTATTATTATTACTGTATTCATGCAGTCATGATATTTGGCAATAACAATACATCAACTAGAAAAAGTTTGTATTTATTTCATTGTTGCAACAGTTTTAGATTATTCAAACATTTATAAAATAATAGTATTATTCAACAACAAAAATATAAAAATATTCTAGTAAGATAAATATGCATTTCATAGTATTTATCATAATAATCATGTTTATAATAACGATCACACTGGTTATAACAAATAACAAATACGGTTAATGAATAATGTATTATTGGTTGAAAAATGTATTCACTATTATAGTAGTTCATTCTGTACGAATCTAGATACAGGTATAGAAATTAGTTATTATTAAATTGAATAATTAATTTGAAAAGTCTCGATTCAATAAATTGTTCACTGATAAGATTTTCAACTTATTTATAATCATCATTGTCCCTAATACCGAGCTAGCCTATTCTAGAAGGTGGGTTAGTAGCGTGCTTCGATCATTTTCAGAACAACATTTCACAAATTCAACAATAAAGGAAAATATAAGAATGTCAATTATGTAAGATCTAGTACTGAAAGTTTCTAGTACTCTAGATCTGTAAGTTTCATTCAAATGAATAATAGAGTACGGTACACAACATGAGAAATATTATAGAAACATGAAAAATATTTATAATTGTCTTATTCGTGATTTTATGGGAAACCCGAGATGCATTTCTTTTCAATTTTCTAAAACAGTACTGTATTTATAAATCACTCAGTTCGCCAGCATTGAATAGATTTCCTGGTTCAATAATAAATCAATTAGCATTACAGTATACATTTATTGGTTATTAAATTTTTAGGCATCAATAAAAGCCACTTATCTTGAAAGATGTCATCCTCAAAATGTCGAATCCCTGGATCTCACACAGTTCATTGTTGAGTTTCATCAGTCAATTTTGAATAATAATTTATTGAAAATTAACATAAATATTTAGAATATGACGAGATACATATCACCTTACGAGGTTTTATATTTTGATGAAGCCTGCAAATTTCGTATTTGACAATATACATTATATATATTGTCGAAACGACAATAGCTCAACAATACTCAAAGACAATAGCTCAATGTCGTAAAATGCTTCTAATATGATATTATTATTCATTTACATGATTTGAGTATTCCTCATTCAATACAGTAATTGAGTAATGCATCCTATATGAAAAATATTGAACATTTTTCATATCATCAATCAGCTTCTAGAAGCAGCAATATTGACGTATTAAAGCTTTATTGCTTATATTCATGCTAAACTCTACAGATTCTTGTAACATTTTTGTCTGAAATTAGCTTTAAATTTCTATTTGTTGTTACATCAATCATTTCAGTTTGAATTACTGAAAAATTGAAAATTGAGTGCATTGAAATTAAATTTGAATTGTGGTGGATAAAAATAGAGGTTGTTTCAGAAAATATGATTTCAAAATATTTGATGAACCCCTTTTTTAAAACTATTCCAACCTCGTAGTTTCCGACCTTCAGTGGGAATTGAAAAGTATAAAATAATATTGTACACGACATAGATTCCACCAACACGAGGAATATTGATCAATAATATATTATTTAACAAATTAACTTACTCTACAAACCGTAACATTACTATATAATTTGTTATTTTATCTTATTTCTAACTACTCCCACTCTTGGAAAATAAAATGCTCATTTTCATTATAATTATCTGAATATTGTCCAAAACAATGAAACGAATAAACAATTTGGTTTTGTAATATGCTATCAGAAGAGACGATCACCGTATGAATTCGATGATAGATTTTGGAATGAATCAACTGACAACAAGTAAACCTTCAACCTCTAAATTAGATCTCAATTTTGCTAGATTTCATATGGAAATTACACTTGAAACGTAAAAACCCCTCCCCTCCTTAATTCTTGAATTAATCTGTCAATCAACAACCTATTACTGTATATACAATGTTCTATCAATAAGGTGCTAAACGTATTTTATTAATTCTGTACCTATGATGCTCACTCATTGACTTGTTAAAACAAAAATCAGAATACAAAAATGGGCGATTGATCGATAATATTATTAAAATTACTATCATAATAGAAGAATTAATATTATATTACTTGAACACGTTTCTTAATATTTCGATTATTTCGGATAAAAAGGTGTACGGTATACAAAAAGCGGATTAACATTCAAGTAATAGAAATCGTTGACACTTTCAATTTCAAAAATGGAGAATATCAATTTGGTATTTTTCCAAAATATGTATTATGCTTTATAAACGACGATAAATTATGAATTTTATCAGAAAAGTTTTGGAGGCAAATATAATTTTTTATTGTTTGAGAATTCCATCCTCAGCTCTATAAGAATTTGTTGACTAAAGCAGCGTTTGAATTTTTATCTGAAATATAAAAAGAGTAAAATATAATTAAAATTCAGTTCAATGTAGGACTGATTAGGAATTGACTTAATAAAATTAGGAAATACAATCCAATACCCACTTATCATTGAGTAATAGTATATTATTTATGTTTGATTCACCCAAATAAAATAATTATAATGGTTGCTTCAATATATTGTTTCGCGAATGCAACTGTATAATTATGATATTATACAAACTTTCACACAGAATTTCAGTGCATATTACTCTCGTATTGCTTTAGCATTGCTGATCTTCATTTTATGCTATACAATAATTAAAGCTTATTGCACACGCATCATGCATTGAGTGAGAACATTTCTCAACATAATAAACAAGTAGTCTTGATAATTCCATCACTTTCGATTGATCAAAAGATACATTTCATCCCTTTCATTTAAACTTTAAATCTATGAAGTGATGGATCATAATTTGATAGATTATCTAAAATATTATGGGAAAATCAAGTGTTGAATTAATTGAGAGTTTTTATGAGTAAATTAAATAAATGAATTACGGTAACTTTCTTAAAACTCCATGTTGGTTAGAGGTCAACCATTATTCTGATATTAATAATGGAAGCAATCAGCAAGATCATTCATTGTTATTACTGTACATTAAATTTTGATATTGCCAACAAAACTAGAAACAAATTTACAAAAATACCATTTTTCAAAAGCAGAGAAGCAGTATCATTCATTGTTATTCCATTAAATTTTGATATTGCCAACAAAACTAGGATAAAGTTTACAAAAATACCATTTTTCAAAAGCAGAGAATTATCTCGAAGCCAAAGTTCTCCTATCATTAATTTCAATTTTTTGAACTGAATAGTAGATAATAATCTACCAGTAAATATTATGTACGGCGAAAGCTGTTTCACAAAAAAATATTAGTGCAAAAATGAAAGCATAATACAAATGAGTGAATAACTGAATATTACAAAGAGATAATTTGTTTTCCCCAATTCAAACAGAAATCGTAATTGGCCTACCCGTTAGTTTCATCTTGAAACGTTTTTGTAACAGTTGCACAAAGGCCTGCTTGATCTCGAATTAACATTATCGTCAATTCGAAGGCTCTACTCACACTTGGGAACTCAAATCGCGGTAACTCAGCGACTCCCATAACAAACATGTGCTTTCTAATTATGTCACTCAGACGATCCTGCAACCTTAGTGTCTGAACGTCATCATTATTGAAAACACATGTTTGTTATGCAGGATGCAGTCAAACAAATTTTAATATTTATCAAAATACTGAATGATTAATCCTAATTTTCTTCTCATCTATGAACATTGAAACACTTCTAATTCCCTTTCAAAAATAAATAATAGAACTGTTATTTGAAGCAGCTTGAGTGGACAAAACTCTGCGTGTTAAATGATTTAGAATTCATACACATATACATACCTTCCAATGAATCATAACTATGATTTAGAAATTGTCAATAAAACTTTAATTAGTGCGATAACATTTACAAATATAGATTATTATCTGATGAAAAATGTTTTTTAGGTTCCTCGTATTTAGAGTGATCTTCAACTTAATGATTGTCAATTGTAAACCTTGATTAAGTTCATAAAGTTATTACTTAAGTATTATTCAATTAGATGCACCGAACTTATCCGATTGCTAAGTTTACAGCACAAGACAATAATTATGATAAATGAAAATATTGAGCGAATTATTTACATTTAGTAGGTTCATGATTCAGCGACAGACATTCTACACAGAAAGAGGCACTAGAAATTATCATGGGTGACTACTTTGTTGACTAAAACAGGAAGTGGTTTTGAAAGTTGAGAGTTGAAAACTGAGAGAAGGAATGGTAGTAGAAGTTAACATACACAACAAACAGAAGGTTAAATGCATAGAATAGCAGGATTAGGCAACTAAGACTATAGTCACACAACGCCAAAATAAAAAACTAGCTATCTTAAGGTAAGGTATTTAAACTCTAGAACACAACATTCAATGGTTTAAGGCAAGGTCTTAATCATCTAAAATACAACCAATCACATATCAATACCCAGCGTTTATCAATTATCTTTCAATATAACATCCTAATGTACTTTAAGTTCATATTATTGGTAAGGGAATAATTTAAATAACCAAATTATTGACTTTTATGTATGTATTGAAAAAATGTTAAACCTGATCGGTAAAAATTCTGACTGCCTCACAGTAAGATTCTATTATAACACATACATAATTTCATACATTATTATAATTACGTCAGATAACTGAACCAATGTAATTTATGTGATAAGGCAGTTAATATGAACTCATTCATGGGTCCAATCTTTTCAACGATCTTAATTTTTTCAAGCAGATAAACTATTTATTATCTAAGAAACATCCATTTCATTCTGAAATTCTCTTCTTACAACATAAACCATAGTTTTCAATCGTTCAATTATTGCTGATATTTATTGGCAAGATCTACATTTTGTAATGTATTTTTTATAATACAAAAATGTATTTCAATCAAAATTTATTCACAAATTACACAAGTCGGGAATTTCAAAAAAGTCGGTGACTTCTTTTGCAAAATGTATTCTTTCTCGGGACTCAATGGAGAAGAAATATATATTATTTTTTATCAGAGAATAAAGTTTACTTAACAAGTAAAGGTAATAATTAATTATTGATAAACAAGGCACTTGAAGTAATGACACGGATTTTCAACTGTAATAATTTTACAGCTTATACGGGTAGAATTAAAGGAATCAAATGAAGAGAAAAATTTAATTATTAGGGACTCTTACAAAACGTCCCTAGCATAATGAACTCGAATAAATAAAATTGCTGAATCAGACGGTATTTATTACAATACTGTATTTTTTTCATTTAAGTTGAACGTTTTTCAGAAATCGGTGCTAAAATGTAAAGGTTTTGAAATTTCTCAGTAGCATTGGTGATGAATTATTATAGGGAATAGGGGAATGCTGCTTAAGTTTTTGAAAATTACGTCAATATTCTTGAAATATTTATGAATTTTATAAAATGTATAATGATTTATTAAACATTAATTTCCCAAATTTTATCAACAGATTTAATGGAAAAAGTCGCCATTGAACATTATTTACAACTTTTTCAAATCTTCATTTTGAATGAATGATTTCTTACAAATATAAACAGTTAATTATTATTTTGATTCAATTAGATGTCAGTGTAATACCCCACAATATCTTGAAATAATTCTAATATCCGATATTACAGGGTTTTCTAATGATGGACAAAAATATAATATTCATCTTTTATACTAAACTCAAAATGAATTCAATTTACTATCACTATTCACAAACTCATTTAGCTCGTATTCAATTGGAATTGATTTATCCTACTTATAATTTCTTGAATTATGTGAACTATCCTAAAATGATCGATAACTATTATTATTAATACAGTACGGTAATTAAAGTTTCAACAATAATGCTCTAATTCATTACAAAAATGCATCATCAGCCTTATTTTATCAAAATATTAAAGTTTTTAATCTAAGTAGCGTTTTTCTAGAGTACTGATAGATAACCTTTAATGTTCCTAACTCAATTATAGGAAAAAAATTCATCAGTTGCATAGAATTTCCAAATTCTCATTAATCATCAATATTCTTTAGTGTTCTATTACACACACATAAACACCACCAATGAATACAAAAAATTTTATGAAGTAATTTAACGTATTTGATACTTTATTGTGAGGAGAATATTGTACACCCGAATTTGAACACACCAATATAATGAAAATTATCGAATTTTTTGTTATAAACATCCGTTCAATTGATTAATTCAGTTTATTTGTCTTGAAAGCACATACGTAATAGCAATTTTCTTCAATAATAACAGTCTGTTGTTGAAATTGCAAGAGGCGGTATTAATCACTAACGAATAAATTTTATATGAAAATAGAGAAATCCAGTGAGCCTGATGGTTTGAAACATTCATGAAATAGATCAATAACTTTATCTGAGGTATAATACTGGTAGACCATACTTCTTGTTAAACAAATGATTCTGAATGGAATTTTTGTACGTTAGCATAGGCTTCCAGAGAAAGGCAACCATCAAAAATACATTTGGCAGATAAGCTAACCTTTGCAGTTAGTCAGTCTCTATGGAAATCCATATTCATGACTTTTACATCATAACAGCCTAACATATTCTTTGTTTATTAAACAAAGGCAACAAAAATTCATATTAAAATATGGAAACAATGAGCTGAATGCTGAAAGGTTTAGAGCATTAACAGCTGCAGTAATAATGGTCTAAAACCTACAAAGGGTAAGAACCAGTAAAATATAATGTCAAGTTTAAGTTGAAATTGAAAAACATCTCTAAAGATACTGTGTTATAGCCGTTTTAATATAATTTTAGATTGTCAAACACAGTAACAGTAAACTCATTCATATATTCATTGTAACTGGTGATAGGAATTAAATTTCAAACATGCTGTAAAAACATTCCTCCCTGCTAGCTGTGTTGTATTCGTGTAGTATTTTATATACTTCAGTAGAGCTTTCTTCTCTTATTCTCACTCCTATTCCGACGGAATCTACAGAGAATGGAAGCTACAGTACGTGCGATTAGTCTGGGCACTTAGCTCTCTGATGCTACTAGAAGTCGAAGTCGGCTAGGCACCGTTACTATGGCCGCCGCGATGAGTAGGCCGATGTATTTAGAAATTCTCGATAAACACACCGCTCTCCATCCCGCGCCTTGCCAAGGTCAAGTGCCCAGACTAATTGTGCGCACTGTAGATGCTAGGTGAAACCTATGCTAGCCACCATAACTCTGTGTTGGAAGTAATTTCTTTTGGACTTGAATATTTTCAATTTTTGAACAGTAGAAAAATATGGATTTCTATACTAACAATTTAAAAAGTATACCTCAAATTCTTTTTTGAACATTTGATTTTTCACCAATACCTCAAATTCTCTTTGAAACTGAACATTTCACTCTACTCCAATACCATCAGGCCTACTTATTCCTCTCAATTGCACCCTAAGTTTGTTTTTATGTCCGATAGTTTCTTGTTTTTGATTTGTCACGACGCAGCGTTTCAACACCGGGCAAATCGGGCCGGTGCCGGGGAGTGCCTGCACTACAGCTGCCACTTTTGCTAGACATTGTATGAGTGACGTCATGACATCGGGCGCCGCCTGTCCGGCCCGGAGGACCAGAATTTGTGACGTCATGACACTCACAACTGCACTCTTCCGGATTGACGTAGCTGAGCACGGTGTGCGCATGGCCCGAGGGGGGAGCTGACGAGGGGAGTGTTGTGATGCGTTTGGGGGCTCGCCGCCGCTCGGGAACCTCCTCGAAACTGACCCAGGCGGCAGTGGCGCGAGGCGGGAGTGGGGGTGGACTAGGAGGCGGGGTGGGGGGTGTGGAGCCCCTCTGCGATCGGCTTGCACTCCTTACGCGCGACTTTCCGCTGCTTGGACTCCTTGAGCGGCTTTCGCTTTTTACCGAGTCGGTCCTGAAATCGGTAAGTGGCCAATTTTGCACTAGAACACTTGTATCTTACAGCACTTATCCTACAATTAATATTGAATAACATTGCGGTGTGTTTGCATCTTTGAGCACTTATCCAGGAGGGCACTTATTAACTTGAAACAACTGAAAACTCAACAAGAGTGAAATCCTATCATAACTACCTAAGTTCCTTGAAAAAAATGCGAAACAATTAATATTATGTTAACAAGAGCCAATCTCTTAATTCCATAACTTTGACAAATATTGGCCAATAGGGTATAAGCCATAAAACTTGACATTGAATTGAAGTATAGGGCACTGAATATGAAATATACTCAACATCATATACATATATGTATATATAGGTATTCATATACTAGAGTTGTTTGAATTTTAGAAACTGTTGTTTGAAGAGAAATAGAAACTAAGACTCAGTGATACTTTTTTTGTAATGACGTTGTTTGTAATTGGTTTGCTGGAATCAGGTTTTACCCAACAAGTTATTTTGATAAGTGAATTAAAATTATTTATAATGATTATAATTATGTTGAGGAGCTTACAGACTCATTTGATACTGGTATGCTATATATAAGCATTCATATACGCCTAGGATACAGAATTCCGTATTTTCTTTCTTGCAACAAAGAATCATATATCCCTATGTAGCTTAAAATACATTCAATTGTCTCTTCTAGATAATTTAATATTTTGGAAGATGTCGATGATTTACAAAAAGGTTTATATGAAGGCACGAAATATTAGAATACTCCTTATACTCATAACTTGTTGCATTGAAATGAACAAATAAATGATCAGAAAGATTATCTTTTTATGGTTTCAATTCCTTCACGAATGTTGAGAATAGTTCTTATCAATATTGACATTAACATTAGATAAAAAATTGACTGTTGAGTGGACAGAGGCTCACGATTACATAATATTTATAGTACGTTTAAGAAAAACTCAACCCATTCAAGCATAGAGTATTCAATGAGAAGCAGTTACAATCCTCTATTCTAAATATGAAATCCTCAATAATGAATGAAAATCATACTTCATTCAGTGAAAAGTCCCAAAATATTCCATCAATTTATAACAAATAATGAATACATTTAACTATTGGTTCAATCTCTTAATAAAAAGTTATTAGGTAAAATCATTCATCAGACCAAACTTCCAATAGAATAATTATAATACTACATGCCTCTTCTCTACATATTCAATAAGTGCATTAAAATTAAAATTCATAATTCTTTGTTCTTCAAATCGCTCTTTGTAGTAAAACATGAATCACTAATTATTACAAAAACCAAACAATAATTAATTATGGAGTATAATAGAAAGTGCCATAAATAGTTCCATGCCGATGACATAAATTATTAAATTCCATTCAAACCAATCAGAATTATGTTATTTTTAATACCTTCTTTATGTTTCCCAAACATTATTACAAGCTTCGTGTAACCAAGTGTCTTTCTTACAGTATAATATAGATAGATAAGATACATTTTATTAATTTACAATAAGATTCTGGTATAAGATATCCATGATTGTCATTAAAGAATAAATCCAACTAAAATCAGTTTTTTACTTGTTTAATTAAGGAATTCAGTATAACAACACGCTTAATTTCGATTTTTCAAATCAAAGAAATTGCCTTAATAAAGTTTTATTCAGTAAGCTAGAGTAAAAGTATTTACAGGGCTTTTAAAGGGCTCCTAACGAAGATAGTAATTAAATTTCAATAGTTTGTATAGACCTATAATAATTTAATATGGGATTGAAGGGTCAGAAATGTAGGAATAACATGTACAAAGGAGACAGATCTGTTTTTGGGTAGTAAATAAGAGACAAAGAAGCAGAATACGATGAATGAGATGGGAAACATCAAGGCAATAAAGCACATTTAGAAGCTCACATCGACTAGCCAGGAATGTAACTTACATTACGGATACATTCAGACGGATGCACTGAAGGAACTACAAATATATGTATTTACAATAGGAAAATTTATAACATTTATCTACATGCGAAGGGACATTCAAAGCAAATGAAGGTGGAGAAAATGATTTTTGAATGAATTATGTCTTTTACAATAATTATCCGGATATCCCTATCAAGTGGTATTTTTACAAAAACGATTATGATGTACAAATAAATGAATTTAAATTTATATATTCCACAATTTCTCCCCGAAATATTGTGTATAATTCAATGAAATGAAAATCCTTCAATTTTGTTCCAAATTTGGGTTGGATAGTTCTGGATGGATCGTTCTGAAAAACTCTTGTTTTTGAGTGACCCCATAGAAAAAAGTTGCAGGTTGTCAAATCTGCAAAATGTCATGGGAAACTTCCAGACCCGGCTGCAAAAGTTCACAGATTCCAATGGATTCATTTGGCAGATGATAATATATTGATTTTTTCAATTAAAAAAAAATCACTTATTGTACAGTAAATGGCTACCTTTGAACTTTATAATTATTATAACAATAAAATAAAAAAGCAATTCTAAAAGAATTAGTTACTTATTTAAATCTTCCCGTTTCACTGGCTAACTCTGTACTGTATATTCCACTGCTGAGAGACTTAGGCTAGGCGTACACTGGTTAGTCAAGACAAGACAAGACGACATTAGTCACGTTTAGTCACAGTAATTCACATAGCTGCTTATGGAGCAGCACACACCGATGCAATGACTAATCGGTGTGTGTTGCTTCATAAGCAACTATGTGAAGTACTGTGACTAAACGTGACTATAATCTCGTCTTGTCTTGACTAACCGGTGTACGTCTTAGCCTAATAAGAACTAAGAACTTCGTAGCGCCTAGATAAATTTCTTTGGATGCATTCTCATTTTCTTAATGCAGTAACTCAACTTACACTTCAATACGGAATTTAATCCAAGGTCGTTATGGTAAGCGAATATTACTATCATCGTTAACTGCAGCTATTCTTCAACGAGGGTATTCAAATTATAGTTTTTGATTAATAGTTTTTGTTAAGGGCGTTATTTATATAAAATTTTCACTTGTATTCAATCGTAGACTAACCGGTGTACGCCTAGCTTAAGATCATCCTGTAGTATGTTCGTACATTTCTTATTTTGATATTTATGTGCTTTACTTGATAAGTGAGCAATTTTTTAAAGAATAAATTGAACTGTAAAATCGGAGAGACTGTCTTTCTAATCTTAGTGGACATCCTCAATTAGAAATCAATCAATGAAAACATCGAAAAGCACTAATTGAGCGACACATAATGATGATAAACTACCAAAACTACAGAAAAGTTGCAAGCATGGTTTTCTAACCTGGGAAGCGTGATCTGCATCTTGTCCCATTGACAGGCGTTGGCGGTCTCATCATGCGGTGTAATGTAGTCATCCAGTGTGGATGGATTGATGGGTGTGGTCGAACGAGGTCTGTCTATTGGATACGTTTTCACCTCGGAGACTCGCTGCTTGATTGGTATCATGGGATGCGCTAAAGACCTGTGAAAATAATACTTTTTATTAGCTGAATGTTGTGCAGATACAATATTATCAATTCCATATTTTATCACTTACTAGCAAAATGCTATGCGGTAGACAAAACAATATTTATAGCAGGATTTAAGTGTACTAAACTTTTACATTTTCGGACTTTATAGAATCAAGAATACTTTTTTAAAACGCTAGTGTCTGTTTTCTAAGTGAAAACAAACTTGTGCGTTCCCTGTCACATATAATTACTTGGTTATGATGGCGAAGTGGAACAACCCTACTCGGGTCTCCCCACTATTTAAATGCTAATAATAGATAACATTTACAACAGTAGCCTATACTCACAGTTTGGCTTCGAGGCGCGTCCATCAAGCCAAACTGTGAGTATTGTTTAGTTTATGATTGTTTAGATTGTGAGTACCTAATGTGCAAGTTTAGTACACTTAAATCTTGCTATATTTACCCAACAGTTCAATGAGGATGAATACTCTAGAAGAAATTGAATCCTCCCACCGAGAAAACATTATTCATTAGCAGAATATTATAGGGAAGCAATGATTTATTCAAGTTTTTATCACTGCTCACTACTAACCACCTGCTCAACTTATTACTTTGATACTTTTAACTTACTTCAATAATTGATACTCATGGAAATTTACAATAACATTAGTGTAGCAACTTAAATTTTTTAATTTTTTCCAGTAATGTACAAGAGTATGGTTTCAAGATCCATAATTGACTATAAAACCACTGCATATCATTGTAACATTGAGTAAATACATCAGTGACAGTGACAACAAAAAAATAAGTTATTTTAATTCAACTTTATGTTACATGTTCTGATGATTACATGTTCTCTACCGTACATCAGTATGAATGTATGAGCACAGATGAAGGACACATCCTTTATCTGTAAATAAAGGACATGTAGATCTTTATCTGTAGATAAATGTGTCATGTAGACATGTGTCATGACATCTGTAGACATGTGTCCTTTATCTGTGGTGTGAGTAACGAATCAATCAATCAATACAGCTCCTCATAGTGAATGTTGCGATACAAGTATTGTAGATTAATCGCATTCTGTTACGTAGCTTTTCATGAAGCTACCTAAAAAACTAGAACTCCATTAAATATCTCAAGACAAATTTAAATATTGTGTGCAAAGTCAATATTGGACATTATGTAGCCTATAAGAAAATTCCTTTTGAGTGTAACCAAATCCCCATACATACTCCTACCAGAGACAATTAGAATACTTAATAGTTTCCTATCGTCTTTGCTCCTACACAATTGAAATGGTTGTAAACGCCATTGATGTTTGTTGCGATTGAACAAATCAATACTCAGAAACATTCTTAATATAATCACTATCCAGCATTGAACTCAATACTCTTGTAGCAATGCATGACGATGAGTTGAAATATGATACATGGCACAATGAAGTTCTTAGATGTATGACACATTTCAATATTATTGACATCAGTGAATGATGCATTCATTGCGGGTGTACCATCTAGGTGCTCAGCAATTATTCTAGTTGATACACAATGCAACATGCTCTCATAAAACTTATCAAGTCTGAAAAATCATAGAAAATATTAATGATGTTAGTGCATGTATTCAATACATTATTCGATTACCTTGCAGTTACTACGGAAAATATCACAAAACAATAAGAGTCTTAATAATATGATCATCGATATCAAGACTCAACAATAAATATAGGCCTATTCTAAAGAATTATTTTGATATGTGTTACATCATCATCTCATTCTGTGCTTCCTGGGTAAGAATAATCCACGTCCAAATTAAAAATTGATGAATAATGATTTTTCAATATCACTAAATTAATAAAATTTTTAATAGCATTAGGCTAGGCGTACACCGGTTAGTCAAGACAAGACGAGATTAGTCACAGTACTTCACATAGTTGCTTATGAAGCAACACACCGATTAGTCATTGCATCAGTGTGTGCTGCTTCATAAGCAACTATGTGAATTACTGTGACTAAACGTGACTAATCTAATCTTGTCTTGTCTTGACTAACCGGTGTACGCCTAGCCTTATGGTTATTTGTATAGAATGATATTTGAAGACTTGCTGAAACATTCATGATAAACTGATGAATTGAAGATTTATGATTTTCTAATAGCATTAAAATTGATAGCATAAGGTTATTTGTATGGAATAATGTTTAAAGCCTTGCTGAAGCATAAATGATGAAATGGGGGAATTAATTCATGAAAAAATTTAAATAATCAAATTAATAGTTCAATCAAGAGACAACCTATCATAGAAAAATGCATCCAATCTTCTAAAAAAAATCCTGGATTTACATTTTGTGAATGAACAAGTGTATTTACACTTACACATAGTGAACACCAATAATATATGACCTGAGAATAATACACTTATCTATTAATTATTGTAAGGGTGGCTCAAGTAGGGCTGAAAAATGTTTCTCAACTAAATCCTAAGCTGTAGTTCGCTCTATCATTTCACAAGAGCAATCTGTAAATAAAGCAGTCATAACATGAAAGTGCAGGTATCATTTTTGATAATAAACATCAGTCAATCAATCATTGTACTTCACTTCTTACGTAGTCGTACACTTCTGAACCATCAAGTCATTTACAAATGTGGATTTACGTATTAAATAATCAATTTATAAATCAAGTTTTTGTGAAAAATTATCAGTGATCACAAAAATTGCTCCAATATAAATTACAATATCCGAATGTCAACAATAATTTTAAATTTTAAATCCTATCAGTGGTGAAATTTATATAAAAATAAACACCATTGCAAACAATTTACCAAACGTGTAGTACTGAATATTCCATCGGTACTGAATAAATGTGAAAATAGTGAAAAGAGAAGTAAATCTTGAAAATGAGCATGCATACACTTGATAATAAAATACATACATTTTTTGCATAAACAAATTGAAAGATAAAAACGAAATTAATATTATGAAAAATTGAAGAGAGTCATCATAAGCGAAACTTATTCATGTAACGATTTTTTACGATGAAAAAATTGATATATCTCTTTCCATGGAACAAATAAAATTTGTTATGAATTGAAAAAGCTGACAAATATAAAATATGCATGAAGTTCTTGATCCTGCACAGTTCACTCATTAAAGCCAATTCAATTCAAGCTGAATGAGAATCAGAACAAATTCTGAAGAATTCGCATGTATACACTTGCTTGACTATCAAATATGTAAAAATTTCAACATCATTCCCATAATCTTCTAACTCAGCCAAATCTGAAATGAATAACTTAACAGAATTTAAAAGAAGCTGAATTAGAATGAAATCTATTCAATTACATTCAATATGTTCATTCTTCTAAACATTTGATCAAACTTGAGATTGAAAGTAGAATTTAAAAGAAGCTTTTGGCCGAATTAAAAAAATCTAATCGATATTATTCCATCAATTCTCCTAAACACTTAGCCACATTCGAAATAAAAAGCAGAATATTAGGTAAACCTTGATGCGGATTTAAAAAGAAAAATGTATTAAATGTAATATTATTTCATCCATATTTATTCTTCAATACACTCAGCCAAATTTAATAAAAACAATATAAAGCTCTGTGTCCACGACCAAATTTTTCATGCAATTCCTTTCAATAAAAAACCTTGAACTAAGAGCTGATCAGGTAACTTACCCCTACATAAGACATCCATATGGAATTTTGCCGCATTATAATAGTATTTGTCTTTTTATCTACGACCGTGTTACAACACAATCATTACAGTTTCATAATTGAAATCGAAACAGTTGCTTTTTCGAAATGGAATTTGAAACTTGTATCGTAATGACGACTTTATGAAACGGAAGCTATATTATGAAACGGTCCTAGTTCAATCTGTTCCAGTTTTAAAACACTGGAACGGAACAAAACACAATCGCAGCTGATAAAAGCACTGTAGCTGCTCATGCGTGTGTGCTTTTAGCAGCTTTCTAACCTATATAAGATAAACATTGAAATAGAACAATGGTCGTTTGAATCGAGGTTACTTTAGATTGATAATATAGATATTATTGTTTTTTGTTGGTCGTATATAAGATAGTGTATGCAATGGTTGTATTTTAGCCATTAAACGACTCTTGAGATACCTTAAAATAGATGCAATGAACAAATTTGATGGTAGACACACAGCTTTAGAATTTCAATGAAGCTGAAAAAGACACTATTTGGAAAAAAAACTATAAAGATGCATTTTAGAGTGACAATGGTGTTTGAATATGAAGAGTACAAAGTAATGTGTTACTTCAATGTAAGAAAAATACTAGTTACATCTACTATTAAACAGAATTTCAGCAGAAAGTAGTACTATCGCCCATGGGGAAAGCATTGTAGTAGAGAAAAGTATTTGACTGACCGTTCCTGAGGTAGGGTGGTGGGCACATAGGGCAGTTCATCTTCAATGGAGTCCGGCTGATGCACAAGTCCCTTCTTTTCCTGGTCGTCTTCGGCAGAGGCGCCATTTTCATGCGGTAGAGGCAGTGCATCCGAATCAGGCTCCGATTCGGACGACTTGGAGGCGGTGGCAGCCAGCTGGGGAGCCTTGGCCGGTTTCAGACTGCTGCTGTCGTCGTCTGTTGTGTTGGTGTCGGGTGGCGGTGGCGGTAACAGTTTTTGGGGTGTTGGCGGGTGCATTTCGTCGTCTTCGCTGTACCTCGTCGGTACCTCCTCGTTCGCTGGAACTGTTCACCCCTCATTATGTTTGCAACACACTTACTGGCTACGGCATTTCGACGTAAAGCACACATAGAGCAGAATCGATAGCAGGACAACAAACAGAGAGAGGAAATAGATAGATAGAGGTAGTTGTGTGGAAGTAGTACCAGAATGAGTGATGACGTCAGCAGCTACTATGATGGTGCCTTCGGCGCCACTCCAGGTGCGAGTCATTGACGAGGAGTCGTCGGCTGATGAGGGCGTTTTGCTGACTGCGCTATCTCGTTTCGCTGGCGATTCGCCTCCGCCCTCCTTGAACCGTCTCTTGGGAGGCGACGGAGGCTGCTCCTTCCTCCTCACCACTCCTCCTCCTCCTCCTCCTCCTCCTGCTGCTTCCGGGGGAGGAGCAGACTTGGACCGCGGCTCCTTTGCCACAGGCTGCTGCAGCAACACAACCTCCTCTTTCTTCACCTTTTCCTCAGCGACTTGCTTTGGCTTGTCTTGTTCGCTTTTCGGCTGATACTGTTTCTGCATTTCGGCCAGCTCGTGTTCGGGCCGTGTGCTGACCATGTTGCCCGTAACCGGGTCGTACATCATCAGCGGTTCGGCTATGCTGTCGGGAGAGTGCAGCGGTATCACTATTGCGTCGGGGCCCCCCGCGTCCTGGCCCCGTTTCTTTTCCTGAAATAGAACGCGAATTCAATTCAATTCTATTTTCATTCAAAACTATATACATCACATTATAAACAATAAACATGAATACAGGTGTGAAATAAAGAAATGTAATAATAATATACCCAGCAGTGCTTTGTTCCCATCACTGGGTTGCGAAGACTAGCTTATGGTTGAGATGTCAATGTCTACACATACATCTTTGTTAATGAACCCTGCTGATCAGGTGGATTGGAAGCAAGGTAAGCCCACATACTGAGCCATTGAATAATAATATAAAAACAAATAATAAGTGTAATTGAGTTGCTTGTTTCTTGACGATCAAATTCAAGCGGTAATTGTGACTATCAATTCATTCAAAAGACATTAGTACCAACCAAGGTAATTGGAATAGTTCACGTTAAGGCTAGGCGTACACCGGCTAGTCAAGACAAGACAAGACGAGATTAGTCACGTTTAGTCACAATAATTCACATAGTTGCTTATGAAGCAGCACACACCGATGCAATGACTAATCGGTGTGTGTTGATTCATAAGCAACTATGTGAAGTACTGTGACTAAACATGACTAGTCTCGTCTTGTCTTGTCTTGACTAACCAGTGTACGCCTAGCCTAAGTGTTCACGCGCATCCCAGTCTATTCAAAGCTCTGAGCCAGCTGATCGTGTGACGGTACTGGAGATCACGAGTTTAGTTTTCTCTATCTTTTAAATGTTAAATTCATCCAATTTATATGTCTTTCTCTTGAATACTGATTGCTTTTCTAGCCACTGTAGCCTCTCATGGGCTTCAGTGCATTTTTATCTTCAATTCTTTATAGTTTCAATACCATCAGACCAATAATTATTTTAGAAGACTGATGCCCGGTTTTTCAGTCGTTCAATAAACTTATTGAATCAATAACTTTTTTTGCATTTGAAAACACATGGTTATTGATTCAATAGTGCTATTGGATCCATAAACTGTCTATTGAGCGACTGAAAAACCGGGCATCGATCATTTAATGGCATCCATACCGGATTCGAAAATCACATGATTGAGAGAACCCTTCTTATATTATTAGTACATCAATGAATTGTCATAATGATATTTTTAGCAATCTATTCCCGCAGAATTGGAACTACAACACTGTAAAGAAGCCATATAACAGAGTTTATTTAAAAAGTACAGATCAGTGACCTCGGATATCACTTAAGAGGTTTCGTTTCTTAATCTTTGTTTTAGGCTCTACTCACACTTGGAAACTATATACGTATATAAGAAAGTATATAGAAACAAATATGAGTAGGCTATCTAATTATATTTGGAAACTCAAATCGCGGAAACGTAGCGACTTGGATAACAAACATGTGTTTTCAAATTATGTCACTCAGACGATCCTGCAACCGTACTGTCTGAACGTCATCATTTGAAAACACATGTTTGTTATCCGAGTCGCTGAGTTTCCGCGATTTGAGTTACCAAGTGTGGGTAGAGCCATTCTCCATCTTTTGTTCTCTGTCTTTATCCTAAAAAATTGCAACTTCCAAGTTTACATGATGAATTTATTGAAACTCATATGTTGGGTTGCATCAAGCAAGATCAATTTTGATCCAGGATCAGTAGAATGCTGATCAAATGGGATCAGCTGATTCAAATACAGCTGATTTCCAAGTTGTTCAATGATAAATTGATTAGTCTAACAAATTAAATGGAGTGAGCAAGATACTCAAACCTGGCTTACTTAAGCTACTCCAGGAGTAGAGATAATGTTTATATTTGAAATAATATACATGGAACTGACCTGACTAAATGTGAATTCGACATTGGTGATTTTCGGATCAAGACTGACATGCCTCTCTGATTCGGCGCTTTTTCTTCTCGTCGAATCTCGTTCTTTACCGCTTCCACCCTTCTTAAATAACGATGTGAACACAGACTTGTTTTTAGAATCTTTTCTAGTTTTTGAGTCAGCAGAATCTGGAAAGTAATTGAAGTAATAAAAGTAATTAAATTGATTAAAGTAACGTAATTAAAGTAAAGTGAAGTAATCTTAAATTTTTTTTTATTTCTTGTTAGTTGAGTTTTTTCATGTTTATGTAATTTTATATTTAATTTTAAAAATCTTTTGTTAATTTCATACTAACCTGAACATTTTCTTGTACATGATTCGTGGCAATATATTGAATTTGAACTTTTTATTGTTGTTTTCCCATAGAATCGAACTAGGGAGCAATAATGCTCCTGCAGCATATGACACGTGAAAGTTTAGTAGCAGCTAACATTTATAAAAACATATTCCACGCAATAATCATCTCTCAATGAAATCAGTTAGTTTGTAAGTACACAATCAGAAATTGTTGAAGTCTTCATTTGTAAAAATTTATTCTTTAGACACATTTTGTAATTACTATTATTATATTTTGAACAGTAATATTTTTCTTTAATAGGCCTAATCTTGAAATAATATAATATATATTTAAAATATAATACTTTTCTAATAATATAACATTAACCACGCAATAATTAATCATCTCTCAATGAAGTCAGTTTGTTTGTAAGTGCACAATCAGAAATTCTTAAAGTCTTCATTATTTTGTAAAAAGTTAATTTTTAGACACATTTTGTAATTACTACTTATTATATTTGAACACTAATATTCTTCTATAAAGGCCTAAGCTTGAAATATAATCAATTTATTTATTTAGACACTTGGTATTAGATAGATAGAGATATTATTTCTTTGCCATCGTACTATACGGTCATCAGCAACGTCAAGAAATAATAACTCTCTATCCATCTATCTATCTAATGCCAAGCGTCAAATTAAATGAATATCACTGTAACATATATATTTAAAATATAATACTGTACTTTTCTAATAATATAAAATTTAATAGATAGAACTTACTGGAAGTTCTACTTTTTGTGCTTCCGGAAGACTCGGAACTCCGTCTGAAGAGCGATCCTCTGCCTAGGGAGGCGGCCGGGGAGGGCGTCCGAGACTCGTCTCGCATCGAGCCAGTCGATTTTGACGTCCTGCCCAGATCCAGGGTACCCGACCCTGCACAAAACACACATTACTACTCAAAACACGTGAAAATTCAAATTTCTCCTCACACCAATTAAATACTGTATGATGCAATGTTTCAATAGAACAGTTCAAATGTTTGGAAATATTATCAAAAATATTGTTATAGAATGTATTTTTGATTTGGAGCCTATGGACTAATAACAAAGATCACGAAAACGGATCATGTAGGCTACTTACAAATTTCAATTTTCAAGTACATAAATAGTTAAACGCACATGAAGTTTTACAATTCATAAAAATCATAAATCATAAAAAACGTCAAAACTTGGTTTGTCCTCCTCATTCATCAGCGCACCGAAAAACAGAATCAATCTTTGAAAATGTATTTTCAGTATTAAATTGAATACAATTATTCATCTACAACCGTGTTATAACGCAATAATTACAGTTTCATAATTGAAATCGAAACAGTATAGCTTTTTCGAAATGGAATTTGAAACTTGTATCGTAATGACCTCTTTACGATACAGATTGTATATTATTATGAAACGTTCCTTGTTCAATCTGATCCAGTTTTAAAACACTGGAATGGAACAGTTCCTAACCTATACGGCAAACATTGAAATAGAGCATGGTCGTTTGAATAAAGTTAATTTTAACTTGTCAATCAGCTGTTTGATAATTAAACAGTGATTTGACACAATAATCGGAAGGCTTAAAAGTCTTAAAGACCAACGTTTGGAATAACTCTATAGTTTAGATTGATAATGTAGATATTATTGTTTTTTGTTGGTCGTAGATAAAATGGTGTAGGCTATGCAATGGTTGTATTTTAGCCTTTAAACGACTCTTGAGATACCTTAAAATAACTCGCGGCGTTGCCCCTCGTATTTTAACCTCGATATCTCACTCGCCGTTTAAAGGCTCTCATAATACAACCATTGTATAAACTACTACTGTATTATGAAACAGTCCCTTGAGTCCTTAACACTTTTTCTCCATGACTCTTTCTCAAATTTTACATTCAAAATTTATTTGCCATAAAGTTACAAAACAAATGGACAAAATGCACATATACACAAATTAATACAAATACACATTTGAATATGACCTACATAAATTAATGAAGTCCCCCTGAGTATAATATTGAAATCGAAGTATGTGAGTGCAGTATTCAAGTGATTACATTCAATCAAATCTACCAAAACAGCATATTCAGCTGTATTAGCAGTTTCTTTAATTTGAATTTTCGATCTTTGTATATTCAAAGAACTGTCAGCGCAAAAGCTTTAGGGTGTAATATGATCTATGAAAATTGTTTTATTTATTCTTTAAATAAAATTCCTTAGTTTCAATTTCTTAATACCTTTATTGTATTAACTCTATTCTACTGAATGTAAGTGCAAAATTTGTTGTATAAATAAAGATGATGATTCACCTGGCTTAGCCACTTCCAAGCGCGCCAGATCGAGCGTGGCCGGTTTGTTGCGGCTGGTCACATCGGGCGGCTCGGCACTTCTCCTACCCGAGGGCAGCGAGCTGCCGCCCTCGTTCCAGGGCACAAACCGCGCCGCAGCCGCCTCCTCCGTCTCGAAGCTGCCCTGTCGCGGCGGCGTATCGCCGTGCAACGGAATTATTTTGAACAGTTCGCTCTCGTCCACCAGTTCCCGGTGAGCCGGTTTAGACGGGGCTTGCGGCGCGACGGGCGACCGCGTCGACTTCGACTTGGATCGTTCGCTTTTCGACTCCTTCCTGCTTCGCTCCTCTTTCTTTCTCGTTCGTTCGGGCTCTAACTTTCTCACTCTGTCGGATTCGGTCCGTCTCACCGGTCGTTCCAACTCGTGCTTCTTCGGTGGTCCGGGGTCAGGGCCTGTATTGATAATAACAACACATTTTAATACAGTTACTTTATGAATTATTGACACAATGCAATGAAGAAAAAGGTTCCAACAATATCTTTCTGTGTAGTAGTGAAGGTGATGTTGTGATATGTTACTGGATCATTGAAGTCCCTAATATTGAAAAAAAATCTTATCTGCACATTATATCTTACTTTCACATCTCCATACAATTTTTTTTCTAGTATTCTGATATTATAAATGTAATTTGATAATTATAAAGATCTAATTCATTCATAATTTATTATTACAAATTTATGTATTACTATATGATTATAATTTTAAGAATTGAATGAATGGCTTACTATATTATTACTGATTTTATAATTATGTTTCGTAGAAGGATATAGTTATTAGTTGATATTGTAGCACGGCTGCTCCTTCCCCAAGCTTGAGCTTGCTCTTTTGGGGAAGTAGTTTCTTATGTTCTTATTTGTATAATACTGTATTGTGATTGATTCATTTTTGCTGTTTGTTTGAAAAGTTGTATTTGTAATTTTATGAGAAAAAAGATAGTTATTCATACTGAATAAGAAGACTTAATGTTGACAAAACCACATATTCAATTAAACATCAAGATTCTGCAGTTTCGGTTGTTGCACTATTCTCAATCTCTGGTAAACTGAGTTATAAACCTGAGTGGTAAACCTGAAAGTGTATAGTGTGTATTAACCTCTAGTGTTAAACTCAGTTTACCAGAGATTGAGAATGGTGTAACAACCGAAACTGCAGTATCTCGTTGTTTAATTAAATATGTGGTTTTGACAACATCACGTCTTCTTATTCAGTTCCAACAATACTCAAATTGTCAAATGATTATTTCGATAAATTGACACAAGACAATTAAGAAAAAGGATCCAACAGTACTCAAATTGTCGACTGTAGACGATAATTTTTTGCTGAGGGTGATACCAACATAAACTCTTAGGCTTGTGACAGAATCAAACTGACGGAATTACTTTGTTAAGAGTGGAGTGAAGACTCAAACACTCAAGTAATGACTTGAGATTCAAAGGAGATGAACCTGAAAGTGTAGCGTATATAACCACTAGTGTTCTACTGCACTAGCCTCTTTCCTATTTTACAGAACGTCTATGAATCAGGTTCCTATATCTGACTCAAAAGAAAACGAGAAACAATCAGATTACTGAAAATAAACTATAGTCTGTTCAGGGAAAGGAGAGACGATATAAATAAACCTGTGCGTGCAGGAGTCTAGCAAGGAGCAGCTAGACCGATTCACAGTAGAACTACTGAAATAATATTATTATTATCTGCAGTAGGCTACTTGATTCCAATCTGACCATGAATGAACGTATTGTGAACTGGAATTGGACAGAAAATTTATCGAAAACAGCTGTAAGTCATCGCTTCTATACGCACACAAATGCAAACAGCTTGTTTTGGCCGTCTCTCGACTCCGTGAACAGCGTATAGTAGAGTACTGTAAAATACTGAAATTCAACGACTTGATTAATAACAATGAGAACTATAATTTTCTACGAATAAGGCTTAGCTAGATGTATAGGATAAGCTAACAGAACTTTCATGAATCCGGTTACTGTCTAATTCGGTGGTTCAAGACTCAATAGAAAATGACAAACACTAATACAATCCGAGATAAATATTAATCTGTAAAAATTAACGAAACTGATGGTGTTTGACCTTTGAGCGGAATATAGATGCCATTCTCGGGCGTGTAGGGCCGGCCCTCGACCCCCTCCGCCTCCGCCTCCGGCTGAGCGTCATCCTCGGTCTCCATGCTGTCCTCGGAGTGCAGCGGGATGATGCGACTCAGCTCGTTGTCCAACTTTGGCCGCGGCCGTCGCTTATGTTTCGGCTTCGGCTTGGCCGCCGGCTTCGTTTGTGTCTCGGTCTCCAGGTCGATGGTGGTCTGGTGTAGAACCACCTGCAAACAGTTGAGATTTAGCATTTTGTATTTGAGTTTTTTGAAAGGTACTGCTATTTTGTGCTATTTGAAGAAAAGTACTTCTTAGGCTAGGCGTACACCGGTTAGTCAAGACAAGACAAGACGAAATTAGTATTTTGAGATTTTATTGCTGTAATGTATTTTATGAAGAAATAAAATTCAATTTCGAATTCAATTTCAGTCACAGTAATTCACATAGTTGCTTATTAGTAGCACACACCGATGCAATCACTAATCGATTGTGTGTTTAGCTCATAAACATACCATAATGCCAGCATTCAGCATGACTAGCGACCAACGTGACACGTGACCAATCTTATCTTGTCTTGTCTTGACTATATTAAGGCTAGAAAGCGTACGCCAGTTGAGTCAAGATACGACGATAAGATAGTTGTCCCACGTTGGGTCACAGTACTTCACATAGTTGCTTGTAGGCAGCTACACACCGATGCAATGACTAATCGGTGTGTGTTGCTTTCATAATGCAACTAATAAATGTAAATGACTGCGATCAAACGATCACTTAAATCCGTCTTGTCTTGTCTTGACTACAACCGAACCGTGTACGCCTGGCCTAGATAAGACTTCATCCTTGCAGTATGTTCATTACATGTTCTTATTTTGATATTTATGTGCTCTACTAGATAACTGAGCAATTTTTTTAAAGAATAAATTGAACTGTAAAATCGGAGAGAATGTCTTTCTAATGTTAGTACTATGTTTCTACTAAACTATGTGAAGTTCTGTGACTAATCTCGTCTTGTCTTGACTAACCGGTGTACGCCTAGCCTAAGAAGTACTTTTCTTCAAATAGCACAAAATAGCAGTATCTTTCAAAAAACGCAAATACAAAATTACTACAGTACTAATTCTCTCAAAAAGCTTTTCTCTTCCCGCAATACAGTCCCCCTCCCCCAACAACAACACAGTTGACCAGGTATCTACAAACTTAAATGTAATTACTGCAATAAATTTTACTCAAATAAAATTTTGAAAAACAGCCATAACATTTGATATCAGATTAAAGATATATGATTAAAGATTTAATTCAGATTAATGTTGTGTGAGTGAAATGAATTGAATTGAGTAAAAAAGAGCACACTAGAGCCATTACCCATCCCCCTATCCATTTCATCTTTGCTGAACAAATCATTTCCTTCAACCATACTTATCCTGACATCGACACAACCGAGACTTACTCCACTTCAGGAAAATAGATGTTTTAAAACAATTCGAAATTTACAAACTCACAAGACTGCATCCAGATAAAATTCAAAAATTCGTGAAATACATGACAAACTCATTTGAATCCTCCGCCCGTTCTCAAAACACTCCATAGCCTTCATAGCCTGAAGCTATACTTCAGAGCCTGTTCATCTTGAAAATGCACATCACCAGTATGACACAATTGTCGCATAAAAAATGTGAGTAATTTTCCACATATATATGTATAAGGGTGTGTATATATATATATATTTCACTTGAATACAATTTTAAACGACATAGAGTAACAATAATTATTTAATTAGTTGTATATTGACAATAATAAAAAAACTTAAAAGATTAATTACTTTAAAAGTGGAAACTACTCACACATTAGTGTTGATAGCTATTTCGGACTACTGTTTGTCCATCTTAAGCAGTGTTTGTCCATCTGCTGTTTGGCTAAAAATAGCTATCAAATCTGATTGAAATCTGATCAGAGATCAGATTAAAGAGATCAGACTAAAAGATCTGATTAGTGTATCAACACTAATCAGATCTATTTCACTTTTAAAGTAATTAATCTTTCAAGTTGATTTTGAACAAGTGAAAAACGATGGATCCACACATCAAGTGAGAAGGAATAGAGTGAGTATAGTAGTATCAGACGGTGAAAATGAAAGAGAAAGAAAAGACGAAAGACAAGAGAAGATATGACAAACATACTATTGAAATAGGACATGAATCATTCAAAAGTTTTTCCACAATTATTGTATATAATTATTGATTGCTACGTCGTTTAAAATTGTATTCAAGTGAATTATCAACAAGCAGTACATGATAGAAAGTGAAATAGAAGTGTATATATTTCTTCAACTCAAGAAAATCGTACTTTAGGCGGTGGCTGATGCTGCATGACAGGCTTGGGCGGCTCAGAGTCCTGCACCGCCTTCTGTATGGTCTGTATCCCGACGGCGCCGCCCCCGCTGATAATGTTTGGCAAGACGGCGCCGGCCGGATCGGTGTGCCTGGCTAGCAGCGCCGCCTCGACGCTCTCGCCCGCCGGCGGGTACTCCGTCTCCAGGCTGAGCGTCGGAATCGGCTTGGGGCCGCAGAACGACGTCTCCAGCAGCGTGCGGTGCGGCGACGAGCATCGCGACGACCCTTTCGACACGGCTGACACGGCTGACAGGTGAGAGCCGCCTGATAGGTGGCTTGCCTGCAATCGATTCAGAAATTTAGGGCCATAATAGAAATTGATTCAACAGCCGGTTGACAAACTGAAATTAAAGTTTATAAAATACTAATAACTGAACGCTGATCAGGAAATATAATTTTTAAACAATGATAAAGAAGAAGAAGAAGAAAGAAGGAAGAAGAAGAAGAAGAAGAAGAAGAAGAAGAAGAAGAAGAAAGGAAGAAGAAGAAGAAGAAGAAGAAGAAGAAGAAGAAGAAGAAGAAGAAGAAGAAGAAGAAGAAGAAGAAGAAGAAGAAGAAGAAGAAGAAGAAGAAGAAGAAGAAGAAGAAGAAGAAGAAGAAGAAGAAGAAGAAGAAGAAGAAGAAGAAGAAGAAGAAGAAGAAGAAGAAGAAGAAGAAGAAGAAGAAGAAGAAGAAGAAGAAGAAGAAGAAGAAGAAGAAGCTCCAGATTCAGCCAAGATCTAGACTAAAACGGGTGGCCACCGTAGCATCAATGAACGTTAGCCTCGATTCTATGTACTAAGGAGGTGGCACGGACTCTCTATGCTGTTAGGCTAGGCGTACACCTAGCAGCACACACCGATGCAATGACTAATCGGTGTGTGTTGCTTTGCCAGGTTAAAGCTCGGGATCTAGTGGCCGCACTATGTACTAGGAGATGGCTTCACCTAGCAGCACAATGCAATGACTAATCGGTGTGTGTTGCTTCATAAGCAACTATGTGAATTAATTGTGACTAATCTTGTCTTGTCTTGTCTTGACTAACCGGTGTACGCCTAGCCTTAACCCACTAAAAGAAAGATAGGGAACTAAAGAAAGGTAGAGAACCTAGTAAGCTAACCTGTCGAGACAAACGTTTGTCGATGCTACGGTAGCCACCCGTTTTAGTCTAGGACTTGGCTAAATCCCGAGCTCGGAAACCAGCCCTTAAAGACTCCGAATAATTTTTCATTAGAAATGATATAATAATAATAATTTTGAACCAAACTCAAATTAATTTTTCATTTCAAATGAGATAGGTAATAATATCGCCACTGAAATAACTTAATAAGTGGGAATTTACTCACAAATTACTGTGTTGATGGCCATTTCGCAGTGCTGTGCTGCATCATCAGAAAACGTTTTTACATGAACTCACGAGTTCATGGACTTATGAGTTCATGTGAAAACATGTTCTGATGATGCAGCACAGCACTTCACATGAACTCGTTAGTTCATTCAAAAACGTGTTATTCTGATGATGCAGTAGGCCTACAGCACTGAGAAATGGCCAACAACACAGTAATTTGTGAGTAAATTCCTACTTAAGTTATTTCAGTGTCTATATTTGATCAAGTGATAAAAGAAGATGGATCCACAACTGAAGATAATAATAATAATTTAGATATAATTGAAGATATTTGGATAGAAATCCATGATCATTCCAATCAACTCCAACCAAAATTAACAAATTCCATTCCAATCATTTCATAAATTAAGTGAATATGCCTTTTATATTCATGTACTGTAAATAAAATTGTAGTCTTTGATTTTCACTATTGTTGATAGATTATTTGTCATGAGGTTTCTGTACCAAAAATACAAATAAGGCACTACTCACACTTGGAAACTTCAAATCGCAAAGCAATTCATCGTTCGGCAACTCAGCATGTGTTTTCAAATGATGACGCTAAGACTACAGGCGATTCCAGAATCGGAAACTCGATAGCAGCGCAACTGAGTTGCTCTGCTATCCGACATGCTGGTTGCCGAGTGATTTATTTCTCAGATTATCTTTAACCTTTATCTTTCAGTTATTCATTACTCAATTGATCTATTGATTTCAGTTCTCACCGCAGAAACGCCAGACGCAGCCGAGCCACCGGATCCGATGGACGAGAGTCGACTGGTGCGGCCGCTGATCGAGAGCAGCCCTATGTCGCTGCACGCCGAGTCTTTTCTCTCTTTCTCGCTTTGCGCCTCCAGCTCGTACTTGGTCGGCATCTGTGCAATAAACAGCCATTACCACTTACAACAACAACAACCCGCATACAGTATTACATAGGCCTAAAGCCCGGTCTAGACGCAACGATAAGTTTGTCAAACTTTTTAGGATTATTTTAAATTGTCATAAAACAGCTGATTTAACGTCAGTAAACAAGCTTACATCAATCAGCTGTTTTCTGACAAGTTAAATGAATCCTGCTAAATAGCAGGATTATTTTAAATTGTCAGCTAAATAGCAGGATTATTTTAAATTGTCAGAAAACAGCTGATTGATGTAAGCTTGTTTACTGACGTTAAATCAGCTGTTTTATGACAATTTAAAATAATCCTGATAAGTTTGAACAAAAAGTTTGACAAACTTATCGTTGCGTCTAGACCGGGCTTAACATAGGGCTAATTCATTCATCACAGAAAATAGCAATCTATCGAATAATATCATATCAACTGTATTAATTGTATATCAATCAATCAATTCACTTTATTGCCAAAAAAGGAAAAATATAATTGTAATAAAACAATAACTGTACTCACTTTGGCATCTATGAAATGAATAGCAATTCACGTTTAGTCACAGTAATTCACATAGTTGCTTATGAAGCAGCACACATCGATGCAATGAATAATTGGTGTGTGTTGCTTCATAAGCAACTATATGAATTACTGTGACTAATCTCGTCTTGTCTTGTCTTGACTAACCGGTGTACGCCTAGCCTTACAATAACAGCACGCATACATTATTACATACTCCTAGCAAGACATATAATTCACTTGTCACAGATATTATTAAACAATTGAAACACTTTTTATGAACAGAAGTTGTATTCAAAAGCAAGATTTGTGTGTATAGACTTTCACATTCACAACAGTACTTACGATTATGCACTCAAGTTTTTAGACTTTGTTTTAAAATATGTTTTCACAGTAATACAGTATTCTCATTGGTTTTAACCCATGAATCATAGTTTTGATTTGAATTATTTCATAATCTAAATATATCATGTCCTAGTAGCAAAGCATTGTCCATGAAAATGGTGTTAATTTAGTCCTTACTGAAATGTCCAAGGTACCATAATGTTCATATTTCTGAACTATTAAAGGTTCACTTGAATACTCTATCACCTGAACTATACTCTTCAAGATTCACTTTGTCAAAAAATCATTTTTCCCGACTAATCAATGTACGATTAATCAACTGGCAGTGCCAGTTATTAGTCTCAAAATCTTTCAACCTTCAATTATATTTAAGGCAGAAGACTCAATGCAGTAGGATGCAGTATATTATGCAATGCTAGGTTCCAAAATGCATATTGAAATATTATGGTATGGAAATTGAACATTTTATCATCATACAAACATGCTTGGTGAATTCATTCAAATGAGAATGAAAACAATGCCCCAACTCAAGGGATGCTTTCGTGATTTCAAATGCACAGAAATTGAATAAAATATATGGATGAATTAGGTGGTAGAATCTCGAATTGCGATATGGAACCATCACAAAGAGAATTTATTAGATGGCTAACAAATTGAAACCTAGTTTCCAAGCAAATTTATTTAACAATCCAACATGCTGATAGGAAATGATGTTATTTTATTTGAAAATAGAGTAAAAATGGAAAAGGGACAATAAAGGTGGCAGAATATATTTACACATTAGAAAAATTGAGAAACTAAATTATGGTGTAAAATGAACGTAATGGTAAAGATATAATAATATTATGAAAAATCATGCTTGAAATGTTGAAGTCATAGTAATCAAAATGCTTGAAATGTTGAAGTCATATGTATCAAAATGACCCTATCAGACCGTCCCAAATAATGAATCTGAAAGATGAGACCTCCCTTAGTAGCATACACAGTAGGTCTACTTTATGAGAGCTGTGAGATAGATAGACATGTCGCATTCGTCTGTGGTGATACCATAGAGAAAACATTACGCAAGTAGATGTCTCATGGGATACAGAAAATTGATTCAATTTACTGTCAAGACTCTAGGCCACGAAGTTCCTGTACGGTGAAGCTAGGGGCGCTAGAGGTCTTATTGCCATTCAAACACACAGTTGCTCATTCTATAGAGTCCTCAGAGATATCGCCATCATCTACCTTCCAACTTACAGAGACTGTATAATCACAGTGTGGCCATTTGCTGTCTCGCTTTTGATTGGTTAGCTTGGTAAAATCCACCATAGTTTTGCCAAATTCCATAAGATTTACATTGAGAAGATACTTGAATCATATGTTATGTCAAGTAATACATTTCTAACCTACAATTTACCTTTGCCAGTGTTAGTTCTCTTCATTTTTAGCTTTCAATAATTCTAAATAAGGATAGAGAAATTAATTTTAATGTTAGAGAAGTAATTTTCAATCAATGTTGTTTTCCATGACGAAATACTTGTAGAAAATTCTATTAATGTAAGTTAAAGCATTAATTATTTACAGTGAAATACAAGTCGTTATGGTACTTTACTAGAATGATTCTTAATCTTGAAAAAGTTTGAAGAATGAGTGAATAGGTTTAACCTCCTGCAAACCCATAGGCCTATCAGTAATCAAAATAATGGCAAAAGTATGGCGATTGCGGAAAATAAAATGTTCCAATACACTGTTATGGGCCCATTCACACGGAAAATAAAATGTTCCAACATACTGTTATGGGCCCATTCACACGGAAAATAAAATGTTCCAACACACTCTTATGGGCCCTTTCACACCAATGGCCACACTGTGATTCTACAGTCTCTGTAGTTCAACCGGCATTCACTCGTCAACATGGGCAATGAACTTGTGTAATGCGTTCTCTACGGTGATTAATGAGAGTGGCCATTGAGATGCCATCGGTTGCCATGCGATGCGATGCGAATTTCACCAAAACTCCCACATACCGCATGTTGTTGGGTCAATTTTCGTCGTCTTTGTCTTGTCTCACTTACTTCTGGCGGCCCGTGAAAGTCCAACTCCTCGGTGCTACTTCGCAGTTCAAGCGCCATTTCTTCGGTAAAGCCCAGACCTAGTTTTACGCCTCCACCACCTTCTCCACCTATGTTAGAACAGAAAAATATGGATTAAAAAACTGTGTAATTCATAGTAAACTGGGATAGAACGGTAAACGTTTTGGCTGCGTATGTATAGTAATGTACATTTAATTTGGCAGATGGCATTAGATAGATAGATAAATAGAGATTATTTTTTTTCCATTGGACTCTACGTCATCAGCAACGTCAAGAAAATAATATCTCTCTATCTATCTATATGTATTGTTTTTGTTTATTGCTTGGAATAGAATAAAAATTTAAAATCAATTTGATAATAAAATAAAATATAGTTTTTAATGTTGTTTCATTGGTCTTTGACAAACGAAAGATGTGCAATATAAATATCAAATAAATATCTATCTAATGCCATCCGCCAAATTAAATGAATACTACCATAGTTTATACTTCAGATACTGTGTAATCACAGTGTGGCCATTAGTGTGAACGGGTCCATACCCATAAGGGTTTGAACATTTTTCCCAGCCACCGCTATACTGTTGCCAACATTTTAAATTTTCATATAGGCTTACATGCAAATTTGAAGCCATCCATTTATTAGTCAAATTTCTTTGAAGGGAAACGGATATTGAAAATCACTTTTGCAATATTGAAAATAGATGGACAATTATTCATGAAAACAGTAAGGTAAGATTAAAATACGATAAAAAATTATAACAGATGCATTCATGTAAGTTTTCAATAAAATAGGAATTCTGTAGTGAATTTGAATTCACTTTTTATTCTTGATATTGCTTTGTAAACTTGAAATAATAAAAGCTAACAATGGCATAATTTAGAAGCGTATCAATCATCATAAAAAATATAATTCAAATACTGTATCTTCTCAATGTGAATCTTATAATTATGAGAGTTGGCAAAAGTACGGCGGATTTGGCCGATCCAACCAATCAAAAGTGTGACATTCTGATTATTATTCAGTCTCTCTGTAGGAAAAACTAATTTTATTCCTATTTCTAATCAGTAGGGCAGAGGAGGTTAGCTTTGTAAGAAAATTCAACAACATTGTACAAAATTCCAAGTTCTGTAGAAGAAATCGTTGGGTTCTAATAGTCTAATGGTCCTCTAGCTTTCATGTCCCTTAAATCACATGAATGTCTTATATTAAAAGGTTTATACAGTAGTAAGTGAAGTCTAGAGTTTTTCATTTCTATTCAAACAATTAATTTGTAAGAATGATTGCATCAACAAATTCTCAATTTAATAGGTTTAATGGAAGTTCATTCAAGGCATTTGAGCAAAGCATCAGCTTTTAAAAGGAAATAGCTTAGGAAATATGGGATCAGGATTGAAAAAATGAATAAAAAAATGATAAAATAAATTAATGAAAATAAATTGAATTATTTTAAGAGATTTAGAAGTAGTTTTACAATTCCTGTACTTGACAGCTTTTGTTACTATAAAATCTTTCAGTTTTTCAGTATAATTAATATAAACATTCTGAGACGAATCAATAGAGAGTATCACTTCAGTTTCACAACATACGGCTTAAACAAGACTCTTGTAGTTGAATTATTTAACAATGGATTCACATAGTCAATTATACAAAAGTTCTTGAATTGTTTTTACCAGCGTACAAATATGTTTGATGGTTAATTCATGAGAACAGTAAGGAAAGATTGAAATATTATACAATATTATAATGGATGCATTCATGCAAGTTTTAAAACACAAAGGAATTCTTTAGTAAATTTGAATTCACAAGTAGAACGATAGTTGTAGATGTTGAGAGATAGATCAACATTTTTGTGTAAGAATAATTGTTACAAAGAGACAAGAAATTTGAAATTTGAGTAGACAGTACAAATGCACACATGAAACAGACATGCGAGACAATATTGAGTGTGTGTGAGTAAGAAACATAGCAAAGTGCAAAACATTTTCACATTTTCATCACTTAGTTTGAGTGTAATTGATGCAATTGTTGTTTTCAAGACAGTTTTTTTTGTAGTTTCAATGTGAAGAAGTAATCAGAAGTGTTCATTGTATTTGGAATTAGTAGAGCTTCAAGTTAATAGAATACCAATCAAACTAAAAGAATTCGTAGGAAATTTAACAGGAAAATTTCACAGAGTTTGAAAGGAGATAACAAAAATCCAGAGAAAAGGAAGAAGAGATATGTACAATAAATATTTGAATAAAGTAAAGAGGAAGATGCACAGAAATTATAACGAAACCAAGAAGAAATTATACAATTCTATGGAATAATTGACCATATTACACTCACAAGATTCAAAGCAATTAAAAACCAAAATAACCCCAAACAAACAATCAAGTTCATAAAAACCAAGAAACCTAATAGAAAAAAATCAATGATTGGGGTTCAAGTGTTGAAAGGAACACATTTTTGTCAAAAATTTGATTAAACATTTTTTGAGGCTTACTTCAAAGGTTTCAACCTACTTTAAGCTACAGTTATAGTACTATTAATTAAATATGAGTTCTGCTCCAGAGGATGATTAAAAAAGGCCACCTAAAATAATTTTAAACGTATTTGATTTCGATTAATTAGAGGAAGGGAAATGAAAGTAAACTCATGATAGGATAAATAAATGAAGGATAACGATTTGTTGAGATAATTATTATAGATTAAAAAATCATAGATTAAAATAGATAAAAAATAAAACCTAAGTATAATTTATAGTTCATTTTATACATATTTTAATTTATACTGTATATTTTTAGTCATCTCACTAAGTTCATGGTTCATATTTTTGATTAATTTGATTAAAATAATAAAAAACCTAGAATTTCCCAATAATACGGCTGGCAATACAGTACAGTTGGAAATAACAATTAGGTTCTCTCACCAATGAAAGCTATTTTCATTCGTCATTCATTGATATATCTGATTTCTTATGATTGCAACAAGTTATCCACTTACATTATGTTCAATCCATAATATTCTAAATAAACTTCCAACACAAAGCTCTCAAACAATACTGGTTATTACAACAGTAGGCCTACAACATCTGATTTCAACTTTATTCATATTGCAAAGCTCTGACCACCTTATTTTCAGGGCCCTGAAAATTCGATTGACCCAAATTTCAGATCAAACAGGCCCCTTTGAGAGCGTGCCCAAACAATATCTAATGACCCTCCATGTTTTGTGGCTAGCGCTCTCTGTTGCAAACAAACTTGTGTGTGCGTATGCAATATCCTAGTTAACCAAGTTTGAAATTGCAATCAAAAGCCTACCCACTACAATAGATTGGCTGCGAGAGAGAGATAGAAATAGCAAGCGAGTGAGTGAGGGAGAGAGAAAAAAGTGAGAGAGAGATCCGAGTTCAAAGTCTTCTTGCAAATAATTCATCCCCCATTTATAGAGCTTCTATGCAAATGCAGACTATCTAACATTATTAACATTGGCCTTTCAAGCTCGGTCACTTATTGAAAAACACTATGGGAGAGATTATTTAGCTGACAGTTCACAAAAACCGTTATTAATAAAGTATTTCGGTGGAAAAATTAAAATAATTCAAGAAAATTAAACAGTCAATTAAATTCAAATCTTGAATCTTTTAATTCAATTAAATTTGATCTTACTGTTTGTGGTCTAGTGGCTAGCGATTTCTTGTGTTATACTTACACAATTACTCATCACTCATGATACTTCACCTTGTTTTCTGTAAGTTCTATTCAGTTGTACCTAAATCTTTTGCATTCATGCTTTAGAAAGATTTATATTGAGAAAATTGATGTGTACTGATGATATGATATTAATCAAATAAATGATAGTAGGCCTGATATAATTTGTAGTTATTTTATGGCAACTTAAAAAATTACTTATGAACAATGAACATTCTGATAGTATATATGATTCCTAGATAGTATAGATACTGATTCCTATAACAGAATCTTTTTAATGTAATTTATTGTGTAATTATTTTGAACTTTGAGCATACTACTAACTACTATTAGAGTGGAAAAGATTATTCACTATCAATAAAATCGAGAAAAAAAACAATTTAATAGATTGTTAAAAAGACTGTTTTCAACAATCCAATTTGTTCCACACTTACCCGCATCAACGATAATATTGAACAATAATTCATAGGAATACTCTAAAATAATTGATTTAGCTAGCAATAAAAGTGAGTATATTAGACAGACAGTATATTATTTTGTCCGTGGTATTGACTTTTGAAAAAACATTTTTGTACTCTTTCTACTGAATCTATATGGAAAAACATTACTGTAGTTATTTCACCAAATCTATATGAGATAACATTATTCTACTTTTGTTTTATTGAATCTATGAGTGAACCTGCTCTTGTAATTGACATGTGAAAAGCTAGTGAAGTGAATAGCATGGTGAAAGATGATGATGTTTAGTGTATTTGAAATGTTCAGAGTTTTTGTACATCGTCAGAATAATTAGGAAGTTATATTTGGCAGAAAGCCAGGAAAAATATATTCAGTGAAAGCAGAAAAAATATAGGCTAGGTATGGGTATTTTGTTACAATGTACAAAAACTCTACATTATTGAAAAAAGGGTGCAATCACAAATAAACCGTGAAAAAGCGGGTAGCATACTTGAGCAAATGGTTGCAGGCGACAAAAAGAGAAAAAAGATAAATCTAAAGAAACTGGAAAAATTTACCTTTCCTTCCTTCATCACATTCTATTTCACCCCATTATTCTACCATATCTTCGGTTGAGGAGTTTTTTCCTACATTGATATGGATCTTCGATGCTCCTGACAATTGTCATGACTATTTACTTGAGATAAAGATATTATTCTATTATTGACAATTTATTTATGATTGATTTATATTATTGATACATATTTTATAATTTATTACTGACAATCTATTATTGACATTTGTAATGATATAATTGATGTTCTCAATATCTTTTAAAATAAATCATTTCAACTAAGAAAGTAAAGCGGGTAGAACTATTTTTCATTAGAAACGCTTCGAGAAGATCTACAAGTCAAAATTCATTTCCGATTCACACAGAAACTCAAGAGTACAGATAAATTTATATTATGTATTCAATCTCTTTCATTAATTTCGATCTCATGTTGAATTTTTGAAATAATGGTAGTTACTTGACTTTTTCTCACTTTTTTCATACAGCCTATTTTTCGTTATTGTTTAGGTAGATACCGTAGTACTATTTTTGTGAATTACTTCTATTTTTGAGACAAATTGTTTATTTTGTTCAATAATAATTTATTGTAGAAGGAGGCTAGAAGTTTCTCCTCCATGGTATTATTATCATTATTAATGAGTAGAATAGAATAGAATGACTTCTTTATTTTTCTGACGTGGCGAAGTTTGGACAATGATGTCCACTCTACCACTTAACCATAACCACGAACCACTCAATGAATATAAGGAACGTTCAGGAATATGGCCCCAAGAATCATGAACATTATTATTATTAAGAATAGAATAGAACTAGAATAGAATAGAAAAAGCTTTATACAATCAAAAATTACATCACCAAGCCTTACTTGCTTAAGTAATAATATTGCTTAAAATGATGAAAATATTAATGATAATGTTCACGAGTTTTAGGTCAATATTCATGAACGCTCCTGTCGTGAAATCAAATTTCAGAAAAACGTGATCTCATGCTAAACAGAGACAGATTAGCTGCATAGTGAAAATACTCATATTAAAAATTTGTTGAAATCAATGTTGTTTTCCATGACGAAATACTTGTAGAAAATTCAGGGTAACCAGCTGTATTTCATCACATCCACTATTACTGAATTATTGGACACTATTGGAATCCATTTCACTCCTGATGAGAAAAGATGTAACGTTTTAATAGCATTGACATCTCAACCATAAGCAGTCTTCGCAACCCAGTGATGGGAAAAAGCACTGCTGGATAACATTGTGTAAAGCAGCTATATTAGTGCAATGCAACAATTTAATATGCCTCCAAATGAGGAGCTTGACTAGCCTTTCTAACGATGTAGCCAGTAATAGAGGAATAGTGAAAAGTCGTTACTTTAACTGAAAAATTTGTTACCTACAAATGTTGGAATTCTATTATATGCTCAAGTACACTGCACGCTTCAGTGCGCAACGTGTTCATGAATGATTACACCCTGCGAGTGGATAATGACTGTGTGAAATGAAAGAATGATGTGATGATGATCATTGCCTGCAAAAAGCTCCCGCTCAGGGCTGGAGTCGTCGTGATGCGAAGAGCTCGACGCTCGCGAGATGTCGATGCGCGGGGGGGCAACCCCGCCACCGCCACCCCCCGCCTTGGAGGGGGCTGCCAGCAGTCCCCGGTCACCCATCCGGCCAGGCGGCGACTCGCCGTCGCTTAGGTCCTCGATGGAGGCGACCGGAGCCAGAACCGGAGGAGGCGGATGAGGAGGAGGTGGAGCCGAGGAGGAGGCAGCCGCGGTCTCCATTCAGTAGGCGTCTGTCCGCCCTTCACACAGACACCACACAGACACGGTCAGGTCAGGTCAGGTTAGGTCGGCTTGCTAGGCTAACTAGATTCATCGTGTGCTTGACTGTCCATTATTACAAACACACAAACAGGCAACACTTATTTACAGCTAGCATCATGTACATGAGTCTACGAACAGGTCAAGTATCAAGTAAGGTATTGATGGTCAATCGAAATATTTCCCTCCTTTCAAATCAAAAACTATATTGAGATCTTTCCAACATAATCACAAAATTATATCAAAATTGGACTATAATTATTATTATTTTCCGAACAGATCAAGTTTTATTATTATGCTTATGGCTTTTATTAGCGGGGAGACCCTTTCGGGTGTTCCGCTTGAAATCATCCAACATAATCACAAAATTATATCAAAATTGGACTATAATTATTATTTTCTGAACAGATCAAGTATCAAGGTAGGTAATGCTCAATCAAAATATATTCCATCTCAAAATTTAAAAAATGCCGTAATCAATGGTAGGATTTCATGGCTTAGCAGGACCCAACATAATTAATGTTTTGATGAAATTGATTGATTGAATTAATTCTTTATTAGGATATTTTCATTATAAAGACAAACAGCCTTTCAAAATTGAACTATGTTTTTTCTTATACACATTACAGTCCTTTATTTGTATAATTGCTATTTGAAGGACTTCAAAATTGTAAAATATTTTTCTTAAACAAATCAAATTTGACATTTTCAGTTGTAGCGAAGGCCTAAAATTGATGAAATACTGCAGCACAGTATCATTTTCTATTACTTTTCAAGGAAAATAGTTGTATACTTATTCCATTGAAATGACTACAACATGAGCAAGATATTTTGAATTCTATATAGAATATGATAATTGCTTATAGTTTGCACATCCATAAAGAATGTATCTGATCTCTCCAAATGGTGATATTCTTATTTAGAGAAGTACTACAGTATATAAAAGATATTTGAGGTAGGCTACTACCATATATCATCTCTATCATTATAAATTTTCAAAAAATAATTCTAGAAAATTGGTACACTTCAAAACTGGGAAATAATTGTTTGGTTCCTACCAAATGATTCAGTAACAAACATATTTTGTGTTCAATAATAAACACCGGAGGTGTTTCAGTTCAATTCCAGTGCAGTTTTGGTGTACTGTAAACAGTTTTATGTCTCAATTCTTGAGGAAGAGATAATAGGGGAATAATAGGGGCTTTGAAAGTTCTCCAAAACGTGAATAACAGAAGGAGTAGCATGAAGAGAGTAGAATTATGTGGGGCAATAAAAGAAGGCATGAAGTGAAAGGGAATTGTAGCAGAGGAGGAAGACGTTACGAATGATTGAAGAAGCTGGAAAGAACTCCAGAGGGATTTACTACCTTTTTCTTTCTGCAGCTACCCGCTAGTAAACATACATCTTATCAATTCCCAATAGCCTTTCAAGCTGACAGGAAGAAAGAGAACGAAAAGGGATCTAAGAAAAAACGTGAAGGTGGCAAAATATAGGCTACCTTTTACGGATTTATCTCAAAAGATACCAATTTTTAAATAAATGCAAAGTAAAAGTTGTTTCCTTGATCAATCGATAAGAATATAATAATAAGAAGAAGAATAGAATAGAACAATAATTCTTTGCTATCTTTCATGTTATTTAATTGATTATCTTGATTATTCTTGATAGAGGTGATACGAATAGTGAGTTAAAGATTATTTTCAAGTTTGAAAAGTAGGTTGTAATAACTGGAAGCTTGCTTGATACATTGACATATTCAACTCATGATTGTTACTAGAAGTATGATATACAGGTCATAAACAACAAGATACATTCAAAGGTTTCAACTGCTTAGTAACAAGCCATTATTTTCAATATATTTATGTAAAGTTTTGTAGAGATATATTTGAATTAATGTTCTTTATTGCTTTGTTGAATGATACAACTTATTAATCCAAAAAAGAAGTAGTTTTCTCATAAAAAATTACAATATCATATTCACTTGGTAATATAAGGAATATCTGACATAGAAAGCGTTAGGAGAATCTATGGTAGGAAAAGAGCAACAACTAATGTTGAGAGGGTACATTTAAATGCTGCTTAGTGATATAAAGGTGGATTGCAGGATCCAGTATTGAAAGTTAATTTAGAACAAACATGCTGGATTAAGAAAGATATCACAATGGAAAAAATCAATTTGACTAGATTTCAGCTATTGAAAAAACATCAAGTTTTATTAACAGAACTATTGAAAAAACTATTGCTATAAAAACTGAACTATAGATTTTCTACAGCTTTGGTCAATCCAAACACAATGTCTAAAGTATATTGAATTTTAAACACAAAGTTAGTTTTCATAGGATTATAGCTCTGTAAAATTTACTAAATTGTTCTACACTAAAAATATCTGACACTTACATGCCAGTACAAGACTGGAAATAATGTACATCTATAAAATCTATATGTCACCAGACTATTCTAAATACTTCAGAATAAATTACTCTCTAATGAAGTGTACTATGTTATAGTGTTTGATAAAAGTGATAGGTACTTGAAATGAGAATAACTAAGAGCTTTGTATGATTAGTAGAAAAATATTTTATGTTATGCAGTTGAATGAATTTACTGTATGAGTGCTGGACTAGAAATTGAAATTGACAGACTTGAAAATTGGAATATGATTCCAAGAATAATATTTAACCAATATGTTATTTTGGTGGGTTGGCAAGCTTAGTTTTCGAATGATGAGAATGATGTTTTAATGTGTTTTGTAAAGTTCCATGAGATAGTTTGTGTGTTTTTCTTTAAGTTATATTTAAGTTATCAAAGTTAGTCATGGGAGGTAATTATTTATTTAGTTTGACAAGCACAGTCTTCCTTTCAAGTCAACTAGCCAGAGAAAGATAAACCAATAGACTTTTTAATTCAGCCATTCTTTAAAATATTAAAGAAATTACTACTAAATCAATGACGTTTATTTGAAACCTTTTTAGCTTATTCATATTCAATACATAGTTTGATCCAGAATGTTTTCTGAATAACCAGAAGCAAGAATCGCTAACCACTAGACCAAGAGGGGGGAGTTTATTTATGAATTTATTAATTTTTTTAATTACTCGTATTTTTTATGTATCTTGTATATTTACGAGGAGCCCTGATTGACGAACAAAATATTAGATATATTATTAGAATACAGTATTTATTTATTTTTAATTTGATTAGGATTAGAAATTATACTTCTTAACACATAGTCACCTAACTGCAATATAATTATTATTCAATCATTTTGGCCTACTGTTGATTCATTCAATCTTTATGATACCCAAAGTTTTCAATATTTTTGAGGACCAAACAGCCCAGAAAAACTTCTATGCTCATTTTGAGTTGAATACATTTATTGACAATGAACTGCTTAGTGCATATTTTAATTATATATTAAAAATCATGAAGTTGAATAAATATTGCATCCTAATTTTTAAGTAACTAGCTAATACCGCTAAGTACTGATTTATAACAATCAACTAAAGTGATATCATGCAGGAGCCTAACAAAAGCAAAAATACTTTAGAAAAATAATAATCTTAAAAGAAATGAATGGGGTAAACATTGAAAGGATAACAAAGGTGGAGAAATTTCAAGAATAAAATAAGACACAGCTGTTTGAAAGAGTGGATAGATTGGAGTAATTCAAATGATAAATGAAATAGAGATGACAGAAGAAGAAATAAGGATAAAGGTACAATCAAGATTAGTGTACTATACTAAAAGCAAGTTTGGTGGGAAGGTATGGCAAAAGCTTAAGAATCTTCTGTATTTAGAACATTTAATGTTCCTGATACATCATGTGAATTCTGCAATAATTATAAACATGATCTATAAATCTAATCTATTAGATTTTTCTAGAAGTATAGGCTAAAGTGAAAAGACCTCCATATTTACACTTATAATATGCTATACTATCTACAATGTGCAAATGATCTGTCCATCAATTGTTTCTCATATAGGACATAGTAACATTTGATTGTTAGAGAAAAATAAATCATGATAGATTACTAGCTAAGAATTTGCAACCAGGATTTAATAAAGTCACATTTGGTCTAATCCTTATATATGGCATTCACTAATAAAAACACAACTAATCAAGATGTACATTCATAGTATGATCATCTATCAAAATTTACTTACACTCGCATCCAAATACTGTCTACTTCTCACCATACATATACAACATGTCAATTTGTCAATGCTCTATCGATTACTGAAATAGTTGAGAAAAATGAGGCGATATCTTACTGGATTTATCTGTTAGTTGATGGTGTTGTTGTAGTTTTCATAGATATCCATGAGAAGAGGCAGATCCACGTTACGAGCGAATCCCTCCTGCAATTAAAAAAAATTTAACGTAAATCAAGAGTGTAAGAGTCTTTGTGTGAGAGTAATAAATGTGTGAATGAAGAGTAAAGTGTGAGAGTATTGAATAAAGAGTCTTATTCTATACAAAATAAAACATTAAGTGAAATTCTATTGCTGCTGGAGAAGGAAAAGATTACAAAATGATAGAAAATAAGAAATAAAGTATGAACATAATATTATAAATTTGAATTGATCTAATGGGAAAATCAGTGATTTAGCACATGAAACGAATCACTGAGAACTTGACTCTTTGAATATAAAATCAAAAATCGAATAAAATACTTTATTCACTTCATAGTAAAATTCATACAAAAAATATGTAAAGAAAATATCAAGTGCATTCCTCACTAGGAGCTAAGGCTCTGGAGGTTTTCAAATGATGCTCAGACATCTAACCGTAAGCTGAACGTCATACATTTGAAAACAATGTTTGTTATCGAGTCGCTCAGTTTCCGCAATTTGATATAGTAGGTACCACTAATAATAGAAATAGAAGAGATAAATAAATATAATGAAAGAAATAGTAATAAAAGAAATAGAACAAAAAACATTTAGCTCATAAGCTCAAATATACTTCAAAAGTTACACAATCCAATGAAAAATAATAAAATGAAGCATATTTTATAGAAAGGATATTTTTGAGAAAAATATAAGATAACATTAAACAAGATTTGAAGCAAACAATAATAGGGAAATCATTACAGTATTACAATGACATGTGAAAGAGAAACTGAATAATATAGGCCTACGTACTAAGTTGAAATCATACAGGATAAAATATTACAGGAAAATCATGATCAAAAACCCTAATGGAAAAATCCTAGGCTAGAAGTTACCTACAACAAAAAACAATACCTTTATAATTATAATAAATATAATATAGGCTACATAGACTTTTTAGTAATAATAACTGATTATTGGTCAAACGAAGCACTCAAATTACCAAACTACAAACTACCATAAAAAATTATTCCAAAGAATATAACTCGTTCAGATATTAATTAAAACTCTCCAACTTTCTCATCATATTATCCTATGCCACAATATTATACAAAAGCTGACCTGAAAAATGGTTTCAGTGAATATCAACTCAATCTCATTGTAATTTCAACCCTTCAACGACTGTACTACCCTATGGTATTATACTGTACGTTTTCCAACCTTGCCAAATTCCATTAGAGCCAAGAACTCCACCGCAACGTTTTCTAGGTTAACGACCACGTCTATTAACAGTTTTTCAACCCCTAATAGTCGCCCCCCATTCATGAGCATGTTTAGGTGTTACATAAAAGCCGCCACCGTTATATAAGCGAAAGCTGTTGTTTTACATAACTACTTCTTTCAACCACTATACTAATGTTCAGCTCGCCTGCGTTTGAAGTTCTCTGGGTTTGAGTTTTGAGACAAACATAGCAGAACAGTAAATGGTACTACTATTTTACAAAATTTTTACTGTTACAATAAAGGGTTTACAAATTTTCAATAGTATTCTGAAAAGCCATGAGTTTACAGATAATGTCATTAAATAACTGAAAATGAATAGCTAGTTTTCCTAACGCTCGCCAAGCATAATTACAAAGAAGATCTGAAGTGAATAACATTTGCGTGAAAATTTGAAATAATAATTGATAATGTTTGATGGTTTACATAAAAAATGGTATCATTTTCTTCAGAATTGAAAGCTCTAGCTTTTGTAATTGAAAAACCTAGTTTGTAATTTTTGAAAAACCTATAACTTCCCCAGTAAACTCAAATTGAAAATTTCACTCAGCCGCCATTTTGAAAAAATAAATTATTGAAACAATCCAATATTACTATTTTGTAGACCACATACTTATAATTAAGCCTATAAAATTTCACAAGAAAATGTTGATCCATTAACGAGATAAGATGCAAACTCTTAAAAAACAAATGTCGGATTATAGGAAAACTAAGGAGAATTCAGCATTTTGCCAATGACATTTTCTGTTTGTTTTGGCTTGTTAGAATACCGTGGTAGTATTGGAGTCAGTGTTTTTTGGGACACTCTGTATAGAACACTATTCTATAGTCACAGAGTAGAACAGGGCACTCCAGCAAACTCTATTATCGCTGATACTGATGACAAGGGCGTATTGTCGGAGGGAGTAATGCTCCAGAGAGATGTCGCGACTTGAAGTGGTTTTGCATTATGAAGCGGGGAACCCTTCACACAGAATAGAAATTTCTAAGTTTGGAAGATCAACCGATTAGCTGTTGATTAGATCTGGAGGGAGGTATTCATTCTTCTTCGTACATTTTTTCAATAGGGTAAAGCTATTAACCGTTAAAAAACAACATTTTGTTGTAGTACGATAGCCTACTGTTACTATATCACGAGGTAACGTTTAAAAATGCTTTACAATAATTATTGAACCAAAATCCCAATTGCTATGATTTAAAGGCAATTGAATAGTTGCAATACCTCATTTCCTTCTCTCTTCAATGATTCATTTAAAAATGCTTTACAATAATTATTGAACCAAAATCCCAATTACTATGATTTAAAGGCAATTGAATAGTTGCAATACCTCATTTCCTTCTATCTTCAATGATTTACAATGTATTTAACAATTGCATTCACTTGTTCAACAATACATTGCGAGGCAATGTTTAACATTGATTTTTTTGTTTTTCTATATTGTGACTCTATCATGGGGTGAAGCTATTCATTATTTAAAAAAATGTTCATGTTTTTGCACACTGTTACCACTGTGTATTATATGGGGAGGAGATAAATGCTATTTGAAATAAAATAACATCAAACAACCTGGAAATTAGTGACTGGTAATAAATTATATGTTACATGTCATAGATTTGGACTGTGTTCATGTGAATTCAAAGAGCTGACCAGTTTTTAAATTTGTTGTAGGCTACTCCTCGTGTGAATGGTTGAGTTACATATTTGCTTGATTATTTATTGAGCTCGTATTTCAAAACAATATATTTTCACTTGAATGAATAAGGGGAAACAAAAGATCAGCAAACTAGTTTGATTCATCTCTCATCATCATCCTTCCCATTACCCAAGCACAAGCCTAGAGTTCATGTGGGCATCATCCCCAGCAAGAAAAAAAAAGCTAGCCTAGTTAGAAATAGATTAAATAAGACGATTAAGAAGAGTATACCAAGATGAAAAGATCAATCAGTGTTGAAACAAGTTGAAGACTGTGACAAAGTGAAGTACTTGTCTTAAGACGAACATAAGACAGTGACCAATTTCAAAACATAAACAAAACTAATTCCACAATTCAGAAAATTGTTGAGTGTCAAAGCACACATGAACTCATTATGAATCAAATCAACGCTTTTAGAAAAATTTCATGAAAATGAGAGGAAAACGTTGGAAAATGAGAAGATTCACTAAAAACTAACACGACATTGAAACCTCTGACCCGAAAAGCTTCAACTTTCACTTCTTGCTGTCATGATGTCACATAAATCCCCCCCGAAATATTCGCGCCACGTACAGCAATAACTCACCTATAACGGTCACAACAAGAGAAAAATGCGAGAGTAAAGTGAAGGGATGAAAAGAGCCGAGAAATAGAAAGAGACAGAGGAACAGGAGAAGAGAGACAGCGATTGAGAGAGGAAAAGGAAGACTGGGAGAGAAAGACAGAGTGATAGTGTGAGAAAGAGTAAGAAAGTTGAAAATAGACGAAGATTAGTTGTGAAAAGGTTGAGGATGAGAGAGAGAGTAAGGAAGAGAGATAGTGAGAGACAGGGGGAGAGAGAAAGATAGGAAGAGAAAGAGAGAGAGTGAAAATGAGGAAGCAAGAAAGAGAGCTAGAAGAGAGAGTGAGAAAGTTGAAAATAGACGAAGATTGGTTGTGAAGGGGTTGATGGAGAGAGAGGGGCGAAAAAAGAGAGAAAGAGAGAGGAAAAATTGTCTCGTGGATATGTCAGAGGTCCAAAATGCCTGACTGGCACTTCGCCAAGTGTTTAGCGGGTATTTCAATTACATTCCAGCCGCTATTTGGCTGATGAATTTCAGCTGCATTCTAGTTGAATTTGCCGATATTGTTTTCCGTTCACGTTTCACCGAGAATTTGCGGTCAGGGTTGATGGCTCGTGGTAAAGGGAGGGATTTCAGTGACATGAGTTGAAAACATGTGAGAGTTCAATCATGAAAAACCATCCTTATTGTGGTATGAATTGAGGACTGGCACAATGAGCTCTGTCAATTTCTCGTTTCAAGGATGAGTTGAGAACTTGTGAAAGTTTATTTATGAAAAACCATCCTTATTATACTTTTGTGGTATGAATTGAGAACTTGAACCATGAAGTGCTCCCTGAATTTGTTGTACCAAGTATGAGCTTGAAACTTGTAATAGAAACTTGAACCTTGTTTATGTATGGAAAAGAATCGAAATTTTATTTTTGTGGTACCTACCCTATGTATTGAGTATTCGTGATAGTTGAACCATGAAGAGCTCCCTGAATTTGTTGTATCAAGTATGAGCTTGAAACTCGTGATTATTTATTTATTGAAAATCATCTTAATTATATTTTTGTGGTACCTACCCTATTATTGAGTATTCGTGGTAGTTGAACCATGAAGAGCTCTCTCACTTTGTTGTTCTTAAGTATGACCTTGAAACTTGTGATACTTTTTTCATGATAAACCATCCTTATCCTTAAACCATCCTTTTGTGGTATGAATTGAAAATTTGAGGTAGTTAGGCTACAACATGAAGTTACAGCTCTCTGTTTGTTGTTCCAAGTATGAGTTTAAATTGTAATAGTTTCTGAAAACCATCTCTCACTTTTTGGTATATCAAAGCTTAGTTCACAATAAGTAATTGCGTTCAGTTTCAATATAGGCTGTTGATGCAAAAGCAAGGTTTGGTAATTTGGTCTTGTCTTGACAATCGTCGAAATAGATGAAACCATCCCAATATGTGGTAGGCCTATGCATTCAAGAATTGTGGTAGTTACACTATGAAGAGCTCTCTGAAATTGTTGTTCCAAGTAAGAGATCGGAACTTGTAGCAGTTTGATCATGGAAAACGCTCTCAATTTGATGGGATATGAGAGGAAAGATATATAGAGCAGGTATCAGTGCGCAATGCGCTTACATGCATTATGCATGAAGAGGAGAAAACAGGTCACTCAAGAAAGGGTAGTGGAAAATGAAAGAAGAGTTAGGATACTGAGAGAACAGGAAAAAGAAGATGAAAGAGAGAGAGATGAGAGAAGACATCAGAGTTGAGTAGCAATGGAGAATAGAAGTTATTTTAAAGTGGCAATGCAATTCTAGGTTCAACATCCCTTTGAATAACTCAAGTTTTTCTTCTTTTAAAGTTTCTTCTAGCTAACGTATAATCTTGTCGCCTATGGCAGACATTTAATATTCATTTATAATGTAAGTTTTTGCCATCTTGGTTGCAATCAAAGGTATCATACAGCGTACAAGATGAGGAGATAAGAATTTAAATATATAAAATAGGAATTGAAATGCAAAAAAACAAACAAATAATTTGTCAATTCTACTATTTATTTCAGGTTCAAGGACCATGGCTTCGTGGCCACACAGGTCGCATCTTCAGCTTGACTCTAGAATCTAAAATAGGCATAGAAAGTACTATTTTGTTCATTTGTGTATCATCATTCATTCTATGTATTTTTTATGTATAGGTCTGATATGTCAGCCTAGTCTGCTGGCTACCGTAGTGCCTATTAAATGGCATAATTTGAAACACAAGTAACATGTATTGAAAATTGAAGAAGAAGGATGAAAGAGAAGAAGAAAGGAGAATACGAAAAGTACAAAAGAATACCACATACCACTTCCAGAAAATACAAAAATATCACCTACTAAAAAGGAAACAAGGAGAATAAGAATGAAGGAAAATAGAAGAAGTCGAAGACAGAGGAAACGAACAAAAAGAAAGTGGACATAGGGGAAAGGGCAAGAAATTAGAGGAAAAAGCTGAAATTTTTACTTCTTTTTGAAACTACTAGTATTGATCTACTACTTCTATTGATAGAAAAATATTATCTGTACTAAAAGTAAAGAAATATTTTCATATTGAACATCGTACCATTGAATTTTCTAACGATCATTCTATTCTATTAACGACAATAAAAGAATCCAAGGACAGAGAAAAAAAACCAAGAATGAGGAGAGAAAAAAGGACAGAAAAACAGTGAGAAGTGGTGGAAATAGAGAGACGCGGAAGAAGAACTTCGAGCGCTATCAATTTTTTAACGACCCTATTATCAACAATCCATCACGGTATCTAAATGTGGACTGGAGCATGGTGTTAGGCCGACTGGGATGTGACATTTGCAGTATTATTGCCGACAGCTATAGGGTAGCGCGATGCGTGGGATTTGAAGAAGAAGAAGAAGACGAAGAAGAAGGAGAAGGAAGAAGAAGAAGAAGAAGAAGAAGAAGAAGAAGAAGAAGAAGAAGAAGAAGAAGAAGAAGAAGAAGAAGAAGAAGGAAGAAGGAGAAGAAGAAGAAAGAAGAAGGAAGAAGAAAAAGAAGAAGAAGAGAAGGAGGAGGAGAAAGAAGAAGAAGAAGAAGAAGGAGAAGAAGGAAGAAGAAGAAGAGGAGGAAGAAGAAGAAGAAGAAGAAGAAGAAGAAGGAGGAGGAGAAGAAGGGAGGAGGAGGAAGAAGAAGAAGAAGAAGAAGAAGAAGAAGGGAGGAGAAGAGGAGAAGAAGAAGAAGAAGAACAAGAAGAAGAAGAGAAGAAGGAGGAAGAAGAAGAAGAGGAAGAAGAAGAAGAAGGAGGAGAAGAAGAAGAAGAAAGAAGAAGAAGAAGAAGAAGGAGAAATAAGAAGAAGAAGAGGAGAAGAGAAGGAAGAGGAAGAAGAAGAAGAAGAAGGAGGAAGAAGAAGAAGAAGAAGAAGAGAAGAAGAAAGAAGGAAGAAGAAGGAGGAGGAGGGAAGAAGAAGAAGGAGGAGAAGAAGAAGAAGAAGAAGAAGAGAAGAAGAAGAAGAAGAAGAAGAAGAAGAAGAAGAAGAAGGAGAAGAAGAAGAAGAAGAAGAAGGAGAAGAAGAAAGGAGAAGAAGAGAAGAAGAAGAAGAAGAAGAAGGAAGAAGAAGAAGAGGAAGAAGAAGAAGGAGAGAAAAAGGAGGAGAAGAAGAAGAAGAAGAAGAAGAAGAAGGAGAAGAAGGAGAAGAATACCGCACGATGCGCGTAGGTAGGTGGGATTGGCTAGACCAGTCGGCTGTGAAAATCGCACCGGGGAAGGCAAGGCAATCGATTATCACGCTCCAATAGTATCGATAGTGATCCTGCTTTCCCTGTCAGAAAGGGAGAATCCCTGTTGTCATCAAGATAAGGTCATCCACACATCTTATTTATCTTAGCTACTTGTATTCTTCACGATGAGGTCGTCTACACATCTCATTCGCTCGCCATGTCCACACTTGGTCGATTTTTGTGTGCAGCACAGTATGTTTAATATGCTCAAGCATTGGTAGCATGATTTGCAGAACAGAAAATCGACCAAGTGTGGACATAGGGCTTAATCTACAACATCGTCAAAGGTTCTTGGGGCCAGCACATCATGAGAATAATGCTTCGTTTACAGTTAACTAGAAACAACTAGAAACAATACTAATTTATGACACTTTAAATTATTACACTTCAAATTCCAATTAGAAGGCAATTCTCTCATCATCATCACCGTCACCATCATCTCTTATCATCATTCTTCCCATTACCCACGCACAAGCTTAGAGCTTATGTGGGCATCATCCCTAGCAAAAATACAATTTATAAGAATGAATAAGCGTTCTTATAGGTTATATAAAATTTCAAACAAACAGGGTTATTCACAACATGTGAACACAGGAAGAAAAATAAATATGAAAGAAGAATTAGAAGGATAAGAAGAGGGAGAAGGGAAAGAGGAAGATGAAGGAAAGGAGAGAGACACAAGCACAAGTGGATATGGAAGTAGATAGGAGAATAAAGGAGATGGGAAGGGAGACAAAGATAGAGGAAAGGAGAAGAATACGAGAGACACAAGCACAAGTGGATGTGAGTGTGTATAGGAGAATAAAGGAGAAGGAGAAGAAGGAAACAAGAAAGATAGAGGAAAGGAGAAGAAAAAGAGAAAAATAAACACTCGTGGATAAGGATTAAGGGTAGGAAGAAGATGGAGGAGAAGAAGAATCTGAAAATGAGAGAAAGAGAAAGAATCACGAAGATAAGGAGTGAAGGTGAGAAGAATAAACGAGAGTAAAATAAGAAAATGAGGAACGAAGAAATGAGAAAAACAGAGTATATGAGTAAAAGGAGTGAGGGCAGGAGAAAATATCCTCAACATTTCCCTTTAAAAGATGAAGAATTTTTACCAATAACTGAAAAACTTTCAATGGTGAAACACATATAATATTACTCCATTGCTTGTTATTATAATCATACTACTACAGTAAACTTTAATATTTAAAGCAGATTAAAACCAGCTAATTTGTGCCATACGGTTCGAAGCATAGTAATCAAACAGATAGGACATGAAATTCAGCGTGAATTAAGGGCGTGACCAATGGGAGTAGCCATTCAGTGATTGGTCGGAATCCTTGTTCCTGATTGGCTGAAATTCTGTCAGTTAAATACACGAAATGGCGGATGATAATACACGAAATGGCGGACGATAATACACGTAATGGCAGATACGGTACGTCACGAAATCATGTATCAAATGGCCGTATCGAAACACCACATTCAAGTGTTTTAATTTTCTAGAATGTTGCAAAACAACATATTTTTATGATAAAAATTGTTATTTATAATTTATAATACCTGATTTAGTTATTAAAGAAAGAAAATAATAGAAAATGAACTGAAAACGTATAATTGAAATTGATTATAATTGAAAATGAACTGAAAACGTATAATTGAAATTGATTATCAATCTATTCCCACTAATATTTGTACTGTAGGCCTATAGCCTAATAATTTACAGTCACATAAGTATTACAATTAAAGTTAGGCAGACAGTCAAAATACGTGACATTGATGCGAATTGTAATCGAAATTACATCACACAATTAATTAAAATGATTAACGTTGAAAGCTTGCGAGGCTTCCAGCTCTCTTTCATTAATTTATTATTAAGCTGCTAATTGAACGAGATTTCCTTTTTTTATGGGTTCCAGTTCTAAATAAGTCAAGCTAAATGCCAGACAAACACATCAAGTAATTCATAAGCGAATGACATGCTATAAAGCATGTCTTGTATCATGTTTTGTAGCGGAAATCTAATAAACATGGCCAATGGTGCATGAAACTTGCAAATACCGCAAGAAATTGTTGACACAGTCTCGCTTGTCACATTGTTAAGATCGGGAAGCTCGATAAGTCGAAAGAAACATGCGAACATTGTTCGCTAGTCACGTGACTCAACACCGTACTTCATTCATAAAACGTAGTTCATCTAGCCTGCAATTTCATTCATGGATAGCACAAGAAAGTGTTAAGATAGCACTAATTACAATATCGAATGGACAGGGAGCACAATTATTCGTTAGTGACGGTACAAATTCAATATAAAAACAGTACGGTACTTTACTTTACTAAACATGACGTTACTTTACATTACAAATACTGTGTTATTGTTGTTTCGACAATATCTTTTGGCTAATACACGTATACGGCTCATTGTATTTTCGTGGCAGTGTGAAGGAAAGTGAGTAAAGCAGTGTAAAGTATATGGCTAGGCGTACACCGGTTAGTCAAGACAAGACAAGACGAGATTAGTCACGTTTAGTCACAGTAATTCACATAGCTGCTTATGAAGCAGCACACACTGATGCAATGACTAATCGGTGTGTGTTAAACGTGTGTTGACTGTGACTAAACGTGACTAATCTCGTCTTGTCTTGTCTTGACTAACCGGTGTACGCCTAGAGTACAAGTACGCCTAAGAGTACACAGTTCATGTGTGATCATCATTATGAAACAAATATGCAACATAATATTTCAAGCACTGTTTCCAATTGAAGTTGTCATCAACATGAAAATTTGAAGCAAGAATGTAAAGGAGATGATTCTAACTTAGGCTACATCAAAATAAATTTATTAAAAATAAATGTGTCATGGACCACGAAATATATTTATTGATATCAATCTACTAGCAGAGATAATCTATTCATTATTAAGTGTTAGTCTATGCTACTAGTCAATAATCTTGCAGGTCACATTCAATTAATGCAAGAGGGATCACTTTGAAGCACCATCGATGTTTGAAGTTATTTCAATACAGAATGTTTTATGTGAAAAGATCTTTATAATTTATTTAATTTTATTGGGAATCGTTAGCAGTGAGATTATTCGTTCATTATCTCGATCTATTCAATTTCAAATTAATCAATTTGCAGTTTGTGGAAATACATCTTGATATTTGAACATAATAAGCTGAAGGGTAATTGGTAGAGCCATGGAAATTATTTGATTACTTGGTATAACATAGAGAAAGCATTTCGCAAGCTTGAGATACGTTTTCTCCATGGTTATAACTTCTCCACCTCCTGACACGTGTTCATATTTCTTTCCCGTCTGGCATTATTTTAATTTCCTCCATGCACAAGTCACAAACTTATGTGGGCATCATTATCAGGGGCAATATGTTTGCTAGTAATTGTCATTAGTGTCTAGAAACTCAATTAATCTTACTCGTCCCCAACCTCGGTGATATTGTTTGAAACAATCGATCAACCACGAAACAATAGACAGACATTGTTGCTTCAACCAACGATTTGTAACAACTGGGAAAACTTCCAAAGAATAACAAATTGCTATTTCTGATGAAAAGAGTTCGCTGAATAGAGAATGCCAGAACAAAGCAGAGCTCCCGATTGAATGGGGAATATTCGTTTTCAGTTTCTTCCATTCCCTCATTGTTCTTTATTCGTACTAAACAAACACAGAAAAACCGAAATGGGAATCACGAAATGGAAATGGGGAACGTGTTTGCTAGATAAAAACGTGATTAACCCACATAACCGCGTGGAATATGCATTTAGGGGGGTTGGCGTTCTATATTAAACCAGAAATAGCCCTGATAAGAATATTGGTGGAAAGCTTGATATTTTTAGATGTAAAACTCAGGAAATGTAGTTCGCACCACAATCCCAGTTAGCCTTTGATAATTTGAAACAGGAATCTCCATTACACAAAACCAGTAAACGGATATTTGTTTCAAGATAAATTCAATTTGCAAGCCAGCAAAATTTTTAAACTAGCCTATAGTCTTTGGTTACATGAAATCGGAATCACCATTTCAACAAACCATTAGACAGTAGAAACAGATTCTAGATAAATTCAATTTGCAAGCTAGAAAAATTTTCGAACCTAAATCAATGTGGCCTAAGTTCATAACAGAATTATGAAAAAATAAATTATAAAATAACATAATTATGAAAATGATAATTTATAGAATTATCATTGTAATACAGTAATTAAGAACATATTGATTTGAATTTAATCAAACAGGACGAGGTTCTGACTGTGAAATCAAAACATTCCAGCTAAGTATCGTTAGAATTTAAACAAAAAGGCCAACAAACATAACACAATTTGTTTCATTTATTCCCGCTTTGAAACCAAATTTATTCAGGAAGGAAAAGCGAGTATTCGAGTCTTTAACCCGGCACAGAGCAATTGCAAGGCTAATGACATTGTATAGCGTGTCATGGCTATAACCCAGTTGCAAAATTCATGAATATTTTTCCTCTTTTTCCTATTGTTTGGCAATAAATCAGCCCCATTCATTCCTACTGAATTGCGAGCAGGGATATTGAGCTAATAAAACTGTAGGTGAATTCACATTTTTGGTACTTTGTGATTCAATAAACTTGATTGTATTTTTTATTATCCAATTCACCCTGACTGGAATCTAGATTATGGTCCTTGACAGATTTTCGAGGAAAGTGCCAGAAAAGTAAAATGCACACTTTAATGACATAATTTTCGAAGAGTACATAGTACATTAGTATTAGTTCATATGTAGGTCATAGTCCATAGTACAATGAGTAATCAATTGAACACCTACGTATTGCATGTAGACTGTAAAAACACATGAGAATTTCAGATTTCTAATGAATGATGGCAATAATTTTCAAGAAGTATTAATGAGATCCTTGAATATTTGAAATTTTCTCAACAAGATTGTAGTTTGTAAGTAGTTTTTCCAATGTTTGTGGTCCAATACAAGAGAAATTTATTTCAAAATGGACCGATCAGTGAAGGAACAATAAGACGTTTTTTTCAACACTTGATGACTGGAGACACATTTACCAGCTCTATTCTCACTCAAAGTAATTCCAACTTAGCGCTGGTCGAACAGAACACACTATTCCTCAAATAGGAATTTTGCTGAATTATATAAAATTGTAAGTCCCAGCTGCACAAACGTCTGTTATCTTAAAGCTTCATCTCCAATGCTAATTCTCATGAATTTAATCTACTTTTGTGCTATCTAAGTAATTTCAACTGAGCGTTAGTCCAACAGATCCTTGCAGTGAGATCATGACTTGTGGAACAATTCGCTATCTTATGGATTTTACATGAGTGCGGGCGGAGAATTGCAGGCGACACGGAGTCGTCTAAACTAGACAATTGTCTGCGGCCGAATTCCAGACGCTTTTCTTTTCCTTTTTCCGCAGGCCCATTTTCCCGGCGCAGCTAGCAGCAGCCGAGAGTAAACAACCCGCCACAAACTCAATAAGAGAGATACGACGCGGCGGCGGCTTCGGGAAAATTATTGCCTGTTTGTGTGGGGCACCGCGAGGAGGAGTGACATGACGTTCGGGAGAAAGAGATGGTGAGTGAGAGAGGAGGAGGAGGAGGAGGAGGAGAGAGATATGAGGAGGAGAAGGAGGAGGAGGACGAGGAGAAGGAGAAAGATATGAGGAGAAAAAGGATAATAAGAATAATGAGCAGAGGAGGAGAAGGAGAAAAAGAAAAGGAGGAGGAGGAGACGGAGAGAAAGAGAGATATGAGGAGAAGGAAAAGGATAAGAAGAATACTGAGGAGAAGGTAAAAGGAAGAGAGATAGGAAGAGGAGGGGGAGGAGAAGAAGAAAAAGAAAGACAGATAGGAGGAAGAGGAGAAAAAGGAAGAGAGATAGGAAGAGGAGGAGGAGAAGGAGAAAAGGAAGACAGATGGGAGGAGGAGGATAAGAAGAGGAGGAGGAGGAGAGGAGAAGGAAAAGAAAAGGAAGAGAGATAGGAAGAGGAGGAGGAGGAGGAGGAGGAGGAAGAGAAAAGGAAGAGAGATAAGAAGAGGAGGAGGAGAAGGAGAAAAGGAAGACAGACAGGAGGAGGAGGAGGAGGAGGAGGAGAAAATGAAGAGATAGGAAGAGGAGGAGGAGAAGGAGGAGAAAAGGAAGAGAGATAGGAAGAGGAGGAGGAGGAGAAAAGGCAGATAGGAGGAGGAGGAGAAACAAAAGAAGTAGGAGGAAAAGGAGGAAGAGGAGGAGAAAACAATAGAAGTAGAAGGAGGAGGAAAAGGAAAAAAGGAAGAGAGAGCGTATGAGGAGGAAGAAGAGGATGAGGAGGAGGAGAAGAAGGAGAATGAGGGAGAGGAGGAAACATGAAGAGAAAGAATAGAAGGTGGAAGAAGAGAATGAGGAGTATGAGGAGGAGAAGGAAGAGGAAGAGGAGGATGAGAAGGGGAAGAGGAAAAGTCAGCAAACAAGCAAGAAGGAAAATAGTATTGAGTTCTAGCTGAAGGTACATAGAGATGGAACAGCTGGAGATTATTTTAGGAGAGAGAAAAAATTCTTTATCTATTATCTTATCTATACTCTTCACTCTGTTGAAGAGAAAAGAAAGAGAGAGTGAAATAGAGCGCGCAAATGAAATGTGAGACAGAAATGTAGGTATAAAGAGGTAAAATAATATGTTATAATTATATAATGAGTGAAATAGTGAAACAGGAAAATGATAGGAAATAAATAATTCATTCCTCTACAGAAAAGGTACAATGATTCAAACTTGAATATAGAGAGAAGCAAAATGATTCTGAAAAGGTACAATGATTCAAACTTAAATATAGAGAGAAGCAAAATGATTCTGAATAACCTATGTTTACTATAATTATCGTCAACATATATTATGTCCTAACTTATGGAAAATTAAAATGATTTTGATGATTGTTTATATCCTAAATCGAAATAATGTTCATAGAGGTGGATGACTTGATATAATGTGATATTGATATGAGAATTGTTATTATTACATGCATCTTCCAATATCTTATAAGAGAATATGAATACTGGCATGGTATTGTACTCAACATGAACAAAAATAGAAATAGAAAATCACTTCACTAATCATAAATTCATTCCCATGAATTACTAGGCCAATAAAAATACATTTTTGACCTTAATTCAAAATCAATATTGTTCCAGTTACATAATTTATCATAGAAGTACGTCTGTATGTGGAAGGTTGAGTGAACAATTGACTGACGAAATGAATTTAAGTTGAATTACAAAAAACTGATAGAATTACTGTATGATATTTTGTGAGGGTGATGCTCACAAAATATCCTGTATTTGCTTCATAAAGCCAGTTTTTGCTTCCCCAAATAATTCTGATTTTCGAGTTATTATCAATAAATAATGAATAAAGATGCATAAATTAGGCTACAAATCCTATGTGATAATTTAAATAATACTCCATAATATAAAAGTAGGACTATACATTACCAATAAAAATTAGGGAGAGAAATAACAAGTGCTGAGCCTGTTTTTCTCCCACAAATAATTACGATCTTCGTGTATCAACGAATAAAGAAGCAAATAAAATTAGGCTGAAAATAGTTTGACATTGGGCAATAGATTTTAGTTCAACATTAGGCTACAATTTTTATCAATGTTGTTTTCCATGACGAAATACTTGTAGAAAATTCTGTTAAAGTAATGACTTGTATTTCACTGTAGTCCAGGCTGATGAAGCTCCTCATCAGGAGTGAAATGCATTCCAATAGTATCCAAAAATGTAAGTAATAGCATTAATTATTTACAGTGAAATACAAGTCGTTACTTTAACAGAATTTTCTACAATTTTTGAGTGAAAATAGATACCGTAGTAGGACTATTAATTATTTTAGACTACATTGCCAATCAAAATTATGGAGACGAGAAATAGTAGGTCTAATAGAAATGTTTTATCTCCACCAAATTATTTCGATTTTAGTGTAAGTATCAACGAGTAGAGAATAAAGATGCAAATGAAATTAGGCTAAAAATAGACTGCCATTAGGCTATATACTGAAATTGACATTAGGCGACAAATCTCATGTGAATTGATAGATAGTAAGACTATACATTATTCCAAATATACATTATTAATCAAAATTTGGTAGAAAAATAGTTAATTCTGATTTTTGTGTTTGTGTCAAAGAATAAAGATGCAAATTGAATTAGGCTAAAAATAGACTGCCATTAGGCTATATACTGAAATTGACATTAGGCGACAAATCTCATGTGAAATGATAGATAATAAGACTATACATTATTCCAAATATACATTATTAATCAAAATTTGGTAGAAAAATAGTTAATTCTGATTTTTGTGTTTGTGTCAAAGAATAAAGATGCAAATTAAATTAGGCTAAAAATAGACTGCTATTAGGCTATATAGGCTATATTAGGCTATATACTGAAATTGACATTAGGCGACAAATCTCATGTGAAATGATAGATAATAAGACTATACATTATTCCAAATATACATTATTAATCAAAATTTGGTAGAAAAATAGTTAATTCTGATTTTTGTGTTTGTGTCAAAGAATAAAGATGCAAATTGAATTAGGCTGAAAATAGACTGACATTGGACTACAATTTTGGATTGACATTAGGCTACAAAAATCTAATGTGGAATAATGGAAAGTAGAACGACCCTTGAGCGGCCTACCAGCGTTCTGACGAGGATGGGCAGGTCAATAGACTTTGAGGCAGTCAAAGTAGGTCTGTAGTTGAACGGTGCTACTCTCACGTCATCCACTATTATCTCAGCCACTGCTGAACGGGTGGCAGACATCTAAAGTAACTGAACTTCAAATGCACACCGTAATTCCACAATCGCCGCGTTTTCCTGTCTGTGAATAATTATTATTCAAGTGAAGAGTGCTGCTTTGGAAGGGTGTGCAACCGTCCCCGCTACTTAGAGCACCAACTTACTACTCAATACATGAGCCGACGACTGTAATAGTAGAGAGCGAACTGTAGAATATGATGACGAAATTGTAGGGGAGGCACGATTACGGGTGAGATATTGATTAGCGAAACTGCCGGCAGATAGCGCTAGTGCCGGCACACGACACGATCGATGCCCCCCCAAAACACCCTCCCCCCACCAACGACACGCTGACGGCGACGGCATGTCGACGGAGTCAGAAAGGGTGGTGTGTGGGGGGGGGGGTGGAGAGGGGAATGATAAGGTGATAAGAGACTGACAGATATGTAGGTAAGAAAAGGGTGATGGAAGATAACACACAGTAACCAATACAGTAGACAATAATGTACATTGATATTCATTTAATTTGACGCTTGGCATTAGATAGATAGATAGAGAGATACTATTTCTTGTCAACTCTATCAATCAAGCAGTTTGTCTATCTAATACTAAAAGTTAATACGAATACTAAAGATAGACACTGGCGGCTCGTGAGGTGAAGTGCCCGTATCTTGCTTCTAGCTCGTCAGATGATGATAGGATAAGAGATTTGTATCTTTCAACTGTCATCAAAACAACCTCTCTATAGTCTCTCATCTTCAATTTGAATGTCAACTGTAGTTGTGATAAGAGATTGAAGATACAAGTAATGGGTGACTTGTCTCGATAATGATATTGAACATCATCATTATATATTATAAACAGTAGAGAAACAGTACTGATTCTTGAGGCACCCCTGTATCTAATCTCAATCTTTAATCTTAATTGATTAGTAATTTTGCCTACCATTATTCAAAAACAATCAATATTTTTGCTATTCATGTGACTAAATCTAGGAAATTAAAACGTTTTGGACGATTTCTTTCTCTTTTCAAAATATTGTATTTGTTCAACTTATGTTTTACAGATGAAAACTATTCATTGTAAACAACCAATTGCAATGAAAAAGAACAATACCAAAGTCAAAAATAGATGAATAAAAGTCAAAGTCAAAAGTAGATTGATTGGTGAAAAGAGGGCATGCGATACAGGATACTCCATTCACTACACACTCAGAAACGTCAACCAACGCACGCACACGAGCCGTGACGTGAAGGGCCACTCACGCAAGAGCAGTGCTAGACCGCAATGTTTGCTTGTGTGACGGGACGGGGACGGGGACGGGGAAGGACTCCCACAGAAAGGGTTTCATGCTCATCCTTAATCAAGATCAGTGGCTTATTCAGTGGTGATTTGGGTTGGGGCAGAGTGGCCAACGCTGTACTGAGAATCAATAGGCGATTGACGAGTTACATTCAAACAAAGCTTGGGAGAAAATAAAAAAATTACTTTATTAGGGGGAGTAAGGACTGGAGAGTCCTCTCTACCACTCAAACTGAAGCCTTACTTGAATGAATCACAAGTCACAACGTTTGACAACATGTTTTTAATGTATGTTTGAATGATTCATCTTAGATGGTTAAACAAGTAAAATGAATGAATCACAATGAAAGTTACTTGAACGAATCACAAGTCACAACTATCGACAACATGTTTTTTAATATATGTTTGAATTCATCTTAGATGGTGTAACAAGTAAAATTTTACGATTTTACCGGTACTTTCAATTCCATCTAAAGACATGACTAAAGCAGGGATGTTGTAGGAGATAAAGACGTCTTTAAGACCAAAAGATTATCAAGTATTTAAAAAATTCCATTATTGTTTCTAAAACAAATTAGTAAATCATGTTTTTAAGTATTAAAAAATCTATTATTGTTTCTAGAATAAATGGTAACTGTGGACAATGTAGCAATAATTGAAAAATTTGTATAAATGATACAAAAACATTCAAAAACAGAAAAATGTAGGTAAATTTCTTAAAGTATTAAATTCTTTTGTTACATTAGTAGTTTTTCATGTTGATGTCCATCTTTCATCATCTCAATATTAAGGAACGTACGGTACACATTATATTTGCATTTCATAAAAGAAACTGTATTAACAAAAATTGATTGGCATTTGAAAGTAATATTAATTTATTCAAGAACATTATTAATTATTGATAGTACATTAATATTGAAACTTTATCTATAAAAAAGTTTTTCTTTGTCTGATATGATGATTTTTGGTAAAATAACATGTAATGTGAATGTATGTTATACTGATATGAACAATAGAACAGTGAGTTGCCAAATCATAAGAATTTCAAATCTATCTGCTCCTCTAATAACTTATGAAATAAATGATCACAATACTCATCAAGTACTTCTAAGAAACTTCAGCAGATCACTTCAGTAAAGTCCACATTGAAAAGGATCTATTAAACCTTGCACACTAGGGTGAACTCAAGGAAAACTTCCTCAAAGTAAAAGTGAAATGGAACATCCTCAACACAATACTTTTCGCCGGTATATAGTCACCGTAAAACAACTCCTGAACCAAAGCATAACATAAACCTTAGAAAAAGGGAACAAAATCATGATTTGAAGCTTGGCAAAAGCGCAACTACCACCTGTTGTCTAGCATGAAATCAGAGCGGAATGGTGGGGGGATGATCTAATCTGTTGATAGCATGAATGGCTTAATATCGCCATCAATATTTAATAAACCACTATCATCTCATACCCTCCAAGATATTAATTTGGCAATCCTCGCCCGTAACCAAGTTAAACAACAAGAGAGGAAACCCCAGCTTGGAGTCTATTGAAATTGAAAAGGATGGTGTGAGGTAGATGCTGTTGTAATATTAAAAGCTTCATCGGAATGAAAATATTCCTCAAAAGTACTCTGGAAGTCAGAGTGGAGGTAGAATTACCCTCAAAGCGGAGATAACTCTCTCCTTTCCTGTGCTATATACGAGTATATACAAGTATACATACAAAGTATATACCAAATGTGTAAGAATATGTAAAATGTGATAGGTACAAGGGAAAGTTGTACCTTGAGCTTGCAGTGTATGTATTAAAAAAGACAAAGAGATAAAAATACATATCAAATAAAAAAGCCTCTTGAATAAAACAGCAAGTCAAATAAAAAGATGTATCCAACAACAACAAAGCATATTAAATTCTCAAAAGAACATACAGGAACTGAGGATGGAATGAATCCATGCATCTATAAAATATTAACGTGGGGACATATTATCACAATCTAGAATAGCATATTATAGAATATCAAATAAAAAGATGTATCGAACAACAAAGCATATTAAATTCTCAAAAGAACATACAGGAACTGAAGTTGGCATGAATTCTGTTTCCATGCATCTATAAAATATTAACGTAGGGACATATTATCAGAATCTAGATGGAGCAACAGATCTGGAAAAACATAAAATAATTTTGTTTGTACTTGATCAATCGTAGCTGTTATATCATATAGTAGAAAGTGGTAGGCCTAATCCTATTTTGGCTAGAATCACAATCCCAAAGTGATCATGTTGAAAAGAACCATTGAAGCTGACACTATTAAAAAAAACAATGCCAATCCGTTGGCATGTGATTGACAATAATAATTATAATTACCTTTTTGTGTAGTACTGAAGGTGCTATTGTAGTAGTTGTCCATATACCATATATATTACAAGTATTGTGAATTACATTTCATGGAACCAAATAACGTTGATTAACCCTTGAAAGGATTCATTTTATGGAACCTTCCCAGTAAGGTTTACCCTTGTGAGAAATCTATAAGAATGGCTAAACTGCTAGTTTGAATACGTCATACAGGTAAACTGCATTGCAATATGTAGGAAAATAGATTTCATTGAACATTAGCCTCTTAACCTTCTAAACTGTATAATGGAAAACGCCTCAAACCACCCACTTCTAATAGATGAAAGCCATTTCATTTCAAGGTTGCTGTATGAAAAAGTCATTCAATGAATAGTTTTCATCGATTACAAACTCTTGTGTGCATTCAAATCAAACATTTATTGACGCATTATTGTGATATTGAATGAAGAATTCACATTCAGAACTTTCAACTACTTTAAAGACTTACTTGCTGAAAGTTCAAGCAATTTCTAAGAAATAAATCACACACTTTGCTCAGAAATGTTGTGGAACTTCTCCATATTAGGTGAATGAATGAAAACAAATTTTGTCTATTCCACATTAAATGTTTAATGTGGAATAGACAAAATTTGTTTTCATTCATTCACCTAAAATATATCATCCTCATCAATCATGAACTTGTTTCTTTCTATTTATTTTAGGTAGAATAATTTGTTCAATTGTATATTACTTGAGTGTCTTTTTACAATGATTTATTGAAATCGTAGGCATAAAGAGTTTATAAGTTTATTAATGAATGAACATGAAAATTTTCACATAAAAATCGGTACTGTAATGTTAATTTTTAGTGATAATCCTGATTATTATGATCAATGTTTATTCAATCAATCCCTATGTCCACACTTGGTCGATTTTTGTGTGCTGCACAGCATGTTGCCAATGCTTAAGCATTTATGCGAGCTTGAGTCGCACACAAAATCGACCAAGTAAGGACATACGGATAGCTTCTTTTGCCCTAATTATCCATCTCTTCTGTTGCATATTTTTAATAGCATAATGAAAATTTAAAAAATAATTCATTTACCAGTTATCCCTGCCTGTATTTCAGCACAATTTGGCATGACCTCTGATAACAATTCAGTTGTTAAATTACAAACGAGCATTTAATTCTACAGGAAACGCTGTTGTGTATTTTAGCTGGGCTAGAGCACATATCAAGGAACAGTATAAAGAACACTAACTGAATTACTAGCTCAGGGTTCTTATCCCCCAAACGGTCATTATCAGTAATGCTTTGCTCTCACGCAATCCTGAAAATGAAGTCCGTGCTTAGAACTCAAGTCCATGCAAATCAAGCTCACCTACACTTGAATTTGTAAGATTCCATTCATTGTAAGCCTCTGCCTAATCTACTTCTCATTCAGGAGTCTCCTGAGATATTTGCGGAAATGAAGTGGGAACTTACGACTCTTACAACTACAGTTCAAGGTTCTATAGCCTTGACTGTTACTAATGTCCATGATGTTTCATTGGTTTTATTAGTTCTATTGAAGAAAAGAAGGTATTTTCCCATGAGACTTGAAAAATATTGAACTCATTCTTGACTCAGTCACTGACCACTCATGACTCAGGTCATTCGAAAAAATTGTTACTATGAGGTCGAATATAATGTGTTCACAATTATGAGATGAAAATATTCTTGTCAGTTCCATAGCTACTATATTAGCAGCTACTGTTTGACCAGAAAAATAATGTCCCTGGCGGAGTGATATCTAGCATGCTCGACTGGCTATTGCTCCAGTTCGCCAGGGACTTTCTCTCTATGGTCAAACAGTAGTTATATACTAATGTAATTACAGTTTAAGTTGAAATAACATTTTTTGGATGATTATATTCAAACCCTATGAAATGCTTTTATTTTGGTTTGAATACTTTCCTAATTACGAGTATTGACAACAAAACCAAATAGCTAAAACAATTCGATGAATTCTAACGTCCAAAAGATTTTAGAATTTCAGATTGAATAATCAGAATTGCAATAATCAGCATAGCAATTATTGACTGCTATGTCGTTAACAATTTTCTATCGATTCTGAAGATTGTGGATAAATGTTCATTGACTAAAGTTGAGAAAATCTTGTTTTGTTTTTCAAGATGAATATGATTGTGATTACCTGATTCCATACACAAAATATTAAATTTATCCCACATAATATCACCATCACCACTACCAAATTTCAAAATTTATACTAATTAGAATACAGCAATCTATTAATCAATAGCCCATTATCAATCTACTTCATCAAAAACTTGTTTGATACTACTTTGATCTACTCGACCATTAGAAATTTGTTTCATACCAGTCAGTTTCCATTGAAGTTCTCATTCAAGGGAGCTTTCATCAAGCTCCTGTATGCTGCTATTGTCTATTTAACAAGAACAACTTTTTGGAACAATAATTTGTTCTTCTGCAATCCATAACCATGAAATGCAATCATTGCATGGCATATAAAGAGTACGTACTTCTGAAAATAAACGGAAAAAGGTACATCAATTGAAGTGACAAGATAGGAAGAATGAAAAAGAGTCTGTAATGAAATAGAATGCGATTAAAATAATACATATAATGGAAAAAAGTGAAACGGAAATAACAAGAATAAGATTGAAATAGTAAACAGAAAAAAGTAAAAAAATGGGGGAAAATGAATAAAAATATTGAGAAGTGATGAAACTGGGTCATAAAAAATATGCTGAAAGACCAAATAAAATATTATCAAGATACAAAACGAAAAATGAAACATACGATAAAAAAGAATGGAAATCAAAATTAAATTAAACAATAAGAAGTAAAAATAGGAAGGAATAGATTGTGCAAATTGGAAGATTAATTAACGCTTCATAAAATCAAAAAATATTGAAGAAAACATAAATATATGAGGAAACCTAGAGAAAATATTAATTTGAATAGGAAAAAGGAAGAGGAAATGATAACTAAGAAGAAGAGGAATGAATTTGAGAGGTAAAAATAGAATATTACAGCTAACATAAAAATCTTTTATTGATTTTCGTTATACAGCCTATAGATCATACATACTTCAGAAATAAAACATACTTTTTACATAGTTCCATAAATATTTCACATTGGATTACTCAACAAGGATAGCCTAGAATATATTATTATTCATCATTCAAACATTGCCTAGATAATATTCAACCATTTGTTGATCACATCAAGTACGATATTCGAATGTCATGAGTAATCTCACAAATTTACTCCATTGAACAATAGGATAACAGCTGATTCATCAATATACTGTACTATTATAGAACACTATCAATGCAATAACAACATTCATCAACCTATATTAAATAATTAATTAATTCATCGATTATTTGATATGCAATGCATATCACTTCACAGGGCATAACTTCTACATTCAAGAAAGCCTTGGGAAAATCTTTCATTTTTGTTTTCTTAGAAATAAGTATACATTATAATAAATAATAATTGCTCTTGTTCAGGGTACAGTACATCAAGAGTAAGTACACTACAAAACTTATGGTATTAATTCCATTCGTTAAGTTTTCACATAGTCTGTATTTTTCATCATTGTATTATACATCTTCACCAAGTAATCTGCAGATAACATTTTAATTTTTTCAAATTTCAAATAATTGTATTATAATTCTGGTATTAGTGAGTTTTCAAATTTACGAGGTACCAACACACTAAAAATGTTAGTAAACGTAAACGACATAATTTTAATATGAATCCACAGATCTCAGGTATAATATACAGTGATTTATAACCATAGATTGAAATTAAACCTGCAGAGGCCATAAATACATTTGTTTGTATACATTAAATTAATTTATTCATTACACTTTTGATAAAATTTGTCATATCAAGAGCCAATTCAAATTATGTTATCTGAAGTATTAATAATGAGAAATAGACTATGTAATTTAAAAAATAGCATAAGGGTTCAGTTCTTCCATGGTTATAAACAAGTTCTACGTAATCCTTATCGACTTGATTACACTTATTTTTCTCAATTTTATTGAAGGAATGACCAACTACATAAGATTTTAAAACTAACAGTGAACTTGAAGGAATACTGAAATAAATATCATCTACAAATTCATGTTTATGGGTACCATTAGTTTAATACAGTATTATTAAACCTCACAATCATTCCTTATTTCAACATATTACTCTTCCCATCAATCACTCATAATTTAACACTAAATATATCCAAGTATACCGCTTTACTTATCCAAATAAACAAAAATTCAACGATTTAATTCTAGCTTTCATCTCATTAATTACAGTGGATAATTTACAATACGTTTACTACTCTAATATTATTTATCATTGCACAATACAGACTTGCAGCAACTTACTATTGCGTTTAGTAAGTTACTTGATACTTTTCCACTCATGAACATTAAGTAAAAATGCCGAAGTTGGTTTTATACGTATTTTATAGCTAATTTATTGATAAATCATGATTATAACAAGCAATTAATTCAAACCTAATTTATTAAATAATAACAGATAATTGATCTAGTGAGATTCCAATATAAAGCTTGAAGTAGTATGTTTTGGGGAGAACTACTGTGTTATGTATTTTTTGGAATAATCATCAACATGCTACCATCAGATATTAGAAAATGCTGTTAGGATAAAATATATTTTATAGCCTACAGATCTCCCAAGACGGAATAAAACACTAAAATTCTGATAATGATGGATTTGAAATATAACAACTTAAAAGTAATCGAAAAATACATTAATTTTGAATAATAATTGTTTAAAATTTATCGTATTGCCACTCACGCGAGCAAAAAATCTAATATTCACAAAGCAACTGAATAGCATAACAGTACAATAGAAAACTAACCAATAATAATTTTAAACAGTTCCAAAAAATATATGCACATGATTAACTAACCCTTTTTCATTTGATGATAACAGCGATAAATTCAACATGTCTCTTCTACTTGAAGAATATTTCATATCTTTCAAAATAGAGAATCTCTTAGAATACAAAACTATCAAGCTATTTTGTTCACTCATTCTTCTAATACTATTTAATACTATTATTCATTATATGACAATTATTTATCCAAGAGATTACTCTGTTAACATTTTTATTTATATTATTCAACAGAAATAATTATTTATTCAGCTACTTAATCATACGTGAACCCTAAGACCAGCAGAACTCTTAAATATAACAATAAAAAACAGCAATAAGATCCGTATTAAGTTGGTTTTACTGATTGCACAATAATTTAGATGGAAATATAAAATATACCTGTATTATAATGGATAGATTATTATTCACAAATACGTCCATCCGATTCCCCAAGATACCATGATATTCACTATCATAAACTTTCCTAATCATCGAGTCTTATAGGAATCTTCAGTTTTATTCTTGTAATCCTTCTTCTCCAGCCTCTATTTTCTTCTCGTTCACTTCCTCAATCTTCTTATTCTTCTTCTTCAACATTATTCTCTTCTTTTACCTTTTGACTTTACTTTCACACTATCCTTGTAATTCTTGGTCATTTTCCCTACAAACATTTCTTGATCTTTCCACAATACTTCTCTTGAAGCACTTCTGATCTACTTTATCTTCCCTTCTTCTTCATCTGCCTTTGTTATTTTGTTTCTATTCTACTCATTTCGCCTTTTTCTCTTCATTCTCGATGTATTCATTTCCTGTTTTATCTTCTTGGTTTTCAGCTTTCATATTTTCCTGTATACTTCATAGTCTACTGCTTCTCCACATCATCTTCATTTTATTTCTTCTGTCCCATCTTCTTCTCTTACTACCTCTTCTTATTCTCCTCCTTCTTCTCCTCTTCCTTCTTTCTTCTTCTCTTTCTTTAATATTTCCCTTATACTTCATAGTCTTCTACTTCTCCACATCATCTTCGTTCCATTTCCTCTGTCCTTTTTCTTCTTCTTTTATTACGTCTTCTCATTTTCCTCCTTCTTCATAAGCCTTACTTTCTTCTGCTCCTTCATTTCTTTTCATTCCTTCTTCCATCTTCCGATTACCATCTCAGCGTAAATGTGAGTCTAACTTTGGTAATTCACCATTTATTAAAACATTGGCTTAAAAAGTTAATTACAGATCCAAGTGTTTTTATACACAATATTATCATTTAGCAATCATTAAAACCAACCGATAATCGGATAATAAATGCATAAGCTATTCATCACTTAACTAACATTGACCACTAAGCACAACAATAAGCTTCATTTAAACTACATCTATGTTTTTTACATACTATTTAAAAAAATGACGACTCCGTGTGCTAATGGCTTATAAAACGGCGGAAAATCATTGAAAAATAAAATGTACAACATCTACACATATTATACAATATTATTCAACTTTTACATTTATAATGTTTATAATACAGTAAGCACACAATAGATTATATATATAAGATCAATAACTTTGTGGATAATGAAGGATTTCTTAATGAATCCAAAACCTAGTATTGTCCAATAATTTTCAGTGCCATTTTGATCCTCAATAATACAGCATTCAATAAGATTATTTCTTGACTACAACAACACTAAGATTTATATACAAGCTTGCTTTTCACGAATAACTGACTCAAATAACTTAGTTTTCGTAATTCACTAAATTAGGTACCGTATTCGCAGTTTGGTAAGTTATTATTTATAGTATATTATATTACATAGGTGGGTAGTTAAATTATTGATATCATTATTTATTAACAGAAAGCAAGTAATGCTTAACAGAGAATTTACTCAAGATGAATCTTGAGTTTTCAAATTCTAGGATAGGCTATTGATCTCAGTAGCTGGCACCATCTAAATTCATTTCACTCTTACTTGAAGTAAATCATATTCCAGCAATAGGAAGCTGAGAAGATATTTTTCAAAAACGTTCTTACAATTCGTATTGAACACTTTCTGTTGAAAATATCTATTTTTCCATTGATAATAATCAATTTTATATCATTGATCAAAATGTAGTGTACCACAGGTACAGTATTTCAAATTACGAATGAGAATGCAAAAGTTCATTGCCATTAATTATCCTCAATAATTAGTGCTCAAAAACACACGTTATGACTTAGGTATTTCAAGTTAACAGACGATTCAATTTTTTCTCAATAACAAACATCTAGTGAGAGAAAATTCTTATTTCAATTGAAACTTGGTTCTCAACTCTTCAACTTATACGATTATTTATCAACAATATGCACATTTAACACAATAATTATAAACTTTGCCATTTTGGTTAATATTATCATATACTAGGATTACATATTACACAATATACAATAACAGACTAGAATTCAAAATTATTCAACGTCAATATTCGGATACAATAATACCATCGTTATTTACATTGATATAATACGTATAATTTGTTCCTACATTTATTCACATATTTACGCTACCATTTAATAAATATATAATACTTTGGTTCTTATATTTGCAATTATTTCAACATTATGACTACCCAATTATAAGATATAAATGTCAAGTTGAACAAGACAGACATCCAAGTAAATCGCATTTATAATATATTTTTTCCACTAATGATCGAATTATTTCTACATGATTTGCATTTTGGAATAATAATAACGAGCAGTAACTCACAGGCATTCTACAAAATAAATCATCATAATTATGTTCAGACCTGGAAGAATGGAAGGACAAAGTTGAAACAAGTTAAACAAGGACACTGAACAAATCAATACATACAGCAAATCAAATCAAACATATAGGCTACATGACACTCCGATACTCATCTGAATGTTTCATTACCGGTAATAAATAACATAACTTTAAAATAATTCAACTTAGTAAGTTGATCTGAAACTCAGATAAGTACAATAGACAAATACAGTTATTCCACAATGATATATTCAAAAAACAAACTCAAGTTTCATGGCATCATCTTCAGTGTCGAGCCAAAACTGAAATTTTGGCAAAGGTACAAAACTTATAAGGAACACTTGTGATTAGAAGATAACTTTTTTCTGACAAGTTTGACGCCAGGCCTAAGTTGTTTCAAAATTTCAGTTTAGGCTCAACACTGAAGATGATGCCATAAGCATTGAAACTTGAGTTTGTTCTTTGAATGAAACATTGTGGAATAGACAGTATTTGTCTCATTCATTCACCTTACTATTAAGCCTGAGTCACACTAAGCTACTTTATTAGCAGCTAGCGAAATAACTGACTTTAAATAGGTAGCAAGTGTGACATAGACAGTAGCTTCTAGTTGTAGCTGCTATTAGAACTTAGGCTAGGCGTACACCGGTTAGTCAAGACAAGACAAGACGAGATTAGTCACGTTTAGTCACAGTAATTCACATAGTTGCTCATGAAGCAGCACACACTGATGCAATGACTAATCGGTGTGTGTTGCTTCATAAGCAACTATGTGAAGTACTGTGACTAAACGTGACTAATCTCGTCTTGTCTTGACTAACCGGTGTACGCCTAGCCTTAGTAGGGGCTCAGGCTTTAATTAAGTGCTGTAATTGATTAATTTCTCAATCATTGTCTACCACAGATTGTTTATTGACTCAATCCAAGCAACAATAAGCCAGCACCTATTCAATCAATCAATCAATCAATATTTATTGCCAAAAAGTAAATTGGTTAAAAATACAACAATAATATTGGTTAACAATACAAAAGTAAAATTAGTACAACATTAGCATAAAATACAAAATAAATAATTACCTTGAGAATAAATTTTAAACCATCAAAAGTATTGTTAACAATATGGCACTACCGGCAAAAGATTAATTATGAAGTAATTGAATAATTTCTCAATCTACATGCAATAGGTTTACCAAGACCCGGTGTATTAATTAAATCAATCAATCAATCAATCTACTCCAAATTATAGTGTTATTTTAAAGTATAGCAGGATCCTTTCAACTTGTCAGAAATCAGCTGTTTCAAAGAGCAATATCACAATACTTAACCTACAAATGCTGAATCTCGCAGATTATTGAAAAGGTCTTTAAAAAATTTATTCTTTGAAAGGAATTCTTTAAAAATGTATTTTAAAGACTTTAAAGGTCTTTAAATAAGCCAAAAGAATTAGCTGGTTAGGTCATGTCCTTCGTAGAGAGGAGGGAACAAGGCTGAAGGAGGTGTGCAAGGCAGTACCTGCAGGAAGGCGACCATTGGGAAGGCCTAAATTAAGGTGGCTTGACCAAGTTGGGAGAGATGTTGTCCGGTGCGGAGGAACAATTGGAATGGCAGAGGACAGAGAAGAATGGAGGAGGCTAATCTACGAGGCAAAAAATCGACTGAGATTTGTGACGCCCCAGCAGTAGTAGTAAAGGTCTTTAAGACTTTTAAGCCTTTCGATTATTGTGTCGCAATCACTGTTTAATTATTACCGATCAGCTGATTTCTGACAAGTTAAATGGATCGTGCTATAATATTTATTCACTATTTGACCCATCTACTGTGTCAACTTTTGTGGATGTAGTGAAAACTAGCTTACTAATAGCTTACTCGCTCAACTCAAGCAACAATGAGCCAGCACCTGTTACTTATAATTTCCCTAGCGGCGTTAGCCTACTCACTTTGCCTTAGCTGGATGAGTCGGAGTCGGATTCAGCGGCGGAGGCGGCAGCGGAGGGCGGCTTCTCCTCGGCTATGGGTGCCGGGGGCGGCTTAGAAACGGCGGTCGCCGCTATGTAGTCAGCCGGAGATTCGCCTTGGGTGTGCTCTATTTCAACGCTGCACAAAACACAAAATTGATTATAGAAGGAGTTGGAATATTGCAACTATTCAATTGCTTTTTAAAGCATATAAATTTATTAGACGGAATTCCTAATTAATAATGCTATAAATACTCTAAAGACTTCCGCTACTGCGAATATTGAGGGTTAACTGCGCCCTAACTTCGCCCTCCCAGGTTAAAATAAAGGAAGCCATACAATTCAATTCAATATTGACAACAGAATAATAGCTAGTAATAATTTATTGAATTTCCTTACTAGCTATTATTCTGTTGTCAATATTCGCAGTAGCGGAGATCTTCAGAGTATTTATAGCATTATTAATTAGGAATTTCGTTCAATAAATTATTACAAAATTAATTGATGAACTGTTGTTATCTTATTAAGAGGGGGCAGTAGTAGTCGGCCAAATTAGATTATGTCCCATAAGAACAATGTTATTTTTTGTAATCTTTTGAAACATATAGCACCGTCATTTTTTTACATAAAATTACGTTTGATGTGTCATTTGAAAGAGAATATTATTCTTTAGGGGGTGGTCTTTTTCGAATTTTAAATATTCCTTTTTGAAAAAACAATAAAATTTCAAAATTTCCCTAATTTTGATATTTTATGGGTTTTTTAAAAGGAATATTTAAAATTAAAAAAGACCACCCCCTGAAGAATAATATTCTCTTTCAAATGACACATCAAACGTAATTTTATGTACAAAAAATGACGATGCTATATGTTTCAAAAGATTACAAAAAATAACAGTGTTCTTATGGGACATAATCCTATACGGCAGACTACTACTGCCCCATCTTAATGCGATAGTGGGGTTAGCCATACTATAGTGCTTTTCATCCTTAACCGTAGGCCGCACTGCAGTTGGGAAGATGGCGGATGGTTGACACGGTTTATCAAGAAGGCTGTGATAATTTTCTACATGTTCTATTATTATGGATGTTGTATGAGCCATAGATAAAGCATCTACCATCCAGGTAACAAACCAGCAGTAGGCCTACGGCCTCAGCTTTTCGGCCAACGCACACAAAATGAAACAAAACAAGTTTCAAACAGTTTCGTTCCGACTAGAGTCGTTTGCTTCAAACCCGTGAAACAGGTGTAGCATTGAAGTAGGGGAGACCATTGCACACTGCAATGGGAGGAAATTAATAAGAATGTTCAATTTCAGTCCTATTATTACATCAGTAATATCGGTTTAATATAATACCTACTACTTGACTAAATGGGAGGGTATTAATAAGAATGGAATTAATTGTATAAAAATTGTAATAAATTGCATTTTAAAAGTAATACTTACACATATTCATGCCTAGCCAACTGTCGCACGTACTTCTCAGGCGGAGTATCACTGTCACTATTACAAATCGAAACCGACCTAACTGTTGTATGGGAGACCTGCAATCAAATACATAGATCTAAATTAAAAGAATGACATTCAATAGAATTATAAGTATTATTTATTTATTATAATTATTGTATATATTACATTATAATTGACATTCAATAGAATAACGGTTGAAGATAATTGAAACACGCAACATTCAGAATGAATGAAGCTACTTTGAATCGATAAATAATTAACACATTTTAAATTCCAATTAGATATCAGGATTAGACATAATTTTTAAGTCAAAAGACCTAATAGAAATGGTAAAATTTGGATGGAACGCAGAAGTCAAGCATCAAACCAAAGACAATTAGAATACTTAGTAGTTTAATTAGAATACTTAATAGTTTCCTATCGTCTTTGATCAAACTCAACAAATAAGAAGGGAATCTGAATTTCTTCAAATCAAGTGAATTGAGAGTATTTATTGGTACATCAAACATACTGGGTGATTCAAAAAGAATACCACAACTTTAAAACTCTTTATTTAATGAAAGAAATATAATAGAACCTTCTGTTATACATCATTTCAAAGAGTAATTGAAGAAGTTTTTTTCACTCACAAAGAAGTTCAGAGATGTTCAATATGATCTTCAATGGTGGATGGATATTGATGATTTGAAACAAGAAATAACAGCAGATTATCAAACTGTTACGCCTGATATGCTACAGTGAGAATGGAAAGAGTTCGAGGGAGGTTTTGGGTTGATATTGCTCGAGTGTCTGGAGGGGTCATATTGAACATCTCTGAACTTCTTTGTGAGTGAAAAAACTTCTTCAATTACTTTTTGAAATGATGTTTAACAGAAGGTTCTATTATATTATTCTTTCATTAAATACAAAGTTTTAAAGTTGTGGTATTCTTTTTGAATCACTCTGTATTTCTACAGATGTAATGCTGGAATATATCATTTTGAAATCATAGTCACAATTAATGAAATAAAGTTTATTTTTATTAGACTTCTCTGATGGAACAAATAATGAGAAGCATATCGTGGAAAAGGATGGTATTTTATAGCAAAGTGTTTTTATTTTATAGTAATGAATTTTATATGCTGATATGGTCTCTTTTTATAGTGGCTGAGACGACTGTAATATAACACACTAGCAAAACATAATGAGGCTATCTTTTGAGCCTCTTTTGCTCAATTTAGATACATTTCTTCCAATAGCTTGATAAGATTGATATTATTGAGAATATCAAGAAATATTGAAGATATTTGTTATTTTATTTAAAAAATAAAACGTACCTGAGTAGCAGGCATTGTGAATTCCACATAGGCGTATTGTGCTAGCTGATCGGGTATCTGATCGTAGGAAGTTAGCGCCATTCTACACACCAGATTATGTGTTGTATAAGCACCTGAAATTAAAATAATTCAATTTAATGCAATGCAATCAAATTTTTAATAAACTTTCATGAAAATGAAGATGATAATTGAGTATTTAAAACTAGGTTCAAATCATTCTTTTGAAACTGAAATGCTGGTTGTTTGGAATACACATTGTACTTGAAGCTTAAAATCAGGAGAAATTTATTACTTTCGATGAAAAACTTCATGAATGGATTATTATTAAGAATGTTTTAATGAATAATACTCGTACATTCATTCATTTATTTTTCTCTCAATTAATTTCTTAATGTGAATAATAAATCACTCTTCAAAGTGATATTTATATTATTACCTTGTCCTTCCTTTGGCAACCTTGGCATTCTCCATACTATCGCCCTATGCTGATGCTCATACTTGGCTTGTCCAGACGTTACTTCCATTAGGGATGGCTCCAGATTATCTACTGCTCCCAAAAACCTCTCAATTCCCTTCACTTTACCCGACCTATAAATTGATAATGCAACAGAACAGTGAAAAAACATTTCAAACTCGTATTTCATCTGAAAATATAGAATTTCACAGATTTTTGGTTGGTAATGCGTTATGGTATTATCTAGAGAAAACAATCGCTTCCCGGTGGTTCGGAACCCACCTGTAGGTCCATTCATCTCTCAACATCATCCTTCCCATTACCCACGCACAAGCCTAGAGCTTATGTGGGCATCATCCCCAGCAAAAAAACAATAGTCAAATACTGATCTATTACTGATTCACAATCATGCGTTCTTGTTATCACATCCAGCTTCTGCTGTGCTCTCTCTCTCTCTTCTGGTGCTTACTGTTTCTCTCTGCAGATTTTTTTCTCTCTTATCTAATAATACATTCGCCCCTCTAAAGAATCTTTCCTCTATCTTCTCCGCCTCTCTTTCTTCTAAGGGGAGTAGTCAGAAATCATCATAGCTCGACAAAAATGATTTATCAAACGAAACACGGCCAAGTGTCATTAAGAAAAATAATTATAATTGGAGTTATTTTTACAAGTAATGACATTTATTTATACAAGTCTTAAACTTAGTTATTTTTCCATATACATCACTCATATCCTGATTATCATATTGCTTCTTAATTTCAAACAATCGAATAGCACATTAGCTTTGAATATCACCTTCTGTTTGATATCATGTTTTTTTATTCTATTACAATGTATTTATTCACGTATCATACAATTATACAAAACACAATCATTACAATTAATATAAAATGAATATAAGAACTCGCATAGACTACAGAGAGTGTATAGTAATATAATATTCCTAGTTTACTGGGGCTGTGAACTCTACGTTCCAAGTCAAAGTTTCTCTTTCATTGTAATGAATTCTTCATCATATTTAAATGATTGTACAGAAGTATCAAAATAGTGATGCAGAATTTGCATCTAATCTAATGATTATTTAGAAGACTCATTATTTAATTGGTCTTTCAAGAGAGACTACAGAGAGTGTATAGTAATATAATACTATACACTCTCTCTAGCATAGACTATATCGTCTGTTTGAATTGTTATTCAAACAATTATCCTTGAAATAACTTCTAAATTAAATAAAATAAATAATAAATAAATTCTATGTACGTATATAGAAAAATCTAATTGAATCAAACCTTCTGTGCGCTGACTTGACTGAGCCGTATCGGAAGTGTTTCTCCACCCTGAACAAATAGATCCAGCATTCAGGAATTGGAAACCTGATCATTACATCTTCGCACGGTATTTGTCCCAGTTTTCTACTGGCAAAACCAGGCACTAGAACATCAGCCCTCAACTCAACCTAGAAGCAAACGAGAAAATTCATTGATAAATGATTAATCACATAAAAATATTGAATATCCAAATATAAGTCAGAATCCAGAGATAGTTTCTGAATGAATTACCGTAGGCCTACCTAAAGACGTAGGTCTATCAGGATTTCTATAACAATACGTGTGTAGCATAATCTTCAAAAACAATTCCGCAAAAAAGTTAATACAGTATAACCACAGACAACACGTGTATAGTTGGTCTATGGTATAACATAGCATAGTAGAGTTCAAACTTTTGTAGAAATATTGTCTTGACAGTTTTTTGTCTAATAAAACAGTTGAAATGAGGGCCAAGGAGTCACTATAACAATTCCGCAAAAAAGTTAATATAACAGAATAGTAGAATTCAAACTTTTGTACAAATAATGTCTTATTAAAAATATTAACAGTTTTTTGTCTGATAAACAGTTTAAATGAGTACCCAGGAGTCACTAGACATAAAGCCTTTCATCGTCATGGATAAGCTTTTCATTGTCATAAATACGAGTAATAATTCATGTAGTTTGAACCAAGTGTTTCTGTATCAATTCTATCAGTTCAAATGATACGGAAAATAGATGAGAAGATACAAACCTTATTGCCGGTGACACACATAACGGTTTTCAGTTGCAGTGGAAGCTCCCTGTTCTTCGGTGGCCTAACTCTAAATCGCATCAGTTCTATGTAGGAAGCATCCGGTGGCTTGAACCTGACAGACAGAATAGATCAGTCACTTACTGTAATAGTACCTAAGTAATACTTAAATCTATAATATAGTTTTCATCAATATTATTATCATCCGAAATCTGTGTAGAATTTCGAGATTAGATATTGCAGCCTGTAATAGGAAACCTTTATATTGGGCTCAGAAATAAGAATATTATTGGAAAAAATACACATTACAAAAATTAAAATTAAAGAAATATTCTTATTGTAATTGAAAGCTTTTAAAAACTTTTAATGACATGATATCTCATCTAATTACTTCCCACAGCACTCTTGTATAATATGATTAGGTCTACTTTAAAATAAGTTGAGGCTTTTGGATAATGTATTCTTTTTACTACAACTAGAGCTCATTCCTAAACTTTTTGTATGCATTTTCCTCTCCGAAATCGCTTGATGACCTTGCATTTTTCCATGATAGATGATCCTCCACAATTGATCAATAATTTTTCATATTTTAATTTCCTCACAAATTGTCTATAGGTTTGTCTTTTTCTACGCAATTTGAAACGATTAAAACTCTTCTTCACACACAGGCCCATATGAATAATTATTCTATCTGAGGATAATCTTGAGGGATTATATTCATCTTTTGTGAACAATTCAATATTTATTATAAATAGGCTAAATTAAACTCAAAAAAGAGTTCAAAAACAATCTATTAATTGCGTAGCCAGTATCCATACACCAGAGTTAACTGAATGTTAGATCGCTCTACATAAACTCAGATTCATTTAATTTGACGCTTGCTATTAGATAGATTGATGTATTATTTCTTTGCCATCGTACTCTACGGTCATCAGCAACGTCAATAAATAGTATCCATCTATCTATCAATCTATCTATCCATATCCATCTATCTATCTAGATGGAGGATAGATGAGATGAATAGATAGATAGAGGTATTATTCTTTGCCATCGTGCTCTACGGTCATCAGCAACGTCAATAAATAATATATATTTATCTATCAATCAATCAATCAATCAATCAATCAATCAATCTATCTCTATCTATCTATCTATCTATCTATCTATCTATCTATCTATCTATCTATCTATCTATCAATCAATCTATCTATCTATCTATCTATCTATCTATCTATCTATCTATCTATCTATCTATCTATCTATCTATCTATCTATCTATCTATCTATCTATCTATCTATCTATCTATCTATCTATCATCTATCTATCCATCTATCATCTATCTATCTATCTATCTATCTAATGCCAAGCGTCAAATTAAATGAATCTGAGTGTACAATAACATTTTACAGAAATCACTAAGGTGTATCATGGACCATTAGAAGGTTTCTAGAGAGAAGGGAGACTCACTTGATAGTTCTAGTTCTCTCATACTCGTCCTGCTGAATACAGCTGTGAAATTCTACAGCTTCCAGTCTTATCCATTCTTCAGTGACAACTGGAATGATGTCATGCCGGCCCACCACCTCCTTGCCTTGTCTCACCATGTCGTTCACTCCCAGCTCAATGTCAGGCATACCTGTACAATCACAAACATTCCAATCAATCTCATATACTTTACAACTGTAAGCATACCTAGAGATAGAACATACGTTCTATAGTTACTAAATCTACCCACTAGGTAACCATCCAGCAGTGCGGCCTAAAGCTTGAGTTGAGTTGAGTAATACCTCTACATAAATCCATAATCAGTATATACAGAGTGATTCAAAAAGAACACCACAACTTTGAAAATGCGTATTTAACGAAAGAAACATAATAGAACCTTCTGTTATACATCATTACAAACCGTATTCAAAGATTTTTCCACTCACAAAGTTCAGAGATGTTCAATATGACCCCTCAGACACTGACTAATATCAACCCGATAGGTACTCAAACTCGTTCCACTCTGTAGCATATCGGGCGTAACAGTTTGGTAAGCTGCTATTATTTCTTGTTTCAAATCGTCAGTATCCATCCACCATTTATGATTTAAACAAAATAACTATTACTGTTACGCCTGATACCTAAAAGAACAGAAAGATGTTCTTGATGTCTGAACATCTCTGAGCTTGTTTGTGAGTGAAAAAACTTATTTAAATACTCTTTGTAATGAAGTATAACAGACGGTTCTATTATGTTTCTTTCATTAAATACACATTTTTAAAGTTGTGGTATTCTTTATGAATCACTCTGTAAATCTCATAATCCATAATCCTAAATCCATATTCAGTTATGGATTTCTCGCCAAGTAAATCTTGTATCATCATGCCAACTATAAACAGAATCCAACTGTAATGATGAGCTTACCAGACAGAAAGCCGAGGAAGAACAAGCGCACCCTAGCAATCTGCTTATCGACACCTCCATTCTTGTTCTGTTCGACATACAGTTCGTCGACGGCAGTGATCTGCACCTCCTCCATTTTGTAGTTGAGTGCGCGGTCCCGATGCGCAGACAGCCGAAACAGCGCCTCCTCCACTGTCACGCTCATCTGCTTCATGTCCTCGAACGAGAATGAGCCGATCTTGTACAGCTGAGAAATCTACAACACACCACACACGAAAGTCAGTTGAATCAATCATACAATAAATGGAACAAACAGATCAGAGGAACAATACAGATATATTAGATAAGCCGGCAGGCTCGCTTCGGTCGCCTTATTCTCTAGCTCCACCGCCAGGCGGATTCAGCCGAAAATGAGGGTCCTAAAGTGTTGAAAGACTTTGAACACACTCTTTATAACCGATAGCTGTGACTGTGTATCGGATGATTTGAATTTCTCTAGTTCAGACATTCTAGAAAAAGCTGGGAAAACGCATTGATAAGGCATAAAGTAAACTATAGGTATCGGGCACGAGGAACAGTTTCGGGCATAAGCCTGATGTACTCTCCTATTTAGATTATTGATTGATATTTAGGGATACCAACAAAATCATCTGCATCTCCAATACTGTATATAAATTTTCTTCAACTCTATTATGTCATTTGTACAACTCTTCCAATACCAGAGCTGAACCTATGTGTATCGAGTTTGAATTTTTCTAGATAAGCCGTTCTAGTTAAACGCAAAGAAAAGCGATTGAAACGCAGATTTTTGACGTTATTCTAGGATAATTTAGAAATACTATAACATACTCGTATTTCCTAATTTGTACCAATTTCAAACATTTTATTTGTCAAATAATTCTCGAAAACGCTGATAAAACGCTCACTTTTTACAGTAATGATAACGGTAGATATTGAGTTGTATATCTATACTATTTTCTAGTGATAAAATAACACTATCTTAGAACACTTCCAAGTATTTATTTATTTATTTATTACATCACATTGATGAGTGCAACAGGCACAGCCCAAACAGCACTCATGACATAAAAAAACATGAAATGACATATAAAACAACTTGACTCACATTATAGTGACGATCGCTTCGTCCTAGTGTTGGACATCATCAGACTCACAATCAGTCTGATGATGTCCAACACCAGGACGAAACGATCACCACTATGATGTGAGACAAGGTTTTTCTTAAGTGTTCTTTTTTTCATCGTATGGCTTTTCATTGGTGGGGAGACCCTTACGGGTAGGTTCCACCTCGCCTTATTTTTGTGTCGGTCACCCATCCAAGAGCAGTCTTTAAAGTGTTCTAAAATAGTGCTATAGGTAGATACTTTTCGATTTGTTTGAATTCTGACAATGAAGCCTGGTTTTCATTAGTAGAGTTAGTGGTAGAGTTCTTTGGGCGAGTACTAACTATCTTGTGAACTCTCCCAATGAAAACGTTCATAGTAGAGTAGAGTGATGGTAGAGTACTTGTTTTTATAGCAGGATCCAATTCAACTTGTCAGAAATCAGCTGTCTCAAAGAGCAATATCACAATACTTAACCTACAAATGCTGAATCTCGCAGATTATTGAAAAGGTCTTTTAAAAGTTATTCTTTGAAAGGTCTTCTTTAAAAAGGTCTTTTAAAGACTTTAAAGGTCTTTAAGACTTTCAAGCCTTTTGATTATTGTGTCGAAATCACTGTTTAATTATTACTGGATCAGCTGATTTATGACAAGTTAATTGGCTCCTGCTATAAGTACCAAGTAAGTAGAGTAGAGTTAGTAAGGTAGAGTGAGTATGCTAGTTACTCTACCACTAACTCTACTAATGAAAACCAGGCTTAAATTAGATTACACGTGGAAAGTAACTAGGCCTATACTGACCTGGGGCGCATGCTCGACTGGCAGCCCCAGCTTCTTGAGATAACTGTAGATATTTTTAGATTTATTTAAATTCTGACAATAAATTAGATTAAACGTGAAAAGTAACTATACTGACCTGGGGCGCATGCTCGACTGGCAGCCCCAGCTTCTTGAGATCACTGTAGATATTTTTAGATTTATTTAAATTCTGACAATAAATTAGATTACACGTGAAAATTGACTATACTGACCTGAGGCGCATGCTCGACTGGCAGCCCCAGCTTCTTGAGATCACTGTAGATATTTTTAGATTTATTTAAATTCTGACAATAAATTAGATTACACGTGAAAAGTAACTACACTGACCTGAGGCGCATGCTCGACTGGCAGCCCCAGCTTCTTGAGATCGCTGCCGAACTCCTTGCAGCCCTGGTAGTCGCCCTGTATGGCGTAGGCGGCGAACTGGCTCAGCTTGTTGGTCAGTCGTTCGGCTTTGGTCACCTGGCCGGGCCGCACCCCCGGTCGCTCCTTGTAGAAGATGAACTGCAGTTTCACCGTGAAAATCTTGCCGTACTGGTCGTACTGCTGCGCCGCTACAACCAACAATAACCGAAATGTCTTCTGATTCATATTCGAGGACACACAGAACTGATTGAATTCAAGAACAGCAGGATCCTTTTAACTTGTCAGAAATCATATGATCGACGAGCATATGATCAGGCGATTAGTTTCCTTAAGGTGCGAATGCACCATGCATATTTGGATGCATAAATGCATCATGTGCATGACATTTGCCATTGATTTTTTGAATGGCAAATATTTTCCATACGATGCATGCAAATATGCATCACGTATTCGCACCCTAATAAACAGCTACTATAATAAACAACAATTGATTAACCATAAGAAACAACAGTAGGCTTTAGATATAACCAGAAAAATAAAAATCAACAAAGCCTCAAGATTCATGTATAGCTTAAAAATATAGAATTACTACATGGGTCTGTTTCATAAGGTTTTAGAATATTGTAAAACGGAAAAATGGCGAGCTTACACTAAATTTAAGTCTAAAGTTAGAATATGTCCAACATCTTTTGCTCACATATAAGTTTACACACAAAAACGTTAACCACAAGTTAATTATGGTTTACGATTGTGAACCATAACTTACTAGGGTAAGTTATTACGATTTTAAGGAGGAATTTCTTAGACAAGCCGAATTAACGATAAACAATTGAAAATATACACGATATTGAATAAAACTTGGAAAATGTTTACTATAATATACTACAGCTGATCTGTCGGCCTTTTTAGCGTAAGTTCACCATTCTTCGGTATTTCTAGACTTCTTAAGGCCCCAAGGATTAGTATGTGGTACAAGGTAAAATACCATATAAAAGTGATGGAATAGTATATCATACCAATTTCTGAGACAGAGTAGCAAGGCTGAAGTGGCAGTTCTTGGAAGGGATCTTTTTCGTCCTTATTGTTGAATAAATGTATGACCGGATTCTCTCCTTGATAAACTAGTTTCACGAATATCTTCTTCCAAAACCTGAAAACAGAAAGCAATAATATTACTCAAAGGGAATTTAAACATGAAACTCACACGCAAAATTAGTGAAAACTATAAAATTACTTGGGATACTATTCTACAGAAATATATTATGCTTTAATTATGGCTACGACGACACTAAAAGCTTATGTGCGCTAACATTCATCGTATTTTTACAGCTACTTTGTTTTATTGTCGACTCTTGTCATTACGAATTTACAAACTGGTAACTTGTTTCTTTGTCAAGATATATCGGTTCAGTTTAAGGCTAGGCGTACACCGGTTAGTCAAGACAAGACAAGACGAGATTAGTATCGTTTAGTCACAGTAATTCACATAGTTGCTTATGAAGCAACACACACCGATTAGTCATTGCATCAGTGTGTGCTGCTTCATAAGCAACTATGTGAATTACTGTGACTAAACGTGACTAATCTAATCTTGTCTTGTCTTGACTAACCGGTGTACGCCTAGCCTTACACAATTTTTATGTAAATAATAGAGTTCTTCAGAACACTGAAGACATGAGAATTAAAACTCAAGTGTTTTTAAATAGATTCATTGTGGAATAGGCAACTTTGATATCATTACAAATATTAATTACAATCTCGATGCATCAGTGTGAACTGTACTTGTTCTTCTGTTCTTCTTAGCATGGCTAACTTCAGCCTAAATCGTTCTTCAACATTACATATTGTATTATAGGTTTTATAAAGATTTGTTATGTTCCCGAATAAAATATTTCTTCAACTTCAACATTTGTTATTTCTTCAACATAACAAACTATTTTACCTACTATGAGTAAAATTTACTGCTAGTTTAATGCTGCTGAAAATCTGCTTCGATAAATAAATACTTCATCACTTTATGTTTCCAATTAAAAGTTGGGACAATCACTAACCTCTGGCCAGTGATTTTCTTCTTGTTGGGTTGTCTGAGGAACATTTCCCAGCCCGGACCATCGTAGTGAATTCTCGGAAAGTCTTCGAGTGGCTGAGAAACGTCATCGTCGAATAGCGGAGTGGGAGGAGTCTCCTGTGAATCGGTCCTTTCCATTTTCTGTTGGCCTTCTTCTGTTTGATCGAATTGTGCTTGAGCTGAAATAAGAAAACATTATTTATGATTGTGGAAGGAAATGAGATTTTGCAACTATTTAATTGCACGCCCGGGCGAAAAGTTTTCTGTAGCAGCAATTTCCTTATTAGCTATTATTCTGTTGTCAATATTTGCAGTAGCAGAAGTCTTCCGAGTATTATATGGCATTAAATAGGAATTTCGTTCAATTAATTATTACTTATGATTGTATTGTTGTTCTAGAAGGTGTGCTAGTCTATTCTCGATGAAGAAAATTTTCCCTTCATGATTTAAGATAATTTTCATTAAATTTTATGGAATCTATTTGATAAAGAGATATTGATTTCAATTCTACTCCTAGAACGGTTGATTGATCTGCAGCAGGCAAGTGTTACTAAAGTTTCAGAAACTGAACAGTGAACACCTATGAATAGACTATAAAAATAATCAGTGCTTCTCAAATTTTGTAAACAGAAGATGTATTATTGATACATTTTGGTTCAAATTATTAAATCCACTGTTACCTTCCTATTATTGTTTCTAGTTTTGAATTACAAAACGCACATATCTTGGACAAATAAATTAGTAGGCGCTGCCACTCTAATAAGATTATACATCCTTATTTTCTGGGATCTATAAATCTTCATCATATCTTATATATTTATTGGATCAATCAAACAAAAATACAAATAGAAAAACGGGCAGACGCCAAAAACTTCTTCAATTCCTAAATTGAGTTAGCTACATAGATATTCCAAATTTTGAAGTTATCAAAATAATTGCTGTTTTTTGTATTTGAAAAATACAAAATAACTTCTACCTATTATTATTGTATTTTGTTTTGATTGACAAAACTCACAGCCTAACTTGAGCAAATAAATTATCAGACACAGCTTTACGATTATACCTCTTTATTCTCTGAAATCTATAAAATTTAATAATAAACGATAGCCTATTGGTTGTGTAAGCGCCAGTTTCACTGTCGTTTACTGGTTTGAGAATATGATTTAAATTAGTTTGAATTTTGAACCAGTCCCAACTTTGAATTTATCAGCCCCAACAGGTTGTATAAAAAAATAGAAAATTACATGATAAACTATGACTCATTATTATTGTATTGTTCTATTGAAAATAACTGACAGCCTACCTTGAGCAAAGAAACTATCAGGCGCAGCGGCTGAAGCATCTTGTCCGGCGTCGAACGGATTGAAGCGAGGGCTGGAGTCCTGGAAGGCATTCTGCACCGGCGACCTGGGAGGGGGAGCCAGCACTGGTGTAATCGCCCCTGGCTGGTCACCCCCTTGTGCGGATTTCGGCCTGACAAAAGGAATAATTGAATATTAATTTTGCAATCAAATTGCAGTAGTACTACACCTTTTCCAGTTGTATTTGAGAAAGTATCAATTCTAATTGAGAATAGTGATTGTAATTGAGAAAACATCAGTTGTAAATGAGAACGGTCAATTGTATTTGAGAAGATATCACATGTAATTGAGAATGGTGAATTGTAAATGAGAAATCGTCACATGTAAATGAGAAGTTAAAAACGTGAAAAAGTTCAGCTGGTTCTTTAATTTTATTTCACAATTACAACTGACATCTTCTCAATTTCAAATGATACTTTCTCATTTACAATTCATCATTCTCAATATTACATGTGATATCTTCTCAAATACAATTGACCGTTCTCATTTACAACTGATGTTTTCTCAATTACAAATCACTATTCTCAATTACAACTGATACTTTCTCGAATACAATTAGAAAAGGTGTAGTAGGCTTTTCAAATAATTTACAATAATTCTTTGATCGGAAGGAAACTACATATTTGAAGAAGCACATCAAATCAATCCTTATTGAAGAATTTTTTTACATGTGAACAGAAACAAAGATATTTAGTTTATAAATAATACATTATTGTGTTGGGTTGCACCAACCGGGATCAACTACTTTGAATTAGCTGATCCCATTTGATTAGCATTGGTCCTGGATAAAAATTTATCTTGTTTTCTGCAACCCAATTACAAATAATACAAGATTTATTAAAAATACGAGAAGATATGCTTGCTTTCTTTGTATAGAATGATGCAGCATTCTTTCCTACACTTTACTACACATTAAAAAACAGTCTTTAAGTCACGTCAGAGACCCTGAACTGATCAGGAGTGACCTGAAAACTCTGACACCAGACCTGAGCCAGCCAGGTTAAACGGAATTATAATAATAATTATTATTATTACTACACATTCGATCATCTCCTACCAACTAGCTCACACCATAGAATAAGGATGATTTTCATCACTCACTTGATGAAAATGTTGAAGTCGTTGTCGTTGTCATCGGAGTCCTTCGAGTCACCGCGACTCACCCTGGCCGGCGTGCTCTGTGGCACGGGCGGAGGCTCCTGCAGCGCCAGGAACGCGTCGAAGTTGTCATCTGCACCAAACCCGGTCACTGGCCCATCTACAAAAAAAACCAACATTCAAATTGAAATACTTTATTCTCCATAACCTCTTCATGCATGACTTTTTTAATTCTGAGACAAAAACTCCTCCTAATGCAGAACAAGGTATATAAACACAGAAAAATAATGAAAAAAAATCATAAAAGATCCTGTGATTAGATAAATACAAAAATATATGATGGCATCATTTGATGCCACCATGCACGTATGGTAACAGGAATCTTATGTGGTCAAAAACTTTCATTTCTTCTTTTAAGAATTTAATACGGGAAAACTGTTGTAGAATGATCAATAGAAAAATGAAAATTGGAGGCTCCTCTTATAGGCACTTGCCTGAAATCAAGAGTTGTGAGAAATTGATACAAGAGAAAACTATCAGCCTCTCCTCATAGTTTTGAGAGGAATATGGCTTCATTTTGATTGTATTATTTTTTAATGGTCCTCGTGTGGTTTACACAAATTGCACAGAAAACATGAATTAAATAAATAATCTATTTTCCAAAAAACTAATACTACTACAAATACCAATTTACAAACATCTACAGTAATTAATACAGAATTGTACTGAAATTGTTGTATTGACATTGAAGAATGTGTAATAAATTCACGAATAACATGAAATTGCATTTCATTCTAGCTTCACCGTGTAGTAATATCAAGAGCGCAAAGATATATTAAAATAAATAGCCAGCATAGCTCAGTTGGCTGGAGCATCACAACTTCATTCTACTATCGCTCCATCGGTCACGGGTTTGATTCCCGTTTCCATCTAACATTTTTTCTGCATCATCCTTCACCTCATAACTCACCCACGCACAAGTAATATATACCGTACTGGGCATCGCCCACAGCAGAAAAAATAGTTTGTAAACTTCAATATGAAGTTTCTACAATTGACTTACTATAAGATGTATTATTTTGGAAGTTTTATTATGTTCTCATTAAAATAAGAGAGAAATGAATAAAATTGGCAATATATTATTCAGAGGAGGTCTAAGTGGTATCCCCTATTTATCTACCAGTCTCAGTTCTAACCTTAATTCAACGGTTTTGTTTTATTTGAATTGAATGTTGTGGTATTGATAGTAGTTGATTATTTAGTTTAATAACGTCTTATATCAGTTATAATTTTCTAAAAATGAGTAGTTATGAATGAATGTTGTGGGGTATTGATAGTGGTTGATTATTTAGTTGAATAACATCTTATATCAGTTATAATTTTCATGAAGCAACACACACCGATTAGTCATTGCATCAGTGTGTGCTGCTTCATAAGCAACTATGTGAATTACTGTGACTAAACGTGACTAATATTGTCTTGTCTTAGCAACACACACCGATTAGTCATTGCATCAGTGTGTGCTGCTTCATGAGCAACTATGTGAATTACTGTGACTAAACGTGACTAATATTGTCTTGTCTTGACTATCCGGTGTACGCCTAGCCTAATAGGTAGATTAGTTAGAAATGAATTTTATTTGATATAGCTTCAAACTGACCTTTAGCAGCATCAGCTGGCGCCCCGAACGCATCAAAAGGATCGACAGCGGCCTTCTCATGACCAACACTTTCAAATTTGGCAGCGAACGCATCAAACGCATCATCAACGGGAGCCGCAGCGGCAACCGGTGCAGCCGCTGGTTGAGCGTCGAAAATATTGTAACTAGTTGGATGGGTGACCGCTGGTTCAGCCGCTGAGAATAGATCTTGTCCAGCAGTAGAAGTCGGTGCACTACCAAAAATGTCAGCACCTGCGGTTGGTTTCGGAGGGGAAAAGAGGTCTGGAGCTTGTGCAGCTGCAGAAGGTGCGGTACCAAAAATGTCAGCACCTGCGGTTGGTTTTGGAGGAGAGAAGAGGTCTTGAGTGGGAGCAGGAGCTGGAGCTACAAAACTATCTTTAGCAGGTTGTTGTGGAGGAACTGCAAATATGTCGGCTGCGGGTTGTGCTGGTGCTGCAAAGATATCTTCAGCCACTTGTGGCTGCTTAGGTGGAGAGAAAATTCCAGCCGGTTGTGAAAACACGTTTTGCTGCTGTGAAGAGGTGAAGTTATCCTCTACAGGCTTTGTCACTTCTTGGGCTGCACTGTTTGAGAAGAACAGATCATTTCCAGTTGTTGCTGTTGGCAGGAAACTGCTGCCAGTTATTGACGGTTCTTCCTTGGGTACTGAAGTTCTTTGCACTGCAGGTGCCGCAAAAAAGTTTGCTTCCTCTTCTGCATCGGTGCGCTTTGCAGGTTCTACAGGTTCCGGTTTTGGAGCCGCAAATGGTGGATGCTTCGGTCGTGATGGAATTGTGGGAGGTGGTGGTTTTGGGGGTGGTCCAGATGCTAGGGGTTGTGGGGGGACTTTTGGTCTTTCCGGAACAGCTGGCTGGGCTGGTCTAGGGGGAGGGGCAGCAGCAGCAGTGGGGGGAGTGGGGGAAGGTGCCATGGAAACAATCGGCTCGGGACTGGGTGTCATGGATAGCATTGATATGCTGCTGCTTGGAGGCTGAACAGGTGGCTGTGGTCTCACAGGATGCTGGAATGGAACTGCTGCAGGCTGTTGAAAAGGCTCTGATGATTGTTGGAAGAGATCTGCCTGCTGGAATGGTTCTGTCTGCTTGAACGGCTCAGCTTGCCCAAAGGGTTCAGGTTGCTTGAACGGCTCAGGTTGACCAAACGGCTCTGATTGCTTGAAAGTTTCAGGTTGACCAAACGGTTCAGGTTTCCCATACGTTTCTGGCTGCTTGAATGGCTGAGGTTGCCCAAAAGGCTCTGATTCTGATTGCTTGAAAGGTTCCAACTGTTGAAAAGAATCTGGTTGTTGGAATGGTTGCCCTGTAGCTGGCTGTGAATAAGCATCTCCAGAGCCAAGCAGGTCCATGACTTCTGCTTCATCGTGTTGCGTTTCCTCCATCACAGGTCCAAATCCGCCACCAAGAAGATCAGTTACCTGAAAGAAGATTGGGAATAAGCTTTAAAATGATCCATTCAATTGTTTAAATGATAAAAAAGCTGGAAGATATTTATTGAGTAGATGAAAAAAAATAATTGAAAGATGATCGACTTTTGATAGGAAAGCGAATAGGAAAACAAAAATGATTATTTCATCAATTATTAATGTCAATATCAAGTAATAAATACAACGTAAACTGTTTTAAAATAAATTGATTATGATAATTCATGAAATTGGGTTTCATGTACAGTATAGGCTACTGTTTTTCTTTGGAAAGTGTTGTTTGTAAAACTAACTGTTTGTAGTTGAAATCAATAAAATTTGAATTTGAAATATTTGACAGTCAAAACTACAGAGACTGTATAATCAATGATCTCTGATTATTCAGTCTCAGTAGTCAAGAAAATAAAAATAATTCTGAATTCTAGGAGCAAGACCACAATGAATTACATGTGGTAACTTCTCAAATACAATCAACTATTCTCATTCAAATCTGATGTCTTCTCAATTATTACATTTCGCTATTCTCAATATTACAACTGATAATTTCTCAATATTACAACTGATAATTTCTCAATATTACAACTGATAATATCTCAAATTAAATTGATACTTTCTCAATCACAATCATAAAACGTGTAGCGTGCTGACCTGCATCATATCAGGAGTGGGACTGGGCGAATGCAGCTCCCGGATGGGAGTGGGACTAGGAGTTCGCGTCGCCTGCAGTCGATCCAGCAGGTGCGAGGAGGTAGCCTCCATGGCGCCGGTCACACTGAGGATGAGGTCCTTGGTCTCCTTGGAGGGCGGTGGACGCGGCGGCGGCGGAGGCCGTTTGGGAGGCAGTGCCGCCCCCACGTCATTGCTGTGCTGTGGCTCGTCCGGCGGAAAGAATTCGGCTTCCTCGTCTAGAAGGTTGGCAGTGCTGGTGACGGCTGGGGTTGGGGTTGGCACCATTGTTTCTGTCAAAGAAACATACAATATTTGTAGATGGCAGATGAATTGTTAGGACTTCATACATGAAGTTTAGAAGAGATGAATAAATTATCCAAAACAATCGATACATAATCTACAGGAAATCAAACTGTATTCTATTGTATTCTAGAGCACGGTTAAAATGACAATAAAAACAGATATCCAAAAGAATCGACTGTATTCTATTGTGGTGTATTGATTACAATGTATGGTGTATTCTAGAGCACGGTTACAAATGACAATAAAAGAGCAACATATATCCAAAAGAATCGATACATAATCTTAGAGCACGGTTGAAAAATGTCAATATAAGGGCAATGGTTAAAACGAAAAGTAATTACTTGTTCCTAGATAAACATTACAAGAAGATTACCTACATTGAAAGGACGCTATTTATTTACATTAATACTCTCACTTGATTAGCCTACTGCACCAAGCCCATTATTAATTCAGAGTGGGTGAAAAGTATGAGAAATACTTTAATGTGTTTTTAAAATTTCAATACACTTAAATTCACACAATAATTGTAATTTAATCTGTTATCATCAAAAACGGGTAATAATTATGTAAGTAAATTATAAAAAATTCTGAAGTCACTACTACCACGGTCCTTGTACCACAATAGTAGATTTGACAAAATTCTTGTGTTTACATTTTAATTATCAAGTAAATTATTTTCTTAAATGTTTAATATCCTCTCATGTAAAATATTCAATAAGATATTTTTCAATCTGATAGGTACGCTGAGATATGCTTTCTTATTTCAAAAATAACTCTTCTCCATTCTTGTCTAATAATATTGTATTTTTGTGCATGGTATACATTTCAATTCTAATTTAAAATCATATATATAGCAGGATCCATTCAAATTGACATAAAACATAGGATCGGCATGTACTGTTATACGATTGACAGATCATGAATTATTGAAAAGGTCTTTTAAAAGTTATTCTTTGTAGGTCCTAAAGTTTTAAAGACTCAAGCCTTTTGATTATTGTGTCGAAATCACTGTTTAATTATTACTGGAACAGCTGATTTCTGACAAGTTAAAAGGATCGTGCTATATCTATACCAACCTGCAATGAGTGGAGCCACCGTGTTCGCAGCTGGCTCAGCGAAACTATCGAACAGATCCACATTAGAGGGCGCCACCGGCGCTTCACTGGCGAAAATGTTCGTGAAATCGTTGGCCGTTGCTTGGGCATTGGGTGCGGGCGATGCAAAAATGTTCGAGAAATCGTTAGCCACCCCCACCCCCGGCTGAGCGGCTTGCGATGCGAAAATATTCGTAAAATCAACATTGGTCGGTTGTTGACTGGGCGCGGCGGAGGTGAAAAAGTTGTTGGTCTCCTGCGACGAGGCAAACGGATTCGTGGCGGATTGGTAGCCGCTGGAAGCCGAGGAGTCGTCAACAGCTGATGACATAAAGGGGTTGTCGGGGACTGAGGGGTCGGCTGCCACCCCTCCACCGAAATCTCCCCCCGATAGAAACGGATTGAAGCCGGCCGGCTGTTTTACCGGCTCCATGTCGCTCATTAGGAATGGATTCGCCATTTTTCTGCAAAAAATATTACATGATATGATAGAAAATAATATTGACACTGTATCAAATTCAATTATTGTTAACACTGAATCCATTCATTTATTCATCTCACTCTTATTCATTCAATTAATTCACATACAATTTCATAAAAACAATACAACATATAAACACAAAACAAAATTGTAAAACGTGGTAAGGTGAGCTCATTGGTAATCGTGTTGAGGCACCTTTCATTATTCATTTGTTGAGGCATCATTCATTAGTATCTATGTATCGATACATTGTTATATGCATTAATTGTATTCATTAGTTTATGCTTACAACAAATCTTCTGTGAAAGTAAGTTTCTTGACTGGTTCCAACCTTTTTCAAGTGTGTTACAACTAAATGGGAATATGCTGTCTAATCACTCTACCGAATATGACTTATATTTGAATGCATATTATCCAGTAAGACACGGGTGACAAGGTTCAATAATTCTTTCATTTTTTAATGAAGAAACCATGCAGGACGTTCAGTAATGAGTAATGTGGAGTAATTACATAGACTGAATTTTGAAATTTGCTTATTACGATTTAATTGTTTGGTTAAACCATACTTGATTTGAAAATCACATTGAAAAGTTATGTATTCTTCATATAATAATAAACTTGTACAAAGCTTCGTTAGTTCTTCCACTTTTCATTCTAGGAATCATACAGCACTTTCAGATACGTTCTCATACCAACAAGTAGAAGAAATAGTTTTCAATACAATTTAAAGAAAATACTTATTAAAATTCAATTATTTGGAAAAACTATACTCAACTTCACATGAAAAATCACATGAAAAGGTTTCATTACGAATTATTCCTGTTTAAAAATCGTGTAATAGCTGAGCGTAATTTATTCATAGACTGAATGTTTGACATTTTATCAACTATGACAATTAAAATTTTATGATAATTTATATTCATCATTTACTGATTCATTACGGTTCCATACATTAAGGTGATTGATTAATTGATGTCAACATACTAAGCGCAGTTACAGTGATATTCATTTAATTTGAAGCTTGGCATTAGATAGATGAATAGAGAGATACAGTATTATTCCTTTGCCATCGTACTCTACGGTCATCAGCAACGTCAAGAAATGATATCTATCTATCTATCTATCTAATGCCAAGCGTCAAATTAAATGAATGTCACTGTAAAAGTGGAAATTTCTAACAGGTACTCAAATGCTCGCAACTGATATTGATTGCAATAGGTTTCATTGAAAATTCTAAGCATACAAGCAGGAAAAATATAAAAGAAAATTTTATACTCACATTGTGCTAATGTAACGTTGGTTGAAATGAAAGTCGGTACGTAGTCTGAAAGAAACTTCTGTCTGTCAGCTTCAAACCACTTTCCACGCACTGTACAAGTTCGTTATAATCTCTACTTTATAAGTTCACTCTCCAAAAGTTTCAACTCGGCTTTTCCGGGAAGTATGTGCTCGGCAATGGAAGTATCGAACGGATCAGAATAAGCGGACACGTCAAGATCGTCCTCTATTCTCCTGGGAAGCACTGGAGTGTGTAGTTTAGTGTCGGCGTCAACGCCTTCAGAGAGAAAATCCTGGCTGACACTGTTGCGTTGCGATTCACAGGCTCTTGGATCGAAATCTGGATCAGAGACACTGTGCTTTAGGCTTGTAGCTTGAGCTAACGGTACTGACGTCACGGGAGCTACCACAGATGTTTGCGGTTGTAGTTGAGGTACTTGAGGTATTTTTGGTACTTGACCGATATCACCGACAAGTTCGTCCTCAATCAACTTCAACTCCAACTTCCCCGGAGCACTTGACACAAACGAGGTATCGAACGGGTCCTCACAAACAGTGGATGACTCACTCTCGTAGCTTGGCTTGTCTTCAAGCAGCTTCTGCTCTGGATAGTAAGGAGTCAACGGTTTGGAAGCTTTTGTTGTTTCGTTTTGTCCAACCGACAACAAATCTTCCAGCGGCTCTTCTGCAGTTACATTGAACGCTACAACTTTCGGTATCGACTGTCTCTTACTATCACCAATAAACAACTGTTCAGGGCGTGGTATGGATTTTCTCCTGGGTGGAGACTCTTCAGCACGGGGATCAAAATCGTCGTCCTCCTCAACTACTGGAGTTTGTTCAGCTAATAATTCTTTTTCCAAAAATTTCAGCTCAGCTTTACCTGGAGCTACAAGATCGTTAACAACAGACGTATCAAACGGATCACAATAAGATAGCTCGTCACTGTTTATGCCTTTCAAACCTCCATCCTTGGTAGACGCCGGCTCTATGGGACTGTGTCCAATCTTCGACAAATCAGTAGTACTTCCACCGAGTAAATCTCTGTGTTTAAAACTCAGAGGTGTCTGATCTGCATCCAGAAAATTATGTTCATCAAACTCTAGCGGGTTTCTTAGAGGACTGCCAGTTTTTGGTAGCTGTATACTAACAGTAGGCAAACTCCTCACTTCTTCTTTATGATTCAATACTTCCTCTTCAATCAATTTCAACTCGTACTTTCCTGGAACTACTTCAGCTGCAAATGACGTATCAAATGGATCATCAGCTTCAAAATTATCAGCATCGGTTACAACAGAGCCTGGAGGAGGCGGTCTCTGAGGTTTTAGCTTTACACCTTCGTTTTGTTGAAGAGGTGTAGGAGACAAAGCTTGCGGTAAATCAACGGGGTGAACTTCTTTTGTCAGAGATTCTGCAGCTAGTTGTGCAAATTCATCATCCAAATCATCTTCTGGTTCTACTTGTTCTTTGTTATCATCATCTGCATCCTTGGTAGTTATTTCATCAAACTCGCTGACTAGAGATTTTAGTTCTGGAGGTACAACAATCTCACTTGGTGCTAGCTCTTTTAGGGGTGAAGGAGAGACTGAAGCAACAATTGGCGCTAGATTTATTGATAAGTCAACTTCAATTTCCTCACCCAATCCAGGATCATCATCAAGTAGATCATCAAGTAGTGTCTTTTTTGGTTCCTCGACTACAACTTCAACTGAAGTGACACTTGCATCACCACCACCCTCATCAAAACTCCCCAATAGGTCCTGTTGTCTGGGGCGTCGGGGATTTCTTTTCGGTCGTTCAGTTGAAAGATATGTTGGTTTATCTACTTTTCCAGTGAGCACATCAACTGCACAACCAAGACTGACAAGTTTCTTTCTCCTTTTCTCTTCTGGAGTCTCTTTGATTATCTGATCTACAATGGATGTGTCAAATGGATCAGGTCCATCATCTTCTAGTGTGGGGCTCTCGGGGATGTAGGCAAGTTTGACCTCTCCACTGGCAACAACGTCTACGTAAGATGTGTCGAATATATCTTCGTCTTCATCGTCTTCTTCTTCACTTTCAGAGAAATGTTCTAGTGCGATTTGGTCTTCTAATGCTTGTTTACTTGCTTCTTCTTCTTTTTGTTGTTCCCGGGCTGCTGCCTCTGCAGCTTCTCTCTCAGCTTTTTCGGCGGCTTCAACTTCAACAGCTGTTGGTTTTTTCTGGAAATAACTCTGTGATTTGATACGATCTAAATCGTCCTGAGTTTTCTTTAAGATATTATCAACACCCGAAGTAAGAGCTTTGAATTTCTCCCACTCTTCCCCTTTCTCTTTCTTCTCTCCTTCTTCTCCTCCTTCTTGTGTGGATGTTCCCTCTCCGTCCTCCTCCTGATGCTTTTTCTTTCTCTCCTGTTCTTTTCTGTATTCTTCTACTTCTGCTTCAAAACGTTCCTCTTCTTTGTGCTTTCCTTTTTTGCCCTTCTTCTTCTTTTTCAATCCTTTTGTGATCTTCAGCATATTCTACTACTAATTCAGGTGTACATCTGTAACAAAGAAATGAGAAAATTATTAGTTTAAAGTGATTATTTTCCACAATGAGTAGGAAGGATGTAGTTTGTAAGGATGTTTTTGTTTCAATTGTTTGTGAAAAAAGAATAAGAATGAATTTGATTTTGATTTAGAAATTAGTGTTGTGAATATATGAATAATCTAAATAATCGTATTTGAATTCTCCAGAACACTATCAATTTAGCGTGAAGACTTTCATAATGACCAACTTTAACCACACAACCTAATAGCATAGAATACCAAGTATTGATTATTCATTAATGGATTATCTCTGCTAAGTGCTAATAGCTTTAAAAATTCGATGAAAATCGTTGATGGAATCGTCCAATAGGATTTAAATTTGTTAAATTTTCACAGGTATTTGGTTCTGTTGCCAATATTGGTCATTACAAAATCCTTGAAACGTATTCATTGCGATTCAGAGAATTCCAACAATTATATCCATATTTTTGTTTTTACTGGTAATGTTAATACTGTACGACTTATTACCGTTGGAAATCAATCGATTTCCATCGTCTCCTATAGCAGGATCATTTTAACTTGTCAGAAAACAGCAGATTTAACGTCAGTAAACGAGCGTACATCAATCAGCTGTTTTCTGACAATTTAAAATAATCCTGCTATACATGATAGTTTGTGAATAAATTTTAATTTTATAATATTTTTTTCTATAGTTTTTGTATGAATAGTACTATGAAGTGAATTGTCTATAGGCTAAGTTTCAATTTGAGTAAGTATTAATAAGTACATACTAATATCAAGTGAGGCTTAATTCTGTCCTATTAGCAATGGGTATCAATGAACTCGAGCTTATGCTATTTCCATTTCAATATTCCCTTGGATAATTTCAAAATCAGTACAGGTTTAAAACGGACAAGTGATGAAAATGGAACAAGAGGAGAATAAAACAACTATTCCTATTCACAAAGGAGAATAAATTAAAAGAAAACTGATTTGAAATTCAAAGGTCCCTACTGCATTGTCACTATCACAGTGTTGAAACAAAACAGGATTGTATAGTTTATAGTGGAGTGCACCGAACATGGTACTGATTGAGTTTTCAAAATGCAATTACAAGTTCCCAATTGAAGTCGACAGGAAAGTGGAGTGCAGTAATCACATTTCCCAATTCTGTCCAAACACCATAGGCTACCTACACTCCAGCTCACACTCAAATTGAACAGAATCGAGTTAGAAATTTCTCAATACTGTTCTTGTCTCATGCAAAACTATTACACAGAGAATAACTAGATTGCAGTTTGCAACACACAATTCAATAAACGGCTTAAAGTTCGCATAATCTGATATAAAATGCAGTGGAATGAATACTGACAACAACAGAAAGATGTAAAAAGGTTTTGTACGACTGATGCAATTAATTTCATACTGATTGACTGAGAAACCGGGGATGATTCAGATTAGACTTATCAGAACTGAAGATATCAATTTATGGCCATAATTAATCCATCACCATCAAGATTATGGGTTAATAATTATAGAATTTTACAACTCCATTAACTTTATTATCAATTTATTTTATTGAATGTTATAAGATGATGACTGTAAATATAACATGAATGGAGTAGGCTTGCCTATTCTAGAGTAGGCCTATGATAGAGTAACCTGTTACACAAGTCAATTTTTTGGACGATATTTGCATATTTCTCAAATAACAGTTCTAAGTTTACAGTCTAATTATAATTTATTTCATTAAATGTTTTATGATGATGACTGTAAATGTAACATGAATGGAGTAGGCCTGCCTATTCTAGAGTAGGCCTATGATAGAGTAATCTCTAACATAACAGTCGATTGTTTGGACGATTTTTGGATATTTCTCAAATAACAGTTTCAAGTTTACGGTCGATAAATATATCTTGAATTTTACATTATTTTATGCAAGTGTAATAATTGTATCATACGATACAATAAAGATGAAATATACACAATCCAGTAATACAATATGGCAAACACACAAGCAGCAGGTATCGACGAGCCACAAAACCGTCTATAATTGCAAAGCTTCATCTACAGACCAATAAAATTGGAATAAAAAATGCAAAGTTTTCAAAATACATCGAGAGCAAGCTTTCAAAACGGATTCAAGAATCAACCGGTGACAAAAGTGAGCAAAGGTGTGAATTATTCAATATACAGCAAACATACTTTTGGAAAAGTTTGTATAGTTCCAACAAGCAATGATTTGGATTTTGAAGTGACGTTTGATGAAAGTCTGTGATCATAGTCGAAACCATTGAGAGAATCAAATTAGAAAATAGAATTGCAAACCAGTACTCACAAATGTTTTGGTAGAAATTGAATCTGAAATTGAAAGCAAATTCTAATAAAATTTTGAATATTACTAGTCGGTTGTAACAAATTTTTCACATGTTGAAGAATTTTAATCGGATCTTTTAAATTGGATCATTAAATCTACACTCAAGAGATGAATCGTTCCTCAATCGAGTTTTATGAGTATTTTACATAGAAAACTTTCTCTAGAGAGGAATTGAGACTCAACTACACATGCCAACTTTCAAATAAACATTAGGATAATATTCAATAACAATAGAATTGATCCCTGATTTGAGTTGAGTTAAGATCAGTTATTGATGTTACTTATCCTTTTTGACAAACAGACATCATCATCTTACCAAAATTCTTATCCAACAAGTAAGAAGAAGCTCATACCTTATAAACAGAAACAATTCTATTTTTTATTGAGATTGAGTTGTCTTTGCTCTACTCACACGAGAATACTCAGATACAAAAATGTTGCCACTCGGAGAACAAATGAAATTAATGCAGAAAAACAAATACAGCCTGCAAAACTTCGATTCTTTATCTTTCTTTTGGCGCAAACCGCATCAAAATCGGTCCACTCAAACTCCTCCTCGATCTTTCCAAAGTCGGGCACAAAATTCTTTTCATATATAAGATTATTATTAGATTTTATTCAATTGGATCAAATATATGATAGTGTACAAACACCTTTCCAAATAATGACAAGTACTTCATTCCCTTAGTTTCGCTACTAAACAAACTGATAACCAGGAAGCCAGGAGACAAGCAAACATCAACAGAATGGATGACCATGTCATTTCCCAATATAGGGCGGCTAGTGAGGTATAAATTCGAGTGGCTGAAAGTGCTGTGTCAGCATATATGGCGATGATGAATGAGCATTGAAGTGGTCGGCCGATGCGCGATGAGAGGTTTGACACACGTTGATGCAACACAGAAGCACGACCTAGCTTCATGAAAGCATGATAAACAGCAGACGTGAGTTTGAGGGAGGTGTGTTGAGTATGAGGGAATTGGTAGAAGGTGGAGTTGGTTAGGGTGAGAGAGTGAGTGAGAGAGTTGAGAGAGAGTAAGAGAGTAGAGAAGTGAGTGAGAGAGTAGAGAAGTGAGTGGTTAGAAGAGTTGGTGAGTGAATGAGTGTTTGAGAGAATGGGTCAGTACGAGAGAAACAGAGTATGGAAAAATGATTGAAGAGGTCAGATTTATGATTGGTTGAAGGATGAGAGGGAAATTAAGGACTGAATGAAGCCTGGTTTTCATTAGTAGAGTTAGTGGTAGAGTTCCCTGGGCGAGTACTAACTATCTTGTGAACTCTCCCAATGAAAACGTTCATAGTAGAGTGATGGTAGAGTACTTGTTTTCAAGTACCAAGTAAGTAGAGTAGAGTTAGTACGGTAGAGTTAGTATGCTAGTTACTCTACCACTAACTCTACTAATGAAAACCAGGCCTAAGTGAGTAAAGGCGGATGTAAACAATGCATTTTTCATCGATTAAAAGAGCTTCAAATTTTGTTCAATACTTGATCAACATTGCCAAGGATAATGAAAGAAATTCAATATTGTGTTGCAATAAGCAAGATCAGCTTTGATCCAGGATCAATACAAAGCTAATTAAATGAGATCTGCTGATTCAAAATGTTTCAACCGCTGGTGTTGGTGCAACTCAAAAATTAGAAGAATTTAGAATTCCTTGAAAATGTTATCAAAAATTGAACGCCTTTTAAGAGATGGTTAGAGCAATGACATTTCAAGTTATATTAGTGAGAAATTGGTGTTAGTTTTGTGCATATTTTTATAAATATTATTATACTTGACAGTCTAGTCTTGAATAGGCTACTTGAATTGTTACCCGCAAACGCATTTATTTTAGGCTGAAACTTAATTCTGACAAAAAATCATCTACAGCTACATTTCTTCCAATACGACTCAGTAATTTCCTAATAGATCGTCGGCCTATTGTTGTAGGCTAAGCCCAAAGTTACCTAAAGTTTGTATAATCGGAAAAGCTCCATAAATCAACAAGAAAAGACCGACAGACCTGCTGCAGGAAAACAAATGTATTGAAAAGCAATCCAGCAGGTACAAAGATATGAAAAAGTACCCGACAAAAAAGGGAAAGTAGACGGTTGAGAAGGGAAGAAGAGAAAAAGGAGTACCGTGGCATGATTTGAAATACGAGAGACACTTTCAGCCATAAAACATTCCGCAGGGATATTGGAAAGTGGCGTATCTGTGGCTGATGGAATTTCTCTAGAAAAATATTATTGGAATGCCTTTTACACTCCTGAATTTCTCAGACCAAAAACAATGTTTATAATGAACTAGCAGGTCACCCTTGCTTCGCTACAGGATATCAGAAATCCCGTTAAGGTTAAGGATATTTGTGTGAAATATCTAATCACTGCGTGTACGTTGTTAGAGAGAATTTTTAAGATATAAAAAACTCAAAACCCACTATGTTAATTTTTCATAATACTTTGACATACAACCCGAAAAAATGTACATGATTAGGCCTATTCAACAGATAGAAATTTTCGTTCAAGTCAAATGAGGTTACTGATAGAAAATTTGGGATACATTTTTGATGGATTGGGGCGTCTCTATGTTTTTATCATTCTAGATCATACTTTTAACGTAAATTTTATTAATATTACCAAGCGTCTAATAAGTTTGAAAAAATTCATATGACTTCGATTTCAACATTACCTTATTTCTTTCTGGCATAAGGATAACATGGGAACTTTGAATCATAGATTCAAAGTCATATTTTCATTATTTTATATTTACAAATTCATAAATTCACCTCAACATGTCAAAACTCATGTAGGATATGTGAGGACCACCTCAGTTTTTCTAGCCGTCTTGTAATTCTATTGAGGGGATTAAATTACGTAAGCGTATCAAGGGGGATAAATTCACTAACATTATACAAAGGGTTAGTTGTGGAAGAAGATAAACACCTCCAAAATCACCTAGAACGTTCTTTATCATTTCCATGAAAAGCAGTAAAGCTATTTAGATTGAAGCGCCTTAAAATCACGTCATGTAACTGAAATGCCTATTAAGCTCAACTAAATGACGTCATCTTACGGCAGTTGAACACTTGTATCATACATTATATTGCCATCATTTTGAAATTAAACGTTTTCTCTCAATTTTTCTTTCCCTAAATAATGTGTGTAATAAAATTGAGATAGAAATAGCAAAACCCAACAGAAATTCCCTAATGCCCGGAGGCTCCTAGAGAGATCGCCTCTCAATTCCCCAAGTCTCTGCGGGCCCTGCCCCAAGGGAGCTGCCGAACAAGCGAAGGTGAAGCAAGTTGAATCAATAGTTAATTATGAACGCTATACACAAGAGAATATATCATCCAGCCGCCAATCTCGATAGACAGAGGAAGCACGTTTGCTATTATTATTCAGTAGGAATGGTTGACATTGAATTTGATGATAGATCTCACACCCTTTGCAAAACTAATTGTTTGTTGTAGTTCGCTGTTTTTCAGTTTTGAAAGGAAGTTTGTTCAGGAACTACCTACTCTCAATAGACTTCCACGTCATAAAAGTGCAATTTATATTTGCTTTTTTTACATTGATGCATTTTTTATAGTTGATTGGAAGCAGTATTGGAAAATATGTTAATTATTATTGCAACCTGAGTGAGCGAACAATATGACCTAAATATCTATAATACATTATAATCAGATTCATCTAATTTGACGCTTGGCATTAGATAGATAGAGATATTATTTCTTTTCAATCGTACTCTACGGTCATCAGCAACGTCAAGAAATAATATCTATCTATCTATTTAATGCCAAGCGTCAAATTAAATGAATCTGATTGTACATACACTTGACCTACATACAGTATCATATTGTACTGTATATGGTTAACCATATTCCCCATCAAGGGAAAATTGGGTTATACGGCGAGAGGGAACTACCTACGGGTCTCCCCACCTATCAAAAGCATACGCTAATAATATTAATTGATGTTAGAAATACTTGTATGAGTGATAGGGACACCGTTTATTCTACCGAAGAAAGATAAATAACATCTAGGTACTGCTATTTCGTTACCAATAACAGTTATTTGGGCATAATAATCAAGATTGAAATTAGAAACATAGGCCTATCAAATTAATCTCTATGCATTTAAAGGTTGTTGACAGCCTATAGACAAAGCCATAGCCTCGAGTCCTAACTCCACCCTTGTTAAAGACAATCAATCTTACCACAATCCCCAACACATAGGCTACTAATTCAGATTATACTTCAGCAAATCACAATCAAATTCACATGGTACCACTAGTCCATCGTTTTACTACAATCGTGACCAGAAATTAAAAAAACAACTGAAAAAAATATAAAAACTTAATCAATCCAAAAGAAAAATTAAGGAACCGTACTCAAAGATCATGCTATGCAAGTGGATACACGAGTTTCTGATTACATAAACTCTTCATGCACACATAAATAAATCAAATGTGAGTTTTCAAATACTCGTGACCCAAATTTATAATTTCAATAATCCAGAGTTTTAATCTTAAAATAAGAAGCAACCAAGCCATATCTACATGAAATAATAGCGAATAAGTTACTCAATTCTTAGAAAGGGGCTAAGAGAAGATAACGAAAAGCCTTTATGCAACAAACGTTAACTAATTTTTAAGCGGAGAAGTTATTTAGACTTAAAAATGTTAAGATATCTTAAACTTAATGATTTATTGAATACGAAGTGATAAAATCAAAGCACATTCAATGCTTACACTCAATTTTGATTTGTTTGGGGTGATAACGAAAATAGAATAGGAATAGCCTTTTCAGATGCAGCAATTAAGATATTAAAATCATTTCAAATTTCAAAAACATTGAGCTTTACTTTAATCATAAAGAATTGAACAAAAATACAATCTTCGTTCATTGCGATGATCATCAAGTTGGTTTCATATATTGATGCAATAAGACTACCTCAACAATTATAATTTTCTCAAAATCCATAAGAAAGAATTATTAATAAAATCTATACTATTTTATTATATTACTCAGTTCATCTTCTGTATTTATGACCACATCTAACGACCTATTGATCTACATTCTTCATCGTCATGGGGTAAACCTATTCACCACAACTACCTATTGATTACCAACAATCTATACGATCTCATTTCATTTTTATCAGGATTAATTGGTTCATCATCTATCTTAATGGATATCAATGATATCTAAAAAAAGGATTTTAATATCTCTATCAATTATTCACATCAGACACTGACTACTACACAAATTTCTAAATCGACGACAATTTCAGAAATTCTTATCAAGTTTAAACTTTTAGTCTCTGGATTCCAGACTCTATTTCCATACGAACACGCCCTGAATTATGAATATCATTTTGTAAAAAGATGGATTTAAAAAAAATTAACTTCCCAAAATTCGCATGGATCCCAAAATAATATACATCTTCTATCAAACGATCTTACCACTCATATTTCAGTAATTATTGATTCATCAACTACAATCATTCATCCCATTGAGAAAAAATTGAGTTCCAACAATGAAAGACCTATCAATCAGAGAAATCAGACTCTATGACCTGTCTGAAGGAGATCCAGCAAGGCACGACCCTCCTTATGAAGTGTATGTGTGCTCTATACCTCACTACAAATGACTGAGATCAATTCATCAAATTTGATGAACCTTACTCATCATTGGTCAAAGATAAAATTGGTTATCACTTGACTTTGTTTTTTGATTGGATAATTATATTAGAATTAGGTTTTAGATGTTCCAGAATTTTGAGAACGAAGATCAAATTTGAAATGTGACACACTTACGTTTTCGGACTCATTTGTACCAATGACAATAGCAGCATTCTTCGTTCATTTGGAACTGTTACAAGATAGTCTACTAGGGTACTAATCACGATAACGGAACTCCCGAATTGTTTCCCAATTACCACACACAACAATTTCCATCAAATGCACCGATTTTGTTAACAAAATTCACCCGAACTTGTATCCGAGAACGTATCTTCGAGCGAGGAAAAATCACTATCTACCAATTTCCCCCCGACATCGGGTAGATTCGGGAAAGATCGTGAGAGCCGACACTAGCGCTGTGCGGATAAACGCTGAACTAGTTATTGATTGTCGAAACGGGGCGTTATTCGGGGGTACCTTGACGTAGGCGTATGATGTCACGGCTTTTCCGACACCTTGCGAATCGATAAGGATTATATCGATACATTATCGGAAAGGGTAGGCGAACCGACGACAGACAAGCCCACATTCAAATTAATGATTCGCTGATAAAAATAGAAGTTAAGACTTTTTCAAGTATTTCTTTCACATCCAGCTCACTGAATCTACGTCACCGAGAGGAACTCGCCAATAATTTAGAAGCCTGAAGGCAGACAAGGCAAACTACTTGTTGAGCGTAGCTCGCCTAAAAGCATAGGACACTGTAGATATTTTCCGAACATGAATGAAAATTTACAACCGTGTGTAAAGTGAATATTTTATGAATTGATCCATAGACAATTTAATCCTCAACAACGAGCAAAAGTTATGAATAGAAGTCTTGGTACAATCTATATTTAAATTGTGACTTGGTTCAGTCACAGAGCTGTATTAATTAACTGACATTAGTCTGCTCCGTTCTTGGGTTTGATTCTCATTCAATTTCATTCAAGTAAATGAGAAATGTTCTGTTTTAATATATAAAAAACGGCAACAAACAATTTTAAAAATTGTTTAAATACTCAACCTCTTAGATTATTGGAAAAATATAGAAAATCAATACTTATGAGAGAAGAATATTAATTACCCTTTAGGGGCCCAGACAGAGAACTGTATTATAGTCTACAGTTGACATTGGTCTGCTCCGGTCTTGGGTTTGCTACTCATTCATTTACGCATGATTTGCATCATCCTTCTCAACATCAACCCACAAGAAGAGATAATTCTATTTCTCAAGATAGAATTTTATTTATTTTATTATATTTATTAAGATAGAATTTATTGTCTTTGATAAAAATAAAAAATAGTGGGTGACTAAACCATTCCTATTCAAGTTTGCTTTCGAAGTCTATCAAATTCGCAATCCAGCCAGTGATAAGTAGTATGGATCACATTTTAAGGTAGAATTATTCGGATGATTTAAAATTAACGCTAAAAATAAATTCAAAATAATAAGTATGTGCTATGTAGTGTTTGCTTGTCGAGCAGTTTTTATTCAGCAGCATTGACAAGTTGAAAATTGATCAATTGATTGCATTGCTGCCTTTATTGAAAATACCTACAATGATGCTATATAAGTTAGTAGTTTTTATTTAATGAATAAATTATTCAATAAAAATTACCTTTACTTTATTCAGAAATAGCTGCATTCATTCAAATTCTCATAATTATTGGCAGTTTGAAACGTATTTAAAATGTCTATCATTAGGCCTATTAATACTTTACGCACAAATCCCAGGTTTATCTAGACATCACCCTCAAGATCACCTCTGATTCCTAGAGGACGAAATTAAAAGTATTTTGTTACAGGTGTCCGCATCTCGAATAAAAATGAGTTAAGAAATGATTACCCACATCCTCAATCAATTTATTACTCTACAGTACCTATTTTTTTTTATTGGTCTACAAGTGCGCTGAGTAGATTCATTGTAAGCTTAGGATCCATAACAAGCTATCTAGCGGTGAAAGTAGAAACTATTTGAACTAGAATGAGCAGAGGAGTTTTCAGGCGTGCCAATAAAGTACTTGACTTCAGGTTGTCAATAAACTAGGGCTAGGAGTTCCACAAATTTCCCCACTCTATTCAGATCAGACACTTGTAATATTATTATAGTAGAAAGTTAACTGGATAATTTACAATAGCTATAATTTTATTGTTAAATATATTTTTCCAACCTTAATTTTGACAAGGAATGAGTTAAATACAGACCCGACGAAAATAAGAATGCACGATTTGTGAAAAGGTGCATTTAATGAAAAATAGTATTTCTGGACATAAATCAGGATAATAAACATTTTATAAGCCCCATATTTTCCCAATCCAGTTAAATTGATTAAATTTGAGTTTCTAAGTTTAGATTCATAGAGAAAGCATAGATATATAAAAATTACTGATTAGAAGACTAATAGATTAATAGATAAGAATATAATTTAAAATTATCGACAATCATAGTAAATTTAGTGAAATGTCAAGAGCAGAGTATGGGTACTGATGGAGCTAGTTCCTTGTGAACTAGGTAGTTCATTTTCGAACTACTCCGCACCACTATCCTACTGAACTGACTCTCATATTATTGACAGACATGATACAATGGCTTCTTGTTGAATGTTAACAGTGATACTTTGATAACGACATCAAATAGCTGATTTCAATTACTTATCACTTGTCACAATGATTAATGGCTCATTAAATATTCACATAATCCGACCAATAGAAAGATCATCCAAAATAACTCGATCAGACTTCTGCAGACGATATTGGAGTGTCACTATTAGTGAGGTTATGTTGTAAACCACAAACAATATTTTTCATATTAAATAATATAAATTTTATTCAAATTTACGACGTGATTAATGTTGCAGATGGAAAAATAGAACTCATTGCAGTAAATAAAGTAGGTAAGGCTGACATAAATGTTTCCTACATTATTGTCATCTAGCTATTAGAATAATGAAGTTGGTTCATTAAAAATTGAATTAAAATCAACTTAGATTTGTTCAATTCTCAATTTTTTAAATCCACCTTTTCGAGTAGTGTTTTATTTTCAATTTGTGTGAGTTACTACTAAATTAATTCATGACTAGAATAAAAAAACACAAATTCCAATCTAACCTATGCAATACAGTACCGGCTAAGCTATCTAGATACCTAGTAATTTGAATTACAAATTTAAATTGAAGCTTATGGAAATTTTTAAATTATGATGAAGCGACTGAGTTGTAACCAAACACATTTTGAAGTAGATAAAACTGAAATTAGTTCTTGAACTAATCTCAACAAGCAACAAATCTTTAGTGCATTCCCAGTTAAAAATATAAATAAATTGGGTGTTGTTTGATGACATTCCTGATTAATGATTAAGCAAACGGAAGAGTTGTTAATACTTTCACAAAATTGATAATATTGCAAAATTTTGAGCTTCAAAATTGTTTAATGCATTCCATGTTGAAGATATAAATTAATTGGGTATAGTTTGATGACATTTCTGATTAGTAATCAAGAAACCGGTATAGTTGATTGGACATTTATAAAATTGACAATATCCACGTCTAATTTTGTAATTTATACTCAGGATATTTGGAGCTAAACGATTGGTGGATACGACTCAAAAGTATCGATACTCATCACTTGTTATAGTATTGCTTTTTAAGGCAGGTCACAGCCAGAAAGTAATCTATTTATGCCTACATGTTCTGTGATTTTTGAATTATTGCAGGTGTGAATCATGCGCTTCAGTGTACCAAGACTGATCTGCCTATCTTATAGACTGGTATCAGCGCTGTGTCTCATTACAGCTGCAGTCCTCATGTGGACCTTACTGAAGTACAGCACTAAACAGAATTTCACACAAACTTGTCATCACTCCGAGCAGTTCCAAGAAGGTCTGCATAATTTAGCCAACAGGTGAGCGGTTGTACAAAACCTACATTCGAACATTCATCAAAACATACTTAAGGTCGATTCCTAATGATGTGAAGTAGGCTCGTGTATCAATATCTATTCCAACAGTGAATATGTGGTGAGCTCATACAATGAATCCTAAAACTTATCAGTTCAATTTCAGACAGTGCTATGTGATTGGTTCAGCGTCATTGTCGCATGCTCAGAAAAACTGCGTCAATGACGCTGGAGCAACCACAGAGCTGACTGAAATTGAACTGAGATATCAAGCCAAAAATAAATTACACATGGAATATCGAGTGGTACGATTAGAGTGTTGTCACTAATCACTACCGCAGATTTATTGAAGAATAAAATGCTAGTTTTGATTGTTGCAGTAATGATCAATATCAAACGAGTAAACAAATTCGTTAACAAATGTAAAAACGTGTTCTAATGTAAAGCACTGTGAAATGATCATAAACAGTAGTTTGTGAGTATATTCTTACTAATTAAGTGATTTTTAGTGATATATTTGATCAAGTGAGAAAAGAAGATGGGTCCACAACAATTAAATAAGAGTGATAGAGATTGATAGTGTTACAACTGAAATAATTATTTCACAATTTCAATAAATCTTTGTTAGAGATAAGGTGCAATGGATTTTGTTTTTGAAATCTTCCCTCAATCTAATTCACAAATATCAAAATAAGAATATGAAAGACAATCATAATTAATAATTGATTGTCTGAATAAATTAAGTGAAGGTTGAAGAATCATTCTCATTTTAAATCATCAATTCATAGACAAATTAAAACAGAATCTTATAACAAAACCCCACTCAGTTTTATATTTTTTCTTCAAAAGCGAGAAATTTCTCAACTAAATAACTAAGCAATTTGTTTCCATATTTACAGTTATTGCATAAATCTGACTTATATTCTCACTCATACCCATACAGTATAATCATTTATGAATATGTATGAGTTAAAACTACACGTCGATCTAAGTAGAAGAAGATAATGATAGCGATATAATCTTAAATGGTTTACAAATCCAAATCATTTAGGAAGTGAAAACAAAGCAGAACACCCAATAAACTAATTAATAGCTGCTAGAACACCCATCCAACTACAGTCACAAGCGCTCGTTACTTGACATAATAGCAATTCGAATGAATAAGAAAATACTATAGGCTACAACTCTTTGAAACACTCACCAAATAAATTTGCCACTAAACAACCGTGAAGTTTTCGCTGTGCAGTTTATTGTAGAGCTTTCTCTTTAGAAGATTGATGTGCGCGGGACTGCCAGGCGAATTTCGAATAACACTTCTCATCTCTCTGGCCATTGAAGCGTTTGAACGCTTGCCAGATAATATTCAACTGTTCTGTACATTCGTCAATCTTCCAATATTATTCTCCTCTCAATAAGTGTTCTGCCTGTGAACATAAACAATACTTTAAAAATCATTGTAATACGCTATTGAACTGTACAGGAAGTATAATGAGATACATCATTAAATTTTCAACATAAAACAATATTATAAATTCACTGTGTAACCTCTTGTTCTGAAGATGGACAAACAGCAGTCCGAAATAGCTATCAACACTAATCTGTGAGTAGATTTCACTTTCAGAGTAACAGATATTATTTAAATAATTGTGATACGATATTTAACTGTACAGTAAGTATCGAAATGAGATATATCCCATAATTCGAAAATCATTTAAATATATCAAATCCCTTAAATTATCGAAATAATGATGGAATATCTTTTTAACTTGCGAAATCCAAACACTGTATACACTATGAACATTACAATTAAAGTATGGAGATACAATCCAACACTTTCGACAGTAGTATTCAACAGACAAAACAAAGAGCTGTGACAATTGAATAGTTGAAGTAAAGTTATCACTTGAAACTCAAATCGCATCTGTTTTAAATGATGACGCTTAGACGATCCTGCAACCGTACTGTCTGAACGTCATCATTTGAAAACACATGTTTGCTATCCGAGTCGCTCAGTATCCGCGATTTGAGTTTCCAAGTGTGAGGAGAGCCTAAAAGCGACAGCACTGCTACACCTTAGAAAAATACTTTAGGCGGCTGTCACAGTTCCAGAACCCACACAACCGGTTAGTCTTCATCAGTGATTAAACGTGCTGCCATCGAAATTAAGTGCTGTCATGACGATTACGTTGCAACCTGTCGCACACACGTTAGTCATGCTTGGTGCTGCTCATAAGCAACTATGTGACTAATGACTAATCTTGTCTTGTCTTGAATATGTTATGCCCCTCCTTTAAAAGACCCCCACGTTACCAATTGAAGTTTAAGGAATCAATTTAATTATTTCACATTTCATTAGCTTCACCTGTTTTTGTCGACCGTTGCATACAAATGATTTATCAACTTACAAAACCTTCCATTATTAATCTCTGTTTGCAAACCTAAATGATTTTACAACCTAAAACTTTCCATTACAATATTCATTTCTATGTGTTTTCAGAGTTCATCTTGTACTAAGCGCACTAGGCCTGTCTCACTTTCTTTGCTACGGTTCCCTGTGGGGCCAGTTGAGGCTTTCCAGGTCTCTCCCCTGGGAGCCGGATGTAGAGCTGTGCGTTCTCAACGAAGAAGTGTCATTGAGAGACGAGGTAATCCATATTGGCTAAATAATAGTAGTTTATGCAATGGTTGTATTATGAGAGCCTTAAAACGAGTGAGATACCAAGTTTAGGTATCTCAAGAGTCGTTTAAAGGCTAAAATACAACATCGCATGCACCATTTCATCTACGACCAACAAAAACAATAATATCTACATTATCAATCTAAACTAACCTTGATTCAAACGACCATTGTTCTATTTCAATGTTTATTTTATGCTAAAAGCACACACGCATGTGCAACAGATTGAACTAGGACCGTGTTATAATATACAATCTGTACTGTGATGAGGTCATTACAGTACAAGTTTCAAATTCCATTTCGAAAAAGCTACTGGTTCGATTTCAATTATGAAACTGTAATGATTGCGTTATAACACGTTCGTAGATAAAGTTTTGTATAATCCAAATCTTTTCCAACTGTTCAATAATCATATTAAACCTAACGATGAAAATAAACATGAAACGAATGCGATTGCTCACTTGGTTGCTCCTATCCTAAACTTGTGGTGTACATAATGAACATATTATTGAATAAAAATACTCGAATTTCAATCAGATTCATTTAATTTGACGCTTGGCATTAGATAGATAGAGAGATATCATTTCTTTGCCATCGTACTCTACGGTCATCAGCAACGTCAAGAAATAATATCTCTGCTCAAAAATTCTGGACTGGATACTATATAAATTAAATGAATAAATAAATAATCAATTCATTGATTCACGGAAAAACGATACATATGTTCATCTACAGCTTCAAATCATGCATAAGTAGACTGGACAACTGAGGGAAAATTATTACCATTCCTCATGTCATCAACTTTAATGCTTTTACAGCTTTATAATGTTCATATCATCTGTAAGACACCATCACCAAATATTCATCTCTTCTATAACAAATGTATAAAACTGTGACACTGGTTTCAGGTATTCCTTTCTCGATTATTCAAGAAACACTCAATGCAGATCGATTACGATTCTACTGAAGGGAAGTACTCTATTACTGACCAGTCGCTACCTGGGGCTACTGTACATCTTGTAGTATTCGAGCATGATCCCATGGTAGGTTGACTTGATTTATTCAAATATCAACAAAATTTACCTTAACAATAATTGATAAGAGACAATAATCTGTTTCTTGCATGAGCTATCAAGTAATAAGAATAGCGACATCAATTCTAATATCAACAAAATTTGCCATAACAATTGATAAGAAACCAAGATCTATTACTTACAAGAGTTATGAGACTGCCGTCATAGTGTATCAACTGGCAACATCGTGTATCATTTGGCGACATCGTGTATCGTTTGGCGACATCGTGTATCATTATTGAGGATAATAGGCTTCTACCTCAGATTTCCAGTTAGGCTAAGCGAAAAAAATTTAAAATTATCAATAACTTCTTAATCAACCTTCCTTTCTTCTTAAAGAAATTAAGGCTGTTATGAAAATTAAATGAATAAATATTATTTTAGAGGTGTATTTCGACTTAACCGCTCTACTGCGGTACAAATCTCAGGATAAACCCTGAAAAAAACATACATGCGTTCTTTCTTGCAAAACATAGAAATAAAACAACAACAGCAATGAGAATCATATAAGTACAACATCGTGTCTAGATTGGGTAAAGTTTGATTGAAATTCTTCATTGAAATAAAGTCAGAAAGATTCTAATTCATATAATATATTGATCAACTTGACCTGTGCTATTAGCTGGTTCATTTTGCTTTGGCGCTATTGACAATTAATATTGCCTAATTACAACATTTTGAAATCTGCAAATTGTATAAGAATTCATCCAATGTTACACATCCGTGTCAATTTTGTATAGTAGATGTATTTTTCAAGATGATTATTTCTTGATCCATTACGAACTGCAATGTTTACACTACATGAATGCATGTCGGAAGTGAAGTGAAAGCATTAGTATTTTTCAACATTATAGAAGGTTCATTTATTTATTTACAAGAGTTAAAGAACAGAGATGAAACTCCAATTACACTATAACTAGAACAGTAGTTGTAATGTGGTGATAAAATCCAGATGCCAAAGCAAAATGAACCAACTACACTTTGTAAAGAGTTCTGTGTTTCCAGCCAATGTTTATGCCAAAATGAAGAATTCATTGATTTGAAGTGACTGTAAGGCCGTTCGCCCACGGAGCAACTGCTATCTGATTTCAGTCAGCAACCCAGCGTTGCCAGATGACATTGGCTGATAGGTTAGATTACCCGATTACCCGAAAAACAGCCAAATGTCATCTCGCAACACTGGGTTGCTGACTGAAATCAGATAGCAGTTGCTCCGTGGGCGAACGGCCTTACAGTCACTTCAAATCAATGAATTCTTCATTTTGGCATAAACATTGGCTGGAAACACAGAACTCTTTTCAAATTTGCTCCGTGTGCGAACGGTCTAAGACGTTCAACACTTTTGGGTTGTTAATTTCTATTCCAATCAATGTTTTCATACTAATCTTTTGATATTTAATTCAATTTTTATTTTTGTTTTGTAGGTGAACATGCTGAGAAGGGTCGGCTGGAAAAGGCGTGTCCTTCCACCCGACTGTGAGTCCCTTCCCTCCCTCAACTGTTTTCCCCCCAGCCTCGTCAAGCCGCCTCTGCCCATGAGGGAGTTCGGTGGGTTTGTGATGCCCGTACCCAGAGAGGGCATCGAAATCCAAAAGTACCACTATCCCGACAACTGGTGGAAAGAGATATTGCCAAAGAATTGCTAATTTTTTACCAATTTATTCGAAACTCAATAACCAAAGACAATATTAACTTATGACTTGAGCTTTTCTGGTATGAATGTGCTATGATTTCGCACAATTCTATTTTTTTGTGGAATCTACACTTGATGCTGTGTAATTTCTCCATAATAAGGTGAAATATTAATGTTGTATAGTCCACTAATAGACAACATGAAATAGACAATATTTGTCTATTTCATGATGTATAGGTGGACTTATATTTCTGGAGAATACAGTTGAAGCTTAATTAGGTTCAACAGAATTATTTTCAATTTTAATTTCTCCTTTGGACGATTAGTATTTTTCAACTATTGATATTATCATTATAACTTGAGAAGATAATATCGACATAGGCTTGAGGCATGTAGGAGATCAAGATCATTTTCTTGACCTACTCAAGGGAAACATTAAAATTAAAAAAGAACCAATATTAGTTTGGTTATTTTATGACACGTAATCAAGTTTTTTATTTTTCAGAGATTGATTTGTTTGTTTTTCGCACAAGTTTGAATCACTTTGCCATCTTTAATAAATTGATATTGTAAATATAATTTGTATTAATCAATAATGAACTGTGATTTTAGATACCTTAGTACTTTATACATAAAATATAGGTTTGTTTGTCTTATTACTTTAAGGCTAGGCGTACACCGGTTAGTCAAGACAAGACGAGATTAGTCACGTTTAGTCACAGTAATTCACATAGTTGCTTATGAAGCAGCACACACCGATGCAATGACTAATCGGTGTGTGTTGCTTCATAAGCAACTATGTGAAGTACTGTGACTAAACGTGACTAATCTCGTCTTGACTAACCGGTGTACGCCTAGCCTAAGTCTTTAATGGACAAGGTAAGGGTTCATAATAAATATCTGAGGAAAATCAGAATTTGTTAATTTTTTGTGGATTGAATCGCACTATACCTAAAAACAACACTATACTTATTATCAGTAATCTAGTTTCCACCTTTTATAGGCTACCCAATACCCACATAACCCAATAGGACTTTTATAAATGTAGCTAATTTATTCGTATTGCAATGTTAAATATTTTGTAAATCAGTACTTCTGGCAGCAAAAAAACAAAATGTCACACCATTTAACATAGAAAATTACAATGATGTCTTACTTTTTTCGAGTAAGGTACTTCAAATATGTTTTTAATCTACACTAAGAGCACAGTCTAATCAAATTAATTGATATTATTGTATTTTATGAGACTGCTAGATTTACCAACTTACAGAATTTACAATATCTTTCTAGTCATTAAGTTGCTTCCAAATCTCATCCACGGATTTCTATTGTATTTTGATTTTGTTATGGATAATATTTTAATAATTCTTGTTAAATATTTTTATTTTTGTTGAAATCGAGCTATAGTATTATTTTTCCTATTCTTACGATTGATTACAGGCACATATCTGCTTCATATTGTAAATATTATTCAAGTATGTTATCAATGTATTGTTCTATAAATCGTTCATGTATTTTTCGATTTCTTCAATATAAAGTGAATTATACTTATTCAATAATTATTATGTGCTCATTTGCTTATTATCATTATTACTATAATGCTCAAATTTTGAATCATTTTCGAGTGGGCAAATTGGATTTTTCCACTAATGAAAATAATACTGAACAACATATATTAAAATATTTTTATTTTATCAAACTCTTTATTCCTTTCTACGCTCATTGTTTAATATAAGCTTCAAACTGAAGATCAAAATAAAGACACTATCAGATTATAGCCTCTTTAAAGGAATTATTATATAGATTTTTTTTGTTAGGGATGATGCCCACATAAGCTCTAAGCTTGTGCGTGGGTAATGGGAAGGATGATGATGAGATATGAATGGACCTACAGCTTTAGGTGGGTTCCGAACCACCGGGAAGCGATTTTGAAGCTCATAAATTTTTGTATTTAGAGGAGCCGGTCACCGTTACAACGGGAGTGGTAGGCGCTGTCTCTTATCTAATCTCACCGATTAGCCTCGCCTCTCCCTAAAGATTATTATATATTTCTTGTTAATTCTGTTACTATTATTATATCATCCTCTATTTTTCTGCAAGTAGCCTAATGCTTGCAATTTCTAGTAATCAATCAATGATAATTTATTTGATTTATAGGATTCAATTTTCAAAATAAGTTTGTAAATTCTCATTGCATTCTATTACGTTTCTCAAAATTCCATCATATTATGTTGTAATTTGTAAGTGTATACTATCTTTGTAAATATATTCTCGGAATTGGCTCTAATAAGATAATAAAGACAATATATTATCATTATGATACTGCACTAAAATTTATATGTATATTATCGTATTCTATTTTTCAGACAACTTGAATAATTTTTGTACTACAGTATTATATTATAAGTTAATTATTAAACTTTGAAATATTTTTAGATAAGTGCTAAACTATTTCATAACTCAAATATTATATCAAATTGAAATTAATATTTCTAAATGTATTCATTATTAATTTCAACTCACGTATTGCATAAGCGTGATTCATTTGATCATACAGTTACCATTGTACTTATTGTTTTTCCTGTTTTGTTTAGTTTTTATGAGAATAAATTGAATTTATGTGAGTATGGAGATGTATGAATTCAATAACTCATGTTGTGATGATGCTAAAAACTGAAATTACAGTATTTATTATTGAGCAATCTCGAGTTTTCATTTCTTGGCCCAAAAAATCGTAGTATATCATTTCACATGGTTCACGTACTAGGAATATTTCTACTCATATCAAAACAGAAAAAATAGACATAAGAAAATTACTGTACCTTACTCTTCAAGTAATGATTTCATCTATAGTTCTGGTGTTTTCCCGGTCCCAACCCCTGAAGAGATCGTTGAAATTTGTCAATAATGTTCTGAAACATACAATGGTCTAAATTAAATTATGTTTGATTATGGACGGTTAGATCTTTGAAATATAGTTATAATAATAATGTCCAAAATAACCGTATATGATCAACGTAGTCGATCACTCAAATTCTAAAGAATTACAGAAAAAACAAATGGGATATTTTGAAAATTGGTAATTGAAGAAACGTTGATTGTAAAGGTTGTTATGAACATATTCATAACAATAATATTATTTCTGATTGTAAATTGACAATATAAATTATCTCAATCCAGTTTCTTTTAATGATTGAGCTATTATTAAAACTATACACTTTAATTTGAAATCTATCGAACTGAGAAGACAAAAAATATGTTTAATATCAATAAATTGGAGGTGAGGGACACTGGTGAAGGGATTCTAAATTAATCAATTATAATAATTTTAATCCCTTTTTATTCCTTTAAACTATTCTTCCATATTTCTCTAAATACACTTTTTACAGTTCGTGAAGTATAATTATTGTGGCATAATCCACTTTAAATAGTTCTCCGATACTATTGGAACTACCTTTAGCGTTCTTCAGGTGCAGTAACAGTAAAAATCACAGATCATAACAATACTAGCTCCATTACAAATATAATATTTCAAAGAGTTCCCTCTACTCTTGAAAGTAACAGTTACCCAATGAAGATAACAATATCAAACTTCCATAAAGAATATTTTGCTATGGTTAAACTCATTAGCCTACTTATTTCTAGATACTTTGACAACTAGCCGTTACTTTTTACAGGTGAGAATATTAAATATCACAGGTTCATAAATAGTTAATTGTAACATAGAAAGTCACCTTTCTCAGTTTTCCTATTACTTTCACTGTTATCTGTTACTTGTTGCGGTAACAGTGATCATCAAAATATCATGAAGAGGAGTTCCATTACAAACTTCATACAGTAGGTACAGTGACTATACAATCACTGCATTCATAGGCACTTGATAAATTTCACCCGGTGTTTCGGAACACACCTAGAAAATGAACCCTCATGCTTCTTTCAACTGGCTATACAATGAAGCTAAATAAAAATGACCCAACAAACAAATTCATTGTGTTGTATATCCATACTTTATTTACTGTACAAAAATAGAGTTAATAGGGTTAAAATAACTTTCAAATAGAAAAGCATTACCGTATAGTAAGCCAAGTTGTTTTCCATTCAAGTGTTTGAAAATTGTGTTAAACAAATTCATGTTCATTGTTCTTTATATATTAAGAATATTGTTTTAGGCTACATCATAATAATGATTATATTCGTTATAGCCTAATATAGGAAATTTAGATTTAGAAAGCCCATTGATTAGTAAATTTTATTCAATTGCTTTATTAAGTTCATGTGGTACTTCTTTTTGTTATGTTTTTTTGAAGGACTTTATAAAACACACACACGTGGAAAATGTATCTGGCATATAAATCCATTCATCAAAATCATTATAAACATCATTACTTCATAGATATTCCATACACTTTCGGGTGTATTCTTAGATTCATTCAACTTGAAGCTTGGCATTAGATAGATAGAGAGATATTATTTCTTTGACATCGTACTCTACGAACGGTCATCAGCAAATTCAAGAAATAATATCTCTCTATCTATCTATCAATGCCAAGCGTCAAATTAAATGAATCTGATTATATTTACTTCTTTTTCAAAGTAAGGGTACCAGTTACTATCACATAATATTCCAAGACTTTCCCTACATTACTCAAAATACCCGTTACACTACTCAGGTACCTACGGTAACCGTTACCGCATGTCACAGTTACCTTAGCCCGAATTTTCGGGGATGGGTTGCTACACTATACAGGGGATGGTGGAAGTGTAGGGAGGGGTAACGGAAAATCGATTACTCTTCCCCTCCCCCCTACTCAAAAACGCCGAGTGGTGGGGGCAACGCATACATATATACATGGCGATATAGGGTGGAGTGAGACCAGTGGTGAATGTGAAACGCGAGTCTGAATCAGTCCATGCATTCATAGCTAATTCAAATCGAAACGTTCTGTAGTAGGAAAACGAGCAGAGACTTTGGACTATACAACATCGCACTGAACTTCCGGGATAGTTACTTGTGAACAGTATAGTGAATCCCCAATTAATTTTGTGAACTAATTTTCAATTTTTAACTCACACTAGGTGTGTGTAGTCTTCTTAACCAATCACAACAACAACAATTACGTTCAATATGTTAATTAACCAGTTTCACCAAATTAGTTTCAAGCATTGCTGACAAATCATGCACATTTATTTAATGAACCATTAACCGGCTTTCATAATCAACAACCAACATCGTCAACAGGTAATGTACATATCTGTATAAACAAATTACCTATGTATGCATTGAAATCATTGTAATTAGAAGTCGATAGAGAGGTCAGTGGCCGAAGGTTGGCACCTTTGATTCACACAATGATTTGGAGATGATTTAATTAGTAGTAATGTTCTACTACTGAGATAATTTACTACAAGCTTTACAATAGAGGGACTGAAACTATTAAAAGTTGTGAATGAAGTACATGTCTTGATGATAGGAAGTTAATGGTGTTTACCCAAATTGAATAAACGGTTATGATACAAGAAGAAATAGACTCACTAGAAGGAATACCTATACTTGTACACTTTTGTAGAAGGAATAATTGTACTTGTTATGAATAAGGTATCTTCATTTTTTCGTAGTGGATATGCGAATTAAAATATAATACAAAGGATATTTATTAAAAATGTATTTGTATTTAGTGTAATAGTATTTTGATACTGTTTTTATTTGTTTTGATTGGAAAATAAATTATTTATTTATTATTATTTATAATTGGAAAACTCATTTCATAATCAGTCTTTGTGCTGAATGAAGAAATCACTGTCTGGGATCTTCTAGGATTTCCATTGTTTCTGTTTTAAATTTCTGTTTCAAGCAAAGTAGTTTGGACTATGAATAGAGTATTTTTGATAATGTATTGCTGATGTTGTGGTGATATGAAATATACTTAAGAATAGAATCTGTTACATTTTACCAGAAACAATTCATACAAAATACGACACCAACAATACAACATTAACAGAAATATCACGAATTTCATTTACAGTAGGCTACTATCAACTTTGCTCTTTTAAGAGAAAATAACAACTAAATTTTGAGACTCATTTCTTGAAACGAATGAGAATAACTCCATAGTAATGTGGTGCTATGGTGAAGTATGTTTGAGAATAATACGGAAAATTAATGGGGAAATATTGAAAACTGAAGAATAGTGTTATGTTGAGATATACATCTGTACTGAAAAATACATGATAATTATTGTCGATGAAAATTCATTGATGTTGAAGTTGAATGAGAAATGTTGAGGCAGACGTCAACAATTATCGATAGAGATCATTATAATTGAAGTATTACTTCATTTAAATAATACGGCTCTATTACCCGCATAAATGCAAATTTATTATAGAGATACCTGAACATAAACAAACAAACATTATGATACATCAATAAAAATAATTCATGTTCATTTTTCAATCTTCCATTATTAATGTGAGATGAACATGAATTTTTCATCGATATATGAATGTTTATGTTCAGGTTTTTTGTCTTTATTCACATAAATTTATAAATTACATGTATATCGATTTTCTAAAGCTATGTTAAAGAGGCTGTTGTAGGTTTTGACCAGTTGCCTCCAGAGAGATTGTACCTAAATGAATAAATAAATAAAATAAAAAAGGTATCTATAATATATTTGGATTTATTTATGAGGATAATAGAACCTCATTATTTGAAGAAAGTCAGAAATATCTACTCATAATAATCTTAATGGAAAATGTAAATACAGAATACATAAATTATTATTGTAAATATAAAACAAAAACATCACTTTCATTATCTATTTTGTTGAAATGAACAATACGTCTATCCAAGAATATAAAGGTGTGATAAATGTTATTGTCCTAGAAGTAATATAAGCATAATAACACATAAATAATAGAATATAAAATACTATTTAGTACAAATTATAGAATAAGTACATATTACAAATAACAGGTTACAAACAACAGTACAAATTACAGAATAAGTACAAATTTTAAAACCTTATTCGAAGCTATCTCAAAACTAGTTTGATGATTTGAATAAAATAATTTCAATACTTTTGAAATAACGCTCCAATAAAGCCTGGGGCTCAGCTTTCAAGGGGAGGAAATAACTGGAGATTCGCCAAATAGAGATTTTGAACAGGAAGAAATGAGATTTGAGAAGATGCATGTTTTTATTATTGAGTATGAATTATTGAGCTAGAAGCTCCAACATAAGAATAGGAAACACACTCGAATTCGATTATGTATCACAAAACCTAATCAGAATCGAAAACCAGGTTTTTGCAATACAACCAGAATAATTCATAACTAGATTTTTGCTGAATAAGAAAAACCGATCTGGATCAGGGATAATATGAAAATCATAAAGAGTAAGAGAGAGGGAAGAGCTATTGTGAGTGCTTTTTGCGTCATTTGTCAATGGGGAGAACTGAATCATTCACTGGAAATGAGAGCAAAAAGTGAATCATCTCCCAAAGAGTGAGTTATTGAAAAGATACCTTCCTTGATGACCAACAATAGCAGAAAAAGTTTTACTCGACAGTATTATTATTATTCTATAGGAATCAGTAGATTCAGTACAGCCCTATAGATCTGACTTGTGCTTCACTGATTTTTCTAGACCAAGTTTGATTAAAAAAACTTTGACTAACAATTTATTCAGTGAGGAAGAAAAGTTGAAACATTTCACATAATTTATTATTATAACAGGACTATGTACAACATAATACCATTCATTACCAATAATTTCAATTTATTATTCATAAGCAAGTTTTCGAGAGATTCTGTGGAGCTCCAATCTATGAAATGAAATTTTATTCATTCAACATACGGAATAAAATAACATTTATTTCATTTCATAATGTTCCAATGGAATGAAACCAAATTTATGTTAGTCTTTTCAAATTATCAAAAACATATTTTTAATTTGTCATAAGTATAAAAAGAAATTAAAATACTGTACGTCTTCTGTTGTATTGACAGCAGAATAAATAGCTCAAAAATTAGGATTCTCGTTTTATAAATTATTATGTATCGGATTTCAATATAAAATTGTTGTATTATTTATTGATTATTATAATCTAAAAATAACTATTCAATAATAGAATATTGAAATCACTGAATTACCAAATGAAATTGTTATTATGAGAATACAGTAGTTATATTCAAGATCTCCATCTAATTATTCCTTCCATTTTCAATAATTTATATGTTATTGCAAAAGTATACCTATCTCAATTTTTTACCAATAATACCTGTTTCGATTCTCAATTACAGATTCCAGATAAATAGAGTGACCGACAATGAAGGCTTCCAGATCTTCCAGTTCAAGAAAGACAAACTTTTAGGGACATGACACCACTATTGTTACTAGGCAAAATAATAGTTTCATTACAAAAGTCTTAGAATTGACATCATGGAGGATTGGACGTAAAGCGGTGAGTTAAAAAAGTTATGAGCAAACTGAGTAGTAGTTTGTAGAGTCATTACCATTAGTTGAAATTATTGGTATATGAGTGATACATTATAGATATTTTTCCAATATTCAATAAGTTATACCAAGAAAAAGATAACAAACACAAACAAAATAAACCTTCAAATACATAGCAACATAGCCTCATCTAATACAGGCAGTATTATAATACCGTACTAGGGCAGTATAAAGTATAAATATCTAATACGGTACATAAGGCAGTATTAAAGGAAGCTATGATAGCGATGATGAAGTTCAAATGGAAATCGAAATGTGCAGAGATCAAGACCAAAAGATATTCTGAATTGAACTGGATCAGTGTCAATGATTATAGGCTTTTAGAAATGGCAATACCACCCCTATTTACAGTAATAGACTATGACAATATTAATTTAAAAACCGCAATCTCTGATTTTATCATTTAATGTTTCAGAGATAAGTACCACACAACCCGGATTGAAGGTTGAAGCATTAAATGAAATTATCCAATATCAAGCCATGCAAAAACATTATCTGATCAACGGGCTGGATAATAAGGTTCAATTACTTCAAATGCTAGCTGATAATTGGGGTTGAACTGCATTTACTAATTAAACGAATAGAGCAAAAAATCGATAACAGACTCAACTGCTATTTGTAGAATTGCGCATAAAATTGAATCGAATAAGTAGTTACGATAAAAATAAGCGCTAAATAACAATCAACAGTCTTGCAACTTCAGTCAGCTATCGTTGTTCCGGTCATTGGTTCGATTCCCATTGCATCTGGCATTTAATTTTATTGCATCATTCCATGACTCATTACCGAGACCTAGGTCACTGAGACTAAAGGCTAGACGCAAGACACTAAGCTATGTAGTCACATCATGAGCAAAAAATAGAAAAAAGTAAAATATAATAGAAACTAGGCTATGTGACCTAAACATCATCAGCAAAATATAATGGAAACATAAATTTGTATTCATTTTGATTAAAAAAATATATAGATCTGAAGGTATAACTAGATGTTTTTATAATATTTCAACTTAATATGATGATTTCTAACATTAATTTTTTAATGTTTTATAATCTACTGTAGGTATAGCTGCAGGTACTAATTGGGTTTCAGTAATTGATGATCATCAAATAATTCGTGCCCCGATACTGCTCTCTTCCGATTATCATATTCTTGAAAAAATGATTTGATCAACAAAAATAATATATAATCCATTCTTGACTGATTATTTTATTAATCCTCAAAAATGAATTATGTGCAGAAAATGTATCACATTTCTATGCACGAACGATATGAAGATATATACAAATGACAGAGATGAAATCTAAATACTGTAATAATAATACAATAATATCTAATAATAATCTTATTATTATCATCATCATCATCATATATCAAGAAAATTATCATTTAATTAATTAAAAGTCTGTGGTGTATCTATTTCGAATAATAATAGGAAAATATGAAGTGTTTCGGAGTTGAGATATTGCATTAGATGTTATTTACCAGTATATTCTTTTGGATGATGCACTAAAGTACTAAACCTTGGCGAATGATGTCAGGGTTATATTCATATGATTCACATTCATTTCCCCATGTTGCGTGCGTTGGTGCAGTACTGTTTTGAAGTAAATAGATGCCATTACATTCGTAGATAGCGATCATCACATAAGTTCAAACGGAAAAAACGCGAGGGAAAAGCTGTTTTTCCACATGTATAACGGAAAAACGCAGAGGAAATGCTGTTTTCACATGTACAGTACAACGCCTTGAACACGTCCTGGAGGCGTTTAAAGAATACATTTAACATTTGCAATATAGATAAAAGGGCTGTGAATTTCCATTCAATCTAAGGAGAGACGTTATCAGAATATGGTAAATTCTAATCCTAGGATTATTATCAGCAATATTCAATTTTTGCACTCAATATTTCACATAAAGGTGAATATTATTCCTCGATTTCTATCTTTAACTTGATCTTCTATTCATATCATATCTATAGCAGGATCCTTTTAACTTGTCAGAAAACATATGTTTCGTCGAGCAATATCACAATACTTAACCTACAAATGCTGAATCTCGCAGATTATTGAAAAGGTCTTTTAAAAAGTTATTCTTTGAAAGGTCTTCTTTAAAAAGGTCTTTTAAAGACTTTAAAGGTCTTTAAGCCTTTTGATTATTGTGTCGAAATCACTGTTTAATTATTACCGAAACAGCTGATTTCTGACAAGTTAAAAGGATCGTGCTATAGAGTGTCCGGTCTTTCTACAAAACAGGTCACTATTGAATCCCTCAATTTACGAACAACAGAACATCAATGATTATTAACTTTTGGTATCCGTCCATTTTTCCGAATCCTATTCTCCGAAATACTTTTACACCGAACGACTATTTCTCCGAATTAATTTTTACAATCAATAATGTGTGAAGGGTATCAAGGATTGATAGAAACCACTGTAGCCTCAAGGATTGATGGAAATCCTGCTAACCTAGATACACCGCCTTTTTAAGGTACAGCAAACCACTTGAAAAGGAGCACTGCAATTTGTACTGGTGGGAGTACGATAAGACGAAGAAGAAGCAATTGAATTGCATGAGGTGCGAGTGAGACAGCCTCAGATAACAAATGTATCGGTGTCATTACTTGCCTACGTAATTAAAGTGACGCCCTGATTTATGTGTAATTCACATGAGCTTTTCAACGTTGCGAGGATACAGTAACTGAAAGAGCTCATTTTCTTCTATAGCAGGATTCTTTTAACTTGTCAGAAAACAGCTGATTTAACGTTAGTAAACGAGCGTACATCAATCAGGTGTTTTCTGACAATTTAAAAGGATCCTACTTCGAGTCAACCTCACATTTCTGTTTCCCTAGTACAAGTCTATCAACCTACAGTATATTTATTATGAATAATAAGTTAATTATTAACAACCTCATCACTATACAGAGTGTTTCTAAAATAGACCGACAAACTTCGTGAGCGGTTTTCTGACATTGAAATTAAGAAAAACGTTCCAGTAAACATGGGTCCTAAAATGCTTTGCTTCCCCCCTAGTCGCCATTTTGTTTTTTCACTTTAAATTTTTATTCCCCAGAATGGTTTGACTAATCTTGTTTGAATGGCCAAGGCCAAGATGAAGGTCTGCTGTAAAAAAATGAAGCAACCTTATCTGACGAAATATTTCAAAATAGCGGGTATTTGAAATTTTTAAATTTCTTTCCATTAATAGCCTACTGTTTTGGACTCAGGACATTTTTCTGAGTAAATTTTGGAATAGAAGGTTTTGGCTAACGCCTGTATATAGGTTTTGGCTATTAATACTGTATTTCGATTGAATAAATAAATATGAATTAACAAGTGGACTTTGAAAGTTACTCTCATTGCGGATTTCCAAAATAATTTATAACAAATATACTTTCAAAGTTCCCCGCAATCTTTCCCAGACCTCCAAAGCAGTTTCACACCCATACATTAATCAATAGCTTAGCTATTTCCATGGTAAGCTATGTTTCTGTGCTTTCCTCGAAACATGACTAGACCCACTAAATTATTAGTTGATTTGCTGACAATTCCTTACAATTTGTATCTGCATGTGTATTTCAGTCGTGGTTTGTATGTTTGCCCGCAGTATACTACATAGTTTATTATTCACAAATACGTCTCTATTCGATTCCCCAAGGTACCATGAAATCTGTATGCACTGTTATAAACTTTCCGATCCAGCGGGCCTTATTGGAATCTTCTGCCTTATTCTTGTTATTCTCCTCCCTCTTCTCTCCTATTCCTCCTACTCCTCCTCCTCCTCCTCCATCACTATTCCGTCTTATTGTTTCTTTTTCTTCCTCCAACGAGTTTCCTTCCTATGTACATTTTCTTCGCAAACTTCCTGTATTTCTCATTTCCCTTCAAAATTTATTTTAAAAGTATTTTTCTCGCATACCTCTCATCTTTATTTTATTAATTTCTTTATATTCAACATAATATCCTAATCTTTCAATCACTTTCTCTCTATTTTCTTTCTCTTCAATTTCTTTATCCATGTTTTTTCATCCAGCGCCATCTCCTTCATGTTTTAATTCATCGATTATTTTCTCTCCTCATGCTTCCTTTTATTCTTTACTGTTTGTTCTTATCCTATCCTTCCATTAAATATTCTCTTTTTCTCATTTTCTCCTCCTCTGCCTTCCACCACTATTTCCAACACCTCATTTTTCTACCCATTTTCTTTTCTTCATTCTTCTTCTTCCTCCAACTCTTCCTCTTCTTCTCTTCCTCTTCTCTTTCACTTTCATTTTATTCTTCTTCTTCTTTCTTCCTCCTCTTTTTCTTCTTCTTCACTTTCATCTTCTTCTTCTCTTCCTCTTCTCTTTCACTTTCTTCTTCTTATTCCTCCTCCTCTTCCTTTTCACTTTCATTTTCTTCTTCTTCTTGCTCTTCTTCTTCGTCTTCTTCTTCTTCTTCTTCTTCTTCTTCTCCTCTTTTCTTCTTCACTTTCATTTTCTTCTTCTTCTTCTTCCCCTCCTCCCCTTCTTCGTCTTCTTCTTCTTATTTTCTTCTTCTTCTTCTTTCTTTCTTCTTCTCCTCTTCTTTTCTTCTTCTCTTCACTTTCATCATCTTCTTCTTCTTCTTCCTCCTCCTTCTTCTTCCTTCCTTTTCTTCTCCTCCTCCTCTTCTTCTTCTCTTCTTCTTCTTCTTCTTCCTCCTCCTCTTCCTTTTCACTTTCAATTTCTTCCTCTTCCTCTTTTTCTTCGACTTCTTCTCACTTCAATGTCTCTCCCTTTTCTCATTCTCGTCCTTCACTATTCCCTCCTACCCCTCCGCATCAAATTTTTCCTCCCAATATTCCTTCTCCTCAACATTCTTAGCCTCCGCTACCCCCATCGCAGCCCCGCTCTAACAACGTTCATTGGGGGCCTTGTTTTGTGCTCGGGAGGATTTTGTTTACGATTGGCAATATTCTGTTTCCAGTTCTGCTCCGTTGCCAACATAAACTATCTTTTCGCATGCCACTTCCCAATCAGGGCTGCCACCCTCATCTAACCCAGGGTGTACCATCTAATCTGAAAACACAATATATTCTACTTTCCTTCTTTCATGCCTCATCCATGCCTTCAATCATTATTTGTCGAAACGTTGTTGATTCTAGATTCTTCTTAAATTGGAGGAAAATTCAAATTGTTTTATTCTAAAGGGTGTTCAATCTAATCTGGAATAGCCTTCCCTCTATCAAGTTTAGTCATCAGCTCTCAATTATTTGTTGATACCTTTGTTGATTCTTTATTGGTCCTCTTGAATTGAAGGAAACTTTATATTGTTTGATTCTATAGAATGTACTATCTAATCCATAATAGATTTCCCTCTCCCAAGTTTGTTTAGCAGTCTTCAATCATTTGCTGAAACGTTGTTGATTCAAGATTGTTCCTGAATTGGTGGAAAATGTATTATTGTATGATTGTTTCATTCTAAAGCGTGTACTATTTAATCTGGAATAGTCTTCCCTTTCTCAAGTTTAATTAGCATTTACCAGCCCTCAAACATTGTTGAAACTTTCTTTGAATCTAGATTGTTCCTGAATTATAGAAGGAAAATCTATATTGTTTCATTCTAAAAAATGTACCATCTAATCTAGAATAGTCTATTCTCCCCCAAGTTTGATTAGAAACTTCCATCATCAAATGAAACTTTCGCTTATTCTAGATTGTTCCTGAGCTTTTAAATTCAGAATAAATTAAATTGTTTCATTTCAGGCTGTCATCCAATCTTGATTAGTCATCATGTTCCATGTTTCAAACATTCAGCTTTTAATCACAGTTGTTGAAACTTTGGTTGATTCTATATTGTTTCAAAATTGGAGGAAAATTCACATTATTCCAAATTAAATTGTATAATTATATTGAATAATATTACTCAAGTTGCAGATAATCCAGAGACGATTGTTTGATATTTGATATATCAGATTGATTTATATTTTTCATTTTCTTTCAATTGACATCCTGAATACGTAAAGCTTTTGACATTTAGACCACTGGGCTCCTCCAGTTTTGCCAATAACCTTTTTCACTCATATAGGCTACAGAAATAAGATGTATTAGGCTACTATCTGTGACTTGGAATTGCATCGAATAGAAGTTATACAAATTGCAGTGTAAAAAAGTCCAAGATGCAACATGTTTTTTTCATCGTGTATTGCATTTCCTATTGCACTATTTATGGCTGCATTAGAGTTGCATACAATCGCTTTATGAAGGCTCAAGAGTCAATTATCTTAACCGTGGATTGTATATGGCTTCCGAGTGATTCATATCTCTACGGCTTCCTTTTCAATAACGTTTATAGGAACTGATTCGTGCTCCCTTCTAATAAGAGTTTGACAAGAGCTTACAATTTCCAATAAGCTAATTAATGGCCTAAGCTGTTGCGGAGTCGCATTTCAAATGATTTCAATGGAGGTTACTCGTCTATAGTATTGTTTTTTATTTCATCATGTATTGTGCTTTTTATTTGGAATAAATAAATTGAATTGAAATTGAATTGAGTACAAAGAGTAGGCCTATCATATTGATCAATTAAATTTTATTCTCACATTGAAATTATTTGGAACGATCCAACCAATGAAAAAAATTCAATTCTCCCTTTAAAATAATTATTATCACTGTTTTGAAAGAAATTATCAAGTGATATTAAAAAATAAAATTATTCCCCATTATTGTCAGAACTGATTGATTGACATTATTGTCCCCCACTGACTTGTCAGAATCAGAGATTGAAGTCAGCAAACAATGCATCTGGTTGCATGATTGGCTAAAAATTATGCACAAACAAAAAACTTAAATTGAGACACGATTAAAAAAACGCAGCAGGGCTGACTAACAATCTACACCTGTTACTGGGAAGAACCCTGATAAGATTGGAATCAGTGTTTGAAATCGACAAACAATGCATCTGGTTGCATGATTGGGTGGAAATACTGCTCAACACACAAAAAATTAAACAGAGACAAGATCGAAAATAACTCAAAATCAGCAGACCGACCAACAACAAAACTAGTCTGCACCTGTTCAACTTTAAAATCCGATTTCATGTTCGCTCGAACCACCCAGTCAACTAAACAAGAAGCTGAAACTTTCATGCAAGTTATTAGAGTTTCCATCACCAAAGCCCGTTTCGCCAATCCATTATCGGCAAGTCAGCTGCAAAATAGTGACTGACGGAATGTTGTGAGCGTTCGTTTCAATAGGGAAATTTGCAAAGAGAAAAAGACGAGGAAATTTGCTCGAACGGAAATATTCATTTAGCAGCGAAATAAGCTGCAGTCAGTCGGGTGACACCCCAACGCTCTATTAACGGTGACAGAGGCTGGCGAATGCAGCGAGCGACGAAGAAGAAGAAGAAAAAGAAGAAGAATAAGAAGAAGAAGAAGAAGAAAGAAAGAAGAAGAAGAAGAAGAAGAAAGAAGAAGAAGAAGAAGAAGAAAAAAGGAGAGAAAGAAAAAGAAGAGAAGAAGGATGAGAAGAAAAAAAAGAAGCAAATAGAGAGGTAGGAGAAGGTGACTGAAGAGAACGAGAAAAGGGTGATGAAGAAGGTGAAAGAGGAAGGATGGAGAAGGAGGACAAGGAAGAGAAACAGAAGAGGAGGAAGAATAGAAAAACAAGGAGCAAATTAGGAGGAAGAGTTGAAGGAGAGAATGAGGAGAATGAAAAGAAGAGATGAAGGAAAGATGAAGACGAAAGGAGATGAAGACGAAGGGAGAAGAGAGGAAACAAGAAACAAATGGAAGAGAAGGAAAATGGAAAAAGAGAAAAGAAAAGAATAAGGAAAGAGAAAGAGAGAAAAGAAGGAAAATAGGAAGAAAAAAGGAAAGATGAAGAGGAGGAGAGAAGAGATGAGATGAAAAGATGAAATGAAAAAAGGAAAGAAGGAGGAGAGAAGAAAGAGACGAGATTTGAAAAGATCAAGATGAAGAAAAGGAACGTGGGAAAAAATATAACGAAGAAGGTGGAGATGAAGACGAAGAAAAAGGTGAAGAAGCACAAGGAAAAGAAGATACAGGATAATGGGAGGTAGAAGAGAACAATCGTAAAAATTAGAAGAAAAAGTAGGAGTTATAATAGTAAAAATTGAAAGAAGGAGGAGGAAAGGAGGAGGAGAAGGAAGGAAAAGGATGAGGTAGATGAGAAGTGAGTTATTTCGGCCGTTTGACACGCAATGTCACTTGCCATGTCACGTGACAAGATGGGTGTCGCATGCTTTTCCAATTTGTAAAGGCTATGCACAACATTACTATCAATCTCTCATCACCCTTTCACCATAGGCTTTCACTGCCAGCGATCACTGCACTTTTATCAATTCTCTAGTCACCTATACTACACTTCCTATATGTCTTATGCTTACTGTTGTCATTTCTATACTTCCTATACTTTCTATACTCGCTGTCCGCACTCCCTAAGCTAATCCTTCTAATAGCTCATTCACTTTGCTATGCCATCTGGACTGGGAAAGAATTGTAATGTTATTACAACTCATTACAGCTTTTTATCATTATCATAAGATTTCATTCACTATACAATATTAATAATATGTCTGCATCGTAGTAGATGAATTCTTATATAACTTTCTTATGTACTTTCCGCATTGTAAGAATCTATAATGAGGCAATTTCCAGTCCAGGGGCCTGCTTCATAAAACCCAAGCCCTAGCGCCCACTGAGGTGGAGTGGCGATGGCGTGGCAACTCGCTAAAAATAATCATAATGTAACTAAATGAAACAGCGCACATCACCTTGATGTGCACTGTTTCATTTAGTTTCATATGTTTATATTCAGCGTGTTGCCACGCCATCACCACTCCACCTCAGTGGGCGCTAGGGCTAAGAAGTCAAGATATACAGGTTGAATGGCGAACTGACACTAACCGTCCAGAGTTAGGTTATGTCCATTGTCAATATACAATTTTCACTCGAAAAAGCTACTATAGTCTGGCAACAGTCAAAAGAACCTTCGCGCATCGTATCACTGAAGTGATACAGTATCACATAGTACCACTACTCTAGTGAGCGAGTGAGATAAACTGCTGCATTGCATAACGTGCGCTCTCTCTGCGCAGTAGAGTTCTTATTTTGAAGGCTCTTTTGTCAGTTGCCAGACTATAACAAGATTATCGATTTTCAACCTTAAAAGGTAGTCATAGACAAATCTAAACAACAATAAAAATATTATACACAAATATGGAAAATAACTAGGAAAATGTTTCTGAGTTGCAAGAGCCGATCTATCTGTTTGGTGTGAGATCGCCATTCCACCAGTATTTCTTGACTTCCAAGTTTTTTTGAAAAAGGCCCCTGGTGATTTAGCAAAGAGACCATACTGAACTCTTGATTGATTCACTATTGTGTAATAGTGCGTGATACTTTGTAGACATGCGTTCAAGTGATGCACGTAAGAATATTCAAAGGATTTTAGAGCCCATTGTATTCTAGTGCGTGCATCTTACCATTAGTATTGTATGCACAACGTTTATTTGAAGGTGATAGGGCCTAGATCAGTTTGGATACTCTAATACTGCTATTTTATTCTGCTATTATTGATACTGATACTGCTATTATAATATTGAATATTCATTCGTACTATACGTTTGCACTAAAAACAAAGGAAAAATATTTTAAATACACGAGTTTAAATGAATATGAATTGGATCCATAAACTGTCTAATGAGCGACTGAAAAACCGGGCATAATACTGCTATTATTGATACTGATACTGCTATTATAATATTGAATATTCATTCGTACTATACGTTTGCACTAAAAACAAAGGAAAAATATTTTAAATACACATGAGTTTAAATGAATATGAATTAATGGAAAAATGAGAATTACAAATTCAAAATTCTTCATTCTAATATGAACATGAATAAAAAATGTCTATATTCAATAAATTAATTTCAAATTCGCAGTAGAAAATATTAAACAGGAATGTACGAACTGGTAACTTACTACACATAATAAAAATAATTGATTAAGCTGAACATCCACAAATAAGATGAGACTCCAATAAAAATAAAATTCCACTCTGGCAAGTAACATTATTTTATATAAGAGCGTCTTTATAGCCAAAAATGATCAGAATAAGATGTTTTACGTTATATCGTAAATCCCCAACGACTTTCGCTACTCTCATCTCGTAAAGTACAAAATATCGTAGCTTTCTTCCCAAGATAAAGATCTGTTTTCTGCCTGACATACTGATGTCGTAAAAAGGGCGTATACCCAAGATTAATTGGAACTGGAGAAATTACCTGGAACTAATTTTTTTGATCCTTCGGAAAGTATGAGTCATAAATTATTATAAATGAGAAAATAAACTCTAAGCTATATTATTTTTCAGGATAACCAATATGAGGCTCTCTATAGATAACTTCCTGTGTGGTATTGAAGGTGATGTTGTGGTAGTTATCCATACTGAATTAGAAGACTTGAAATTGTCAAAACCACATACAGTACTTAATAAAACAACGAGATACTGCAGTTTCGGTTGTTACACCATTATCAATCTTTGGTAAACTATTACAACATTCTCTGGTAACAATTGAATATTCTAGAGGCTCTGGAAATAACCAGGTTAACTAGGAATGATCCAAATTACAGTTTAAATTCATTTCAACCAGTACAATGCCACAAATCTAGTTTTTTCATAAGTCTAAGTTTGTTTGCCATTGAATTTTCTTGCTATTTTTATTCCAAATTGTTAGGTGATTATGTTAACTAATTGATTATATATGCTACATAAATTGATCATATATGCTACACAAAAACTCACCCCCCCCCACAGCACCTTACCTGCGTTTCTACTCACGCCCAAAGGCTCAACGTTGGAAAGTTGATATTAAATGGAGCTCGCCAGCCAAGAGCCGACTTAATCCAATTTCCCGGCTGGTTTCCACATGAGAAATAAAAGCCTTAATCGGAAACGAGAAGAATGGAAACGTGGGTGTCATAGCTGATAAAATAAAAACTACTCATCCCCGATGTCAACCTGACGTCAGATGCCGCAAATTTCATAAATAGAAATTGAAAAATAAGTTAGCTCCGTGTGCAGAGGAGATAGTGATTGCGAGTGTCAGACTTGATAAAATCAGACAGTTTTGTAGCCTGCAACAAAAGTTGAAGCTAGTTGGTGATATTTTTTCTTTTCTTTCCTTTTCTTCTTCGTCTTCTTCTTCTCTTCCCATTCGTTTCCTTTTCAAACTTTGCCATTTCATATCCTCATATCATCGTTATCATTTTACACCTCATCTTCATACAGTTGAATTATCCATCTTTTAATTACTTCTAATTACTTTTCTCTTGTTGCTTCTTCTCCCGTTGTTCCTTCATCTTGTCCTACTCCTCCTTCTTCTACTATCTTCTTGCTTCCTTGTCTTTCTTATTATTCTTCTCTTAATTTTTCGTCTTCTTCTAAGTTTCTTCTCCTCCTCCCCTCTCTTTCTTATCATCATTTTTCCTTGCTTCTTCTTCTTCTTCTTCTTTCATCTTGTCCTCCTCCCCCTTCTTCTTTCTCCTACCTTCTTGCTTCTTTGTCTTTCTTATTATTTTTCTTCTCAATTTTTCGTCTTCTTCTCATTTCCTTCTTCTCCCTTTTCTCTCTCCTTATTATTTTTCCCTTGATTTTTCTTCTTCTTCTAAGTTTCTTCGTCTTCTTGGCCTCCTCCTCACCTTCATCTTCTTTCTTCCTCATCTGACCTCATTCTTCTTCTTGCTCTTCCTCCTCCTTCTCATCTTCAGACTTTTCTCCTCTCCAACTTCTTCCTCCTTTTTCTTCTTCTTCTTCTTCTTCTTCTTCTTCTTCTCCTCCTCCATCTTCTTTCTACCTCTTCTTCCTCCCTCCTTCTCGTCTTCTCTTTCTCCTTCTTCTTCTTCTCTTTCTTCTTCTTCACCTTCCCTCTCCTCTTCTTCTCCTTCTTTTTCTTCCTCCTCCTTCTCTTCTACTTCTCCTTCTTCTTCTCTTCTCGTCTTCATTCCTCTCCTATTTCTTCTTACTCCTTCTTCTCCTCTCTCCTTCTCTCCTTCTTTTCCTTCTTCTTCCTTCTCTTCTCTTCTTCTTCCTCCTCTTCCTTTTTCTTCTTCTCCTCTTCTTCTTCTCTTCTCCTCCTTCTCCTCTTCTTTTCTCTTCTCCTTTTTCTTCTTCTCCACCTCCTCCTCCTTCTTGAACAATGATAGCATCAGTGCAGCCTTGCATCGCATCTCTCCACAGCACAACTACTTGCTTTCCAAACTTTTCGCCAACCCCACACTCAGTTGCCGTGTGTAGTTGGATGTAGGTTGGCCAACAAATCATGATCGATTACCTTCTACCAACCGACAGCCAACTTCACTCCACTCTTACTTCAAACAACAATCAACTACCACATAACTTCACAATTATTGCCCATCCACTCCACTCTTACTTCAAACAACAATCACCCGCCATAATTATAACTTTGCAATATTGTCCAGTGAAGTATTTCTGTCTGCAGATCTCTATACAAACTCATAAACAATACCCTATATTGTTTGTTATCCTTTGTTTTCTATTGATTGTTCAATTATATTCTATTATCCATTGAAGTATACAGAACTCTATACAAACTCATAAGCAATACCCTACATTGTCTGTAATCCTTTGTTTGCTACCGACTGTCCAATTATATTCAATTATTGTCCATTGAAGTATTCAAGTCTAAAGAACTCTGCATTAACACTCAAAAGCAATGCCGTAATCCAGTGTTTGCTATCGATTATGAGTAGCTTTGCAGAAGAACCCAACATTTGATTTCACAACATAATCAGATAAAAGTGACATTTCAACCTGACACATAAACTGCAACTTATGGAATAAGAACACAGAAATATGTTCATTTGTTAAATAAAATTGTAACTTGATTAAATTTCAACAGAGATAAATGTAGATATGATAAAAAATACATAATTTCAACTTCAAATTTTAATACTTGACTTTAAGGCTTCATATGTGATAAGACAACAAAAAACTTTTTTTAGAGTAAATTAGGAACAGAAATTTTGGGCTAACGACTGTTTTCTTTCTTTTGGATTGTATTTTTCATCAAATGAATGAATGATTAAATCATGTGAAATAAATAGCAGGTTATGAATGAATAAACTCTTATTTCCTCCACTTCTGTGAAATATACATAATGATAATTTTCATCTCCATAAATCAATGAGAAATTAAAATAAGTTCCCATTCCATCGTAATACGCATTATACTTAATTCATCTGATAAGTTATTTCAAAAATAATAAATACAGTCATGAGAAAGGAGAACCCACTCCATTGAAGTTAAGAGTGGTGAGAAAGCATTTCCCGAGCAATAATTCAATGAGAGAGTAATCATATTTATCATTTAAAAGCTAATTTTTGAGAGTGCTCCTGGGTTCAAATGATAATACGACTTGGAAAAATAAACAATCCATCAACAATATGACTTTCTAGAGAACCAGACTTTCGCCTTATTAAGAATTCATGCATAAAGTTAACTTGAAACCCTTCCGGAAACTTTAAGAAAATTTGCAATGAATGAAGGTCTACGCAGGGAGGGAAATTCCAGGCCACCCTTCTTAGGGGGGCTCAAGTCCTTTGTTTTGTTGCCAGCTTTTACCGATTTAAAAATTCATATCTTCCCTGTTTGCTCGGTAAACTAAGCGTCGGGGCGCGAGTGTCATAAAACCTTCAGTTTTAAAGCCTAGAGGCCTGGCAAATCGATGCTACTTCAAAAGTGCAGCCATTACGCCTTGAGATATACAAGCTGTATCATTCATACAGCTCAATGTTTATTAGACAAGCTACAGTGTAGTAGAGAAGAGAAATTTATGAGAGATATATGCACATTTTCTACATCGTGATCCAACTTTAAAGAGCACTGGATAGGAAGAGCTACTTACAACGAAATTTACATAATTCAAGAATTATTCAAAAAGTAACAATGTTATTCATATTGAGTGAACTACATTAGTGAGTGAACTACCTTATTCACTGACATTAATGTAGCCTAAATTATAATATGTCACTTGATAAACTACCACCATTAAAAATATTAATAAAATGTATTTAAAAAAGAATAACGTCCTGGGAAATTCAGAACTTTAGCGTTTCAATGGTGTTACATCACAATTATAGGGTGAGAATTCAATGTTCATCATATTGTAACACATTAAAATTATTTTGAATTATGGCTAATATTGTTATTAAACAAGTTTTCATTTATTAATAACGTTGAATTACAAGGATATTCAAATAAGAAAAGTATAAATATTAGAATAAGAAAAGTGAGGATAAAATTCCTACAAATATATTTCAAACATTCTTATGAAGTTTTTAAAAGTACGATTAAAATCACTTCTAGCGCTCTAACAAATCCTCCAAATAAATACAAAATAATAGCTCAGTTATGGTTTATTCTCAATACAAGTATTTTTAACAGTTGAGGCGCTATTTTTTTGAAGGAACATCATACAAGAAAAGCCTAGCTTTCATGTAAGGAAAGAATACTGTCAAAATGTGAATGACCACGTTTTAGAACCAACGGTAATGACATGTTTGTGTACAAAGCACTTCAAAACAGGGAAGAGCCCCAGTGGAATAAACATCGTTCCTGTCATCTCTTTTGTGTAAGGCTCGATCTCAGAAAAGTTGTATGATTACAACTGTCAAATAAATTGACACTATTCAGATACAAACCTCTCGAATCAAACCAAGTATTATACTCGCTGTCAGATGACGTCATTTTACGGAGCTCAATAGGGATCCATTATTTGCATGGGTTGTATTAGAAGACAGTTAAATTTTACGGCGGTTAAATTCAGTTTGATTTTTGTGCAACTTGCCTCAGTTTCATCATTTCCATCCAATGCTTTGTTGTATAGAAGTACAGTTAAGGGATCCCAGTGCTCCCAAGCTTATAGTTTTATAGCTTCATGTTGTCTACATAAAAGACAGTGTCTTCATAGACTTCATCCAATGCTTTGTTGTTTAGAAGTATAGTTAAGGGATCACAGTGTTCCCAAGCTTATAGCTTATTGCTTCATGATGTCTACCTAGAAGACAATGTCTTCATAGACTACTAGTCCTTGTCAGTGACCTAGTACACTAGTTCATCTAGTAATAAGAGAAGAATTTCAAATAAGTTGTTCAGTTCACATATCAGAAGTTCATGAACAGTAAGTTGTTTTTGATTAGTTTAAAACTTAGTAAACATGTCTGCCCCACAAAACTAACTCGCTGCAGACTTTACAAACAAACAGCAGTTGAAGGCAAATAGTTTCCAAGTACTACTTATTCTCGAGGTGTGGAGTCGCGAATTTAGTTAGATTTTAGCAACGAATTTCACCATCAAATCGATACAACTCGCCCACCACAAGTTGAGGAATCATAGCGCTTTCTCACTGTAAAATAGGGAGAATTCAATTCTCCCCCCTCCCCACTTATAAACTACTCACCCCTCAACACCCCAACGCGCATATCACCGCATATTTAGGACCGCGACTGTATTTATAGAACATTCTAGAAGGGCAAGGAGCTAGTCTCTAAATGTTTTGAAAGGAAAGGGCTATTGTTTTCAGTATCTTTATGCACTAGAAAATTGTAATATACTACTTACTTACTTACTCCCATGGCCATTGATACCCTAGTAGGGTTTTAGCTGCACCAACAATTTCCCTCCATCTCTCTCGGACTTGTGCCTTTTCCATTCGGTTGACATCTGCTCTTACGCTGTCCCACCATCTAGTTGTAATATAAACAAACAGAAATTATAATGAATTTATATTATTTTATGAGATGTAGAGGAATTATCGTACAGTAATGGTCAAACAAACAAACATTAAACATCGAACAAACATTTTGATTGTAGGTTTTTTCTGCTTACTGAGTGAGAAGTACAAAGAGTCATGTCATTATTTCTTGAATAGTTATTATTTTATTTATTCATTCACTGATTTACTTGGTAAATTAGTTAAATAGTTAGTAAGCAAAAAAATACTTAGTAAATACTCATATTATCAGAAAAATCAAAATATAATTACTGTTCATTTTCCTTGTTTCCTCACTATTTCTAATACTGTTTCTTATTTCCAACTGTTTCTATCTCAAATTTTGATGTATAAAGCTTTTTAGAATGAATGAATTAGAATAATAAATCAAAGCTTTAGTTTATTGTTTACCAAGACGATCATGATTCTATAATGATGATTTGCTAGATCTTTCTACCTTGGACAAAATTAAAATTGAATTGGACTTGTTTTTCGATTTCCAATTCTTGTCAAATACTGGACCAGAAATATTTGATCAAGTTGAGATGCCTTTCTCCTAGAGGAGAAGTACAATATGCACTAGTATAACCTACTAGATAAAAATAACTATCCATTAATTAATAAAAATAACATTGATAGGTGATTCTCCATTTTAGATTCTATCCCAGGAAGTACAATAAGCACCAATAACCTACTAGATGAATACAGTATAACTACTTATTAATTGATTAAAACAAACAAATATTGGAGTCTACTATAGACTCTATATCCTACTTCCTGACGAATTTATCGCAGTTTTCAAATCAAAACTAGTCTGTTACAGTAGTTTATGCAATGGTTGTATTATGAGAGCCTTTAAGCGACTAGTGAGATACCGAGGTTAGGGTTTTAGGTTAGGAAGCTGCTAAAAGCACACACACACACATGAGCAGCTACGGTGCTTTTATCAGCTATGATTCTGTTTTGTTCCGTTCCAGTGTTTTAAAACTGGAACAGATTGAACTAGAACCGTTTCATAATATAGCATCTGTGTTTCATGAAGTCGTCATTACGATACAAGTTTCAAATTCCATTTCGAAATTCATCATCCTTCCCATTACCCACACACAAGCTTAGAGCTTATGTGGGCATCATCCCTAGCAAAAGAAAAAAACAACTGTTTCGATTTCAATTATGAAACTGTAATTATTGCGCGTTATAACACGATCGTAGATAAAATCTAATTGAGCATTTATATACATTTGTACTTTGTATACAAATTGTCAACTAATCTCTCCCCCAGCCCTTTTCTTCCAAACTCTTATGTTGGGTTGCACCAACCGGGATCAACTTTTTTCAATCAGCTGATCCCATTTGATTAGCATTGTACTGGTCCTGGATCAAAATTGATCTTGCTTGGTGCAACCCAACATAAATCAACTCCCTCCCGATCACGAAACTCTTGAAAACGATCACCCAAACCTCGTCAGCCACGTGGCAGCTAGTCGTGTTCTCTGGGGAAAGTGAGTCGGAATCAGCAAGGGAATCGGGGTCAGCAATTTCGGGCGTATCCTAGACTTAGTTTAGGGCCTACAACGCACTTGGAGCAATGCTCGTGCCTTATTCGTGTCTACAGTCATAACTATCGAATTGCTTCGCGGGTTCACTGGGTTTATTCGATACGGTGGAGAAACCCAAGTATGGAACCAGTATTTGGTATTGAATACAGTGCAGTAAAGTTTGGTTGAGGAACATGACAGGTAATAATGTATTCGGTAGAGAAACCCACGTATGTAACCAGTCTCCTATGTGGTATTGAATAAATAGTACAGTAAAGTTTGGTTTAGCAACATGACAAGTGATATTATATGTATTGAATACATATAGACACATACTTGGGAAACTAAATCTTGAGGTATGCCTGAAGTGGGACTTGTGGCACGCAACTGATGCCAGTATCAACTCTTGACATGACATATGTCTTCAACAACTACACGTCTACACATCATTCTAAAAAGGTATAGCAGGATTCTTTTAAATTGTCATAAAACAGCTGATTGATGTACGCTCGTTTACTAACGTTAAATCAGCTGTTTTATGACAATTTAAAAGAATCCTGCTATACATACATACACATTCAGTCATATCCTGACTGAACATACGATAACAACCACTGAGCTTAATAATAGAGCTCAGATAATAGCTTAGATGATTTAGCTCAGTGATAACAACTATACATGAAACATATTAAGCTATTAATGCCCGTTCAATAAACAGTTTATGGATCCAATAGCAGTATCGAATCAATAACCATGTGTTTTCAAATGCAAAACAATTATTGATTCAATAGTTTATTGAACAACTGAGAAACCGGGCATAAGTGTCCCAAAACTATCGGAGAATACTTATAGGTATTATTGTAGACCTACTCATCAAAATAGTGAGCAAATGCCGCACAAAAGGTTCCCTAAAATGAAATAATAATTTCAAATTTTTACGCTTTTGTTTTAAAAAGTTACATTTTTTTGAAACAAGGAATCTGTTCTGCTGCTAACCGGTCTTTATGTAGTTTCAAGTTCCACTACTACTTTATTTCCGTAAAGTGATGAGAGGGATAAGAACCTTCCAATTCATCAAATATGAAATGGCAGTAAAAATAACACAATTCATTTTAACACATCCTTTCTTCAAATTTGTTCAAAATTATAAAATAGTAGATGATTTCAATTTTTAGCGACTCTAGACACTATATATTTCGATCCTACACAAGTACGTAAGGTAATATCGTAAAATTAATATAGTTATATTAATATAGTGAAATTATTTATAAATAGAAAAAATAGCTACCTTGAACCTTAAATAGGAAAATAGGAACCTTGTTGGTGAGCTCCGCATGTCCACGTCCAACTCTTGAAGTTGTCTGAGCTCTCTTCATTTTTTGGAATCTCAATTAGCTGTAAATCGAAATATGAATATGAATTTTCAAACAGAAAAATAAAAGGATTTTGTCTAGGTATCGAACAAACATAATATAAAGATTCTATACTGATTCATCATAAAGTATTTGGAATTTTCAAATAGACAAATAAAAGGATTTTGTCTAGGTATCGAACAACACAATAATATAAAGATTCTATATAGATTCATTATAAATTCTTTGGAATTTCACGACTTGAATGGTTTGAAAGGAACTCAAGACGTTCAGAATATTGATTTTTAATGGATTACTGACAAACTACCAAAATTCCAAACTTACATGAACAGTACAGTGCCAGAAAACAAAACACCATTATTATTAAACTACAAAGCAGTAGACCAGAGCCAAACACAGCACACATAACACACTGGGGTTTCTCTATAACAACATATTGTTCAACGGAATAACATAGCTTACATTATTACACAAAGGATATCTACAGTGTGGTATGGGTGATAATGAAACCCAATGCTGTGGCTTGTAAACCTGGCTTTCTTGAAGTTATTGAACGGTTGGAGTAGGTCCAAGGGGACCGTGGCGAAATCCCTAGTCCTGTTCCAAAAGACATATTCTACTACAAGAGCAACGTCTCTGTTCGCTTAATCACCAACCAAGAATTTCGTCACACTAGCCAACGAATTTGGGCTTAAAAGTTTCATCAAAACTATTCTAAAACCAATCATACTATAATACAGGTTGATCAAGAAGTCCTCAATCACTCGTAAACAACTTAATTATTAAACAAGTTATTAAAATTTACTTGAAGATTCATTAAAGTAAATGTTGAAAGTGCTTTCTTTGTTGTTGAGTACTGCACAATTCAAATTGTGTGCCGTTTCAAACCATAACAAAATGTATCACCACGCAGCTACTGCGGAGAGACTTTATGATCACCCTGTACAAACAATGACTTAATTACAGCTTACATTTTTAGAACCCACATAGGACTACCGGTACGTATTAACTTCTCTTAAATTTTACAAACCACAAATTAATCCACTTCAATAAAAGACAATAATTGTCTATTATTTCTCTATAGTTATTCCAAACAAAAATATGCTAACTTCAGTGGTGAAGATTAATAGACTGAAGTGGTAAACTTGTCCAACAACAAATAATAGGGATGGTTTGACTTCCGCATGTCTCTAGCAAGTGAGCATAGAATTTTTGATTGATAATTTGAAACCAAAGGAGCTCCCTAAGAGGAAAATATGATTGCTTTTGAAATGAAACTGAAATATTCTTTATTAGGCGGATTTAGGACTAGAGGGTCCTCTAGTTCTAGAGAGTCCTTTAGTTCTAGAGAGTCCACTTGTCGTAATCCTCTAGCTGAAAAGTGAAAAGTCCTAATCCTCTATTCCTTTTGACAACAGAATGCCAAACAAGATTCACATAGCCTTCCTATCAATGATGGTAGCCTGGTAGAAGTTTTTCAATGAGGTTAGTAAATCAAGCCAGATTCACATGACCTCGTATTAAGACGAGGCGAAGCGTGGTATACTTAACCGGTCATATATTTCCTATAGGACATATACCCGGCGATGACCGGTCAAGTATACCACGCTTCGCCACGGTATTAAGTATCATATGAGGATTATGTAGGGACCAAAAGGGGAGACTAGTATGAATATATATGACTTCAGCCCCGTCGGAGAGAATCGAACCAGAGGGAAAGCCCAGTTCCAGATCCACCCTGACGTTTTGAATATCGTCATTCATCTTGACCGCTTTTTTCATGGCATTCGAGCACTTGATTTTAATAATATCGACAGACGCTTGCGGGTGAGGTTAGCTCGAGCCTCGCGTGAGTTGTACTATTAACCTTCTTCTTCTTTTTCATATCCTTGCTTTTCTTTCTTCGACTCGAGCTTTCCATTTCAATTCACAGCTATGTCCTGCTCAGTCAGAGAGCAGGACATTTCTATTCTAACTCTATATCCCTTTTTTTGGCTTTGTGATCGTAGAAAAGGGGATGGAATTAGAATGATTAATGATTAGAACGATTAGTGCACCTATATTTTACCAAACAGCGAACGATTATACATCATGTATATATTATGTATATGATCTAGAGCTAGAGAGATACGAATTATGTAAGAAATAGGAATAGACCACTCGAATAATATAAAATCATGTATAAACACTATTATGTATATGATCTAGAGCTAGAGAGATACAAATTATGTAAGAAATAGGAATAGACCACTCGAATAATATAAAATAGTACTGGAGAGCATTATTTTTTTCTACGAAAGTAAAGTTTGCTTCACAACAATCAAGTTTTGTGGTTACTTTAAAAGAGGAAACTAATAATTTTTAGAACTATATTTCTTGAGTTGTGTATCCATACTTTTTTCTACTGGTAAATAACACTATTTCAAAAACACTTTCAAGTAGAAATAACTTGGTTTTCACTTACCTAGTGACGATCGTCACTTTGTAAGTGAAAACAGAGTTATTTCTACTTGAAAGTGTTTTTAAAATAATGTTCTATATTTCTATTTTTATTTGGGGCGGGAGATAGATGCTATGGGAAACAGCCTAATTATTAAGAATCAGAAAATCTGGTTTATCTAAATTCTGGAATAGAGTTGAGTATATGGAGAAACAAGAAGTATAGCAGGATCCGTTTAATCGCTGGATCGACGAGCATATGATGTCCTACACCAGGATGAAACGATCGTCACTTTATTGAAAAGGTCTTTTAAAGACTTTGAAGGCCTTCAAGACTTTCAAGCCTTTTGATTATTGCGTCGAAATCACTGTTTAATAATTACTGGAACAGCTGATTTCTGACAAGTTAATTGGATCCTGCTAAACGTATACTTGTTAAGCTTTGTTGTAAAATAAGTTATTGACAGTGGAATAATTGCATCAGATGGTTTGAATCTAAATTAAATTTGCATTGATAATTTGATGATGGATGAGTTATTGGAGAAATAATGGATGTTTCGAAGATAGAGTACAGTTATATTGTTGTGTTCTTTCGCAAAGAAAGCAACACTTCACGTGGAATAAAACCATTCCAACTGCCATACTGTATTGGAAATTGAAATGAAAAATGCAAGTAGATCGCATAGCAAACAATGCAAGTGAAAAGCTGAGAATACCGGTTTTCTAAATTTGGACGAAGACCGGTTGAAAATTCGGAGGCGCTGAACAGCAGCAGTGTTAATAATAGACTCCCTAGACACGCAAGGACCACCCCAGCCGGCACCAGACTATAGGTGTTGCATGATTATAAATCAAGCAAATTAAAACACTGATAAAATCAATCCAATTAAACTGCATAGAGCTTATCTTGCCTGCTCCTCTTTCAAGCAGGTATAATCTTTCAGAAAAGAAATATACTGTATAGATTGCAATAGGAGAGCATTCCCTAGAAAATTGTTGAAATATGGAATAGGCGATTTTGCGAAAAGTTTCAAGTTTTATTGTTCACATCAGTATAACATTCAGTTAATAATTGAAACATTAATTCAATAATTCAGATTTTTTAAAAGAAAAGAGGTACATTAGTAATAAAATATGAAACTCAAGTAAGACTACAGCACCTTTAACTTTGTTCAAATTTGAAGCCAACTTATTCAATACTCTATCTAGCAGACAGATTTAAGCAGTTCCTTCAAAACCCGAGAGATGGCGCTGAGATTTTCAGCCCTTAGGCTAGGCGTACACCGGTTAGTCAAGACAAGACAAGATTATTCACACACTGATGCAATGACTAATCGGTGTGTGTTACTTCATAAGCAACTATGTGAAGTACTGTGACTAAACGTGTCTAATCTTGTCTTGTCTTGACTAACCGGTGTACGCCTAGCCTTAGTCAAGACAAGACAAGACGAGATTAGTCATGTTTGGTCACAGTACTTTCATGTTAAGCAACACACACCGATTAGTCATTGCATCGGTGTGTGCTGCTCATACAACTATGTGAATCGTGACTAAACGTGATAATCTCGTCTTGTCTTGTCTTGACTAACCGGTGTACGCCTAGCCTTAAACGTATTTTTCCAAAATAAAAATGAAACCTGCACATCAAGGACAGCTTTCTCATAGCGCAAAACGCATCTCTTGCTCTTCTTCTTCTTCCTCCTCTTCTTATTCTTATTACTCAGGTTATTATCAAATATAAAAAAATCATAGACCAAGATTATTCTTGAATATTCTCATACTCTTGTGTGAATCTCATCACTTATCAACTAACAGTGGACCGATCAATTATGGAAATTGTTTACAACGTCTTTGAAGCTTTGCACTGTAAACCATGAACAGCAAACAACTCCTTTGACCCATACTGTAGCCTACTCTACCTGTGGAGTGATTGTGGACAGAAATGTCTGCTTCAGTTGCTAGGTACACTGCAGAGCCATACTCCGCTTCAAACAGGGTTTGAAGACAGAGCGCTCTCCTTTGAAGCACAACTTTCTTGTATCTGGCATCCATTTTGCAATTCAATCAAGTTGTCTCAAACAAATTGTATGCAATCATGTTGACTCAGTTGCAAGAAAATTATCATCAAACATTCTAAAAACTTTTTCAAACATCATTAATTTAAGTGTTCTGTGCTGTGTTTTGGTGATATAAAATCAAAAGATACTTTTCTTAAATGCTAGTGTCGGTTTACTAAGTGAAAACAAAGTTACATCATGTTCCCTATCAAGGGATAATTGATTATGTTGGTGAAGTGGAACAACCCTACTCGGGTCTCCCCACTATTAAAAGCCATACGCTAAATAAATAAATATTAATATTCAATGATTGTGACATTTATTATTATTGCACTAACATATTAGCCTATGCATATGGTGCTTTCATTCGTTCTACTGTATTTTCAGGTTTCAATAATGACATCTTTCTGAACTCATTCCAAACCATTATCAACCAATTTTCACTCACTAAAATGTCCAACTACAACTAAATTATTTTAGGAAATTCATCTTTGGATTTATTACTTTCAAATTATTCTTCATACATTGTTTTGTTATAGTTGGAAATGAAATTCATTATTCATATACAATACAGCTCAACTTCAGTAGACGCTTGAATCATCATTACACTTGATAATTCATCTCGAAAATTGGACAACGAAAGGAGATGAAAACTCGAAAACTCCACCTCACACAGAGGCGTAAATGAACGCTTTGATCACAGGGTGTGGTGTGATTGCAGAAGACGTTTTAATAATCAAAAACATTCACATCAAGTGACGTCAAACAACCTTACACAGCTAAGAGCGACCGACGCCTTAATGAACAACTACCACCCTTTCACCCTCTAACACACATCCACTCTCTTTCTCTCTCACAGACATTCGTTATTTTTTCTCTTTCTCATTCTTCTTTCTCAAACCCTCTCTCTCTCTCTCGTCCTCATTCTTTCTTTCTCTCTCTCTTTCACTCCTACTCTTCTTTCCTCTCAATCTTTCTCGCTACCTCTTAATCTCTCTCACTCACTCTCTGTTTCTGACTCAAAGTCTCTCTCTTCTCCTGGCACTTTCTTTTTCCTCTCTCTTCTACTCATTTTTCTCTCTCTCTCCATCTCCTACTGGTTCTCTCTTTCTCTCTCTCGCTCCTACTCACTCTTTCTTCCTCTCAATCTATTTTCTCTCTTATCTCTCTCTCTGTTTCTGACTCAAAGTCTCTCTCTCTCCCTGGCACTTTCTTTTTCCTCCCTCTTCTACTCATTTCTCTCTCTCTCTGTCCTACTCGGGTTTTCCCTCTCTCTCTCTCTCAACTCCTACTCACTCTTTCTTTCTATTTTCCTTTCAATCTTTCTCGCAATCTCTCTCACTCACTCTGTTTCTCGCTCTCTTTTTTCTTTCTCTCTGTGTCTCTCAGCGAGCAAAGCGCAAATTTATGCATGAATAAACTCAAGCGCAATATACAGACTAACTGTAATGACAGCCGACTCTAGGTGGCGGTAGCAGCAATAAGCGTAAACTCTGCTCCTTCAATAATTGGTAGAGAGACACCCTCCTATAGCCACTTCCACCTCCCCTTACGTGGAATAGGTACGGCGGAAGGTACAGAGCAAGGCTGGATATTGACACCAAGTGACACCAACAATTCAATTTCATCTACACATGTCAGTGAACTCGCTAGAAGTCCATCAACGCCATTATCATCATCGTCAACATCATTGTTATCATCATCATTATTATCAGCATCATTGCTACGGAAAGTGGAAATGAATCGAGTTAGTAATAAATGCAAGGGAAAATTCGAAGAAACAGAATCATCATCATCATCATCATAATTGTTTGATAGAGCGGAAAAGGAATCGAGAAAGAAATTCGAAGGAACAGAACCATAATCAACGTCAATGTCATTATCATTATCAATTATCATCATCATTACTGGCATCATCATCATCATTATAATAATCAACAACAACATTATCATCACCATCATCATGATCACCACATCATTGCTTGGAAGAGTGGAAATGAATATTGAGTTAGCACTGAATGCATGGGAAAATTCGAAGAAACAGAATCATCACTTCTATCATCATTATCATCATCAACAACATTATCATTATTGCTTGGAAGAGTGGAAATGAATTTATTGAGTTAGCACTGAATGAAAGGGAAAATTCTCGGAAACTGAGCTTGGAAGTTTCCAGGTCAGAGCTCTTCAATTATCAGAACTTCAATTTGTTCTACAATGGAGGAAAGCTGTTTCCTAATTAACAAAACGTTCTCAATATTATAACAATGCACACTGTTCATTATCTTTGAAATACAGTCATGTTATGATAATCTCTCAATTAATCAATATGGATGATAATAAACCAATAAAATGGAGTATCCAAGAACCCTACAAATCACATTTTAAGGTTGGAATACCGATTATTTTTTTAAATTCGGCCCTAAATGTTCAAATTCAATAGGCTTTTTACTTGATCTATGAAGATATCATACTCCAAGTTTCACATTTATTCGATCTTCCGTTCATTAGATATTGTGCAAACGGACATGAGTACGATCGCAATAAGACCCTTCCGGTAAATATATTGGAATACTCTTAAACGTATTTAATTGGCCTGAAGACTTTCGTTATGACAAAGATTCTCAACAGAATTAAATAGTTGTCAAGATTCGATTAGTCTTACTGCCAAAAGCGAGAAAATCATCATTATTATTCCCATACTACATAATATTTGTTCAGTTTTACTGAATCCTTATAACATTTCCTTCCATCTGAATCCTTATAATATATTCAAAGAGTGTTGCTCAAAGTTTTTTTAGAAGCTAATGATAGCCACTGTGGTGACCTTTATATTGGACCAATTTAGAAGCGGTTTAAGCAAAAAGAATTGTTAGCTATTCCTGATGTGCAGGTTTCATTTGTATTTTAGAAAAAATACGTTCAACTGGTAAAAAATGTAAAATATACTCAGCGCCATCTCTCGGCTTTAAGCAGAACTATATCCAAAGTATACGGAGTAGGCTATGGTTAGTCTTGTACTGTCTGATGTGGATTTTGACATTAAAAGTTGCCTGAAAAAGTTCCACATTCATGTCAAAAACGTTGTTTCAAAACTCCTTTGTAGCGCTCTATTTCTGCAAGCAAACGGCTGGATATAGAAATGAAATCATAAAAATTTATCTAGTTATTTTCAATACAGAAATGGATTGGAAAAACTTTTCAACAATCTATTTGAATCCTTGGTTTGATAGATATATTTAAGGCGATCTACGTCATAATGATCCCAAACTTAACAGACTGGCTGACTTTTAGGGACGCCATGACCTTTCAAGAACCGCTAGACATGGAACAAATGCTTCACACCTATACCAGACTGGCATTTCAACTTCTAAGGCTTCTCACATGAATGATTTGTTTAGAATAACCGATTATTCATTCTGATTAATAGATTCTATTCATATTTGAGAATGGAATAGTTCAATTTATTGGGATTTTTCATTTCTAAATATTAATTCAGAGATATTTCAAACATTATTAATACAGAGATCAGTTGAAGGCCTACACAAGTTGATGATGAAACATAAATTGAACTTTCATGTTGATGTCCATCTTTCATCATCTCAATATTATAGCACATACACATTATATGCATTTAATCCATTAATTTCATAAAAAAATGTGTTACTGTGTTAATTATAATTGATTGGCATTTGAAAGTAATTTTTATTCAAGAACGTTATTAATTATTGATAGTACATTATTTATATATTATTGAAATTGTATCTATAAAAAATGTTTTCCTTTGTTGGGGCTTATCTAATTCTGATATGATGATTTTTGGTAAAATGTAATGTGAATTTATGTTATACTGATGTGAACAATAAAACTTGATTGATTGATTGAACTGTATATCTCATCAAACTAGTCTGTTGTAGTCTCCAACTTTCGATAGCATTTGAAATCGGAATTATTCAGTAACTTTAAATCAAGTTGGCACTATGTACTATATTATGTATTCTAAACCAATATTCCATATTAATAATAATATTCCAATATGCCATATTATGTACCATACTATATTATGCCAATATCCACTGATGTTTTCGAAGTTAGTCTTCTTAGACACGTGAAGTACCTAATCCTCCAAACTCAGAAAAAGGTCAAGGATTTCCATGAAATTTCAAATGTTTCAAATCAAACACTTGTCATGCATACAATAAATTTAGAAACATTGCTGAACAACTTGCCTTACATCAAGTTTATCGCATGCAAACTAAGAAAATATTTGTGTTTAGAGAGAAAATACACCCAAAGTGGAACTCCCTCATTAGGGCTCACCATTAATCACCAATAACGACGTTCCTTATTTGAATTTCAACCAGGCCTTCTTCTCTCAAACTGCAATATTGACGAATTTCAAAACACTACACAAATAAACATTTCATCCTACAACAAACGAGGTCATGCTAACAAATTTACTTTTTGTTTGGATTGTACTTTCCGTTCTTGTCATTTTATAACCCACCATTAATACACTTCAACTTTATTACGTGCAAGTGTACACATACACAATGATTGTGAATAATTTATTGATGCATAACATGTGAAGCATCAAGCATCCTGTTTATTTTATGGATATTCCCTTGACAAATTTTAGCCAATACATACATTAGCACTCAATTGTGTAGAAAATTGAAATGAAAACTAATTCGTAACACTGACTAAATTTTCATGAATAAGGCTAGGCGTACACCGGTTAGTCAAGACAAGACAAGACGAGATTAGTCATGTTTAGTCACAGTACTTCACATAGTTGCTTATGAAGCAACACACCGATTAGTCATTGCATCGGTGTGTGCTGCTTCATAAGCAGCTATGTGAATTACTGTGACTAAACGTGACTAATTTCGTCTTGTCTTGACTAACCGGTGTACGCCTAGCCTAAGACGTAATGTAGTCCAAAATCTAGGTTACTTTTTCACATCGAAAGAAATTTCAAGTCCAATAATAATTTATATTTTCTGTAATGGTAATAATAGTTTATTCAGAACGAGTACTATGATTGAATTAAATAAATAAATAATTTTATTACTCTATTTTAGTTTAATTTTAAATTAAACAAGGGATTCCACACCCAATTAAATCCAAGCCAAAACTGGTAAGCGTTAATACATTACTTACAAGTCTTAATTTTTTGTAATGTAATAATATTTATTCAGACCAAGTAGGCTACAATGATGATGAGTTAAATTAAACTAGACTCTGCACTTAATCCAAGCATTAACCCAATATCAAGTCGAATATGTGCCAAACCTATTTTCCACTTGAAAAGCCTCAAGAGACCTCGAGAGAAAATTGTAGATAATAGACTGGACAGCATCCAAGTAGACATTGCATGAAATAGACATAACCTGATTCGACGCTTTTTTTACACAGCTAAAACTATTTAGGCTCACTTCCAAACGACAGGCATATACAGGGAATTTGCCGTCTACTTTTATTATCACTATTATCTTGATTTCAAAGTAGAAAAATTCGCAACGTTGATAATAAGTGGAAAGGGCAGGCATTTCTTGAATTGGGTCAAAATGTAAGGGTGAATTTAAACTTAACCAACTAGGCCTAGTTGACACTAGGAATCAGAATAAAACTTAATCAGTGCATTAGCGACTCTAATACATTGTCCTACAAAGTTTCCATACCAATTCAACCAACCCAAAAAAAAGAGCTCAGTGTAACACAACTCTTTTAAAATTTTAATTTCAATCAATTCATTTTTCAATTACTCTGCACTGTTCATAAATTTATTTTACAATTATGATCGCTTCACTCAAAGTCAAGCCAATCTTGAACTTCGTTAACTCTACATTGAAAGTATCCATATTACTTGTTTTTCTACAATAATGAATAAAAAACTATTGATTTGAAACATAGACCTCATTTTGATATTGTTGTAACGTACTACATTTTTGTTATACAAAATGGTATGGTACAAAATGATATTTGTATTGTAAAAGAAGGTTTTTGTGAGATACAACATGTTTTTTGAAAGGTTGAAATGTTTGTTGTATGGCACAAATTTTATGTTACATTATAGATATTTTTTTGCATGTAGACTGTATTGATAACACTGCATATCAGTAGGCCTAATTCTAGTGAGAAATCGATATCGTTAACTCTGCAGTTTATCATGGATCAAGGCTTTCAAAAGCAAAATTGTTAACAAATTTTGATGTATGGTACAAAAGGTACTATACAACACAAATTTCACTTGTATAGTACAGTTGTGTTGTATGATACCACAAAATAGGAGAGAATGCTCTAATCTGTGGAAAGAAATCTAATAGGAAAGAAATCTCTCCTATTCTGTGATGATACCTACATTTTTTGTATGGTACAAATTTTTTATGTATGGTACATAATTTCTGTTATAAGCTAAGCCAAAATTTTCATACTATGTTCTTTTGTTCATACTACAGAAAAATACTAGTCACGAACTGTCACAAAATATCAAAAGTCACAAAATGTGTAGTATGCTACGTCTTTTATAACACACACCTTTCTCTCCCTGTTACAGAATGCCCTAGCTGCACACATGCCACTAGCAGGAGATGGCTGGGCTCCAGAGTAGGGTGAACCCAGCGAAAAGGTAGAAACCACAACCAATTCGGGAACAGACCTGAGAATACATCAAACAAATTCGGGAACAGAATCCGACAGACCTGAGAATACGTCAAGAAAATTCAGGAACAGAACCTGACAGACCTGAGAATACGTGAAGAAAATTCAGGAACAGAACCTGATAGACCTGAGAATACGTCAAGAAAATTCAGGAACAGAACCCGACAGACCTGAGAATACGTGAAGAAAATTCAGGAACAGAACCTGACACACCTGAGAATACGTCAAGAAAATTCAGGAACAGAACCCGACAGACCTGAGAATACGTCAAGCAAATTCGGGAGCAAACCTTGTTTTAAATTCCAAGGTAATACGTCTTCCAATTCGCAACCAATTCGGGAACAGACCTGAGAATACATCAAACAAATTCGGGAACAGAATCCGACAGACCTGAAAATACGTGAAGAAAATTCAGGAACAGAACCTGACAGACCTTAGAATACGTTGAGCAGATTCAGGAGCAGACCTAAGACAGAATTCAGGAGCAAGGAAATTCTACAAGTAGGTAGGAATTGGAAAGAAGTGGAGACAGACTACTTACAACCGGAGGCTATCGTAACTATGGTGATGGAGAATTCTTCATGTAGACGAAGTGAAGATAAGCATTGTTGTAGTAGTAAAAGTGCGTGTACTAGGCTGTATCTGCTGGCCTGCATTGAAATGGACAATCAGACGGCGCTGCTCTATTTGACTAACTCTTCTCTGGGCGAGATCTATCTGTTTATACGGGGCGACAACGACACTCTGGTGGGGGGCGGCGACAATGCGACAGGCAACTACACGACGACGACAAGCGACGGCGAGGACGACGCTCTGGACGCCATCCACCACGACGCGGTCGGCGCCTGCGGCGAGTGGGAGCCGGCGCAGCACAACCTCTATCAGCTGTCCAACATCTGCTTTGCGGCCGCGTTCGTACTGCCGCGCAGTTTCAAGCCTAGTGTGCTACTAGTTAGGGTGTGAGTAATCTAATTTTTAGATAGAGAGATACAAAGAACATTTATCAGGGTGATTCAAAAGAATACAGCGTGCTGAAAATGTGTATTTACAGACACAATGAAAACAATAGAACTATATATTCATTAAAGCGTATTTAAAGGCAGTTTTCACTCACAAAAAGTTCAGAGATGTTCAACGACCCCTCAGACACTCGACTAATATGAAATAAACTCGACACTTGTAGCATAACAGGCGTAATAGTTTAGTTTGAACACTATTTCTTGCTCAAATCATCAATATCCATCCACCATTTATGATTTGAAGAATTCAGCTGCAGCTAATGTTACATTAGTTTTGTACATAATGACTATATAACTGTTGTATGCTACGAACCAAGTGGAACGAGCTTTTAGAAACCTTTTTCTGTTGATATCTCGATTCATGAGGGTGTGATATTGCAGTATCTCTGATCATTGCTCTACAAAAACTTCTTTCTAAATACTCTTTGTAATGAAGTTATAACAGGACGGTTGCCTTATTTCCTTGACTCAATACCGTTTTGAGTTGTGGTATTCTTAGGAATCACCAGTATTTCTTGACGTTGCTGATGACCAGTACTAGCTATCTATCTATCTATCTAATGCCAAGCGTCAAATTAAATGAATATCACTGTACCACATTGAAGCCCGATTTTAATTAGTAGAATAGCTGACGAGTAGCTTAGTAGAGGTAGAGTAGCTGGCATACTAAAAAGACCAACAGTCATATCTCCGTGTTACTATTTGTAAACTTATTTCATCAGGGGGTAAAAATCTTTTTATTGTCTAAACTGAGCGTACGCCGGTTAGTCTAAGACAAGACGAGTTAGTCACATGCCTGTCTTCATCATCTCAGCACATGATGCAATCATGCAGTACACCGGTGTGTTGACTCATTTTCAACAACTGTACAAACATTTGTCTTTGAATATTGCACTGACTACTGGACAAGTAATGTTGATGTACATTTCGCGGTTAACTGTGCCCATCGGAACACGTGAAATATTTTAATTTTTTGTAAACAGTTGAACATTTCAAATGTTAAATATTTTTTGGAAATTTTGCTAAGGATATGCAAGATCGACGGAAAGGTGGAGATTGTGTTGTTCTAAATGTCAATGTTTGAAAGAAGTAGAAAGGAGTAAGTAAATATTTTGTGAAATTATTCTCACCATGTCCACAGAGCCCTATAGGCTTCCTAACATCGGCGATCTGGGATCTTGTTTCATAAAAATGTAGGAGTCCTGAAATAAATAAAAGTAGAAATAAATAAATAATAAAAAATAAATGAATAAATCAAAATACAGCAGAAAGGCCTCAAATGTTTGATAAACATTTTCACCGGTGTGACACAAAAAAAGACAAAATCTATGAGGCATGGTTAACCTATCGTACACCAGCTTAGTCTAAAATAAACATTTGAAATGTTTAAATATACTTTATAGCATTTTTCTTAACATGTTAACATTGTTTAGTGAAATTATTCTCACCATGTTCACAGAGCCCTGCTGAGCATAGGCTTTCTAACGTCGGCGATCTGGGCGGGCGTGCACATCTGCAGTCCCGACATATTCGCGTGGAACGCCCTGCTCAGTCTGGCCAACCTCATCCACCTGGTGGTGCTCACCTGTCGCTTCCTGCCCTTCGCTTGGAGCTCATGTACTCTACATGCCCGTCTGCCGCTCAAGGTCACTTAAGAAACACTTAAGGGAGCTTCATGTGAGGCCACCCTCTGCAGTCTGGCGGCCGGCGAGAGCTATGCCCTCGAAGACGCCACGCCCGCTGACGAACGGCTTTCGATATTGTTGAGGGGAAAGTGAGTGCAATTACAGAAAATGCATGTATTGATACGGTATAGCCGGATTCTTTTAAATTGTCAGAAAACAGCTGATTGGTGTACGCTCGTTTACTAACGTTAAATCAGCTGTTTTCCTGAAAGATAAAGATAGAACAGGATTCAATTGTCGAAAACAGCTGATTGAAAGTGTACGCTCGTTACTAATAACGTTAAATCAGTTGTTTTCTTAAACATTAATAAACTTGCTGAAAAAATCCTGTGGTTTGTCAATCTGAAAGATTTCATATGGTTCACGAACAGATGCAGTGGCAAACTGGTCCTTCTCCACGTCAAATTACCCAAAGCTTTCAGCTGATTAAGTTTAGAACAGCTCAGGCTAACTGGCAAAAGTATGTTTGACAATTAAAATATTTCATCATTGTCATTCATAGTCCGCATCGTGTTTCTGTGCGTATTTCAAACTTTCTGCAATATTGAAGAGGAAGAAGCAGATGACTAATGAAATGGTCATAAACAAATTGAACAATTGTATATTCATTGAAGAAGTATTTTTTTTTTTAATCTGGAGACTGAATTAAGACATTATTTATCTGTGATTGGCACAGACTTGTTGTCAAAGAGACACGACATTGAGTCACGTTTAACATGACAGTCTACATAGTGCGCGCTGCAGACGGCAATCGCGTGTGTCTTGCTTCATGTGAAGTACTGTGACCAAACGTGACTAGCTTTCTCTCGTCTTGTCTTGACTAACCGGTCTCGTCTAGCCGAATTACCATCATGTATCATCATCCTAGATTTGGACTGTCTGAATTGGAAAAGACAGTTCCAAGCGGCCTGTTGAGCTTCCATCAAGTATCATTGACACATTACTGAATACATAAATAAGTAAATAAATCTTAATAAATAATCAACTAAGGATCACATGTATTATGTAGTCTAATGAGAGTAACAGATCTTGAGACATTATAAAGAGAATTTCACTTCCTCAAGAATTGCTCATTATATCTGTATATATTCATTACTGTAATAGAGAATGTCTTTTTGATCAAAAATGTCCATCCTTTTGCTAGAATCCAAACTATTTGAATAGTGATTAAGATTAAGGACTTTTAGCATGGCTATCTCTAGTAGAAGATGGTATCTCATGCTTTAGTCAATCATTCATTTGAATGGAAATTAGTGTTAACAATGACATTGAGCTTTGCTGACTCAAATTTCCAACCGCTATAATAACATTAAATTTAATTGCTGTTACAGATTACGAGTGACTTGTGATAACATGCATTTGCATTACATTAACTGCCACCAATTCATTGATTCACCAGAATGGGAGGCTAGTCATGAAACTAGTGATGAACTATTCCAGGTGATAAAAAAAATCATGAAATTAGTAGTACTAAATTGGTACTTGTCCCGTAGAATAGAATAGAATAGAATAGAATAGAATAGATCGAATAGAATAGGAATAGAATAGAATACAGAACAGAATAGATAGAATAGAATAGAATGAATTTAATATAGAATAGCCAGAACAAACAAAACATAATATAGTTGACTTTGTAGTCAGCAATTATTCCGACTTAAAAAAATCCTTCACTGCAAATGGTTTGTTTTCATGTTCCACTAATCTTAATTTGAAAACACATCTAGTCAGTTTCTATCTCAATCAGCTCTTTAAAAGATTGTAGAAGCCTTCCATTTCAGTTGTCACTGTCAGTCAACACGTTGGGATATTTCCTGGAAAGTTGAAAGAAAATTGTTTTCATCATTTTATCACTTTAGAAATGAAATGAGTGTTTTACTAGAGTAACATTGCATTTGTTTCATCGCTCTCAACCATATTCAGTAATGCTTATAAATTCAAATTGAAAAGATTAAAGACTGATAATAGAACATAATTAACTTAAAGAATCAACTTGAGAAGATCAATTCCGTTTTAGTCTTGAACAATCAACATATCTTCATGATGACTGCTGGAAGAGAATGACTAATTGTGGTCATAATCGTTTGATCATAATTGTATATTCATAATGATTTATTTTTAACTGTGGAGACTAATAATCATTAAGGTTATCGTTTAAAGCGTGGTATCATAAAGTAATTGTAATTTGTGTTCGCTGAAAATATCACTGTATCATAAATGACCTAGATTTGGACTGTTTTTAATTGGAAAGGGACAGTTTTGGCTAAAGCCTGTTTAGACCCTCTTGTAAGAGTCATTGACACATTACTGAATTATTGCAATAAATAAGTAAATAAATTATTGTTAGCATGTAATCAACTTATCACATGTATTATGCTCAAGGCTAATGAAAGTAATTCAGATTCTTTGAGACATTATAAAAGAATTTCACTTCCTCAAGAATTGCTCATTATACAGTTATATTCATTACTGTAATAATAAATGTCTTAAACTTGATCAAGAAGGAATTAGTACCATGGTACCTGAATTTGCTAGAATCCAAACTATTTGAATGAGTGATTAAGAATTGAGGACTTTTAATGGACATCCTAGTATTGAAGAAAATCCCTAGTAATAATAGTAAATATTTAATAGATAGTATCATTCATGCTTTTAGTGGCTAAACATTTACCGTATTCACACACAATTTCCAAACAATACATGAATACAGATACAACACAAAATTGGAAAAGTGGTTAGGTGACCTCATTGGTAAACGTGTTGAGGAACCGTAATATGAATCTTGATATATCGGTCTCTGTTAACATCAGAAAATAAAATGTTTCAAATATGCACAATACTTAACCTACAAATGCGAGGTTATTGAAAGAAATTTGCGTTATTCGCTGATTAGGTCTTCGTTAAAGGTCTTTTTGACTTTAAAGGTCTTTAAGACTTTTGTTTTTGATTATTGTGATAAGAAATCATTTTGAATTGGTACCGAACTTCAAGCAATTGTATGACACAGTTGAAACCATTCGTGCTATATTCAAATAGCCTACATCCAAATAATGGTAAGTGTTCTTATCATATGAAACCAAACATTTTCTGATATTAACCCAATTATATATAATAATCAGATAGAAATGCTGAATACTCTGTCAATTAATTTAAGATAAAAGCCGTTTGAATAGAAAGACAACACTGCTACCAATGATCAGGAAAACATTTTGAGAATATTCTATATCACATCACATTGAAATCTAGAATTTGAAGTTAACTTGAAGATCAGATAGAAGGATATGCTGAACACATTCTCAAGTAATTTATAACAAAAATCTTTGCGAAATACTAGAAAGTTTTTATTCGATTGCTAACCAATAACTGCTGAGGAGGACAAAATGTTCATATTTCTATTAAGCTTAACATTGACAGAGTTCTAAGGCACCTATTTTAAACAGTGCTTTCAAATTTGATAGGTCAGGGAGTATTCCATCCCTCACAATATTACCTTAGTTCAAGTCTAGACGTTTATAAACGTTTTCGACAAGTTTTCCAATTGAGGGAATTCTTTATACGGTTGACTGTGGTTCGACTTCGATGAAAATCAATAATTCAAAAAATTACAGAATTGAACAGTGCGGCTCTTCAGTCGTGTATATATGCTTCAACTTGAGCAATACATCTGGTAGCCTCATTCGGAGAATAGGAGCATAGAAAAAATTATCATTAATTCAGCGTTGTTTAGTAGCGGAGTCGAATAGATTATGTGATTTGAAAATGATCTATTCGTTTAGGATGTTAGTTGCTGGGGAAAAATGATGTAATTTACAAGAATATGTAGATTTGAGACTCAATTGACGATGAGATTCGAATAAAATAAATCAAATATGTTTTGATTTTTCATTGAAAAGTATGACAGCTATTATACCATAATCGACAAAAAGTAGCCTAATTTTGCACTAAACATCCTATAGATCCGGGGCAAAGAAAACATAAAAAATCTAACAAAAATTTATAGTATGGAACACCAAAAATAGAATGAAATTGACATTTCATGCAGAGAAAATACCTTTCACTGCAAATGGTTTGTTTTCATGTTCCACTAATCTTAATTTCAGGTATCAGGGACAAAACCTATTAGTGTAATTATTCGTCAGTCTAGGTTTGCGTGTCATCTTAATCAGCTCTTTAAAAGATTGTAGAAGCCTTCCATTTCAGTCGTCACTGTCAGTCAACACGTTGGGATATTTCCTGGAAAGTTGAAAGAAAATTGTTTTCATCATAAATCTATAATAATAATTAAAGTAAGTGTTTTACTAGAGTAACATTGCATTTATTTCATCGCTCTCAACCATGATTTATTAATTTCAGTTTTATGGAATTCAAATTAAAAAGATTAACTGATATTGTAATTGTAAAGAATCAACTTGAAGTCAATAAGGCTCTTCAAGGTATTCTGTGAGAGCTTTGAATATCTTCAATAAATGTTGGTTGTTGTTATGCTCACATACACAATAATGCTGTATCAATATCAAGTTTAATACTATCATAACTGTTAGGAATAGAAAAGGACACTACTGAAAATACTCTACTATTTCTGGGAGTTGAGAATGAGGAATTCTTTGGGGTTGCTGCATTTACAGACAAGGCTACTATCTCCAGTTGTTCAACGTTCAGAATCGACAAGCCGGAAACCCCGATTGGGCAGCAACGCAATATCAAGTACATTACTTGGTCGATTTTGTAAGATTATTATTATTATGCGTATATTGTTAAGGGCCTGCGCCCACGGAGCAACTCATTGACAACAGTTGCCAACCTACCGTTGCCAGAAAAAATTTGACTGTTTTTCGGGTATATCAGCCAATGGTATCTGGCAACGCTGGGCTTGGCGACTGCAGTCAGATACATTGTTCCGTGGGCGCAGGGCCTAATCGACAAAGTAGAAATACTAGATATAGTTTCATCAAAATACAATAATAATTTTGCCCAACTTATGCAAAAGAATGAGGCAGTTCGTTAGTACCATGTGCTGAATATTTGATGGTTTATCACAGTACACTTGTTATGTGCAAACACACAATATTGCATCGGTGTGTGCTATAAGCATCTGTGAATTGTGTATGTGAAAAGTATTTGGGAACTAAATATTTAATAGGCTAGTATCTTTGCTCCAGTCAATACAAAGACAAGACGATATTTTTATTTACCGTATTACACACAATTTCAAACAATACCGATAGACCTGCACCGGTATAACAAAATTGGAAAAAGTGGTTAGGTGACCTCATTACAATAATAATCCGTGTATTGGCCCAGGTCTGGTGTTAATTTTACACCTGATCAATTCAGGGTCTCTGATTGACTTAACGACTGTTTACTTGCAGATTATGTTCTCTGACGTGAATATCCTGAGCTAAAATAACGTGACTATAATCTCGTCTGTCTTGTCTTGACTAAAGAATTCTTTTATACCTCTCATTCCATATTTGTTGAAGTTTTCAACAGTTTTTGGTCAGTAAGTTATGCAAGACGCATCAACTTCAGGTAGCTTATAATTTTTTCAAGATTTTTCATTAAAATTTGCATAACTCACGATTTGATTTGGCAGGTGACAGCTGATTTCCTAAAACCGGCAGTTTGTGTTATCAGGATAAGCAATAGGCAATCATTTGGATCATGATCGTTCAAGTTAGAAATGCAATGCACACCTAAAGCAGCTGTTTCGGTGTGCATTGAACTATTGGTTTGTATAGAGTAGACAATCATATCATCCTTATGTTGCTAGTTGCCTATTGCTTATTGCTCCGGTGTACGACCGGGGTTAGTTACTGAAATTTAACATAACCACGATTTGATTTGGCAGGTAAGGACATCACACAAAAGCTCTACTCACTGAACGAGCAGCTGGGTACCGCTTTCCTGACCGCCGATCTTCACAAAAATGCCAGCTCAGATCACTGGCGACACGTGATGACGCGCAGTCTCAGTGTGGACGCAGTGGACACAGGCACCCGCGGTCATGTGCGATCTGTGTCCTGGAAGAGTGCTGACAAGGACCGTAGGGATTCGCTCGGCTTTTCTGAAAGTAAGGCAATACATTCATACTTTAGAGACATCTTAGGTAAAGTTTCCCATACAGGTGTCTACCTTGGGATTTATTGTTCATAATTATATATTATTTGTTTAACATTATAGTGTGTACATGAGCAATAAAGAAGAGAGTTTCCGTATCTCAAGGATTTATCAAAGTAAGAGATACATTCAATTGAGACATCTTATGTAAAGTTTCCCATACAGGTGCCTTCAATCCTAGTTCATAATTATATATTTTTTGTTTAACTTAGCATTATGGTGTATAGCGACAGGCAATTTTCAGAAGAAGGACCCAGGATTCGCTCGCTTTTAAGAAGTGAAATACATTGAATTTAACATCTTGGCTGATTTCCATACAGGTGTCTATCTTAGGCTAGGTGTTACTACCGGTTAGTCAAGACAAGACAAGACAGTTAGTCACAGTAAAGGTCATAGTACTTCGGTGACATTGGTCAGCACAGGTAACTAGTCATTGCATGTGCAGCATGCACCGATGCAATTGCAGCACGACGAATTGGTGTGTCTTGCTTCGAATGCTATGTGATACCAATTGAAAAATGTGACAATCTCGTCTTGTCTTGTGACTAAATCCGATTACAGCTATCAGCAAATTGTTCATAATTATATATTTGTGTTGCTTCGCATGTTTCTGTATACATTGGATTGTGCAATAAAGTTTCAATCCAAAAATCAATCTTTTAACATTTTCAGGTACTAGCAATTGATATAGAATTATTTAAATCAAGAACAGCCATTTATTCACAGCTTTGGTGCTACAAAAATATATATAGAAATAAACCAAGTGCATTCATTAGGTATTGTCGTGAGTGACTGATACGACAACCTTATCCTGTATGACCAAATTTAAGACAAGTCAGATAACGAGATTAGCTCACAGTATTCGGTGCAGTAATCGCTTTGGCCCTACACCGATGCAAAAAAGATATGGTGTGATAAGCAACTTTCAAAGTAATCTAAAATGTTTGAATTCTTTGTCAGACTGACCAAGATGTAGCTTATGGTCTTATTATTAGCAAAGCTTATTCTTACAAAAATAGCGAAATACATCATCAAGCAGGTATAAAGGAAATAGAACAATAATTCAAATTTACCTGCCATCAAATATTAATAATATATATATAGTAAATTAAATAATATTAAAATTAACTTATGCCCGAGAGTTTTTCCCATATAAAAGCGTAGGTGATCACTACGCGAGTGACTACATCTACTCGTTAGCCTAAGTTCGGCGATCTGTATGCGCGGCATGGACGAAGGCAATCAACATTGACAAAGAACATTTTACAAAGTCAAACAAATTTGATTAGCAAGAAACAAAACCTGAATTATTTAACATCAATATAAATGTGGTCTTGATTTTCTTTCAAATTGTGATAAGTGAATGAATCTGTCACTTAAGGCAGGCTTGAACATTAGAACTGCAAGTGCATAATTGCCGCTGAAAGTAAACATACACCGATTTGGCCGTTGAACAGAGAAGACGGATAGTCGTTTAGTCTCCATGGTAAGTCATAGTTAACTGAAAAACAAACCGGAAATGCTAATTGGTGTGTTGCTTCAAAGGACTATGCTAAAGTGACTAAATGTGACTAATCTCGTCTTGTCTTAACCAGCTGTGCACCAGCTTTGTTCATAATTATATATTTTTTTGTTTAACTTATGTATAGTGTGTATACATTGAATGAGCAATAAAGAAGAAGTTTCAATTAAAAAAAATTCAATCTTGATTACAGAGATCAAGAATTGATATAGAATTATTTCAAATCAAATAGCTGATCTTATTCACAGTGAAGGTCATACAAAAATATAATTGAAAGAAAAACCAAGTGGTATTCCTCATTGGCTGGTGCCTGTGGAGAACAATTTTGGGAAACACAGTGACACTGAAACATGACGTCTAATAACGCAAAAGGTTATAACTTCGACTTTAGGCTGAGGCGTACAGTTAGTCAAGACAAGACAAATTGTCGCGGTACAGCATTCCATAGTTGCTGATGAGCAGCACACCGATAATGCAATGACTAATCGGTGTGTGTTGCCACATGCAACTATGAATGCTGTGACCAAACGACTAATATCGTCTTGTCTTGTCTTGGCGAACTTTCAGGTGTAGCCTTAAGTTACCGAGAATGGACAGAGAGCTAAGATGGCATCTATAATGCTACTACCATCCGAATGGTAAAAATATAGGCCTAATCTCTGGTTATATAAATATGGGGTAATTGTTGAGTATCCGATACTATAGAAATTGTTATGATTATTTCAAATCAACCGTCCAAATATTTAAACTGCGACACCTAAATGAGTATGGTGGAACCAATTCTCTGATCAATCGTCCGCAGGGTTTGGACCTGGCTATGTATGTTAGTAGGCGTAGACCATTTTTTCACACCAGAATTACAACGGGGGCAGGTTCCACTTCACCTTGTTTTTGAGTCGGTCACCCATCCAAGAGCGGTCGTGAGTGTTTGTGACTTGACCTCATGATCACTCAGCAACCGCTCTCACCGAGCGACCAAATACAGACACAATGCATTCGCTAACCAAACGAAATAAGTACGATACCTCTAATATCATAATCAATCAGTATCATTAAATACTACAACAAAAAACGTAGACTGTGATTTGAAGTAGGATTTCTTCTTTTCAAATCAATTTTGAAAAGATCAGAAACTGTGACCTACTTATGAACATGCATATGAGAAAAAAACCAGTAAGATACATTTTCAAAAACCACGCATTTATGTTTATTACCTTATTTCGGGAGTCGAATTTATACCTCTGGTACTGGGAAGATAGAAGTTTCACAAAATAAAAACCAGATAACATCTACATTCTTGTAACTTGTAACAAAGTGACGCTATTTCTTCTACCTGTCTCCACCCACCTGTCCTGTCAAGACTTGCAATAATTTGCAAACAAAATGCATAAGCTTCTCAATCTGAAACCAAGCTGCCGCTTGCTTTTCAGCAGCCAATTGGATTGGGAAGGCAGCGCAACACTGTGTATTCATGAGCGGGGTTTTCAAAAGCCCGCCTTGTACAAATGCAGCGGTCAACTTCATTGATTTACTGAACTGAGTAGGCTACATTATTTTTATCTTACTGAGCGAGGAAAATTTTGTGGTATTGAATGTTGTAAAATGTATTTTTACTGAAGTCAAGATGCCTTCTGTAACAAACACTTTGTGTTCAATAATGATGAAATTACATCATTATTACAAGTTACACAAAAAACGCACATTGACCCAAACTTTAACTCATTATTACTATTCTTCCATCTTTTATCACATTAACTCACTTCATTACACTATTGAATTATTATACTGTATAATTATTTAAAATTCATATCTAACTTAGGTACATTTCAACAATAATAGAAGCCTATTTTATCCAGACTTAGAAGTCACTTAATACACAGGAAAAGGGCGGATACACGTCATGATAAACAACTTGGTGTGATACCGGTATGTAATACTGTACGTGCAGTGTGTGTCCGTCTTTTTACTGTATTAAAATACAGTACTAGAAAATCTTCAAGAAACAAAGCCCAGAAAGCTATTTTTCTCTTTCAACTCAAATGATACCTATTATTTTTATTCATATTTTCAACTATATTTGACTGAATTCTATTCAAAAACTCTTCCTGTATCTTTCACTTCCAGAAGTCATGTCTTATTATGTTAATAATTACTACTGTACAGAAAATTGAAATATTATTATCTAAAAGAAAGAGTCATGCAATATCTTTCATCTTAAATTTTCAATTATTTTTGCACTTTGCATCCCATACTATCAAAATATTATACTCATATGACATCATAGGCCATAAAAACCTTATGAATGTGCTTTGAACTTTCACATTTTTGACAGTAACTACTCGTGTGGTACATATTTTATTGTCATTAGTTACTCAACAATAATAACAATAACATTTGCCACATGACTACAGTTGTGAATGTGACTGTTTAAACACAGTCATGTATCAAAATAAACTGATCAATTACATTCCAAATAATTTTATTGAAAATACGAACAGGAAACTTGATAGAAGGTTAAAAAATGAAATTATTGAACGGATAATGTCCAGTGGAATTGATGAGAAACTTTTCGAATGATTCATGTCCTATTTTAATAGTATGTTTGCCATCTTTCTCTTATCTTCATCTTTTGTCTCTCTCTTTTATCTTCACCTTATTGGTGCCTCACTCTATACTTCTAAGTAGCCTATTAATATAAAATTTTTATCAATTATTTTCCTTGTTCATTAAGGTTTTTGTTTAATGTAATATTAGTAACCCATACCTGCGCACAGGAAGTTTCCTTGCAGATAATATTGATTTTGTATTTTTTTGAACTTTTATATTTTGTGAATCCCAATATTTCTTTTTATTTGATCTGTAAGCATATAATAATATGTATTCGTATGTTACATATCCGTTAATTACATTCTTTCCCTTCTTACCCTCCTGTTTTTTCACTTGAACACCTTCCTAATACATGGGAAACCAACCATAGTTGGAAGAGCTTCTTTACATTCCCCCCTCCCTTTGCACCACTTCTTCCAGCTTAGCTTTTTGTTTTATTTACGTTTGTATTTTGTTTTATCTCACATTTGTAGGCTACTTGTTGCTTGTTCTTATAATTGTGTGTGTGTGAATAAATAAATTGATCTAGTCTAGCTAACTTTCCATTAATTTGGGAAATTCTGAACAAACGTTTCAAACTCTTTCCTCTTCTACAGGCTTCTGCCCATAAGAGGAAATTCTTCATACAATCTATGTGTTTTTATTGTCTGTCAATGGCTCAACAGCCCTTTGTGGGATTAGGCCTACCAGCTGGTTGCCAGTTTCACATCCACTGGCAACCAGCTGTGTTTTTACTGCTGTAATGTATTTTATGAAGAAATAAAATTCAATTTCAATTCCAATTCCAATTCCAATTCCAATTCCAATTCCAATTCCAATTCCAATTCCAATTCCAATTCCAATTCCAATTCCAATTCCAATTCCAATTTCAATTTCAATTCCAATTTCAATTTCAATTCCAATTCCAATTCCAATTCCAATTTCAATTTCAATTTCAATCAAATTTTTTTTTTCTAGAAGAATCACCAGTGCGCGGCGGTCAACAATGTTGGATACCCGTGGTGGCCAACCACTTCCCCGCTACCTCGCCAATTTCAAATTTCAATAAAATTTTTTTTCGCTATTCGCGGCCGCCCAGCCACCACCCTCCATACCCCTACGCTACCACCACCACCCCTGCCTGCCGGGACCGGCGGCCGCAGCAGACAGCTCCCTCGGTCGCTCTCATTCCGGTCATAGTGCCTGTGATAGCTCCATCCTCGTCAGCCGCTGCCTCCTCGATCAATCCCATCAGCCCCTCGTTCAATCCCATCAGCCCCGCCTCGTTCCGCCACTCTACGCGCATGCGCCCTCGCGAGGTCAAGTTCGACGAGAGCTCCTCTCCAGGCTTATTCAGCGCCGTGAACCGGCTGTCAATGATCAGGAAACGATACCGCTCTTTCAGTATCCCCCTGTATAATGAACACCAACCGACTAGACAAATGTGTGTGGTCCCACATAAATGTTGTTATTTTTAAATTAAAAGATGTGTGTTGGTGAATTTTCAGTATAAATTTAATTTTGAAAATAATGTGCATAATGAAATATTTCATATTATTTTGCACATGTTGTTTTTGATTGATGTTTGTTTACTAGACTAACAAACTATATGTTATGTTGATTGATTGTTGTTGGGATTACATAACCACTTGGCTCAGGCGTGGGTAATGAGAATAAGGATAGACCTACAGCTTTAGGTGGGTTCCGAACCACCGGGAAGCGATTTTGAAGCTCATAAATTGTATTTAGAGGAGCCGCTCACCGTTACAACAGGAGTGGTAGGCGCCGTGTAGCTGCGAAGCTGCGAAAAGTATTTGGATATTTCATTATTCCTTTAGTTTCTTTGAAAACCTGAAAATTTTAAATAACTCTTCCAGGATATTACTTTTTCAATATCAAGGCAACAAAACTTAATGTAATATTCCTCGCATCAAATCAAAGATCAATTTTGAATCCTGCAACTTTTGTCCACATCTTCCATGATTATTGAATTATTTCCTGGTAGCTCATGATTGATTCTAATGATTTAATTTGAGTACCTTATGGTGATTTATAAAATTGATATCATTGCAATGAAAAAGGCCTATTATTAGTAAGTTCAATATTTTGTATCCATGATATGGTCCGCTATTTTTGTCTAGTTTTTAACAAGGTTGATAGTTCCATAAACTTGATTTTTTGATAAAAGTGTACCTATTGAATACTTTGTAAAGTTCCTTAGACTTATTTTTAAAATAATCAAAGAGCTTCTTTAGTCTTACTTCAAATCAATTTATATTAAATAAAATATCCAATGTTGTCTTTGTGAATGAGTGGAATGTCAAATAAGAATAAGTGAAAAGTGATAATTTTTATACAACGATTAACTTGAAAAAAGTTTTCAAACGACTTGAGTTCATCGATTAGAAAAAAACAAGATAAGTTTCTGTGACTTCCTACACGATTGATGAATAGAACAAAATGAAATAACGAACAAAAACGAAAAATGCGATTGATATGACTTTTCTAAAACAAAACACTAGCATTAAATGAATGCATATTGTAATATATGATAATGAAAAATGGTTCTCCGCATTTAGTAGTAAATTGTACTAAACTCACACTCATTTTTGGCTACTGTAAATCAATTATTGTGACTGTAAATCACGGGTTTTTCACCGCTATTGTAATAACCAATTTATTGTCAAATGAATGCCTTCACATACATTTAAAAATGACGAAGTATAATACAAATGATATTTATAAGATATACAAATATTAGTACCTGGAAACGTAAAAGTGTGAAGAATTTTTAAAGTTTTACATTGCTTAGTATGAAGAGAACTGTGGAGAAATATCTTTATTAATTTGAATCTTCCAGCTTCCTAGGTGGATAATAGACTATTATTATTTGCTAGAATAATCATATTTTAAAGTTACCTCAGTCAGACTTAATATAGTAATCTTGAGGAACTAGACTTTTAAAAAAAGTAATAATTTTGTCTGGGGGTTACTTGATATGATTATGATTATGTATAACAGTGTCATTTTATCCTTACATCAACCCATCTAATACCTCTATTGAAAAACTAAAAGGATATTTTTACTAAAAGGATTTTCAAGCACTCTGAAATTGATTTTCTTTTAAATAGTATTCCTCCATCCATAACAAACTGTCTGTTGAGCAGACCCAAAGACTTCAAAATTCAAAGTATAAAAATAAATAAGAAATAAGTACGCTATCTACAGAATTCTGGTTTCATTCAAAATGAAAGAGCTCTATTTACTTTAATCTAGATCTAAATTATGTGATTAGGTATTTGATGAAGCCCGACAAGTTAAATCATGATCAGAGATCAAATCTTTGAGAATAATATCTATCGTTAATAAAATATCAGTTTAAGAATCGAATGAAAAGCAATGGCTTGATAATTTTTAATGGATATCATAAGAATAATAATGCTCAATACGTTTTGATAAAATTCACAAATAACTAATTATGATTGACAACATTAATAATTCTAGTCAAAATATGTCTTCAACAAAAATGTAACAGAATTTCTAAAATGAGTGTTAATGATTAGGTTCTTTTTGACATGAATAAATGTGTTGGTACTGTATTTCATTGTAGTCAGTCATCTAAGTGTTGAACATCCGTGTTGTAGTGTTGTAAATTGTTTAAAAAATGTATATTATTATTGTACTGTTGGAATATTGTTGTTATTATTATAGCTTCCATTGATGTATTTATTTTGAATCAAGATGTTATAATACCCTGGATAACTGTAGTTTTCTAATAACGGTGTCTTAATGTGTTTCCAAACTGTGTATTTGTTGTGAATAGAAAATAATTCGGGATACTTACATGTAGTTTGATCTGTCTATGTATTTTAGGTTGAAGGGCACTTAATTCCAATTGGAACTGCTTTCAATTAGTGCTGATTAAATGTTGCATATCTGCATATTTTTGTGATGAAATTAATAGTTTACTTTACCTAAAATTATTTAGAGTCAACATAATTTATAGTTTGTTATAGAATGAATTAATTCTTCTGTTTAATTTTAATTGTTATATATGTTTTTTCTAATAGATTTCAATCATTAACTTCATTATTAGCCTATTATCATTTGAAGCTGTTTTTTTTTAAATTGTAGTAAATTATAATAATAATAATTTCTTATCGATGGATTTTAAACTCATTCCTATTATTTTTCACGAAGAAAACAATCTACATTATAGAAAAACATTGAGTTCCACTCAAGCTTATTTTGGAGTTTATAATGATCGAGATAAATTTTAAGACACTATGGAATAAAAGATGAAAACCTTTCTACTTCAAAGTTTTCAATACTGAATTCTTTATTTCCACAAGAATTCATGACAGTGATACCAGGTAACTCTTCAAAACTTTTGAATACTGTACTAAAATCAAAATTTACCATGAGTCCGGTTTTGCAAGATTCTGATCTTTTTAAAACTGCACAGAACTCAAATTCAAAATCTAGAAAGTAAAAAGAGTTTTGGTAGAACCTCTGTTATAGAATCTTTGGATAAAGTGCAATACAATATTATAATTATTATGGACTTCTGTTATAATTATAATCTTCAATCGAAGCAGCTGAACTGTTCAAAGCAGAAGCAGAATCTTCTTCTTAAAATATTATAATCTTTGATCTAAACAGCTAAACTTAATAAAACATAATTTTATTAAGAGAAGTCCATATACTGCACTACAGCCGAATCTTTACACTGGACTGTACTATACTTCCATGAAATCTTCCAAAATGTGTTTTTAATTAATTCTTCCTTGTTGAGTGTCCTAATTATTTGTGTTTTTGATAGGAACGGTAAAAGTTAATCAGTTTTTAGAGCTCCTCCAATGTTGATATTATATACAGATAACTGTTAATGTTTCAAGATAAATCACACTGTCAAAAAAGTAAGTTACTTATTACAAGAATTTTTTTAAATTGTTTCAGTCTACTTCACACTGTCATGTTTTAATGTTGAAAATTTCATTAATTTTAGTTATTATTGCTGTAAGTTATTATATTGTAAATGGATGCTTTAATTGATAATTTATTGTTTTATAATCTTCATTGTTGAAGCTGTTGTTGACTGTTACTATATTTGAGAAAGATTACAGAAAATCTAAATCATATTAATATCTGTGGCCTGAAATTATTAAATATTATAAAATAACGTTGTAAAAATGGTCGTTTTAAGGTATATGTAATGTTCGCTAATAATTGTAATGTAATTTTTATGGTTTTTGTAAAATGATCATTTGAATGTATTGTATCATAAAGGTTTGAACATGAAGCTTGATTAATATTTTGAGTTTCAATCGTATTTTATTCAGATTACCTGATAATGAATGATTAGAGAGATTGAAGACTCGAAAAATATACTTAAATACTTGGACATTATTGAAGACTTAAGAAATAAGTTGAAGGTTGTGAAAACTGGAAAAGCATGTGAGAAACAGTGGATTTTAATACTTGAAAATTTTCATCTTTGAGAAGCTGTACCGTATTCATGATAGCTAGTGTGAAAATTAATACTTTAGTTAATAGTCCATAATTGCATTGAAACAATCTAATATCGAAGGACATTCAAAAAATTATAAGTTCAAAATTGCTCTAAGATAAGCTTGCTATCTCTAAGACAAGATTGCAAAAAATAAAATCTGTCAGCAATTAATCAGAATCACATGTCTAAAATTTTATTTGCAATAATCAAAAGTCTTCTTCCATTAGGGTAGAATACGGTACTTAGACATTTATGATAGCTTAGACCATGTATGGACTAAGTATAATAGCATACATAATAGACAGATTAATCTTGATGGGAAAGTATCACTCTTCAATATGTCTACCACTATACGTCTGTCAGTCATTCTTTAATATAAGACATTAGCAAACATTTTCTCATATGCAAGCCAGTCTCAATTTCTCCTTGCAAGCCAGTCTTTTCAGAAATTAAAGAGAAGAATATACCATTGACTCATTCATGAAAATTGGACTTTACTTTCTCAAGTGGCCAAGCTTTCAAATAACATATATTAATATTCAATTTCTTGAAAGTGTAGTCTATTAAGTACTTACCACTAAAACAAATTTTTCTCTATTAAATCCGTGAACTAAAAAATTCCAGTGCTCTGAAGAAGTTTAATTGATAAACTATAGGTTAATAGTTGTCAATACAAGCTCTACAAGTATTGTACAACTATTATAGTAGTCAATCAAACTAAGTCTCACACACTACTCTTGTCATCACATCAATATTTGATACTCTTACTCACATCAATATTACTACTCTTGTTTGACCTCAATATTTGAATTGGAATATTGAAGCCACTTGATTCAAAGGATTAGATGGTAAGGTGTATGATTTGATATTTTCTTCTCTGTCTTAAACAGTATTTTTTCATCACTTTCTTGCTTTCACGACAGTTTTGACACTGAATGACACTCATTTCACCTCAATTTGACACACGGGGACGAAAAAGTAGCCCAACAATACACATTTCCACATGTTTGTCAGGAGTTTGACTTTCTGAAATTTGCTTCCTGATACATTGAAGTAGCTATGAAGGAGCTTCAATACTTCAAACAAGTACTTCTAATATAAATATATATCCCATTGTCAACTCTTGTAACAACTGTTGTTGCAATGAACAGAATATTATGACGTCAACGACCAGAGATAATCCATTCTCATCTATTTGGTTAGCCCATGGTCAATAATAGAAGAGATAAGTTGATATAATAATGTTCAAGAAATAGTCAATTGGACAGGAAATTGTAAAGGCTTCTAGTCATTTCTAGAAGAGCTTGTGCATCACTATATTTACTCACAGACCTTCACCACACCTGAAGAGACAGTGCCACATTATAATAGTTTTCCTTCGACAAATATAATAGGCCTACTGTGATCAATTTAAATTGAATCCATAATATAGAAATATCATTGCATCAACGGTAGTGCGCATTAGAATACGGTAGCATCAAGTTCCTGAAAGAAAAGCCTCACATCATTCATTTACTCAAAACTTATTCAACTAACAATATTTTACAAAATAATGGTGATAAATTCCAGTGATTATAATGAGGAAAACATGAATAAAGCTTATCCCAATCAAGGTTTGAGTAAGCTATCTATAAAATCAGAATAAGTTTGATTCCCTTGAATATAATCAGTACAATAAATTTGAAAATAATATATTGAAAACGTAGATAATCACAAAAATGTTTGTATCAGACGATAAACTGTGAATTAAACCAAACAATTGGATATTGACTGAATAATATCAAAATGATATCAAACTAAACAATGGGAAGTCTATAAACTAAGTAGGTAGTGTTAAACTATTGAAAAAAGGATTGAAGATATTGATTGAATAAGGGAATAAAAAATATGTCAAAAGATTTCGTATGGAGTTTTAAGCCAGTGCTATTTGTGTCCAAGATCATGGGTGTGACGTGCATTGATCTTGAAAAGCTAATCCTGGATAGGAAGTCATTAATGTTCGTGCTTACATTTTGGTTAGTGACTGCTATGACTATGACTTCTTTCATCATTGAAAACGCTATAACGGCCTCCTTCACATTTCGTCAATGCGTGCTACTCTTCTATTTAATAAGTTTCATTCTGCAAGCAGTAATTATTTTCCGCCATCTTTTCGAATTCAAGAATTTTGTTCGTATAATTGAAGAGGTGAGAATTCTCGATGTCTTGTGCCAGAGAATTAGAATCACAGTGCAGCATGACAGGAATAGAATTACAAATAGTTTCCAGTTGATATTTATAATCGTATTCAATATATTGAATCAATTGTGGAGAGCTTCAATTTATTTAAAAGCGTACGAGACGCAATTGAACTTTATATTTGTAGATTTTCTCACATTTTCACATTCAATGGCAGTTATGATGACATCTTTCCAACTGGTCAACTTTTTAATTGCTCTTAACCAGAGGTTGGCAATTTTGATCGACTTCTTGGATACACTGCACAGCGGATTCGATATTGCAAGGATAGAAGAAGCCATTACTAAGGAACAAATAATTTTTGTAAAATCTTACAAAACCAACTCTCCCCACAATTTATCACTGGACTTTTCCAATTTCAAAAGAGCATACAGCACTGTGTTTGAAGCATATAAGCATATCAACAATTTTTACTCGGATCATGTTATGATGGGCTGTTTCCATACTCTCTTATTCTTTATACATATTATTGTAGAAGCTGTGGATGGAAATGCAAAACACTCACACCCATACAGATTTACAGATGAGTTGATCATCCTATTGCAGGATGTACTGTTCATGATTCTTGTCATACATAGTGTGAACGAATTCAACTTCAATGTAAGTAATAGCTAGACAATATTGAATAAATTACCTAAAAAGAAAATTCGTAGAATATCCTATTGGAGATCTAATAAATAAATCACAAATCTTCTATGACAAATTCATTTATCAATTAATATTGCTTAACAAATAATTATCAAGATAAGTGCTTAATAACTCATGAAAATCTACAATATTTTTCAATCGTTTAATGTTTGCAATATTACAATAATATTGTGAACAACATTTTTAGTTTGGGATTGTTCAAATTCATCGCAAAAATTGATACCAATTATATAATATCCCATCAACGTTATTTGTAACTATCCCTTCTTCTGATTCTGAAACTTGGACAAAAAACGAATTTTTGAAAACTTCCTACTCCATGTTTGTAAAAGTATGAAGGTTAATCATGTACAGTTTTAAGGTACTACCGGTAATATTTGGTTCCATTCTTGAGATTTTGATAAAAATTAGGCAAGAAGAATGGTTAGTTTCTCACTTGCTTAGTATATAAGTGCTGTTGAATCTTATAAGCACTCTGTTCTCCAATTTATATATCATGAATCAAACTCATGATAAAAATTATGAATACAAATAATTTTACAAAAAATGATAAGTTATAACTACTTACTATTGATTATAATTTCCAAGGCTATTAATCTTGAATGATTATTATTAATAATGCATATCATTGTAATTGATGGTTGAATTTTCTCAAGGAGTTGATTGAATTGAACCCTTAAGAGACACCTTTCAATCAAACAAGTAACAGTCAATATCTTCTTGACAACTATCTATCTATTGACAGTATTTTGACAATAATATCTATTTGACAGCTGAAAACTGTTTATCCATCCACTTATTATAAGTCAGGAAGTGTATTAACAGAAATTATCATTAGTCTAGAACTGTATCAGATCCTTTTCCATTCTACATAGAAATTGTATCGTATATCATTTACATTCTCCCTACTTGATGTCAAATCTCACTTAAGCACTCAAGTTCAAGTACATTTTCGTCACGGCCAGCAAATATGTTAACAAACCTTTCAGAAAACAAAATATGGAACCAAATTCAGTTGCCAAGACAAATGTCTTCCTCTCCATCAAACGTTAGGAAATATTATTCTCAACGACAAGAAAAGTTGAAATAAAAATGGTTTGAAGAATAACGAAACTTACCGGGTATCATTTGGGAAGAACGGAGCTTCATAAATAATAGAGCTATCACTTTATTAAGGAATTATTGGGGAGTAGTGGATAGAATTATTATAAGTGATAAATTACAATATTATTGTGAAGAGTAAGGCCACTTGAAGTTCGTACAAACCCTGGAATCTCTAAATTTTTAAATAAATGTAGACTTTATATAAAGAATATTATAATTATGAATTAGGAGGGTTCTTATAGAATTTGTATTGAAAAAAAGAAAGGGAACGAACATATTTAGCCTATTTGAACTCTGTTGTGGAAGGTTGTCAGTGTATAAAGGGAGATTTTATAGAATTTTTACCAAAATAAAAAAAAGGAAAGAATTTAAATATAATAGCCTCATCAAAGTCTGTTGGAAGAGTTATTAAGGAAGTTGAAAATAATTATTTTAAAGAATCTACATGAAGTGAACAGTTTTGAGAATTTCCATCATGTCTAAGAGTTTCATTTGGTGCTTCATGCCAATACTTTTAGGATCGAATTACTTTTGTGTTAGCTGCATTGACTTCAATAAATCGACTCTGAACAGAAAACTTGCGATTTTTCAATGCTTAATATGGTTTATTGCTGGTGCCGGCGTGTTATCTTTAATGTATAGGACACTTCTAGCTGTACCTCATACATTTCATAAATGTATTTATGTTTTGGTGGAATTCTCAACATTAGCCCAATACGCCTCTATTCTCAGCAACTTATATCAGTACAAAAATTTCATCAGAATAGTTGAAGAGATGAAAGTTATCGATGTGCTATTTTGTAAAGTTGGAATCGATCGTAAATTGCTGGAGTATACCAGGAATAGATTCATCAATATTTTCCAAGTTGCAATGTTGACTATCTATTTTGTGTCTGCGCTTGGTACGTGCATTTACCGACAATTCTATATAGACTTTAATGTGTATTTATTTATTTCTATCGATTTCTACTCTGCTTTACATTCGTCGGCAATAACTATGACGTCATTACAGTTGATAAACTTTTTGGCAGTACTAAATAAACGTTTTCATGTTTTAAATGCATCTTTAGACAGTCTCGGCAGGACAAAAGCAGTCGAACATAAACCAGGAAACCAGGCCACATTCAATCATAAAGTAATATTGGTCAAAGCTTGCTCTGAAAATTTATCCAGCAATGTTTCCTCAGAATTTTCTTCCATGAAAAAAGCATACAACACAATATTCGAAGCCTACCAACATATAAACTCTTTTTACGCAAATCACGTTTCAACAACTCTTTTCATAGTTTTTTGTTTATCATTGCATTTAGTGAATGGTTCCATTGAATCAATTACTACCGGTACCCCTTTTGATAGTATCAACCAGTACATGGCTTTCATTCTGATAATGAACATTCTACTCATGGTAGTAGTCATTAATTGTGTGAAGAATTATGAGTTCTTGGTAAGTCTTGCTCCTATTATTTTTATCAATTTTATAAATTGATATTATTGTAGAATAAGAAGCATATTTTTCTAAAAATATGACAGACTTTAAATACGAACAAACAAATTCACAAGGAAATGATTATCGGTTCACACGAAGAAGCTTGAAAGATATAGCAGGATCCTTTTAAATTGTCAGAAAACACCTGATTGATGTACGCTCGTTTACTAACGTTAAATCAACTGTTTTCTGACACGTTAAAAGAATCCTGCTACATATGAAATACTGGGATACCCACCAATACAAATACAACTACATGGTTTATAATATAAATAAAAACTGAACATAGGTAATTATTAAACATGTAAAATATTCTTTTTTGTATACACATGTTTAAATGTTTTTGGTTAACAATGAAGAAAAAGAGAACAAATACTGTCGTTGCCTTCAATTTAAAGAAACACATTTTTATGAGAAGTAGTGAGCGTTTTTAACAAACATAAAATATAAACTTAAGGATTATTTCAGTGCAGGTTGTCAAAACTGTTAATAAGTTTGATTGATGAGATGATTGAAATAGCGTGAGTGTGATGCACTCTGGTTGCTTTATCAAAGGAAGTTGAAAAAATCAACCAATAAAACTAAAGCTCAAGTCACAGACTCTTGTGTGTGGAATAATAACTTTCCCCTATGAAAAGAGTGATCCTGTTTTAGCTGATAAAGTAATCCTTACTCACGGACTCAGCATTGGATATTGACAATATTATTCTTCTATCAATAATATTTTGTGTCGAAATGCAATAATTATTCAAATTTCAGTTTGTTTTATATCAAATTCAGAGTATCAATTATTAATATTGAATTTTTTTCTCATATTCAGGTAAGGTCCACAGAGATTTTGCTTTTGCGAGCAGCTAGTAAAGAAGAATTGAGTCCAATAGCAAACAAAGTGAGTGACATCTATTGTTGTATTATTATTAATCATAAAAATAATGTGACTGCTAGTTCACAATTAGATTTTCAATATCTGAAATTCATAAATTTTTGGATTGCAAGAAAATTGTTTCTTTTTAGTCTCTCAAAAATTGTTCTCCCCTATTAAATAAAATTTTTTTTCATTGTGATTGTTATTGAAAATAAACGTCAACTTGAGCTAGAAAGTCTCTAAAGCCTCTAATGTATAGAGTATTCATCTGTATATGTATATCTGTGATATTTTGTGCCATTTTGTCATTGTTCTTGGTGTGAATAATAATACTGAAATTATTTATACATTATTTACAGCTGAAAAGGATGAGAATGGAGCTAGCTCACATGGACACAAATTTTGATGTTTTAAGACTTTTCAATTTGAATGCAAATATACTGATAAAGGTAGGCTATATGTTACACTATGTTGTTGATATAAAAATTATGATATGTACTAATCCTTTATTCTCCTATGAATGTGGCAGTATTCTTGATTCATTTAGTACTTTATATGGGTTGGGATTGGAAATTGATTGGAAAATTCCAATTATATCGCACATAACGATGCAATACATGTTCTACTACTCGTAAAATAAGAATTTAATTCTTGTCTAATCCAATACAGTATTATATATGAGCAGAGGTTTTTTTAAATTTTATATCCCAGAAAGATTTGAGGGAGGAGTCCTAAGAGTTCTAGGAATTTCGAGTAAAATATTATGGTTGAACTTCCTTAATAAACTTTGAATATTTTAACTTCCTCAAGATGATTATTATAATTTCTTATTAATCTTCCATTGGACAAAACAATATAAATATAATTCAATTATTATTGAGGAAGAAACCAGGTTGGAAAGGTTTAAAGGTCAAAACTGATTTTTAATATTTTTGTGAAGAATCGAATAAACTATTATCATTCTTAATTTTAAACAAAACAAATATATAGGCTAATACTAGGTACGGTAAGAATGAAAAACAATTTTGTCTATTCCACATTTATATTTTCCACATTAAATGTTCACCTTTTTGTCTAGTTCCAACCAACACTGAAGATGATGCCATGAGCATCGAAACTTGAGTTTGTTTTTCAAATATAATTAATGTGGAATAGACAAAATTGTTTTTCATTCTTACCTAATATTGAGAAGCTCCACAATATCTCTGATGCACGTGTTGAATGTAGGCTAATACTATTTTTGAGACGAATTGAATGCATTTTGTTAGCAGAATGTGATCATTCTCAGTGAAACATGAGTCAGAGAATGTAATGAATTTCTCTAGTTTGTGAAGCAATCAATAATTGTCTATTTTATTAGACTATTAATTGCTGAATATGAGATTATTTTTGAAACCAGTACTGTACCAGTATTTCTGAGTTTTTTACTCATGTAACCTATTTTCTTCTGCTTCACAGTTATTCAACTTCGGGATACTGATTTTGATCACCGGTTTGGACATACGGAAGGTCTTGAAGAATCTTTCTCCTTCGCCGACTTCTAATAATTCAACAATGGCTCGATAAAACAAGATTTTGTAAATGTTACTTATTTCACAATTCACTCACCAATCTCATTATAATTAGACGTTTATTAATTCCAGATTGTGCAAGAATAGTGAAATCAAATCAGAAATTCAATTTCAATAAAATTTATTGGAGATTTAGTTTTCTTCCTTCCATGAAACAAAATATGATTGACATGCAAATGTCAATTCTTCTCTACTATTAATCTTAATTACTAATCTTCTCCACTATTGGGAAATAATATATGAAAATAATGTAGTAGAACAAATCTAAATAAAAAAAATGACTATTGAGAATAATGCAATGAAACAAATCTGTGTCCGAAGTTAACATTGGCATCTCAAAATTTCCAAATAATTTTGGGAAGTGACAATTTCAGAATTTCCATTTTCCTAATAAGATCACATTTTTTACTAGTGCAATTATTGTGATTCACCTCTTATTTATTCTATCTCATGAATAAATCAGATTCTCAGAATTCGTCTCTGTTCTAGTTCCATCACATTTGTCGCCTTTTGGTCCTCATGCATTACAGATTTTAATTGCACTAAAAGCTTGGTGGACTCCTTGCTAGTGAAGCATCTAATGAAATGAATGATTTTCTAACTTCATTCATTACTTTGTTCATTACCTTGTTGAGGTTTTGTCTTCGAATCTTGTTGTCTCTAGAGTATAGTTGAATCTAGAATAAGTTTTCTCTTATTCTATTAAAAATCATAACGATGATTAGCTTTGAAGAAGTTGGAAGATTTTATAAAACTGGCTGATTATATAAATAGCCGCCATTATTCAGATTTTGTGTCACTTTAAACTCATTGACATAAATTATAATATAATAATAAATAATTCATTTCTCAGAATTTAATTTACAATTGCAGTTTTATAAATACTACATTTTAAACTCACAGGAAAAGAATGAAATATTCTAAGAAATCAGGTATTCCCAAGAAATTTCTTTATGGGAGATACCAGCTAAAAATAATTTATACTCAACGTTTGAATTACTTTACTTACTTAGTTAGTTACTTAATTACTTACTATTAGTACTTTACTTAATTTTCTACTTATGACTTATGACTGCATGAAGATAGTTGGAGTGAAAATTTGTATTCTTAACTTAAAATATAAATTAGTACATATCAAACCAAATGTAGTATAAGTATCATACCAAATATAGTATTAAATAGCACATAACATAACATAGGAAATGCAAAAATAATATTATTTGAATTGGAAATTACAATAGCCTAGCATCCAAGCCCCATTTGAGCATCCCTTTCTTGGGAAATAGAAGCTTGATAACTTTGATTGATTGATTTCTTTGTTATAACCGTATTTGAAGTTCGAAGTTAAAGTTGACTAGCCTATTTGAATTTATTTGCCTATTTGAATTTAACTTATAGTAGCCTATAGCAGTCTTCCTCAATATAAGACCTGAAAAAAGCACTGTTTTCTTTTCTTGTGAGTTTAGTTTCATCACATAGATTTGCATGACACCTGATCAATTCCATTGCTTTTTTTATTTTGAGTTCAATTTTTGCGCATGGTTTTTCATGACACCTAATAATTTCCATTGATTGTTGTATTTGATGAAAGCCAAATCTGCTGTATTTAATTAAATAAGAGGGCTCTATAAGTCAAGTAGGCCTACTTGATCTGCTTGATCAACTGAGGCTGGTCCTGTTTTTGAGGGAACCAGTGCTGTTGTTAGAATTGAATTACTCTACTCCACTGAACAATTTCTGATTGGTTGATCATATTTTGATCGTAGCTCCTGATTGGTGGATTGGAAACTCCTCCCTTTTCCTCAATTTTATAATCTCATCGACTTGTCTCCGTACACTGGAGATTTCATAGAAGATTATATAGTACATACAGTACTATATAGGCTAACTTATGTTTAGTTTAAGTAACTAAATAAGTAAGTAAGGTAATTAAAACAATTTTGATTTATCTCTTTCTAAAAACACTTCATTATTGTAAAATGCTATTTCATTCTAGCAAAACCTCAAACCAGGATGGTATTGTGACGGTCTCTAAGCTGGGTTGCACCAACTGGTATCAACTACTGTATTTTGAATCAGCTGATCCCATTTGATTAGCATTGCACTAATCTTGGATCAAAATTGATCTTCCTCCGTGCAACCCAACATAAATGTAGTACAGATTATATTTTATTTAGTAATTATATTCCTTCAAGGCTATTTCTAATTACAACAGCTCTATCAATTTCTCATCATTTTTCGAAGTTGGTATGCTAATCACACCAAAAGAAATAATTTTAAATGTGTGTAGCGACTCCAAAAAACGTTTTTCTGAATATTTCCACCTTTCTTTTCCACGTAAAGCTCTATTAATTTCTCATTAGCCTTCACCACACGTGAATTTAATTGAAGCATAACATCTCCAACCACGCAATTAACTACAACACACTTGTCCAATTTGAATCCACCCTTTCTTCAATTTAGTCTCCGAAAGTGTCCGGCCCTAGAATAGCCGAAGGGCGGCCAAGGAAGGGGTGAAATTTTGAGTAAAAACTCTTCTGAGCAACCCATTTCCCCCAGGCGAGGTGCTGATAATCAGACTACCACCCTCGCCCTTAATTTTCGAATCCCTCTCCTGAAAATTAGGTTTCTCTGGAAGTTACAAGCGCACGGGGGTGATAACGACAAAGAAAATACAGGGGTTGAACTCTCATAATGAGTGTATTTAATAAGCACGAATGAGTTTAATACAAAGTTCCCTGTATAGACGATTGCCGGAAGGGTGTATAAGGAACAATGGTAACTACATGTCCCCGACTATGTTCGAACAAAGAAATATATCTATTTATATAGTCTGTTCGAACAAGCACCGTCTATAGTTGGCTGCTGATACCAGAGAATGAACAATGCACTTAACTTCTTATGAGCTTCAGGCTAAGAGATAACTTTATTCAAAGATGGCGGACAGTCAATGAAGATTGGGGCGTGTTATACGTAATAGTTTGCTTGAAATTAACTTCTGTGCGTAGTATCTCCCTGCTTTGTTCAAGGGGTGTGAGTGAGTGTGTATTTCACAGGGTGAGAAGTGTTTTAAATTGTACTTGTCTGAATTCAATTTCTAGAGTGAAAATTAAACAATTTGAAGTAGTTCTCTATTTCTTAACATTCACTTATAGTTTAAAATTGTCTGAGAGCCGTATATAAGAGCCGTACCTCTTGTGAGATAAAATTCAAAAAGAAGGCGATCTCACACTCAACAGACAGATTAGCTGTAGAAACTCAAAGTTAGATTCATTCAATATCTGTATTTACATCATATTAATCATATTAGTATTCGTGTTCTCGTTAAAAATGTGTTATGTTAGCAATAAAAATTTAAAATATCCACAAACATATCGAATAAAGCTTTACAAATCTGATCTGTATGTTTAGAGTAAGATTGCCAGTTTTTAAAATTTTATCTTAGGAAAGAAAAACTTATGAAAGGAACCGTCATGAATACGTCCTAAAATGTTGGTAAAATGTGCAAAAAACAGTAGTGTCAACTTCGCAGTTATTCATGTATATTTTTCTAATCATGAAATGATTTAGTCAACTGATTATTAACAAAGAATATATTCTGAAGCCTTTTATGACCAAATCTATTACAATTCCAATCTCATAAACAATCCAAATCAGGGTTATGTCACGTATCACCAAATTTTACAAATTTTCATAATATTTTAACAAAACCACTAATTTCCACTTTACGAACTAATACTGAACAAATGACTTATTATGTCCACTACAGTTCTATTATTTTGTTCTATATTTACAGCTCTGTGATAGATAGCAAAGAGAATATTAGTCTACTATTCACACAAAATAAAGGCATGACAATTTACCATCAAGAAGCAACAATAAGAGAGCAAATTACGGGCCATACAATAGCTTGTCTCAGAGAAGGGTGTACACTGATATCATTTCTTTACTGCAGCCTCGTTCATATTCGGCTGAAATATTATGTGACTCGGAGTAATTCATGGCGGCCGAGACAGGCCAAAATAATGGATCCGATTATAAAGGTAATTCCACGCCCCTATTAATGGGGGGGAATCAGGGGACAGAATGAGAAGAAAGAGAAGAAGAGGAGGAGGCAGAAGAACAAGAAGTAGGAGATAAAGAAAAAGAAGAAGAAGAAGAAGAAGAGAGGAAGAGGAGGAGAAGAAAAAGGGAAGGAGAAGAAGAAGGAGAAGAGGAATAGAGGCAAAAGAATAAGAGGAGGAAGAAGAAGAAATAAAGAGAAGAAGAGAAAAAGAAGAAGGAGGAGGAGGAGGAGGAGGAGGAGGAGGAGGAGAAGAAGGAGGAGGAGGAGGAGGAGGAAGGAGGAGGAGGAGGAGGAGTAGAAAAGGAGGAGGAGATGAAGAAGAAAAAGAAGAAGGAGGAGGAGGAGGAGATAAGAGGGAACAGAATAGAGTACAAGGAGGTAGGAAGAACAAGAGAAAAGAATGGAAGAAGAAGAAAAGAAAGAAGAAGAAGAAGAAGAAGGAGAGAAAGAAGAAGAAGAAAAAGGAGTAGAAGAAGGAGGAGGAGTAGTAGAAGAAGGAGGAGAGGAGTAGAAGAAGAGAAGAAGAAGAAGAAGAAGAAGAAGAAGAAGAAGAAGAAGAAGAAGAAAAAGAAGAAGAAGAAGAAGAAGAAGAAGAAGAAGAAGAAGAAGAAGAAGAAGAAGAAGAAGAAGAAGAAGAAGAAGAAGAAGAAGAAGAAGAAGAAGAAGAAGAAGAAGGTGGAGGAGGAGTAGAAAAAGTAGGAGTAGAAGAAGAAGAAGACAAAGAAGGAGGAGAAACTGTTGAAGCTCGGTGATAACTCAATCGGGTGAATTATTGCTGCTAAACGCATGACGTGATGTGATAGTCGCTCGCCCGGCTCGTCATCTTTGGGGGGGGGGGCTTCGTGTGTCCCCTGAAATCCGATGACAAAGAGTTGAGTGTCACGCAAGGGGGTGACGTTATCACTGCAGAGCACAACAAAACTAATAAGAAAGCGGCCTATAGGCCTGAGAAAAGGATGTTGATGAGAGTGATAGTCAACGAGCTAGTTGAATTAACAGGTTTGTCGTTAGCTAAAATTCAACTGGTTACTCTAAAAAATAATGAAGAAAAAACGTATTACATATAATATATCTTATATTTTGATAAAGGCTAAGTGAAGTTCTAGTTGCACGTGGATGCTCAAATCGTGGATACTAATTTGTTGTAATTGAAACGTACCTTTCGAAACGTAACGTTACGTTGGAAAGCGACTCGGATAACAAACATTTGTTTTCAAATATCAATGCTCAGGCGAGTCTGAAACCAAATCGTCTGAGGTTCATTATTATTTTAAAAACATATTATATTTGTTATCCGAGTCTCTGAGTATCAGCGATTTGAGTATCCACGTGTGAGTAGTTCCAAAGAAGGATAACTATAACGTTCGTAGGTTGGACGTATCATGGAATACAATTGAATGATTCAGATAATATATGCCATTTTTTATGGGGATGATGACCACATAAGCTCTAGGCTTGTGCGTGGGTAATGGGAAGGATGATGATGAGAGATGAATACGAAATTTGAATAAGAAATAACAAGAGAATGATGAGTCGATTATTTTGAGTAAATCCATTTCAATAATAAGGGTTTATTCATTACATTCAATCAAATGTAACAAATTAACAGATCTTTTTAAAAATTCTTATTATAATTACCAATAAAAGATAATTCCAATTTAAATAATTGTTATGGAAGATGAAGACATCGCACCGTTTTGCCTCCAATGTGTGTCCAGCCTTTATATCAATGAAAATAAAATGTGAATTATCTTTTTCCAAAGTCAGTCTAGTTTTTACAAGACACCATAACACAATAACAGAGTTTTATTGAAAGAAAAAAGAAAACCGATTGAAAATCCAATTGATTTATAAATTAGTTCGATCTTAAGTAACAGTTGACAACGATGAGAAAAACACGTTGACGTTTCAACTAGTTTGTAAACTGAAACTTTTTACCTGAGTTTTATTAAAAAAAAAACAGTTGCGTTGATGCTTCAACCGTCAACGATCGTAGTTGATGATGAGAATGGAGAACGCACAAGGTGGGTTGGAATGATGACAATGGTGGGGGGGGGGCGTCGCCGTTGAGGGGGGGTTTAGAAAATGCTCGAAAAGACACGGGACATGCGACAGAGGGCTTTTCTGAAATAACTCAGTGGCAACCCTTTCATGTGCCGGTCGTCCATTCGGCTTATCAGTGCATAAGACTCATTCCAGCCCCTGTGCCATCCCCTAACATAAGAAACCCACCCATTCCATCATGTTATCTTCTACTAGGAACCCCTCAACATAGTTTTTTCTCCTCACGGTTACCGCTCAACAATGTTTCATCTCTTTCTAGAAACACTTCATTATTGTAAAATACTATTTCATTCTAGCAAAACCTCAAACCAGGATGGTATTGTGACGGTCTCTACGCTGGGTTGCACCAACCGGTATCAACTACTGTATTTTGAATCAGCTGATCCCATTGAATTAGCATTGCACTGATCCTGGATCAAAATTGATCACGCTTGGTGCAACCCAGCATAACTAATAAGTACCGTATAGTATAAAACAGAGACTGGATTATCATCATTGTACAGTATCTGTAATATCATCTATGATACATTGTTGCCATTAATACTATCATTTATGAAAATAAATAAGCAATTCCATGCCTAAAATTTTGGAAATAACACTGAAAAATAGTCGTCTAATAACATGCGAACAAGGACTTATAGTCTGACCAAAGACTAATTAGTCAAGAGTGAGCAGCACACTGATGCAATGACTAATCGGTGTGTGTTGCTTTCAGCCAACTAATACTGTGTGAAACGTGACTCGTCTTGTTTTGTTTGACTGTGTTCGAAATAGGATGATAAGTGTGTGTCTGGATCGGTCTTCAGTCTACAGAAAATAAATTCATCCACATAAGGAGACAATACGTTCTGAAGACAATCTTGCTTTATGATATTATAAGTATGCGTAGTTTATGAGATTGCAAAGCGTGTGTTGCATTAGTAGGGAAGGACAAACTACTAATAATGTTTGTTACCTGAACCAGAAATTCTTGTGAGAAGTGTGTGAAAATACATATTAACCTTGTTATGGACTGCATTACTCATCAAAATTCGGAAGTAAAATAGTACAGGGTTAGCCTAGTTTTTCTCTCCCAGATTATAATAATCATTATAATTTTGTAATTGTATCAATGAATAAATGAATGTAAACATAAATTCATCAGATTTTAGATCATTGTTGAGTTTTAAAAATGTTCATCTTCGGGAAATAACTTTTTAAGGCAGCTTGAAATTGATTGGGATTGGTCAATTTTTTCAAAATTTAAATCACCCAAAAAGCCTAAAATCAAGGTGGAGGATGAAACAAAGGCAGAAAAGGGTTTAGTGCTAGTATCACCAGTACCTTGACACAACTATGACAAAGGTGCAATTATGGTATATGTTTTTAAATATAATACGCCTCTTGTATTACATAATCTTCTATATAATAATGCAAAATTAACGAGCACATGTGTAAGTTTGAGACAAAGATGCAACAGAATTTAGAAAAATGACGATAATGTCGGCGGAAGAAAGGCAAGAAAAATGATGTCCTCCAGCATTACATGATGTCACGTAGGACTATGACCCCAACCCAACCGCCCCCCCCACCCACTGCCGCTATCCACCCTCTCCATCAGCATACGTCTGCTCACATTTTAACTGGAGCTACAAATCTTGAATACAAAATATTAAATGACTTTCCACTTCCTATCTGAATATTTTCTACTCTTCTTTCTCATTTCTCTTCATCTCCTCCTCCGTCACCCACTTTATCGCCCTAATACTCTGTTTTTTCCAAATTCCTTAGTCCTTTCCAAAGACATCTAATAAATTAGACGAATTTATATAGGACGAGAACAGAAAGAATATCAAAACTTGTAGAAAGAAAAAAGCGTCGAAGAAGAAAAGTGGAAAGGCGAAGTAGAAGAAAAAGAAAAGGAGGAAGATAAAAAGAATAAGAGGAAGAAGAAAAAGAAGAAGAAGAAGGAAAAGTATAAATGTTAAAAACGAAATGGTGGAACAGTCTGTTGAGACCGGGAGCTGCAGTCAACGAATAAGAGTAGTCGTTAGTATTCTTCTGATGAGATGAATATTTTGAAGGAGTTCTGGCTCTTTTTTAAATTAGACAGTCTGACAGTCATGCATTGTGTGGGTGAGAAATGGGTGATGGTCCAGCCTGAATATCGATTTCGAAGGATGTGAAAGATTTTGAGTGTCATTTAGTGCCTACTTGGAAGGCAAAAACCACATTTCCAAATCATTTAGGAATGTGGGTACAGTGAACTCTTTCTGGCTCGTCTTTAAACAACTATTATCGATTCAAAGGTTTTATTGATAAGCATTAGTAATAGAGCTTTTATTTACAGTACTATATAATGCACAGATTTATGGTTGTTTTACTAATCTATAGGTACTTGACTTGAGCTTACGAGCGGTTCATAATTGGCATAAGAGATGTAATATCTTAGGGCCGGTTCATGAGCTCGGGATTTAGCTAAGTCCTAGACTAAAACGGGTGGCCACCGTAGCATCGACAAACTTTAGCCTCGAAACTATGTACTATGGGCTATCTATGCTGCTAACCCACTAACCTGTCGAGACAAACGTTTGTCAATTCTACGGTAGCCACCCGTTTTAGTCTAGGACTTGGCTAGATCCCGAGCTCATGAACCGGCCCTTAATCTCGTTTTATCTTTTTGTGTCAGGTCTTAGTTTTTCCATTCAAAATTGTTATAGAAACAACATACTATTTCTCCTGTATGTTCCAAGTGTCTTCAAAAATACAATAGAAATTCGTAAGATGTGACATACTTAATAATTATTCCTTTTGAAAGACATGCACGATATTATACAAAGAAATGAAATAATTGACAATGTTAGCCCGTATCGTTATAACGAATTCAACTTTATTGCGTGACTTGTACAGCTGCTTTATAAGACTAGATGCAACGTAGAGCAACAAAAGTAGGCTGTCTATCTATACAAGTTGACCATTTTTTACTGCAGAAGTTGATATGCATCCTTTCTGATTATCTTTCCCATGTAATTATCAAAATGTACAGAAAAACAGTTCTCTATTTTTCAAACCTCCTTCTATAGATGGGTAGATATTGGACAACAATATCAGACTACCTTTGTTCATTCTTCAGGCGTTTCCTTGTGAAAAATAATATCATTAGGTTTATAGGGAGAATAGAATTTAAGAAGAAAATAATCAATTATTCAAAGACCGTGTATAGCGAGACTCATGATAAATTTGAGTTTTGAATAGAACATCATTGAATTAGTTTAAATGATCAAAACTATAAACTTTTCTCAAAAACAAAATCTCAATTTCCATTTACAGACTAACAGTTTAATGCAGACTAATCTTCAATGCAAAAACTGTCGTATGATGATAAAGACCTATTTTCATGAAAAAGACCGAGAATACTTTCTCGATGATGTATAATGACAATGATAATGCTTTCTGTATGGTACAATTTTTAAAATAAGTACAAATGTGAAGATTGGGGAACGCCCACTGAAATATTCTTCGTCTTCTGATCGGTAGACAAAGGCCAACTCCAAATTTGGCCAATAGATAGCAGCAGCTGTTGGGTAGAGTACTCGTTTGTAAGCCATAAGCCGACAAGCTCCGCCTCTTTCTTCTATTGGCCGAATGTTTAAAAGGTAGCTCGGCCAATAGAAGGCAGCAGCTCTTGGGTAGCAATCTGACACTCCGGTAAGCTCCGCCTCTCTCTTCTGATTGGACCACAGTTGCAACGTAGCCAACTCGGAACTCTACCAGCAGATGGCAGTACCTCCTGGGTCATGATATATTCAAGCATTCTTAAGCATAATTCATTCGAGTATTAGGTAACAAGCATTATTATGTATATTGTAATTTTTATGATTTCTTGTCTCTTTTTTGTTTGTACTGTGTATTGTATTGTGCTTTTTGGAAAATAAATTTCAATTTCAATTTCAATTCATGAAATGAATGAAACCAGCTCTCAACACTCGATCTACATTTTGTACATGAAAAGACTATGAAGTTCATTGAATTTAAATTTTGATTGAATGAAATTAATTAAAAGATTGATAATTGAAAAGATAATGTTGGAGAATAATATAACTCAACACTAGATGTAAATTTTGAACATGCTCTTGGAGTAGTAATGTTTAGACGGTCTTTTAATAATTTGAAATTGATGATCAATTAAATTCGTTTAATATGTTTCAGTTCTCTTTTTTTCAAATGAATATCAAGATGGTAAAACACTCTAATAAACCGATAAATGGTTTATTAGAGTTTCATCTTACAAAAAGTAATGTTCAGTTAATCTTTTAATAATTTGAAATTTATCATCAGTATTTGTAATTTATTGTTTGATATGTTTCAGTTTGCATTTTAAAAGTTAATATTATAATGATAGTAGCACTCTTATAAACCAAACCCATCCTACAACAACTCTGAAGGCACTTTAATAACGAATTAAAGTGATTTTCAATATTTTAAAGCGCATTAATAAAATAAAAAAGTATTTTTTCTTCTTTCATGGAAAGTTCAGCAAAGTCTCGTCGATTTATCAATCGCTACCAGAGTTTTATCAATCTTTAGTTACTATTTTATTTATGTATTGCTTTATTGATCGGACTGTTCTATTAATTTTGCTTGAATAAAATCGCTCTAGATCTCGTATGCCATGTCCTCAACCTTTCACGCGAATTTCACTGTTGTTTGACCATCCTTATCGCTACAAGCTTTATTTTATATTGTTTATTGTTTTATTGTTAGTTTATGTTGTTATATTTTTTGATATTCTACGATTGTACAAAAATTATCACGCTCCGGTCCACAGGTAGACAGACGTCTTTTCTCCGTTTGCCCAAAATAAATAAGGTTGGTAGCCGTGTCTCAAACTACAAATGTTGTTAGGTGCAAGAGAAGACAAATAATGGGAAGAATGAACCCCTGTTGGGCTGGAGGGGGGGAGTGTAGGGGACAATATGAGAGGGAGGGGAGGAGGGTTTGTCCCGATTTATTGAGACGTGTTCAGAAAGTTTATTTTAAAGCAAACAAGGACCCCGGGACACTGCTTCACTACCCATATGGCAGAGATGCGATGAGATAAGACCACCGTAGCTCTTGCTCGAGTAACTACCTACTTTTTGCTTTATTTGGAAAACAGAACGACAGAACACTAACTGAATATCCACACTGGATGAAAAAGACGAAGAAAAAATAAAAACTAGATTCAGCAGAATGGACCAATTAGAGAGACAATATTTTGTTCCACCTACAATATTTGGGGAAATAGGGATCGTGATCATGTTATTTTGATGCAAGATTGTAGTAGCAGTAGCAATAGTGTTACAAAAGGTTATTTTTAAAGGTGTCTTGTCCCATTCTTTTGAAAGTTTCTTTTGAAGTTGAGTGATGAAATGGTCACTAGTATTTATACAATTATATTTATTTCCATATTTCCCATATTTAAAACCATAATTCTTTCTTTATCAGGAGAGAGGAGAGGTGTACGGTAGATGTAAAGGGTAGAATGGAATGAAAAATGCAGTACAAAAATGAGAGAAAATGGTTTTCAGTGGATGTTTTATGACATTGCATATTATTATTTGAACATATTAAATCTGATTTTGAAAGAGAGCCAACTATCTCATATCATAGTAATAATAATTTATACAGTAGTTGCTGTGAATTTGTCTAGTGATGAAACTCTAGAGAAAGGTGCAAACGTTCTAAAAGGTTCAGGAACCTTTCTTTCTTATGACAATAATAATATTTGCAAGATAAATACCGAATTTATTATTCGATGATAACAATAGCAACTTTCTCGTATTTAGAAGAGTATTGTCCTGGAAATTAAAAATAATAATAACGTTTAAAGGAATAATACACACAATAATTAACCTAAGGATACGTTATTATAGTGTAAAATTGTCTATATAGAGGATGCTAACAGTCTTGTGTAAGCGTAAAATCGTACAGTTGATAACGGTAATGTTTGATTTGTAGTAAAAGCTGGAATTACCTCTAGTAAGCTACCGTAATTACATGCAATAGTGCATTTGCACATGCAATACGAGAGTCTGGCTAGAAAAAATGCATCAGCGGGAATCTATGTCTATGAATATGCACTCTGCAACCGAATATACATGTATATTATGTCCATAACATATCGTGACAGCCTTGCATATTACATATTCCATTCGAGCGATAATGGCATCAGTGTTTATACAGTGCATCACTACTAGGCATTCCTGATATACATTAGTTCAATTTTACATGCTAGCCTGGTATATCGAATCTATCCAAGATGGCCGACTGATATTGCCGCAATGCTTTATAGCAATAGACGGCGAATAGCTTTGTCGAATGATATGAATTGCATTGAGAGAAAGAAACTAGCAATTACATGGCTATTGTGGAGATCTAGATTGTGCCGTAACATGGTACGTGGAACAGAAGTCAACTTTGAGCTATTTGCTGTGTAATGTTCTCTGCTATATATTTAATTATAATTGTTGGGGAAACAGTGTCTTGTTGTTCTACTTATTCTCAAGTTGTTTGATTATTCATATTTGTAAATAGCCTAGAGCTAGAGGCAATAGATAAATTAATTCACAAATAGACTACTTTTTAAAGTTATATCCGAAACATTTAAAGTTACAGCATACAAATGATTGGGATCTCGTTCAAATACAATAGAAGATGCAGTTTTTTGTGGATTGCTCCAAAGACTAACCAGATTTTTATCGAAGTAAGATGAAGTTCATTCGTGATAGCAGGTTATAACCGTGAGATGAGAGTTGCATTGAAAGAAACAGAATAGCAATACTTTATAAAGTATTTACTCAAATTACTCATGAAAATTTGGAAGTCTAAGTATAAGTCTGAGCACAGAGAAGGAAGAACAGAGGACGCATCAAGTGTTACGCTAAATGGGACCCAAGCATTGAAAGTTTGGTCCCAAGTTCTTTGTTTTCCAACTTTGTGGAATGCCATTCCCCTCTAACACGACAAAAACTGTAGTTGTAACAGAGCTTTGACAGGAATCAACATTTGCAGACGCAATTCATGGCTACCGATATGAATTGCAACTGTATTTAGGCGTAACAATGTCCCGTATGAATGTTACCTCTATTCTTCCTTCTCTGTGGTCCAAGTCTAAGAAGTCCAAGTACTGTAGTCTGTAATCTAAAGTATTTTTTATTATTTCTGTCATCTGGAATAACAAAAATTTATGGTCGTTCAAATCAATATCATTTAAAGAGAAAAACACAAATCCTCAGAAGTAGAGAAGAAGGCACTACATTAATTTATTATCCAAAATTCCATCAAATTTGAGTCTTAGTTACAGTGTATTGAGACAAATCGACAGGCTGTTGTGAATCGGTTACAGAACTACGGGTTATTATTCATGAACTGAAAAAATCTATCATGAACCGATGGTCCGATATAAAGAAAAAGAAAAAAATACAAAATATAGATAAAATACAACGGGAGATAGTGATTAGGAAACTTCAATAATACTTTTTCGAGGCATTATTATAGTACTGTAATCGTGAACCAACAATTCTATTTGACAAATTACCAAGAATTCCCCTTCATTCTTTTCGATTCCCCTTTTCCTCCCCCCCCCCCAATTTCTCCTCCGATAAGAAGCGTCGAACGTTTTCCCAAAGTAACTTCGCTGACTTCCCCCCTCCTCCCTTCTATTTGGTCCTTTGACAACAACACTGTAAGTCGAGGGAATCTGAAAAAATTATTATCCTCTTACAGAGCAAGTACTACTTGCGATAAGCCAGTAAATAGATTAAATATTTACTGCGTTGCCTCTTAAAAGGGTGGCCTATGAAATGGAGAATGCCGATTCTATAGGGGCAGGGCACCCACCCCTAAGGACGGGAGAAATTATGCATCTGTCGCTATTTTCCTTGAGGGAAAACAGGGTGAGTTACATACGGAGGGGGATGCCAAATTCCCCAGGGGAGGCAAGGAACCTTCATCCCTAGATGTAGCAGCGGCTTACTCGAAGAATGATTGGGGATCTTCAAAAAGACCCGGGGCATGGAAAGCCCCCACCAAATCATCCAGGAACCTCAAGGCTTGTATCTTCCTTGTCATGTTGTACAGTATATCAAATGAATCCGTACTTCTGTAAGTGATAAGCGTGATTGTTTGGATAGCTGTAATGGAAAAATAATAAGTAGGGGTCCAAGTGAGTTCAATTATGGGATGCTCAATATACATTTAAACGACATTTAAGTGAAGTTTGATTATTACTGAGTGGGGTGAGACCCTACCACGACTTGTAGACTTGGAGGTTGATTCGAAATTGAACTCAATGTTTTTTTAAAAGTATTTCTTGAAGAGTAAACACGTAGATGTTGATACAGTACTCTGTTTGATACTGAGTTTGAACTAGAAATGGGTATCGATGGAAAGAACATCGATGTTTTTCCATCCTAAACATTGATGGGTAAAAAACATCGGTTGAAAAACATCGATGTAGAAACAACTGATAATATCTTAGGCTAGGCGTACACCGGTTAGTCAAGACAAGACAAGACGACATTAGTCACGTTTAGTCACAGTACTTCACATAGTTGCTTATGAAGCAACACACACCGATTAGTCATTGCATCGGTGTGTGCTGCTTCATAAGCAACTATATGAATTACTGTGACTAAACGTGACTAATCTTGTCTTGTCTTGTCTTGACTAACCGGTGTACGCCTAGCCTTATTCTTTGCACAATTATAAAAATAATATTTGATGAAATTTGTAAAATGATATTGATCGACCAGAAAATATTTGTTCACTCACATTATCTCAGTAGTACCTCAGTAAATGAGTGAGTGAGTTACTATTTAAGATCAAAATTTCCAGAGTTGAGACGAACGACAAATGACTCTCACTCTACTGTTACTCTGTTATGATGTGCTAATTTCTGCTTATACTGGAACTTATGCCTAATTCAAAATTATATTTTTAAACATCGATGTATCGGTACCCATTCCTAGTTTGAACTGTAACTTATTCAAGTTATACTTCTATACTTGTACTTGAATTTACTGTTCTTCTGTACTTGATAGAATTTTTAGACTATAGATTCCCTAGTATCAAATTCTAATCCCTCTCCTAGAAAACTGAACAGGATTATTCATAAATCACTCGTCACCTTCTAGAACAAATCAAACAGTTTGTTATGACAATGCGTAATGATTTGAAGAAGCCCCCGTAAGAATTAGTGTACTATACGTTGAATTGAATTCGTACAATATACCAACTAACATCATAAACATAATAACATCAACTAACATCATATCACGGCGTAGAGGAATATACTTTGTAAAGGAGGTGGAACATCTAACTATGGATTATAATCAACGTCCTGAAAGTGATAAAAATGAAATTATGACGGAGGGACACAAATCTGAATATGAATAGACTATTAAGTGTGACATGGAAGCGATTAACACTCAAAATATGACGCTATATACTTTTTGTGAACTTTCATACATATATATTGGCGTCCACATGCACACCTATGAAGCTATATACTGACTGATACGTGGCCCTTCTTATTTTGTGCCCAAAGATATAGCAGGATTCTTTTAACTTGTCAGAAAACAGCTGATTTAACGTTAGTAAACGAGCGTACATCAATCAGCTGTTTTCTGACAATTTAAAAGCATCCTGCTCAATCAATCCGTTGGACAATGATCATCTTGTCAAACATTCAAGATCCAAGTATACAGGAACAATCATTATCCATTTCTCTATTTTACAAGATGTTACCCTAACGTTAAACATTATGAGCAAGTGTTAAATTGAAAGAGGCATGGTTACTATGAAAAGACGTGAAGTATCTAACGACGCATTGTAAGAAATTTATGCGGAAAAGCCACACCTTACTTAATAAATGAATTAGTGTGGTGTCACTGACATTGAAAATGGGAAAGAGTGATGAAAGATGGGCTATTACGTTCATCAGGTGAAAAGAAAATAATTTTTCTAATATTAATAATAAAATTTTATGACTTTTAATGGTGAGGAGACCCTTATGGGTGTTTAAACTGTTCAACTATGTTATGGAAAACATTGTAGACTTGCAGAACATTGTAGAGCATTAGTATTTGTGGTGGATTCCGAACCACTGAAAAAGTCATGATGAAGCCGATAATACTCACAACGGTTGAAAATCAGTTCTTCTCAAGTTACTACTGAATTCTAGATGAAATTAATGAAAGCAGATCCATTGGATGTACTATTCAAGACTGTTTGATCAATGTAATTATTAATAAGTTCGTGTATGAAACATACAATTCATACATTTCCAAGGAATAAAGTTTTTCAATAAAGTAATGTATTACTTATTACTGTCTACTTTCAATGAAGTTAGTATTTTATCTAATTTGAATATAAATTTAGATCATTAAAGAGCACTGAAGAGCATTTGAAAGTGAATTGTTTTAAAGAATGAGGAACTATTTCATAATTAAAAATTAATATTATAAGATCATCTCTTACTAATTGAATTAAGAGTTAATCATCATTATACTTGTTAGTTCCTGTATGACTCCAGATATGAAAGTAGTTTATTGTCGGTTTAAGAAGTTGTGAAAGTTCAGAGGTCAAGGCGATTACACAAGAGCTGAATGAGATGTGAAAAGCATTGTGTGCTTTCGGCTCCCTAAAGGCATCTAACTCCTTATTCTAGAAATGGATCTAGATCTTCGTTTAGTGGAAAATACAACTCGCACTTTTAGAGGTGTTTTCTTCCCAAGCAAAAGCAACAAAGAATAACCATTTCTCTGCAGTATTCTTCACTTTTTATACCTTTAAATATTCCCTTGAAAGGAAAAGGAGTGACCTACAAGCTACAGAAATCTCTCTGTATGCAGTGTAAACGCTAGATGGAGCAAATCATAAATAAACTTAATTTTCTTTAGGCTAGGCGTACACTGGTTAGTCAAGACAAGACAAGACGAGATTAGTCACATTTAGTCACAGTACTTCACATAGTTGCTTATGAAGCAACACACACTGATTAGTCATTGCATCGGTGTATGTGAATTATTGTGACTAAACGTGACTAATCTCGTCTTGTCTTGTCTTGACTAACCGGTGTACGCCTAGCCTAATATTCTCTCTCCTTGAATCATGCCATGTTGTGTAAAAGGCCAAGCGTTTCGGTTCCCAGTTAATGCCAATTAATAAATTCATTCATTTATTGACACTATTAAACAATACATTAGAGGATTAGAGTGTTGGAAGATAAAATTCGCCTGAAATTGCTTTGATTTCATCCTAAATTTAGATTAAACCGTCTAGCTCCAGTATTCGTTATTTACTTTACTGAAAATTTGAGTCCAAAAATCCGAGTTCATATTGATTGAATTTTTGTTTTGCTTGGGTGGAAACTGGATATAAAAGGGTAAGAAAGTTTTGTATATTTTTTATCGTATCTGTTGTATTCATACAACTAAATGCTAAATCAAAACTAAAATTTGCTTCAATTATCTAGCTTCCTATAGATATTTCCATTCGACCCATTCTTATAATGAGAATCCTTGAAGTTCATGAATAAGAACCTCGGCTAAATTTCGATCAGCTCTTTTGAAATTTTCAAAGTGAGCCAATTTCAACAGAACGGAAAAGATCTGGATTGGAATCATTGTTGATTCCTTCTTTTCATCGTCGTAGCGCTTCTTCTGTAACAAAAGAGTCTCAAAATGAGCAAGCTACCAGAAAAAAGGCTGATCAAGAATCAGCTATTCCATGCTTCCACTAACAAAAATAGGTTGCGCTGAAATTTCTTTACATTGTTCTTTTGTTAAATCTTAAACGTGCAACACAATTTTTCCCTCTTATCGTAATTGGCCGAATGTAAATGCAGGCAAGCTCTTCTAATAATAAAAGTACAGACCGTAACAATCCTGCTCAGATGCTTGGATAAAAATTCTTAGTTTTCAATGCAGACCTGAGCTAAAATTTGCATTCACCAATTTTCGCAAATCAAGCAGGAGTTACTTGGTTATGGGCGACTGGAAAAGTAAAATATTCAGGAATATAGAATCCATCCCAAATGTGATTTCATCTATGAAAATTTATTACTTTCTCTGTTATTTCCAATTGTAATGAAAACATGTGCTCTGTAAATATTCTTCAATATTTGTACATTGACGCTTGTGTATCGATTTGTGGGGCGGAACCAATATCATAATTCAAAGATGCTATTTCTATTACAGTCATAACAACTAATACAGAATTCAGAATACATAATCCATATTATTATTCAGAATATAGAATATGGAGGATACAGAATCCTCAATAGTCTAGTCAGTACTTTATCAGTATTTTATTAGCATGATGTGGGAAAGGATAAATCCTGAAATTTCCAATTAATTGAAAATTGATATGATTTCTGCACCATGAAAATAACTGAGAAAGCAATAAATCTACAGGATTTCTGCATCACTTGTTCATTTACTTATAGTGTAGTCGCGATAAAGTCGCCTAAATAATTCAAACTATAGTATAGCCGTCGAGCGCAGATTCCCAAAGCGTACTGAAGCACTTTATCTTGCCTGAGATTTCTTCCTGTCTTCACCCCTTGTCCCAAGGGTGCTGTATGATTACTTCTTACACACCCTCTATAAGCCACCCTCGACATCGTACAAGTCCTGACCCAAGACTGAGGTGAGGATGAAGCTAGTATACCTATATACACCTGTTTACATCATCAGACAACTTGACTATATACCTACCTTCTAATCTTACGTCACCCTCTACAATCTTGCTGATGAGAAATTGATTTATAATAAATAAATTATATGACCCCTCCTCCATCTTCACGCCTCAAGAGAGTATCTTATCATCTTCTGCACACTTCGCATGGTTAATGTGATGAGGTGTGATCAGGTAGTGATAAGCATGGGGAGTTTTGATGGGAAAAATGTATAACAATGCTAAAAAATGTTGAATCATGTTGAAAATATATTATATAGGTTAATCTAAATAGATGTATATAGTAGCGAAATGGCACTCACTCATTCATCAGCAAAACTATAAATCTACTAAACCAAAACTTTCAAATTTTGCAGGCCTGTTCAGATGAATCTATGGACGAGCACTGAAAACAGATTTGAATAATCATAATAATTAATTGAACGAAATTCCTAATTAATGCCATATAATATTCTGAAGACTTCTGCTACTGCAAATATTGACAACAGAATAATAGCTAGTAAGGAAATTCGATGAATTATATGGCATTAATTAGGAATTTCGTTCAATTAATTATTATGATTTAAAAGCAACTGAATAGTTGCAATATTTGATTTCACTCTTTGAGTAGTTGTAAAGGTGATATTGTGGTAGTTATCCATAATAAATGAAAAGACAAGATGCTGTCAAACCACTGATTTATTATAAAATCGAGATACCGGTTTCGGTTGTTACACCCTTGTTAATCTCTGGTAATCTAAAACTTAACGGACAGAATAGCAGTATTTATACTAACGAAGCACCGCTACTGGCAGATTTCAGCCAATGACCGTGAACGGTCTAGCTTGTCTAGGCCAATGGCAGCCGTTCACGGTCATTGGCTAGAGCGTCTACCAATAGCGATGCTTTACCGTTAGTATAAATACTGCTACTCTGTCCATTAAGTTTTAGTTCACCAGAGATTGATAATGGTGTAACAACCGAAACCGGTATCTCGATTTTCTAATAAATCAGTGGTTTGACAACATCTTGTCTTTTCATTTAATATTTGATTTCCTTCCAGATTTAAATAAAATTGAATTGAATCTTTATTCTCAATAAATACAAGAAAATATAATACATGTTAAAAACGTTATGACATAATAACAATAACCAAACAGTATTGAACAAAAAATAGAAATCAAACAAATTAGACTTTTCGTAAACATACATTCCAAAGATTCAAAATTCTCAAAGATATGCCCAAAATATGCGTTTTTCAAATGATTTCTGCGTCTTCTCAGCTTTTTCGGGAATGATTTGACAAAAAATGTATGAATTTTGCACATAAGTCCAGGTGAGGATTGGTAAAGAAGAGTGAAAAATACTTGAAAATTTGTTCAATGATGTTCAATAATAATTATTCTAAATAATTATGCTTCATTAACACTTACTAAAATCATATTATTATAATCTAGGAGCTAATTGAATCATGTTAGATAATTTCGGAAGCACATTTCCCCTCTTTTCATTTTTATTTCTGCGAAAGTTTCAAATCAAAGGTTGATTTTTTGAATCTCGTTGAAATCAATAAGGAATAAGCTAGAATTAAGGACATTGAACGTATTTTGTGGCGATTGAACGTGTGTTAAGGTGGTTCAAAATAAATCCAACCTTCACTTTTTCAATGTTCCACCATCATTAGTTTCCGACTTTGAAAAGATTCGCAAGCACTGTTCGCGTGAAACCGAACCTTCGACCAAATGATTACTGCCAAAAGATTCCCAAAGATATCATTTCCGTTAATTGGACCACCAGAGTTCCGACTGAAAATCGCTGACGCTCTTTTTTCCCCTCTTTACCACATTAAAATATACGATGACATACGAGACGTATAATATATCAATACAATTTTACATGGATGAGAGATTAATGTGCATGTATTAAAATGTGAGCTAAACCTGAATCAACCATCTGAGAGATTCTTGTGAGACGTAGGCTACAGCCTCCCACACATGATAGGATATTTTCAAGGGCCTGCATCATATAGATATTTAATAAGGTGTAATCCTTTATGTCACACACCAAACCCAATGATCCTTCATGTGAATAAATCCTCAATATCCTTCCAAAAGTCATCCGCCTTCAGAACAAGCTAAGCTCACACGATTCCTAACGACCTTATAAAAGTTTCGGGTTACTTTCCGCTTGTCGTCGCTTTAATTTTTTGTCAGAAGACTTGCACGATAGACACCGGTCTGACAGATTTGTTATGCTAGAACGGATGAAAATGGAGTTGTTTTTTCAGTCAACCAAGTCTACAAAATCCATTATGGATTTATGGAAGATTGTACATCTTTCTCCATTATGGAATCTGATTAACACCATATATTTTAATTTTGTTACAAGGGTATGAATTTTATTTCAAATATCAGAAATAAGGATTTGATGAGCGTTTTTATGTTGAATTATATTCAACACAAAATCCCCTGAAAGCTTACGGCTACAGGAGTAGATCCACTCTGAAGAATTTTAGTTGTTCTGTATTGTTTATCTCAATAAATGAATGCATGTAAATGAAAAAATGAACAGTTTCTGTATTAATGTGAATGATAACAATATAATGAAGAGTTTTTGTAAAAGGAAAACTCGCTAATCTAACATTTAATCAATATTATACCTAACATGAATATCGTTATCGCTGCTGAAGCTTCTCTGATACATTTTTATTAACATGGAGGTTTTTCAATTTCAAATGAATATTCCATCTTTAAAGCCAAACAATTAGGGATGATTAAAGATATAGAGATGGAGAAAACATTATTTATACAAAAGTCTTCTTTCATGGAAATCTGTACAAGTAAAAACGACCTTTATTAAAAAAGTGGAGTTGAATTTGTTTTAGAATAGAATAGAATGACTTCTTTATTTTACTGATGTGGCGAAGTTTGGACAATGATGTCCACTCTACCACTTAACCACGAAGTTGAATTTGTTTTATGGTTTATTACTTAGTACACTATGCTATTCATTTCAAGTGTGTATCCAGGATTTTACATTTTTTAAATTACATGTTTATAAATTTTTCCATGAAACAGACTCCAGATGTGATTGGTCGGATTGAGTTCGTGACTAAATTCACTGAAATAATAAAAAATATGAAATAACAAATTGAGATGTATTTGAAGACTTGTCAGTTGTCAGATTGTTACTTTATGAAATAATATTTTGCAAGTATTATATCTATAGATAATATTTAGAAATAACAGTATTTTGCACTTATTTGAACCAACATACTCGACCTTTGGCAAGAAGCTGTCAGTACCTGTCTAAAATATCATAATAGGCTATACCTTTCTACAGTTTTCCTTCCACATATTACTTATTATTGGAGATTAATGGGGCTTATAATATTGGCAACAAATGACAGGTGCTGCTCATTATTTCGAATTTATCGAAACGTTTCTTTCAGCGAAAAGGTTACAAACCTTGTGAGTATGAAACCGTTTAAAAACTGGTCAGTAATTTATTCAATCACTGATCGTGTGATGTTTCATTTAGAAGGGCTCTCAAGTTGAGGAACACGTGCGTGAGAGTGAGTGAGTGAGTGAGGAAGGGAGTGAGTGTGAGAGATTTCAAGAGAAACAAAATGGCGAATTAGCCGAGAGTAAACTTTGCTGTTTCATGTAAATATATCACAATTAAATCATTGTTATAATTCTGTTTCCTATCTTTACATTAAATGAATGAAAAATCAATTAATTTGTTCATGATAGAATAGGCATTGAATAATTTATTGGTTCATCTATGGTCAATTATCGAATTGGCAGTTGTATATTTACAATATTTACAATTTGGAGTGGTCCGTAGCCGAGGGCGATAAGCGCCTGTCTGATAATCCAAAGGTTCCAAGATCGAATACAGTTGCCGGAACGGATTTTGACAAAAACGACCACTCCCGTCTTTCGGAGGAGACAAAAAGCCGTTGGTCCCGACTGCCTAAAAACAGTCGTCATTCCTCATCATTACCACTCTCATTACCCACGCACAAGCCTAGAGCTCATGTGGGCATCACCCTCAAAAAAAACTAGGCTTAGCCTAGTTGTATATTTTACCATTAAAATCTAGAATTGAAGCTGAAATCTACAAAAATGAAGTAAAAATAATACAATATAATTCTAATCTAATCAATCTGTAATCTACAAGAATGAAGTGAATAATAGAATCTGATCTAATATCTCCATACTCTATTGATAAAAAATCTACCCCCTTCCACAACAAAGGGACGACGCGAGAAATCTGATGAGAGATTCCTCAACAAGGGATATTGTTCTAGAAGTTTACCTGTGTGTTAAATTCCATGACATCAATCATCCCCATATGGCTGCCAGCTGAACACAGGTTAAGTTTGACCGTTCTTGTGTGCTAAGTTCTGCTTCCGAACTTAGCTGAGCATATCCCGAGAAGTACGCTTTACTTATTGTTCAGTTAAGTTGAACTTAAGTTAAGCACTTCCAGTGATATTATCAGAGTTGAACAATGTTAAGTTGGTAGAACTGTTTTGGCGGGAACGACAAGCACAACACACACGCGCAAACACTTGCATGACACTTCAGCGGTTTGCAAGTACTTGGCCACAAGCATATACATGTAAACATATTTTACATAGATATCATACCACTAAATGCTGGAACATGTCGGGTGGTAGTTTAGCATAGTTGAAACGTGTAGTTGAGCCGGAAGGCTTGTCTTTATTGCTGTTTGAAACTATCACAATTGTGACAAATAGTTTGAGAGCTTGGATTAATTGTGGCCATTCTGAGTCTAGCTGCATTTCTAGGTTAAATGGAATTGTTTAGAGGCCCTATAGGTTCTTGTTGAATCTCAATCTTGAGACTATTAAATAAGTAAATAAATGACTAAAATCTTTAAATAGAGGGTGACACAAAAAATGGGAACTTTCAAAATAATACTCACGAGGGTAGGAAAAATGAACTATCAACTTATAATGGTAAAAACATAAAGATAAATTCTTGCCATTAAGGGCCAGTTCATGAGCTCGGGATTCAGCCAAGTACTAGACTAAAACGGGTGGCCACCGTAGCATCGAAAAACGTTAGCCTCGAAACTATGTACAACACACGGACATCTGTGCTGTCACCAACCTGTCGAGACAAACGATTGACGATGCTACGGTAGTCGCTTGTTTTAGTCTAGGTCTTTCCTAAATCCCAAGCTCATGAACCGGCCCTGAGTGTTCTTCAGAATGAATTGAAGATTAAGATTTGTATCAATGAATTGAATAAAGATTGAATGAATTGAAGAAACTTGAATTCAGATGACGATCATCCAAAGACATAAATTCTTCCTATTTCATCCTCAAAGAAGTAAGGTCCAATCATTCCTCATGTTGAACCAGCACAACAAACTCCAAACTGTAACTTTGTGGCTGTGCATCAGTCGTTTGTGCGAATGATGATGATTCTCAATATCTGTGATTCAGTGTATTAACATAACCTCTTGTATGGGAATGATTTCCCCACATGAGAAATCTTAGGCTGGGCGTACGATTTGCACACACCGATGCAAAGACTAATTGGTGTGTGTTGCTTCATAAGCAACTTTGTGAAGTACTGTGACTAAACGCGACTAATCTCGTCTTGTCTTGTCTTGACTAACCGGTGTACGCCTAGTCTTACAGTACGCTTCCACGAACACATTCGTTTAAATAAATGGTCATCATCTAAAAGACATTGTCTCCAAGAATTGAAATTTATTTATTAGAACCACTAATGGAAAGTTTATTTCTTTGTGTTTTCACCTTTAAACTATGGAAATTCAATTTTCCTACCCTCGTTAGTGTTATTTCAAAAGTTCCCGTTTTTTATGTCATTCTGTATATGACTATTGAATTGACTATCTCTGCTTGAGACAAATCTTTTCGAATCAATTACAAAGTCAAACTAAAAAACAAAAAATAATTTCGATTCAATCATTTGAGACAGTGAATATCACCACAGTTTAACTTTAATATGTAGTAGAAAACGTGATTCACTTGAGTTAAACGCTTATTCCTGTAAGAACATCTCTCCACAAACAGCAAATACAGCAGCCATACAAAGCACGGCTTGAGAGCGGCTTTAATGGAGAGCGGCCTCTTCAATTAAGCAAACACTCAGCTTGCTAACTCCTCAACAGGTTTGAGTTCAGTTGAAGGAGCCTACGTCAATAATTTCATTATCAGACAATTGTGGGGAGTACAGTGGAAATAATGGGAAATGGGTTGAGCTGTCTGGAATTTGAGGGTGGATACAAACCTCACGCACAATGCTACTGAACAATAAAATACATTGGAAAAAAGAGAAGCAATTATCATGGAAAATAATGTGTATGATAGCTTTTGTTTAGTGGAATAAAATTATGCTGCCTCATTTTCCTCTCATTTCTCTGTTGGAGTTGAATCCAGTCAGGTGAAATTTTCAATGACCTCAATTTGAATGTCAACCTTTCAGTAATTCAGTGTTCTATATTAATTGCAATTAATTTAATCCAGCTATCATGATTATCTATAGGGATATTCAAACATACACTGAACTTTTTCAGTTACTATTATTATAGACTTCTAGAATTACGCTCAAAGAAGAGGTTTTATGCAACATTTTCAAAACGGCTTGGACGAAAAAATTCCGTATAAGATTTTAAATGGTTGTTATTTAGAGATGTTCTGGAACTTCCCATTGATAGGCTACATTTCAACATTGAAATATACATTCTTGGTAAATACTTTTCAAATAGAAATTCCTCCTCATCCTATGAACAAACAGTAACTATTGACTAATAGTTGATTGTCCAGTTTTTGGAAATTATTCTACCTCTCCTTGTCTACTATCTTATCAATAGGATGTATTTTCCGTTTTATATTTTCTGTAAGCTGGTGTACACCGTTAGATAATGAATAAATAGATTCAATTAGATTCATGTTTTTTTATCTTTTCTGTAAGCTGGTGTATACATTATGTATAAATAGATTTTATTTAATGCATGTATTTTTTGTTTCATCCCTTCTGAAAGGTGGTAGGCTACACACCTTATTTAATATATAAATAAGTACATGGATATATAAATGAATTCACTTTTAATACTAGATGTTTCTACGAAAATTTGAAAAACAACCCTCTGCAAAGGAGCGTAATGGGTAATATAAACATAACCAAAATGCATTTTCCTGGTAAACCTTTCCCTTCAACCAACCACAACGCTTGATAATGAAACAATATAACACACTTTCAGATCATATCGTGAACAAAGAGTAGAATAAAACATGCGAACGTAGTGTTGGGGTCGAAAACAGGTGAGCGAATGGAAAGTGCAAAAAGGGGGAAGATTTAAGGATGCATAAGGGAGCAGTTAAGAGCGTTACTTTTGCTGAGAGTTATATTATTCGTGCAAGGGGAATGGGGGACGGGATAGGAACAAGAAAAAGATAAAAAAGAGAGAGAAAAGAGAGAGATAGTGAGTAGAGGGCATTGGAGATAGTATATAAAATGAATAGGAGAAAAGACCAGTTAAAAAGAAGTGGTGAAGAGGAGAGGAGAAATAGCAAATGAAAGGAGGAGTGGATGAAAGCAAAGAAAGAGGAAGGAATAAGCAAGAATCAGGAAAGAAAGAGGGAAGAATGAAAAAGAGAGGAAGAATTCGAGGCAAACAAAGAGAAGAAGGAAGAAGAGAAAAATATAGAAGAGGAGGAGGGAGAAGAGAAAGAGATAGAAGGGAAGGAGGAGAAGAGAAGAAGGAAGAGGAGAAAGAGAAAGAAGAGAAGGATGAGGAAGAAAAAGAGATGGAAGAGACGGAGGAAGAAGAGAAGAAAAAAGAAAAGAGGGAGAAGGAAGAGGAGGAAAAAGAAGAGAAGAAGGAAGAAGAAATGGAATGGGGAGAAAGAGAAAGGAACAAAGAAGAAAAATATATGAGAAGACGAAGTAGTACAGAAGTTGTTAAGTACCAGGGGTTGCAATGGAAAACTGCAATTTCTAAAGCCCAAACCAAACTGAGAAACATAATACAGGGTAGCAGAATGAATCGCCCCCGTAATTCCATGTTTATGTATGTCTCTTACAAGGAAATACCATTTATTTATGCCACGAATCTAAGCCGTACCACGCAAATAGAATCGAGGTGGAATACCCGTTTACTCATGCGTGCTAAAAATGTGGCCGTAGCAGTGAGAATTATTGTGAGAAAGTGGGACTGCACACTTGGAAAACGGTGAGGCATTCTTGGGGGTTCTATCTGAGGGATCATAGAAATTCTCATACTTCTGTAGAACTGTTTAACAAACAACAAGCAGCTTGGAAATGTACTTGAAAAGAATGGAATCTATTAAAATTATTGTATTAGCAAAGAACTAGTTAGTTATAATAGTGATTGAGAAGAATAAATTAATCTACTAACTTTCTCTTTACAGAGAAATTACAGAAGTAACAGATAATTTGTGGAGATAACAAAAATTCAGATGCTTCCAATGAATTGAGAAAGGAAGAGCTTGGACAGAAGTTATTTTGAAAGTTTGACAATAGTCAAATCGAAGCATGAGTCATGGAAACAATTGATAATGAATAATTTGTATTATTTTCCGAAAAATACTATTTGTTTTGGTCTCACATTGCAATACATTCTTTAAACAGATTCTTCCTTATTTATGCTATATATTAGCATAGACCAACCAAATTATTGACAGTGGATTATCTTTTATATCAGCTACATAATTATTTGCAATATATTTTGAGGTCTGATACTATTGAGGTAATGAACCGTTCCTCGCACCTCATTGGTTTCTCTAACAGATGAAACATTATTATTTTCTCATAAAAAATTATTATAGTAACTCTTGGTTATAACACAACACAGATTATGAAAAAAATTATGTGTTATGATCATATTGCTAATGCTTATTAAGTCGAGCCTATAGTTTTATAACTATCGTGCTTGATAGTTTGAAACATAGTCAACGAATCTGACCAGTAGAAGGCAGCAGCTGTAGGATAAAGCTCTCAATAACAAGGCATCCATACTGGCAAACAAGCAAGCTCCGCCTTCTTTCTTCTAAATGGCCGACAGTTTGAAACGTTACTAACTCTCAGTTCGTCCACTAGATTGCGGTAGCTGTTGGGTGAATACTTGTTTGTAAACAAGGCACACTGACAAGCTCCGCCTCTCTCTTCTGATTGGTCGACAGTTGGAAATGTCGGCTCTGACAGCTGGAAATGTCGGAAACTAACTCTGAATTTAGCCAATAGATGGTAGCAGCTGCTGGGTTATGTACTTTTACGTCTGCAATAAAATCCAATTCTTCCAATCGTAACTCAACTTTGAATCGAATTTTTGTTCCTGTTCTGGAAAGAAGAATATAAAATCAATTTGACATTGATAATTAATACAATATCTGTCTTATGATAATAAAACCACAATAGCTGTAATTACTACAAGAAAGTTGAATGTGCAAAGTCTGAAACAACAAAATGGTGGATATTCCAAGGGCACACTTATTGATATGCCTGGTAGAAATGGACTACATGTCCTTATTCTAGTGAGAAATATATAGTGTAAACTTTACTATAATGATTAAGCTCTACAAACTATGATCAAAGCAATCATCCTTCTTCACCAAAAAGCTCCTAATTTACATTCAAAATAATGATAAAAATAATAATTTTCATTAAAATAAACTAGTCCTAGTAATTTTTCTGCTTTAGGCCTAGGTAGTTTCCCACATTTTTTTAATACAGTAGGATAAAAATTCAACTATCAAACCTTAATTTATTCTAGTTTAGGCCTAGTAGGTAACTGTAGTAGAAGTATTACTGTGGTAGTTATCCATATTGATTTAGAAGACTAGAAGTTATCACAACCCAAAAATTTAAAATTCAGATTTTGCGGTTGTGACAACTCCTATGCCCGGTTTTTTAGTCGCTCAATAGACAGTTTATGGATCCAATAGCACTATTGAATCAATAACCATGTGTTTTCAAGTGCAAAAAAATCTATTGATTCAATAAGTTTATTGAACGACTGAAAAACCGGGCACTATTCATATAATTTTGCAAATTTGACAGTTGTGTTTGTGACAACTTGTACGGTAGTCGTTCTATTAATAAAATTTCAAGATTGAAATTTGTGGATGTGACAAACTATAGTTGCTTTATTCAAACCTCAAAATACTCTACTCAAATAATCCAATCCACCTTTCCAACACCAAGAAGCTCCCAGATTACATTGAAAGTAGACTAACACTTGAGTTGCAACTTCAAACTACCTCTGTAGGGACCATCACTAGTTTTAATGGCGAGGAAAGCGGAGAGATTATCTTGATGAAGCCACTTGAAAGTAGTTGAAACCTAGCTCTTCACGTGAAGCTATATATATATTATACTGCTCAACACCATACAAATATATATAATACGTGAAGCTTATCTCTGAAAACACCAGCCGGCAAAAATAAGACATTACAGTGGAAGACTATTGTTATAGAATAGCATTGCGTGATGCCAAATTCTCACGCCTCTGTTGAAACATTACATCTGTTTTTATTATGCCGCTGTCGATCAAGATAGCAGTGGAGTGGCCTAGAAACTTGGCAACCCTGTTTGGAAATTGAAATAATCGTGCTCAAGTGAGCTCAAACTCGAACTGAAACAATAGTGTTTTTGGAGATTTTGAAGTGGATAAAGATATGGTCTGGATATGGTTCACTGTAATTTTCATAGAACGTTTCCACCCGTGGCGAAGCGTGGTATACTTATTTGGTCATCGCCGGGTATATTTCCTATAGGAAATAAGTATACCACGCTTCGCCACTAGTTTCCACGTATCATTATGTTCATCAATCATACTCAACACATCACTGAATTTCATACAGGCTATTCTTACCAAAATAACTTCTGGCTTCATACTGTTACATGAAATTCAAATCTTCAGCATTGAAAAGAATGGAAAAAAGAATAAAAGAAAGATGTGAGAATATAAAGATGAAATTTTTCCATAATTGTCTTTTAGTCTTCAATCTTATCATTCTTCTCCACAATTTTGTTTTGATTTTTTATCTTTATTGAAATGATTAGGCCTATAATGAGTTCATCTGCTCTATACTTGACAAAATATTTTGGACTAGAATAACATTCTAAGTGAATAGGCTACCTAATCACAAAAAATAATTTGCGAATGAAAATTTATTGATTTATTCAAGTGATCGGATGATATTTTCATCAACAATAAGTGATTAGTATCAATTTTATCCACAATATGAGTATTTTTGCTAAATTCGAAGTGTAAAGTGCAATTTTATTAATCTATAGAGAGATATATTTGTCTTCCAAAAATACAGTACGATTCAAATGGATTAACGCTTAACATACTATTGATAAAGGTTAGATTTCATTTTTATTAACAATGATGACTTATCATCTTATTTGTTGTATTACATATGATTGATTTACAGCTGCACTCAGGATCTCCTTTTCAGATTGTAATGTTGATATGTCAGATTGATAATATAATATTGTAGTAATTATATTATATTTTTAAATAATAATATAATATGTCAGTAATGTAATATTGTCAGATTGATATGTTGATATTATAGTGTATGAAGTTATTATTCGTTATCATCGTCCATACCCAAACAATTTGCAACTCTAAAGCCAATCCACTAACAATACAGTCAAGTTCTGTGATTCCTGGGGTTGCACATTAACACTGAACGATTGTCCAGTACTGCATTATTATTCGTAAGCACTATCTCACTTCCAGACAGTAAATTTTCAAGTGCTGCTGAATTTCCCCGTAGACTGAACTCTAAACAAACAATGCAGACGGAAATCCTTTTATGCTAGCCGAAAATTTATCTACTGACCAATGAGTAGATACGCTACCCGGTGGTGGGGGGGGGGTGTGAAGGGTCGTAAATAGCATACCCTCCCTTCCACTCCCCACATCACATCACGTGATATTTGGAAACAGGACACTGAACAAGAACGGACAGCAGCAATAAAACTTGCGACCGAACTGGGAATCGAACCCTGGTCCACGAGACCCCTGGATCACTGTAGTTGGTATTTGGTGTAACCATAGCAATAAGCTTTACATAAATTTGTGAAGCAACTATAGCTGAAGTGCTGTTTTCCTCGTGAATGAACTAACTTTCACGGTTCCATTGACTGAATACTCTGCCCTCGAGCCCTTGTTTAGTTTCAAAATTATTAATTTATTGTGTTGAGTTGGTTTGAGCCTAGTCCATGATGGATTATGATGATGATAATGAGTTGGTTTGAGATTTGTGTTCGCTAGATTACGTTGATGATCTAATGAAGAGAATAAAATGGGTGTTAAAATGAGTGAATTAATGAGTAATATCAGAGATAAACGATAGAAAAGGTGATATCAATTCAATATAAATACGAAAAATTACGAGTGATTCAAGTATCTTGATTGAAGATTATTCCCATCCTTATTGTTCATGAATTTTTTTCTTCAATATATTAATGAGAATGATGAATTACCTTGAATTACTTCATTTACTAGTAGTTTCCAGACAAAATCTGACAGGTTTTGTAGAAATATCTATATCTATAATTTTATAATGTAATATATTCAAAATATATTCGAATTTCGATAAATAATTTCATGATTATAGAATAATTATCTTGAAATTAACAAAGGATTTTCAGTAAAAGTCTGTGTACATTTAGGGCCGTATTTATGAACGTTCCTTGAGGGTTCCTTTCCGAAAGGGACTCTTGAAAAGCGTTTCATGAATGAAAAATCAGCTGATTTCATTCAGCCCTTTCGGAAAGGAACCTTCAAGGAACGATCATAAATACGGCCCTTAGTTTCAAAACTTCCACGAGTTATGAAGGAATCTTTGAAAAAACTCACATCATGTCTATCGATCGGAAATTTCCATGTTTCAAAAACATGTTTTCAGAGTTCAACTGAAACCTCTCGTGTTGTGGTCTCAGCCAGCCCTCACCACAGCAGTGACCAATCTCCAGCAGAGTGTTGAACGAACAAAACACAACACGTGAGGTTTTCAAAACGTAATGAAAGGGAAATTTGTTTTACGTGGGCAGAATTGAGATATTATACTGTTACCTAGCTGTCAAAACTTGCGATTGTCATCGGAAAAATTAGAGACCTGAAAATGGGGGATAAAATGGATGTAAGTGGACACGCAAGAAGTTCTAGAACTCTTACACTCTCTCTCTGTCTTACTCTTTCGCTTACACCCAATCATCCTCTCTATATCTCTCTCTCTCACACACACAAACACTCAATTCCTCTTTGTTACTTCCTTGCTTTTTTGACGAACTTTCCTCTTTTTCCCCATATACTTTTTTATTTCTTCACGTCCTGCACTTTCCATTCTTCTCTTCTCCTTTATCCTCTCAGCTTTTCTTTCTCTGCAGCATTTTCTCTCTCTTGCAATCACCTTCATAGTGAACTACGGCAAATTTCTTATTGTGTAAGTTTGGGCTTCCATCGTTGTGGTGGTCTAGTGAGTACGTCTGTGAGTGGCTTGTACTAGCAGTTTAAAATAAGTGTCGTTCTTGTTTTCTGATAACAATTAATATTATGGTGCTCGTGCCAGATTAATACGACTGTTTTCCTTGGAAACTTTTCAGCAATCTGAATATTTTCACATTGAAGTGACACGTGGCCAAATGAAAATCGACTTGAAATCTTTGTAGAAACCTTGAAACAATAGCATTGAACACGCTCATAGATTGAACATTTTTCTCTGTGAAAGAGTGAACCATACTACGTGATTATACTATGAGACAAGATTAAGACAAAAGCTTGCCAATGTTTGGTGATGAAGTTCAGATTTAATTATGTAAAATAAGAATAATAATAAGAAGAAGAAGAGAAAAAGAAGAACATGAGAAGGGAGAAGGACAAAAAGTAGAAGAAGAAGTAAAAAAAGAAAACGAAAAAGAAGAAGAAGACGAAGGAAGAAGGAGGAGGAGGAGGAGGAGGAGGAGGAGAGGAGAAGGGAGGAAGAAGAAGAAGAAGAAGAAGAAGAAGAAGAAGAAGAAGAAGAAGAGAAGAAGAAGAAGAAGAAAGAAGAAGAAGAAGAAGAAGAAGAAGAAAGAGGAGAGGAGGAGGAGGAAGGAGGAGGAGGAGGAGGAGGAGGAGAAGGAGGAGAGGGAAGAGAGAGGAGGAGGAGGAGGAGGAGGAGGAGGAGAAGGAGAGGAGGAGGAGGAGGAGAAGAAAGAAGAAGTGAGGATGGTGAGGAGGGGGAAGAGAAGAAGTAGAAACGGTTGAAAAGAAGGAAGAAAAGGATTCAGTAGAGCAGATAAGAAGAGGAAATGTAAATAAAGAAGATTTCGAGTCCAATCGCAACACTACATTGACAAGATCAGATGCAGCTTATGTCACCCAAACCAAACACCTTGTTAACACCTCAACTCCACGAAACAAGTCTCCAACAGCAATCTTTTATCAACGTCCTCCATCATTGTGCACTGCAGCCTAATGCCACACCCAGCCACCACAAAACACACAAACGCCAAACATGAGCTTTATTCGTTAACAGATTCCCCAATTAAAATCAACGCGTTATTTATAGGCTTATCGTGATTTGCGTTTTGTTCGAAAACAGGACGCAGTCGAAAGAGGAACATGAAAGTGTTGCTGTTTCTTCGTTAACGCCTTCGAGTTCCCTCATCATGATTCCCTCATTTGGCCAGATTCGGTTTGGTTGGGTTTAAAATCGTGGTTTAAGTCTTATCGTATGTTATAGCAGAAGTTTGGTTAGATTTTGCTAGGGCCGCTTTCCCCAACGCTGCTTATCCAACATTTGGCTTAAGCCTCATTCGGAGAATAGGAGAACTATAGAAAAAAAATATTGAGCGTCAGTTGTTACTTAAGCAGCGTTGGGGAAAGCGGCCCTAAGTATCAGTTAGATGTTGTACCAAAGTAATGAAGTTATACTTCTCAGACTTAACCATCATCATTATAATTAATATTACCATCATTATTGTAACATAAATTATAGAATAGTGATGTTGGTTTGCACCATGGATCAACTAGGCCTACTTTGATCCCATTTGATTAGCAGTACAATGATCCTGAATAAAAATTGATCTTGCTTGGTGCAACACAACATAAAGTCACTTTATTAAAGTGATGTATTACTCTAATTTCTTGTTTCTTGTAATAATTTTATTGCATGAGCAAAAGAATTACTTCTCCAGCAAAAATGATCTGTCAATATTAAACAAGTCAAGAGAATAACTCGATATGTCTTCAAGTTTCTTGATGATGAAAGTATGAATCGAAATCAAGAAGATAAATCAATATTAATTAATTATTATCATAGTGTGATGCATTTAATTTGGAGGTTGGCGATCAGTAAACAGCTGATGTTACGCAGCTTTGACACAATACTTAACCTACAAATGCTGAATCTCGCAGATTATTGCATAGACTTTAAAAAGGTAAAAAGGTCTAATTTAAAAGGCCTTCTTTAAAAAAATCTTTTAAAGACTTAAAAGGTCTTCAAGAGTTTGAATCAAGTCTTTGGGTTATTGTGTCTGAGCTGCGTAACATCAGCTGTTTACTGATCGCCAACCGCCAAATTAATATACTATTTAGAAACAATAGAATATTCATTAATTGGTTGTAAACGAGCGATTAGTCATCATCAATCATTTAAAGGTATCCTTACCTAAGGATACATAAGGTGAGTACCATTAAGATACATGTAAGATATTCATTCCTATGATATTCGAGAACCTCTCAGCAACAAACCCAATCATTTTCTAAACCATATTTGAATTATGTAGACGCAAGATCACACTTGCTTGCCTCTAATCCTATGATCCTACAATATATTATAGACAGGCAGCAAACAAAGCCACCTATCACATATGCTACACACCGAGAAAGCCAATAATTTGAATGCGAATATAATCTACATGTATCAGGCTCATGGCCATGATTGAGACGACAGAATGTTATGATTGAGTGGGGCCCTTCGAGCCACCCTACATGTTGACTGGTGTGTTGTAGGCCTACCTAAGGATATGAGACCCTTCCGCCATGTTGGTCGGGTGTGTGCGTGTGTGTTTGCGTGTCCGCACACGTTGATAAGAGACCGGCTGATAACTGGGAGACCAAATCAATGTTCATTTGCATTCGAAGTCGGAACCCAATTACTCGATGAGGGATGGATTGACAATGGTCTCAGGTCTCAGCTTCAATAAGCAATGATACTGCTTGCAGCAACCCACTAGCGGTAATTCTGCCGCTGTGCCCGTTGTGTATGTACTCAACAATATGACATCGAAAATTCTTGGCTGTAATGAACTGGAGACTGTGTACTGTTTCCAATATCCATGTGGATGCCTATAATTCCAGTATGGTATCAGATCTTGTAAGATTGATTAGGATACATTTTCAATACAAATCATTCTACTTCAGTGTAGTAGTGAAAATGATATTGGGGTAATTGAAGAAACCTTTTATAATTGTCAAACTCCACTTTTAAAAAACAAAATGTTTGCAGTTTGACAATTACAGAAGTTTTTTCAATCACCCCAATATCATTTTCACTTTTCCATATCAGGTTTTTCAATTACCCCCAATATCATTTCACCAATATAAAGATTCCACAACATCAATATTTGTTCTACAAATTTTATGATAATGGGGTAGTTATACATATTGAACAAAAAGACTCGAAGTTGTCATAAACAAAAATTCAATTGAATGTCGAGATACTGGTTTCGGTTGTTACACCATTATCAATTTTCGGTAAACTAAAACTGAAGTGAAGAGCAGCAGAATATATATTTATAGTAGTAATCGAACTGGTCGAACGATGTACAGTGATATTAATTTAATTTGACGCTTGAAATTAGAATGATGGATATATAGATAGATATTATTTCTTTGCCATCGTACTCTACGGTCATCAGCAACGTCAAGAAATGATATCTATCTATCTAATGCCAAGCGTCAAATTAAAGGAATTTCACTTTAGCATTTTCTTGAAGGTTGATAATATCGTTTTCAAAAATCCTCAGTATCAATGCTTTTTTCAATTTTCAAAAAGCAATACTAATAGATACGATATAAACAATTCAAAACATTTAATCCTGCGTCCTGAATATTTATAAAGAATATCACGTGAAATATGAAAAAATTAACACAGTGTACAAATTAACATGTAAAGCAGCCTATTTTACTACATAAATAGTAGGTATCATAACTGCTATTGGAGAAAAGTAAACAAGTAAGCTGGTACTGTCTTTAATGCTTGACTCCCATTGGCCAGACTCTCTCGGTGTTGAAAGAGGGAGTGGCAGGTCTCGTCCAATCACAGAGCTTCATCGTAGGCTTAGTAGGTTCCGCCATTTTGTATTCAAAGGCGGCCATTTTCTTGTTCTTGACAAGCGTAACACAATATTTTTTGAAATACTATGACGAGAGAAACCAATTAATATTATCGTTGAAAACATTTTTTCAAACTGGTTCGATAATCAGAATCACTGACTATGAGGTTAGTTTTGAAAAGGAATTCAGGCAGCAATTATTATTATTCATGACTTAAAAGAAAAATGTCTATTTTAATCCCGAGCTTTATTTTTGCAGTTAAAAATGCGGAAATGGGTTCAAATTCTATAAGATCATTAGCAGAATGTCCCAGCGATCTTGAAATTTTTATTTGAAAAATTTCTAATCATTTATCACCCCCTAGATTTCCATAGACCCCTCGGTAGTAAGCTTTTGGCCCGTGTGCCCTTTGAATATTAACTTGATATAATATGAAATTTAAACCTTCATTAAAAACAGTAGGACACCCCTGTCTTAGTGTATGTAGGCTTATACAAAAAATTGATTGCAACTTGAGTAAATTGAGTGTAACTTCCAAAATTAAACTTTGCATAGAATACAATTTAGCGTATTGATGAGTGAAGCATAATTTATATAAATCTCCCAACAGAATTTTGTTTGAAAGTCATTGAGCAGGAAGCAGGAAGCTTTCATATTGATAATTAATATGGATTATAAATTAATTTATTTATTGAAATGAATTATTCATTTCAACTGTATTTTAAATTCCAACCTATGCTTCAGAATATCTGATAGAAAAAATTTAATACTGGTTCCTGGGTTTTGAATATAAGAAGCAATAGTTTCGCAAATTTTAATCCTCTCTTCTGCCACCCTAGACTTCACACAATTTTTTGCAACCAAGTTTCAACCAATGGTAGATGATTTTAAATCCCTAAACAAGGTATAGTGGGCGGTGTCAAGTTATATGGATATTTGACACTCGTTTTTGAGGCTTCTTCAACCCTATTAGCTTGTGTCATCCATTTTCTCTATTTTGCGAGCTCGGCTTGCATATATTGCAATATCTTATGACTTTAACATTGGAATCTTGTTAGGTTTTTTGGGAGGATTTGATACTCTACAATATTGTATGGCTTCATGGCATGCATAACAGTGTTAAAAAAATATTTTTCTTTCGAAATTTTGCTTTGCATAGTGAAAGTAATTGGATAAGAATCTGGTTGATAATCTTTTACATGATTTCATGGAGATTGTAATCTCTCTCACAGCATTAATAGGTTTTTCGCAGATATTTATTTTTGTCACAATCTAGGGATGTTATAAACAGGGACAGGAAACCTGCTTGTCTCTGAATTTGTTGTCAGTGTTCAACATTATTAAGATCAATAGTGTTCCAGAGAAATGGATTAATAATATATTTTCACATCATCAACAATAATTCTAATGGTGCTGTTTCATTCATTTTTATCAATGTAGGCCTACGTTATCTCATTTCTGAAAATAAAGTTGTAAATTGTTGAACCTTTTTCAACTTTGCTCAATTTTCCAAGCTTTTTGTATTCCAGAACATTGGAAGAAAATCACACTATTAACCAAGTCAGTTGTTAGAAGCTATTAAAGTAGAAGATAGCTTTTGTATGCCACCCATGAAGTTAAACTTGTATAATTATGAAGCCGATAAGAGCCAGCAAACGATTAGCAAGTGCAAACAGTGCACATGAGCAATTTAACTTTCAGTTTAGACGATTATTATACGATGTTTTAATACTGGGCCATTGAAGCTCTATAGACATATACGATTGGGGGATGTACGAGTATATGCATGAAGCACTTGACCTAGGCAGTAAATCACGTGGTTTTCAGTCAAGTTGGAGATGAACTTCACGTACGTTAAGCACCGATCGTGAGCTAAGTCCAAGCGTGATGGCTTAGGGCCACTGGATTCAACTTACAGGATATTAGGATTCAGTTATGGGGATATTAGACCGTATTGTCGATCGCGCTGCACTAAATCACACCTTCAACGATTACGTTACGGCTGCGAGCGGAATATCGTTGTGTGTGTGTTTGGGTTTGTAAAATATGTATGTGTATGTGTGTATGATTGTGTGGATACTCTGTAACAAACTAACTTTGTAAATAAATTGGTGTAGTAGAATTATTCCAATTGTGGACAGTTCAGATTACCATTTGGAGTTATACGATATACTCAAACTCAAGAAGATCTTGAAAATGTAAGGCTAGGCGTACACCGGTTAGTCAAGACAAGACAAGACGACGTACTTCTTGACGTGAATCGCACTATATACTCTATTCAATCTATTCATGTTCACTTATTCTAGTTGTATAGAATCTCTTTAACAAATCCTTTCAAGATTCATAAATCTCTAAATCAGATTTGAAATTAATTTTACATTGGAAATTGAGTTACACAGGAATCAGTTCACGGTATCGAACCTAATCACTTTCGAAGCTCGAATCAAGTAAGTTTTCAAGATACGGTTTCAAAAGGAGTTGAACACTTTTCATACTTGTATAAAATGATTTTTTGCACTCATCCAAACGAGAAATGATAAACTTTGGCTTCTCAATGTGTGGGTAAATATTGATTCCTCAAAGCGGCATGTTACGTAGGCTATCCAGCTCATAGCTCATTCACACGTTTATAAATAATAATCTTGGGGTAATGAATTTCTGGCTCAAACGCTGTGCTGCGTCGTAAACAGATTTGACGATCAGAGTATTATTTGCGGCAAATTTCAATTTATCGGTGTTTGCGAAGATCAAAGAGCCTTGAAATTAGTTTGATATTAACATAGACACAGAAGTTCCTGATATAGAAAGCCCCGGGCCCAACTGTATCAACATGGAGGGTATAGCTATATTTAGGCTACAGAGATTCGATTCGAACATATATATTTCTGCGAACATCGTATTGCACTTTCTGCATCAAACGCAAATACATGTAGAAATAGACGATATAGTCGTATTTATACGTCAAACGCAAATACTCTTCTATACATATTGCAGGAATATACTATGTACAGTGCAATTCTATATCTATAGAAGAGTACATCCATACGCTTTTACCCATATGGAACATGTAGAAGTATGCAAATGTGCAATCTCTTTGATAATATAACATACACTGATTCTAACCGATCGCGGTTCACCATTGCAATTAATAATTCCGAGAGATTGCTCAATTGCAGGGCATGACATTTTAATTACACATCAGTTGGTTGTAATGAGTGTAGCGTGAAATAATTATGCAGTATTGAGAGCAATATTACAGAAGTGGCTGAAAATTTAGGCCACTGTGTTTTTGTGTGGTGATTTGCTCGTTTTGAAAAAATAAGAACTTCATTCAGCATGCTTTAAAAAACGGTAGGCTAACCAAATGAAAGTATTACAGTATGTTTGGATTAAATGTTTACTGAGTTGATACGATTCGGAAAGTGCTATTGGCTACCATTGTTTTACTAATTTGAATAATTATTGTAGACCATTTGAAACTTGAAATAGAAATGCTATCAATAAAAAAGGTTTGAAATTTGATGATCTCCACTCAATTTAATTAAAATTTTCGATTCTTGGGATGTAATCTACCCTATCGAATGAAATTTACATTTTTATATATAGCAGGATCCTTTTAACTTGTCAGAAAACATATGTTCCGGCCACCAGCATCACAATACTTAACCTACAAATGCTGAATCTCGCAGATTATTGAAAAGGTTTTTAAAATATTCTATTCTTTGATTTAAAGGTCTTTAATTTTTGATTATTCCTCTTATACCGAAACAGCTGTTTTTGACATTTTTATATACTTGATCGAGTTCCACAACATGTTTCAACTTCCAATCTTGAAGTAGGTTGAACATTGTTAAACATTCTTGAACTGGCATTGTCTATGAATGTGGATCTGCGATGGAAATCTTATCAAAAGCTGGAGAAATCTTGAGTAGTATTCACTGGATTTCAATAACGATGTTTGATCTTAAAATTATGTTTATTGATTTCAACTCAAGAAGTTTGTTCCAAGTGAATACTGTTCCATAGAAGATACAACTCTCTTCCAATTGAGAATTGTGAATTTTTTGGAGTTAGAATTGCAATAAAATTTAGAATTAATCCCTCCACTTTGAAATTAATCGTAATAGAACCTGATTGTATTAATTTTACTTTCGACCTGATTTGATTATTGTTTCTAGTTTATTGAAAGTTCTACTTTTCCAACATTGTAGATTTTCCCAATTTCTATTTTTCCAATCATCATCCATTTAAGTTTTAAGAGTATCTTGAAACATATTCCAACATAAACTACCATAAATATACTTTACAAGAATCTCATCTAGGTAGCCTATATCTAGAAAAATCTCGAAACCCATACTACCATTCTCGAATATATTGCTACCCCTTACAAAGTTGAACTCTCAAACTCACATCCCAAAAACTTCAGATGCCAGTCTATCTTCTTTGCCAGACATAATATCAGATCCTCACCAGGGGAAAATAGGTCAATAGCGATTAAAGTCCAGGTTCAGTTAGGCGCACGTGTTGGAAGTTGCGCCATAAATAATGGCGGGAACTTCAATAGTGATCGATTTAAATGCATGTGTTCACACCAAGTGTGGAAAGAGAGATTTATGTTTTTAGAGCTAGATGCAGAGAAGTTTAAGAAATGAAGAGGAAAAGATTAGATGACATTAGATTAATAGGGACAGAAAGGACGAAGAAAGAAGGGAGGAAAGGACTGAAGGGAAGGACATCCGGAGAGGAGGAAGAAGACAGAGAGAGAAAATCGAGGGTAAAGAATAGTGGAAAGAGATGAAGAGTGGGGAGAGAGAGGAGAAAATTGACCCTGATAGAAAAGGAAAGAGGGAAGGACTGGGGGTAGAAGAAAAGTATAGAGAGAAAGGAGAGGGAGACATGTTTAAATAATTCAGGGAGAAAAAACAGGATGGTCGAGAGAGAGTGAAATTTGAAAAAGGACAAGGAAAATGTCCTTTGAGACAGAAAGAAGGAAAAGGAAATACAGTATCAAAAAGTATCGAAAAAGATGTGTTAAGAGAAACCTCAGTTTGGATGCAGACATTTATTTTGCGAGTGGAAATACATTAATTTATACAGAAAAAATACGAAGATAGTAGACTATACCAGAAGACAGAAAATTTAGAGATTCTACAGAAGATAATTTATTTCTTGTGTTGATGATGCTCACTCTGAGAGATTAACGAAGACTAGTGATGGATAAGGAAAGACTAGAGAAAGACTAAAGAGAGACTAAGGCTAGGCGTACACCGGTTAGTCAAGACAAGACAAGACGAGATTAGTCACGTTTAGTCACAGTAATTCACATAGTTGCATATGAAGCAGCACACACCGATGCAATGACTAATCGGTGTGTGTTGCTTCATAAGCAACTATGTGAAGTACTGTGACTAAACGTGACTAATCTTGTCTTGTCTTGTCTTGACTAACCGGTGTACGCCTAGCCTAATAAAAGAATAAAGAGAGACTAAAGAAATAGTGATATATATTTTGTGATAGTAAGTGAATATGTTACAGAGTGAGTAAAAAGAGACCCAGTTCATGCAGCGAGAACGTTCTCACTGAGTAGTCTAGAAAAAGACCCATTCCACAGAGTGAAAACGTTCACATCGAGTGAGAAAAGAGCACCCCATATTAGAATGCAGGCGTTCACACCGAACGCGACCTATTGAAAGATGAAAGTTGAGCGATAAATTGCAGCGCTGATAATCGATGTAAGCTAGTAGCAGAAGCTTTTCGGGTCGAATCGGCTCTGATTTATATGGCAGTGCATTAGTTGAGGGCGACCCAGTGCCAATCTAAAATAAGGTACCCGGCTAACCCGTTCAATTTATGGACTTCTGGCAAATTTTATCAGGCTATCGCTAACGCATTCAATTGAGCACGGGGTGTCCAGAAAGAAGAAAAATGGGCCGGAAAGCTTCTAGTGTGCCACCAACTAACAAAAACTTTCGAACGCGGGTCACATCGACTGGTCTGATCGCTTTTTAAAAGGTGCCCGTCGAGATTTTCGTTGGAGTGGCAATGCTATTGTGGTACACAATGTGGACTTCACATTGCCGTTGAGGTTGGTAAATCAAAGGGCCACAAATCGAAGCGAGTCAGCAAAGAATGCTATTATTCAGGGGTTGGAACTTTCATGAACATTGATCAAGAATCACAATTGAGGGCTATGATTTTATTGATTCTCAAGGCCGTGATAGATAAGAACTATTTACTGATACAGTATAATAATAGTATCTCACCAAAACTTGAATTGAATTGAATGACTGCCTTTATTTTAACCTGGGAGGGCAAAGTTAGTGCGCAGTCGGCCCTCTCTTACACTTAACCCTTAACTTGATGGTGGTGAACATGATTAGTAATGCATTTAATAGTTCCGGTTTCTTAGTCGTTCAGTATACAGTGGCTGTTTTTAATCACAGTGTTTCAATTGAATGTTGGATTTCGATTTATTAGCTCAATTAAATCCACAATACTTTTGCCTATTGGATAAATGAATAATTTCTTTTTCAATCTTAACAATCAAATTACAATTGGAAGAATTCCTTTTAGATTTACATTGAAAAGACAAGTGAATCATTATGTTATGATGATTGTTGCGTGAAGCATTTTCAACCCAAATTTTGCATTTGTTTAAAATTGTTTTGTCCAACAATTTGCCAATGTTAGTTTTCCAAAATTACAAGCTTTTAAAGCAGTACAAAGAATAATGAGACTATTCTTAAATCAAAGAAAAACAATAATTAGAATGAAAACACAATGATTAGAGTCAATAGTGACTCTTTAGAATTTTTAAGAAAAATAATTGTTTGTGTCGTACATCTCAAAAGAAAGTTGACGAAAATGAATGGATGGATTCAAGTGTGCCTGTAAGCCCAAATCAGAATTCAAATTATTGGCAAAAGTATGGCGGTGGCGGAAAAATTTGTTCCAACAAACCAATATGGACCCTTTCACATTAACGGCCACACTGTGATTATACAGTCTGTTGATCAGTAGAGAGCCTTTGAGTTTTCCAGCTGACTAGAAACAAAAAGTTACTGGATGCTTGAACAATTTAATAGAAACAAAAACTTACTGGAATGCTTGAACAATTTACGCGGTTTCTCAGTGGTGCAGTAAAAAGAACACTGATGCATAGAAAAACAATATTTGAATCTGATTATTGCCAATATACGGGAATTAATCATAAATGGAATCTAATGAATATATTATAAAATAAACTTAAATCTGATTACGGAAAATACTTTCGGTATCCTTCTCAATGACTTTCACTGTTTACTGTACTCTGAATATTAGAAAAGTGTTAACTGAAAAATGGATAAATGGTTGACTGTTGATTTTGTGACGTCATCTTATTTCCCTGAACGAGGAAACGTAACGGAGAAATTGGAAACTGACGGCTGTCATGGTCGTAGAAAGTCGAAGGAATTCCATCAAAACCGATCAGTGAGGGAGGGCTGAATTGAGTTTCACTTACGCATCTTCCCTTTGTCTAGATGGCAGGCGAAAAAGAAATATAAATTCTCTTCTTTATATCATTCTATACACCACATTCCTCATTCTCTTCTTCTTCTTCTTCTTCTTCTTCTTCTTGTATTTCTTCTTCTTCTTCTCTTCTTCTTCTTCGTATTCTTCTTCTTCGTACATCCATATTCAACTCTTCGTTCATCACCACAGCCTGCAGAGGTGGAATTCCTTCCTACTCACATTGTATTTCTTCAACTTCTCTTCCATTGTTCAAAAAACGATTGCATGACTTTTTGCTTTGATGAGTGACTGGTCTGTCTTAGTGCTTAACATCTTCTTTCTTTCATTATTATAATTATTATTATTCTTTACCAGTCATGTCATTGCTGTACTTTTACAATCTTAGTTATTTATTAATTTCTATTTATTAATTGATTTTTATTTTATTTATTTTCTATCATTTTATTATTTTATTTTTTTTGTATATAGTTTGTCAACCTTTATTATAGATTCATAGTTATAGTAAGTAGTATATTATTTTACGAATAAAAATCAATCAATCAATCAATCAATCTTCCTCTTCTACATCTCCTTCTTCTTCCACTTCTTCTTCTTGTTCTTCTTCTTTCATCGTTAGCTACTTATTTAAATCCATCATCTTCATCCCCTCTTTCTCATCATCATCATCATCATCCTATTCCTGCTACGACTTCTCCGTTCCACCTTGTTGAAATTTGTTCACTAGTTCTACAAACTCATAATCTTCTGCGTTTTTCACATATTAGCCACTCATATTCGTTTAGTAAAAATTTCCCTCTCCAATTTTTTCTCTCCCCTTCTTCCTCTCCTTCACTCCATTCGTCTTCTCCTTCAATTCTTCATTTTCCTCTCCATGTTCTCCTTTACGTTTCTCATTCCAACTAACTTTTCCTCTTCTCTCCCTTCTCCACCATCAAATTAGAAGCAAAAATGATATTACCATCTACTTCTCTTCATATCATGTTCTTAACCTTTTGCTCTTGCCTATATCTCCTCCTCTCACACCCCCTCTTTCCTCATATTCCTCTTCATTTTTCCCATGTAATTCATCTCCTTTGCTTTTTAGATTCTCTCTTCTCCTCCTCGTACATAGCCTCCTCCTCCTCCTCCTCCTCTTCCTCCTCCTCCTCCTCCCTCATCCTCCTCCTCCTCCTCCTCCTCCTTCTCCTCATCTTCCCTTCTCCTCCTCCTACCTCTTTCCTAATCCATCCCTTCTCCACCTCCTCCTCCTCCTCCTCCTCCTCCTCCTCCCTCCTCCTCCCTCCCTCCTCCTCCTCCTCCTCCTCCTCCTTCTCCTCCTTCCTCATCCTTCATCCTCCTCTCCTTTCTTCCTCTTCCTCCATATCCTTCTCCTCCTTCTGCTCCTCTTCTTCCACATCCTTCTCCTGCTCATCCTCCTCCTCCTTTAACTTCTCCTTCCCCACCTCCTCCTTCTTCTCCTCTTTCACACCCTTCTACCCAGAAATTCGCATGGAAGAAAATGAAATATTCAGGCAGTTTCAAAAGTGAGCGACGATCCCTGGGGATATCAATGGTAAACGAGTGCCTGTGGTATGTAAGGCTTTATCTTGCCAGGAACAGTCGAAGAAAATCACCATCTTTCATAGCGAAGAGAGCTCAGGAACGAGGAGGAGGAAGATTAGGAGGGAGGAGGAGGAAGAGGAAGAAGAGCCAGAAGAGGAGGAGGAGGAGGGGAACGAGTTGAAGAGAAGGATGTGGAGAAGGAGAAGGAAGATGATAAGGACGCGTTGGAAGAGGAGAAATAAAGAAGACCCATGGGAGTTAGTAGAAATGAAAGGGGAGATTGAACACAAATAATAATCAATAGGTTGCATTGATGTGGTATTCAGAAGAATTAAAGAGTATAACCAATCAGAATCGCTGTACGAATATAATTATAGAACTTATACTCGTGACCAGAATTTATACTCGTGACCGAGCGCTGTGATTGGCAGTTGAATGGCCTATCAAGGTGAACGACTGCCATTGGCCTAGATAAGCTCCTCCCACAATGGGCGGTTTCTACAAACATCATCACAGCGATGGCGGTTCAAACAACTAACATAGTAAAGAAAGGTAATTGATATTTACAAAAACAAGATCGCCATTTCAACAAAGTTTTTTGACCTCTTAGTTTCATGAAACAGTCCACTGACGTGAAATAAGCATAACACAATATAACGTGTAATCTTGTAAGTGCAAGGTATAATATGAATGTTATTCAAATTAAATGAGTTTGTTTTTAGTTGTTGAGTATATTAAAAGTTTATTTTCACATGTAACACAGAAGATGACTAAGCTTTCCAATAGCTTTACAAGCTTTATAAGCCATGAACTTTTTATTGAATATAATGTCCAGACTACTCCAATACTATAAACAATTTGGAGAAAGGGAATACAGTATAACTGTATTATACAAATAACTGTATTTGTATTATTATCATCATACCAGGATGCCTCTTAAAAGCTTCAGTGTTCTCTTCTACCAATACTTATAGATCTTTCATCGATAATAGAGCTTGTTGCATTCTGTGGAAATTGGAAGAAATATATAAAAGGTGGAGGATTCCAAAGGTTTTATAAACAATAATTGAAGGATGTGATATAAATTGTACTATTGATAGTGTGCTGAACATCCTAATACAGCCATTATGACTATACTAGCATAGACTAACTAAATAGATTTGGATCATACTAGAATCTCTAAATAATCATCTAAATAACTAAACATCAATGAATAAATAAATATCTCTAAATAACTAAACATCTAATAAATCAATAAATTAAAAATAAAATAATTGATTAAAAAATAAACAGTTGTTGATAATTGACGGACCGCGAGTGTGACGTTATAGCAGGAATAATATTTAATTTGGCGAAAAACAGCTGTTTCGGCAATCAGTAAACAGTGATTTTACGCAGCTTTGACACAATAATCCAAAGGCTTAAAAATCTAAAAGGCCTTTAAAGTCTTTAAAAGACCTTTTTAAAGAAGATCTTTCAAAGAATACCTTTTTAAAAGACCTTTTCAATAATCTGCGAGATTCAGCATTTGTAGGTTAAGTATTGTGGTACTGATCGCCTAAACAGCTGTTTTTCGCCAAATTAAATTATTCCTGCTATACATGAATCAAGAAATCAGACTTCCCCCTCCACTTTGCGCCTTACACCAGCGTTCAACCATTGATTTTATCTTAAATCAATGGTTCAACCTTCTCTCTAATAACCTTGAATTAAAGTTACCTACCTTTTCACTTTTATAGGCACTGGCTTTTTTTCAATAACGACAGGTTCAAAAATTTTATCTAGAAAATGTTTTGATTCTTCAATAGAGCCTTCTGCAAATGAAATTGGAAAATAGTTTTTATTTTTCATCAATTTATATCGCCTTCATTGTTTTATATCATCAAACTTAAATCGGTCGAATCTGTCAGTTGTATTTTCACCACGTCTTTGAAAAATTTGAAGCAAATATTATTCAAATAAGTGGAATATAGGCTAGTAGCGCATTGAAGTTACAGTGCGTTCACTTTACTACGGCACCTGGACTGACCATGAATTACCCCATTACAGATTTTTACAATGATCAAAGTGCATGCTAATTCACTCAATATCATAATATATTAACAACAACACTCACAATATATTAATATTGTATAGCAGATGGAATCCTGAACATGTTAGAAGCTGAAATGAGTTATAATGACAATATTATATCATTCTCAGTTCAGGTGCCATAGCATACGACCTATGCAGGGTTAACTTGATTGTTTTTGATTTAACTCGATTTCATTTATTCATTTATTGGCAAGATACATTGGGAAGAATCAACAGACATTCGTCCTGAACTGCTTCTTTCCCAAATTTTGATAAAAAGTCCAGAGGTTATGTTGTTGATTCATCTTGCTGAAATTGTGAGTCCAAAAAATATTAACTAACAATAATTTCGAGTTTCTAAGATTACTACATGACAAATTCAAATTAATTAAACAAGAATAATATTAAAAAAATTCACTAGAATTTCGCAACAGAAAGATTGAAACACAAAAATCCATTTGTCAGCTGTAACTTGCATGATTACAGCTTGATGTCAAATTAATCAGATAACGTTTTACAGAGAGTCTTGAATCTTAGGATGATGAAGAAAGTTTTTGAGACAGAAGCTCAATACTCAACTTGAGTCTTAGGCTAGGCGTACACCGGTTAGTCAAGACAAGACAAGACGAGATTAGTCAATTTTAATCACAGTACTTCACATAGTTGCTTATGAAGCAACACACACCTATTAGTCATTGCATCGGTGTGTGCTGCTTCATAAGCAGCTATGTGAATTATTGTGACTAAAGGTGACTAATCTTGTCTTGTCTTGACTAACCGGTGAACGCCTAGCCTTACACTAAGCACAGAGAATAGTGGGAGTTGCAATCAATGCTCATGACAAACTACAAAAATTCATAGAGGTGCCTGATTGGCTTATGAGCTGAACATCAGAGACCATTTTACGATTTGGACCAATCAGAAGCTAGAAGCTTGTAAAAGTAAGATGGCTGTCAGGTGTCATGTGACGTTTTCATACAGCTGGCTCGTAATTGGCTAAAATCGTGAAATGGCGACTGTTCAACCCACTGGCCAATGAGACGGCTCGTCGAATTTGGAGGCGTGACTTACTACAAGAGCATCGCCATCCCCTCTTTTGTTAATTTGTCAACGTTTTGTTAATTTTATGTTATCGTTGCAGCTTTCTCGGCACTTCTCATAATGATATTTGTTCATTAGATATTTCATATTAGCCTACTTTGTTGATCATTGATTAAAAATGTATTGAATATCATGTATCTACTACTGTAGTAGAATAAAGGATTTTCATGATCGTCTGCACGCAAGATAGAACTGTGTCTCAGAAAAGTAGAATGTATCAATCCCGCTTGCAACCTTTTTGAACATGATTAAACCTCATTACATTGTGATAAATCTCATAAACCTCAACCTCATTATGATAAATATACTTACCGTACCGAATGAACTCATTTTTGGCATTGAAAAAGGAAACTTCTCTTACGCCTACACTTTGGTACGGATCTTTTAAATTCAATTGAAATTTCCATAAGTCGATTTTATCCTTTTTCTTAATTTGGATAGAATTGATGTAGTCTGTTGCTACATATTCAAGTAATGATTTGACAAATATTTTGCCTCCCTGTTGACAGAGATAATATGGAATTGACAAAACTGGAGTAGTTGAAAGTGTTTGAAAGGCAAAAAAGTTGAAAAAATATTTAATAACTGGAAAATTTGAAATTGTTCAGCACTACTGTAATTCTTTTTTACAAAATATTTCACTTTAAAATACGACTCCAAGTACAAAAACGTTTCCATAGATTACATAGATTGTAAATAGCATAATGATAATAATTCTCTTCCTTCTCATCCACAATCCTTCGAATTTTACTTCATTGTATATTTATTTTTATTTATATTATGTAGTTTCAACACTATCAGACATCTAATTCTCTGAAATCATTCGATTATTCTTTTGAGATTGACTCGATGATGCATATGAGATTGTAAGTGGCATACGATCGATCAGCATTTGACTTTGAAGTCCGGTATGCATTGTCATTAGATAACTGAGTGTTTCGAATTATGAAGACAAATAAAATTGCTGAATTTCACAAGTGGAAGCTCTGAATAGACTGCGTTGAACACTACTTTCTATTCTAATTACCTTGCTAGAAACTATTATCAAGAAATATGTGACAGTTGATAGATGCTGAGCTTCCTCCATAATCTTATATGAAGAGTTTGTCTTCATCTCCATTGTAATTCTTCCATAGTTTCAAATAATTATGTTTATTATTTTTAAATGTATTTTTCAATAACTCTTATCGCTTCCTGTTCAAGAGTGCCGAATGAAAATTCTTTCATAGAGTGAAATCGATTACAATATTTAAAAATTCCTGATAAGATTTACTCTAATTTAAAAATCCAACTATTTATTAGTAGATTGACTATCTAATACCCGGTTTTTCAGTCGCTCAATAGACAGTTTATGGATCCAATAGCACTATTGAATTATTAGACACTATAATAATTCAACACTTGAAACAACAGAGTAGTAAGGGAGTAGAGTAATCTGCTTAAAAACAACAGAGTAGTAAGGGAGTAGAGTAATCTGCTTAAAAACAACAGAGTAGTAAAGGAGTAGAGTAATCTGCTTCAAAACAAATGCATAAAAAAATTATTGATTCAATAAGTTTATTGAACGACTGAAAAACCGGGCATAAGACAAATAGGCTACATTTTTATTCTTACTGACAGTGCTTACTTTCTTCGTTTTGCATGACCATAACTCATGTTTCGTAGTAATGAATTTAAAATGGAATCTTTTCTTCTCTAGTGGAATTGCTTTGTGACCATATCCGTTATCATTTCCATGAGTAGACACAATTTCAGACCACTCAGTCAAGTACTTCAGCTTATACAGCTCCGGATCATTCAAATCCATCTTGCAACTTGGAATAATATCAATTTTTCATTAAAAAGTTGGAAATTGTATGAGAATAATGTAGTATTCAGATACTCTAAATTCATCAGTGAACAATAAAACAATATTAAGAGTTAATGATGAATGATTCTACCAGTCTCTGATGATAAAACTAATTTCTGTAAATGATTCCTAGACTTTGTAGATAACTCTACTGAAAAACAACAGAAGAGAAGTAGAGTTATCTGCTCAAAAACAACAGTAAGGGAGTAGAGTAATCTACTGAAGAACAACAGCAGAGGAGTAGAGTAAACTACTCAAAAACAACAGAGTAGTAAGGGAGTAGAGTAATCTGCTTAAAAACAACAGAGTAGTAAGGGAGTAGAGTAATCTGCTTAAAAACAACAGAGTAGTAAGGGAGTAGAGTAATCTACTGAAAAACAACAGCAGAGGAGTAATCTGCTGAAAACCGAGTGAGAAGCCACAGTGCTTGTTATACATTGGCATTTCACTATCACTTACGATTGCACTGTATTACAAATTGCAATAGCCAGTATTTGCCGCCAGTATTTGGTTGATAGTATAGCAATCAAAACTGATGCTCCACTGTTTGATGAGAATTAGGTAGCCTATTTTGGAAAATTGAAACATTTTTCTCAAAAAAGTGTACTTACACTGCTACATCTTTGCAGCCATCTTTATCGAGTGGATGGTGTTCCAAATACTCCTCGTTAGCTTCAAATTCTGATTTAAATATTTTCTCCGAACATCTTCCTCCATATTTAGATATCCTTAGTCTTGTCTCTTCGGTTTCTCGTTGGTCGGCTGTATGAGCCCAATGAATCCTATAATCTGATAATTTAAATTTCCTGTCAGACCCTCCGGTAATCAATGTGAACAAACTGGGAAACATAAATAAAATATAATTAGCATTTCGATCCATCATTATACAGTACATGCACATTTAGATTGTTTACTAGCCAAGCAATGTTGAAGTGGAATGAAAATAATATGTTTTTGATTTAACAACTCAAGCAAAAGCAACCAGCTATAGTAAAATGATCCAAAGCTTCACCAGATACGTTATTTTATTTATTTATTTATTTAGCGTATGGCTTTTGTTGGTGGGGAGACCCGAAGGTTGTTCCACCTCACCGTGTTTAACCTAATTCACCTAGGTTGAAGGCTTATCCATTTCTTTCAGAATGATTTCGGATTTTGATACATAAAAGTCCAAAAGTTCATAAAACACAATACATTCCTACCTGAGATCTTCCATTTTGATATTTTCTGATTGAAACTCCAAAAATCCCTCTGTAAAGCATAATAAATCATTATCAACCCTCGTCAATCATCAATATCAATTATTAAATTCATAAATTATCTCGTTGGCAGTTTGATACAAAAAGCCAACTCATATAATTCAAAAGTCAAACCATGCGATTAGATTTTTCTCATAAATAAAGCGATCATATCTTCTTGAAAATATTTCGAAAGGGCTGATTACAACTCACAACGAGATTTCTGAGACCCCGTAGCGAAGAACGGGTGACCTGCTAGTAATTATTCCTATAAAGCAATGACTATACATGATAAGTGAATTTCAGCACGCTGGATATTTTATAAAGCTCTCACCGTAATTGAGAAGTAAATTCTATGAACTGTAAAACACTCATCATACTTGAGAAGTGAATTTTATAAGCACTCACCATACTTGAGAACATTGTTACTTTCTGGATGAAGATACTTGACTTCTCTGACAATCAGGGTTCTTTCTGTTCCATTTGCTTCTTCAGGATCATACGGTAAAGGGACAAAATTCACATTGATACCGTCGTAGAAAATCAACTCTTTCAAAGACCACTTGCTTAACAATTCAGTAACAACTCGGCGAAAACTAAGATTCGGTGAGAGCTTATCCTGAAATATAAAATCAGCAGCAGCTTTGTATACTTATCATAGTGTAATGAATCTGCAAAATGAATAACCTGAAGAGATTAGGATGGAGAAACCTGATAGATGGATAAAAAACTTTGAATAGAAAAAAATTTATTAGGATGGATGGAACTGATTGATAGATAGATAAATAACTTGGAATAAAAAAAAAAAAAAATAAATTTGGAGACTGGATGAAGTTAGTGCGAGGAGGAAGGTCCTAGGATAACTTTGTGCAAAGTACAATATAATGCAATTAAATACAAAACTAGAGCTGTTTGCTTTTTTCACCAAATATTTCCTTTTTTACCTCAATATTCTATTCTACCTCAATACTCTATTTTGCTGGATAAGAAGACTTGATGTTGTCATAACCACATATTCAATAAAACAACGAGATACTGCAGTTTCGGTTGTTACACAATATTATCAATCTCTGGTAAACTAAAACTAAAGTACAATCATAGATAACAGATTAGAATATTAGATAACTACTATCGCTTATCTATGCTACAGTGTAGCAGAATTTATACTCGTGACCGAGCGCTGTGATTGGCAGTTGAATGGCCTATCAAGGTGAACGACTACCATTGGCCTAGATAAGCTCCTCCCACAATGGGCGGTTTCTACTGGCAAAGGCAAATGCAGGTAAGAAGTGGATTACTCAACTTAACGTCATATGATTTGCGTTTCATTTCAATGAAAATGTTATGGGAATTGGAAAAAGTATGTTCGGTTTGTCCGAGCTAACCAATCAAAAGTGTGACATGCAATGTCCACACTGTTATTATACAGTATCTGTACAATTTATAAAATCAAAAAATACTTCTTTCAAATGCTGATGTCTGTTTTCTAAGTGAAAACAAACTTTCACCATGTTCCCTATCAAGGGATAATTGGTTATGTTGGTGAAGTGGAACAACCCTACTCGGGTCTCACCACTATAAAAAGCCATACGCTAAATAAATAAATAAATAAATCTGTACAATAAACGACTTTGTAAGTGCTTTCTCACCTGCTCTTTCTTCACGCAGTTCCATACTTCTCTCTTTGTGATTACAAAGTCTTTATTGACATCTGCATTCTTAAATACGAATTTTTCCATATCTTTTTTTTCTCTGGATAACCTTTCTGGCTGTTGCATTTTTGTTTCGTATTCTAGTAGATAGGACCCACTACTAACATCAGGTTCGCACCTTGCAAGGATATTTACAAGAGTTTAACAATTACATTTCAGGCAGATGGGACTGAAGGCTTAACGTGTTCTCCGAAACACGGCTGTGGCTCGAGAAATAATTTACGAAAAATACTTCTTTCTCACCTTGGTCACAAATGGGCTCCAAGATCTCTAGCTTGAACCAGACTAACCATGAACCAATTAACTCCTCTATGGTCCCTCCAAGTTCTTCAAACTTAATAGATAAAAAAATGGATGAAAAAGACAGAGATATTGTCGAAAAATTAAAAAATTGAAAAATGAATAAAATAGTGGTTTGACAATATCTCTGTCTTTTTAATTCATCAAGTCATGAAGAATTATCACATCATATCACACAAAACAAATCTTTTCAAACTTGTAGAAACTTGATTATTAGTTGAAAGTCAGAAATGGGTTGAATCATGAACGAATCAGTTCCATTCTCATAATATATTTTTCTTCACATGACGCCTACATTTACATTATTAAATGCGTCCTAGATATATAATTTTATATAGATTTCAAATATTTTATTAAATAAACTTATATCGGCTACCTTTTGCCCATCAATCGTTATCATAGTCGTTATATTACGTGTAAGACGCTTTATATTAATTTGACACTAGAGTGTCAAAGTTGTCAGCAAAGAGTTCAAATTACATAATCAAAGATGAATAAATTTTAATCATGATTACAATTACAGTAATTATTGAACTCCGTACTCACACTACTATGTCGTCTGCAGTTCCAACCTCTTCCACCCAGGGTTCTCCAAGTTTTCCCGGCCAGTTCTCAGAAACAAGTGAAGTGTAAACGAATTCTTCGTTTTTTTTCAATCTATAGCGAATTTCTTTTGTTTTCTCCACTTGCTTCGTATAGTCTACTGCATTCGGGAAACATGGCGGTGTACCACCCGGGAGAATACTACAAGTATTTCTGTGAAAAAACAAAATGAATATATTTTCCTGTTTGGAAATGCGTTTTCCTGTAAATTCAAAATGAGTAATTTCGGTTTCGTCTCCTATCAATTATAATTCTTTCTACTAAAAAAAGTGCCTATTATCTGATGAACATGAATTGAAAATTGAAAATCAACTGCTTTGTTAAGAAAACCATAGAAGAAAATGAGATATTTTTACATTTGTGAATTGAGTTTCATTGACAATCATCACAGGGCTTTAGCACTGAATACAGAACATTTCTGAAGTGTTCTGTATTCAGTGGCTTTGGTCAATTAAATTGTTGTGTTAACAACAATTAAAAAATTCGTATAATGAATGTTGATGTTTTAGAATCTTTCCATGTTTGACATGTTTTATTATGACATCCAAGAAGATCTACGACGATAGTGCGATTCACGTCAAGAAGTCAGCATTGCTTAGATGAGAGTTTGCCATCCTTGTTCAGCACAAGGCAGTTGCTGATGTCTCTATCCTATTCGCACTGTGCATTGTTGTCGCACTGTCCCAACAAACAGGTATGGTGCAGTTTTCTCTTTCTCTCTCAATGAAACTTGGCATCAATGCTCCTCATAGCTTCTTGACGTGAATCGGACTATAGCAGAGATTGGAGAAGAGGCTTGGTGTTGGAGGCCAAAGTTCATGGTGGGCTGGATGGTAATTTAGCAATAGCAGTAAGCAAGTAAGTAAGTCAATTATTAGTTATTAGTTAGTCAATAGTGAGTTAGTAAGTTAGCGTAGTGGACTGGATTCTAGATAGCAAGTAAGTGATTATTGTTATTACTGTATATTATTACAGTTCTTTTTCTGCTCTATTCTATTTGTAAAAAGTAATTTACAATTTTAATTTCTATCTTAATTTATCAATTTGCTTATGACTATCAAATAATTATGTAGATAAAAAACTTACCAGAATAAGTAATTAAATCACAAATTTGAATTGAATCACATTTGAGTCAGCAAATTTTGAGAATTTAGACAAATATTATATTCTCATACTATGAAAGTCTTGCAAGACGTGTTGAATGAATTTACTGTCTATGTGTCTATTGATCAAAACTACTATTATTGTATAGCAGTATCCATTCAACTTGTCAGAGAACAGGTGATTTAACGTGAGTAAACGAGCGTACATCAATCAGCTGTTCTCTGACAAGTTAAATGGATCCTGCTATAATTGTAAACCAGTTGAGTGACCGATTGGTTAATTTAGTAGCCTAAGAATATTTTGGCTACTGAGTAAATTTCAAATACTCACCCATATTGTCCAAAAATAGCTAAAAATAGTATAAAAGCGAGTAAAGCCATATCGACGAATTGACGAAGACTAGTGCTGAAATAAAACCACAGAGAACAGACTTAGTAACAATACTAGAGAGTATTGCTTCTCTATGATAAAACGTCTAGGTAGAATAATTATTGGTTTTGCTCTTGTGTATGCAGTAAACGATCTGTTCATGAACCACGTCATGCATTTTATTACGGTGATTAGTAAACATATTCAACAATTTCGAATAATTGATTGAATTTTTTATGTACCCTATCCCAATATTGTTTCAGTTTCCGAAGCCATTTAAAATACTGCATCAATGTTCTCGAACTCAGTTCAATGCAATCGATTAAACATTACGAAGATCATTATCAATTATCTACGAGAAACAAGTTCAATTATTTCCCAAGCACTCAATGACAGCAATTAAACCAATATTGAGTTTCTGAATTAAAATGAATTCGACTTTCAAACGAATCTTCTAACACCAACTTCAGGGCAACCTGTTTTGTAACTTGCATCAGGTCTGTAATATTGTAATTATAATAATTATGTTTTTGCATCCAATAAACCAGTTTTGTAATTTTTTCACGGGGTTTCACGTCTTTTTACCGTAACTGAACTTAACCTTCGTATTATCCGAGTTTTCCCGTATCCAATCTCGTCCCAGTCCCAATTACCTCGGATAATCGGGAGTCTACTACTGTATATAGCTTTCTTTGCAGTTTCGTTTCACTAATAATCATTATGTATTCATAGAAGTTGATTAATTATTGCAACTTCTAATCATTTCTTTCATCGATAGAATAATAATTATAATTTTGTAAGTATGGTTGTGGAATTTTTCTACAGCCTAATATCCTACCACAATCATGATGGAGTTTGTGGATCAAAATGGAGAGTAGGCCTATACTGCACACATTTCAAGTTCCCAGTAACATAAGCATTCTGCCATTGTATTCAAGATCATTATGTCTCTCCCCGGTGATGAATGACGCAAACTTCTCTGGAAGTTTCATTCAGTTCGACATGTTATGAAGTTTGTGCCGCCCTCCAGACACAGCGCCGAAAATACTTGGCGAAGAAGAAATTTCCAAAGCGGCAACATATTGAACATCAAACTGACATCGGCTCTGTTCATTTCATGTTGCTGGCAGTCATTTTGTCGCCATATGTCTCTCTGCTCTGCTCTGCCCTGGCATGGCATAGCCAACTTTTCCTTCGTTCTGCGCCTCTTCAAGTTCACACAATGAAAGAATTCTCTTCAATTTTCTGCTCTTCTTCTTCTTTTTTCTTCTTCTTCTTCTTCTTCTTCTTCTTCTTCTTCTTCTTCTTCTTCTTCTTCTTCTTCTTCTTCTTCTTCTTCTTCTTCTTCTTCTTCTTCTTCTTCTTCTTCTTATTCTTCTCCTTCTTCTTCTTCTCTTCTTCTGTTTGTTCTTCTTCTAACCCTACTTCTTCTTCAATCTTTCTTGTTTCTCTAGTTCTTCGCCTTATTCATCTTCTTCTCATTTACCATCTTCTTTTTCTCCTTCTTGTTCTTCTTGTTCTTTTCCTCTCCTTGTTCTTCTTGTTGTTGTTGTAGTTGTTGATGTTGTTGTTCTTCTCCTTTTTCTTCTTCTTCATCTTGTTTTTGTTGTTGTTCTTCTTCTTCATCTTGTTGTTGTTGTGTTCTTCATCTTCTTCTTTTTCTTCTTCTTCTTCTTCTTCTTCTTCTCTTCTTCTTCTTCTTCTTCTGCTACTTATTCTTCTTTTCTTTCTCTCGATTCGTACCTAGTATTATTTCAAGGTAAATAAAAAGAAGAAGAGGAGTGCGAGGACAAGGAGGAGGAGGGGGAAAAGGAGGAGGAAGAAGAGGATGTGAAGGAGGAGGAGGAGGAGAGGAGGAGGTGGAGGAGAAAAAAAAGAAGGAGGTGATGGTGAAGGGGAAGGAGGAAGTAAATAGAAGAGAATTTCTGTTGATTCGGTTCAATTGTTGCTTGTAAGTGATTGGAGTTGAGACAAGAGTGTCAGTGGCAGATGCTTGATTTTTCTAAATGGTGAATCGCAACATGGACACTCCAAATAGTAGAAGGAATGAAATAGAGAAGGAATTTTGTCAGCAATCAGCTTATTAGACGTGTTTTTCTGTTTCTATCCTCAGAAAACTGTGAAAAAATTGGAGCACTGAAGTGGATTGATTGAAGTATTGGGAAATATTATAGTAGGACAGGGTAGGCTAGGATAGGATAGGATAGGAAAGAATAGGGTAGAATAGGATGGGATCCTTAGTAAAATATGAGAGAGGGAAAAGATGAGGATATAAAAGAAAAAGGATAAAGTTGCAAAAACTTTATTAATGAAGTACGGTATAGCTTCTGAAAACCCTCAAGGAGTTTAATGAACCTTTAATGAATCATGAATAATGAATTATTAATGAATGATGGATTCATATTGAAAAGAGTAACTAAATCATGCAAGAACGTTTGATTAATGAGAAATAATAATTCACATTAATACTGTGGAATTATTGATATCAATTCTTGAATATGCTAGTTAGATATTTTTGTCCTATGTTTTATATTTATTGAAGGAATAGAATTTGTTCGAACTCTATCACTCAAATACTTGAATGAAAATTGATAAAATGCAGAGGTTTCCTAAACGAACATACTACGTACCTCGACACCAAAATCAATTAGTTTTGAAGCACTCTGGCAAGCTTCTAAAACGTGCGTTAATTGATTGTGTCTCGTGGGTGGAGTGACAAATATAACGCTTTTAAACGTCGACTAGCACAATTAGGGCTGTGAAAACACTTTCAGCAAGCATTAGCGGTTACCAATTACCATTATAATGTGGAACATGCCACCTGTCCCTAAAACATTGAATTTATAACATTTTCATTCTCCTGAGTAAACTTTGGTTAAATAACTTTTCAAACCCTCAAGCATTCTCTGAAGCGTGATTTGTTTTCACAGATTCTTATACAACATCCTTTTTAGATTTTGTTTCTTTGCAATTGAATTGAAATTTGGAAATCAATTTATTATTTCAGTAATATAAGCCCATTTTTACACAATTTGATTTGATTAAATTGATTTGAACTATCTTCTCCTGTTAAACTATTGGTTAACACGTAGGCCACGCCCCCAAATCAATTCATTCAGAAGCAACAGGTTGGAGAAGCAAAAACAGTTTCTTGTCTCTGGCCACGCCCCCTTTGAATAGCTTCGACATTAAACAGGTGGAAGATTTGAGGAATCTCCTACTCTATTGGTCAACACATAGGCCACGCCCCCAAAGCAATTCATTCAGAAGCAACAGGTTGGAGAAGCAAAACCCGTTTCTTGTCTTTGGCCACGCCCCCTTCGAGTATTTTCGACATTCAACAGGTGGAAGATTTGAGGAATCTCCTACTCTATTGGTTAACACATAGGCCACGCCCCCAAAGCAATTCATTCAGAAGCAACAGGTTGGAGAAGCAAAAAGAGTTTCTTGTCTCTGGCCACGCCCGCTCAAAGTATTTTCGACATTCAAAGGGTGGAAGATTTGAGGAATCTCCTACTCTGTTGGTCAACACATAGGCCACGCCCCCAAAGCAATTCATTCAGAAGCAACAGGTTGGAGAAGCAAAAACAGTTTCTTGTCTCTGGCCACGCCCCCTTCGAGTATTTTCGACATTCAACAGGTGGAAGATTTGAGGAATCTCCTACTCTATTGGTTAACACATAGGCCACGCCCCCAAAGCAATTCAGACACTATTTTATTACAATATATATGTGGAATAAATTCAACAGAACATCAACTGTCACCACAGAAATGTGAAATGAAAGTTATTCGCCATCCGCCAGATTAAATGAATATGCTTAGACATGAAACCTTATCATTTTCATAACCAGAAAACCACAAATAAATTTAATAAGAAACTGTAAACCTGTAGTCAAATTTGCAGTTGTCCAAGACCTTCTTCTTTGAGCATTACATTTTTCATACAATGAAATAAGAAATAGAGTTCAAATCTTGTTCAACACTTGACAATTCATGGAAGACTCTAAAATTCTTTCAAATTCTATCAGATCTTGGACAAGATTTTAAAAGGCTTATTATTTATTCTAATTCTCAGTCCTGTCAAATATTGAAAGAGATTCGAAGCTCCTTGCTTTCATTACTTTTAATCGAAACATTGATCGTGTACATCCACTTCAAGAATAATATGAAGAAGAATATTATATAGAATATGATCAAATAAGTAGTGAAGAATTGGCCGTAAAGTAGACTTGAGAAACTTCACAAAGTCGAAATTTTAGAGTAGAATTGAAATAGCAATAATGATCGATAATAATCCACTTTTGACAATGTTTAGTGTCTTGTAAGCTCATAAACAAGACCGCAAACCTTGTTACAGTTGACAAAGCCCAAGAAAGGGACTCGAGGCACATCAGTGACATCGGTTAAATTATGAATTTTCAGCCGTTTGTTTGCTCAAAGCGCCATGGCACTGTGGTGTTTCATGAACTTCATTATCTTCTTAGGCGCCCAAACTTCTAGACGAAAATTGGTTGACTTTGCTTGAGTAATGAAAATACGTCTTCACTCAACTTTCCTTATGGGGATGTTTTAAGAATCGACTTTGGAAATGATGTCGACAATAATTTCGATTTAATGAAGAAGGAACATGAATTCGAATTATAATTTTGTGATGGAGTTCTATGCAATAGAAAAATTTTGTGTAAATTTAAATGTTGAATATTGGTATGTTGAATAAATTGATTGTAAAACAATTTTGTGATAGAGCTCTATACAAAAGAACAAACTTCTGTAGGCCTATGTATTAATGTTGAATTACAAGTTTCTAAACGGAACGCTACTAATTGGAATGCAAAGTGAAGAAAATCATTTATAATTATTCAGGATCACTCTTGTGGAAGCCCCTACATCATGTGAAAGTCTGATCAAGTCTAAACATCTTTCATACTAAATTTTATACATTTTCTGGAAAGGATGAGAGGGGGATTATCACCAAAAGTAAATTTTATGTACTAAGCTTAAAGTAATCCCCCCTCCATGACAATCTTTACTATACATCTATCCCAGACTCAGAGGAATATAGCTTACTTTTCATTAGTTCTGTGATTTTCCGTTGTTATTATTATTTGCATTGCTTTAAGCAATTTTCATTTTATTTGTAACTCTGTGTAGTTTTCCATCAGTATTTTTCCATAGGTCTGTAATTTTCCACAGTTATTTTTTCTAAGCTCTGAGTAATCTTCCGTAAGTATTTTTCCATAGTACTGTAATTTTCCGTTGTTATTTTATTTGTAACTCTGTGTAATTTTCCATCAGTATTTTTCCATAGGTCTGTAATTTTCCACATTTATCTTTTTCTAAGCTCTGAGTAATCTTCCGTAAGTATTTTTCCATAGTACGGTAATTTTCCGTTGTTATTCTATTTGTAACTGTGTGTAATTTTCCATCAGTATTTTTCCATAGGTCTGTAATTTTCCACAGTTATTTTTTTCTAAGCACTGAGTAATCCTCCGTTAGTATTTTTCCATAGCACTGTGATTTTCCATTCTTATTTTTTATTGCAGCTCTTTGCAATTTTCCATCAGTTCCAGTAGTTCTGTAATTTTCCGATGTTATGTTTTCTCTACAAGGGTGAAACCAGTTTTGATTTGATGTATGAAGTCAAACATCATAAATCCGAAAAAGTGGTTACACACTATCAAACATACGCGTACGCACGCATCCTCAAATGTGAGTGCTTTTGAATGATGAGAACAGAATATTAACGGAATTCCAACTCAAAACACCTGGCTAAAGCCCGGTTACTCCAAGAATTTGATGAAGCGAGCAAAGCGAGTACCCAGAAACCCAATATGACTCATCCCGGGCCCGGAACGTCGACTCATTTGCATGCAAACCAGGTTGCTCCAAGTTGAATGATGCCTGAATTATTTATAAGTTATGACATTTCTTCTGCACCCTTCAAACCCTACTCTACTCTTCTACTAACCCTCGAGATAAAGAAAAATATGCTTCCGATTTTTCACACCGACAAGTAATTTAAGTTTTTCTCGGCTTACTGTCTTACTCAGTTCATGATAAGTAATAAATAATATAAAATTATTCAAATGGAAGTTGGCAACATTTTAATTTAACACGTGCTCATGTGGTGAGAATTAGTCGTAAAAGTTTTGAGAGAAAGTAAACTATAATTAACTTGAGTTTATTGTTTTCAAATATTGTTTAGGGAAACGGTTGTCCCAGTGGTAGCAGGCGGGTCTAATCGGTTAGATTAGATAAGAGACGGCGCCTACCACTCCTGTTGTAACCGGTTCCTCTAAGTACAATTTTATGAGCCTCAAAATCGCTTCCCGGTGGTTCGGAACCCACCTAAAGCTGTAGGTCCATTCATCTCTCATCATCATCCTTCCAATTACCTACGCACAAACCTAGAGCTTATGTGGGCATCATCCCCACTAAAAAAAAATATTATGATTCAAAAGAAACCTTAATGATAAATAATGAAATACCATTAACTAAAATAATATATATTTTATTTTAGGATTTTACAGTACTTTACTGTCTTCCTTCTTTTAGTCGAAAATAATAATAGTAGTAACTAAAATAAAACTTAAATAATAATAGTAGGAGTAGTTGTATGAGTAAGTTACTATAATAATAAAACAGTATTAGTTTTCACAATCATCATTCTGTTGACCTTGTGAATGACCTTGTTCCCTATATTCCATTGCCTTTCTGTTCCTTGCTTATTTTGCTCTCTTACCATACAAAATTATTTATAAGAGAGATGACAAAACTGTACACGTGCTGTACACTTCATGTCCTTTCCTATCAAATAATTTTACTCCCTTTACTATTCAACATCCTCTTTGTAGGCTGTGTCCTCCATCATTACAAGCCATCTACGTCACGGCCAATCAGAGGCTTCCATCCGCCCATTAGCTACTCCCATAAGTGGGCGTGGCTTTTAACCAATCACAAGCCAGCTTTGTAGCTCAGTCTTCTAGAATCTACCAATTTCTCCTCCATGTTTTCAATGTTCAACAACTCTGTTCTCAACTTGTTGTAGAATGTAATTGAGACTACAGAGTGTGATATTTATTCTAATACAGCGCGACTACTGGTATGCAGGTATTTTGTCATTCATGATAGGGTTCTGATGACTCATTAGTGATTTTCACAAAAATAATACTCAGAATTCACTTCTATCGGAGAAACCTACAGTTATTTATCGGAAATGATCTTCTGGAACTCGATGAATTACGTAGGATATTATAGGATCCTACTTGAACTCTGCATGCAAATATTTTCCAAGTACAGTACCTTGGTATAATGAGAATATTCATCGGAGGCTTCATAAAGCCAGTCTGATACAAAAATATTCTTGGAAAACCTTTTCAAGCCTCCTCTCAACCATCTACAAGCTCATGAGAGCGCCAATAAATTATTCTCTGTGATAAACATCACTGAGTACCCCGTCTCAAGCTCACATTCCTATTTATGTTTAGATATACAGTTATATTACGACCTATTAAGTCCACTTACAGTCCAGTGTTTATTACCCACTTCACAAGGAATCAACAAACATGTGTGAGTGTAGTATTTACTTAGGAGAAGTAAACCACATTTGGTGGAACTGAGGAAAGGAATTCTCCCCGAAAAACGAATTTTCCCCCGCAGTTAATACGCTTTTACTCGCAGAATTTTTCCGAGGATGCAGCAAAAAGCTACTTAGTAAAAGAGTCACTAATCCACTGCAGAGTAGTAAAACAGCAAAGTACTGTGTGCCTTGTTTGGGATTTTCGGTGTTAGTCAGCATCAAGGGTGAAAACTCTCATAATATCTCTCATCATATCATCACATCCGCTCTAAAGGTTTCAGGGTTGAGTGGGTTGGAAGCTATTTGGTTGACTTTGAAAAAAAAATCATCTAAGAACTTCTTTCGAAAGTAATAGCAATAGCAATCTTGAAGCTACTTTTGAATTATCTATATAACAGCTCCATCCAATGAGTCCGAAATTAAAGTCTGCAAGCATGAAAACTATACCTGAGTACAAAATACACGACAAATCTTCTAGAATAATTTTATTCTTTCCATGAATTTGTTTATTATTTCATAATTGGAGCTAGGAAGCTCTCTCTGAAAAACCTCGTGTATAAACGTGCATGAACGATCTTATTTATAACATGCTTTTATTATTAGAAGCTTAATGCTCGATGAAACCCTAGGTTCTCAATACCTGGTATCCTCAAATTTTTTGTGGAATTTTTTTCCCACATTGAACTAGATGAGCACAGTATTCCAATTAATTTGAGACTAGCGTTCAATTTCGAATAATTTTACGATGTTTTTTAAATCTCCATCGGCCAGTTGCACGAAAATCTAATTGAATTTGACCTCATGTCATTTTTATTGATGTCAGATTCGCTCATTGGTTCTCGTTGCATTGTTTCAATTTGATGGAATTTTCGGTGTTTGAATTGGATTAGATCTTTGTGCAACTGGGGTTTGATCAGAATCTATCAAAATAATTATTGTTGTCTGTGATATCCATCATATTTTCTAATATTTATGGCCAGAGATAATCATTCCATTCATTAGTAGTCTATGATTATGATGTTATTATATTCCATTTCTATTTATTTTGTTATTGATTAATTTTGTACTGTCATGATGTCATGAGTGCTGTTTTATGCTGTCTATCATTATTTTATCATATCATATCATTATTTCATATTATTTTCATATATTATTCATTATTATGCCTTCATTAAATATTTATTAAATATTATCAATTATTATTCGTTTCATTTTCATCTCATCATTTTATCATTCGTATATCTGTTTCCTATCAATATCATACATTACAGTACTACTCTTATCACATTGTTGTGCATTTTATAGGATCGCCTTCGGCTGCAAACAAAGCACAGGCCAAGAAACAGGAATATAATAGAGCAGCAGCAAGCAAGGATTCAGTCGACAGCCGAACTGAATGGATAGGCTTACGTTGAGTTGTTCAAAATATATCCATGGCATTCAAGACTACTGGAGCATTCAGGCCAGACCCCCTGAATTCAATGCAAAGTCTAAATAATACGGGGAAAGGTGGAGAATCAGAATGGAGAATAAGAGAAGTTTCGTGTACTACACAGTGGAACTTTCTACAAAATGAATTGTTGTCGAATATTACTTTTCATTCAGATGGAAGAAAGGGTTGGATGGATAAAGTTTATATACAGAGCGCGTGATAGAGTCGGGCTGAATGCATCCAGTCGCAAATCTTTATACGCGAGTATTCGCTGAGTGTCTCACAATATGGATGTCAACTTGCCAAGTGATATTTCTTTCTCGCACTCTTTCACAAATAGATTACTTCCTCTCCCACGTTCGCTGAACACGACGGAACTTATAGAGTTTTAAAACACTATGAACATTCGTGAAAATGGGTGGAAAATAATCGATTTAAAATCAACTTCTGATGGCTATTGATTAAATATCAGTACTGTACTGAATAATACTGTTCCTCTGAGGATCCCATCATATCAATATAAGTAACATAACAATTATTTCTCATTTCTACATCTAAGTTTTATTGCTTGCATATTATGTGCATTAAGTATAATGATTTTTATCACTGAAAACATTCCGTTATTTAATATTTTGATGGCAACTGGGATTGCCTACTTTTTCAATGAATATCGCAATGTATTTCTCATGTACTTCTGTATGGTGAAGATTTTTGTACTGTAGTTTATTGTGAGATAAGATTATTTACTTTTCATTTTTCAGGACACGGGAAATTTGGAGTTGACAATGCTCTAAGGCCTACAAAATTGAACTACCCCAATACAAGTCCAAGCCACAATCAGTGGGGTATTCTTGAGGAGCAAGACTTTGATTTGAAGCTAACCCCAGGGATAGAGGCTGCGAATAGGCTGTTTATGTTCTGTGAGTGTGTGTGTGAGAGAGCGAGTGAGAGAGAGATAGTGTGTATATGTGTGAGTGAGAGAGAAAGAAAGGAAGAGAGAGTGAGAGATCTACCTCCTACTAAGATCCTCTGGGAAATCTCGAAGGACAACACAGCAAGATAACGCCTCAGGTCTACCCATTACGGATATACAATTCTCTCCAATTTTCTTTCGCCAACGTTTTCATTTTTCTGATCATTTCTCCACTTTTCTTCCCCCTCAGTAAGTAATCAATCAGTTAGCGTTATGAACACCTAAATATTATGAGTGTTGCATCTCTACAGGCGCACACGTCATAGTGAAGGCAAATTTCGAAATATCATCAACAAAACATTGATGTTGGGCATCAATGATTTCTACTGAGAACATCTATTCACCCTGAAACATCGATATATTGGTCTCAAAATTCAATAATTAGAGCAAGATGTTTTGCCTTTTCGATGGTTAAAAACAACGATCTCAAAAGAGAGATGTTTCTAACACAAAAAAGCACACAATAAATTTCATATAAGAAGAATTGAGTAAAAATTAACTATTCACTCAAATAATACATATTATGGAGAAATTAATGAATAGTAATATAAAGCATAAGTATAGTATTATATAAGTAATATGTAGTATAAAATATTGATAAGGCAAAGTGAGATTTGTGACTGCGAGGAAGGGAATGTGAAATAGGAAATGACGAAGAGAAAATGAAATATTGTAAACCCTTTATTACATGAAGTAATAATATTTAAGCTAACAATCTAGCTAGAAAGGCTATAAATTGACGCAAATCTACTATAGGAGTAGCCATAGCCGAGTGGGTTAAGTGCTGGCTTTGTAACTTTGAGGTCCCGGGTTCAAACCCAGGTCAGACCGTGAGATTTTAGCTCGAGCCACTCCTCGTGTTTCGGAGGATACGCTAAGCCGTCGGTCCCGGCTGCCTAAAAAACAGTCGTGAAGTCACGTCAGAGACCCTGAACTGATCAGGAGTGACCTGAAAACTCTGACACCAGACCTGAGCCAGCCAGGTTACACGGAATTATTATTATTATCTACACAAAAATCGCATTCTTCTGTATTTTCACGGTATTATTATTTCAAACATTTTCATCTCTATTACCCCGAATGTTATTATACTTTTTCCCGGAAAGTGTGAGCAAAACTGTAGTATTCTCTAAGGAAAAATCATGTTATCAAGACAAAGAATAATGTGAACAATGAGTAACAAGAATCCTGTAGTGAATCACATGATCTCGCCAAGCCAGTCGTATTCCCTGAGGCTCAGAACAGTTGTTCTTTCATAAAATCCACAAAAATATGGAGATGTGCTCGCTGCTCAGTGTGGTACATTGAACCTTTCAACAGAAATTGAAATATAGAACAGAAGGGGCTAACGCACGATGCGCAAACGTGGAAAGATATTCAGATTGTTGCTCATAAATTCCACTTTCGCCGGATATGAAAAAGCCGACGCAAAATTTTCAGTCGTGCCCCTCAAATAAATATTGCTGAGAAAACAACACGAGAACAAATTGGATTCTCGGATGCAGGATACAATACGCGGGGGAAGTTTTGTTGTAGCGCGGCGTTTTCTTTGTAAAATCAAGAGCAAGTGAGTTTTCGCTGCCTGCTGACAGCCTTCATAAACGTCAAATGTGATGGTTGCTACAGTAAAGTACTCAATCTTATCAAATTCTTGAATTTGGTGTGTTTCAATCAAATACGTTCCTCAGATGTGATGAAAATTCCTTCAATTGAGAAGTCCTGTCGTAGTTTTAGATCACGATTGAAGAATAATAATAGTGTATAATATTCTCTAATCATTATAATATAATGTCATATGTAAAATATGATCAATATTCTAAAAAAGAGAAGAGAGGAGGAAGAAGAGAAGGAGAAGAAGGAGGGGGATGATGAGGAGAGGTGGAGAAGGAGGAAGGGGAAAGAAAGAATAAGAAGAAGGTAGAGGAGAGAAAGAAGATAAAGAAGGAAGAGGAAAGAAAGAAGAAGAAGGATGGGGAGGAAGAACTAACTCTTTCTCCCGTAAGACTAGATTTATGTAGAGTTGTAGAGGGATAAGAGACATAAATACTCAGACATCTCAAATCGCCAACAATAACTAATTAGATTACAATAAAAAATCACTTCACTCCTATTCATAATTTTATTAACGGACTATTGTGCGATGCTGTGCCGTTCAATTTATGTATTATCACTGTCATCTGGATGTCCCAGAGATTAAGAGCAGATTTTAAATCGATGTTGTATAGAATACTTCTATACTATACTGTCAAGGAATGTTTCTGTATGAGTACTGAATGAATATAAGTATACTTTACAGCTTTGCAACAATGTAGCGGCATACAAGGTCACCAACATGATTTAAATGACCGGTTTCTTTGAAGTTCACTAAACGTATCATCTTTGAATGTTAATAAAACACTTTATGAGGAGATTAACCCTGACGCGACATTGGTTCTTTGACCTAATTTGGGTGCGAGAATGATAAATGAATAGTTAGATTCAAATTTGAATCATTTACTTAATTTATTTATATCACAAAATATATCGATTTGAATTATAGACTGTGTTAGATGTAAATAAGAGTAATTCACATAATCCAACATTATTTTGCTGTGTTCATCCCAGCCAGTGTTGGATCCACGGTTTGATTACATTTTATAACCGTGCACTTGAGTTTTTGAGTTCTTCCTTGCATATTTCAATGCGGAGGGACTTTTGATCACTCTGTATCATATCAATTATAGTAATAAATGATAATATGATAATAAAGTATTCAAAAGTGGTTCCTGTTACTTTTAAATTTCTGTAATGATCAAATAATTGTATAATATATGAGGAATTATAAAATATTTGAATTTGAATTCATTTGCGACCATATGGAACAAAATCCTCTCTTCTGAGGTGAAATTTTAAGAGGTCGACAATACAAATAATCACAACAGCAAGGATCCTATGATAATATATCATGATAATTAATTGAACGAATTCCTAATGCTCTGAAGACTGAAGCCGCGTAAGTCTTCAGATTATTCTATAGCATGATATAGGAATTCGTTCAATTAATTATTATGATTTAAAAGCAATTGAATAGTTGCAATATTCCATTTTCTTCCATCTTCATAATATATTATTTATACAATAATTTTCACAGCTCTTTAAAACCAACCAGAAATACAAACCTAACCCCAACACCCGTGATCTATGTTGGGAATAATTCAAATGCGACCCCGCCATACAAGGAGGTGATCAACCTTTGGACGCAGATCGACAAAGATATATCCAATCGAGGAAACTACATGGACAGAAAAACATGTCACCATTATTTACCGTTTGGAATCACCATAGATAGATGCTGGTGATAGATGGTTAAGGCGCTAACAAATAGGCGTACGCATACAAAACTATAAATACTACCGTCACATCAAACTATGTTCATAACTCAACGGAGTTGGGATTTATGTGTGGGGTAAGGAAAGTAGGCAGAATAGACATTCTTGTTAGTAGAGAAGGTGGTGAGGTATTATTCTAGTGTCTATATTGTTCATTTGAAACCGTAGGCTCTTGACTAACTGCAGTTTGTTGTGAGGCAAAGTGTTGCAGTTGGACAAGCAACGCATGTCATCACCTGAAGTTCGGTTTATCAATCAGTCGCCTCAACTGGCTTGCAACTAGGCGCGTATGAATAAATTATCGGCCTCCTAAGCTCATATTTAACGAGACGAGACGCACTGAAATCGCGATCAAACCATCGATATGCAGTCGACTTGCAAATGATCATACTGCAGATGGCAGGCAACTTGTGAATTATATAACTGAGAGTATGCTGAAATAATTGGTTAGAATGATTTGGCGGTGATTTTATTTTTTGACAAATTATTATTCATGATTTTACATTAGCTAGGAATTAGGTGAGATGAAGCTAGAAGTACTGTAGTAAAGTTCTCTTCTTGAACCAACAGCAACAGTTAGGCTAGGCGTACACTGGTTAGTCAAGACAAGACAAGATGAGATTAGTCACGTTTAGTCACAGTACTTTACACAGTTTCTTATGAAGGTACACACATCAATATTAGACATTGCATCGGTGTGTAGCCTACTGCTTCATAAGCAAGTCTTGTCTTGTCTTGACTAACCGGTGTAAGACCAGCCTTAATCCTGGCACTAGTCATCTGAGCTTACAAAAATTACATCATAGATGAAGAAGAAGAAGAAGAAGAAGAAGAAGAAGAAGAAGAAGAAGAAGAAGAAGAAGAAGAAGAAGAAGAAGAAGAAGAAGAAGAAGAAGAAGAAGAAGAAGAAGAAGAAGAAGAAGAAGAAGAAGAAGAAGAAGAAGAAGAAGAAGAAGAAGAAGAAGAAGAAGAAGAAGAAGAAGAAGAATAGTTTTCCTTGTTTGTCACTTTCATATTCGACTTGGTGAGCAGCTGAGCTTTTCAGCCTGTTCGTTTTAAGTTATGTCACATCGATTTCTCTTGAGCCTCTCGTCCTTCTGCCGCTGTTGCTTTTCGGCGGCGACAATAAATTTGAGAGCAAAAGGGGAACAGAGACTGCAAAAAGTGCAGAAGGAGAGAACTTTTCGGAATATGAGGTGGATGGGTGTTCCCTGTTGTGTTTGGGAAGAAGAAAGACGGGAAAAAGGAGAAAATTGAAAGGAGAGGAGAAATAGGGAGGAAGAGGGGTGGTGAAGAGAATAATGGAAAAGAGAGGGAGAAAGAGAGTGAAAGAATAGAGGAAAAGGAATAAGAGGGGAAGAAAGAGAGGAAAGGAGGAGATTGGAAAAGAAGGGGAAGGGAAAGAAAGAAAATAAGTATATGTTTTTGCAAATACTTGATTGGACTCGAAGATTTGGAAGGTTTTGAAAGCACTAGTTATTTTGATTCTCTAAAACAGATTAAGAATAACATATTTCATTAATTCAGCTCGACATTATACTTAACCGGTCATCGCCAAGGTGTTTCCTCCATCATTACAAACCATCTACGTTCACTCTCCGCCCGTGCTTTACTCACTTTAACGTAAGTATTTTAAGTTTTGTTCTCAATGTTTCAGATGTTAGAAACTTGTTGTTGGTACACATGTGATCTTAAAGAGGTACTATACACAGATGTACTATGATGCAACAATGCAACATAGCTTGTGTCCAAGTAGTTTTGCTTTTTGCAAAGTTTCCATTAACAATGTTGTTTGTCCGCTTTCGCCAGCAATAATATTGTTGTTCTTCGACGAGAATGAGCAGCCAGAGCTTCCTCAGCGCCTAATTGCATTAATAATTTCAATGATAAATACTTATGTCCGCATCCGATTTCTCTTGAGCCTCGTCCTTCCTGCCGACGCCGCTGTTTGCTTTTCGGCGGCGACAATAAATTTGAGAGCAAAAGGGGAACAGAGACTGCAAAAAGTGCAGAAGGGGAGAGAACTTGGGCAGATGGAAAGTTCGGACCGACTTTCAATCCCAAAAACCCCCTCAGTGCTGCCACTGGTGGAGGGAGGGTGGATTTCTGGTAAGCTTTTCCTGTTGTATTTCCAAAGAAAGACAAGAGAAAAGAAAAGGAGAAGAATAAGATATTGGAGAGAGAAAGAGAAAGAGGAGAGAGAGAATGAGGAGGAAGAGGGAGTGGTGAAGAAGAATAATGGAAAAAGAGAGAGGGGAGAGAAAGAGAGAGTTATAAAGAAGAATGGAGGAGGGAAAAGAAAAAGGAATAAAGAGGGGAAGAAAGAAGAAAGAGAGGAAAGGAGAAGGAAGGAAAAGAAGGGGAAGGGAAAGAAAGAAAATAAGTATATGTTTTTGCAAATACTTGATTTAAAGCACTAGCTGGAAGAATGGACAAGGTTTTGAATAAGTACCTAGATAATATTAGTAATACAGAAATAGATTAACTGTTTCAAGAGCTAGGAAGTTGTAGATGTGGAGTTCATGAGGAAATATATAAATCCATAATTGTTCCCAGTACCTGCAATGTTCCGCCTTAACACTTGAACTGTGCATAGTTGCCGCATTGCATTGTTGTCGCAAGATAGTCAGTATTGCTGGAAGTTTTCTTATCACCTAACTTCAATGAGACTTAACGGGTTCTTTGACATACGTCTGCTGAAATGGGCTGTAGGCTGGGCGTACCGATTATCGACCAAGACAAAGACAAGACGCTAGAGTGACCAGTCTGCAGTACTTCACAAATTTCCTTGTGGAAACCAGCACACACCGATTGGTCATTTGGTTGCTGCTCATTAAACAATATGTGGTGCAACGCACTAAACGTGACTCATCGTCTTGCATATAACTGTTTGAAATAACGTAACCAGACGTCCATGGTGCATGACCGGTCAAGTATACCATGGGCTGCTGCCCGTCATCTGCGCAATTGTTTATATTGGCTTCTATCGATGGACTTGGCATTACAAATCTCCTTCTGAGGTGGGGTTCTCTCTATGGGACTTACGCCATTTGGGGCTGGTTGGGGTGGTATAGCCATCAACAGTACTAGCTCAATTATAATATTGGGTTAATTGAGTATAATAAACTGAAATTCCCCCGTCGCTAATAGTGCCGCCTACCTGAGAATATATTTCTGTACTCTCTGGTCACAAACTTGAACAGCCTACTTCTTGCTAAAAGATGAAAAGACTGTTATATTTGCCAGTACGGTATGTATGAACATTTTCAGATATACTTATATGCCATTACACCGATAACACAGATTAGCTTTTATACACACTATTTCAGAGGTATGTTTAGGAAAGATAACACACACCGATGTACGACTGGTCGGTGTGTGTTGCCTTGGGATCAGGATTTAATGAGTCTAGACTAAAACGGGTGAAGCTACCGTAGCATCGATAAACGTTTGTCTTGAATGTCGGTGGGTGTCTTGCATGAGAGGCTCTTGTACTCAGAAGTTTTGAGGAGGCTGCATTTTGTGCCTGTTGACTCATCAAGTTATCCAGGTTTTATCCAGATCTGAATAGGTTGACTACGATTACATCTGAATAAGACTACAGAGCCCCCAGTAAGTCACTTTCGCGACCTGTTATGCAATTATTTTGGAGACACCCAGAGCGCTAAATTGATTAGAGTTTAGTTTACAATATCGTCTTACAATGACAATAAACTTAATAGTTAATCGCTGCAATACCCTGGGAAAATGTTTTGCCTTGCAAAATGAATGGTTGGTCCATTCAGCCCAATTCCGCTAAAGAGGCATGGTTGTATCGAGCTGGAAGGAGGGAGGGGGTTGATTGAAGCTCGTGAAGTTCAAACACAGTTCATAAGTGAATTAGGATTTCTCAAGCCCTTACATGTCTCTATTTTGTCTATCTTATTTAGTCTATTTGTGAATTTAAAGCACTAGCTGTAGCGGTGAATGACGAAATATTTGAATAAGACTGAATAGGCTTATTCAAATAGAAATTAGCTTTGTTTCCAAGAGCTAGCAAGTTATGAAATATCCATTCATGAGGAAATATAAATCCATTCAATTGTTCCATACCTGCAATTGAACGTTCCGCTAACCCTAACACTTGAATTCTTCATTTAAAATTTATTTAAATGATCACTATTCTTGATCTCAATTTATCTCACCTAGCTATCTAAGATATTCGCCTACTATAAGGCCAAAAGACATTACAGGTGTATCACCAGTGATACGATGCGCGAAGGTTTGAGCTTTGCTCGCTGTTGCCAGGTTGTTAGACCAAGGTATTGGAAAAAGTTACAAGATTATCGACTTCACAACAGATCATCAACATAATTTTTATGCGATTCAAAAGTCTTATAACAATACCAGACAGCGCCTTCCTGATGATTGACAACCGAAGCATAATAATTAGTTTGAGAAAGCTCACCGTTGGGTTTGCAACCCATGTGAATTCCCGCTAAACCAGAGACAGCGGTTTATTTATTCAGCGTCGCGAAACTTCTGGACATCGATCTGGTAAACGACGGTAATTGCTATGGGAAGAGAAAATGAGTGAGAAAGTGCAACCAAAGATAAGAGATAGTAGAAGTCCAGTGACAAAGAATTTAAACTCAAAACACAGATTATTAGTGGCTTTTCTATATGCTGGGAAAAGAGCAGACCTGGGAAAAACAGTTAAGGAATGCTGATTCAATCGAACTTGCTTTTTTGGCTGGTGCATGAGTTGAAGTTGGACACAACAAACGTATCAATTGTCTGTGACCATAATACTTCAAGATATGAGAGAGAGAGAGAGAAGAAACAGAAGCGTGATATAGGTCATCGCCGGGTGTAAAAGAGAGAATGAGAATAACGAGTTTAAATATGCCTTTGAGTGAGTAAACTTGAGGTGATTCAGTTACGTCGGAAGGCTGTTGGTCGAAAAATAGACTTGTGCCTTTGAAAGTGTATCATCTGCTTGAAAAGAGACACCCCAGCTATCACAGTAATTGTAATACAGTCCTTGGGGTTCAAATCTATTGATTTCTAACCATACAAGTATTAGGCGCCAGCTTTTAGTGATCATTTCAAGCTAGGTTGCAATATTGAGGCTATCTACTTAACAAGACCGTTCATTTGTGAGAACCTTTATTCTTCCATCTACCATCACCCTGGTGCCTTGCATTGTATTAATCAATTATTTCATCGAAATATTTATGATATACGATATTGGGTGATATGAATAGAAAAGGACTAATTGAAGATAAGAAGGCATAAATTACATACCCAAGGATTCGATACAATACATGATGTAAAATTTTGTTCAATTGACTGTAAATTATTGAAACAATTGGCTAATAATAAAAATATCAGGATGACATAATAATATCAATTAATTTTGAATATAAAGTGATTATTAGATTTTTTTTTCAATAAGAATATTATAATACTATAATAATTATTATTAAAATAGTTATGTTCTGGGTTAAAAGTTAGTTGCGTAAAATTAAGATAGTGATAACGGGAATAATCTTATAGAAAAATTCAATTCGAAGACATGAGAATATCTTTCAATCTTGTTTTGAAAATAAATTTAATCATGTTGTTTCAAAAACTTTCATCTATCAGCTTGTTTGCAATCACTAAGCTTCATTGTACAGTAGCCATAGAGTGTGAAGTAGCCATCTCATTCTGATGATATTGTTTTTAGAATGTTGTTTTTTTATTGAAAATAAACATTCTGGTAGTATTCATGTTCATCAATCAAACTGTAATGAGGGCTGATATGTGCAATTTGAAGAGTAAATGTTAAATCATTATCTCATATGTGGAGTGTTCACTCAACTATTCAGGAAAACATTGAGATGTCTTTATGGTGGCAGCTTCAAGCTAAAATCATCAATTTGTATCAAGTTATTGAAATGCCACAATGCTAACTTCATCGGGATCTATTGCTCCCAAAATAGTACACATCCAGGTAATTGTAATCCAACAATTTAGAGAAAAATCATTGTAAAATTAGATAATATTGGACCATGCCTGCCATTACATCATCTAGTGTTTTATGGATTCTCACTTGAAAAACCCACGAAAGAATCCAACGTTGCAGGAGCCTGATGATGACCAAAATTGTGTGTACACACTAGATTATTCATTGTTTTAATAGTCTAATAATTGATTTCATGGAATTATTACAGTAGTTTTAGAGACCTCCCACAAGCTTCAGCCTAAACCGAGCTAATCTCGCCAAAAGACAGCGGTTTATTTATTTAGCGTATGGCTTTTAATAGTGGGAAGACTCGAGTAGAAGACAGCGGTAATTGCTAGCAGTAAATGAGAGAAATAAACCGAAAATGCCTCTGTTAGCTGTCCAGTGACCGAGAATTCAAATAAGAAACACAGATTAGTGGCTTTTCTGGAGATTGAATGAATAATTTCCGTCTCTTCACTTCCTGTTAATCTTCGTCTAACTCTGGATGCAACGTTCAGTTTATTTCATGAGAGAACTTTCATTAAATAATAATTGCTTAGTTCCAGAAAGTAATTATTTCTACCATAATACTTCATTTAGATATGAAAGTTCAGCACCAAAAATTGGCGGAGAGCGTAGAGCTTCAATGTCGGATCGCCGGGCTATATTCCTATAGAAAATGGAAATATTTTTCGAGGGACTAACCTATAGGAAATATACGCCTTTGGCGATGACTTGCCAAATTTTCTTTTACATATACACCACGCTTCGCCACTATTCAGGGAATATTACTGTCGAAAAATAGATAGCTATGAGATCGTGACTTCTGCTTGAAAAAATGATTAAAAAGTCATTCAGTATTAAGTCTAAATCAAGTCATTTAAGTCAAAGTATTGGGCACTTGACACTGGATATTTGAAGAAATGGTAGGAAAATGATTGTTGGTTGTAATTAATTATTAATATTGAGGCTACTTACAAAAAAAAGAGCTCATGATTTTTTGACAACTATTCTTCCATCTACCATCACCCTGAGAAAAGTAGGCCTATAATCAACTATTTCATGGAATTAATGAAGTCTACAATATATATAGGCCTATAGGATTGAAGAATAGAGAAAAAGACAGGATTAAAGATAAAAGAAGGCATTATTGAAATACAAGACTTTTCCAAGATTTTGAACAATGAATGAAACTAACCATCAGTTGCACAAAGTCAAAATTAATATAATAAACTTCTATTGAGCTAATGCACCACCCTCACCAAATCCTTTCCCCCTCCAAGAATTTTAATGACGCAGTCTATTATGACCCCTCCCCCTATGGCAAACCTCCTATGGCCATTTAAACGCCTTAAAATGACGTCTCTTGATGGAATCAATGCAACTACTGCACTTTCCTAATAAGATTTGTTGAATGTCATATTTTTAGAGCGGTTTAATTAAACTGAATTTTGTTCAATCGGCTGTAAGACTTTTATTGGACAATCACAGTTTATAATGAAGAATATAGAATACTAATATCAAGACTACATTTGTATAGCCTATTAAAGATATTCCGTTAGATGATTTTTTCAACGACATAAGCTTATTAATACTATAATAATTTTCAAACTTGTTCATCGTCTGGAGGTGTTAGTGTATTAAATGAAGTACATGAGGCCTATAAAGCTCTCAGTATGTCATTGGAAAAGGAATCTCCGCTTTTGGTTTTGACATGGAGGGGACTTATAAATTCTTTCCTTGTCGGTCTTGAAAGTACGGACCCTCCAACTTTCTATGCCTAGCTTACTTCGAAATCCCATAGAATTAAACGGACTACATAAGCCAGCTTATGAACATGAGTAACATATTTTCTTTCCTCTAAAGTTATAGTCGTGACCAGCTTCTCCAAATTTATCTGATGTTCAAATGCTTTTCTGGAGACCACGGGATATATTGTTTCCTACTCTATTGTCAGTCAAAACTATTCCATCAAATCGAAGTTCCATCCTCTATGAGTTTCCAGCTTAAAAAGTTATTTTGTCAAAAAGCGAAATTTCTGGGAAAATAGTTGAAAGGATTGCAAAAATTTCAATCAATCAAACTGTAATGAGGTTTGTTCACTTAAGGCTTTTCTCGACATGAACACGAGCCCATTCAAAGTTTAATCATTATCATCATTAGTTTCCATCAGAATCGAACATGTTCACCTATAATTGGGGTTTGATGACGAGCTTTAAAATTGAGATGTCTCAGATTATGTTACAAATTTGCATGATCAGTAAAACAGACCTAAAAATCCTTTATGATACAGCTTTGTCCCATCTATATCGTTGAAAAAATCTTCCATCTATTGGATATTTCGACATTTACATCTCAATTGAATAATTGTAATATTATTTTGTTGATCATAAAATCATGCTTACATAAATAATACTCATGTATTAATGTAGGCGCTATGCATTGATCTATGAAATGGTTTTTTAAAACTTCCAAAGTATGATTTAATTGGAGTACTGTTGCTATTCAAGTCTATTGAATACATTGTATACCATATAATTCGTTGAACAAGATGATAGTGTACTCTCATTGTTTTTAATTAGTTTGAATAATTGATTGTAATATGATATATGAATCAATGCATGTACTGTTTTAATAGAAACTTTGCTTATCAAGTTATCAACGGAATTATAAAAACATGATTATAAATGTACCTTAAAATTCATAAAAATGGGCATGAAGAACAGTTACAGGTTCAATTGAAAAACCTCATACTGTTACCAATAATTTGCTTGAACCAATCATTCATCCATTTTCATATTACAGAAAAAATACAGAATAATGTAGAATGAAGCATTATTCTCCTAAAACTGCCATTGTCTCAAATTTGAATCAAATAGAAGCCTCATGCAGGATTTCATCTGAAAAATGATGTCCAAGTGTAGCCAAAACTATTAAAAATTATTGAAATGAATAATAATGATGACTGAAAAACAGACTATGAATTTTGCACACTAGGAATATCGTATTATTGGAAAGATTTCGGCACCAAAAATTAACAAAGACTCAACTTCAAAGTGGAGCGGATCACTGAGTAACCACTCACTTATGAAAATGAGCAATAATTAATTTTCGAGGGACTAACAAAGAATACTGCTGGACTTCAAAGACTACTTAATTTTCTTTTTACAGGTTTTTCACCGTCACTTTCAGGCACTTTTCATTTCAATAACTTCGTGTCACACACTCTTTTTCATGAATTTCACTTCTCCAACATCCTCTCTCTCTAACTTCAAAGCACACTGAGCAATGAACAGAGCCTGCAAACACCAAAATTAATCAAGAAAATGTAAAAATAGGATTTTCCAGTCTAGTTAACATCGCTTTGATCCTGCACCAAGTGAATTAGCCGACGATTATATTCACTGGCCAAGTATTTTCAGACTATCTGTTTTGTACCCAGTGAATTTCCAATACCGTGAATCATCCAAATCTAGATAAACTTCGGTTCCTACTGGGTTAAATGCCACTTAAATTGATGAAAAATCCATAATTCTCGCCCATACAATATAGATATAGGGCCCCTCTTCAATTTACTGTAGATGGTGTTCGATGGAATTAATGAAGTCTACTATATATATAGCTATGGATGAAATTTGTATCACAAAACAGTGATTATCAATAACCGATTAAATGGAATGAAATTGAATTATTGAATAATATTCAGTTGTTTACTGCTTGTGAGTTTGTCCAAACAGAGTCTGAATAGCTAACTCCATAAAGTAAGCTTGGTCATTATGAAATACGTAATGTAAAAAATATTATATCATCCAGAATGTATAGATCCTTGGAAGAGATTCACGTTCAATTGGTGGATGATAAAATAATTGGAATTAGTTAAAAGAGTAATAATTCCCATCTATTTATTTTTGATTAAAAATTAAAAAAGAATATTAAGTTGTCAAATCCTTTTATTGCAGATCGATTAAAATTTGCAGAATTACCATCCCGAAATCAGACATAGAAAAAATAGTCCACATTGAAAACCAATTTCATGTCCAGTAAAGGCAGTCAGTGATCTACTTTTCAAAAAGAATAAGCGTGAAAGTTATCATGGAAAATGATCCATTCCTAACGAATGAATAAATTTTTAGAATACACTTGATTCAAACTTGATGAAAATTACAGAACAAAGACAACGTCAAACAGCTACAAGTCAAGGTTATTATTATAAATACATTAATGTACTTAATGAAGGATTACCCCTAATTCAAAAGTCAATTGGAATCATAGTGAGATATTAAAATTGACTTCAATTTTCAGATAAAAATCAAAATAAAAAAGTGTCTGTTGACATCTTTCATATAATTTGAGAAATCTTGTTGAATTTTCAAGAGCATCATAAGTGAACTCCAAATTAGTGGAATCACATTGAAGCTCAATGAGATACAATTATTGCAAAAAATATTTCTCTTATAATTCTCGTCATCAAAATCCATTCTGTACATCATAGATTCCATCTATTGGTTATCCATTCCTTACATGATAAGTTATTTGGTTAGTCTATGACAATACTAATAATTGAACTCGTTTGAGCGCAATTCTGACCTCTCAAACATAAATCATACACCACTCTCAATTAGATACCATCTCATTAAATCGTGTATTTGTGTTGTTTGCGGGAGCGGTATCAACCCACCGCACCTGCAAGGGATTGCTGACTAATAAACAGTCAATTGTCCAATATACCAGGTACACAGTTTGCTTCAACCAATCACAAGTGCTCTCTGTCATATTGGACCAATCACAAATGCTCTGTCATATTGTAACAGGCAACAGGCTCGTTCACACAGACTGACAGATCATACCCAAAGGCAATATCTGATTTCCAAGGGACAGCGCACACTGTGTAATTTATTGCAAGTCTCCGGTTACTAGGCGAGAGGTCAATATTGAGTTGGAGAGGGGAAGTTGATTCAACGTTTCATCAACCGTTTATTAGTTGACAACGAAGCTTCATGAAACTGTGCATTCTCATCTAAAATGTATACTTTCAAGGATGTTTTTTCTTGTTTTATTGGTACTTTGTTTGTATAATCATCTTCGCCTGGACATACGACACATGACAAACAACAAAATACAGAATTTACATCATAGAGCAGAAATGACCGGGAGATAATGGCCTAAATTACATAATAAATGGAAATCTATCAACATCTTTGGTGCTTTTTCCGAATTGTTGAATTCTAAATGATTGAATATTCACAGATTATATTCTGTTAGAATGTCAATATTACACAATAATATCTGTTGGTTCTGTCAATATTACATTTGATATATTCATTAACATTTTAGAAGAAAGACGTTGTGGACTTTGATGTCTGTGTTTTCATAGTATGAGTTGATTGCACATTCTCAAATAAGTAAATAAACATTTGAGAAATACAAATGACGAATAAACAGTAAATAATCAATAAAGAATAATATTCTTAAGAAAAAATGTTCCATTACATGCAAAAAACAGAGCGAACAGACGACAGAGCATAGAATTGCAAAGAATTGGCCAATTGAACAAAAAGGAATTACATTATTATGTCAATAAGGCTTGTAATGGACGTTGTGCCTGTGAGCTTTTGTATATATTTGAATGAATAAGTGAATATTATTAAAATCAAATAAATCTATATTATACATATCTATATTATAAATATAGATGTTTATAATATCCAATAAATAAGTGAAGTTTTACTAGCATAAAATGAGGTGATCTGACGGAAGCAATACAAAGGAATCCTTATTGAGCTGTGTCAGTCAATTGACGTGATTAACGACAGTTGTATTTGGTTGGCTATCTGTCTGAGGTTGAATATGCATTGATAAATAAACATGATAACATTTAAATTGGGTTATAAAATAGTAAATTTTCTACAAAACCAGTTACGACGAAAGACGTTATTCAAGACAGTTATACAGTATTTCATTGGTTTCCCTGAAATCGGCTGTACTTAGCAGAGGTGTAGGCTACATGCATTGTTAGATTAACACTCTAAAGTGCGATTCACGTCAAGAAGTCAGCATTGCACACAGTCCCAACAAACACGTTTCTTCTCTCAATGAATTTTGGCATCAATGCTCCTCATATAAACAATGCTGACTTCTTGACGTGAATCGGACTATAGCACTTCAACTGGTTCCTCAACAAGTTAATTTTCTACAAAACCAGTATCGTTTCGTTAACGTCAACGGTCTATTACTACTGTGAGGTTGTTACTGTAAGGGGTAGTCAGCACTATAGCAGGGACTCTGAGTGTGACAAAGTGAAGTACTAATGTCCAATGACGTCTATTACATCCTACACCTGACTGTACGCGGACTTCAAATGTCGGGTAATGTCATTGCTATCCACTTTGCACTGAAATATGCCGGCTGTGCTGTCCAGTCCGTTAACAGAGCAATGGTCAACTATTCAAGCCTTGCCACTGACATCGACTCCTGTTCAATTTGGATCAATAGTGGCTGAAAATGGTGTTGGGGTGGTTCTCTAATAGGTGATGGACTCGCGTTTAATTACACATTCTATTATTAATTTATTGATCATCTATTTATTTATTATTTAATACATAAATTATAATAATATGATTTGGGAGAAAATAACAGGCTTAGCCCAAAACTGTTTCTCTCGCGTATTTTGTTAATATTCATTGCTGTAATGTTGAGTTAAGCGTGGTATACATCACATATTCAAAAAACATCATGCTCGTGTGTCATTTTATGAATATTCCTTTATTTTCAGTTTCCGAAGAAGGAGAAGAAGAAGAGAAGAGAAGAAGAGGAAGAAGAAGAAGAAGAAGAAGAAGAAGAAGAAGAAGAAGAAGAAGAAGAAGATGAAGAAGAACAAGAAAATGAAGAGGAAAATTAAGAGAAAGAGGAATAAGGTGGCTGAAAATGAAGAGAGGAGAAGAAGAGGAAAAAGAAAAGAAAAAAGTAAGAACAGGAACATAAGTAGTGAGAAGAAAAGAAGAAGGAGCTAAGAAGAGAAAGGAGATTGACCATGAAGAGAAATGAGTGCAAGAAGCGGAAGAAGCTGCTCCTGTGTGTGGAGGGATGAATGAATATGCAGTCGCAGTGTACAAAGGAAAGGAACCCAGAGTCAAGTAACGATAGAGCCACCATTTGTTTTCAGTCCGTGTCTGGAATAAACTTCACTCACTTCACGACTTCCATTTCTCTCTTCTATCTCCTCCTCCTCCTCCAAGTCCTTCTCATCCCCCTCCTCCTCCTCCTTCTCCTCCTCCTCTTCCTCCCTCCTCCTCCTTCCTCCTCCTCCTCCTCCTCCCTCCTCCTCCTCCTTCTTCTTCTTCTTCTTCTTCTTCTTCTTCTTCTTCTTCTTCTTCTTCTTCTTCTTCTTCTTCTTCTTCTTCTTCTTCTTCTTCTTCTTCTTCTCCTCCTCTTCTTCCTCCTCATCCTCCTCCGCCTCCTCCTTCGCCTCCACCTATTCCTCCCACTAGACACCCCCCCCCCCCTTCTCAATCACTAAACTTTGAATTTCCCCAGTAGATCAAGAGTGTGTGGGTCCGTCCTTAGGTTGAGGGGGGGGGGCAATCATTCAAATTTGAATGCCCCCATATACACATTGACATTCTCTACCATGCAGTAAGTGTTTCGTAGGGTGATGTTCCTGAGTTTATTCTGGATTGAGAGGCTGGGAAATGGTGAGTTTGCCTGGGGAAGTTGAGTGCAGGTTCTCTAAGCGAATTTTCCCGTAGAACAGAGGCGAGCATGTTATTAATTCCGTCACTGACGAGACAATTTTTGTTATTTGGCTAGTATGAGCTATTTAACTACTCAGCCATAGTTTTCATGTGAAATTTGTATGATTATTCATGAACAAAAGTATGATTATAAGTTGTGATACTTTATTTCAGCGAATAGTTGTAATTCTTCGATAAATTGATCGGAATATTTGGAGCATAAATATGTCAATATTTGTAGCACATGAATATGACAATATTTGTAGCAATAAGTCAAGACATGAAAAAATGAACAAATTGAAAGACATTGATTGTTATGAGGTGAACTGATGTCTCAGAAAACTTCGTTGGAATCAGTTAATAGAATGAATGCAATATTTCTACCAATCTCAAATCAAAATCAAATCAACTCATTTGCTATAGAATAACAAAATGAATAGACAGTATGCAGTGGAGATATAAATTTGACAAGAATACACATCTTATCAATTCTAACTCTACAATTATTATTATATTAAAATTATGTAAACGGTATATAAGTATATATAGAGGTATATTTTTTGAGATTCACACTACCAGAAAGACTGTAATTATTATTTTATTCGAAACAAGAAAATAATTCTAAAAATGTGTTTCTGATTGTAGTTCGTGTTCAAACTACAAATGGTACTGATATATGACAAATCTCAAGGATTTCAAAACTCAGGAAAGTAGAAAGTTCACTGCATATGCACTTATTCACGTGTCAGAGAACGTTCCAATCACAAACAAAACATAAATCGTATTCCGACTGCGCGTTATAATGGTTTCCATATCTGACAGCTCAGCAAAACAAATACTATGCAGTAAACTGTTGTGATAAATGTATCCAAATATTTTTCTAGTCTTGAATTCAATCTCCTGCTCTATGGAAGCTCAGTTGTACGGAGTCGAACCAATAGTTTCAGAACGCTGAACTTCTGTTTTGGTAGAATTGATTTGGAGACTCTGGGAGTGAAAGTTGGTAGAAATTGGCTCAAAAAGTATTGGAAAATGGCGATGACATGTTGTCGAAATGTCTGAAAACTATTGTACCTCCTACTGAAAGAAATTCAATACAATCGATATAGTTCTACTAGTACTGTACTTGTACTGTATACTGATGTGAGGAGAATGTTTGTTTTAATTTGGATAAAGATTTCTTATCTCAATAATATTTATCTGTTTGTGAGTAGGGCACTTTCAAGACGTCTATTCAAAGAAAAAAGATTAACATTGCAAAAAATTAATAATAGAACATACTGAATAAGAAGACTTGATGTTGTCAAAACCACATATTTAATAAAACAACGAGATACTGCAGTTTAAGTTGTTACACCATTATCAATCTCTGGTAACTAAAACTAAAGAAGGCTACAGTGTAGCAGAATTTATACTCGTGACCGAGCGCTGTGATTGGCAGTTGAATGGCTTATCAAGGTGAACGGCTGTCATTGGCCTAGATAAGCTCCTCCCACAATGGGCGGTTTCTACAAACATCACAGCAATGGCGGTTCAAGCAACTAACATAGTAAAGAAAGGTGATTGATATTTACAAAAACAAATGTAATAAATAGGAATGCTTGAAGAGAACAATGTGGAATAAAAAATAACAAGAAAATCTAATGTCAAACAAACTTAGACTTTTGATAAAACTAGATTCGTGGTATTGTACTGGTTGAAATGAATCTGGTCATTTAAACTGTAATTTGGATCATTCCTAGTTACCCTGGTTATTTCCAGAGCCTCTAGAATGTTCAATTGTCTACCTTTGCTATTCAAATGTAGAAACTCAACATTCTCCTCAGCTTCAAACTTATGATTGTTTGTGATCAAATGTTCAGCACAATTAGAATCCCCATTCTCTTTATTTCAATGTCTTGTGTTTTTTTTTTTTGAAACCATAATTTGAAACTTCTACCTGTCTGTTCAACATAGCACGCATTACAATCACCACATTGATAATGGTGTAACAACCGAAACTGCAGTATCTCGTTGTTTTAATAAAATATGTGGTTTTGACATCAAGTCTTCTTATTCAGTATGGATAACTACCACAACATCACCTTCACTACTACACAGAAAAATAATAGAACAATAAAATACAAAATAATAATAAAGAAGAATGGTGTAGTAACAATCAAACGTAGTTTTACTGACTGCAATCAGTTTTATCCATTACAAGATCATCCTCATAAAAATGAACAAGTTTTGGCAATAAAATTTGCCATATTTTTGCTTTGTTTGACCATCTCCAATCTGTTTTCTGGAATCGAACAATCACGTCCTATCACGTTTTATCAATCTTGCCCTCCAAGGAACAAAGAAATTCCACTCTTTTGTCTCCGAAAAATATCTGATCCAGACGACTCTTCCCAGACCAATAACCGTTGATGGATCAGTATGCTAATTCGATTGGTCAGCAATAAAAATGCGAGTTTAGATCGTAAAGTTTACAAAAATCCAGTTCATCGCCGTTTGATACATTCCTCTCCTTTTTCATCTAGAATAATCCAGGCACATCCTGATTCTCTTATTTTTAGACTCACATATCTTCCAGCTGTTCTTTCGCTTTCAATCGGGAGATTTAATCAACAATATGATAATAATTTGAATTCAAAATAATGAAATAGCTCATAGTTTGAAATATTTGCATGCAAGAGTCGAATTCTTAAATGAGTTTACTCTTCTATGAAATAACTCATACTTGAAATGATAATAAATAATTCTACTATGAAATAACTGTAGTTTGCTACAATTTAATAGACATTCATATGCAATCTGAGCGAGGTCTACTTTTAACTTTATCAACAAATATTTGATTGCACAAGAATTAGAGAGCTGGTGGGCTAACAAAATGAACAAAGAATTAATGTCAATGTCATGAAAGTCAATTAATGGATTAATAATAATGAGTGAATTATTATGAATTAGAGTTGTTAAGAAAGGATCTATGTTATTATGTTATTTACAGTAAAATTTGACTGCATGTCGTCAATTCTAGAGTTGAAACAATAGTGTTTTAACTTCGCAGTTCGTTATGAATCCAAAAATTGAGAACTTCAAGAAAGAAGAATTATCACTACTTGGTGTCTCTCCAGATCTCATCGGCTGATAATATCTGATAAAAAACATGATAACTTCTCAAAATCTCTGAAGACCTTGATAACAAATCACAAATAATTCAAAAGATGAACCAAATCCTTGAACAAATCACCCAGTTCCAGATTCAGTAGCACCAGTTTTCTGACCTTTCCTTACACCGATCCATAGGCCCCATAAATGCAGCACCGTTACAAATGATTCTTGTCTGAAGATTAATAATTTATTTCTGGCGTTGCTCGGCTGGCTACCGTGTAGAGCGTCTTGCTTCAGGTATAAGGAGCTGCAGCACTCGTGATAGAATATATAATGCGCAAAATGTATGGAGATAGTCATTTGCTGTGGTCAACACAGAATGCTGATAAGATCAGTCAGCTTCTGTGTTCGGTTCAGCTGTTGCTTTCTTGGGACTGGGTCCTTTTCTGAGGGAAGCAGCCCTGGGAAACACCGCACAGCCTTGGGTAACCAAGCCATCTTCTCGACTACATTTTGCGTCATCGCACTTAATCTTCGCTCAATCTTTCTTCTTCGTTCACTTCCTTCTCTAAAATGTTCTTCTTCTTGCTCTTTTCCTCCAGTTATTCTCTTCATCTTTCTTCTTTTCTTTCTTATTCTACTTGTTTTCTTTTCCAACCCCATGTTCTTATTCTAATTGTTTAATATTCTGATCCTTGATATTTTAAACCATTTTTCTCCTGAATATTTTTTCGATCTTCCAACCCCATGTTCTTATTCTATTCTGTTAATTCATAATTTTCCCTCATATCTCTCTTGACAATTTTTTCTCGATCTTCTTCTCTTTCCTCCCAACGTCTTCAGTTAACTTCTTGATTCCAAAAATATTTACTTCCTATTCTCTATTTGATTGTTCTTCTTCTCTCATTTGCTTCCTCTCTTTCGTCATCTTTTTCTTTCTACACCAATTCTCTTCTTATCATCTCACTTCTTCTTTTCCTATTTCACTTATTATTCTTTTCCTCCTTCCCCTGTGTTATTTTCTCCTTTCCACCTTTATTCACTTCTTATATTTTCCACTTTCACTAATTATTCTTGTCCTGTTTCCTTCTTTATTGTGTTCATCTTCTCACAATTATTTCCACTGATCATCCATCACTACTTCACCTCATACTACTTTCGCTAAATATTCTTATTGTCTTGTTTTTCTCATTTCTCCTTCTCATTACTCATCACCAATCTCATTATTTACCCATTTCTTCCTCTCTTTCCCATTTTCATCCTCTATTCAATATTGTTCACATGCTTTTCTTCACTTATTGCTTCTTTCTCGCTTCGTTACCTGATTTGCCTTTTTCCTTTCTTCTTCTTCTTCTTCTCCTTCTTCTTCTTCTTCTTCTTCTTCTTCTTCTTCTTCTTCTTCTTCTTCTTCTTCTTCAAATATCATATTCCTCATCCTTCTTCTTCTTCTTCTTCTTCTTCTTCTTCTTCTTCTTCTTCTTCTTCTTCTTCTTCTTCTCCTTCTTCTTCTTCTTCTTCTTCTTCTTCTTCTTCTTCTTCTTCTTCTCCTTCTTCTTCTTCTTCTTCATCTTCTTCCTTCTTCTTCTTCTTCTTCCTCTTCTTCTTCTTCTTCCTCTTCTTCTTCTTCTCTTCTTCTTCTTCTTCTTCTTCTTCTTCTTCTTCTTCTCCTACTTCTTCTTCTTCTTCTTCTCCTTCTTCTTCTTCTTATTCTTCTTCTTCTATCTCCTTCTTCTTCTCCCTCTATCTCCTCCTTCTCCTTCTTCTTTTTCTTCCTCACTTCTTCTCCTTCCTCCTCTGCCTGTTGTTCTTCTTCTCCTTCTTCTTCTCCTTCCTCTTCTTCTCCTTCCACCTTCTTTATCACTCAATACTACTCCTTCTCTCATTCTCACTGCCCAATCCATTATTCGCCTCGATTCAAGCCGCTTGAAAACTTCAGCGCCGGTTGCAGCAACCACACTCCAGTCTGAAGCACTTGCGAGCTTTCCATTCAAAGCTGGAAACCCTCTCAGCAATGTGGGTCACCACAATAATCTATTCAAGGTCATTTGTCTCGCCCGAACGCCCTGGAATGCGGAATTACAATGGATTGTTCTCGGAAATAGAACTGGGATCTGTTGATCAATATTGGTCGTGTAATTCTATCTGTAGACACTCAAAATTGGATTCAAAACGATTTTGAACAATCCGTTTTTCTTAATTTTGAACGATCGAAGTTCGATCAACACGAAAACTATAACTATATTATGTTATCACAGTTATTCATTTCTAGTAGCTGTTCCAATGATTAATGTCATGCATGCACATTATCCTGGTTATGCACAATTGAATATTTATTTAATAATTTTTATTACAAATCAAAAATAGTAATGAAACATAGATCGTCCACCTAGTTATCTATGAATATCTCTTTGTATAATTTACCAGTATTCTTTTCTATAATTTATCAGTTTGAAAATAATCACATTTCTTCCTGTAATCATTATAAACAGTTAAGAAATTTTTCCACAATAATTGATCAAATAAACAATATCTCAATAATTTGTTCTTATCATTCTAACTGTCCATGAAAATTCAGAAAACGAGTGGAGAAAGAGTTCTCTTCTCAAATGGAGCTATCTATCACTCTTACTACATATTTATCGATTTTCTTTAAATTTCAAAAACCAAAGTGTCTAATAATATCGAAGGATTTAGTAATTTCCCCTGTGGAGCTTTCTTGGTTTTCGTAATCAAAGTTCACAAAATTCATTAACATTAAACAGCTTCTCGTAAACCTCTTGCAAGTTCAAGATGAATCAACCTAATCATATTATCACTGTGAGATGTTAAGTAATTTTGTACGGTTTCGAATTCAACTACAACGTCATCTTCAGATGCAGTAAGGCATCTCCTGCCTGCCATTGACAATGAACAAATTACATTAGTTAATCAGCCAACAATCGACAGAGCTTTGCTTTACAGCATTCTGGAGCTTTGAGCACATCTAACAGAATGGAGTTTTTTCCCAGCAGGCTTTGTGTTATGTGTAGTCAATGTGGGTTGTAGGTGGAAGGCATTGTTAACTAGAGAAAGATACAACTAGTTTGGGCGTTGATTTAACGTACTAGTTGAAATAACGGGTTTTCATTATCAACGTCTTGTCGTTATCAACGATTAAACTGTTTTCTATTACATGCAGCATTAATTTGTCAAACTACTAAATTTCCCACAGATATTGACGTGTCAAGGAAAATTCTTCTGAGAAAGCTTTAATTGTCTTATTTCAAGGGTAATGCATAATTTCTAGGCTTGTACATGGCTATTGGAAATGGTGATGATGAAAGATGAATAAACGACTCACTTATAGCAGGTCCCTTTTAACTTGTCAGAAAACATATGTTTTAACCAGCAATATCACAATACTTAACCTACAAATGCTGAATCTCGCAGATTATTGAAAAGGTATTTTAAAAAGTTATTCTTTGAAAGGTCTTCTTTAAAAAGGTCTTTTAAAGACTTTAAAGGTCTTTAAGACTTTTAAGCCTTTTGATTATTGTGTCGAAGTCACTGTTTAATTATTACCGAAACAGCTGATTTCTGACAAGTTAAATGGATCGTGCTATACTTTTTAGGCAGCCATACCGACGACAATTTTCAATAAGAATTATAGATAACTTGTATTAAACTTCATAAATTCTCAATCAATGTTCAACAAAGAAATAAATGAAAAAAATTGAATTGAATTTTTGTAATATCATTACAATGTATGACGAGGAAGCTGGAACAAACATGAAGCACTAACGGAAGAGGGATCAACGAGGAGTCTGATTGGCCAATGGGTTGAACAGTCGCCATTTTACGATTACAACCAATCAGGAGCCAGCTATACGAAAACGTCACGTGAAACCTGACAGCTCATCCCACATTTACGAGCTGCTAGCTTCTGATTGGTCGAAAAGGTAAAATGGCGTCTGTTCAGCTCACTGGCCAATCAGATGGCTCCTTGAATTTTTGTAGGCGATTTACGTCATCAGCATTGCCACTCCCACTTTTCTTAGTGTTCTACTTTCTGCTTTCTCATAAATTTGAATTACTCGATCTGATTCACTGTCTGTTTATTCAGCTATCTCGTTTTATCTCATAATTTAATAATAATAATTTCTCATTTAAATCTTTGAAAACAAAGTTCCGAAATTTTGAACAAATCATAAGTGATATATAGGTTTGAACTGCAAAATGAGCTTAATGAGGTGAAGAATGATTATAGTTTCTTAAGATCAATATTCACTTTTACAAATGTTGGGGGAGTTCTAATTTTATGACCCTCGGTTTGCTTCCCTGGAAACTATCTAAATTCAGGGCTGCTCAATGCTCATTGAGTATACTGATGTAGAATAATCTCAGAAACAATATCCTTGTAGCAATCGTCAATACAAGTACCCAGAAATTTCTATTGGTTGTCAATCTAAGGCTAGGCGTACACCGGTTAGTCAAGACAAGACAAGACAAGATTAGTCACGTTTAGTCACAGTAATTCACATAGTTGTTGTTCATGAAGCAGCACACACCGATGCAATGACTAATCGGTGTGTGTTGCTGCAACTATGTGATGTGACTAAACGTGACTAATCTTGTCTTGTCATCTTGACTAATACTAAACAAGTATTTTTCCTTTTCCTTCCTCAAAAGTTGTTACCGTATCAACTAGTAAACGTTTCTCGAAAAAACAGTTTCGTTCGTTGACGCAACGTCAACGACCCTCTGCTATTGTCAACATACCTGTCAGCAATTCACAGTTATCAGGAAAGGCTCGGTTTGTAGCTCATTACTTATTCAAATCTTGTTTCGGGCTGTGTTGTCTCTGAACGTATTCACACACTCACACAAAAGAGACTGGAGAACAAGCAAAGCAAGGGAGCGAGATTTAGTTAATCATTGTACAGATTAATCAGGTTTGAATTGTTCTGCTTTGACTGTGTAAAGGATTTAAATAAACGATGAACACCTGGTGATGTCGAAAGCAATGGATTTAAGAAATGTTATATATTTACAAAGATATTATCTTTGGAACATTGGGAAATTCACGGGAAATTGAGTACAGAAAAGTGGTAAGTGGGAATTCACTTACTCTAGGTAAGTGGGAAGGTGAGTAGTCTCGAGTTTTGTAGAGAATACTTCAGTTCTAGGGTTTTCAGTTCATGTTTTTCTGTACTTCCAAAGGTGACAATCTCATTTTATGATTCTATGTTGTGTATAGGCCTAGCAAACCACAAATGTTTGATCTTGTATTGCTTCTGATGCTTTTATAACTGGAAAAGAGACAATCGAAAGAATTTGAGAAATATTTCAGTCTGTAATTATAGAAAATATTGTAAAATTAGAAATGGGTTTTCAGATTGTTTTTTTTTCAAATTGTTTTTTGTCGATTGTATTGGCAAAAGTGGAAATAAAATTATATTTATTCAGATAAGAAAGGGGATGGGTTTGGGGGAGATAAGAAAGATCCATAGATGTTTCATATCCATAGATCCATAGATATTTCATATCTACCATGGATCATAGATCTATGCATAGATTCTTTATGCATATCTGACTATGGAAATATGATACTCCTATACGATAATTTCTCGGCTGTTACTTGTTCAAACCACCACTACTTGGAATATTCCTACTATAAACAATGAAGTTGAAAGTTGTGTTCATTAAAAACTGTTCTTGTTTGTGAGTTTTTATCATTCAAATCAATCAATAAATAGTGATGATAGTATAGTCAGCATTCACTGATTTTAAACCATCAAAGTTTACAATTGGTCAAGACCGTCAAAATATTGGCGCCGGTAGTGTCACAATAACTAAATTCACATAGTTGCTTATTGAGCACACATCGACAATTGCTATACTATCTACATCTATAATATCTACTAAGACTAAACTATACTAAAACTATACAACATCATTTTATGTTTTCCAAAATGTTTTCTATGTGAAGCAAACACTATTTCGAGTAGGCTACCACAAAGCAAGGATTAACTTCAAAAAATCCCTTCATCCAACATAGGATGCTTGAAGGATCATGAAACATGTATGGGATCAGATCAATTCCCGACAAATATCGATAAGCCCTTACATCGATGTATCGATAATATCGATATGAAGCGTGATAAAACTCATCTAGAACAGTACACAAAAACTATATATGTGAGGAGAGGACAAATAACATCATTACAGAGGGATGACAATAGCTGAGAAGACTTCCCCTATATATCTCACCCTCTTATCTTAAGAAGGGTAGGTCAGAAAGTTTGTGAGAGGGATGAAGCGACGGAAAAAGCTTCATTATAAATAATTCAGGTGGCGTTCGGGACTGGGTGTTGTCTTGAATACGAATAAGGGAGTCGTCATTCGATCAGGGATGAATTTACTTTCGTTTTTCCCTGGCTAGAAACGTTTGGACCGTCCACGGGAGGCCAAGGGATGCATATATAACTATTTATAAAGACAGGAAATCGAGATGTATATCATGACTGTATTGTATGATCACTTTTCATAAAGATAGAATCTTTATTGTGTGTTGCATATATCGTGTGCTGTATTCAAAATATCAGTGTTGGGGATAGGACTACAGTGACTATAATATATACTGTATTCTATAGTCAGTACATATACAGGCTGTCCAACCAAGATCTTTACAGCCGTTAACCATAGCTTCTACATGACATTTTCAACAAAAAATGTACAGTAAACTTTTTTCCCATCGACCTTCGTTTTCAAGATATATCGATTTTTCGATTTTCTGAAATTATGCCCACTTACTGCCATTAAAGTATTAATTAGTATCAATAATAACTCGAGAACCACTCATCGAAATTTAATTTTGAAAAAAGCATAAAATTCTACATTGTTTTGATGTTTTATTAACGTAACAATCGATCATTGAGCGTTAATGGGTAACGGCTATAAAGACCTTTGTGAGACACCCTGTTGACAGTGACTGTAGCATAGATTTTTTCTATATGTGGAACATATTCTAAAGTCACTGTAAGGCTAGGCGTACACCGGTTAGTCAAGACAAGACAAGACTAGATTAGTCACGTTTAGTCACAGTACTTCACATAGTTGCTTATGAAGCAACACACCGATTAGTCATTGCATCGGTGTGTGCTGCTTCATAAGCAACTATGTGAATTACTGTGACTAAACGTGACTAATCTCGTCTTGTCTTGTCTTGACTAACCGGTGTACACCTAGCCTAAGTAGAACTAGAACGATCCTCTTTTCAAAGTGCAACCAGCGATTTGTGTAGAGTGTAGTAAGTTTCATGTCATGTCTTTTGTTGAAGATAGGATTGGGAATACTCTTTCTTATGCCCTCTCAATGTAGATGCAAAAGTTTAAAATATTCATCTGTTTTTGTCAAGTGTGTGTTGTCAACACAACATTGCATACTAGTATTCACAAATACATTTTTGAAACATTCAACTTTTGTACAAAGACCGTGTTCCAATATTAACAGTAAGCCTTCGAGAGGTATCAACAAACATTTGAGAGAACTCAAATTCTTGAATAGACTGAGCTAAATTTTCAAATCACACGAACTCAACTGAACAGCCAAGTCTGCAAGCAGAGCTGACAAAGAGTTATGAGATTATATTTGCTCGACTAGGACTTATACAAATGGAATAACAAAATATTGAACGTCACCAAGCGACAGAAATGTGATGAAAATCAGTGGCAGCAGGGTAGAAATTGTGACGAGTACCTGAGTAATGTAGTTAGGTTTAATTATATATGACGTAGGAATTATTATTTGGTGTTCTGAATTGGGATTAGAGTGGATGCTGTTTGAAAGGGTCGAGTTATTTGAAATTGAATGAGAATCAGAAATTCTCCGTTTCTCTGATTCTAATTCTTCGTTTCTCTCTCTCTCTCTCAACTCGGTTCACTAGGTTTCTATCACTCTCTCTTTCTTTGATTCATCCTTCAACATTCTCTTTCTCACAATCTCACTCACACACTTACTCACTCATCTTTCTCGCTCTCTCTCCCTCAATTCACCTTCCTCTATCTTCCGCTTTTCTCCCATTCATCTTTCTCTTTCCATTTCTCACTCAATCTCTTTCTCTTTCGCTCACTCACCCTTCATTATCCTTCTTCTTACAATCTCATTCATACTCAAATACTCTCTCTCACACATTTTCTCTCTTCCTTTCTTTCTCTCTCTCCCTACCTCTATCTCCTGCTTTTCTCCAATTCATCGTTCCCTTTTCCTCTCTCATACAATCACTCTCTCTTTCACTGTCTCACTTTTCATCACCCTTCTCCTAACAATCTCACTTCCTCTCACCCACTCATTCCCATTCTCTCACACACGCTCTCTCTCTCTATTAATCCCTCTCATTCATTCTTTCTCTCAACTACTCTCACTTTATTTCTCTTTCTCTGGCTTTTCTTCGCGTTCTCTGTTGGAGCACGAATACAGCTCTTGCGCGTATATCAATATTTAATTTCTCTACAGACTTTCGCCGACTGAAAGTAAATGGGATTTGTCAAACATCTCTCATTCTTGTTCTGGTTGCGGGTGTGAGGTATTTCTTTGACAGTAGTTTCCCTACGACTGCGAACCAATGATAAAGGAATGAGATGAATTTCAATAGAGTTTAGCGGGATCAACGGAATGGGAGAGAGAGTGTGAGTGAGAGAAACAGAGAGAACACTTTTTGTAAAGGTACATATTTGAGTGAAACTTTCGCTTCATCTGCGACTCGTTGATAAAATGTCAAATAATGGATGATTAACACAAATTAAATTGTTAGACTGGAGGAATTCAATGGATTTTCGACAAATATGAGACAAGAATACTCAATGTATGGAATAACAAACACAAATGAGGATGAAGAATATTGTATATTGATGAGTAGGACAAAGATAATTTTTAAATATACACTGATGAATACAATATAAATAGGGCCTATAACGAATAGAAACAAACTGATTATACTGTAAGATAAACATAAAGAAACTTACATTATGGTGGAAATATTTCGGGGGCTATGCCCCCTTCCTCAATCAAAGCTCATGGATGAATATATTTTCATAAATATTGGATGAACTTTATTTTAAAGGATACAATTACTAAAGTCAAACGGCATGGTCCTGCACGACCTATATTGAACGATATACTTCGAATCTTCATTTGATTTAAACTTCCTTAAATCAAATGAAGAAATACTGTACAATATTTCGGTAAGAGGAACAGGTCATCCACAACGTCTATAGTCTGTAGGGTAAGTGACATACATAGCTCAAATATCGAGATTATATCAAAATTTCTGTTTACATCAAAGTTTAGTCTACAAGCTTAGTCAACAAAATAATGTCTCATGAAATAAATCAATAAAATGTCTTATATGTGCTACAAATACATTTATTTCCTCTGTTATCCACTGTATTTATGTATCCATAGTTCATTTCAAATGTTACACTACGATAATGGAACAAAATAGAATAAATATATCTTTCATAAATGAATGGTATGTCTTAGTGTTTTCTTCAATGCTTTCTGGACTAATTCACTCTTCTTCTAAATCTATATCACTCCATAACACTTTCATATATCACCTAAATAACACCTCACATATAAATCTATACATCCACTATAAATCTATAATATCCTCTATTTTATATTTCTATAAAGGAAAATTCTATCTTTGTATAGTGTCCTCTATGTACTGTCCTCATGTATAGTTCACTACTAATGGACACATAAATTCACACCATAGATATCTGTGCAACTTGATATCTATAGATGGTTTTCTGCCTTTCCCTATACCTATATTCCACCATTAAACTTGATATCTGTAGATGGTTTTCTGCAGTTTTCTATACCTATATTCCACGGCTAATAGCGAGCGGCATGAATTCACACCATAGATAAACCACCGCAATTTATACCTGTAGATAGTTTCCAGCTATATATCATTGATTCACACCACCAGCCAGCATCTCTATACCACAAAGAACACCGCCGTGTTATAAATCGAAGACTGGCATTCTTTGAGACACTTCGGCGTCCGAAACAATAACAGCAGCCTTAAGGAAAAGGATACCTTAAGGAATGGATGGCTACCGTACATGTCCTTTTCTGCGCTCTCATCTTCAGTGGCATCTTTTATAGAAAAGTTAGATCGTTTATCTTGGTGGCTATTGTTGCAGCATCTATCAGATGATGCCGGCTTCGGCCACCTTGCGATGCCAATTATTATTATTGGCTGCCAACACAATACTAAAATGAAGATTTATGTGACAACCAAATGGTAATTATTGTTTGCGAGCTTCGGTGTGTGTTTTGTCTAAAAATCGAAACTGAGACAATTGTGACATTTTTCAAATTTTATTGGATCTCAAGCACTAAAACTATCAACACTAACGTTTAACGCTAACAAGCATTCAAGTATTGAATATTGTATTGAAATATAATTTATCTCCCTTCGAACATTCATATTGAAATGCTTAATATTGATGTAGAATAGTGTGTTTTGAAGAAATGCAGAAGCGTACTATGTAACTCACAATTTCAAGATATGATTTTGGAAGAATATGTTGATTATTGTATTGATTTCATAATAATGTAGTAAATCAGAGAAAAATGCGACGAAAAATGGAAAAGTGAAACTTGAATGGAAGAAAATAGAAGAAAACGTGAAAAAGACAGGAAAGAGATGAATCAAATGAAGACCAATTGATTGATCTCATTAAATGCCAAGAATGCCAGGTCTAGAAAAGCCTATTGCATTCAAAACGTTCATTGAAGATAATATACATTAAGACAATTCAATCACGATTACAAAAAGGTTGATAGGAAACAGAAGACAGAGAAATCAAGAGTGATAAAAATGGAAAGTGATAGAGAGAGAAAACAGTGAGAGGGATAAAAAGAAAGAGAGAGAAACAAAAAGGTTGATACAAAAACAAAGGATAGAAAAATTAAGAGTGAGAAAAATGGAAAGTGATGGTGAGAGAAAACAGTGAGAGAGAAAAAGAGAAAGAGAGAAAAAGATGAGCGAGAGCGAGAGAGAGATTGAGAATGCGAGAGAGATAGAAACGATAAGGAAGATTCTCGTCATCCTTGGCAACAACATTAATCAGTGCCAATTTTGGGGGGCGTCGATTGCAGGCTGCCTAGGCGGCTGCTCAAAAGGGTGATAATGTTATTAGTGAGCAGACTAATAATTTAAGAGCAGCGCCCCTGGGCCAGGATCCCTGACTCCAGGATTTGCTCCCACTCAATGGAACGTGGACTTACTTAGTTATAGACTGGGATGAATCTTGCAGCCCCGTCCTTGTAATTAATGCAGTGGGGATTTTTGAGTCTGCTAAGTTTGAGAAGTGGTTACCACAACACGTCTTTGAGATTCTCTTGAACTCAAAGTGTGTATGGTCGGGGCTTAGTTTGTGGGTTAAACTGGGCTTGGAAAATTGTATACTACAATAATCCACAGTTGCACATAAATGAATAATTAGAAATAATACATGGATAGAGGATAAAGGAATTAGTCAGTCAACTAAGGAGTTAGTCCTTCATCTGTGATAAAAGTCAATTCAACTGGGAAAAATAACAACTGGTACAAAACGTCTCCTGATCGAAGTGATAAGGAGTGATCCAAGTGTATGTGATCGATATTCAGTTTGTGTATTACACTGTTCTAGATCATTTGCTAATATACTCCAGTCAATTCAGCTGAAAATAAAATAACAAAACTGAAAGATAAATCAGGATCCTGATTCTTAGTATGTTGTTGAGACTCATTGAGACGGTGATATATGTAATTTGTGTTATGTGACATCAAGATCTTGCAATATGATGTCATATTCTCACTACATGAGTTCGTGATACTGACCTTGAATACTTTGATCATCCGTTTGAGATAATAAATACTACCAGAGATAATCCATTCTTCGGCCTGTCGTAATATTTTGTTAGCCTATGATACTACTTTACATTACTACTACACTACCCTTCATTGAGTTGTAGCCTATTTCTAGAAGATTAAAATGTATTCATAATATGAGAGTGGAGTATTCAAATAAGGATCTGAGCATTCGTCTGAAATCCATTATAAATTCAGCTCAACAGGGCATACTCTGAACAATCCACCATAAGATGCTAGTGACATAATTATGCTTGGAACAGTTAATTCCATCTACACAAATGATACAACTAAACATTGAGTTGTAGCCTATTTCTGGAAGATTCGAGGTATTCATAACATGATCGCCCTTATTTATGCAAGGATGAGAGGATGAGTCTGAAGTAAATTTCACGTTCAGCGTACCCTGAAAAATCAAGCCTACATAAGATGCTGCAGACATAATTATGCTTGGAACAGTTAATTCCATCTGCATGCTGAACAAACATTGAGCAGAAACCAAATTTGGAAAATGTAATTACTTCAGCGGCCCTTGACTTGCTGTTGCATGCTGGCTGCGTTTCTTGATAAGTGCACTGACATGTAGGTAACAAGGCGGACATTTCCCGCGCGCGGGAAGATGACACGTGACAACGGTGGTTCCCGCCAAAAGCATGTTGCCGCGCGCGCGGGAAAAGACTGACTTGACAGGCCATCTTGGCCAATTAGTCCAGTCTTGGAATCAGCTTGCACAGCTGTCAGCTGATGCCAATTTAGACGTCACTAAGATTGCCGCGCCAATGATAACCAAAATAGCCTCTCAACTTGTGATGCACTCTTGTGGTTCTCCAGCTCTTGTTTCACTCACTTCATCTCTTCTAGTTATTAAATCTCCGTTAGTCTTCTTTCTTATCATTCTCTCTCTTTCTCTCTCCTCATCTCTCTAATCTTTCACATTTCCCTTCTGTTTCCTCATATTGCTCCTCTTCTTTCATCTCTTCTTCCTTACCTTCTTAATAGGGGTTTCCTTCCTCTTTCTCTCTCTCTTTTCCTCACATTATTGATTGTTTTGTTCTCTTTACAATATTCCTCTTCACGTTCTTCTCATCTTGATATTGCCTTCTTTCACTCATTTTTCATTCTCCTTATAATAATGTCATCTCCTATTCGTCCTCCTATCCCCTTGTTTCTTCAGCCACGTTCATAACAATTCCTCCTTCTCTTCTTCGTATCTCTCTTTCTCTTAGGCTAGGCGTACACCGGTTAGTCAAGACAAGACAAGACGAGATTAATCACGTTTAGTCACAGTATTATTCACAGTTGCTATGAAGCGGCACACACACCGATGCAATGACTAATCGGTGTGTGTGATTCATAGCAATGACGTACTAATGGCTGAACGTGACTAATCTCGTCTTGTCTTGTCTTGACTAACCGGTGTACGCCTAGCCTAATTCTCCTGTTTGTTCTACGTCGTCCATAACAATTTCTTCTCCTCCTTTTCCTATCCCTCTTTCTCCTATCTCCCTGGTTCTTCTGCCTCGTTCAAAACAATTTCATCTCTTTCTTTTTCTTATTCGCCTCTTCATCCTTCCACGACCTGCTCTAGCGGTCCGTTTCCTTCCGAAGCTACCTCGTCCTTGTCCAATTATAGTGAGATTCACGCGCTTTCGCCAGTCTCTTCAACGTTATTGAAATCAAATTATTTGAATACCATCGTTGGGTGGTCGCTGTTATCATAACAACTTGAACTTTGCTGCCCAATATATTCTGAAAGAATTGCATTTTGAGATGGGTGTACGATATTTACATATATAAGTTAAATACATATAATATGAAATTTTTGTCAGTCTAAATAGATTAGAGAATATAATATAATATGGGTATGTAGAAAGGTAACAGCTTCAGTTGGGCGGAATATAGCAATCATATGATCCAATGTCATTTTGCTGTTCTACCACCAACATGATCAGTTTATTAAACACCAATATGCATTTTAATAGTGTTCAACATTATCAAATCACAATAATTAATGTTTAGTGTTTCTGCTACAAATCACAATAAATTTACTGAATGCCAATAGTAAATAGAATATGGGACACATTATTCTGAGGGGCTGAAAAAAGAGAAACATCTTGAAAACTGACATTATTTGAAAGAATAAAACTTTTGAACATTCTCTTCCAAATTGGCCGATCAAATGAAAAGCCTGTGATCCTAATCCTGTTTTTTGAAAATTTAGAAGTCGTATAATACAAAAGAAAGGCGGACACACACTAAACAACAATACCACGGACATAATCAGCATTGATCTTGAAGTTCTAGTGTGTGATTGACTCTTTCATGTTCTACAATTTCTTGTTCTTCTTCTTGTTGACTAGTGAAATGTATGCAACAGGCCCTTGGTTATTGATTTTTGTATTGATTGACATGTTCTTTTAGAATTGAGTTATAAATTAGTATTGGTAAATTAGTTTTTCGTTTGTTCAAAGTACGAAGCATTGCTATAGTAGAAATAATCAATTCTCTGTAATTCGTTATGCTCATGAGTATTAATTATAGTCATATATCCTATTGATACCAAATAATAATGACAGCATCTAGAGATTATTAATGTCATTATGGATTGATCCTTAGTAAGTAGATGGAAAGGATTAATAAACTATTGATATTAGCACAAGAAATACAAACAAGGAGTCTAACTATTTGGTTAGTCCATTATAATATGAGACAGATTGCCTCCATCCGTGATTTCGAATGAGTTGATAACTCGATTGAAAAAGTATATTGTGGATAACTAGGTTTATTAGATAAAAGTAATAATAATGAGAAATAGATTGTACTATCCATGAGTGAGCCGAAAACTAGAATGAATCTTCTTTTGCTACATGAAGCTTTCCTTAATCACCAAACTCAGTACATTACTTAGCGATTCTCAAACACGACTTGCACATTGTAAAAGCCGCAAATGTATACATAAGAGGCGAGTGAACAGTATATTAGAGGCATACCTCCGCCTCTTCCCTGTTTCATTGACTATTAAACCCTTTTTATTACGGGACTGACTACCACCTGAATTATGACCTATTTAAAGCCGGCACTCAGCTAGTTTGTATGTAGTAATCACTGCTGCACTATCATTAATTCTACCTTCGCTTGTTTCTTGCTTACTACATACACAGTATCTCCTTCTCTTCCTTTCTAAAGTCTTTCTCTCTTCAATTCTCACCTTTTATCATATCTCATTACTAGGTATTCTCAGTAGTTTTCCTGAGTATTGAAAAGATCGAGTAATAAATGAAAAGACAAGATGTTGTCAAACCACTGATTTATTAGAAAATCGAGATACCGGTTTCGGTTGTTACACCATTATCAATCTCTGGTAAACTAAGAGCAGCAGTATTTATACTAACGGTAAAGCACCGCTATTGGTAGACGCTCTAGCCAATGACCGTGAACGGCTGCCATTGGCCTAGACAAGCTCCTCCCCGATTAGCGGTTCATTCAAACATTACAAAATGGCGATTCAAACAGAAAACACAATTGAAGATCAATAAATAGCTACAATAACCTAAGAAATAAATGAAACAATATTACGGAAGAATAAGAAAAACAAAGGAATAAACTAATACCGTAATATCTGCCTAACAAATTATGATAAAATGAGATTTGTGGTGTTGTATTGATTGAAATGAATTTGGTCATTCAAACTCAAAATATGATCAACAGTTGAGTTGTCTTCATTCTTCATCTTGTCTTTTCATTTACTAGGTTTGAATTTCTTATTTTCTTGAGTATTGAAAAATCGAGCCTGACCAACATAATTTAGGAGTTGATATGACGGAAATTGTATATATGTGTATCTAATTTAAATTAAAAACGAATATGATTATAATTTCTCATATTATAAGATTCACTGTGTTGTATAATCATTCAACAAATGAAAAAGAGAAGGATGATATATATCGACCAATGGAAAAAACAATCAATGAGAGAAGAGAAGAGTGAATATCAAAAGATAATTCTCTAAAAAATAATTCCTTCATTTCCCTGAAGAACATATTCCTTCTTTGAAATTTCTTACTTTTCTCACTTTCTTCCTCTTCTTCTTCTTTCTTCCTTCTTCTTCCTTTCTTCTTCTCTTCTTCTTCCTTCTTCTTCTTCCTCCTTCTTCTTCTTCTTCTTCTTTCTTCTTCTTCTTCTTCTTCTTCTTCTTCTCCTCCTTCCTCCTCTTCTTCCTCCTCCTCCTCCTCATCCTCCTCCACCTTCTTTCACCCTCTTCGTCACATCTTCACATCTTCTTCCATCTCTATCTATTCCTCCACCTCCATCTTCTCCATCACCTCCTCTTTTCTCCTTGCCCTCCTCCCACCACCTTCTTCCTCCTGCTAGCGGGTAACCGCGACCATCCCCCTCCCTTGACTATTTACGACTTTAATTTTGTTTTAAAAAGCAATTAGTTGGCAATTTCACAAGCAAAGGCGGAGATGGGTCCATTCTCTTTTATTACTCGGCTATCTTACTTTGCATCGCAGATAACCGCTTGTTAATACCTCTCTGCAGCTTCCTGCACTATAGAGTCAACAAGCGAAAGATGGATTCAGTTAATAGATGGTACAGGACTTAGTTCAGAAATCATCCTGCATTACTACTAGTTCTACTTCTGCGCAATCCTATACATCTAGTTCTTTATTATTATCCACATGCGGTATTATCGTGATAATGAAGATACATTACATTTCGAATAATGTGTATTCATGATAATAATCTTGATATTCAAATGTTCTCATATGATATGACCCTCAGTATCGTTCAATCGGGTTTGTTCCGAGTGATAATACTATCACACTATTCCAATTTCCAAAGAATCCGTTAACAAAGTTTTATGTTTCTATATATTTGCCTAAATAATCATATTCAAACTTCATTTAACATTATAATTTCACTTTGTGAGAAGTATTTTCATTGTTCACTTATTTTATCAACTATCTTTTATTTTCGTCATATTATTTCCATTATTATTATTACTTTTTGTCTTCTAATAACGTTCTTTAAATTATCTTGCACAATTTGTGATTTTGAGTTTTTTATTTTTGGAATAGCTGTTATTGTATGCTGTATTATTTTATTATTGATGGATGATCATTGAATTGTATGGATGTATAATTATGTTTTGTTAGCAATAAATTTCAATTTCAATTTCATCATTGAGATTGTTTGGATTCTTGCTCAGGACTTTTATGACTTTTTGTACAGTATTGTTATGTCTTTTATAGTTATTAGAAAGACACTTTCTAATAACAGACGAATTGAGACAAACATTAAAGATCAAATTCACATTTTTCAATTTTAAAGTTCTTCAATTTACTTTATTCTAACTTTGCTCTTCAGATCATTTTCACTTCCTCTTATACTAGAGGGATTGAGTCAAACTTGTAATATAAATTTTCAATTCACACTTCTACAATTTTTCAATTGTTCAATATTCCACTTCAATGGTTCCATACTTTCTCACAGCAGTGCTCAATAACAGTGCTTAGCAAAAATTCAACTAATTAATTTGAATCATAATAATTTATTGATCCAAATTCCTAATATTCCATTTCCTTCCATCTAATCAATTTGAGTTGATTTTCTTCAATTGGAACTATAATTCTAATCATACAACTTGTTACAAGTTAATTTGGATTGATTTTTCTCCAACTAGAACAATACCGGTAATTCAAGTTAATAGTTGCAAAATAACAATAAATTCCATAAATAACATTACTGTCCATAGTTTCAAGCGCAAATATTCACAGTACTGTAAATAATACTGTATTACTGTAAATAGTACAGTATTCACAATACTGTAGAGACTTTCAGACGCAAATGAGCACCCCTAGAACTGTCGCAGTCGCAGCAAGGCAAGTCAACAAGATCACATGTGTTAGAAATGGCGACCAGAGCAGTAACATGATAGCGAAAACCCGCCGGCGAAAGAGGATAAGTCACACCAGAACAGGTGTCTTTCAACTGGTTTATGCGCCATGACTGAAATGTAGGCCTATTACCGTAAAGGCCCTTACTAACAGTAAGCTGATACCGGGATTTGGCTTGTGGGAGGAACGAGGTCTAGCTAAGGTTTCACTGACAAGCAAAATGGATGATCTTTGCACAATTTCATCGCTGCTCTTTGTTTTTGAGCACAGTCATGAATATCATATGTGATTACATGATTATATATATTTCTATACAGTTTCACAACCTTTGTATATGTATACTGTATGTATACAGCACTTAGAATATGTAATGTCCACTGAGGTAATACTTTTTCAAGATTAAACTCAACAACATATTACTTTTTGAATGAAATTTGTAATATTATTCTTATCAGGATTTTTTCAGGCTAGTGAATTTCCAACAATCAATTCGATCATTTCACTTATGAACGGGACTATTCATTTATTTGAAAAAAGACTAGGCTTTTTTCACAGTGACTATAATTATAAGGCTAGGCGTACACCGGTTAGTCAAGACAAGACAAGACAAGATTAGTCACGTTTAGTCACAATAATTCACATAGTTGCTTATGAAGCAGCACACACTGATGCAATGACTAATCGGTGTGTGTTGCTTCATAAGCAACTATGTGAAGTATTGTGACTAAACGTGACTAATCTCGTCTTGTCTTGTCTTGACTAACCGGTGTACGCCTAGCCTTACTCATTCAACTATCTGTCTAAAATACTGTATAGTTATATGAAAGTGTTGGCAGTGTTTAAAGAATAACTAGATATATTGGGTCCAAACTGTACAGAGATATACAGAGTTGGCGAGCTGTTGATTTGAGTATATATATACAGGTACGCTAGCTTTAACAAGGTATCGGCTATCCAAGCAACAATCGGTCCAATTAGAAGCTGATGGATCCAGACCACCGGACTGCAACCAGTCACGAGTCAAGAACCGCCGCGCCTTCACTCAATTAATTATGTGTCTTGCCTCACCTAATCATCCCTCACCCCATCTCACCTCACCTCACCTCAACAAAATACGACACTTCTCAATTCCAAATAGCCAACTTGTCGATAACAATTCGAATTACTCGAGGTAAGCGAATAGTTGTTCAACTATTAGCCAGCCAACTGTTGGTTAAATGCGACTGATTGGATTGGATAACTTGGATGTCGTCGAGGAATTCCGAAGGATGTCAACTATATAGTTTAATGAGATCAGGTTGGTATGTTGCGAGAAGATATCGGGGAAGCTAGTTCTAACTTACTAGAGTTTTAGCTGTTTCTTATAATTTTGGAAATATTTTCTCTTTTCAGTAGTTTATTTACATTGTTCTTTGTGAATACACTATCTAAAAAATGTAGTAAATACCTTTTTATCATGATTATGTTATTTCTTAGGCTAGGCTAAGTGAACAAATTCACTGAGGAGACAATCCCTGAATGTTAGAATAAATTCATTTGAAGACTTCCTATATTCTTTTGTTCCTGCTCAAGACCAAGATTTAATCCAATGTCAAATTCAGATTCAAGAGCGGAATCAATTCCTACTTTAAGTTCAAGTTCAAAAGTAACCACCAGCCACTAGCAGAATGTGCAGCTGGAAACTTCTGTCAGTTATAATGAGTTGCAGCTTCCATCTATCGCAATTAGGATGATTACTAAACGGCACTGCTATCACTTGCTCAATCACTTCTCAGTCGCCAATTGATAGTATCATCACTAACATCACGGGAACCAATTTGATAGCGTAGTGATACAGCGATTTTCTCACTAAAGACTTCAACGGTACTGTCACTAGTATCGAGCCATTCGATACTCGATTGCATATCGAGATAAAGCTATCGATATCGAGATGAATGCTAACGAACCAAGGGCGATGGACTGCAATTGTGCAGTCAAAAATTTAATTGAGTTCTGATTGATCCATCAGTAGCTGTCAAAGTTGAAGATGTTTATCAGCAATGACCTACGATAAAATTGGTATTGAGTGACTATTCTATTCGAATGAGAGAGAATACTCCATGCTATTGAATATGGTATGTTAGGGTACAGAGGAGCTCTCCTGCGGCCTATTCCATGAAAGTATGGAGGTCCTGTAAAACTTCTGCTCTCTCTTTTTCTGAATTCTTCTTATTTCTATGTGATATATCTATGTTGATCAATACCAATTTACTGTGGTTGGAAGGTTATAATGATACAATTGATGTCTTAAAATGAATGATGAATTTATTCCAACATTCGGGGATTGTCTCCTCAGTGAATTTGTCCACTTTAATCTGAATGAGAAGCTCTTTGAAGACAAAATAAAGACATTCTATTGGGAACCTTATAGACAAAAGTAAGACATTCTGTTGAGGACCTCATAGACAAAATGAAATTCAAAAGTCTAAAAAGTGATATATCAATGTTGATCAATACGGATTTACTGTGGTTGGAAAGGTTATAATGATACAACTGCAACGACTCGATTCACCCAATGAACTTTGATCACTCTTAATATCAGTGAGGTTTGGACTTGAGCTTGATATCAAGGTCCACTATTCACATTGATTTAAAATTAGTGACACATTCTATACTAGGCTCTACTTGGCATACTATTTTTTCAACAGACTTGTCTCCCAGAAACATTTAAGGAACTTTATGATGTAGTTCCCAATTATATTCTCTCAATAGGAGAGAAAAAGAGGAACAGTGAGAAAGAGTGAGAGAGAGAATGATTTAAAGAGAGAAACATAGAGAGAGGGACAGGAAAAGTAAGAGAGTGTTTCGAGGAGGGGGGACCTGAATCTCAACAAGAGACAAATTTCGGCATAGCAGGTGATGAATAGTAAATAAATTCCCAACATTTATTTCTTATCGCGACAGCTTATTGAAAAACGGCAAGAGATTCTTTAAAAGTAGAAAATCTAGTTTTTCAAATAGCAATCCAAGTGGCACACGCTGGAAACCGTTGTAAAAAATTGGAAATCGATAATGAATTCCACGATGCTCACAAGTAGAATGGCGTGGCAAGATCATCTATTTGAAAAATCAATTAAGAGGATCGCGCAGAGGTGGACTAAGTTATAATGGCTGAGAAGAGATGGCGTGAGATGACCTGAAAAGTGATGAGAAGAGATAAGGAGAGGTGAAGAGGAGAAGAAAGAAGGATAATAGAGAAGAATGGGAGAGGAAAAGGAAGTAAAAGAAAAGAGAAGAAGAGAAAAGAGGAGAAGAGAAAAAAGAGGAAAGAAAAGGATTAATTAATTAAGTCGCACTTCTCTGCTAGTGTTTTATAGGAAAGTCAGTGATGATAAAGTAAAACCTTCGACTGTGGAATTAGAGAAAAAGAGATGAAAATTGGATCTGAAGAAGAAGAAAGTGATGAAGATGACAGAAGAAGATTCGAAATAGGAAAAAGGGAAAGAAAGGAGTGAAAATTGTAGAGAATTTGAAGGATAAGAAAGATAATAAGTTTGAAAGGAGCAGACGAGGCAGATGAAGAAGAGGATAGAAACTAATAAGAGGGATAAAATAAGAACTTGAGAGTTCTTGAAGAGAGTTTTAAGAGATCTCTCAAAAGATATGAAGAGAAAAGGAAAATATAGGAACACAAGAGGAGGAGGAATTGAGAAGAGCAATGTGAAAAAATAAATAGAAATAGAATATATATTTGAGGGTAGAAGAAAAAATATATGAAGGGAGAAGATCTGATTGTATCCATGTAGATAAGAGAAAATTTCTAGATTACAATAGTTATATTAGTTTGAATTCAACATGAGCTATTATTCTATCAATTAAAAAATTGAAAAATCATTATTCGACAATATGATTCTCAGAGAACAGTAGAAGGCATAGTAAGTGAGAAGGCAGAGAAAGTATACAGAAAGGAAAAATAGGTGGTGATTCAATGAAAGAAGGAGAATAAGAGAAAAGACGATTAATAATGAAGAAAGAAGGTGAAAGAACGAAAAAAATACAGAGGAAAAACTTGAACACGCAATGTTTAGGATCGACCTATTCTTGCCAACAGGGGGTCACATTTTTCAAGCCGGCTAGCCACCACAGTCTTATTAGCCATTGAAAAAGCCTATCACATGTTCAACATCAAAATGTTAATAGAAGGAATTCAAAGTATGTAGTTGCTGAAAAATTCTACTATTCATTAATACCGAAGATGACCTTTAGTTCTGATTATTATTCCTAGTAATATCAGCTAAAACATTCTGTTGCTGTTGTGACATTAGTCAAATGACTTCTAACCTTATTAAACTTAAATAATTTTCCGTGTTCCGCCTTTGGTCATGCACTGATCAAGCTCTAGCCCTAGTCATTGTTCGCTAAACTCACTCAATCACTTATTCTCTATTTTGAACAATTTTATAAAAAAAATACTCAAAATCACTTTTGAGGCTTTAAGGACTCGGAAGGTTTGATGGAATTTGACAATCGATTTTCAATTTTGAATCGAATTTGACAGGAGAGTTAATTAAATTTAACCACCGTGAAATGGATTAATTTGATGGATATTGAATAAAAAATCTCAAAATTGTCATAACCGCAAAAAGATACCGGTTTCGGTTGTTACACTGTTCCGTAATTCGGTGTTCCGAAGAAAACTGAAACTGACGTATAAATAGCAGCAAAATATTTGGCAATCCTGATCGAGCGCTGTGATTGGTAGTTGAATGACCTATCAAGGTGAACGACTGCCATTGGCCTTGACAAGCCAACCCACAATTTACGGATGATATAAACGTCACAGCAATGCTCACCATTTTACAGAGCTAAACAGTGATTCCGTTGTATTGGTTCCATTAGATGACGTCATTTTACAGCGTTTATGTTCAAGTGATTTTCTTGTGGATGGGACGGCTGTCACAAACTTCCCATTTTTCTCAAACATTTTCGATGTCATATACACTCCAAAACGACAAACAAAATATAAAACGGCGAACATAATATTATATTTCATTGGATCTCCTGCTATTGGTTGTCAATCACAAACTCCCTTATTCTATCAAACCTCATAGATAACGTCATATTATAGACTTTCCACAGATACACAAAAGGTATTCAGTATCGTGTAAACAAACAGTAGCCTAATGGTTCAAGTGAAGTCTAAACAACATAACAATCACCACTAATCCTAATTATTGGAATAGCCTTCGGGAAACTGTACAAATTCAACTCAAACAAACCCTTTCCTCTCTTGTGATACTGTATCCTCCTCGTCTGTATCACAAAGCTTCCCTAATCAATCACTATCAAATTGAAAGCTCTCTGTAACAGTTTCTATCCAGAGAATAAAGGACCGGGCTTGCTCTAGCAATTTGTAGACCCTTTGAAAATCGTCTGACCAAATTCCTTTGTACAAATGTTGTTTCGCGACGAATGTGTTTGTGTAAACAAGTCTACAAACATGCAACACTATTAAATTTGTAACGGTTGGAAGAAACCCTTCAGCGAAGTGGAAGAATGCATTGCTCAAAGTGACAGGTACGCTTCAGTTGATCCCTGACAAATATTGTAAGAAATTGTTGAAAGAAATGAATTGATTAGAGCTGTACAGGCACAACTACAGTCAACTGGCTTTTGACTCATCAACAACTAGTCAATACAATCATCAAACTATTCAGTTGTACAGACAAAACTCAATCTCAAAAAGACCTTCAATCGATGGTCCTCTGACTCATCAACATATCGACAACATAAAACTATTTCACGGGTCTATTTGTCTATGAAATCTGTTTAGCTATTGGATGGGAGCATAGAATATTGGTATACTGTGACGTTTATGATGATTTCATGTTGATATTTGACTAGGAGTGGTATGCATAGAACTGATTGGTTATAAACTATACAGGTTTGATTGCAGTTGAACCTTCACATCAATAATATTGACATTTGTAGTCATGTTTGGTTAGTTGGTGTTTGAATAATTCATTGCAATGAATGTCACGTATAGACTGGATACTTTTGTTTGAATTAGTCTATTTTCCACGTGAATTTGTTTAATAATAGATTCTATTCTATCACGAACTTTTGGACTTTCATGTATCAAAAAGAACTTTTTTCAACATTCGAAATCATTCTAAAAAAATGGATAAGACTTCAACCTATGTGGAATTAGGTTAAACACAGCGAGGTGGAACAAACCTTCGGGTCTCCCCACCAATGAAAGCCATACGCTAAATAAATAATAATTACGAACTGGCATAGATTAGGAATATTATTATGAATAGATTAGTCTTCTTCTTCTTCTTCTTCTTCTTCTGTCATTCAAGGTTTAGGCTATTGCCTGTTCCGACTCACAACAGCATAGATTTTCTATTACATTGTTTTTCTAGAATTAAAATCCAAATTTTCTTTAGCAGCTATTCTATTTCATATTTTATATTTTATTGCCACCTTTTCCGAGGTCTACATCTCTTTTCCCTGTCGGGTGATAGTTCAGAATCTTCAAAGGAATCCTTTCTGTTGGCATTCTGTTTACATGTTCTTTCCACTGGTTGAATAGATTAGTTTTACTATAAATTGGTTATTAGGCCTACTATATTCTGGTGTGTATCAATGATACAGAATAGATTGTATATCAATATTAGGTGTATGATAAATATTTAATGAATATTCACATATTATAAGCATGAATGAAAATGTAAAATGCTTTTGTAGTGTGTTGATGAAGGAATTTCAGAGATTTCATAGCTTGGAAGCTCCAAAGCTCAACTGGATACGAGAACTTTGCTCACGCCCAAGATTAAACATCATATCCCCACACATACGTCAGCGAGTAATTCACAGGACTGACAAGCAAATCTTGCGAGGAAGCCGTTTCTTGGCGAGTGACTCATTCACGTCGTACGTGACTTCCACACCCACTCTCACGCCCTCAATCATCGTGACTTCATGTGGAGTAATTTGAGGAGGGAAGAGGTAAAAGGTAAGAGAGGAGGAAGATGAGATAGAAATATCGAGGATGAGGAGGGATAAAAACAGACGAAGTGGGAGAAAGAGTAGAATGAGAGTAAGAAGGTAGGGGAGGAACAAGAGAAGGAGAAGGGAGTGGAGGAGGAGGAATGGGAGGAGGAGGAATAGAGAGAAGGAGGTCAAGGAGGAGGAATAAGAGGATGAGTAGGAGAAGAAGTAGGATGACGGTGAGGAGGAGGACGATGAGAAGGAGGAGGAGGAGAAATATGAGGAGGAGGAGGATGGGAAAGAGGAGAAGGAGGATAAGGAGGATGAGGTGGAGAAGGAGGATGAGGAGGAGAAGGACAGAAGGAGGAGAAGGGAGAAGGAGGAAGAGGAGGGATAGAAGGAGGAGGAGAAGGGCGATGAGGAGGAAGACGATGAGGATGAGGAGAAGAAGGAGAGAGAGGAGGAGGAGGAGGAGGACAAGAAGGAGGAGAGGAGGAGACAAGAAGGAGGAGTGGGAGGAGGACAAGAAGGAGGAGTAGGAGGAGAAGGAGGAGGGGAGGAGGAGTAGAAGAAGAAGAGGAAGAAGAAGAAGAAGAGGAAGAAGAAGAAGAAGAAGAAGAAGAAGAAGAAGAAGAATAAAAAACAAGAATAAGAAAAAGAGGAAGAAGAGTACAAAGAAGAAATTCGACATAAAAGGAGAAATGAAATTGATGAAAGAAAGTTGGAAAACAAATATTGTTACCGTATTATTACTGTAATTGAAGATGTCAGTGTGAGAGAAAAAGACGGAGAAGAAGGAAAGAGGAAAAAGAAGGGTTAGCTGCATAAATAAGAAGAAAAACACAAAGGGACAAAAAAGAAGCCGATGAATCAGTGGGAGGAGTGAAAAGTAAAGGAGGAACAAAATGAGTAAGAGAGGAGAGATGATGAAGAAGAGGGGGTGATAGAAGGAAGAAAAGAGATAGGAAGATGAAATTCAGGAGGGAAAAAAGTAGAGATAAAAAGAAGAAGACAAAATGAATGAAAAGTGGAGGAAGTAGAAGGAAAAGAAAAAAAGAAAAGAATTAGAGGAAACGTAGACGGAGAAGTAAGAAGGAGAAATCACATCACGTAGCTTTGCTGATGAGCAGCGGTAGTGAGTGAGGAGGGTGGAGGTGGGGGGGAAGGAGGGCGTGTGAGGTTATGAACACGAAACGTGGCTCAATTTTCGGTGGCAATTTGTATTTTGTCCGATTCGGAGAGAGAGGGCCGCTGCGCGGTGGTTAGGTGTGAAATAAGACATTAGGGGCGCAGGCAGTGCCCGTCCGTCGAGTGATGATTACTCTGGACGTCGTGGCTAGGTTCGCGTGTTGCCCCCCCCCCTCCCCTCCAACACCTTCAAGCAACCCTTATTTGCCACCTTTTGGTCGATCAAGGAAGGCGCTTGACCAACACTTAGCACAAGTCGTTTTCGTTTCGTTTTCTTCTTCTTCTTCTTCTTCTTCTTCTTCTTCTTCTTCTTCTTCTTCTTCTTCTTCTTCTTCTTCTTCTTCTTCTTCTTCTTCTTCTTCTTCTTCTTCTTCCTCTTCTCTTCCTCTTCTTCTTCTTCTTCTTCTTCTTTCTTCTTCTTCTTCTTCTTCTTCTTCTTCTTCTTCTTCTTCTTCTTCTTCTTCTTCTTCTTCTTCTTCTTCTTCTTCTTCTTCTTCTTCTTCTTCTTCTTCTTCTTCTTCTTTTTCTTCTCTGAACATGTCTTCAAATAATTTGTCAATTTCTTCAAATTGAAAGTCAGTAAATTTTGTTAATTAAACAGCTGATTATTTTTTAAATCATAATTTTTATCCAGTGAACTTTTTAAAATTTCATTCATCTATTATTCTAAAGTATTGGAAATATTAAGTACGACTATTTTTCAGACTAGATTAATCAAACTTGTTAATAAGCCTAACGAGTTTCATAGAAAACTGTTGATCCTTTAACCGTAATGATACTGGAGTTACTCTTATTCTATTCTTATTGAAAAATGTCAACCTACTATTAGTATATCGATTTGAATAATGTCAACCTACTGTTACTGTATATCAATAATGGCCAAAAAACTATTCAATGCACTTTTTTCAAGACTAGAAAGTTCTTAAGAACAACAATAAATTATTCACAACCCTACAAGCCTACTTCAAATTTTCTGATTTTTTCGAAAAATTGAAAATGTTCAAGTTTTTTAAATTCAAATTTGATTGAATTTAGTTTTATTAAATATGGTAAATACCTACTATGACTATTGAAAAAGATAAATTATAATTACTCGATAATCGACAATTAAGCCCGGCCCCACACTAACCTCTCTTGCTCTTTCGTCATTGGTTGGATTGGACAAACTCTCTTCTTCACTTCAATTTTTTCTATTCTTATTTTAACATTATCGTCTCTACCCTCTTCTCATAATCAAGGCTCTGAGGATGCTACAGCAAGTTTTTCTTAAACCAATGTGACTTCAATGTGTCCTTTTTAAGACAGTAAGTATGTGATCGGAATGATTGCACGTTCAGTGCAGGTGATATAGCCACATGGCAGACAGCTCTTACTTCAACAACTCATTCAGGTTTCTTTTGTCTCTTATTCTTCCTTACTCCCTTTTCCCCTCTCTTCATCCTTCCTCATTCTCCTCCCACTTCATTATGCCTACTATCTCGCTTCATCCAATTTTTTATCCATTTGAAAACGATTGCCCAAGAACTCCTCCTTGCAGACAATCAATAGCCTTTTTTCAACGCCTTAAATTTATCGAGAGTAGACCGCCGCTTTCTTGAATCCCCCCGTCAATACATTACTCAAAACAAAACCTCTCCTTATTCTCTCAATCCTTTTCGTCTTTTCTCCATCTCCAATCCTTTCTCAAACATTTTCGCCCTTATTTTCAATCCTTTTCCGTCCTTGATTTTAGTCGGCTGCATAAAATTTACGATTGCCTTTTTTCTTCGCACATGCGCTTTTCTGATAATGCTTGCTTTCTTGTACCTTATAAGGTCTCCATTACAAGGATGGCTCTCAAAAGACTACCGCCTTATCGGTAATGATTCAAACACAATCGTGGAGCTTTATTCTTAGGTTTGAAGAAGCTGTAGCTATCTTTGACTTCGATCTGTGATGGATTGATGGTTTATGTCTTATTTATCAGTCAATCTACCTGTCAGTCCAGCTTGAATCCATCTGATGAGATAGTAGATGTTTCAGAAACTATTGAAACCTCAATAAATCAATGAAGTTCTCTCAATTTTTCTCATAGCTTTCGAAAATATGAGATTGATAAATTTTATTTTATATATCAAAACAATTATTTTTCAAATGATACAGGATATATTTACGATTCAATGGGGAACAGTAGTTGATTAATCTTATCAGTAATACATCAACCAATCTAGATTTATTGATACTCGAAAAGGAGTGCTTTCACTGACAATTTCATCATTATTTGGGAGTTATAGTTTCATGAAATAGGTCGATTCCAAGGAAGCTAATTCAATTAAGTCACTTCATGGAGTTTTATAGGGATATTGTTGCATTGGTTCCAACTTAATTATTAGCTTTCGAGCAAAATTATCAATTGCAGTTACTCATGTTTTACAACAATCAAGAAAATGATTGAATGTGATCGATTTTTCACTAAACTTGAGTATAGCTGATGCCTCCCTCAAGAAAATTTGGCTTATGTAGACTTTCAATAATGTGAATGTCTGAAACTGATTTACAACAAAAACAATATTAGATCTCCTATATCAAATGAATAATTTGATTATTATTATTTTGAGAATGATAGTTGACTTGAAATACATTTATATCTGTGAAAAAATTATCCAAATGTGAACATCTCATTGAAATCAAATACAGTATAAATTACTTTGTGAAACATCTATGAAAGTGGGTCGTTTTATGAATGTTGTTTCAAAACATAACGATTAGACAAAAATAATTATCAATTTGAATTCGGAAAGTCAAAAGTCTGACTTGATGATTTGGACATAATGAAATCTTGAGAACCACTCCTTTGAGTTCTTTGAAAACGGGACTAGCTTCACAGCTGATCTACTTTTATGACAGCATTCAAACATCGAGAACTGTCGTATAATTACAGTCATTTGAACTTGTCATTCAAAAGATTTTGAAACGGAAAACACTTGGCAAGAAAAATTATGTTAGCAATTAAGTCATTGATATCCGGTCTTGATTGAGGAGATAACCTATTCAAAAATCGAGGCTATTGAGGAAATATCAAGTCAAAAGCGATCTGAGACATTTAATAGCACTCTCATCGCCGTAATAAAAAGTGATTGTCCATCGGAATTGGAAACGAGAGAAAGGACGAACCAAATTAGACATAATTAAGGAAACGGAAATATCAAATTAAGCTGGACCACTTTGCGAATGTGGGGTCTTTTTTCAATGCCGGAAAGTTCGGTTTTGAATCTTCTAAAAGTTGTTCTATCAAATCTCTTCGTATGACGTTATTTTTCTTCGAATCCATCTCGTAACTCGCAACCGACTTGCTGAAATGTTATTGAATGTTGTGAAGATTATCAAATGCTCTATAAAGTTCAAAGACATCTTTCCAACGTTTAACACAATATTGTCTACCCTTGAATTTTAATGGAAATCTGTCACTTCAGATTATATCATTGCAGGCAAAATAATCACTGATAATTCATGATAACTCGAATTTGTTTACCACATAACACATAGTATCCAAAAAAATTTTCAAATTCCAAGATAAATTGAAAAGATACAAGGTGCAATAATATTGATTTCAGAATATTGTAGTTTTCTGTGATAGCTTATTCATTTAATGAATTATATTCCAATACTGACTCATTCATAAAATTAATGGAAATATCTATAATTATTCAACATTTTTATTGATGGCGTGATGCATGAGTTGAATAAATGATGCGATAAATACTGTACACTAATAATTTTAGAATCATTTTTATTAAGAATCAATAAAAATTATTATTAAGAATTAATAATTATTTTTATACAGAATAATTTTTTATTTGAGAAATCGTGAGGGTGAATTCGTGAATTACTATTTGATTTTTGAATATTTCGCAGGAAAGAAATGTACTATCTTGAAACAATTCAATACTAGTTTTAGAATATTTCTTGCATTTTTCATGGAATGGTTCCTAAGAAGAAGAACGCCTACATCAATGCAATAATATTATTAGTACCACTTCACTCGCTTATATCCTTTACTTATACTTGTTATACTTCGCTTATATAATATACTTAGCTTATACTTATATCGCTTATACTTGTTACTGATCTTTTTCCATACAAAACCAAAACTTGATAGCACTTTGGAATAACAAGCCATCATTTCTACACTACAGCAGAACTGTTTTGGAATTACATTGTCAAGTCATGTCATTTAATCCCACTGACGTTGTAAATTGCTTTATATCGATCCTATGGTGGATGAAATTATCCCACATGGTCTTCAAATGATATCCAATAACTGACATTACGCCTACCATAAGGTTAGTTTCCCTATTTGCATGCCATAGACGCCGAATGCATTGTTTCCTTAGCCATAACCATAACTTTGAGTTCTTAATGGTTTCAAGTACATAGATTCGGACAAGTTACCTGGTAAATTCCAACCTCCTCTACACCTGGTATTAGTGTTAACTTTTATGGTAAGATGTGTTATTTATTCTAATGGTAAGTGGTAATGGTGCTTCTTTACTTGTTGTCTCGTTTTCGATGTTTCTTATTTTTGAAAACAAACCCGAAGCAGTTGTTCTTATCAGCATCGTATCCCTACCATTATCTGTTAATATCTGTTCTCAGTTTCAGTATTTTTACTGAAGAAAACTTCAATCTGAATGCTATTAATGTCTGATAATGATCAAATAGTGTCAGATTTACTTACTGGATTGCAATAATGATTTTCTTTGAGTTTAAAATAGAGCTGAACTGGCTCTAACGTCTAGTTAATTGATTCCATAAATCTTGGACAATTCAAATCAAATCATATACATATACAGTACATAACATAATATATACATATAGACATAACATACACATGAGAAATATGATAGAGACATCAGCAGTGCCTTGTGCTGAACAAGGTTTCATTTTCACACTTACTAAGCATTTTTTGACGTTAATCGCACTAATCTCCATATAGGGCCGGATTAACGAGACCCTACTGTACTTTAAATAGTATTTTGAATGAAGCAGAATTCATGAAAAAAGAAGACTTCGCATTCGGGAAAAATGATTTATTTATTGATAATTTTTTACATAAAAAACAGCAAAAACATTATTTTATTAGATTAGAATATCAATTTCATCTGCATTGGGAGGTGACCAAAGTTATCAAAGTTTTTTGAAATGTAATAAGGGCAAGTGGTTCTCTAGTGATGTGATAAACCGAATTAATTACAATGTACATTAGCCTGTCCACTAATTCAATTGCAATACCTCGAATTTGATTGCCTGTTTTGTGATAATCTGCTAATTATGAGGCGCAATACTTACTTTGAGTCTAAGTACTGATCAACCAGTATCTCAAGCTGCTGCTAATGAACGGTTGCTGCATTTCAAGCAAATTGAGAATGACAGTTCAAGTGTATCAAGTACATTCACACGTCAATCTACATACTCGGACACTCAATTAATTTAATTTTGTTTTAAATACAGGTAAAATTATCTGGCTCCAATTGTTTATCACGTAATGATTTCTCCGAAAACAGGCGCCGAATAATTGCTGAGAAGTCTAGACGGTATTACATGAAATTGGAATAAATTATTGGTTAAGAAATAAGAAGGCAAAGATGTGTGATATGATACAGAGGTTGTGAAATTAAGATGTTGTACGTTGATTTTAAGACAAAAATTATCCTTAGCTCACATATTCATAGTTCATTTGTATTGTATCCCAAATTCATATTCAATAATGTAATTCACAACAATTAGTAATCATGGTTTAATAAACATTCAAGACTGTTTGAATAATATTCAAGAAAATTATTATTAGGCAATGGAATTGTTAATAGATGGCTACACGTTGTACACTACAACAGTTTTTGTTTCAAATTGAATAATTATTTGAAATAATTTCCACTGGAATAATTGGCTATGTAGTTGAAAATTGCCAGTGCTTGATTTATAATATTTAGATGTAGAAATTAGTTGTAGTTAGAGGTAGACACTTGTAGAAAATTACAAATCAGAATAATTGTAGAAAAATTTATGAATAAAATAAATATAGAATACATAAGATTGTTATTATCTTAATCAATGGCATTGCTTGCATTGACAAAATTGGAAAAAGTGGTTAGATGAACTCATTAGTAATCGTGTTGAGGCACCCATATTATAAGAACACACAAAAACGTTTATATCGATACATTTCTTTTCTCTAGTTAAGTTTTATTATCGTATTGTTTTCTGGGAATAGTATGTAAATGAATAAAATGTATTGAAGTGTCAAAACTCTTTCGATCAATCAAATTTGATACATCAATGTTGCCCCTATTTAAATACAATAGATGTCACAGAGTAGGCGCATGGAATAAGAACCAGCTATCAGCTATTCCATTCACACCGGAACGGTTAGTTTTATTGAGCTGTTCTTTGGTGTTGTCCAATGTTTCGGTAAAGTTGAAATTCTCTCTGACAATTTATTCATTCAAGCCAACGACGTCTCGTAATCGTCGGCGAATCCGTTTCATATTTTCGTCACGTAGAACGGAACGGAACGTAACGGCCGTTTAATATTTATAGGCCCGGATCTGCCTCAAACTATAAACGGAAGTGAGTCTGATACGAGCGATGGTCAACATCAACATTTTACAATCAATAGACTGGAAATAACTTTTACAAATCGGGGACTGTGTACTGATATTATACGTCGTTTCCTTCCTCTTTGAATATAGTTTTCAACTTGTTGTAGGCTTGCACTGTAGTAGGTGATTTGTAGGAAACATAAAAACGCAATAAAAACAAAAGTTTGAAGATCTGTTTGAGGAATTGAAACCCTTATAAATCATTTGTAGAATCTTATTCATGTTATTTTGATAGATACCCATCGAGATTGATATTAGTCTCACGTCCACAAGTACAATAAAATTTTTATGATTCACATGATTGTTTATTCAATGTTTGTTTGTTATATGGTTAAACGAATGAGTTCATTTTTATTATTGGGAGTCATTAGGTTACCAATGAGATGAAAGGTTGATACCTCTTGTAGTATTATCTAAATATTAATATTTTGCATATACTGTGAGAACTTTTCGTAAAATGTCTGAAGAGAAGAAAGATTTTACTGGAGTAGACTACTGAAAGATGTGATAAAGAAAGGAATTCACTTGAAACATCGTTAATATATTTCCATTACATCCTCCATAAGTCTCTATCCCTTTTTCACTGTGGAATATAATATATATTCATCCAATATGGTTTTTTCCTATATGGAACTATCCTTCTAGGGGTCTGATTCTTCTTCTTCCTTATTTTTTTTACGTAATCTATTGTTCTCAGCCAATATTGTCCATCGCACTATCAATTCTAGTCCGAGTTGTTCTTTATCAGAGTTGAAAAAATCTTGTCAGTCTATCGAAGACCACCTGGTCTTGAGAAATCGAATGAATTTTCATGAATCTCTCCACAGTAACGTACCCTACTATAGGCCTACTCTCGGTACATAGTCTACAAAAAAGGTTTTACTTCTTTAATACTTTCTTTGGTCCATCTAGATTTCTTTCAGTTGAATAATGATGATTTCTTTCCACTCAGAAGTGGTCAAGTATTCTTTCGAATAGAATGAAAAAGCTTCAAATCATCGTCTATTTTAACTATGCTATAAACGTTTTTCAAATTATTCAGAAATCGTGTTCAAGATCTTGAGCAAGATTCGACAAGGCTTTCAATTTCTGTTAAGAAATTTAAATATGTAGGATTGGGGTAAAATACTTATAAGTTATGTTTAAATGCAATTACCCATTACCCACGCACAAGCTTAGAGCTTATGTGGGCATCATCCCTAGCAAAATAAAAACAACTATAGAATGACTGTAGAATAACTATAGGCTACGCTATAATAGTCTGAGCGAAAAATGCCATTTATCGGCAATGAATGGTCTTATGATAGGTGTTTTCATGTTTTCAGGGTCAATGACATCTAGGATGAGACAATAACATTGACTCTTGGACAATGAAAACTTATTCGACCTAGTTTTGAACGAAAACAGACGTATGTGACCTTGAAACTGCAGTAAATGGCCTCTAGAGTGATGATTTTGTGTTTTATTCGGGGTGAACGACCTCTGAGAATCGACAATAACAACGAATGTCGGTCACTGGAATCGTATTTCACCTAGTTGTCAATAAAAACTGCTGTTAGTGACCTTGAAACTGTAGTGAATGGCCTTCACTCAGTGACAGTGACAAAGTCGGTCACAGAAATAGTATTTGACCAAGTATAGCAGGACTCTATTGTCAGAAAACAGCTGATTGATTTACTAACGTTAAAAAAGCTGTTTTCTAATAAGTTAAAAGAATCGTGCTATAGTCAATGAATACAGAGGTCTGTGACCTTCAAACTACAGTAAATGGCCTTGAAAGTGATGTTTTTGTGTTTTTTCGACTTGAATGACCTTGACAAGCGATAATAACAACGAATTTTGGACACTGGTATCGTATTTGACCTATGTTTTTACAAATACAGCCTTCTGTATCCCTGCGTGAGACGACGATCTTTTCACGACAGTTGAATTTAGTCTGATTCTTGTGCAACTATAGCCGTAAAAGTTCATTGAAATTGATGTCATTCAACTTTCTAATAATAAGTTTCTTCTTTGATAAGTCTGTTTAATATTACTAGAGTTACTAATTCATATTTCTTTGATTACTCTGTTTATACATTACACCTTTTAATTTGAGTTACGTAAAACTTTGCAATAAGCCTACATTATCACCTTCAATATTACACAAAACATTTTCAATGTGTGCTACATTATTCGATGAATTCTGATGAAAAATTTTATCTTGCGCTGACTCCTTCAGGAAACTGTCTTATTCAAAGTCTCATTCCATCCTATTGTTTCAGAGTCATTAGTCATTTACGGGTAACAAACATGTGTTTTCAAATGATGACGTTCAGACAGTACGGTTGAAGGATCCGCGATTTGAGTTTCCAAATTGTAAAAATATATTCTGTATAACTTGGAAAAAGTGTCTCGATAATATATAAAATGGAAAGTATCAACCTCAAATTTTCTAAAGTTATGGGAGAAATTGAGGGAATTTAATTGATTTATTGAGGTCAATGATTGAAATGTCTACGACAGTAGTGTGGACCAACACGTTGATTGCTTCTCAATTAACGCCTTTGCATTCGAAATAAACTCTAATTAATTAACTAACAGCTGCCAATCACAATCAATTATTGGTGATGATCTGTGTGTGTGCTCAGAGACAGCGATCAGATAAGACAGTTATTGAAAACAAGAACGTTATTTATTTGAATTGTGAATACTGTCAAAGGAAATAGAATTGAAATTCTTCTTTAAGTGCACATTATAAATCTATTGCGTTAATTGAAATTGTTTATTCAGAAAATAGACAATTAATTAATTGAGGTCGGAGAGTCGACTGAATACTTTAATTCAGAAAAAATAACTCATAAAAATAACAATTCCTTGTAATATTCTCAAGTTTAGAAGAGTAGAATCGCGCATTATGGTTTCAAGAATATAATTTCATTAAAATAGAATGAAAGAGCTAGTCTCTGTGGGACTGCATTCGGTTTTGCATTACGACTTTCTTGCTTCGTGGCGGCTGAATGTTTAATTCATCACTCGAAATAAGGTTAACAGTGGCTTGCTACTTTGTAAATAACAACCAATTCGCACCACCAACTATCCTTCAGAGACCCTGAGAAACAAAGAAATAGAAGAAATAAATTCCAGCCGAGCCGGCAACCATTAGAAATGAAGGAAGTCCCCAGAAGCGCTATCAATTTTTCAGCAAGGCTTGGCCCCGAGAGACTCCCTAAATTCAATTGGCCCAGAAGAAAACTCTTTCTTCGTATTCTTTTTGCCGTTTCCTACCGAATTCTCTTATCCTTCACGACTGAATGATGATTTTCTCTGGCTTGCACTACTTTTTCACTATCAGTCCTTCCTTCTAGAAAAAAGAACAATAGATGCTCGAAAAGCCTACAAGGCAAATAGAACTATTTGTTATGCAAGAGACCCAATTTACAAGATTGACACACATTTCAAAGGGAATTTACAATACTACTTGATTGAATTTTTCTTTCAACTAAACGCAATACATGAATAGAATCGCCAACGGAATTGAATGTTCTATGGCCTACAAATTCTGTAAATTTTCAGCTTCATGCTTGAAAATAAGGCTTTGATTACAAGGAGATTTGATGATCGTATTGTGAATAATTGTAAAATAGACAATATAGGATCAGCCAAAAATTTCTCCTGGACTAAATCATGTTATTATTGCAATCTTCTTTGAGAGAGGACATATTGTATCGCTTCTTGGTTTGAAATTGAACTTGCTAAGTATTGTCCATAATATTGAGGTATCTTTGAGGATTTCATCTAAGTCCAATCAAATATGTAATAGTCGAATCAAATTTTTTCCTTCTCATAATTCCTTACTCATAGAGCCAGCCTTTCTGCAGTACATAATTAAAAAATGATTTGGAAATTTCTATCACTCCTACATTTCCATCATCTAGGAAATAATAATGCTATCTTTTGAGTAGAAGTCATTAATCAGTTTAATTTGAGTCCACTTAATTTTAAATGGACTAAAGTGTAGGGTTGAAAAATCGTAAGGTATTTGGGTATAGGATATGCTTTTTTATAAAATGTGCTGATGAGAAAAGTGTGAATTTACAAAAAACAAAATAAGTTAAAGATAGTTATGAATCTTTGCCAGTTAAAGCCCATAATTGATCTTTTCCACAATCATGATAATATAAGATGATTTATGAGTATTTCGGATAAATTTTGTACAACGATTTCCGTTGTATTACATCTGATTAACAGCAATCAATTTTTTTACTCATTTCACCCGTATGGTTCCTACATTCTGGAGGCAATAACACCAAAATGGAGAAAAAATTACATGAGAAACACACAAAAAACTCCAATGTTGGTGGCCCCACACAGAGCGACAAACCGAAATCCGTATAAATTTGAATAAAAACTATCTTGGTGACTGGCAGCTCTTTTGATGGCGTTTTATGACCTGCATCAAAGAGGAATTATTTTCGTAACAGCATGGCTATAGCTACTAGAATCAGACCAAATTTACGATCCACGCTCATTAACATGACAATCTTGACTTTTACGATTGGACTGCGTGTGGATGAACCCAGAAACCTGCAGAGACAGACTGGGACGATTTGGGGAGAGTGATGATAGCTGATGAGACGGAATCAAGCGCCATGAACATTGGATTGTTAACAGATGTTTGGAGTGTCTGTTGATATTTATTGTTGAGGGTGTATGGAGGAGATGTTATAGAATTTAGTCTAAGAATAGAGAGCATACATAGATAGACTTGGAATAATTGCAATCAAGATGTCATGGAATTGTAAGTATAGATTGCAATAATGTTCTAAGTATAGTAAGCATGGGATAAATTTGGGAATAACTGAGACCAAAAATTTAATCTTTGAATAGACCTCATCTTCATAGATGAATCGTTGTGAATTCTTGAGAAAATAACTTATTGAATTTCAAGAGTAATAAAAATTTATGTCGTTTGAGGGAAGAAAAAAGGATGAAATTCGACAATCAATCATTTTACTAGTGGCGAAGCGTGGTATACTTATTTGGTCATCGCTAAATAAGTATTCGTTTTACTTTACAAATAATAGTTTACGTTTTGGAAAATATGTTCTCGTTTGTTGGAACAATAATTTTACAAAGAGCGTGATTAATACACTGACTATACTTGGAAGTATAGATTAAATTGACTATGAATATGGATATGATTGACTATGATTATGAATATAAAGCACGGTTCCTTCAACCTTCAAAAGAACAATAAAGTTGAAATTGATGGCTGGTAGTAGAGGAATACCGGTAGGATAAGATAAGAAGAATACTATGAGAGTAATTGATGAAAGGAATAACAGACAAGATTTTTCATTGAGAATAACCACTCAAGTAATCACAAATTGAATATTAGAACATGGAATGCTTAAACTGAAATTACATCATCATACAGAAGGAAAATCAATTTTTCAAATTGACTTCCTTTGACAACATGACTACTCATGAACAATAATAATCTATCTGAGGAGATTATCCAGAATTTCTTAAAGAATCCTTTAAAATAAGAGGTCCTCATCAATAGTTTCACAAATCATGTAGGTTACTAAGCTACTACAAATAGGCTACTATTTTAATGTTATATTGCAATAACATTGAAATAGTAGCCTATCAATAGTAGTAATCAAATTTATTCAGTCGATGTGGGAAAATATCGACTCATGAAGGCTTCTTCAAGATTTTCTGGGTAAAATCCGCATAGATCATTGGATAGCTCTCTTGATTTCCTCAATACCGGTACTTATAATAAAAAACTAATTTCAACAGTTTCCAAGAGTCAGTTATTTTGAAAAATCACAAGATGATAATAAGTGAGGAGAGGACAACCTGATTAAAGAGCGACCTGGCGATATCTTGTTTGAAATAATGAGCGCTGTCGTTCACTAATCAGCGGTTTTATGCAAGTTGGCGTTCTGAAAAGAGCTTCTCCTTATTTTGGCCGAAAATGAGGAGACTTAACGAGTCTTGGGTCAATGAGGAGACTGCTTCTCCTGAGACTCAGGTCTTCTTCTCCTTTTCTTCTCCTTTTCTTCTTCTTCTACTTCTTCTTCTTTGTTGTCTTCTTCTCCTTTTTCTTATTATGCAGCTTGTTCAGACGTCCTCCATTCATCTTCTTGTTCTTCGTATCATCATTATTTTGTCCGGTTTTGGCGTTTTCGTTCAGTTTCTTCGGATCGCAAGATCTTCGTCTTAAACCACGTTGTTTTTTTTTGTACTTCTAGTTCTGCTTCTCCTCCTTTTCTGGCTCACTGTGTTCTCTCTCTCTCCTTCAATTATAAATTCTTCCTATTCTATTTCTCACCTCGAGATTCGTCTCCCAATCGACACGTTTCGATCTCTATTTATCTATTTTATTCTCCTATTTATTTTCTGTTTTTCTTTCTTGCAATACTTCTAATAAATTCTTCTGATAATTATTGAAAATAGATAATTATGATGTACATTCGAACTCAATTGATAAAACAGAATATTGAACTATTGAACATATAACAGTACAAATGAAAGTAGAGTCAAATAAATGTTGATGTGGTATGCTCAATAGGTGATTGAAGAAAAATTCATCATTAATTGCAAGAAGTCACAGTTTTATCAATGTTTCTTGCCCATATGAAAACATTACCACATTCAAACTTGATTTATGCTTCAAGCTTTGTTCAAGTTTCATTCTATCTTTTACTAAGCTTAAAACATGTTTGAGTCAAGCTTGGTTCAATCTTTGTTTAAGCATTATTCAAGTTTGATTCTAACTTCAACTAAAATTGAAACATACTTGAATCAAGCTCTGATCTAGCTCAACCCAACGTTGAATCAGTTTATTATATTTATCATACTGTATAATTAGAATCATCATAGTTGATAGACATGTTGATTGTAGTTAGAGATTCTTACAAAAATTCCAAACTTCTCACTAAAATAAGTCGAAGTTTACCTCTGAAAAAACCACGTGTGTTCAGGAGTGCATCACCCTCAGAAAAAAAACTAACTGATCTTTGCGATTAGTCGAAGTTCTAGGTAGCTTTTCCTGTGAAAAAGCCACGTGTGTTCAGGAGTGCATCTTCCTCAGAAAAAAACCAACTGATCGTTGCGATTCCATCTCTCGAGCAGAGCAGAACTGAGGCAGACAGCGTTGAAACGTCAAAGTGTCAGGTGCTGTACTGTCTCAGAGGAAAAGGGGAAAGAAAATTTGATTCCTGTTCTTATTTGTCGGAACAAATTACACTTGACATAACCCCCCTACCACCACCCACTTACCCCTCCCCCCTCCCCTCCCAACACGTGTGTGGCGTGTTCTATGAAAAATGATCTTATAACGGCACTCTGACTTGTGAAAGGCGATGGATGGAGGGGTGGAGGGGATCTTCTTGTTGATCCCTGTAAGAATTTTCGGAGATCTCATCGAATTCAACATTCGAGTCTTCTTTCATCAGCGGAGTTGGTATTGTTGGATGTTTTACACCCTTTCTATTCTGCTGACTTAGGAGGTGGGGCACTATATTTTGCTAACTTTGTTCAGATGTCAGTTTTGCTATTCTTCAGATGTCAGTTTCCAATAATTCTGAATCATTGGGCTTCCTCTTATATTATTCAGATGTGATAATTATTTTATTGAGGAGTCTTTATTCATAAAATACTCGGCATCTATGATTATTGCTCTGGTTGAAATCCGGTGAAGTTTGGAGACTTGTGAATTTTGTTTGTTATATTTGTTCAAATTCTTCTTCTCCTTCTTTTCCTTCTCCTTCGTCTTCTTCTTCTTCTTATTCTTCTTCTTCTACTTCTTCTTCTATTTCTTCTTTCTTCTTCTTCTTCTTCTTCTTCTTCTTCTTCTTCTTCTTCTTCTTCTTCTTCTTCTTCTTCTTCTTATTCTTCTTCTTCTTCTTCTTCTTCTTCTTCTTCTTCTTCTTCTTCTTCTTCTTCTTCTTCTTCTTCTTCTTCTTCTTCTTCTTCTTCTTCTTCTTCTTCTTCTTCTTCTTTCTTCTTCTTCTTCTTCTTCTTCTTCTCCCCATTTTTGGATCCTTTCATCTGTACTATTAAAATACATTTCTAGACTAAAATACATTTACATTTCTAGACTATATTCAATGAAATTTGTACCTTCAAAGAAATTTGTCCCTGTTATCCGATCACCAACGCTTATACCCGTCTAATAAAACAATGTCAAAGCCAGTCTTGATTCCCACACGCACTCACTACTAAAAATGTTCATTCAGCTTCAATGAGCTTGACAAAAGATTGTTGCGGTCAAAGAAACCATAGCAGTTCGGTTATTTTTGTTCCTTGATCTTAGCGACCAAACACCGCTTGTGTCTCTCATAGCAGAAACCTCTGCTGCCCTTCTTTATGAGTGTATCACCATCACCCCATCATTGTGTTCAACGCTGAGTTAGTGAGCATAACCGACAACTGAAAAATGAAAGAAGAAGAAGAAGAAAAGAAAAGAAGAAGAAGAAGAAGAAAAGAAGAAGAAGAAGGAGAAGAGGAGGAAGGAAGAAGAAGAAGAAGAAGAAGAAGAAGAAGAAGAAGAAGAGAAGAAGAAGAGAAGAAGGAAGAAGAAGAAGAAGAAGAAGAAGAAGAAGAAGAAGAAGAAGAAGAAGAAGAAGAAGAAGAAGAAGAAGAAGAAGAAGAAGAAGAAGAAGAAGAAGAAGAAGAAGATGAAGAAGAAGAAGAAGAAGAACAAGAAGAAGAGAATGGGATGAGGAAGGTTTAGACGTGGGGGGGGGACGGTTCGACAGAGAGGAGATGCAGAGTGGGAGACTAAAAACTGAAACGAAGAATAACGATGAAATTCATCAGCCAGTCGAGGCGATCTCTCTAGTCAAGTGAAGGCGGTCGACGGTTATTTGAGACTTTTATAAGGTTGTTGCATGATGAAGATCGGTGATCAGTGAAGAGTGAAGGAGGCTGAGCAATTAGAACGAACACGTGTGGGCCCAGGATGGCACATTGAAGGACTAAATTTCTTCTTCTTATTTTCTTCTTTCTTCACTCTTGTTCTCTTTTCTTCTTCTTGTTCTTCTTCTTCTTCTTCTTCTTCTTTCTTAACTTCTTCTTCTTTTTCTTCCTTTTACTATTCTTCGTCTTCTTCTTCCATTCTTCTCTTTTCTTCCTTCTTCTTCTTCTACTTCTACTTCTTCTTCAAATTATCTTCTTCTTCTTCGCTCTTCTTCTTCTTCTTTCTTCTTCCTTCTTCTCCTCCTTCTACTTTTCCTTCATCTTCTTCTTCTATTCTTCCTCATCTCCTTCATTCTTTTACTTTTTCCTTCTTCTTGTTCTTCACCTCTGCTTCTTCTTCTTTTCCTTCTTTCTTTTTCTTCTTCTCCTTCTTCTGTTTCTTGGTCTTCTTCTCCTTCTTCATCTCCTTCTTCTTCTCCTCTCTGGTGCCTTTACTATTTACCTCTTTTCCTTCTCCTTCTCATTCTTGTATCAACATCATCTGGACTTTGATCTTTTAATCAATCGGTTAAAATTGTTACTCCATTAAATTAATCGATTAACAATCGATTTGTGATGAATACCATTGACAATATGTGAGGTGGAAATTTCCTATTGTCTCCTATTGTACAATGAGCTAATCAAACAAATCTTTATTGTTTAATGATAGTAATTTCGGTATCAGATTACATTTTTGAATCTATTCATATGGTTACTTTTAAACTTGAAGACATGCGTATTCTATGTGTGAGTTTATACACATTCTCACCTATACTTAGTTCATACCTATTACTCACTTGTGTGAGTTTGATCATCGTTTCATGAATCACTAAAACCTCATTGCTTATTGGCGGCAGTTGATACCGTTGCAGGTAGAAAAGCACTGCACTTATAAAATGGAGAATCGTTCGATTGAATAGCCAACAACTTCACACAATCATTATTGTATCCACCATCAACATGACAACATCACATTAGATTCTGACTTTGTTTCCTTCTCGAGAATATTCTCGACCTTCATCTACTGTCATGTGCTTCCACCCATCTGACCAATAAATCTTCATTCTCCTATGAACGCAGCGAGCCTTCACGGTTTCCAGACCAATCATTCTCACTTTGGCAGGCAAACAGAACTCTCGAACTGATAGGTAACTCATGAAAGGTAACTTGAAACTTACCGGCTGTGTTGAAAAACCGGACCCCACGCAAAAGGCTCACATCGCTCTCGATTGGATACGACTAGTATCAGATGAGGTATTATTGGACATATTATATTGGATCCGACTATAGTGCGATTCACGTCAAGAAGTCAGCATTGCTTAGATGGGAGTTTGCTATCCTTGTTCAGCACAAGGCAGTTGCTGATGTCTCGCACTGTGCATAGTTGCCGCACTGTGCATTGTTGTCGCACACAGTCCCAACAAACACGTTTGGTGCAGTTTTCTCTTTCTCTCTCAATGAAACTTGGCATCAATGCTCCTCATATAAACAATGCTGACTTCTTGACGTGAATCGGACTATAGCCGTATTCCTCTAGCTAGTGTTTGAAACCTTTTGTATACTGTTCTATTGTCAACCAGCTCTTTGCTGATTGATGTGATTTTTTCAATAAATGAATGAACATTGGATAATACAATTATTGTATAAATTATCATTCCATCTCTCTTCGGGGGCTTGTTTCTTATAAGTTTAGAAGTCCTGTAAAACAGGCAAAGAAGGGGACACACACTAGATATGAATAGGACGATATACAATGCAATTAATTCACAACTCAAGTGTGTACCCGCCTTCTTCCTGTATTACAGGAGAACTAACTTTTTGTTAAAGATGTCATTGATTCAAGTAGATTCTATCACACTGGAAGTAAGCAGGTAAAAATAGTAGTGATTAAAACCTTATCATGTTTTTCATAGAGGATAAGAATGATAATTAGGAAATTAAAAACAAATTCAACACACTCACATTCAGTACTAACAAATATTTATTCATTTTTCACAGCTAAATTTACGGAGACTAGAAATTTCTCACAAATAAATAAATACAATATTGGATCAGTTCTTTTTACATAATAAGTAGAATATCAAGTCACACAATGGGTCAATTGAAGCTGAAGTATTATTGCATTTTTTTCACAATAAGTAGTATAGATTCGCTTGATAAAATAATGTCTTTTTACACTTTGATTTATACAATCTTTACAAAATTCTGGTTAATAAATGAATAACATGAACATTACACAGGTTATGAATACATTGATTGATTTTCAATAACGAACTTGCATAATATTTGAAGAGATTTCCACATTGTTGGATTACAATATTCATAATGAATAACGTATCAAATTATTGCAGTTTCAAGAGAACTTTACACATTGAAACAGGGTTAACATTTAACTGTAGCTAGAAACCTATAATGAGATATCAATGTTGTGTATGATCAAAACCTCCAACATTCCAAGAAAACTAGTATTAAAATTTTTAATCTTCAAAATAATGTTTGTCTATTTAAGCATCATAGGAATGTATAAAGAATTATTACCCTATTTTAAGAATGTATACTCCAACAGAGCAACAGAAGATTGGTATGAATATATGAAAATACAGTATTCTTATGTCGTTTAGAATGTGTTAAGATATTATTATCACTATCACAAGAGGTTGATTTCTACATAGATTGAGTAAATATACATTTATACACAATTTTATTCAAACCAATGACCACTTAATAACATAGGAATATTGAGTGATAAATTTTGTTAATGCGGTTGCAGTTGATAAGAATCTGAAAAGAAAATTCGGTTATACGTTTGAAACCTGTTGTTTTGTTAAGAAATTGAGAGATTCAATTCGATCACAATAATGATAGAATTCAATAATTCCTATCAATAATAAATTTTTTAAAATGAGTCAATCGATTTCTGAATGAGATAATACACATAATTGTCTGAATTAATTCTGAATGAATTAATATACTGAATTGTCGAATTAATCGAATTTAGTAGAACTACAGTCTTTAAAATTACTCTCATCGAATTTCTTGGCTATTCTGTTCAAAAAAGCAACGCCTCTTTGTATTTGAAAACCACTAACTCTCGTTTCATCATAGATATGATATATTAGTTCATCATATTTATATATTTACTATACACACATGTCATGTTCAATCACGATCTCAATTCTGACTCTATGAACCTTCACATGAAAATCAATTTAATTCAGTCATAAACTTAAGAGTTTAATGTTTGTGTTCATCTACATCTTGAATATGAACATTCATGAGGGTTGGTTGCACGAAAGTCAAAACAATTCAACCGCTATAAAATCACGTTATTCATACGGAACTTCAAGGAAAACATTTTATTGGCTGAATTGGCTCCGTTAAATGACAATTATTTACGCTCCGTAAATTATTGGCTCCGTTATTTTACGGAAGTTAATTATTGGCTCCGTTATTTTACGGAAGTTAATTATTGGCTCCGTTATTTTACGGAAATTAATTATTTGACTTCTGTGCAACCGGCCCTTAATGTTTTAATCATAGACTAACCAAACGTATTATCTCTGGTTTTAATTGGACACATAATTAATGTACACATTATTCTTGGGTTAATGTTTCAGATTCACATTTCGTAAATCCCTAATGACTCTTATGATTGTCTCTTGAAGTTTGGTGTTGATTGCTGACTCCCGGTGCTGATTTAGAGAGAAGGTCACGAGCAATCCCAGTCGTCAATGTCGTCTTCTTTGAGAGTGACTAGTTTGGACGTGGAAGGCCGTCGCATGTCTTGGACAATGGTCACCACTGGTGGAAATACTGAAAAATATAACAGAAAATGTAAGAAGAAAATAAAATCCAAAAATTCTAAGGAAAAACAAAAAAAAAAGCTTACAATTAGAGAAAACACCTGTAGAACGATAAGAATCTATTCGAGCAAGACATAGAAAAAAACTTTAGTTCTGTTGAATTTGATCCATTTTTCACTTGTCCATCTCTGGCTCATGGTTGCTAGCGGATATTACAAGCTTATAAAATAGAAGAAATAGTTGAACTATGAGAAGAAGCTGATTATTTTCTAGAAGGACGTAGGACTAGTAGGAGAATATAATAATAATTCCGTGTAACCTGGCTGGCTCAGGTCTGGTGTCAGAGTTTTCAGGTCACTCCTGATCAGTTCAGGGTCTCTGACGTGACTTAACGACTGTTTTTTTTTAGTAGGAGAATCAGAATGCAGAATTTGAAAAATTGTTAAGACAGAAATTAATAAAAATAATCAATTATGTAATCGATATGAATATTGATGAAAGTGATAGTAAAATATTATTCACATGATAGAGTTCAATACATAAATTTAATTGAAAATTTGTTAATCTGCAATTTTCCGCCCTATTAATCAGTTACAAAGTGATTCTGAAACTTTGTGAAGAGGCTCTTCTCTTATCCTTTACGTAAATTACTCAGAATGATTTTTCTCATAGATTTACTCATTAAAAATTTATTTATTTATTTCTATACAACAGCATATCGAAACACATACAATATTTCTACTCAATACTGCATAAATTTAAGCAATTTAAGCTCTCTCAAAGTATATTCTTTGTGATAATTATTGAATCCAACTTATCACTATGCAATATTGATTTACAGAAAACTGCAAAATTATTAATTCGATATAACAAATAGGCTACGATTAATACAGCATAGATGTACAAGATATTCAAGCTTTCTCTCTCTTTCTCTCAATTTTATTTTCTATTCTATATTACTTCCTTATTATATAAGTATTGTATTTAATATTATATTCTCTAATAAACATTCTTTGTAAATAATATCGAATCCAACTCACCCCTATGCAAGTTAGGTCCATAAGGCAGGTCTTCAACCAGCTTCGAGTGAGCTATGACCCTGTCGAGTAGACAGTGCCTGGTACAGGCGAGAACCAATAGGAGGATGAGAAACGACACTAGCGCTGCGGCGGCACCGGAGAAGAACTGTGGCCGCTGCTCGGTTTTAGCGACGTTCAACACAGTTACTTGCGGCTGGTGCTCGGGTATAGCGGCAAGTGTGGGTCGTGTATCAACTGAGAGGATCTCGCTCTTCGATAACGCCACCGAGTCTTGTTGGTTCACTAGTTCAACCTGTCAGAAAAAAATAAGTTTATTATTCCAGATAAGAAGATATTGAAGGGTATTAACAATGGTAGTGTAGCGTCCAGTTGCACAGAAATCCAATTGAATCCAACCATCGTAAAATGACGTCATTGCATTGACATAGCCTAAAATACCTCATTTGTTCTTTTTCTACATCTTCTTCTTCTTCTTCTTCTTCTTCTTCTTCTTCTTCTTCTTCTTCTTCTTCTTCTTCTTCTTCTTCTTCTTCTTCTTCTTCTTCTTCTTCTTCTTCTTCTTCTTCTTCTTCTTCTTCTTCTTCTTCTTCTTCTTCTTCTTCTTCTTCTTCAAAAAGTCTCGTCGAGAACCAACAAGTTTTGTGCTTGCTACAACAACTCAACCCTCTTGTCCAATCCAGTTAATCTAGAGTGGAACTTTCACTGTACTTTCTTTTTACAAGGGGTGAAAAAAGAAACTTTTTCACGGAGAAGAATTATTGTATTGCGTGTGGAGAGAGAATGGAAAGGTTGGATGATAAACGATGATGAAATGGAGAGAGTGAAGAAAGTTCAGGTGACAAGGAACAGATGGGGAAGAGGAGAAAAGAAGAAGGATAAGAAGAAGAAGAGGAAGAAGAAGAAGAAGAAGAAGAAGAAGAAGAAGAAGAAGAAGAAGAAGAAGAAGAAGAAGAAAGCGGGAAGAGAAAGTTAAGGAATGTAGCGATAGTTAGGGAACGGGGACTGAACATAATAGAGGACAACAATAGGAAAAAGGCTTGACCTGAATAGTAAAAAGGCTGCAAAGGGGTAACTAGGCGACGTGAAAACTGTGACAATAAAGCCTACTATACGTTTTGTTGTACAAGTACAAACAACTCAAATGAAAAGTAGTTACTGATTACTGGAAATTTGATCTTCTCTTTTCTATCACAATAGATTTCCAGTTATTCGTACTATCATTTGAGTCGACAATTATTATCCGAATCGCTTTCAGGATCGTTTCCGTTATCTCTCAGTTTAACGAAACAATATTGTTCAAACTTAGTATAAAGTATAGATCCACTATTTGAACTAAGGTAAACTAAATTAAACTATAATAAACTAAACTAAGGTAAATCAAATTAAACTAAATTAGAAGTTTAATACTGGAAAGAAAACAAATATAACGGGGAAATAGTATATCACTATTATGGCGATAGGTAGAAACAATTTTAAACTTTTGCAACTAAATGATACTATAAAATATTGTTACATGAATATTGTTCCTATGGTATTGTTTAGAGTTTCTCTTTCAAATGATCCGGTTTCATAACGTAAATAAGAAAAAGAAGTCTAATAAGTGGGCCTACAGTATATTTAAAATTTTATAATTAGGATAGTATGGTATTAAAATATGACATTGATTTATTCATAAAAATGTGTCTTCTGGCAACCAACATTTTTCCAGTCGACTTATTTCTAAGGAATCAATAAACAAATACTAATCTGTACTATTCATAATACCATACTACTTTAATATAACACTTTATATACCACTTATAAGAATAAATGAACGTTCCAGCACTTGGAATTACACAAATTATCACCTTTGGGATGGTATATGGTATATTATACTAATGACAAAGTGTGAAGAAGGCGTAATACGATATTTCTAATTATTGTATTTTTCTCTTAAGTTTTTCTGTTCATAAATACTGTTTGTGTATTAAATTTCTGTTTTAATACAAATACTGTTTTGTCTCGAATATTGTGTTCGAATTTGGTCATCAAACTTACATACAATAATTAAAAAAACTGCCTAAAACACTGAGTATAATCACTCAGGGATAGTCCTCAGACAACCTCTCATTCCTCAAAGTACTTCATGAAACTGCGAACAACGTTGAAATTGTTGAGCAAGTCAGCAACATGCATCACACATCTGAATGAATTGGTGTCCATTGATGAGAAACCTTGCAATCAAAATACCCTTCGTACCCTTCAATGACGAACCCTCTCAATATTATAATGAAAATAATGAAGAGATGAAAGGAAGAAGCACGCATGAATGCTCTTTAGATAAGGGGTGGGATGAGAATCAAAATATTGGAGAACGCCTCACTTGGTGATCCATGTTTACTTTAGTTCTCACTCACGGCTCCTTAATGTCTCTCTTCTTGTTCCTCTTTTCCTTGTTCTTAATTTTCTCATTTTTTAGCACTATTGTTCCTCCTGATTTATTACTCTCCCTCTTTTTCTCCTGTTTTTATTTTTCTCCCTCTAACTCTTCTTTTTCTTTTTCACCTTAATCTTCTCATATTCTTTCCTCTTTTCATCCTTCTCCTCTTTTTCCTCCCATTATTTTCCTTTCTCGCCTTCTTCTTTTTATTCTTCTTCTTCTTTGTTATTTTCTTCTTCTTCAACGCCTATTCGCCTTGTTTTCTCTTTCCCTTTATCTTTCAATTTTCACAATTCTTAATATTTTTTTACTTATCGCTTCATATTTTCTCTAATATCATCTCCTTTAAAATTACCTTCTCTGCCTTCTTTTTCACCTTGAACATCATCCTCTCACTTTTCAATTTACCTCCTGTTCTTCCTCTTGTTTTTCTAACTCCTCCCGCTCTCCATTTTCCCCTTCTTTATTCTTCAATTCATGTCTTCCTCTCTTTCTTCACTTTTCTTTCCTTCTTCAACTTTTTTCCACATCTCCCAGTTTTCGCCCTCCCTCTTGTTCATTTCTCTCTCCTTGTCTTCGTCTTCTTCTGCTCGTTCTTTTGTTTTCCTTCCACATGCTGCTCTATCTGTTCCATTAACCTATTTTTGTAATTTTTCCTCATCTTTCTTACTTCTCACTTATTGTTCTCTCTTCTTTCACCTTTGCTCCTCTTCTTCGCTCAACACCCACTTCTCAGCTAAATTACTAATCTCTTTCATTGTCTTCTACTTCATCTCATGTTTTTCTCTCAATCTTCTTCCTGTCATCTCTCTGTTCTTCCTTTTCTTTTTACTTCGTTCACCTCCTCGTCCTCTTTCCTCTTTCTTCTTCTTCTTCTTCTTCTTCTTCTTCTTCTTCTTCTTCTTCTTCCTTCTTCTTCTTCTTCTTCTTCTTCTTCTTCTTCTTCTTCTTCTTCTTCTTCTTCTCCTTCTTCTTCTTCTTCTTCTTCTTCTTCTTCTTCTTCTTCTTCTTCTTCCTTCTCTTCCTCCTCCTCTTCTTCTTCTTCTTCTTCTTCTTCTTCTTCCTTCTTCTTCTTCTCTCCTTCTTCTCTTCTTCTTCTTCTTCTTCTTCTTCTTCTTCTTCTTCCTTTCTTCTTCTTCTTCTTCTTCTTCTTCTTCTTCTTCTTCTTCTTCTCTTCTTCTTCTTCTTCTTCCTCTTCTTCTTCTTCTTCTTCTTCCTTCTTCCTCTTCTTCTTCTTCTTCTTCTTCTTCTCCTTCTTCTTCTTCTTCTTCCTTCTTCTTCTTCTTCTCTCCTCCTCCTCCTCCTTCTTTCTTCTTCTTCTCTTCTTCTTCTTCTATCCCCTTCCCCATTCTCTTCCACCTCCACCACTCTCCTTTCCACTTCCCCTTCCCCATCATCTTCTATCACCCTCCCACCCCAGCCATCCAACCGAATGACAAGTGGAGATGCAACAGACAGACCAGTCAAAATGCAAATGCACCTTCAAACTTCCCCCGACCGAGTGGAGTGATCGAAGCTCCTTCAAGTGACAACCCAACTGCAGATTGAAGGGGACGCGCTGGCTGAATGATCGCAATTCGAAAAATATATATAAGGGAACCCATAGACCACATACGTTTCTACACATATCACCCACATATACAGATATACACCCTCAACTTCCACCTTCACCGGGACTGAAAAAGCGATCAGGCGTGATGGCAGTTTTACATTTCAAGACAATTCCTTCACTTTCCCCTTCTGCAATGGCTTTTCTAAACGAGTCACCTCCACACACACACAATAAAGGGTGCGGGTGAGTCAACCGTATGGATTTTGCTCAATAGAGGAATACTGTCCCCCTCAACAAAATATAATTTCCATCCTCAATATGCTGGGGTGCCAGGAAAAAGGGAGAAAACAATACGACTGATCAAAGTGTATCAAGGAAGGAAAAGTCACCAAGGTTAGGAATTCTCTAAGACTTTGAGTCAAGGTTCAAACTAAAATGATTCTCTATTTGTCTAACCAATCAGAAATAATTTTTAAATTAGCGTGTCTACTTTGTATATTCAAGATGAATACAAGAGAAAGATGAATAAGATATAGAGAATATGGAAAGAATACGATATGAATGAAAGCATATTATATAATGATATATAACGAGGATTGAATACTATTCTATGAATCAAAAGAGAATATGATTTCAACTATATTATAGGTTTCAATGATTAGATTATTAGAAAATATATCTGTAGTAAATAAATAATTCCGAATTAAGAGTACAATAGAACACAATGTCACGGAGATTAATATTTATTCAGTGAACAGAATGAATGAACACAACATAACATATAAGAATATTCTTCATAACACTCTGAAATACGATTTATATATTTTACTAGTTGCTAACGGTCCAATGTAACATGTCAAAGATAAAATATTAGAGTAGCCTATTCTTAATTTTTATCTAGTCTCTGAATATTTTACAGGTTTTTGGTTGCTACATTTGAAATTTTATAGTTGCTCCATTATACATTCAATGATCAATGCATGAACATGACATTGAACATTAATAAGTGAATGAAATGTAATGGAATCCTTACCTGTATGTGGAACACAGTGTTAGGCCACAGCGACAGGGTGACACAGTTGGAGTCGGTGAAGAGGTTGCCCTGAATGCCGCCCCCATCCACCTCCCACGTGACCAGGTAGAGAGGCTTGTGCTGTGAGATGGTCTTCTGCACCTCCCAGGCCACCTCCGCTATCACCAGCACCTGCTGATGGATCTTCGAGATCAGACGGAGATTCCATTTGCCGTTCTGCAACAGGAAAAAGTAATGTTAGGGTAGTTTTTTAAACAAAAGCTGAAATGATTAGAATTTTGATGAAAATATGAGAATTACCAGGGAAATGCTGTATTTATTGTTGTATTGGGGAGTGGTCCGTAGCCGAGTGCGATAAGCGCCTGTCTGATAATCCAAAGGTTCGAAGTTCGAATTCTTTAAAAGAACTTATTCATTATGTCGTGCCATCAAATATCATTATTGAAGAAATAAAAATGGACCAGTGTGTCCACGGTAAAGTAATCAATAATAATAAGAATCATCTCCGAAGTTTATAGCTGGTCCATGTCTTTGAAAGACTTTCCAATGACATGATTCAAAGCATTATAGCAGGATTATTTTAAATTGTCAGAAAACAGCTGATCGATGTACGCTCGTTTACTGACGTTAAATCAGCTGTTTTCTGACAAGTTAAAATAATCCTGCTTCAACTTCTTACATTTCCTTAATTTTTTAAAATTATATACGAATTTCTCGATGTGACTGAAATTTTATGAATTCCAGTGTTTGATTATGTTTAAATATCACAAAACCAAATTGAAAATTATCTCATATAGAAAACTGAATAAAAAGACTTGAAGTTGTCAAAACCACATATTTAATAAAACAACGAGATACTGGTTTCGGTTGTTAGACCATTATCAATCTATGATATACTTAAACTAAAATATAGTGCAGCAGAATTTATACTCGTGACCAAGGGCTGTATGATTGGGAGTTGAACGGCCTATCAAAGTGAACGCCTGCCATTGGTCTAGAAATAAGCTCCTCCCACAATGGGCGGTTTCTACAAACTTCAGAGTAATGGCGGTTCAACAAGTAACAAAGTAACAAAACCGCCATTGCTATGACGTTTGTAAAAACTGCCCATTGTGGGAGGAGCTTATATGTAGGCCAATGGCAGGCGTTCACCTTCAAAAATCAGAATATTCCTGCAGAATATTCAAGATTTAAAATAACTACAATTTGCACACAGAAAGTCGAACAGAAAAAATGATAGGAATACTAAATATACATAATGATCTAACTGATATGAAAAATTATATAACTTTTCTTGCTTCTTTATTACTTATTGTTCTAACACTAATATCGCAGTTATAGTGGGATCATCAATAACAATTTGACAGTAGCGATCAGTAAACAGGAATATGCATGTTCAATATTTGTCACATACAGCCTCTTTGTGATTCAGTCATTTTCATTCTTAAATATTCTTTTGGCAATAAAGCTGCGTAACAAAAAAATTTTGAGAACAATGTAATCAAACTATGAGAACAATTCATCAACACAATAAATGATGACTAATTCAGTACGTCGGCACATTGATAACGTTGAATCTCTCAAATTATAGAAACTCAACCTTTTGATAATGTTGAATTTAATCTATTACTAGAAACTCACCTTGGGTGCAGCAACAGGCCTCGCCGTATTAATCCTTTTCCCAGGGCTGGCAGTCGACTTATCCAGTACATCGTTCAACAGTCGCTGATCTCTCCCCAAGCTCCTGATCACTTCCTTCGCCGTTTCCCTGGCAGATGGCAGCACAGTCCTAGGCAACGGACTGTAGACAGTCCTCAGACCATCCCTACCGACCACTAGCACCCTCAGCATGCCTCCTGCGTCCTGAGGAACCCTGGTGGTGAGGTCGACGGTTTGAGTCAGCTGTTTCCAGGTGCTGTGGGGTGCTGAGGACTTCCTCATGACGAGGTAGATCCAGGGTCCGTCCTGTGAGGAGGAGGAGGGGGGAGGGGGCCACCGGACGTCCTGCCCGTTTATCCTGAGCACTTCTTCCGCTCGCCTCACCAACACTGGAGATCGTTGCTGGCTGGTGTCCGTTGTCATGGCGAACCGACAAGCGGCTTCGCAGCCTGGGTACTGTTGAAGGAATAAAAAAATTAGATATGGTAAAATATTTTAGTACAGTATAAGTACCGGGTGAGGTAAACGAGTATACAATGTATACATAACATTACATTATACAAGTGTATACATACATTACATAATATACATTAATAAATGTAAACATAGTATATGTTGTAGAAAATATTGTGAGCACAAGGTATTTACATAACGACCAATTTATCGTATGGCTTTTATACGGGGAGACCCTTACAATGGTTCCACAGCCAAAACACTTTATTATGTAGTAATACTAGCGACTATTTAAATATTTAAAGACTATTTAAATTTTATTTTCAACGTAATGATGCAAACTTGACTGGAAAGACCATTTGAAAGCGTTTTATGTGAATCTAATTATTTGTGAATAACATTAGGCTAGGCGTACACTGGTTAGTCAAGACAAGACGAGATTAGTCACGTTTAGTTCACATAGTTGCTTATGAAGCAACACACACTGATTAGTCATTGCATCGTTGTGTGCTGCTTCATAAGCAACTATGTGTATTACTGTGACTAAACGTGACTAATCTCGTCTTGTCTTGTCTTGACTAACCGGTGTAGGCCTAGCCTTACTGAGACGTGCTCTATTCTTCTGAATGCAAAGTGCTACGATGAGTGAAAAGTACTCAGCATTGAAAAATTGAATAAATCAATCATGACTGCAATGCGACAGATTAAATAACATTGAATAAACAGATTAAAAGCTGGTACAATTTTCATGTGATCTAATCAATGTTTTTATTCATCAGGGCTTGTCTATAAAAGTAATGTTAAATATAACTATTCTACATTATTGTTTGAAATTTAATTTTCATTTGTTTGTATTGTTATTCATCATTTTAGATGTTAACAATCTGATTTCCGCTTGAGTAGCCTGATCAAAGCTTCTTTTAGCAGTTCCCATGAGTTCATGATTGATTGCTATGTCCAATTGGAAAAAGCTCAGGTACTTCACTTGTAAATAACTTGTAAGCTATCGTAGTAAACTCAAAAGCTCATAATTGATTATCTCAAATACAACATCATAATTTTGTAGCCCAATGAATAATAATTTATTAGATATTTCGAACAAATATTAAGAAATGTTGCAGATTGAGCCTCATAAAATGTTGTACAAAACTTAATAATAATTTTAATCAACAGAATTTCCTCGATTTTGTTGCGTATGAAATGATTCTGTTCATGAATAAACTCTCTCTGTCTCATTCTAATCGTCATGTATTCAGCCACAAGCGTTTCAAAGCGCAGCACAAAACAGTTGATTTATAAAGCAGAGTAATCCAAAAAACGACCATGAAAGGATCGAATTCGAGAACCATCAAAACACACGTAATCGTTTGTATGACAACATTTTTGTTCCAATTAGAAAGTCCCTTTGTTTTTGTATTTGAGTTTCAAAAAGTGGAAAACTCTTTTTTCTCACTCTGTTCTTTTGTCCGAAAAATTATATGTTTTCCCTAAATCCCTTCAGAAGCATCTGGTTTCTCTCTTCCTCTCTTAAAACATATTTTCGTTCTTCAACTACCTAACTCTCTCTATCTGTTTTTTCTAATATGTTTCATCTTTCTCCTTCTTCAATGAAATCTTCTTTTTTCCTCTCTCTCCAAATGCATACTATGTTCTCCTACCATTCTCTCCCTCTCTTCCTCTTGCTGTATCCAAAAATAATATCCTCTCTTTTCAGTTTTTTTTTTAATTTATTCATTTATTCCTTCATAACATTACAAATAAAATAGATTTTAAAAAATACACAGAAAAATAAAATAATCACAATAATACTTTCAGTATGTATGATAAATGCATACTTTGTTCTTCTATCACTCTTCTCCTTTCCCACTCTTTCTCTTTAAGTTTCCAAAAATTATCTCTTTTTTTAATACATACTTGATTCCTCTACCACTCATTCCCTCTCTCTCACTCTCTCTCTTTCTGTCTCCTACAATGATCTCTTCTCTATTCTTCTATTTCTCTCTCTCTTCTTCTCTCATCACCTCTCTCTGTCTCCTACAAATGATCCTGCTCTTCCTCTATTCTCTTATTTATCTCTTCTTCTCCTCTCCTCTCTTATCTCTTTCTTATCTCTCTCTCTGTCTCTCTACTCCTGTCTCTCTTCAACAAAGCATATTCCCTTCTCCCTCTGTCGAATGATTGTTACTTCTCTCCCATCTCAAATATGAATGAACACAGGTTGACAATAAACTCCAAAAAAACTCACAATCAACCAGCCAATGCCCACATCAAAGGGGACGCCGTACTTTTTTTGATTAGTGTGGCATCACCACAAAGTCCAGTGCGTGATGGATTTAATCGCTCACATATTTGACACTCCAATCAGCAGAGAGTTTATTTTCTATTGGTCGCTGTAACACATTGGAAAAAATGTACCTGACCAAAAACACACGCTACGAGTTTTTAATGAATTATCGAGCGCTCTTTGTAAATTCATAATTTTTGCCAGAATTATCAAAAATATGGAATCCAGAAATCCTCGAAAGAGAATATGAAGCACAGTATGTTTTCATTTTTTCATCCAAATATTGGCTATTGTCGATCGCCCAATAGTATTCTTCATATTGTTACATCGATAATCAGCATGTTCATAATTTTTATTGAGGTCATAAATTGATGTGAAAAGAATAACTAAAAAGATGAATATTGTGTGTTCTATAAAATGAGCTTTGGAAATTTATTGGCATTCGACTTATCTAGTTTGAAAGGGGAAACGCTGGGCCAATCAGAGAACTCTTGAAGTTGTGAAGGTAGATATGTGAAGTAAATAATATGAAAAGACAAGATTGTCTACCGATTTAGTTATCGATATCTTTCGATAATTGTCAATCCCAATCGGGGATATGTTTTATAGGATTTATTCAGTCATTAATTGTTGAGAGAATACCAACATGGGTAGGCATTTTAAATACTATAATTTACGCTTTATGTTATTCATCATTGAGATTGATAAGTGTCATGCAAGAATATTTGATTTCAATAAATCAGTGGTTTGAACTATTGTGTTTTTATAAGGAATTCAGAGAAAGATTAAGTCACTGATTGAATTTACTATTTCACATTTGTTATTGATGTTCCAAATCATCATTGATGATTAGTAATGGTCAATGTGAAATACTCTGATGCCTGCAAATATTGTATGAAGAGAAGATATTGTTCCGTTTAAAAATATCCTATTGTAACTCTTTCGAAAAAAAACAACAGTTTTATCAAAGTTTCTAGTTTATTACAGTTTTATTAATAAAAAAAAACAACAGTGATTATTCGTACATAATTCGTATTTTATGAGCAGGTTTCTACCGGATTATTAACAGGATCATAAGGCTTGTAGAGATTCCTTTTCCGTATCATTGTTGTCTAACGAGAAATTCTCATTGGAAGGTACCCAATTTAAAAAAAAAAAACTAGTACATAAGACAAATCTACTGTGTCCCTTAACTTGATTTTTACCATTTATTATGTCATCTTGTATCAATAATTCTAATCTCTCCAAAACTTTATTTCCCCAATTCCTTTTAAGTATCAAGGAAACAGACGTCTGTTTAACTAACTGTCTTCTATAGAATAACATGAAGAATATGGTTTATGCTTTATACCTATAGACCCGATAACAATCCCATAGGCAACCAGTGGAAATTGAAACCGGAATCAAGATACTACATTCCTAGTAATCCCACTAATAATTTTTTTAAATATTCCAAACACATACATAGAATCGTGATGGCTTTATTTCGAAAACTTAGTTGCACACGAATTCAATTTTTGAGTCAAGAAGAGAGATATCGCTAGTTATTTATTAACCTGGGCATTTGTATTTTCCTCCACTATCTCCCCTCTTTCTCACGCGCTCTCTCTCGTTTTATAATTCTCTCACTTTATCTTGTTCACCTAGCGTCAGGTCCTCTCGTATTATTTGCGAAGATCTTATCCACCATTCTATCTCAATGTATTCATTCAATTTACATATATATTGGGCCGCAAGCGACTTGCGAAGATTCGAGTACTTTCGCTCTCGCGCTGGCTACGATTTTTCATTCTTATCACACCGATTATGATAAGGTCGGCTTGTTCTTGCTAAATTACTCGCTACCGACCCCCCCCAACCCCCTTTCTAACTACCCCTCCACCCCCATGGAAACCCAATTTGACGGGCTACCTCAATTATTTATTCTGGAGCTCTCCTGTAATACTTGCGCGCACAGGTGAAATTTTCAACTTCAATTTAGCCGGGGTTTTCAACGGGTAGCGAGCAAGATTGGCGAGATAGCCGGCTAAAAGGCTACACTGTGATTGGGAGATCGAAGTTATCAAATTTATTCAGATTGTTTCCAATTTTAATCACCAAATCGACGATTTTCGAGCTCCAGTTTCAATGATCATTCAATGGGTACCGTTATTATTGGTAGATGGAGGAATTATTACAGTTTTATCTCTCTCTCTCTCTCACTCACTGTCTCTCACTCTCTGTTGTTCCTCTTTTACTCATAATAACGGTTGGAGATAATTAACCTTTTCTGCATTTCGTCATTCTATGGGTGTAAGCCTACATATTAACATTTTCTGCATTCTCAAGTGGTACTTGCCCTCCTCTCACTCCGGACAATATTACAACCAATCGGAAATTTATTATTGTGAGATGCCTGAAATAAGCTAATAACCAGAATAAGTTGAGACTTCAACATTAGAAATTGAAGAATATATACGGTATGTATATTACCAACTTAAACTTATGGAGAAGATGGTTAATGAGTGATATGCTTGCAATCGAGAATTATTGATAAATTTGAATATGAACCAATATTGTATTAATTATTGATAGATAGTACGATATTAGGCTTATACCCAATTATAGGACCTCTACCCAGCGTATCTAAGTACGTGTCATGGACTCTACCTGAATGTATGGAAATGGTTGGCTACTGGCTACTCAATACATATTAAATCACAAGAGGATTTCAAGTTATAAAACAGTTTTACATCACTGGCTACTCAATACGTACATCAGAAGAGGATTTAAAATTATGAAACCTTTTACATCATCAATTTGAAGAAAAGGTGAATATTGGAGTCTATTAGCCGTATCTTGTTGAAAACAGGGAGTATCAGAAAATAAAACCAAAGCAATGTACACAACAGTTGTACATCTACAGCTATACATCAGATTCCAACATTCATACACTGAATAGATGAATGATTTGGATCTATACATATTTTATGTCATAATCACTGATTGATTGTGAAAGAAAACACTATTTGATGTTTATTTCATGTAATTCTACAAATACGTCTCACTGATTGTGTTGAAGACCTTTCTATTGAATAAAAGTGAAAGCCTAAAAGATTTTGAAAGTATAATCAATCAATCGTTGCAAATCATTTGCAATCAGTTACAAAAAAATCCAATTAAATTTAACTGCCGTGAAATGATGTCATCTCACGGAATCAATGAACAATTAATTTAAGTTGATTGACGTTATTCTACAGTGGGCAAATTTAATCAATAAAATAATTAAAAAACAAAAATCACAATAAACAATTAAAAAATTCATAATTTATTCTTGGTTTATGGACGGTTCTGTGACCAAATAGTTTATCAACAATGTAGTCAACTCCACAAATTTATTATCTCTAAACGTTATCACTAACGAAGATTCCAAGTTGATCCAAAACTCTTGAGTAACATTTTTAATATTTAAAAATGAAATAGAACACGTCGATTGTGGTTTCCGAACCAACTTAAAACTACACCTACTGAACACCTTGGAAGAAGCTACATTCACAGATGAACAAATAGTTGGATAGTCCTCCAACTTCGCTACTATACGTCGCTACTTTAAAATTCATACGAGCAAAAACACAGAACATGATTTTAATTTATGGAAGACGATTTGCAGCGACATCTGTACGATAGTGATAGGAACTGTGGGCGCAGTTACAATGGAAGGCAACATTTCACAGTAAGTTGCTGTGTTGCTCGTCGCATGCCATAAAAACTTTGCATCCATTGAGAAGACCATAAACTACTGTATCCTGAAAAAATTCCTGGTGCGAATTATGATTATCACAATCAGTGGTGTGTTCGCTCAATACGTTGGTGATTGGATCCCCATTAAATTTCAAGCCGACACTTGACATGACTGCTTATTGTTGCTGCGCCCTCCTCTGGCACTACATGTAGGCAGTTTATGACAGTATAAATATCGTATTCGCCGATTGTTGTGTTCTCGGATGACACTGCAAGCTGTCTCGACCCACTGTTTTATTCTTTCGCTACGAGATACTGTCATATCGGAGTATTATAAATGGTTTCCCCCCACATACATAGGTTGGCTGAGGACAGCTTTCTATAGATACACGCTGCATTTATTTTTTCAGTCTTTTTGCAATTTTCTCTAGAGAAGCTACAAGTTATAATGTAGGCCTAATGAATCAAACTTTTTCAAGTATTATGACACAATGCAACAGTTTAGCAATGATTCTATTATGAGAGCCTTTAAAAGACGAGTGCGATACCGACGTTAAAAGACGAGTTACTTTAGGCTAGGCGTACACCGGTTAGTCAAGACAAGACAAGACGAGATTAGTCACGTTTAGTCACAATAATTCACATAGTTGCTCATGAAGCAGCACACACTGATGCAATGACTAATCGGTGTGTGTTGCTTCATAAGCAACTATGTGAAGTACTGTGACTAAACGTGACTAATCTCGTCTTGTCTTGTCTTGACTAACCGGTGTACGCCTAGCCTTAAGGTATCTTAAGAGTCGTTTTTTTTATCGTATGGCTTTTATTGGTAGGGAGACCCTTTACGGGTAGGTTCCACCTCGCCTCATTGCACAATTTTTTGTGTCTTTAGAGTCGTTTAAAGGCTAAAATACAACCATTGCATACACCATTTTATCTACGACCAACAAAAAACAATAATATCCACATTATCAATCTATACTAACCTTGATTCAAACGACAATTGTTCTATTTCAATGTTTACCTTTCAGTTTAGGAAGCTGCTAAAAGCACACACGCATGAGCAACTACAGTGCTTTAATCAGCTGCGTTTGTTCCGTCCCAGTGTTTTAAAACTGGAACAGATTGAACCAGGAACGTGTTATAATATATAGCAGGATCCTTTTAACTTGTCAGAAAACATAATATGTTTCGACGAGCAATATCACAATACTTAACCTACAAATGCTGAATCTCGCAGATTATTGAAAAGGTATTTTAAAAAGTTATTCTTTGAAAGGTCTTCTTTAAAAAGGTCTTTTAAAGACTTTAAAGGTCTTTAAGACTTTTAAGCCTTTTGATTATTGTGTCGAAATCACTGTTTAATTATTACCGAAACAGCTGATTTCTGACAAGTTAAAAGGATCGTGCTATACAATTTGTACTCATTACAGTACATGTTTCAAATTCCATTTCGAAAAGACTACTGTTTCGATTTCAATTATGAAACTGTAATGATTGCGTTATAACACGGTCGTGGATAAAAGATGTATTGATCCAAATCAAATTTGATATTATAATGATTCAAATAAAGCTACAAGTTGGAATGAATATAGATATAATATTGTTGGAAAATGAACTTACACATAGAGCTTTCTCGGCACAGAGGGCACCCCACACTGGAAAGTTGGACTGCAGCAATTGACAGTTCTGCCAGCACTGAAACAAAGATTAATGAGCTTCAAATGTCTGCCACAGCTACCAACACAACAGTTTAGTTCGGTTGAATGAACTGCTACTCAAATTTACGACTTCGGTAACCGTTTTGTGAGGCAATTTCAGGCAATTATTTCGATCTCCTTGAATACAAATCCACAAGTATTTTAACAATTCAAATTTCAGTGTGAATCTGAATTCACAGGTAATTGAATCGTAATTTCTGGGTACTTTGGAAGAAGATGTGAATTGCATTCTTCAATCAAGAATGATTTCCTATGAAAGTCAGGTGGAACTGGCTCGCTCATCACATTTGGCTCGATTTTGGTGTGAATTGAGACATTTACACTGCAATAAACTCGAAGAAGCATTAAGAAATTTATGAATACACATCATAAGCTATATTCATTGGCTAAATCATGAGCATTGGGAAATTTATGAATTCGAATCATAGGCTAAATTCCTAAGAGACTATATTTGTTATTGTCAATAATCATTACATAGGTAGGTTATTCGTGTCTTTTAAGATGTTTCGTATTGAACAAAATTATTATTCATTGAGAAAGAGTTAACTCCATAAAATATAGAGTTCTAGCTGAATTCTAGAGAGTTCTAGATGAATTCTTGAGAGTTCTAGAGGAATTCTAACGAGTTCTAGCGAGTTCTATATGAGTTCTGGATGGGTCTATCATCAATACATCATTCCCATAAGTAGATATCATTGGAAGAAAAGTTGAATGTGATTATTTGTTGAATAATATTATTTTGTAATATTGCATCAAGGAATTGTTGCAAACAAAAGATCAAATTATGAATATAATTTTACATTATACAACATGGTTCAATAGAAAAAAGCTCTGATACCCTTAAGGAATAATAATACTATCGATAATATCATGAGTTCAATACCCATGGAGAATAACTAATATATTGATAATCACTCCAATAATCATGGCTTTCAAGAAACTCGAAGGTATATTAAATTTTATGGAGAAAAATAACAAGGATTGGAAGAGTAATGACTCGAATTCTCTCCTGAAAACCTACTCCATCCTTGATTATCTCTATAGCCTTCTTTGAATGTTTCATGAAATGCTTCCATTACACAGTCAATGTCGACGGAATATAATGAACGAATTAATACCATCTATCACTGGAATCCTGGCATTTATGTTGGCAAAAAGCGTCCTTAATGTCACAGCAGACGAAGACAAAATTAAAGGCGAAAAAACGCTGAAAAAACACTCAAGAATGATTGCCACATCAAGGTTCGCAACTCATTTCGGGCTCCATAACTTTTTACACTAAATGCGGCATCATTTCTTTACGCGGTGGCGATTTAGAGCTGAAAAACGGTTCGCAATTCTTATGCGCTGACTTGCGATCTGTTTTTTCACGTCTCATTGTCAAAGCTTTCAGCTTCTTTTAGGATTTATGCCCCTGTTGAGTTCAGCAATAGACAAATCAATCCTCCGCGGACACTTGATTTTATTGTATTCTGAGGCTTTGAAAGAACGGTTCGAACATAAAAGCTGTTCACTGGTCCCAATCTCGTGATGGAAGCAGCTTCGCCAAGAAAAAACCTCTCCGGTATTCTGAATGTGGATTCGCTGACTTCTTCATATGTAATTGTATCAGGCCAATTGTTTTTAACTCCAGAACAGTTCTTATCCAGTTTATTTCATGTCGGTAACCTCTGTTGACTACAACATACCATGGTGCATTTGGATGTTAATTTCGCCTCGGAGTCAATCTCTTGTATGGAATAGTTATTGCCCTCTAATTGGGTTTAGAATATTGTACATCATGTCGAACAAGATGTTCCTATTTCTATTGAAACTGAGACTTAATAGATTCTCAGCTCAGCTTCTAAATACAGAACTATTTTTTTTCAGGTGAAAGAAAGAGAAGATACTTGAACAAGTTCTCACATCATGAATGTACAGTAAATACTGATATTTCAAACGTAAGTAGCTTACTAGTGGGAATACCAATACAGGTTTCACCGTTGACATGAATCCAAAATACAGTTCACGTAGCTTTTCACGTCTTTTAACAGTTTTTATACATTAGACATAGATTTATTATGTCTAGCTCTATCGAATAATATATTAGAATATATATATATACAGTAGAATATTTTTCCTCCAAAACGTACTTTTCTTTAAATTTCTATACTTCTACCCATTATCCTCCTCCGCTCTTTATTATATCCCTCATCTCCCCTCCTTCTTGCTCTCCTTTGCCGTACTTCCATTCTCCATCTCCCTTCCTTCTCCTTCTCCTTTCCTTTATACTTCTTTTCTCCTGTACTAATGTATCATCCAAGTAATGTAAGCTCCGTACAAATTTATGTATTTGTAAAAGTTGCCTAGGCTCCAATACAATACGTCGTTCTCTTCCCATTGAGTATTCTGTCATAAATATGCAGTGTCTCTGGCAGAGTGAAATGATAATTAACGCAATATTCCTTCGTATTCCTTGCAGGCATCTTTGTTGTTTATCTTCTGTGCGTTTTGTTTATGTTCGGCATGTAATTTACATGAATACGGACACACATGGTACCTCCACAAATTTTTTCACCTTTAAAATTTCAGCTTAGTCACTAAATTCCATACTTTCTATTGAGCATTTTGTCGCATATTAATTTGAAGTTCCTTTTATTGCTCATTCACTCCCGCCAACAGAATAAAACCACAAAGCTTCAATAATTATTCCATCATTCCTATTGAACAATTCGTCTTGTATTTTATTTGATTCTCTTATTCTTTTTCATCTTCTGCTTCCTGTAATTATTCTATTCTCTTTCTTATGTTTTTTTCTTTTGATTGCCTCTACTACTTCCAGTTTTTCTCTTTCCTCCTTCTGCTTCCTCTTCTTTCTTTTCTCCTTCATCAAATTCTTCTGGATCTTCTTTTTTTCTATCTTCTCTTCTCCTCTTCCTTGTTCTCCTACTTTTTTTCTAGTCCTTATTCTTGATGTTGTTTCTATTTGTTTGTTAATGTTCACGTTCATCTTCATCTGCTTCTCCTTCTCCTTTCTCTATACTTCTTCTTTTTCCCATCCTCTCTATTTCCAATATTTTTCCTTCTCTTTTTCTTTCTTCCTCTCGTCTCCTTCTTTCACCCATCATCTCTCTTTCCCATATTTTTCTTTCTCTTTCTTCTTCTTCTTCATCACCTCCATCTTCTCTCACTTCTTCCTCTCTTTCTTATTCTGCTTTCTCTCTCCTTCCTCTATCACCCCTATCTCTCCTTCCTCTATCTCTCCTCTCTCTCCTTCCCCCCTCTCTCTCTCTCTCCCTTCCTACCCTCTCATTTCCAGACCTCACACTGCGAGTTGCATGATTGGTCACCGGTGTAATAAAGTTATCACAGTTTTTTATGGCTATGTTCACATGGGACGCCTCGCTCCTTTTTCTATGAATATGCATGCCATACATTACATACAGTGTGTAGTTTTAGAATCTCTATTTGCTCAACACATTAAGAGCGTATAATCCACGTGGAATGAAAAGTACTTTCATAGATGTATTATGAATTATTCATATGTGATATATACTACATTGACCTACCACTTTGATAGAGTCGAGTTTTTCTAATGAAGGGGAAAAGTATGATGGAGCACTTGGAATTATGAGAAATTCGTTTTGCATCTCAACTGGAAGTAATTTCTTTATTGGTTTGTTAACTGAGTTTCAGAGTAGAGATTCAACTGAAACTATGTAATTGAGTTCGAGATTCCAATTCCTATAGTAGTCCAATTTCTTTTCAAAACGAACTCAAGGTTTTTAGAATAAATGCCATGCATAAAACATAGAATGATGTTTGGTATGAGTTTGTATGTTTGTATGATGTTTGTTTGGTGTTTGTAAGATGTTTGGTGTATGAATATGACACTAATTTTTTCAAGTATCATTGATTAATTTATACGATATTAAAAATAAACGGTTTCTTTAAATTTCAAGAAGTGATGTATTAAAATACCTATTGATGGATTCCAATAAATACATTCATTCGAATAAGGAATGCCTTTTAAATCAAAATTTCAGCTTCATTAAGGATTTTCTTCAGTTGATGAAAAATTTATGTGAATGATGATTTTCTCTTGAGAGAAATATTGAAGAAAAAAAATTATTACTGTATCAAATATTCTCTTGCTCATGCTCACCTGCTTTGAAATACCAAATTTCCTGGTCAAAATTTTCTTTTCAATTTTAGTTTTAAAATTCCCAATTCAATTCACACACAATTCAATCCCAATTTACACACAGATATATTAATCTTTGTTGAATTGCTAGTTTGGGAAATGGCAACATTGGAAACGTGAATCGAGTACCCAAGAAGTAACAGTTATTTGAGTTATCGAACTGAAAACCACCACTTAGATTCAGTTATGAGGAAGATAAATAATGTAAATGACAGGCGAAAACCTTTCTTACAACTCAAACTGTGTGTTTATAGAATTCTAAATATTAATGATGACGTCTGTTTTACGAAGAACACGAATACTGTTACAAATCTTTTATGGTAATTTTTGTCGGATGGTAACTAATTACAGAAATAATGAAGACACAAATTACCGTTCTACAATCATATTTATTCGATGCCCCCCCAGAAGCAATTATCCAGTATGCAAATAACGAGGCTATTAGAAAGAGAGAGAGAACCAAAACAAAACATGAGATCGCGAATGTGTAGGTCAGGGAAGGAGAAAGGAGAGAGAAAGAAAAAGGATGCGTGATTTTATAATGCAACGAATCTATTATTATTAAGGCGTACAGAAGCAGTGGAGTGAAACCGTTATGGCTTGCAGCGGGAGGTGATTGTATGTTGATTATTTTGGTTCAGCTCGAATTTTAAGACTCGAGGCTACTTGAATTTGGCAATCAAATGATTGATGAGAGGTAATTAGGGCAGAGGATGTTAGTGCAATGTGTAAGCTAAACAAAAGAATGACTTTGCATTAAAAAAATTGTCCAGTTATCTAATTCAATATGTCCTCATATGTGCTCAGATAAAAGTAATTGATTTGTATAGCTTTTTTTACTTCTAAAAATTAATAAACTAATGATTATAAATAATCAATAATCACTAATGATAATAAATAATTTCAAGTAATTCGGTCATTGTTTAAGAGGAAATAAGCAATAGTGGAGAAATATTGTGATGTACGGTAGTTGAAACGAATACACAAAATAAAACATTAATTTCTACTTCATAATACTATGTCATTCGATAGTTTGACAAATTTTTTCTTGTTTTTTGTATAGCGTTAGAAAGCAAAATTGAAATAGCTACTTATTGGTAGCCATGTACTGACCGATGCTAACCTCCGTGTCCCTGGGAGGAATGCGATACGTCATAGAAAACCGGTTTTTGCAGTGCATAAGAGTGCTATCTTCGTCTCTCCGCTTCAGTCCTCAGGAGAGATCTTTATTGAACTTGACAGCTAATGTAGGTTATGGTACATCACAAGACTTTACCAGTATACGGTTATTATTTCTATTTTCTTTCATACAACCCTCAATTTCTTAAGTTTGAAGCAACGGTAAAATAATACTCAATAAAAATACGGAGTCATTTTCCAAAGAAAATGAACACTTAAGTGAGAATTGCCCTACCGTAAAACGTACAAAAATAATACGTGAACCCAGCTCGAGTAACAAACCATTCAAAAGCGTGTAGTTGTAAAAAGAAGTATCTACTTCAGAGCAAAGAATCAATAAAGCTTAGTTGCTGGTTTGAACTCTGAACAAGCACTATTATTAAAAATAATCAGAAAGAACCCGACCAGTCTGTAGATCAAGTTAGATTGGATAATTGCCAGTCTAAGTGGCAGTTCTGTGTGATATATAGATCGATGGCAAGATCAGGATCGTTAAGATCCAGCGGCCTCCCACATTCATGGTCAAAATAGTCGTCGACGGTAGATCGACCATTGCCCCTATGTTAGCATGCTGCTCTGTGAGGGAACAATATTGTATAAATATTCTTCATTCAACAATGTAGATTACTGGCTAGCAATTTTGTTGGTACGGTGCTCTGTTTTATTATCACCTTTGTATAATATTTGTCTAACTAACGGAAAGTTTATAGTTTGTTCCATATCTTTATCTTTTTATTTTTTCGTTCGAAATTTAATTATCTTCCTCCAATATTGGAAAATCTATTAAGTAATTTATTTTAAAGTGGAATTTATTGAACAATATGGATTACTAAAAAGCAATGGTGTTTTATGTATTACCGTTGTATAATATTTGTCTAGCTAAGGGAAACATTACATAGTTTACAAGATTGATATCTTTATATTTTTTGTCCGCTGTTCTATTTTTGAAATTCTATTATAAACCATCCAATATATTGAATGAAAAACATTGAGGAATGTTAGTGTTATTCTCATTACTTGGTTCATTTGATAAATTCTTCAGATACAGTATGGATATAGAAAATTCATTATTTATGCAGTATTCAATCATCCATTCTATGTAATAGAAAAATAACATGAAAAATACTTCACAACTTTGAAATCAATAAAAAATTTTGAATGCAGAAAGACGTAAATAATTTCCAATATTATTAAGAAAGCTAATACTTTATTTCCTTCTTCTTCTTTCTCTTCATGAGACATAATTATGTGTTTTACACAAGAAATATTCAACTACTTTAATTTTTTTCCAAAAATAAGTTTCTTTTCATTGCTCCTTCCATCGTCAACTACTGTCAAGCACAGACAACATAAACATAAATTTATAAACACAGTATATCTTGTCTGTGCCCCAAGAATACTCCTAAAAGAACTATATTTTCATATAATACTCTTATACTATAACTATACTTTCAAATGTTATAAAATTTGTAGAACAATAATATTGACAACTTCAAAAAGTGGTTTCTACAAATGTTATAAATTTGAATTGAACGTTTGTTCACAGCCCGTCTACGTTTAACGTAGACAGACAGTTTAACGTAGACAGACAGTTTAACGTAGACAGACAGTTTAACGTGGAGAAACAGTTTCGTTTCGTTGATATTTTCAGTTTTCAACGTTAATAGCCCTTCACACGTTATAAATTTCCATTTCAAACTCCTGTATTTAGTGTAGTAACAAACGTTAAAAATTTAGTTGAACATTTGCACACAACTCGTTCACGTTTGTCGAGAAACAGTTTCGTTTCGTTGATGCTTTCAACGTCAACAGCCCTTCACACGTTATAAATTTTAATTAAAACTCGTCGAAAGTCAGAAGAGTCTGCATTCTTCTCCGTCACTCATGAGATGAGCGCGCGCATTCTTGCATTCTTGACGCTCCAACTTTGTCGATTACCAGCGATCCGCGTGTCTGCACTGCCTTCTTGATCAGCCAAGACCTCCTTGATCAGCCGAGGCCTTCTCAATTACTCAAATTAAATTCAGCCACTTCCTGACTGACTGCTTCCCGTACCGGCAGAAGCGATCAGTCTCCAAGGGAATGCATACAGTCAACTTGAGAGTTTAATGAATAGTGCTTGATGGATGAGCTGAGGAAATATTTTCTTCCAAAGTTTACATTCTACTCGGTTGAATATCGAACAATGTTCGAGGGATTATACTTGCACTTACTACAAAAATATTGAATAAAAATTGAAAACTTTTGTCCCGTAAAATTACCATAATTACTTTGAGTTACTACAGCTGATCTGTCTGTCTGTATTCACGTTCATCGTCAACTCCCCACATCCTGCTCCCCTGTATCAATAGTTATGTACATCAATAGTTAGGCTAGGCGTACACCGGTTAGTCAAGACAAGACAAGACGAGATTAGTCACGTTTAGTCACAGTAATTTACATAGTTGCTTATGAAGCAGCACACCGATGCAATGACTAATCGGTGTGTGTTGCTTCATAAGCAACTATGTGAAGTACTGTGACTAAACATGACTAATCTCGTTTTGTCTTGTCTTGACTAACCGGTGTACGCCTAGCCTTAGAGAGAGTTTAGAAAAATTCTTCTACAGTATATTCCGAACATCATTTTATTTAGCGTATGGCAGCATATATACACAACACATTTATGATCACAAAATTCGTAAAAAAGAGAAAACAATAGAAAATTCATAGATAAAACGTAAAAAAATATCTTAGTCACGACCTGAATAGAATTAGAGACATGCTTCCAGACATTTTAGTGGGCTATTGATTCTGGTTTAGGCATCATGAAATCTTCCTGTGCATCAATGGTGTATGCTGATCTGGGGCAAACATCCGAACATCATAAAGAAACTATATAGGCTATAGCTGAGGTTGCCTCACAAGATCATTGAAATATTATTACTTACTGAGCTATAGAATGGAATCTGCTTCAGTATCTCTACCACAAGAGTTATAAAGCTTTCATTTTGTATTGAAAAAATGTCTATTCCACAAATACTAATTATGACAATTATTATTCTAAATCTACTGATATGACACATCAATACAGTCATTCAAGTCCTATTCCATATTATGCATTTTCAATAACACTCAAACCGAAACCATCACTATTCAAATTTTGGTGTGTGAGTTGCAATTGAAATTGAAGATTATACCAGTAATGGACAATAATTGCGTTACACTAATTGCACCAGCCGGCAGTGATTGATGTTTGAAGGGTCCGATCATTTTCAACACTTGAATAATATATCAACTCAAATGACTATTGTAATGGAAATTGGGAGCTGCAGTCCTGGAGTGAAGAGGGTTTAATGTGGAGGGTTTGTTTTCCTATTTGATCGCCGAAATTCATAAGCAATACTGTACAACAACATTGAAAAGAGAGAGTCGAGGGAAAAGTGAAACAGAGACTGTGTGAGAGAGATGAAGATACGTGGATAGAAAGAGAGAGAAAGAGTGAGAAAGAGAGGGTGAGTAAGAGTGTTTGAGAAAGAAAGAGAGAGAAAACAACATGATCGTCAATTCATAAGCGATACAACATTAAAAAGAGATACTGTATTCGACTTTAGAAAGAGAAAGTAAAACAAAGATACTGTGTGAGCGAATGAGAGTGAGAGCAATACCTGTACAACATCATTGAAAAGAGAGAGTCGAGGGAAAGGAGTGGAACAGGAGACTGTGTGAGGAGATGAAGATACGTGGCGAGAGAGGCAGTGAGGTAAAGAGTGTTTGAGAAAGAAAAGAGAGAAAAAACATGATCCCAATTCATACCAGTGATACAACATTAAAAGAGATACTGTATTCGACTTTAGAAAGAGAAAGTAAAACAAAGATACTGTGTGAGCGAATGAGAGTGAGAGCAATACTGTACAACATCATTGAAAAGAGAGAGTCGAGGGAGAAGTGGAACAGAGACTGTGTGAGAGAGATGAAGATACGTGGATAGAAAGAGAGAGAAAGAGAGGGTGAGTAAGAGTGTTTGAGAAAGAAAGAGAGAGAAAACAACATGATCACCAATTCATAAGCGATACAACATTAAAAAGAGATACTGTATTTGACTTTAGAAAGAGAAAGTAAAACAAAGATACTGTGTGAGCGAATGAGAGTGAGAAAGAGAGAAAGGAGAAGAAAGAGAGAAAAAGAGTGAGAAGTCGTTGACTTATCGAGATATCAGATTTCGAGTGTAATGCTCATCAATTATTATTATGAACGCAATTCTGATGAGCAGGAAGCCCTGTAACTGAAGAGTTATTGACCCCCCTACTAACCATGATTATTCATGGGCAATCGCTGACGTACTCATAACTCATGGGGGAGCGGGATTAGGTTCGACTTTTGGTACCAATGGATGAATTTTCGGCAAACGCGTTGATTAGAGCTGAATTGGTAATTATTTTCTACAATATGCAACTATTAATTCGATTTTTTGTTGAAAAAAAAAACAATGATTTGTTAGAAAAATTGCTATTTTGCCTATCCGCAGCTGAGATCGGATGAGCATCCGCAGAAGCGAAAACCTACCTTAAGCTTTTTAAAATGATCTATATACAGATGGAATCTAAAAAATCCAATATATCCTATACATTTAGGCACTACTCACACCTGGAAACTTCCACATCGAAAAGCAACTCATCGCTTGGCGACTCAGCGACGCAGCATGTGTTTTCAAATGACGACGCTCAGACTAGGCGATATCGCCGCGCAACTGAGTTGCTCTTCGATCTGACATGCTGGTCGCCGAGCGTTGTGTGGACAGATTCTATGTACAGAAAAGTGAGGTTAGGTGATATTCGAACCACATCAAACTGGAAAAGTAGGATTATTTGCTTTAAAAAGTAGTATTTCATCATTTTTTGGTCACTCCAACTTATAAAATATCGAAGATAAGTTATAAAATTCTCAAAATATTTACTTTTTGAGAATATTGTGATAGTAGTCGAACAGCAACTCTGGCAACTAGAGTAGCGGCTGTGAGTATGACTGCATCGCTGAGTTGCCGAGCGATGAGTTGCATTTCGATATGAAGTTTCCAGCTGTCTCTAAATACTCTACATTCACTATCTACAAGTATATACTTCAGCTGTTCACACAAGAGTAACCTTGAAGTCTCCGCGCGCAGATCTGATACAGAGCGTGCCATCCAAATTGGCCTCTCACTGGAGCATGCGCGTTGATCGTTTTCTCCCACTACAGTGCCTGCTGACTCGCGGTACAGTAAATTTCAATAGTTCATTCAGCTGGCAAACTCAGCTTTATAAAAATTCATATTCAGGTTACCCAGCAGCTGTAGTATGATGTTATTGTTACTTCACTGATGCCAGTTTTCAGTCGTTCAATAAACTTATTGAATCAATAACTTTTTTTTGCATTTGAAAACCACATGGTTGTGATTCGATAAAGTTATTGGATCCATAAACTGTCTATTGAGCGACTAAAAAACCGGGCATGATGTCTCTCTTCAATGAGAATTTTGAGGTGACTGTACCTAACCTTGGCGGCTGGAGGAAGCGTGGTGGGAGAGATTATCCATCTCTCTCGCACCCCTCCTACTGAACGCCAATTTGGATAACGCGCTCTGTACCCAACATCAGGTGCTCTATTACCCAGCCAACCGAAAATTGATGATCGCCCATTAGGAATTGAACTAAATCGATTTGAACGCGGTGAGGGAGAGCGTCTACTACAGTTTCACGTCTTGGCCATTTGCAGTCCGTTAATTCAATTTAAAGTAAAGAACGGTTAGAGGGCGATAATTTGTAACAAAAGATGGAGGTCCGATTATTGTTATTACTGTGGTGGTGGTCAGAAGTTGAACGGTCAGCATGCTATTAAGTGCCGATTTACGATTTAGGAAGAGATGAAGAAGAAAGAGGATGATGGGGAAGAAGTGAAAGAAGAAGAAGAAGAAGAAGAAGAAGAAGAAGAAGAAGAAGAAGAAGAAGAAGAAGAAGAAGAAGAAGAAGAAGAAGAAGAAGAAGAAGAAGAAGAAGAAGAAGAAGAAGAAGAAGAAGAAGAAGAAGAAGAAGAAGAAGAAGAAGAAGAAGAAGAAGAAGAAGGAGAAGAAGAAGAAGAAGAAGAAGAAGAAGAAGAAGAAGGAGAAGAAGAAGGAGAAGAAGAAGAAGAAGAAGAAGAAGAAGAAGAAGAAGAAGAAGAAGAAGAAGAAGAAGAAGAAGAAGAAGAAGAAGAAGAAGAACAAGAAGGAGAAGAAGAAGAAGAAGAAGAGGAAGAAGAAGAGGAGGAAGAAGAAGAAGAAGAAGAAGAAGAAGAAGAAGAAGAAGAAGAAGAAGAAGAAGAAGAAGAAGAAGAAGAAGAAGAAGAAGAAGAAGAAGAAGAAGAAGAAGAAGAAGAAGAAGAAGAAGAAGAAGAAGAAGAAGGGGGAGGATGAGGAGGAGGAGGAGGAGGAGGAGGAGAAGAAGAAGGAGAAGAAGAAGGAGAAGAAGAAGAAGAAGAAGAGGAAGAAGAAGAAGGAGAGGAAGGAGGAGAAAAAGAAGAAGAAGGGAGAAGGTAAAAACTGCTAGAAGAAAAAGGAGATCATTTACAGGTACCATTATCGACTGGCTAGTAGGCAGTTGCTTCAATGTCTGTGCCTGCCTGCCCGTTGTACTATAACCAGTACTGACAGAGTGAAATAGCAGGTACAGTATTATATTATGGGGAGCAACTATCTGTCGGGGGGGCCATTACTCGTCTCGTGCAAGTACTAAAACCGTTTGCAGTCGATTTAAGGCTCGGTTCACACGAGCGTGTACGTTCGACATGCGGTAGATAATTGAGACACTTTCCAATGAAACAATTAAACAATTAACTCACGCAACGTAGAGCTAGTGCAGGGAATCAAATCGTGTTGTTCACACTTCATCCGTGAGACGTTGCAGCACGTCACCTTGTTTCACTGCATCTTAACATGACGATGTCCTGAGTGAGTCGAACTTGATTTTCATCTCTAGCATGAAAATTGCCCGTTTTATTAAAGATTATTGTTTCTATCTCCAGTGATAGTCTATTAGTGGCAAAACTTGAATACAATTGAATGAAAAATTCTAAATTCATACAGCCGAGAATACCCGGTTTCAAAACTTGGCATTCTGTGTGCCATTTTACTACCATTTTTATACCATTTTTCAGACATTTATACCATTTTTCTACATTGAATACTGAAGTTGTGTACTGTATTTGTGTTGAACAAGGAATAAAAAACAGAAAATAGATAGTACATATTTACAAGCAACCAAATCACGAATTTTGGTTCATCTCTATGAATGTCATAGCGTACTAATAGATAGGAAAAGTTGCAATTCGAATTCAACACAATGATTAGTACTGTATTTGAGTAGAGAATTTTATGAATATGCTGTGAATTATCACTTATCTCAAAGTTACGGCCAACATCTCTTCAGGGCATACTGAAAGCCGCATGCTCGTATCCTGACTTCTCAATTTGTCTGATAATTTAAAAACTAATTCGTCGAAAGACCTTATGCTCATTCTAAAATAATTGAAGAATTTCTGCTCATCTTGAGTATGAAGTATGAGTATAAGTATGAATAGGCTAGATTTGCCACTATGGCTTGTCGACGTCTTGCCACGTCCATTCTCACAACACCGCTGAGAAAATAATGCATTTGTACAATTATAGCACGATCCATTTAACTTGTCAGAAATCAGCTGTGTTGGTAATAATTAAACAGTGACTTCGACCCAATAATCAAAAGGTTTAAAAGTCTTAAAGATCTTCGTAAAGAAGACCTTTCAAAGAATAACTTTTAAAAGAACTTTTCAATAATCTGCGAGTTTTAGCATTTGTAGGTTAAGTATTGTAATATTGCTGGTCAAAACATAATTATGTTTTCTGACAAGTTAAAAGGGACCTGCTATAGCAAAGAATATTTTGCAGCTGACAGTATTGGCGCGAAATGGAATTCGCTGCAATCTAGTGATTGTTCAATATTCTCAACTTTCAATGGAAGTACAATTATTTGCATCATCATTATATATAATTTTCTCAGATTATTCCTATTATTTATTGTAATTATCGTAACCTATGGAGAGCCCCCCAGAACAAAACTACTAAGTGTAATTTATATACTGTTTACAGTCGTAGAGTTTTTATAATGCAAAAAAAGATATTGAGAGTCATTTGTAGGCTGAGATCGAGAGACTCTTGCAAAACATAATATTTCAGAGACCTGAACATCCTTACACTTCTCTCTACATCTATCAATTAGTAGTTTTTGTTAAAGTAAATATTAACAAATTCCAATTTTGTGCAGACAATCATCAATATAACACTCGAAATAGGAACCTGATAGCTTTTCCAATACATAGACATGCAGCATTGGAAAGAACTCCATTCTATTCTGGAATTACTCTTTAATAAGCTGCCAACGAACATCCGAAATATGGAATCTGTCATTTCATATGGGCAGTCAGGAAAATGCTATTAGAGAAAAGCCTATATACTATCGCGGAATTTGACTTGATGAGAAAGTTGGTGAGCTGGTATGAATTCCTGTAACAGATACTTTGAATAAAAAATGGAGAGTAATTTTATTTTGGAATTAGATTTTTTCATTTTTTGAGATTAGGACAAATCTAGAGATTTACTATTATGTTTTACTATAGTTAGTATTAATCTAGATGTAAATAATATTGTAATTAGATTTAAGTTAGCAATCGACAAGTCACCAGTCAAATGGGTGTAACTCAGTTTATGATGTATTGTGACAATTGAGCATTGTAGCATTATAGCCATTAGCATAAACAACCATTTTTAGCATTAATAGCCATGAGTAGGTATGCAACACACTAAATTCTTTTATCATAGATAAATATCTCACATTATTGATATTTCACTTATGAATCTTGTTAATTTTTTGGCTAAATTCTCATTTAAATGGATGAAGAAAATTTCAAATTTCATTATGAAGTTGGAAAACCGATTAGAATCAAATAATTAGCTAGCTATACTAATTTAAATGCTATAAGAAAATTTCAAACTGTTCTAGAATCAGAAGACCAAGTAGAATAAGATAGGACTTGAAAAATTTATAATATCAAAATTTTTTATCTTTTTCTATCAAAATCTATGAATAAATTTTTCTTAGCCAATTAGGCCGCATGCGTTTTATAATTGCCGGTCGAATCTTGGAAGAAGCAACTATTCTTGGAATTCTCGCTCACAATTATCTACCGCATGTCGAACGTACACGCTCGTGTGAACCGAGCCTAAGATGATAATTGTATCTGAAAATTGTTCACGGTTCAGCTAGTGGTGGCCTCACTATGAAACGCGAGTCCAACGATTAAAGCCGATATCTCGAGACACGACTCGCCGCGATAAAGCAGTCTCCACGACACTCGCAGTCTATCTCTCTTCAAGGTGACGGCGAAGGTTTGTTGGTGCAATTCGAATCCGAGGTTTCAAGTGACGAATCAAAGAATGTTATTTTTTGAATAGTAAAACCATAGAGAAAGAATACTTCCATATTATTTCTCTATGGTACAACTGAGTATAAAGTTGCCTATGCCACACCTTCATTAGTAGACAATTCTTTACGGACCTTTCCAACAGAAAAAAAGAAAATATACAAAGATTTTTTACAAATTCAGTAGGATCCAAATCAAATGTTCCAAAATGACGGATTAAGGAATTCAGTTTTTTCAAATAATTTCAAAGTTTGGAATTGCCCTTTATAGACCTTTTCAACATGACAAGAGAATCTACAAGGTTTTCTACACTCTACAGTTTGATGGAGGAACAGAATAAAAGGTTTCATGTGAGGAATTGGGGAATTGCCTATAATGCCCCTTCTTTTCTCATTTCGGGGCCGGGCAACTTGAGAAGAAAATATAGGATACAAGTAAATATTATTATATTTTGCTCTTCTTTATCACCGTGCAATAAGACTTCATTGCACGATATCATTTTTAATAATGACATAATGACCTTATCTAACTCCTATTATCAGATCTAATCATACAAATTATTTTATTGTCTAAGTTACAGAGTTAGCACAGGAAAACGTAAGTTATCGTTTTTTGGGTGACTCAATAACCGGCTGAAAAATTCCATCATCTCTTGTGAGTCCCATCATAACATAAACTTTTATGAGAATAGAAAATTTCTCTTTCATATTATAATATCATATTTGGTTATTCTATGGTATTGGTAATAGTGATATTCCTTTTCGTTTATGAAGTTTTTGAAGCAGGGACTCTTGAGAGAGCTGGTTACAAGTAGAAAATATACAATAAGACTAGAGATTTAAATAATACGGGAAATGGTAAAACGATGAAAATGAAATGGCGGATATCAAAATGGGCGACTCTGACTACAGAGCTCTGTGATTGGTTGCTTGCTGTGAAGTAAGGAGCCTATCACAACGCAGCTCAGCCTCGGCATCCATTTTTGTTCATTCCTCATGTAAAAGACTTTCTCAGAGGATCTGTGAAGATCTGTGATTGGATAATTATAAGTTATTGAATATCCAATGGTGTTCAATCAACCTGTATGAGAATATGTACACTGCATGATGTAATTCTCATCACTCAATCATAGAATAGAATAAAATGACTTTTTTATTTATCTGACGTGGCGAAGTTTGGACAGTAATGTCCACTCTACCACTTAACCACGTCGTGAACAAAATACAAAGTAAATATGAAATAAAAAGTTTACAAAGTGGAAGTAAGATACAATGTGATATGCAGTTTACAAAAAATAAATCAAATCAATGTATACAATTCCAATATTGAATTTAAAATTAAAAAAGTAAATAATAGTTATGTCACCATCATATAGTTGGTTTTAATCAAGGTTTGTTACTCGATCAAAATTATGAATTGATAGACATGAAAGATTTGCACAGAAAGTTCTCCATTTCTTTCTAAAGAGACCTCGATCTGCCAATACAACTTTTCGTCATCCTAAGACCATAATCAACCTACATCTCATAAATACGATACACTTTAAAGTTGAATTTACAAGGTGAGCCCCCAAGCGACGTTTGTCCCACATTTTCACTTCAAAACAATAAACATAATCAATTCATAACTTATAATTAATAAGTCACAACCGGTTGAGTTTACGAGAACATTCATAGGTTCCACATACACTGTTTTATCTGTTAGCTCCACTCCAAATTGAATAATTTAAGATCGACATAGACTAACCAGATGTGATGCAAGACAGATAAAATGTCTTATCTGTAGGTCTGATCATACCTTTTCACGCTCTACTTTAGATATATTTTTCAATATGTATTTGCGGTCATAAATCAGGTGCATAATTAGCAGGTTGACTTGATACATAGGATATATTTAATAACAGACTACAAGACCTTTATTGAATAACTAATATTCTACTAATATTGTGACTAATATTAATAAAGTATTGTATAACAACACTTCAACTTGAAGTGGAAGCTCTCTTTTTCTCTTGCTCTATCGGCGAGGCCGAACTACTGTTTGTTATAGCGGGATCATTTTAACTTGTCAGAAAACATATGTTTCGGCCACCTGTATCACAATACTTAACCTACAAATGCTGAACCTCTCTACTCTTGGTATTAAGCTTAATAAATATTTTGCAAAGGCAAATTGTACGTCATGTAAGAAGTAAATTATTATACATAACATAAAATTATTTGCGTTTCATTTCAAGGCAAATTTTATGGGAATTGGCAAAAGTATGGTGGATTTGACCAAGCTAACCAATCAAAAGTGTGACATCAAATGGCCACACTGTTTTTATACAGTCTCTGTAGTATGAGCTGTAGATAAACCAGATAACAAACCAGCATTGCGGCCTCACCGATAGAGTAAGGCTAGGCGTACACTGGTTAGTCAAGACAAGACAAGACGAGATTAGTCACGTTTAGTCACAGTACTTCACATAGTTGCTTATGAAGCAGCACACACTGATGCAATGACTAATCGGTGTGTGTTGCTTCAACAACTATGTGAAGTGCTGTGACCAAACGTGACTAATCTCGTCTTGTCTTGTTGTACGCCTAGCCTAAAGAAGTTATTCATAACATAAAATTATTTGCGTTTCATTTCATTTGGTGGATTTGACCAAGTTAACCAATGTGTGACATCAAATGGCCACACTGTTTGAGCTGTAGATAAACCAGATAACAAACCAGCATTGCGGCCTCAGTAAAGACAAGACAAGACGAGATTAGTCACGTTTAGTCACAGTAATTCACATAGTTGCTTATGAAGCAGCACACTGATGCAATGACTAATCGGTATGTATTGCTTCATGTTTGTGACTAAACGTGACTAATCTCGTCTTGTCTTGTCTTGACTAACCGGTGTACGCCTAGCCTGAAAGAGAAAAAGAGAGCTTCTACTTCAAGTTGAAGTGTTGAGCAACAAGACTGATAAGAGCATAGAGTAAGAGAATAAAAAGACAGCATTCCCATTTGAAGTGTTGAGCAACAAGACTGATAAGAGCATAGAGTAAGAGAATAAAAAGACAGCATTCCCAGTTGAAGTGTTGAGCAACAAGACTGATAAGAGCACAGAGTAAGAAAATAAATAGAGAGCATTTCCAGTTGTCCACAGCCACCTGCTGTGCAGATCGATTACTTGTGGGCATTGTGAAAGCACCTGGTCACAGCAGAGAAGTCATTAGAGCCGAAGTTATTCGAATTTTGTGAATTATATGAGGTCATTAAATGGTTGTTGGTGATGTAAGACACAACAGGTAGTGGAAGTGGCCCTGTGCCGAATAATTTGCAGTGGCTGGGAGTCCGACTATTAATCAGCCGCCATTTAAACCACAGTGGGACTTGTATCTACTCCAGTACAGTGATGAAGTCCAGTGATGATAGAGGGCAACCTACACAATGTCCGCCAAGCATATTATCATACACTTATTAAGCTCTTCTTCGTTAAGTAATGTTCTGATCTTCCTCACTCATTATCCTCCTATTTCTCCTCATTCATTTTTATTCTTTCTTTTCTCTTATTATTCCTTCCTTTACTTTTATCCTTCTTCTGGATACTCCCCTCTTCTGAAATTCAAGTTCAAATTCCATATCCTTTGTTTTTAAATTTTTTCCTTTCTTGCTTCATTTTACACCTGCTTATCCAATTCAATTCAATTTTATTTCCATAAAAAACAATACAATAAATAAAATTCACTCTTTGAGTAGTTGTGAAGGTGATAAAGTCTAATTTGTTAGACAGCTATTACGGTATTAGTTTATTCCTTTGTTTTTCTTATTCTTCCGTAATACTGTTTCATTTATTTTTTTCCATTTTGTAATGTTTGAATGATATCTCGATTTTCTAATAAATCAGTGGTTTGACAACATCTTGTCTTTTCATTTAAAATAAAATTCACTGAAGATTGAAATATTCTCATCTAAAAATTCAAATAGACATTACAAATATTTGAATTCTGCTCCAAAACTTACTGTATGTTCACATTACTTACCCATTCTTTTGCTTATCCATTTTCCTCCATAGCAATTTCTCTTTCTGTATTCTCTCCGTCCTCTATTTCATCTTTCTTTTTTTTATTCGTCTTCCTCTTTGTTGAGTTCTCCCTCCCTCACCTATCTATCTCTTACTTCTATTATCGTTTCACCTTCCCTTTCAATTTTACTCTTCCACATTTGATTTTGAAATGTTATCCTTCTTCCTTTACTCTATCTTCTTTGTTCTTTCTCCTCCCGTTTCCTCTTTTCTCTATTCCAGTCATTCCTTTTCTCTCTCACCTTTAATTCTTCCTTCCTTATCTTCTTCTTCTCTCTATCCTCCTCTCTCACTTTGTCTCTCTTCTTCCGCTAACATCTTCCTCTCTATTCCACCGAACCTTCACTCACTTCATTAGAGAATAAGACTTGTCGACTCTAATAAGTATTATTAATTGTTGTTTTGAGTGGAGCTAAATTACCACTTCATCTTGTTCATGACATCCGAAACGTTATCTGTGAATGAGGAGGCCTAATGATTCATTGCTAGTCTCGTGATATGAATGTAGTGAGGAAAGGTCTTCTGTATTTTAATTTCCGAAAAGGATTAAGACGAATATCTATGAGAGATTACGCTTGTTGAGTGATGAATAGTTCGAGTTGAATTTTTAAATACTACTTTCTTCCAGTATAGAAGCCTGTTTCATCAAGTTCTAGAAGTAGCCTACTGTAACACAGAAAAAGGCGAATACACACTGGAAGTAGGTTTATTACATAGTAGCCCACGCAATGCTATTCATGTTTAGTGTGTGTTCTACTTATCCTGTTTCACAGGACTTCTAAAGTTTCATGAAACAGGCCTTAATATTTTGATTTAGATTTGGATTTATTTCTAATTCAATGATTCTTTTTCAAGAGTCTACGTAGGGATTTTTCTAATAGACTTTTGGGAGTGTTCTTCGGATAGTTCTAAGGCTTTTATCGAATTGCTCAATTACTGTATCAATAGATATAATAATAAATATTATATAGAAGTAAAACGTTATTTGAAGAGCATGCCTCTAATTAAAACTCTTAAATTATTAAAAAAAATTAAATTATTCTTGATAAATAGAAAATCAAAGGAATTGATATTTTCAGTGGTAAATAAAATCTTACCATTCAAATATACATACTATATACAAGTAAAAAGTTATTAGTAGAGCATGCTTGTAGAAAATCAAAACGTGACAATCTTGTCTGTCTTGACGGTAGAGGTTTCATGTATAGAAAGAAATCTTACCATTTTGCAGTCACTCCCATGGAGACAAGTCTTGTGGTGAACTGCACTCCTTGAGAACTGTGAAAAGAAAGAATAAATTATTTATGTATTTATTTATTTTGTTATTTATGTAATAATTATTTATTCACAATTGATAAAATTTCCAAGATAAATTATCATAAAACTCCATAATAGAACTAAGAATACTTGTTCATCTCATATTTTCATCCTATGTAAACATCTTAAAACCATGCCCGAATTTGTACAATTCAAAGTTCAATAATCATCATAATAGATTATTCTGAAACAGTACTAGAAATATACGAGCATAGACTCATTTCCATGCTCCTGCACAATCCTCAATTTTTTGTATCCCACTTTAGGCATGCATATCAATCATTTCCTTACCATCAACCTGCTTGCGCAACCCATTAAGGACTCTCAGTTACCAGATTGACTTAGCAAAGTAGGCCTAGTTCGATCTGACATTTGAAACAGATCATCAATCAAAATTCTGACGGCGAATAAGGAGCTGCTTTTCTATCAAATCACCCGTTTCAACACACTGCTGATAAGAAAATAGCATTTCAGGTGAATTCTCCTCTAAAACTGAGCTCCGAGAGAATTTCAACTGCCTACATAACTTGTACATTAATTAGTTACTTCGGTCCTCATGATTGATGAGTTACAATGGTGTGGGTTTGTAATACTCATTAACTTTAATACAAATAACCAGTTCAGTCACTCTTGTTTGGTATGAATAGCAACACCTACTATGTTCTCTGTGAGATACTCACGATAAATTTGATACTATAATTAATTCTAGTTTACTATAGATCTAGTTTAATAATTCTATAGTGCGATTCACGTCAAGAAGTCAGCATTGCTTATATGAGGAGCATTGATGCCAAGTTTCATTGAGAGAGAAAGAGAAAACTGCACCAAACGTGTTTGTTGGGACTGTGCGGCAACTATGCACAGTGCGAATAGGATAGAGACATCAGCAACTGCCTTGTGCTGAACAAGGATAGCAAACTCCCACCTAAGCAATGCTGACTTCTTGACGTGAATCGCACTATAGGTATATGCTAAGGCATCTGGACTGAAAATGGATTATTGTCACAACAACACATTACAGTTTTTTACCAAGTTAAAAATTATTGTGCAAAGAGATTCCATTTATTATACAATATTGATACGGCTACAGCATAGTTGATGAATCCTTATTTTATAGCCTACAATTTCTTCTTCTTGAAAAGCTGTAAAATGAGCTAATCAATTGTCGATCTGGGTTTAACCTTAGCGAAATGAACGGACTATACTGTAAGTAACTTCTAGATTAATAGTAAACTATAAATCAATCAAATACTTTACTAACTTCCTTGTAGAAATTAATTAGGATTTATTCAATATTTGTGAATATTTTCAACTGTTTATTGTTAATTGCTTTGCTGATGATAATGATTGTGGGGGGAGGGGGGAAAGAAGAGCAAGATAAGTCATTGAAAACGGAAAGCCCAATCCGTAATTTATCGACAGAAGGTGTATAATTCAATCGACAACCCTAAAAAATTATTAGCCTCTGTGTATCTGGCTAATAAGCCCAGACAAACACCCTTATTACCCCACAAGCTTTATAAAAAATCCGATAACAATGAACTGTAAAACCTATCTTCAACTTCTGGCTCAACCTCTAATGCACACCCCATAATCTGACCACAATGAATAGTTTTGATGAATAACACAATAAAAAACTGACTCCTGTAACGGTTGAGCAGATGCGTTATTTCTTGTATTCTTTCGCACCCCTCACTTCTGGATAAAACTGATTTATTATGATAAATTATGTAATCAGAATGCAAAGAGTTATTATGTAAATGTAAATTTAAAAACTTATGGATTGTAAATACCCAACAAACGTATTACAGAATATTAAGTATATAAGAATAAGTGAATACTGAAGTTTCAACAGTAATTCATCAGAAAAAATCTTAACAACTTCCAATTAGGCCTACTCTGATATTGATCGGTTATTATAGAAAATCACGCACTTAACTTCTCATTAAAGTTGAAAAAATAGCTTGATAAATTCTGTATAATATAGGCTATGTTGTATATTGTTTGTTTCATAATTAATTGAGGAATAACAATCTATTATTCACTACTGTATTTCCAATTTCAATAATTCACCAAACAAATTTTCACATGCTAAAGTTGAAGCTAGCAGCTCATTGAATCAGTTTTTGTTTGATAATATCTAACAAGCTCAAATCTTAATATTCATCACCTATTCCGAATCCAGAAATAGAATAATAATATGGAAATTATAGAAACTCAGATAAAGTCAGATAGGCTATTCGGGTTCGAATTCGGTTAGTTATAGGAAATTTTCCATAAATATATTGGAAATTTAGATGCACTGTTGGATTGTTTACTGATATGAATCTTAAGTACTTTTGTTGTATTCAAACTTGATGAGATCTTTCAGAATTTACAGTCTGAGATTGAATGATTTTGATTTCTTAATTGGGACAATTGTTCACTATATAGTATTTCCCATATTTTTATTTGTAGATCTTCGATAAATATTGACGCCACCTAGATTGTGAACTGAATTGAAAAAATTTGATACAGAATTTGATACGGAGTGGTCCGTAGCCGAGGGCGATAAGCGCCTGTCTGATAATCCAAAGGTTCCAAGATCGAATACAGTTGCCGAAACGGATTTTGGCAGAAACGGCCACTCCCGTCTTTCGGAGGAGACGAAAAGCCGTCGGTCCCGACTGCCTAAAAACAGTCGTCATCTCTCATCATCACCTCTCTCATTACCCACGCACAAGCCTAGAGCTCATATTGTGGGCATCACCCTCAAAAAGAAAAAAAAACTTTGAAAACTTCCGACAAAACTAATACAGCATTATATTAGTATGTATTTGGAAGAGAACCCTTATAAATTTATATCAACTGAAATCATCTATAGTCCGATTCACGTCAAGAAGTCAGCATTGTTTATATGAGGAGCATTGATGCCAAGTTTCATTGAGAGAGAAAGAGAAAACTGCACCAAACGTGTTTGTTGGGACTGTGTGCGACAACAATGCACAGTGCGTCAACTATGCACAGTGCGAATAGGATAGAGACATCAGCAACTGCCTTGTGCTGAACAAGGATAGCAAATGCCCATCTAAGCAATGCTGACTTCTTGACGTGAATCGCACTATATTCTACATCAAGAATAGAATAGAATATTTATTTTATTCAACACAATACAGAAATTGGCAATATCCGTAAATTTGAACAACGTCAGTGAAATAGACTTTCTATCTATAGACTATCTTTTTTGGGAAATAGAGACGGTTTTGGAATTTTTTGTGAGTGCTCCTATGAGATAATTGTATTTTCTTAAATAGATTAATGAATATATAAACAGCGTATCACAAGGATTTCAGCAGATTACATTATTAATTGTTACGATGTATTAAAGAAACTCTTGCAAAAGTTGAAAAAAGCTTTCAAACCCCTTTTTTATAAGTTGAAAAACATTCTGCTACAAAAATTATTACGAAATACGTTTTGAGAACAGCCCTCACATTAATATTCCATAACAGCGTTCTGCAACCCAAAACCCTTTCATCTGCTACAAAAATTATTACAAAATACGTTTAAAAGCATGTCTCGTATTGACAACTGCTAACAGCATGCCACCAACAATAAATCTGGTCCAACTTTGTCGGGATCCTCCCCACAGTTTTCAGAACCAGATTCACGCGTCTAACCCTTGCAACCCTTACGTGTGTTCTGGCAGCATCCATTTGCCGCGTACAATGTTTCATCTCCAGCCTCCCTTCGCGTTAATTTTTGCAAGTGACACCCATTATGTTCGTGCCCCCTTGTCCTGTGGGAGTCGTGCGTGAAATCAAATTATAATGTAATATTTGATTTATTTCGGTAAATATAGCGGTGCACTCTCACCCTAAAACCCCACTATAAATTCTCTCTCTCTCACACACTCACTCTCTCTCTCTCACTCCAGCTAAACGAAGGGGTTGCAACGTCGAAGAATAATTAGGATGGAAGCGATGGTTTCAAACCACCCTTATTGTAACCACCCCTCTCCCCAAACGGCGATGAACTGCACAGCATAAAAGCTTTCCATGTTCTCCATGTGTTGGAAATGTAGTTAACATTGTCGCCGACTATTTACTATGTCATCAATAACCAATCATAGAAACTGTACGTATAGTTGCCATCAACTATAGCCTATATTAACTGGTATTATAGTTGCTGTACGTATTCCTCAAAATCTAATTATTATGATGATGGAATGGAAATATAATATATATGTCAGCAGACTTCTGGAATTTGTGAAGAACTAGTGAATACTTTTCTTCATTGGAATTATTCTTCGTTAATATTTCCAAAATTTACAATTTTTAATAAAGGTATTTCACTATCCAACAATCTAGTTTCGCTCATCTGTTCAAGTATGAAGTAACAAGACTCTCAGGTCTCCCACTATTATCTGCTAAATAATAATAATCAATTATTGTTCGTTAATATTTTCCTAAATTTTCGAATAAAGGCTATTCACTATCCAACAATGTATTTCTTGTATGTATTTCTAGATGTATGGTTCAGCTTACAAGACTCTCAGAATCTAAAACTAAATTATCGAGATAATGAAATAAAAAGGGATAACAGTAAACCACTACAGTTCCTAGAGGGCTAGCCCATTTTTCTCCGTTCAGATTCTTCTACAAAAATGAATATTAGAAAATTACCGTTATTATAGGTATTCCATTAACCAGAGGAGATTCCAATAATATACCAGCTTGATTACCTAATATTATTCACAGAATATTATTCAATGACTAGGCAGGAATTACAGTATAATTCCAATAAGTCCGAGTGTCATCCGTGAAAAATTAAAAATCCACTCTATTCCAATCTTGTAGGCCTACAAGCCTTTAGTTATTGAAGTATATTCCGAATATTCGAACTACATATTTCTCAACAAATGGTCCTTTAAGGGCCGGTTCATGAGCTCGGGATTTAGCCAAGTCCTAGACTAAAACGGGTGGCTACCGTAGCATCGACAAACGTTTGTCTTGACAGGTTAGTGGGTTAGCAGAATAGAGAGCCCTCAGTTCATAGTATTGAGGCTAACGTTTGTCGATGCTACGGTGGCCACCCGTTTTAGTCTAGGATTTTGCTAAATCCCGAGCTCATGAACCGGCCCTAAGAGATTCAAATCTCACTCAATAACCTTCATGACGAGTCAATATTTTGTCAAGAGGTCCAAAGTCAGCATTTCACATGACACAAGAATGCCAACGAATCCTTTCCCACCTGACATGAGCAATACAAGAAAAAACCTCAGATTTTCCCATGAAGATCACAGCCGCAGACATGCATCTGGCAAGCAGTGGAATACCAAATACGAATTAGACACGTTGCTAGATTTGTGTTTGTGAAACAGCGGCCGTGGTATCAAGTTCATCTAGAGACGCCTCACGTAGCGTAGACGACTTTCTGCCAGCTTGCGACGTGTCACGTGACTTCAATTTTGAGTTCATTGTTTGCTGGTGCAGGTGGCAAGATACGTGAGAAATGGTTGTGAGAGAGTGGGGAGGAGGTGGTATGTGACACACTAGTGTCATGCATGATGAACTCTTGGAAGATGGTGTCGTGAGAGTTTATTGAGAAAAAGGTGGAGAGGATATATGAGATTGAGAAATTTATAAAGCTTTCTGATATTTGTGAACTAAAAGAAAGTAGCCTATTGGGTTGGAGAGAAAGTTGCAGAAAATTCAATACGTTCGAATACCAAATACCAAAATAGGAGTGTGTGAGGAAAGTATTCGAGAGATAGTATCAGATTGGGAAATTTAAAACGTTCAATTCCAGTGATTTCTGAACTAGAAAATATGATACATATTGGGTGGAGAACCAGTTGAAGGAAATTCGAGAAGTTCGGGGTGGTGTCATGGGAGTGAGTTGGAAGTTAGTGGAGAGAATATCAAATTGAGAAATTTATAAAGCTCCATTCCTATGATTTGTTAACTAAAATATATTATAATTATAAAATAAAATATTAAAAAACTATGTCTTGTGGGTATACACACAGTTTCTTTGTGTACAAGTAAACTTTGTGTACTCTTCGAATATAGTTGACAATGTTAAAGTATCTAATTTCACGCGATGAAATTCAATACCAGACAATCAAAACAGGACTGTTACGTAGTATCAACCAATCTTCGAAATGTGATAAAGTTACATATTATCTACTGAATTCATTTTTCGAAATGATTCATGATGACGGCAATAACTACCTGTATAAATAGGTCCATTTGCAGTGGAGTAGAAAAACAAATTGATCAATACAAATTTCAATAATTTCAAAATGAGAAGTTAAAACTATTCGAATTTTCAAATATTCAATAGCAATTTCAAATTTATTGAGTTGATTTCGTTTGTACTCTATTTATGATCAAATTTGAATCTAAGTTTGAATTAATACATGAGTGAATATGAGCCTCTCGTATCATAATTTTATATTGAAGATACACTAGATGAACTGAACAAGTTTATCAAAATATTGACAATGTTTTGAATATAATTTATAAAATATTAATCATTTATGAATAATCTATCAAACATAATTCATAAAATATTAATCATAATTATGAAACTCACCTTGCTTATGCATTCCACTCTGCACTGAGCCACCCTGAGCGGTGATCCGATGTCAGCCGTCGTCAAGCACTCCACGTGTTCAGACAAGTTGCAAACCACTAACAACCACAACAAAGTCGAATAATCCACCAAAACACGCACTAATTCCATTTTCGTTTATTTCTCACTCACTTTCTATGCTTAAACTGTGTTTTGTCATAGTTTTTAACACAAAACTCACCTCTGTACATTATTTACCACCCTTAAAAATATGTAAAAACAGGATGAATCCATTCCAACACATAGGGTATCATTGGTTTTCACGCTTTTTCCAAAGGGGAATCAATTGTACAGAAACGTAAAACATGTAGAATTGGAATTAAAACTACGTTATTCATTTTTATCCATTGTTACTCAGTTATAGAATGTTTCTCACCTATTTTCAATACATTTCCATGAAATATCTTATCACGGAGCCTTCTAATATACAGGGTATCTAATTACGAAAAGTTTGGGAGGATAGCAATGACACAATGTTGTTATTTTTCATTCATTATCACGTGGTAGTTGTTATCAGCAATAATTCATCACAAATTTAAGGCTGAAAATCCAGGAAACAACGTTGTTATAAGATGTCGTTACAAGAGTAAAAAACACTTTTTCAACTTCTAAATTCTTAAATGTCATCGAAGAACTTTCGCCGAAAATAGTGTTAAACAACAGCGATAACCGGCTTTTTGAAGTTAGGCCTACACTGAACCAAAATTTATCAAGTTTTCTTTCAAGAGATTAACCAATCAACGATGATTATCGTCTCACACTGAACCTAACTTTTCAAGTTTTCTTTCGAGGAATGAACCAATGAACGTTGATAACCGGCTTTTTTAGGTTATGCCTGAACGAAGCTTTTCAAGTTGTTTTTTTTTTCAAGAAAAAACCTGTGACACTGCTCACAATTTATCAATAGAAGTCTACGGAACTATTTTTTGAAATTTAATATTTTCGATGGATGCTGATGTAACGAAACTTCGCGAGCACCGGTACATTCGCTGATAACCTCGTCATTTTTTATCTCTATGTAACGCTCGCATCAGCCAGGCCCAACCTTCCCAGATCACGGTCGGCAACAGACTGATTCCACGACAGAATGAAACTGCCGGCTAGCCACCATTCTACTTCAGCGCTAACCGATCAGTTAGTTACCGTTTCGTCCGCTAGAGGTCGTGTGTGACGCGGTAGATAAGGGCTAATGTTGTGGCAAGTCTGCTGCAGCGATCTTATTGTAGTGTACCAGAGGTGATCCAAATCTAGACTAACCAAATATTTATGTAATATACTAACAAAATGTAATTGTCTTTTGTAGATGAAGTTATGAGTTGATGATAATATTGACTGACTTTGCAAATTCAAAAAAGTGTCATTGGTCATGACCAAAGAGAATAAAAGTAAAAGTTTCAGAAGTAAAGAAATTCTTCTATAATCTCTAGATATGACAGCAGTACCACGTAATTTTATCATCATTATATTCCAATATAAACTCGATTTGATCAATGCGAGAGCAACAATGCTCAAGCTTTGTTAATGATAAAAGGTATTCGGAACGAATGTTTATTGATAAGAACAGGTATAAGAGATTTTTAATTCCATATATTATTAGTTCCATGTTATCTCAGATATTGCAGGAGACAAATAAAACAAATATTATCGAAAGTGAAAATGAAGGATTGCTATAATGATAACAGAATAAAATTTCGTAATTTGAAAAATATATTAGTTTTCTTTAACCTCCAAGCTCAGATGAGAAGAATTTCATACTCCTTCTTATCTCAAATATAACAGGAGAAATATGAAGATTATTACATTCTTATATCATATTTATTGTAACCATGATAACAGAATAACCTTTGAAAAAATTAATTTTCCCTCGTCTTGAAGCTTCTAAGGCTAGGCGTACACCGGTTAGTCAAGACAAGACAAGACGACATTAGTCACGTTTAGTCGCAGTACTTCACATAGTTGCTTATGAAGCAACACACACTGATTAGTCATTGCATCGGTGTGTGCTGCTCCATAAGCAGCTATGTGAATTACTGTGACTAAACGTGACTAATGTCGTCTTGTCTTGTCTTGACTAACCGGTGTACGCCTAGACTAAGACGAGAATATCTTCTTCAAATACAAGATTGAATATTATGTTATAGTAGGAGAATTTGAAAGTGAGAATGAAACCAATGCTATTATTATTACAAACTGACAACGTCAGACTTGCACGTCTGGGTCTTCACTCCATAACACTTTCATTTTTGTTCAATCATTCACCTTCGTCTGGCCCCAATATTAGTTTAGCAGGCTTCAGACGTAACACCGTCCAGACAGCGCTTCCGAAATCTACGCTCCAATCCAATTATTTAATTAGTTCACTCACCTGTCCGCACCAAGACAACACAACTTTCAATTTTATTCACGAAAACGCGGCCCAATATCTGTGTTGTCTGCTGACAAATCTGTTTTGTTTTTACTTCAACAGCAAAGGCCAGAGATTCGACGTTAGTAATCCTATCAGTTAAACAAGATTACCAATCTTGTTAGAGAAACCGGTTATCGGGTATCGTATGGACACTGCTCCACATAATACATATATTTATATACATGTGTGCATTATATATATTGGAAATCGGGGATTCAATTCACCGTGTGAGCAAAGCCTATAAGCTGGTACATTAATCTGTTCTCGATTCTATCACGTTTTGTGACACGCAAGGCGAATTATTGTAAGTTAATACGCTACTCTGGCGTTCACACTTGCCTAATCAGTTTGATTCAATAAATTCGCGGTTTTAATACGCCAAGCACACATGGTACAAAGTTGAGTCTGTATTATTTTCTTTATAGATTTATTTAGTAGGCTATATGAAACTCGTCAATTATTACATAGCCGCTGTATGACGTATTATTGATTTATTTATTCAGTAATGTACAAATAGTTACACAGAATAGGAATGGATTTTCTACAGTTTCTTTATGATAATACTTGATAAAAGCCCAACAGCTCACACCCAAGATGATGTTGGCTGTAAGAGTAGTTTGAGAATCTTGAATTTTTTCTCTATCATTAAATTTAAGCTTTCTATGAAATATTTAAATTCTGATGTGATTGAAGGCTGTATTATAGGAGTGTGGAGTGGTTCTCGTTTTTCAGTTTTGATAATGAATTAAGGCCCCTTAATACCTTTGGCCCCATACTTATTTGTTCATCGCCCGGTATATTTCCTATAGGATATATATATATAGGATATACCCGGCGATGACCAAATAAGTATACCATATCCTATAATATACCTATATAATTATATCCTATAGGAAATATACCCGGCGATGAACAAATAAGTATACCACGCTTCGCCACGGGTTGGTATGGGTATAGTCATAGACAACACTATGTAGGCCTATAGTTAGTCTAGGTTTAGCTATCACTGGTTTGTGGTACGAGCTTCGAGTAAGTTTACATTCATTTCAGATTCATTTCTAACTTCCATCAATGAGGACACAACAAACTTATTTGTCGAACGTTTAACCAAATTTTAGTAATAAGAAAATATTACTCCGAATTCCTCTAACATTATATTGATACTATAATTGCAGTATATTGATATTGGTCTTTGAAAGTACAGTACTGATGATTTGTATCAGAATCTTTCTTCCCCTGTCTTCCTTCAACTCATCTCCTCATCGAATTTCTACATTCCCTCCACAACACCCCATTTCTCACGCACCCCCGTTGCAATATTGAATTGCAAATACAAATCCCGAATCCAGCTGGCGACGTTAATACCACCATTGCTAGATATACAGGGTGGGGGGTAACGTATATGTCCCGATCCAATTATGCGATGCTTGACGCTCTCTGCTGGGGAAGCCAACAGCTTATCCTTGACATGGCGGCATCTGGCTGGGGATCGGAAAGAGTTTTGTGATCAGATTCGTGATTCCTGACTCGTCCACATGACTCCCCGGGTTTGGGGGTGAAGGTATAGTACGGTGAGGGTCCAAGGAACACTCAGATATTAGCATTCTACTCGTTGGAATCGTTGATGTTTGCCACAGATGTTCCTGCACCCACGAGAGCTCCTTCCTCTCTTTCTTTCTTCCTCTCCTTCTCTTTCTTTCTTCCTCCCCTTCCTCTCTTTCATCCCAAGGTAGTCCCCACTCCCCAAATGAGTCTCGTTCTGAATTAATTACTTCCCTTATGTCCCTTCACGACGTTTCGGAACACATTTTCCTATCCCTCCGACAAATTCACGCCCTCATTAACACCACCAACGCGTTGAAAGATCGTTTTGTTTGAATTCTGCATGGAGATGAACACTTGAAAACCTGTAGTAATCCGCCGATATTAATTCAAATTGAATGGTTATTACGTAAACCCCACCCTTACTCAAACGAGGGTCGTTTAACTTCAAGAAGTACAATAGGAATACGTTTAACATCCACATTACTTCGAGTACAATAGAAATACGTTTAACATTACTTCAAGGAATACGATTAATTTGCACCAGAGATAATCCATTGGCCTTCCAACTTTGGCTTGCACATAACTTTCGAATCTGTGAGTAGTTAGTGAGTATGATGCATTCCATAATTCCATGCAGAAGTTCATTGAAGGTGTTAAATCACTACCGTAGATCACTTGTGTTCTTCAACTGAATGGAAACGCTCCTGGGACAATTGAATATTAATTATAATTCGAAATTGATTACAAAGCGTGTAATTGTCAAGGAATTTCCATTTTGTATAGGGTGTGATAAATTACGGATCTCTTGGAAGGGAAAAGTCACCAGGCTACCCTTACGTTTGCTGGTATGTAGAAGACAGTTTCTCCCTATTATTTCATTAATTACTTAATTCCAACAAATATTCATTCTCAATGATTTCATTTGAGCTACATATTTTGATTATGAATGACGAGAAGTGAGTAAGACTGTAAAATATGAATTCTTTTGAGTTCTCAGTTAGTTTACAGATAACTGTCGTATGAGCTGAACTTGGTAGAAGATTGGAAACTATTGATTATTATTTAAGTTGTGGAATTTCTAGTTTCGTCATCAAGACTTTGGATAGATCAGCTCTGTAAATCTCTTAACTGGAATTATTGTGAATTTACGCTTGGAAGCAATAATTGAATATTTGACAAGATAATTATAATATTGTATTATTCATGTGAATTAATAATTTAATATTTGACAAGATAATCATAATAATGTATTATTTATGGAATCGTTGAATAGCATCAACGTGAAGTGGATATTGTTCAGTGATGAGAATGATAACTTTCAGGTATAATTCTACTACTAATACAGTATAAATAATATAATATGATATATAAATGAAGATCAAAAGCGAGAAAAAAATAATATAGAGACTAGGAGCATCATTAATAGATTGATGATCAAGGTATACGTCTTTGGAATAGTAGAAATACTGAAGAATCAAGAATAAATAAGGCGAATGAATAACAAAATTAATAAGAAATAAATAGAATAGGAGAATGATCAGTTGAAAGTAGAGGGACTACTACACTAAACTTCAAGCTCCAAATATATAGCTACACCAACTTATACAGTAGTTGGTGAAATAAACTTACAGCTACTAATAATGAAAGAAAACTAGTTTAACACTCGTATTTCCCTCTAAAATGATAATAATCTTCCTAAATTTTGGAAATGGAAACTTGGCCCCACAACTTCTGCCCACCATTTTCTTGCACACTGATTTGTCCTGAAAACATCTCAGCTCATAAAGTAGCATAACAAGCTGATTAGCCTGAAAAATGTCTCCGAAAACGAAAATTAACAAGACCGTGTTCGACATCGTCTTATTTGTGACCGTTTTGTTACCGTGCTGTTTGATTTGAACCGGCGCAAGCGATACGATGTTTTCCGATTTGACAGTAACTAATACATTGTGAATAAACTTTGGCACAGGTTGGATCACAGTTGGCAGCAATTATTTCTCAGGTGCTAACAAGCTTTCGTTTAAAGATACATTTTCGTGTCAGTTTCCAAAATGATCAAAAAAGAAAGATGGAGAAAAGAGAGACGGTGATGAATTTTTTGTCTGCTCTCGCTAAGACTTTGTCAACATTGATTGAAATTCCCGATCACTATCTTTGATTTCTGACCTTCCTTTTTTGGTCTTCAGCTGCGATTGAAGTATAAAATGAAAAAGTGTAAAAAGCAAAGGCGTTTCTGATGGAGACAAATGGGTTTGATAGCTTATTAGCGAGCTTCTCCATCCCATCATTCTTTTTCATTCCTCTCTCCTTCTCTCTCACACTGTAAACATTCCATCTGTCCCACTCATTCTGTTTCTTCTTTATTCATCTCATTAGTTTGTGACGTGCAACTTCCAGTCAGCTCGACTTGTGCCTAATTATTGTTTTTGGAGGGTTGAGCTGACTGATCATCTCCTGTTCCCCCTTCTATTTGTTTGATCTGACATTTGCATCCTCATTTGTTCGATAACGGTGGTTTGGAACCCACCTGAAATCGTGAGTTTCGATAAATTTGTTTTCACCCATCACCATTGCAAAAGAACAAGACTTTCTTGTATCGTCCATGCATCATTCTAAGCATAAAAAACACTTCTCATCATTAATAAGGATTAACTTTGGAAAATCGAGTACCGTATTTACTCGTATTAATTTTTCTCATAGGGAGTGATCTAAGAGTCTCTCCGCAGTATTGTATTGTTTTTATTTTTCTTTAGTATTATTTGTTGAATATAAATTAATTAGTATTGTATTGGAGGGTTAAGTGTAAGAGAGGGCCGACTGCGCCCTAACTTCGCCCTCCCAGTTTAAAAAATAAAGGCAGTCATTCAATTCAATTCAGTAGATGCGAGGTGACATATTGTGTGAATTTCATTGACAAATGACAATATCATTTGTCAACATTATACCGTAATGAATGTACAGGCCAATCTCATTTCAATAATTAAGTTATAGAAAAAGTCTTGTTGTTGTTTTTATGATAACTCGTTTTTGAGTGATCATTATAACAATATATCACTGCGATATAATTATACCTTCGTTGTATATTCCACTGCGAATGAATGTTTTGTTCAACTCACTTTTCTCAGTAATCAACTTATCAACATTCGGATTTTTGTGAATAAGAAAACTGAATAGAATTCCATCACATCATCTTCCAAGATTATAATTTCCTGACAGGAATACGACTGTTTATTTATACTGTATTGTGTGCAGCCTCCTATTGAATAACTCAACCCAAGTTCCACATCTGTATTCGTCCTTGATAATAATCCAATTCATTCCATACTTCCTTCCCTGAAAATTTCCCACTGGCGCATCCCCACAATTTCCATACGCCTTTACCAAGTTCCACCACACATTTGAACGCGTCTATTGTAATATGTGGCGTGTGTGTACTATACTCATGTATATACGCTATACTACACACATTTATATACACACATGTAAATACAGTATACTACACATACACTTGCAGTGACTAAACGTGTGTGCGAGATTCCCGACTCTCGCACACACACAAATGCATTGCAAGTACCTTCGAATAAACAACAGCAAGACGATATCCTTGTGAACACACAGCGCGTCTGCTGAAACGATAAAGCCCCACAACCGAACGGAGCGTATTTTGGGAGGCATTGAATCTTGTAGGTGTATGGTGGCGAACTCCAACATGTATAGAGAATTCCCTTCGAAAGGGATGTTTTCCCCCCACCCCTGAAACCATCCATCGACCCACTATCACGTCTGTTACCTCGGGCGGTGCTTTGAAATTGGGTTTAATCCAAGTTCGAATTCCCGAGACGCGCTTGTTGTAGCTTCCATCACTATTCCGTGAGGGCGCCTGTGCGTCGCAAAGTGAGTTAGTGGCTTTGTGTTGAGCGGTATTTTTTTATCAAGAACGCGCGCTGAAGACGCCTAGCTCAGTTTGCGTCTATTGCGCGAACTGGGAGACGGGAAATGGTGTTGAACCAGAGGTGGATTTGGGAATGCATTGTGCGAGATGATATTGGGTGGTAGTTTCAGTGGAATGCGAGCTCGCACGTTTTTCTTCCCAATGGTATCAACTTCACAGGAGGAAATTCATAGTGTATAGCAGGATCCTTTTAACTTGTCAGAAATCAGCTGTTTCGGTAATAATTAAACAGTGATTTCGACACAATAATCAAAAGGCTTTAAAGTCTTAAAGCCTTTCATAATTTCTTTAAAGACCTTTCAATAAGAAAGCTTTTATTGTTCTCAATAACGATCATATGATCAAATGTTGCTTATTATTGTTTTTCAAAAAGTCTTAAAGACTTTTTTAAAGACCTTTCAAAGAATAACTTTTTAAAAGACCTTCTCAATAATCTGCGAGATTCAGCATTTGTAGGTTAAGTATTGTGATATTGCTTTTCGAAACATATGTTTTCTGACAAGTTAAAAGGATCCTGCTATAGTAAATAGGATTTTGTTTTGAAAGGAATCTGGAATCTGCAGTTCTCCCCATGAAACATAATAATTAGTTAATTTCAGGCCTATTACAACAATAATTCTATTGAACTCAACCAACCTTGACGTCATTTAACAGAAACATCCTAATCACTATTAAATCAAACTCTATCGGACTCTATCAAATTACATTTTACGGCGTTTAAACTCAATTGGCTCCTGTTCAATCGACTATCTATCAGTATTATTGAGCACCGTGGAATTGGAATGGGATGAAAACAAAATACAACAAAAAATTAATTATTATCAAGTTGAACAATGAGAATAAGGCTAGGCGTACACCGGTTAGTCAAGACAAGACAAGACGAGATTAGTCACAGTAATACACATAGTTGTTTATGAAGCAGCACACACCAATGCAATGACTAATCGGTGTGTGTTGCTTCATAAGCTACTATGTGTATTACTGTGACTAATCTCGTCTTGTCTTGTCTTGACTAACCGGTGTACGCCTAGCCAAAGGAGTACAAAATTTTAGTACTGTAGTAGCTCAAAGCACCGAGTATGAACATTGTTCGAAACGCGTCCATGGCAACCGTAAATTTTTTGATTGCAAGTAAAAGTACATTTTAATTTCTTTGACTAGATTCAAATAAGCATGGATAACCACATCATTTTTATTTCAATTCAATTCAATTTCAATTCAATTCAAATTTTGTTTATTTCTTCATAATTTACAAGAGTTTCATTGTGGTACATATAAAATAAAAAATACACTTTACAACAAGAAGGTTACTATATATACCACTAGAAAACATGTGATAATTAAAATTATACATTTTACGAAATAATAATTCTCGCATAGGCATTGCTGCCTGTGTGCGAGAATGAGTCTAAGGTAGAGGTTCAAGTAAATTATCTCATCATTTTCTCTTGTTCTTGTTGAAAAAAAAGTATATAAAACAAATGACAGTACTACAACCACCAAAAATTACACCAAAATTTTCACCAAAATAGGTTACAACTTCCTAAATGAATGCGAAAAGTAAAATGAAAAATATTTAAATAATTCTTAATGAATCGACTACACTAACAAACAAAGTAATAACACTAACTACTAACATAACAAATAATGAGCTAGTTTTCCTGGGACCACCCATTGCCTCAGCTTCTTATCTTTTATTGGCTTCACCTGTCGCTCCAGAACGAGGCCAATATTTGAATCCAGGTCACGTCACTCACTGAGATGAGATTGAGTTATCTAGATCAGATAATTATTGATCAATTATCAGCCGGCTACGGAACATAACGTGATTCTAAATACTTGTTTTCCAATAACAAGTCGTCTCATGCTAGTCGCGTGGCTCTTCCAATATCTTTGAATTGCTTCTAATATTGGCAATTACAACCGAATTCATTCACCATTACCAACATATAGATCTTCACTACATAGTAATAACATGCACATCATTCTCAACAGTAGTGGAACAGAAAACTAATTATTTTTTCAAACCGTAATTAGAAACTTAACGATGAGTTGTCGAAATTGAGATGGGCGACGTTAACTTTTAATTTAACTGGTTCGTTTAACTTCCATTCAACTGGCTAGCATCGTCTTCTTGTTTGTTATATTCAATTATTATTGTATTTAATTTGATTTTTTATGACTGACTGAGTTCTCGAACAGGATATTGAAGGAGTGGACAACGATGATTGGTGTTTAATATTGGGGGAAATCGTTCCGGTTTGGACATTGAATAATTATTGAAAAAGTTAGGCGATCCTACAGTTGAATCTCTCAACAAAACAATATGCGGGCATCGTTTCTTTGAAATATACTCACAAGTATTATTTAGAAGTATAAATATTAGTATGCTTATTTGGTCAAAAGTATATTTCCTATAGGAAAAGTATATGCATCACGGATTTAATAATATTTATTAAATATTATTGTATTATAAGAATTATAATTATACAAGTATTATTATTGTGGACCTGGGAATGATAATATAGGATAATAATACAAGAGCATTATTTGAGTTGACATTTCATAATGGAATGGTAATGTGGAAACAAATACCTCAATTTCCTTCTTTTAAAGGTAAGTATCAAAATTATGAATACAAGATTCAAGAACTATTTATTACAGACTGTTCCAGAATTATAAATATTCTATTATTATGAGTATGAATATTGTTCTGAACTGTTTGGCGAAATAATAAAATTACAAGAAAATATTATAATAAAATATAAGAAATATAGGCTTGTGCGTTGGTAATGGGAAGGATGATGATGAGAGATGAATGGACCTACAGCTTTAGGTTGAGCTGATTAAATTCAGCTTGTGCCTCTAATATTTACCACATCTTCTGCAATCTTTCAAATCTATTGAGTTTATTGTTCAGTCTGTAGCATCCAATCAGAAGGCTACCAATTAACAGGCAAGGATAGAAAATAATGCCTGGTGATACCAAAATTCACTCGAAACACAATCATGATTGAAGTCTCGGGTTCATTGTGGCTTGTTTCTCAGCTACACGCGCTGAGTTGCAAGTTCGCAGGAGACCAATTAAATCGACAGATCTCACACACATTCGATCTTTCTTGAGCTTATCTTCTATTCTTCTTACCTTCTTTCTCTTATTTTTTTTTCATTCCTCATTCATCGGGCTTTTCACTTCTCATTCTCATTATCTTCCTCTCTTCCATCTCTTGATCTCGTTTTCCTTTTACATCATCCCCACGAACCTCTCATCTTCAAATTTTTTCTCAATACTATCTCATCACATTTTCAACTTCATCTCTTATACCATGTTCATTCTCAAACTCTGTCTCTCTGTCATTCTTATTCTTCCTCTTCTTCTTCTTCTTCTTCTTCTTCTTCTTCTTCTTCTTCTTCTTTTCTTCTTCTTCTTCTTCTTCTTCTTCTTCTTCTTGTTCTTCTTCTTGTTCTTCTTCTTCTTCTTCTTCTTCTCTTCTTCTTCTTCTTCTTCCTTCTTCTTCTTCTTCTTCTTCTTCTTCTTCTGCTTTTTCTCCTTCTTCTTTTTCCTCTTCTCCTCCTTCTTCTTCTTCTTCTTCTCCTTCTTCTTCCTCCTCTCTTTCTCCTTCTCTTCTTCTTTCTTTCTTTTCTTCTTCCTTCTCTTCTTCTTCCTTCTCTCCTTCTTCCACCTCTTCACCTCCCTTCTCTTCTTCTTCTGTCTCTTCTTCTTTCTCCTCTCCTTCTTCCTTCTCTTCTTCTTCGTTCTCTCCTTTCCTCTTTCTTCTCTCCTTCTTCCACCTCTCCTCATCCCTCCTCTTCTCCTTTCTCTTCTTCTTCCTCCTCTTCTCCTCACTTCTCTTCTTCTTCCTCCTCCCCTTCTTCCTTATCTCCTTTTTTCTCCCCTCCACCTTCATCCCCTCTTCCCTTCTTTCCCTACCTCCTCTTCTTCTTACTCCTCTTCTCCCCTGTCTCCTTCTTTCTTTTGCTTTTTTCTTCCTTCTCTTCCTCTCTCTCCTCTTCTGCTTCCTTCTCTTCCTGTTATCTCCTTTTCGCCGCTCATTAACCTTTCGAATCTATTCGGTTCGCCTCGACATGTCCTATCTTTCTCACACATTGATAAATTCGCAGCGACCAATAATTGTCGCCACTCCAACCTAACAAGGACCAATGAGAAGGCTCCAATCTGGTGAGATATCAGGCCTGCCAAGGTGCTGCTTGTTTGCTCCGAGCAACTGACAGTTGGCTTGTGATTCGTGGGCTTTAACCGTACAGACTGGTGCAACTGATTAAACGTCTACAAATGGCAATCTCGTATCACCACGAGCGTGTTCGGCTAATTCTCAATTTTTATTCGTCTCAACAACTGCCACATTATAATGAAGTACTCAATTATTTCAACATGAACTTGATAGAGTTCTAAGGCTAGGCGTACATCGGTTAGTCAAGACAAGACAAGACGAGATTAGTCACAGTACTTCACATAGTTGCTTATGAAGCAACACACACCGATTAGTCATTGCATCGGTGTGTGCTGCTATAACAACTATGTCTTGTGTACGCCTAGCCTAAGTTTGAAATTTGATCAACTCATCAATTACTGAGAAAGGTATTTGAGTAGGTAATGAGTCAATCTTAATCAATTTGACTGAGAATTTATGAAAGTGAAAGGTCCTGCTAGAATTATGACTAGAATTAGACTGTTAGACTGAATTAGAATTAGACTGGAGTGGTCCGTAGCCTAGGACGATAAGCGTCAGTCTGCTAATCCAAAGGTTCCTGGTTCGAGTACAGTTGAGGGAACGGATTTTCCTCAGAAAAAAGTTTCATGCTTCTTTCCTTATTGTATACTGTATTGTATATGTTATTGTTATCGAATTATGACTAGAATTAGACTGTTTCATGCTTCCTTATTGTAGCATTGTCAAAATTTATATTTTGTTTATTATTAAGCTTATGGCTTTTTTGGCGCAGAGACCCTTTCGGGTGTTCCGCCTCGCCGAACTATATAGAAAACATATAGGTTAATAAGTCCAGCACTGAATTTCAACTTATCAGTCCCGAAAAATCTATTTCAAAAATATATTTTGTTCAATCCGTATTATAATCTGAAGATACTAGTAGTTTAATTTCGTGAAACAAGACAACAATAATCATAATTATAAACACTTCCCACTGTCTTTGGGGAACAATTGCTTGGTCACTTAATAATACAGAAAGACAAAAGACAGTGCTTCCAAGATTCCAAATTGAAAAAAGGAACAATAATCTTTTAACTTACGATCTTTCTGCTCTAAATGCTGGCTGGCCTTTGAAGCATTAACCAAATGTAGTGAACGAATTAATGTAAGTGAACGAAACAAAACAAGACATAAACAGAAACAATAAAACATTTTAATGCTAACGGACACGCTCCTAATTATAACAGTCGAATTGTTTCTTGTCGGCTAATTATTATTTATCAGTTATTTATCGCCGGGGCGTACGCTGCTCGCTGTATTTATTAGGCAAGAAGTGGAAGATAAATCTGGGGCCAGCGGATATAATTCAGGATCTGGGACGAAATTCTGAACGAAGATTCATGCATTTGATCCAGCCAAAAGCGTTCATATTAATTAGATGTGCACAGAAGGTATACTCTATCAAGTGGAGGGTGTTGGGAACATATTTTAATTCCGACGTTTCATCCTTCTTACACACCCACTTACATCCTTTTCCCTCTCTTTCTATCGAGATGAATGATAAATATTATCTCGGGTTTAGTCTTTTCATTCAGTTTGAACTTTGCAGTTTTGCCTGAGGCCAGCTTGCTACTGTCCAGTTCTGTCTCATGACGATCTCTCTATTCTCTTATCTTCAATCTTCTGTTTTTCTCTCGCTTCTTTTCTCTCATTCAAGCCTAATCAACCTCATCCTACGCCTTTATTTTCATCCTTCTACACCTTATTCCACTTCTTATCGTGCGTTTCTCATCCACTATCTTCCGTTTCTGCCACCTTGAGTGATAGATCACGCATTCGGAACTACTGTATTTGTGTGGTGCGTTTCCTGTTTATAACTCAATTACCATATTATTATAAGTAGAGCTAAGCCTTAACTATGACATTATCAAAGGAGGAGCAGATGTTATACAATATTTGAAACTATTAGCTGAAGCTTTGCTACAACTCTATCCTTGCTATAACACCGCGAAGAAATAGCTTGGAACTTACAGAAGAGATCAAGTTTTATAGTTTTGGTAGGTTTAAACCAGTATACATCGATCTATACATTGTAGCAGATGTTCCTATGAAACGTATGTATTTTATCTCATGAATCACAAATTATGGAACAAATTCAGATTATTTTGAGGAAGTGCATCGATTTTATCATATACAATGTGAAACAGTCCTACATTTGAATGCGTAGTCACACTCCAGTGTTATGGAAATGGAATAGTGTTCAGCAGATGTTTTTGTGAGATGAAATTTTCAAATTAATAATGATGTATGATTGTGCTGGATCATGCATGATAAGCTTTCAAAATATAGAGAGCTGTATTCGCCATTTTAAATTCCCAGAACAAAGCTTCCTGGAATCCTTGACTTTGATGTACCTGTGAGCTTCATGGAAAAAAACGGAAGCCTGAAACATAGACTTGACTTTGATTCAAATGAACGAAATTCATTTCGGCCAATTGAATTTAACCGCCTTAAGATGACGTCATTCTACGTCAAGGGTATCTTGCTCAGTTAGATGATGTTGTTTTACGTCGATTAAATTCCAAGTACTGTATTATTTTCTATTGTTTTTTCTATCAAAATTCAACAAGTATTCATTATCCAAACAATATTTTTTCAATAAATTCAGTTAGCTTTTAGCTTCTCGTGCTAAGTTGGTCGTAGATAGTTTAGCTGGAAAATAGACTTTAATATTGATGAAAATTATTTAGAACATGAAGCATTTTATTATATCAGAAATGAAAGGGCAGCAGAGGATATATCACCAAAATAATAGGCTGTATTCAAGTAACAAATGTATGAATAATATGTTGGATGAAATTTAGCAACGATGAATCTCTTGCATTATAGCTGATGATTCAACTTTAGCATTATAGTGTGATTCAACTTATTTGTAGAATTCTTGTTGCTATCTTTTTGCTTGCTAGAAACTTGTTTGCTATCCTTGTTCAGCACTGGGCAGTTGCTGATGTCTCTATCCTATTCGCACTGAGCATAGTTGCCGCACTGTGCATTGTTGTCGCACACAGTCCCAACAAACACGTTGGGTGCAGTTTTCTCTTTCTGTCTCAATGAAACTTGGCATCAATGCTCCTCATATAAACAATGCTGACTTCTTGACGTGAATCGGACTATAGATCACATCTAGCCGAAACCAATCACAAATAACAATGCCAACCCTATTCAGAGATCCGCAAATATTCCAATTGAACAAATAGCACTGTTAATATCGTCTATTAGTTCCAAATAATTAACACAAGCTCAACTACCAATTAAGCCCAGTTGCACGGGTGAGTTGGTAATGTTAATTTAATGATGCACTGAATACAAACAGCGAGTTTGAATTTAATGAAACAGAGTGGCTGCAATAATGTCACCGGATCCATGCTCGTGATAAGTTTGAACGGTGAAATTAATTAAGCGATAGATCAGGGCACACCACTTGATATTTACTGGCTGGCCAAATTAGGAACGTTTTATCGGTTGCATCGTGGAGGCTGATTTATCAAGATTCACTTCGTCTGTCGCTGTTCTGATTGATGCAGTTCTCATCCCACTCGTCTCTGCAATTCATCAATTATCATCATGTCAGGTGTCAGTCCGCCTTTATTTGGTACGCCCATCACACATCGCGCTTATTCTATTTGTAATGACAAGAGTAGCGATGTTATGTGCTCCTATGAAACATGTTTCAAGTAAGGATCTATGAAAAAACGTGTTCATAGAGCCCTAGTCTTAAGAGCAATGTTTTTGACAAATACTTTAATGTTTCGTTCATCACAAGCATTCTCACAATGGTCTTTGGAGTTTCCAGACTATTTTAGAGTTAAATATCGATGCATTCATTGAAATTTCTTGTCCCTGAGGGCCCTGGACCATCAGTACAAAAAATCGATACTGATATTTTTCTACATGAAGATATAAAGTTCCCGAACTCTACTACTGGGAATACATAAATGAATATTCATGGCATTTTCAATAGAATGAAAATGTTTGAGTAATTCAGAAATTTACAATAATTCATACTTAAAATAATATTATTCCACTCGTAAAATATTATCATACCTCACCACTGGTTACAATACTACCTTACATGTACAGTAGCCTATTTTACTACAGTACGAGTAAATAGTATCACAAACGCTATCTATCGGAGGAAAAAGTAACCAAGTGAGCAGGTACTGTCTTTAATGCTCGTCTCCCATTGGACAGCTCGTGTTGAAAGTGGGAGTGAGGGTCTCGTCCAATCACAGAGCTTCATCGTAGTCTTAGTAGGCTCCGCCATTTCGTTCACAAAGGCAGCCATTTTCTTGGTCTTGACAAGCGATCACAATATTTCTAGAAAGAGTATGACATGTGAAATGTTTTTATGAAACTCATTTGTTATAAATAAAGAATCAATGCCAAAAGAAGTTCTTAATTTTATTTTGAAAAGGAATTCAGTCAGCAATTTAGTTCAGAAAGCATGGCAAATTAAAAGAAGAAATATATTTCATTTCAGCTCATAATATTATAATCATTGCAGTTTTGTAAACATAAAATAATTACTGATATTTTACAACTTTTGCCACAGTGTCTGTTCCATTATAATTACTGATACTTTTGACTATTGTCAAAATATATTAATTTGACTATTGTAAAATAAATTGAGTTCTATTTCCAATCTAGAATCTAATCAGCTGAAGTTTTTTATTTACAGGAAAAATACAGTAAATTTAATATAATAATTTTGTCCAATATGACAGAATATGGGAAAATCATTTGTATTTTACTGTTACTAGACTGATTTCAAGACAAAACAAGACACGTTTACTGTTTTTCCAAACACACCACTGACTAATCTCGTCTTGTCTTTCTTGACTAACCTACTGTTACTAGACTGATTTTATCTTTTACTGTTTGACAGTTTTCTACTGTTTTTTACCTTCAAATCTCCTCTCTTTTCCACGTCTTGGACTCTTTTTTATAATCATCTTCATTTTATCTCCACTCCCCTTCTTCGTCTGATATTTCAACTATCCCTCAGTCAACTCTATTCTCCCAAACTCACTTTGCCATGAATAACAAGGCGCCTGTAGCATAGATGTTAATGAGGCTTGACTCATTCTGATGTTCCAAGCCATCTACAGTCCTAATCATCTTTCCTTCCCTTTTTCAAACATCTCTACTGTCCTCACATAACCACCCGTAACAAATTTCGATATTGCATCCGTTAAATCGTTACCAACTATATGAATGCGACTAAAACTACGAATGGATTTGTGTCTAGACGATTCCAGACAGATAAGTAACACAAACTCCTAACACATAGGAGGTTTTTGTTGAAAAAAGAAGTACATAAAATATTCCTTATTCGAGATGAGCTGAGTTCACCCTTATTCTTACTTTATGTTTTATGAAAATTTTAACTTCATTTAAGATACGAAAAAAAGGATTTACACAACACATCGATAGGACGGCGTGCTATGTACAATCACTATAGTGCGATTCACGTCAAGAAGTCAGCATTGCTTAGATGGGAGTTTGCTATCCTTGTTCAGCACAAGGCAGATGCTGATGTCTCTATCCTATTAGCACTGTGCATCAGCGGCGCCGACTTCATTCAAATATTGGGGGGGCAAAGTCTACCAAAAGATCTATAGGAGGGTGTCATCCGAAGATGGGGGGAGGGGGTTGATTTCGTACTGAATTCTGTAATATAGAGATAATCTGATCCATTCAACTATTTTGAATTCCCTATATTATTACCCTATCATTAATTTTATTCAAATTGGCAATTATAATTGTGATTCTAGCTAGTAAATAAATCAAGTTTCTCTTAAATTTTGAACACGAAAATAAAAATTATTGGCACTCACTTCATTGTCACATTTTTTAGATTGTTGGCAGTCAATAGACGATGAGGAGGTTGAAGGCACATTTGCATCCAACTTACACTTATTATCTAGTTCACTCTTATCAGAAACTTCAGTTTTTTTTATTAGAAACTTTTCCATTTTCACTAATATCGTTGAACGGCTGTTCAGCGGAAGAAGAGCAAGAATGAATGAAGTTGTTTCTTTGGTAGCTCTTCCCTGGCAATTAAGCGAATATCGGTGTCAAAAAAACATCGCACGAAATTCACGAAACACGAATAGATGTACTACCGACCGTTCTCACTAGTCAACTGAAAACTGAAGTAATTCTGGCTAGTGGCTATGAAACCAACATTACATTATAGTTTGTTTATCTAGATTTTGTATTTGTACTATATATATTCCAAGAACAGAGAGTTATACATAGAACAAACAAAATCAAGAATGAATGAAAGAATTTCTTACAAAATGTTGCAATTGATGACTCATATCCGGCGATAACAATCTAAGCCCAGGCGCCTAGCTGGGCAATGCAAATAATAAACAAACAAATCAGGAGACTGATCGTCTATTTTTATGGTTTGTGGACATTGTGGAAGTAGTCTTTCAAAATAATGCAGTAGGCCTATTATATCAGTTCAAACTGTAATAGTCCAGTTTCCAGATGTAAATATAATAAAAATAGCTAGACAGGTCCATTGTTTCTTATAATTGGTTTCATTTGGGCTTTTTGGAATTGAAGATGGAAAAAATAAAAAATATTCTTTCAATACTTATTCATGTAATTTTCTCTAATAACTTATGAACATTGGGGGGGCAAAATACACGCATTGCCCCCCCTGAGTGATTATTGAGGGGGCAGAAAGTGCCTTGCCCCCCCAAAGTCGGCGCCACTGCTGTGCATAGTTGCCGCACTGTGCATTGTTGTCGCACACAGTCTCAACAAACACGTTCGGTGCAGTTTTCTCTTTCTCTCTCAATGAAACTTGGCATCAATGCTTCTCATATAAAAAATGCTGACTTCTTGACGTGAACCGGACTATATTGACAATTATTTATGTATGTGATTGCTATAATGTATTTTTATGAATAAATAAAAATTTCAACTTCAAAGGTGTGTAAACAATTAACATGTAAGTCTAGTGTGTAATAGCCTTTTACCTGCTCTACAGGACTTTCAAATTCTTATAGAACAGGCCATCTGAGGCCTGTGAAGAAAGGTGAACATACTCTAGACTTCAAATATAATATTATGGTAAGTGTCTGTCATCCTTTCTCCTAGGACTGCTATTTTATGAAACAGGGACTGTTTGTACACCTTTTTCCTATGTTACAGAACTCAGGCCTGAACAGGCCCCAGATTCTCTTCAGCCATCAAACCATATGTTTTATAGTGAGGGAATAATCTCCATGTAGATTTCAGTGCTTTATGTTGATTGTGAAAAGTGATCTATGATGGAGCATAAATACTAGAAATGAGTAGTTAGTATAATGAGTGGTTCTCTTCATTACAACCATGTGACAAGCTATTAACTAGTGTTGATTGTTTAACTCTCTTAATCTATGTTCTGACATGAGTTATAACTCAAGTGGTGACTTGAGAAAGGTCTAGGAGTCAATAAACTGTACGGTACTGTTGAGCAATGGAAGAGTTAGGCTAGGCGTACACTGGTTAGTCAAGACAAGACAAGACGAGATTAGTCACGTTTAGTCACAGTACTTCACATAGTTGCGTATGAAGCAACACACACCGATTAGTCATTGCATCGGTGTGTGCTGCTTCATAAGCATCTATGTGAATTACTGTGACTAATTAAACAGTTGGTTGAATCAGTTTGTTCCTTTCAATTCCAACTCCAATCAACAATAAGTCAATTGATGGGAACAAAAATTTATTTTCAAGTTTTACCCTATCAAATTCATGGGAATTCATACCCAACTTTTATGTCATGTTAGGGGAACTAGAAATCTTAGGTAATCATACATTCTCGGAATATATCATACAATTAGAATTTTACGGTCTATTTAAGGCCTATTCCAAGTAATATAATACTCTCCTGTACAAAAGTAATCCATACAATCTATATTTTCATCCACAGCCCTTGTAAATTAAAAGAAGTGTGGACTTATTGTATGTAATGTTCTGCTAATGAATATTGGACTTTTTATTGCCAGAGGTCCGTTAATAACCTTCAAGAAATTCTATAATAATTGAGAAAAATTTAAATTTTGTTCTAAAAAAACATTATTCAACCTATGGCTAGGCGTACACCGGTTAGTCAAGACAAGACAAGACGAGATTAGTCACGTTTAGTCACAGTAATTCACATAGTTGTTTATGAAGCAGCACACCAATGCAACTAATCGGTGTGTTGCTTCATAAGCAAATATTACTGTGACTAAACGATATCTTGTCTTGTCTTGACTAACCGGTGTACGCCTAGCCTTAGTATTCAGACAACGAAAACTAAAGTTGAAATTCTATTGTGGTATGGAATCATACATCAAATAACTGAGTTAAAAGTTTCCTTTATTTGTTGACAATTTATATTGTGAACTGTTAATAATTCTAAATATTGAAGATCCTCTACAATTTATTCCAGTTTTTCAAACTGAGCATTGCCCTTCGAATCAATACACTAAAATTGAAGTTTACTGCAACAAATACACCTTTAGATTGCGCATATTAGACACAGTCTATTAGCATAATTTATGATTCAATACGTCACAGAATTCCAACCTTCACAAGCACTGACTGGTATGACTTATGTGAGTTCGGAGACTATGAACGTGTTACAGCAAATAACCGAATGATAATAGATAGAACAAAAGCGAGACGAAGAACGATAAAAACGAACGAAAAAGAGTGAGATGGAGAAACAAAAGAGCAATATTCGGATTTCAGTGAGACGCTCTTCTCATCTCTCTATGATCTCATTCCACGCGAGCACACATGCATCCGCTATAACACAAACAAGGTATTAACAAAACACAGAAGCATATTGAATTTAGCAGTGACAAGTAAACACTTGCGAGGTGTGCATGTAGTTTTCTGTCAGGTGGATAATCTAGCTTGCATTATCATCAAGATAACGATTTCACCATCACTGCGGTTCAATATTGTGAGTATATTGCCCAAGCTTGAGAAATAATTATTTAATCAATGACATTCAATCAAGTTTTCAAGTCACGCGATTGTAACCAGTTGTGTGGCTCAAAATAAATAATATTGAAAAATACAAATGAAAAATGAGTCAAAATAAAAAATAACAAAGTAAAGTTCACTTGATTGCGGTATTAGAATCAGCTGGCCCAAAAATAAGATTGGCGAAAACTAAGGCTAGGCGTACACCTGTTAGTCAAGACAAGACAAATTAGTTTTAATTGTATTCAACACAATGACTAATTGTGTGTTGCTCCAAACTATGTTATACTAAACGTGACTAATCTTGTCTTGACTTCTTTTGTGTTTTGGTGGAATCAGGCCCAAGACACTCATCACAATCAGTAATTAGTAGGCTATATTGCTCATTGAACTATCCTTATTTCATCTTTATTTTACACACTATCGATAAACCAATCAATTGTTAATAGAAATCAATAATTCAATTGTTAGTAGAAATAAGTTTCGATATAAAGCAATTGTAATAATAGTTTATGACGTTTTGTTTTTGATTGTCAAAACAGAAACTAATTCTAATAATAACTTTGCAAATTTGCATCGCAAATGAACCAATTCGCTCATTTTGATCCGCCTCAATACTCAATTTTTAACCAGTTATTTTTACCAACTGAACGAAAATAATTTGTGCTGACGATGTTGTTGCGATGTTTGACTAGTTTCATTTTTCTGCTAGCAGAGAATTCTCGGATAGCACAGTCTTTCATAACCTACAAAGCATTGTTTGATTGTGTCAACTGTTTATTGTTCAGATTTGGAAAGATGACGGCGCAAACAAAAGAAGAATTTCAACCGAAAGAGGATCCTCCAACTACGAATGCAAACACACCGGAGAAAAAAGAGGTGAGTCTAAATACAATAAAAATAGCCTGATTCATACAAATTTCTATAAGAAAATGATTTGAAACTGATTCTGGAATATATAACAGTTTGCGCTTACAAGTTTTAGCATTCTAGCTAGATTTATTTATACAAATGCTCACCAAATGCTGATAGGAGACTATGACGACGACTAGGATTTACCTTATACAAACTTCCTGATCGCAATATTGTAATATTATTTTACATATATAATTATGTAAATGATTGTAACATATTTTTAGAAACTAAATTCTATGTAATTATCTTGATTTCGAAACTGAACTATGATCATTATTATTCAATCTTTAAAAATTAATGAAAATTCCAAAATGATTCAAATAAAATAGAACATTATTTATTTTGATGTCGAGAAAAACAAATATAGGCTAAAACTGTATAAAACGTAATGGTTTTATAAGCCTATGCCACAGTCAGGAGTATTTTACATGCGTTACACTACAATAGTATCATTTTTTGACGTCATACAGACAATTTATTATTAACTCATGCATGCAACGAAACTAACGAAACTAGCTGCATCAAGAGTTAGCAAATGATTATTATCAAATTTAAACTTATAATCAACTTATCAACTTTAGAAACTAATTATGGTTGTTCAAATCACAATATTATTCAAAATCCGAGGAGAATAATTATTTAGTTCGAAAAATAATTTTGTTCTAGACATTTATTGAAGTCAATATCGTACGACGTACCGCATTACTACTATCACAGACTAACTCTATATACAGTATACTAGACTGTATTGTTAGTTTATGCTACTATGATAGAATAATTTTTGGCATTGCGGCTTGCCTTTACCATCCGATCTGAAAAAATGTCTGCAGCACTTGACTTGTGACCTTGTAACTAGTCAACGTGGCATAAAAATGCTGAGTCTGAGACCTGATTTTTGAGAGAGGTAGGCTAATGTAAGGAAGTGAAACATACCAATGAATTCATGAAGGAGCAAATGAGAAGGAGAATAATTCGAATAACATTAATTAAATTGAGCATAAGCATTAATTAAAAATAAGCATTACTAAATAAGCATTAATTAAATTAATTACATTGAGCATTAATTAAATAACGCAATGAAAATGAATCTGTGAAAAAATAATTTGATGGAATCGTTTTTTTTTTTTTTAGAAACAGGAGGCTGTATGTTGTTTCTGTCCTATACGACCATGTCCTCTGTTGTTGCTTGTATTGATTACGCCAATCATTGCCTTGGGAATGTACTCTGCTTTCTATGATCCACACTACGTCTACGTCATCGTTGCCTACGGTAAAGTGAACATTTATCATTCTTGACATTATTTATCTTATATTAATTCATTTTTAAAAAATCATCTCCACTAATTCCAGGATAATGAATTTATTTGCAAAGAGAAAGAGGCTTGAATTAGATGGGCTCTCTCCCATCCCATAGGGAGAAGGTTTGATGAGTTATAAAACTACTTTTGTAGCTTAGTATTTTGGTTTTGAAAGTGTGGATTCTATAACTAGTTTATCATCCAAACTGGATCCTATCACAGATTCTACCACATACTATACATGAAACTAGTTGAGAAACATCTAAATTCCGTAATCAATGATTTTCATCCTCTAAACAAGGACCAGTTCCATATGGGAGGAGTAATTTTCAGATTAATTATAATTGTAGTACACTTTTGTTAAGTGTAATACTCTAGAGACAATAAATTATAATGTGGATTTTAAAATTTATCATAGGCCCAGTCCTAGCTGAGCAACAAATGTTTTGTATAGCACTGGGCCTAAGCGTATTTTTCTATGTGATTTTAGAGTATCAACCTTCTCGTAGCAGCGAGAATTCAAACTGACATACATTTTCAATATTATTCATACAATATCAAAATGTTGTGACTGGTTTATTGAAATAATATTGGGCTGACTGGGAATGTCACCAATTTTTCTGGAATCTCTTACTCAGTTTATAACCCTCTTCTAAGTGTACAGAAAAACCTATCAAGTATTCTATTGCATGAATAACGTTTGTTCTTCTTGTGAATTATTAAAAGACCAGAGTTTCAGACATGAAGATTTAGGAACTGAAGTTAGAGAATAAACTAAGCATGAACAAATTTTGGACTTCATTATACATGAAATATTTAGTAGGAAAACAGTTTTGGGCTGTGTCTGTTGTTTCACAAATCAAATTGGAATTTATCGAATTTATTATAAATAAAAATTTGTATTTCTCAGGTATTCCATCAACTTCTGGGAATAAAACTGATGTGCAAAATAAGACAGAACTTCCAAAAGCCGTCGCATCCACTCAAACAGAAGGTGAGAAGATTTTCTATCTGCCATTTGAAAATCATTTTCCACAATCTGCAGAAGAAAAATCGGGTGAAAATCAACCTGAAGGGGATCAACAGAGCGACACACTGCAATCAAAAATCTCTTTTTTCTTAGTAGACTTTCCCTATTATTATCGTTTGATATTCTATGGGGACTCTGATGCAGAAAATTCTTCAGGGAAAAATGGTACAAGTGATGGAAAAACTGTGGCAGAAATAGAAAGTGTGGTTAGCAGTCGACTTCAGGAACAGAAGAATGAGGAAGATACATCTCCAGTCATTGTCAAACTTCAAGAAAATGCTGGCAGACCTGAGTCTCATTCAAAAGTTTCTGACAAAAACAGTCCTCCATCTTCTGAGTCAACAGCTCTGGCGATCATTGACCCCTATCAAGAAAGACACTTCAGGTATCAAGATGAATTCTTCAACATTCCCAACCCCAATCTATGTGAAAACTTTGGAGAAAACGTCACAATGCTCATTGGTATACACTCGTTTTGTGTGGATTTTGAGAGACGGAAAGCCATCAGAGAATCTTGGGCACAGTTGGCAGACAACAAATACTACAAATATGTATTCTTTGTTGGCTTCCCTATGTCTAATGACGTCATGAACAGAGTCATGCACGAAAGTCACAAACATCACGACATCATACAAACATCGTTCATTGAGGGTGCCAACACAGAATCTGCCCAGAGTGTGATGTTTTTGAAATGGGTTTCAAGAGAATGTCCCAAAACACAATGGGTGATGAAGACGGAGGATGATGTTTTTGTGAATCTTCCTTATGCATTGTATAGTTTGAGTGAGAAGAATTCTGCAGAAAGGGCCATCTATGGATTTGTGGACACGGGAGAGGAGGGTACCGAGGTTCATAATCATCATGGTTCCCATGATGCTTCATTAACTGCTGTTGAAATTGTGGATTCAAAAGAAGATAAACCAAAATACCCGAAATTCGTTGGAGGTGCCGGTTACATCCTCCCAGGATTCCTAGCTGAAGAACTGTACCAAGCCGCAAGTGATGTACCAACAATACAGCATGAGAGTCTTTTTGTCACCGGAATCCTTGCAGAAAAACTGAACATTTCACGTGTGGACGTTCCATGGTTTGATGCTTCCTCAGTCACTGATATCCCCAGAGACGATCCCTGTTCCATCATGTCCATATCCATTATAATCCATCCATTCTCAGCTGACGATATGACGTCTTTCTGGAACATGTTGAGGCAAAAGAGTTTCAACTGTGGTAATTTCAAGTATTTTGCAGCGAAGATGAAATCTGATTACACCAGTCTGATGTATTCGTCGAGTTTGGACAATCCAAAGCTGAATGTGGGTCAATCGTTTAGTGTCACTCCTTACAAGGGTGATAAGGTGACAAAAACTTTTGAGTGATACTATGAGTCTTTCCTTGATAGTATAGTTTTTGAATTTGATTATTAAAAAAAACTATCAGTGGATTTCATTCAAACAATACAATGGATTTTATTTACAGGGTATTCTTTCGTAGTCTACATCATGTCAAACATTTAATATATAACTTTCATGTATGATAACAGCTTTTAATTGTCTTTCAATAAATTAATGAATCAAATAAAATAAGTGCAGTATTTGTGGACAATCATATAACTTAATCTAGAAGGTTGAAGCATTTCTAATGAGCAATACCTATATTATGGAGTTGAGAAAAGAGAATAATTATTAACACTTCTTGTTCTTAATATATTGGGTTCTAATCCAATAGAAACTCAATTCAATAGATACACAGACACCTATTCCATTGAATTTGGTGAATGCATGTTCTCAGAAAACAGAAAATATTTAGAATGAAAAATTCATAACTTTGAAAAAGGACTTTTATGATACGTTTTATTCATAACGGTTAGACTAAATTGTCCAATCTACTATAATATTGACATCAGCTATTTAAAATTGCTTCACAGATGTCCTCTGAGGTTATGAACTCCTCAAACAGAACTCTCATTCAAATAAGATTTCACATTTGTACAATAAACTAGAAAATGCGTATCAATAATAGCACAATTTTCCTTCAAAATCTCAGAATTGTAAGGATTTGAGAGATAGATCGGAAATAAACCACGAAAACGCCTACAATTTGATGAGCAGACACTTCCATTGAAGTTTTGGAGAAAATTACTGGCTTATCATTGTAATTGTTAGTTATTTTATCGATTATATACTTCTATTATGGTACTTACCTCATCGTCTTTCTCTCTCTTTTATCCTAGCTTCTCTTTCAATTCAATCTCTTTCCCTCTTTCGCACACATTTCCTTCTGACACCCACCATATCTACAGTATAACCATAGACAATTAGAATACTCAGTTTAGTTTAGTTTAGAATACTTAGTTAATAGTTTCCTATCGTCTTTGGTATAACATACCGTATATCTATTTATGTATATCTCAGCCTATCTCTTTGAATCCCCCACTCTTTCTCTTTACGTCTGTCTCTCTCAATTCAAGTCCACTTTCCCCCCAATACATCGAATTCAAATGCACACATTCAGCTTAAAGACTCCGATTGTTCAATTCTGACAGCATTGAGTGCTGCAGTGTGTCCCCCCGCGAACAAGCACAGCAATATACTGTCTGTCAATTTGTGCATTGTGCTCGGCTGTCAAAATCCACCCTCTATAACTGCCACTACTGATCAATCAAACTCAATGACCCTCGCGGACAGCGATAATTTGTTTACCAGGTAAATGCAGTGTTGCACGAGAATATATCGGAGTTTTAAAGCTAATTGGACTATTTTTATGATTGAGAAAACATTTTAGATCAAAACAGATTCACCTGATGAAGAGGAAAGTTCAAATTGGAACACTGTTTCAATCAGTAATGTTGAAGAAACACTGTCAATATTCACAGTTGTATTTTTCCTTTCAAAAATGTTCATTTGAAAATACTGTAAATAAAAACTTTGCAATTTAGTGTTTTCAAGGCTACTTTTCTGCTGCTAATTCCATATATTCCATGATATATTGAAGATAAATATTACTGAAGTTGTTATTGTACATTAATATCTGTATTTCTTAGTGAAAACAAACTTTCACCATGTTCACTATCAAGGGATAATTGGTTATGTTGGTGAAGTGGAACTACCCTACTCGGGTCTCCCCACTATTAAAGCCATACGCTAAATAAATTAATTAATATCTAAATGTAAGTGATAATTTTTTTTGCTAGGGATGATGCCCACAAGCTCTAGGCTTGTGCGTGGGTAATGGGAAGGATGATGATGAGAGATGAATAAACCTACAGCTTTAGGTGGGTTCCGAACCACCGGGAAGCGGTTGTGAAGCTCATAAATTTTTGTATTTAGAGGATCCAGTCACCGTTACAACGGGACTAGTAGACGCTGTCTCTTATCTATTCTCACCGATTTGACTCGCCTCTGCCACTGGGATAGACCGCTTCCCAAATTTATCAATTTATTCTATCAAATGTCAAAGTTGTGGAATAAAGGAGAACTCACTATGTTTATTGGCATGTACTAGTTTATAAGAAGGACTAACTTATCAATGTAAAATATTGATTCAAAAAGATTTAAAGAAATTTTATATACCTTTAAGTGGAATTTATGTATGAGTTAATAGGAAAATTTGTGAATAGAAACAAGCTTCAAGTGAGGCAGAAACAAGTTTTCATAGTGTACGGTTACGGAAGCTTTTTTCAACTGGATTGTTAATAAAGAATATCAAAGATATTGATCGAAAACATTTGATGAACCCAAGAATCATCTCCAAACTTGATAATAAATTAAGATCAAGTTCTATGAACTTCGACGTAACTATTGCACTCTTCGGTAATTGATTGTTTCGCACGTTTTCTATCGCACCTTACATTCAATTCCCATCTCATCTGTCATCAGTATTGAATAAAGCTGGAGAAAAATAATTGAAATGATTGATTTGAAGAATAATAATGGATTATCATTTTCTCAGGTGGGGTTGTGACTGTGAAAAAGATTACAACAATTGAATCGGGTGGAAGAAGTAAACAAGAAACAGTGAGTGAGTACAATGATGCAAAGGGCTCTGCAAAACTACAAGAGAAAGAAGAAGAAGAAGATGGGGAAGAGAAGAAGCATGAAGATACTTCTAATGGAGATCCTTGGGATATCATCATTGGTATGATTGAGACTTTCACAGGAATTGATAAGAAGCCCTAGATGAGATTCATATTCTAAAGTATTCTACTCATATTTCTAATTTAATTGGAGTTTTGAGGGTTGAATGTAAAATCGAAGATTTCGAGCTTGAAGGAAAATTCCAATACTTTAATTTATAGTTATAAGTGAAGATGAGATGAGTGTGTTTTTTCTCTTCTTCATGATGATTTATATTGTATCTTCTTACGAAGCTTTTGAGTGTTGTTTGGTTATTTTCTGATTTCATACAAATGAAATCAGTTCAATCAAATGTAATTCAGTTATCAATTATCACTTTTCAATTGTCAATCAGTTATCTCATAACTTCCGCGTAGCTGTTATTCGGTTAGTTTCAGCCAAGATTTATCAATCTATATTGTTTGCTTCTAAGTTCTCAAGTTTATTAATGATAAAATATTCTTATAATTCTCAAGTTTTAAAATTAATTTGAAGTTTGTTAGATTATTTGATTCATTTATTCCAATGAACTTATATTGTGTGCCAAGTTTCATGATTGGCTATTATAAAAGGTTTTGCGTGTTATTTAGTTTGTTTTTTGATTATTAAAGTAGATATTTTGATTTATTTCGTTGTTTCCTAGCCTGTTTCCTTGTAGCCTACGGCAGAAACATTCCTATTCACTAAGAAATAAGATTCTAATTAGAAATTAATAGAAACTCAATTATTACTTCAGTAAGATAGAACTATTATCTTTGCTTACAAATTCTCATTTGAACAATTTTTCTGATTGGATCTTCAAGTTGGACTTGCTTGTTAATTTTAGCCTACTGGGACTTGATAAGATTACTATAAACCCAAATAGTCTGATGAACACTCAATCATATTGACCACTAATTTAAACGGTTCAATGGGTAGATAGATAGATAGATAAATGACTTAATTTTTCACTTTTACATTACAAAAGTGCTGTGGGCGAAGTTGAGGCATACAAGCCCCCTCTTCCACTTAATCCACCTAGTGGGTTATTGAAGTATGAGGATATTTTGCACTTTACTATAAACCTCAATAGGCAGATAGTGACCTTAAATTGAAACAGTTTAATAAGGATATTTCACACCTTTAGCTTGCTATTTCATACCATTAAAACTGTAGAAACAAAGAAGGTATCTATAGTAGACGATCAGCGATTTGTGCACTTTTCTAGGTCATTTTTTAGTCGGCGGCCTCTCTAATGGAGAGGACACTTCTAAATCAGGTAGCAAAGAACAAAGGTGCTAAATTCCTTGCCGATACTAGATTGTTGCGCGCTGTCAAATCTGTAACAATAACAAAGTGAAGGAGAAGAAAAGAGAGACAGATGAAGGAGAAGAGTGGACAGAGAAGATGAAGAAGAAGGATTGGTTAAAGAAGAACGAAGAAGGAGAAGAAGGGCGGAAAGGAGAAGAGGAAGAAGAGATGAGTTGAAGAAGTAGGAAAGATGAAGGGGAAGAAGAACAGGAAGAAAAAGAGACGAAGTTAATGAAGAAGAAGATTAGGAAGAAGTGACGAAGAAAAAGAAGAAGTGTGAAAACGATTAAAGACAATGATCGAAAGCAAGAGAGGCCTTAACAGAGAGATTCCAGAGGCGCACTATAAAGGTCAGAAACGTAACGACATCCTTTAAAAGCGCGGGAATCTTATAAAAGCGCGCGAAACGCGCCTTTAATTGGACACCTCCTGTATTTATGTCGCTTGCCAAACAAAAGACAGAAGCATCTCCCCTTCCAACCAATCCCTCCCCCCACCAAAGGTGCTACATTTATGCCTGAATTGTCCATTCACAAAGTATCATTATTTTGTCGATATTGGAACATGCTTTCAAGTCGTGAACGGCTGACAGAAGCTATATAATATCCTACTTTCTCACCTTGTTATTTCAAGATAATTTATGATAGTTCTGCTACTTTCTTCGAATAATTGATGGTAAGTAACATTTATCGTGCCAATCATGGTTCTTCACAATATCTGGAACTCGATTCAGTACTAGTACATGATCCTGAATGTGGCGTTATTTAGTAACACCGGTTAGTCAAGACAAGACAAGACGAGATTAGTCACGTTTAGTCACAATAATTCACATAGTTGCAGCACACATAGTTATAAAGCAGCACACACCGATGCAATGACTAATCAGTGTGTGTTGCTTCATAAGCAGCTATGTGAATTATTGTGACTAAACGTGACTAATCTCGTCTTGTCTTGTCTTGACTAACCGGTGTACGCCTAGCCTTAGGTATTAATACGGTGTTATTGGGTGTTAAGGGTAATAATTATTATGATACTCATGGTGATCATTTGTTCTTGTTTACTCAAGTATTTAATAAATTCTCATTTCTTGTTGATCGATTCACTGATGAAGATTGTTCGGCCTACAATATTATAATCAATATTACAATCTTAAATTACTGCCTGCGATTCAAATTCAAGAAGATAACACAGAACATAGGAGATGGTCTGATGAAATGTGTGGCATTTCCTTTTCTACAGTAATTGTAACAAAGGAGGGTTTGTCAAGCAAAGTTACTTGGCTAAAGAGTGAACTAGTAAAGTAAAGAAAGGAAGAATAAATTGTGTGACACACCAAAGAGCCTGGTTTTCATTAGTAGAGTTCCCTGGGCGAGTACTAACTATCTTGTGAACTCTCCCAATGAAAACGTTCATAGTAGAGTGATGGTAGAGTACTTGTTTTTAAGTACCAAGTAAGTAGAGTAGAGTTAGTACGGTAGAGTTAGTATGCTAGTTACTCTACCACTAACTCTACTAATGAAAACCAGGTTTTAGTGCAAGGTTATGTGTGTTAGTGCGAGGGTGTTTGCGACAATGAGATTGTCAGTGGCACAATGCCATGGAGTGGAGATCCCTAAATTGCATTCGAAAGAATGGTGACGCGTCTGGCTGAGCCTGGACCATTCATCTTGTGAGTCTGCGCCGGTCCCTGGACTGCAATATACACACAGTCACACATTAAACACATCATGTCATGCGTGACGTCTGTACCATTTGGTACTATGTGATGAGATAGAGAGAGAGAGAGAGATGAGATAGAAAGACAGACAGTATGCCAGAGAGGAAGAGAGAGAGTATGACAGAGAGAAAGAGAGAGATAGTAACAGAGAGAGAGAGACAGAAAGTGTGTGTTTATTAAATAAAGAAAGAGAGAGTAAGAGAGAGTAAGAGAGTGTAAGAGAAAGAGAGAGGAGAGAAAGAGAGGAAGAGAAACGGAAAGTGTGTGTTTATTAAATAAAGGGTGCCAATGTCTGGTGACGTCCATTCTCTAGATTTATCAGGCTATAAGTAACATTTATGTCTTAGATATTAATTTTATTGTAATTTATTGTCAAACATGAGATGATTACAATGAATTTCAGTCGCACAAAGGTCTTTAAAGTCTTATCTCAAAGTGATAATGGTGATTTGTTAACTTTCAAATTAACTTTATTATAATGAACTTTATTGATAGCTTGTTATTTATTATAAACTTTAATCGACTTATGTACAAGCATAAGTTGTTGATTAGCTCATTTGGAAGTTGAATTTCATCAAGATTCGATTATCTAAATAGTTTATTATGATTCAGAAATGGGTATATAGTTGAGTGAAATTTATAAACTTTTTGTGAAAAAGTATTTTTTGTGCAGTTATGTTGTGCAATTTACTGAGTATAGATATTATTGAAATTCATAATTTTTGTATAAAGGCCTTTGTACAATGAATATTTCATAATGAACCGTCCCAGAGAAGGAGGAGAGCGAAGAGAAGTAATATCAGTAACTGAATTTAATGACTATAATCGATTTCAGTTTACGATAGTTAAAAATATCAGTGATTTTTCTATAAAATTTACAAATATTTATAAACTCAATAATTATTCAATGGATTAATAGGAAAGTATCATGAATCACCATGGAGATTTTCCACCAAATGTCAAAAATATTATAATTATAATACAGTATTATCAATTACAGTATTCGTATTTAGGCTCACATCGAATCATCATGAGTATCATAACTATGACGTTGCTACACCCTGCTTCAACCAAAGAGAAGAGAAGCTCTTCAAATATATATTTACTCGAATTGTAGTTGTTCTATATTCTCTGGCTCTAGCATGCTCTCTCTCGCTGCTACAAGTTTCACAGCAAACGAGAGCAAAGTGTGTCAGCTGGCTCGATTTCGATTTCCAAACCCCTCAATAAAAGTTTCCGACGCGGTCCGCTGGTTCTTTTCAAACTGTGACTCAGAGACGCGGCGGCGCACGCTGCATTGTACGAACATTGGGATTTGTCCATTAGTAAAGGTTTCTAATAAAGGATGAATTGATGTTTGTGGACCCACGTGAATGCTGCAGCTTATACAGGATACATCACACGTCTCTGGGGAGAAATAGTAATAAAGTGTTGATCTCTCAGCGCAAATGGGGAAGCAGAATTATTGGTAAACGTGACACAGAATGAATTCTTGTGGATTAGGGAGAAGAATTATTCCGGAAGACATTAGTTTCGCTAGTAAATGTCAAAAATTGCAATTATAATTCTTATTAATTAAAGTATTTATATTTATATTGTTTCATAAATTTGTAGCATATCCACGTTTTCGTGTGTATGATAATATTGTTGATATCTTATCGATGGTCAAGAATGATCTATAACTTCTGACACGCTGATGACATGTTTTGATATCTGAACATAATAAAAACACTAATATATTGTCAAATAACACACATTTATTCAGCAAATTCACAAAATTGTTTCATCTCAATTATGCTGAAACATGTTTCTGAATTTGCTGACTAAATTATGTATTGTTATGTTGGTATACATTTGTATGAGCAATAAAGAAGTTCCAAAATCAAATCAATTAATGATATTTGACAATATACTCGTATTAGTGTTTACTCGTATACTCGTATAGTGTTTTCATAATGATCTATATAGTTAAATTAAATTTAATATAACTTCTGTATCGGTGTAGTATGTATAAGATCAGAATACAACGTATTTCGATACAAAAGTTATATCTATTCAACTTTTTAGCAGTGTCACTACTTATAGAGTTATCACTCAATTTATTGGTTACTATTAATTACTCACTCGCTAATCACTAAATTTCTATCCCGCGAAAGTTTTCGTTATTTTTAGATCGCCAAAGAATCAAGGTATTCAGTTATAGGATGAAATATCACAACAAAATTGAAAACTTGACAATAGAAACAGAAAAAGTAACATCAAAACAATGTGTATAATGAAGTTATTCAGAATTGGCATACAAAAGATTGAAGATATTGCCTGTGGTTGTTGACATTACACTCAGAATCAATTTGTACAAGTCAAAGTGAATTATGACCCAACAGCTACTGCGATCTACTGGCAGGATTTAGAAATGGAGTCAATTCGAACTGTCGACCAATCAGGAGAGGCGTGTCGATGGGCGTACACTAATATCTATGGGCGTACCTATTAGTATAGAGCTCCTATCCGTTGTCTCACTGTAATAACTTGTTTTACTCATTTGCCTAGGGAAAGATTATTGAAATCTACAGCCAAAAAAATAAATAAATTTGAACTCGACATAATGCAGCACAGAATATCAAAACTTTCAAATACATTTGATTTCCATCACTTCGTGCAGTAGTGTATCCGCCATTTTGAGCATCGGATGATAATTTCAGCCAATCCTAAACTCCTAGAGTGTTCATTTTTATCAAAAATATTCTGATCCTATGCAAAATTTTCTGAGAAATTCAATGAAACCAGTCAGAAACTTCTTATTTCAGTTGTTAATGTAACACTCTGGAGAATTTACACGTTTTTCTTGATTTAAAATAGAGTTGAATTGTAGGGTTGAATTGATTACATCCAATATCGGGGAAACAACATTGAAGTATCAGGCTAGGCGTATGAAGTCTATGGCGTAACTCATGGAGTCAGAGATTAGTCACGGTTTAGTCACAGACGATTAATCACAGCACTTCACATAGTTGCTTATGAAGCAGCACAGATGCAATGACTAATCGGTGTGTTGCTTCATAAGCAACTAGTGAAGTACTGACTAAATGTGACTAATCTCGTCTTGTCTTGCCTTGACTAACCGGTGTACGCCTAGCCTAAGAATAACTTGTTCATTGGCAGATACAAAAGTTTTACGAAAAATGTTAGGAAATACGAAATGAGCAAAAATAACTATAAATTTGACAAGATAATATTACGGAATAAAATGAATTGCCAATTGAGTATTTGTATCTCGAGATACTAGACCTATGTGAGATGGTGACTTGATAAAAACTAAATAATTAATAAATAGAAATAACTAAAAATAGATAAGAATAATTGAACATAAAATACGCTTAAGGCTAGGCGTACACCGGTTAGTCAAGACAAGACAAGATTAGTCACGTTTAGTCACAGTACTTCACATAGTTGCTTATGAAGCAACACACACCGATTAGTCATTGCATCGGTGTGTGCTGCTTCATAAGAAACTATGTGAATTACTGTGACTAAACGTGACTAATCTTGTCTTGTCTTGTCTTGACTAACCGGTGTACGCCTAGCCTAAAAGTGATTACTGAAGTTAATAGACTCCATGAGATTCCCTGCGAAATCTCTATGTATATTGTTAAATTGTATAATTAATAAATTAACTAAAAATAATTGCATCCATTGCTGACTTTGATTTGAAAATTTCGGTTGTAGTTCAATCCTACACAACAAGACAATCGCTGATATTGAGTGATGTCCGAATTCCTGTACCCAGCCCTCAAACCGCCGGCAGCTACATCCTTGTACAGTAGCCTGACCAGGAGGTAACATGCTTCACCTTGTCAAAGGGTCTTGTTCGAGGCTACATGCGGGTCAGCCCTAATCACCTACCACAGCCGCACAGAGTGTGTTTCGGTGTTTTAGACCCCCAAAATGAACACACCTACAGGTTAGATCTGCTGACCGCAGCACAATCACTTATTCTATCGACTAATAGACTCTAGCCTCTTCCCAGTTCCGAGATTCAACTCACATTTGAGGGTTAAGTGTAAAGCCTAGTTTTCATTAGTAGAGTTAGTGGTAGAGTAACTAGCATACTAACTCTACTCTACTTACTTGGTACTTAAAAACAAGTACTCTAGCATCACTCTAATCTACTATGAACGTTTTCATTGGAAGAGTTCACAAGATAGTTAGTACTCGCCCAGGGAACTCTACCGCTAACTCTACTAATGAAAACCAGGCTCAAGAGAGGGCTGACTGCGCCCTAACTACGTCCTCCTAGGCAAAAATAAAGCAGTCATTCTATTATATTCCATTATCTACGACCGTGATATAACGCAATCATTAGGCTAGGCGTTCACCGGTTAGTCAAGACAAGACAAGACGAGATTAGTCACGTTTAGTCACAATAATTCACATAGTTGCTTATGAAGCAGCACACACTGATGCAATGACTAATCAGTGTGTGTTGCTTGATAAGCTACTATGTGAAGTACTGTGACTAATATCGTCTTGTCTTGTCTTGACTAACCGGTGTACGCCTAGCCTAAGAGAAGACCGACTACGCCCTAACTTTGTCCTCCTAGGAAAAATAAAGCAGTCATTCTATTATATTCTATCATCTACCTCCGTGATATAACACGCAATCATTACAGTTACATAATTGAAATCGAAACATTAGCTTTTTAGCTTTCGAAATTGAATTTGAATCATGATGAAGACTCTGTGAAACGGATGGTGTATTATGAAACGTTCCTTGATCAATCTGATCCAGTTTCAAAACACTGAAACGGTACAGTTCCCAACATATACGGCAAACTTTGAAATAGAACATGGACGTTTGAATCAAGGTTAGTTCAGATTGATAATTTAGATATTATTATGGATATTTTTTTCTTTCACTTGTGTTTACAGTCATGTTGCCATTGACATTTTCCAGTCAGAAGTTGTCATTGATTTGTGACGGAGTTATCTAGAACAAATAAATTTGCTTACTTCTTTCTCTTCTTTTCTATCATTTTTTCCTCCTGTTTTTCTCCTGTTTTCCCCCTCCCCTTACTATTTCTCTCTCTTTCACAATTTCCAACTAGTACACGCTCACACTTCCATTTCAAGCACCGCTGATAAATCTAAACAGCGCTTCGATTTGCATGTAAACACCTCTACATGTAAATACTTTACTGCCCAAATGCCCATTGTCCGAGAGTTGCTGGTTGAAATTCAGTAGCAAAACAACTTGGAGGACAGGCAAAGCAGGGGAAAGAGGAAACAATGACCAAGGAAAGAGGAAGGGAGGGTTTGATGAAGGGATTGTGAAGGGGGAAGGGAAACTTGCCAAAACTTCAACTTGTATCTCATTGAGAGAGAATGGGAACTGTAGTACAGAGTACTGTATTTGCACGTTGTGCGTTAGTGGGAGAAAGGGCTTTTAGTCAGATAACATTCAAACAATAGCACTGAATTGACACCGGGTCTAAATGTACGGCTTGTCCTGAATTTTGGACAACGAGACACACACATATAGAGTGTGTTGGAGAGGGTGGTTCAATAAGATAAATGATGGGTGAGTTGGTATCGTTGGTTAGTGGGAATGGTAGTACAGTATTACAGAAATGAATGTAAACTAAAATCCAAGGTCTCCCTGAAAAAATACTCAGGCTTTTGTAAATATTCATACTGATTCTGAAAACTTTCAAGTAGAATCTAACTTAACTTACAATAATTTGTGACGATCTATTTGTTTCTCAGTCTGATGAAGTCCAACTCCAGGACGAAACGATCGTCACTATAATGTTATTTAAGTTTGTTTTTCTACTTGAAAGCTTTCAAAATCTGTGTGAATTTATCCGTAGGAAAAACAATGTATATACAAAGCAATGTAAATAATCGCGGAGTTTAGTCTGCTGAGAGTTAAATTTCATTTTTCAACAAATTAACAGTGTATACAATGTTTACATATTATATATTAAAAATAAGTGTATTCACATTACATAAAGTGTACATTCATCCACTATAACCATTCTTCATACAAACTTTATGAATTCTTAAACAACGTATTAGTTATACAATTTTATTAATTCAATACAAACATTATAAAATGTTATAAGCTTTGTAAAATGTTTGTATGAAATTTTAGGTGTATTAAAATTTACTTCTTGTGAATCCTACTCAGGTGAAATTAATTATTACAAAAATCAACTCGAGACTTGACTCCAATGGAATTCAACCAAGGAAATAGGTTTCTACACTGTTGAAGATTTCCAGACAATAAATTCAGCCGGCTAGTTGGACAGATCCAGACCAAACAAGCTATAAATTCCCTCCACATCTTCACATCTTCTTCTTCTTCTTCTTCTTCTTCTTCTTCTTCTTCTTCTTCTTCTTCTTCTTCTTCTTCTTCTTCTTCTTCTTCTTCTTCTTCTTCTTCTTCTTCTTCTTCTTCTTCTTCTTCTTCTTCTTCTTCTTCTTCTTCTTCTCCTTTTTCCTCTTCTTCTTTCCTTGGACGAGACCACTTCTACTGCTGCTCAGGAATGAGATTTGTCATGATGCCGAGAACGAGATAAATATTAGTAGCATCTACTAAGCTGGCCAGATATCTCAAGAAAGTGGAGACAATAAAAATGGAGTGATAAACAAATATAAGCAATAGCCGGTCACTTTGGGTGACTTTCAATGGTCTTTGATTTCCCTGGATAGCATTTTACGAGCTGTCGATGGAACTACCTACTTACTGTACCACCCAACGCCTATTTGCTACCAGTTAGTTGACTTGTCAATAGTTCCATTGAACTCTAAAGCGGCTGACATCGATCTTTCCAAGTTTTATGAGTCAAATCCTCATAAATGATAAGATGTTTGATGGCAAGCCGCCAAAGTTGTTTTCTGAATACTTTGTTTCCAGGGACAGGATTCGATACGTTTGAGACAGAGTACATTACATTACATCACATATCAAAGAATCACAAATGTTTGAACATAATAAAACCATCGCATAATATCAATGATAAGAAAAAATATATTAAATAAAGAACAGCAGCTTTCACAACCAAAACAGTTTCATTTTCGAAAAATTGTTCTAAAACTTGTTTTTTAATCCTAATTTTCATCCAAATATTGAGCGCATATCACATGAAATTGATTGAATACTTCATAGTGGCTGGTATTAATTATCATTATCGTATCATTGTTATAGTCATATCCATTCATAGTTATTGTCATATCCATTATTCCTGCATCTACCTAAACGCTTCACTCGTGATGCAGGTCAGTTATGATCTACAGTTATGCCAACTGTTTACATATTTCAGATGATGAAATGTCACTGTTATCTAAATATCCCACGAATTATTAACCCCAAGGTAATAGTGAGAAGCGGTTGGTATACCTACCTGTTTAATAGTGATGCTAATATCCAAAGGCAATTGACACACATATACATGGAACAATAGAGATAGGTATCTATATACAACCATAGACTAACTATATGGTTAGTCTATGATACAACTAGCAATAGTAATTGACTAACATTACAGCTAGCAATAGACATAGATATAGATAATCTATTTGGAAATATAGGTATAGATATCGATACCTTGGACTTGAATACAGTTCAGGAGTAGTCATAGAACATTGAAATAGGTTGATGATATGTAGCCAGAGCAAATTGCGATGCGATTAATCGATTAATATTGCGATGAATAGTTAGTCTATTCATCATCATCATCTAGTCGAGATTGAAGCGCGGATTCAATCAAATTTGATTTATTCAAATTTGATGCTGACCCGAGTTGTCGATTCACTACTAGTGTTTGTTGGGTACTGGAATGTATTATAGTCCAATAGTTTTGGGTTGATGGGTTTCCAGTTCACTAGTTTCAGTATTGATATTGATCAGCCAGAACCTGTGCGCCTCTACAATCTACTATGGATGTTAGATTGAACACGACAAACAATTCGACAGACAACTGCTTCATTCCATAACATTGGCATCATTTATAGCCTAATTATTTTTGAAATTGATTTGATTAAATTATCGAATTAATTCAATTTTGAAGAATCTATTTTGGGAAATACAGTGTATTTTTTATTGCAGTGATAAGAATGTTTCAATACCAGAATAAACATCTCACAATCAATTGTGTTATAAATAAGAATACTATCAATCATAAACCTGTCATAGATTTTTATTATTTCACAACTCTTAAATTGTGTAAGAAGTTTGTTTCTTTGGAAAATATATTCGAATAGGAACTATATTTGATAAGGAACTTCAAACAAAACAAAATTCCTAGATGAATCAGTATCTACGGTTCAAAAATTAATTCTCCCCATGAAATTCAAAAATTAATTTCCCCCACGAACTCATCTCAAGATAATTATGACGAATATGATGGTAGCCCTATAATTCTAGGAAATTTAAACCACAAACACATGATCATAATAATTTATTTGCCATACAAAAAAATACAACTAAATAGAACGAAATTGAAGAAAAATAAAACTAATTGGTACAAATTCATTTAGGCTACTCTCTTCAATTTCATTTTTTCATGACATCTGCTGGTTAATTATTTACTTTATTGAACATGTTTTTGTACTACATAGCACTCTAAATTCAGTAAATAATAGTACTCGTACAGTATAAACACCATTACTCACGTGAATAATAGTAGTTTATTGAATTAATTACTAAATTTCTACTGCTTATGTCGTAGAAAAACTTGCCGATAAAGACGATGAAGCAAAACTCCAAATTCTAGTTCATCATTTCTATTCTATTGTTGATTCCATTTTTTTACATTGGTTCATAAATAAATTGAAAGAAGACCTGATCATAGCATATATCATGAGAAGGAGGAGTGAATGACAGCTGAAATTTGAATTTCAGTGGAGTACTATTTGATTACTAATGTTTCTAATTTAGGTGTGTTCCGAACCATCGCACTATCGTAGCCTTTACCAGGCCAAAGAAGCAGAGAACAGTTTAGAAGGGTTTGTGACCCGCGTGTGGCCTCTTAAGGTGCATAATTCGGCAGTTGTTGGGCTTAATTGGCCTGACACGGTAACTCCACCTTCATCGAAAACATGCCTGCATCACAATTATACCTATATACAGCCCCCGATGACTATACATAGAACAGCTACTGTCTTCTGTTTAGGAATACAAACATCTGCACAGTGAAGGCACCTTGATTCGTATGCAACGAATTTGAGGTGAGAGCAAGAGAGGATGATCGAGAGAGGAAATGTGAGAGAGGATGAGTGAGAAAGTAGGAGAGAGTGTGAGAGAGAGAGAGTGAGAGAGTGAGAGAATGAGAGCGCATCAGGACCACACACGCCTCGACAGATAAACGTCCGGGCGAAAATTACGGCTACCGACACGATTTGACTTTTGGTCTTTCATTATCATCGGACACAGATTGCTTGCTTGCTGCTGGAAGGTGCTTACCGCTCATGCGCACTGCCTACATCCCAGAATGAGTTAGTGCACTCAAATTACTATTCATTGAAGAGGCCAGCGTACTGTTTTATAATCAGTTTTGTTTTGGGCGATGTTCGAGGCTCAGGAAGTCGGTGTTGGAAGTTGGATTTGTTTTTTGGATGCGACTATGGAGTTGTTCTAACTATTCTGGAAGATACAAGATCAATGAGATTCATATTCACTCTTTGAGTAGTTGTGAAGGTGATATTGTGGTAGTTATCCATAATGAATGAAAAGACAAGATGTTGTCAAACCACTGATTTATTAGAAAATCGAGATACCGGTTTCGGTTGTTACACCATTATCAATCTCTGGTAAACTTTGTTAGGCAGATATTACGGTATTAGTTTATTCCTTTGTTTTTCTTATTCTCCCGTAATACTGTTTCATTTATTTCTTAGGTTATTGTAGCTATTTATTGTTCTTCAATTATGTTTTCTGTTTGAATCGCCATTTTGTAATGTTTGAATGAACCGCTAATCGGGGAGGAGCTTGTCTAGGCCAATGGCAGCCGTTCACGGTCATTGGCTAGAGCGTCTACCAATAGCGGTGCTTTACCGTTAGTATAAATACTGCTACTCTGTACGTTAAATTTTCAGTTTACCAGAGATTGATAATGGTGTAACAACCGAAACCGGTATCTCGATTTTCTAATAAATCAGTGGTTTGACAACATCTTGTCTTTAGATTCATATTCTACATAGCTTAATGAAAAATTAAAAATAAATAAAAAAATTGTATTTCTCATATTCCAAAAAATATACAACACACGAATAAGAAATATTTATTCAGAAATTAGAAAGTTCCGAGAAAAGTCTTCCACATGGGAGTTGCCATCAAAAGTTTGAACATCTGAAAGTTTGAATGATTAAAATATTAGACTACCATATTTTGTTACAGGCGTATTATATTTATTATTCTAATATTCTATTAAATCTATCATTATTGATCTCTGGTAATTAACAAATTTCAGAGGCTCAACCTGTAGGTTTTATCCAGGACCTTCTATTTTTCTTATTTCTCAGATCAGTTGATATTTTATATCTTGAAACCTTTAAATAAATCCTATATCATTCTACAACTTGAAAATTGTATGTTTTTCTGTTGTGATATCAGTACTAAATTCAGTTTGGTTGATCTCAATTCCAGCATCTTGTTACCTGATATAATAATACTGTAATAAATTACTATAACGAAAATCCAAAGAATGCTATACAAATAGTTCTGACTTATGTTGTTAATATTATTTCATTTTGTTGAAGTCTTCAGAACTAACTTACTGTATTTTATAGCTTTCTTTGGATTTTTATTTGGATTCACAAATAATAATTGTATTCATAGCAGTTTATTAATTGCAACGTCTAATAATTTCTTCCATCTTTGTCTGATGTAAGTAAATTATGATTATTACCAAAAATAAATGAATATCTTTAGAATAGAATAATTTTTAATAATTTCTTCCATATTTGTCTGATGTAAGTAAATATTATGATCATAATTACCAAAAATAAATGAATATCTTTAGAATAGAATAGAAATATATTTTATTGAGCATCCAAAAGAAACATAACACAATGAATGAATAATTACAAAATATATATTTTTGACATGACCATAATATCTTTATTTTGTTGATGTATTAATAAGAATACCTCGATTCCAAGATACTTGAGATCGGCAATTAGTCAGCTCATTTCACTTACAGTTATCCGTGAATAATTCAATAGCGTCGGAAAACCGGCGGGCGACTTTCAAATGATAATGGCCTAGAATAATTGGACAAATTGCGGCGGGCGCACGACGGAAAGCCTAGCCAACTCCGTCAATCGCCGTCTCTTATCGGTGGCGCGATCTGACAGAGGCCTCTCACTCTTGTCTCCGATTGTGGCCGTACGTCTTCCTCAAGTGGCGGCCACAAGTGGCAGCCACAAGTCGCCTAACTGATTTGCGTTACCGGCCGCCACTTGGACGACGGACAAGTGAAGGATGAATGGCTTCAATTAGATGAGACGTCTCATTGTTGGAATGTCAATGGGTTGCATCTTTGATTTTGTTCCCCCCTCACTAGTTACCCCCCCATTTCAAACCCTCAAGTTCCCGACGAAAGACTTATTGTCTCGACGACAATTATTATCGAGTTGACGTACCACGCCGTACAGAGATATCGTAGACAGCATCTGCAAGAATAATGATGATTGTATATAGCAGGATTCTTTTAAATTGTCAGAAACAGCTGATTGATGTACGCTCGTTTACTAACGTTAAATCAGCTGTTTCCTGACAAGTTAAAAGAATCCTGCTGTAGTAGTATTCACTTTTGGCGTCAAGTTGAAGGGATTGACGCAATTTACGTTGCCAGGAAACTTACAGGGTGGTGGTTTAACGGTAGTGGTCGTGAATCATGAGATATTTGATATTCATGTATCAAAGATAAAGGACAATAGAATCAAATAAAACACTAAAAGATATTGTCAATTCCACTATTCTATTGTTAACAGCACTGGACCGCGGTTTCGTGGCTACATCACGAAATTATTAAAATTTTATTTCATCATGGAGTTCCACAAAATCAATAAGGCCCTGGTCACATACGATTGTGGTTTGCTTTACTTCACTTCACTAGAAGAGCTACTTTGATTGTGGTTTGCTTTACTTTACTTCACTTCACTAGAAGAGCTACTTTGATTGTGGTTTGCTTTACTTCACTTCACTTACTATATACCATACGATTTATATAGATTTACTATGCGAGTAAGTGAAGTAAACCAAAGTAGCTTTGTTAGTGAAGTGAAGTAAAGTAAAGCAAACCACAATCGTATGTGACCAGGCCCTAAGACTTACAAATACGTACTATACGTATTACAAATAAGTAAGACTTCTACAAATAAGTTCACAATAGAATCCTCAAAAATATGATCATCCTAGATTATTTCCTTCGTCTGTGAAATTACTTAAGATGTGTGTTCACGATCAAATAATCATCTATAATTATGATTATAATTTTTATTATCATTATTATAATTCCATTCAATAAAATAACCTCAAACCAACAGTAAGTTACCCCTACACACGACATAGATGTGAAATTTTGCCGCATTATTAACAGTCAAGGCTTAGTCAAGTGTTGAGAATAACTACACAAAGTTGTTGTGTGTTTGTGAGTGGCCTAATGGAAATGAAACTTCAAATCCAGGCCTGCATCCATTTAGTTTTGGCTTGGTCAGAACCCTTCATCACAGCAAACTGACCTAATTCCAGTTAGTTTTGCAGCGGACATGCCGTGGAAACATCCCCTGAGCGATAAACAAAAATCATCCGCACATTAACTCCCGAGTGCTCACCATAAAACATGCGTCAGCACTATGCTTTAGTTTTATGCTGCTGCATAGTAAATGAATAATTAATTATTGTTCTAAATCCAGGGGGCAAGCCCACAAATTTCTAGGAATTTATTTCCGAAATATGCATCTCTAAATTATAATTATTAACACGTTAGAGCTGGTGCAGTGGCCAGAAATCATTTGTTCAGAAATAAAAGGGAAACGTTGATGGGTCGTGAGACCACAAGTAGAAGACTGAGGGAGGTCTCTTACATTATTTATGGCTCTGACAATAATTTTTCAATTACTCGCTCCAATTTACTGGTTACAGTTTCTTGTTCAATCACAAAAGTTGAAACATGGATGCAAGTTTTTCTTGATTTGAGACACAAATTGACTGTATGGATAATAATATATTGATAAATCATTCATTTTATTCATTGACACACAATTCACAAGAAATACAAAATACATTGGAAAACAGTGTTCGTATAATCTCATTAAGATTCTTATTAATTATCACTGTAAACATTACTCGAGGTACGTTTTCATTTATACAAATCACATTTGCCCGACAAAAATCTTCTACTACTACTACTACTACTATATAAGATTTGTAATATAGTAATATAGTAATAGAATATTTTTGTCAGGCACATGTGATTTGTATAAATGGAAACGTACCTTAAGCATCACTCTAAAAATGAATATTGTTTGAAAATGTTCAAGTTTTTTGTCTTGTTTTTAAGAGTAGTATGGATAAAATTACCTTGAAAGACCTTAATAATCTAATTACATATTAGAAAGCAGAAAATAAAGTGTACATGGAATTCACTGTGTTTTTAGATACCGTCTATTTTCTTACATGATTTCTATTTCGTACTGTGTTCATATCTAAAACAATGTCTTGATTTTCTCCTGTAGGCTGATGGATTAAATTCTCAATCATCACAATAGGGTTGATTATCTTTGTTTAACTGATTAGATAACATCTGAATAGGTGATACCGTACTGTAAGTGGTCACAAAATAACTTTTAACATTGGAATAAATGTTCCAACATAAAAATTGATTATTTATTAATTATTCATCCAATATAGAAAAGCTCACATATATCCATAAAGTCCAACTCACATGATAGTCTAAGTACCAGGGAATCAACAAAAGAATCCTAAGAGACCTCCCTTTTTCGGTCACAACCTGATACGCTTGTATTTCTAAACAAATTATAACTTATGAAAAATTATACAAACAACAAATTATAACAATTATACAATTTATAACAAATTGTAACATAGAAATACCACTGTAATGTTACAATCTCATAAACCAACTTAATCAATCCAAGTCATGCTTATAATTCAAAACAAATTGTATTAATTGTACGTATTGAACAATTAATACGTCCTTTTTATCGGACTAAGAAATACCACCGTAATGTTACAATCTCATTACCAACTCAATCAACCCAAGTTATGCAAGACGTTCGGTTGAGAAACTCCAAGTTTGTAAAAAAATCATAGAAAAAAACCAACCACTCACAGAAAAACCCCGATTCACGTTCAAGTAAAACGTGAAATGGGAATTCAATTAGTAGGCTATATCTGGCTTCTAGAAGTGAACTTTATTGCCAGGTCGTCCTAGTAATGTCAGATCAACTACTAGCAGCTATTTCCGATGAAACTTACTACTCCTTCGACCCGTAAATTGGACAAGACAGCCTTTTACCTCTTAACCGAGGCATCTTTAATACCTACTAACCAAAAGTAAGCTACTGTCTTCGTGATTGCTTCCATTCGAGACGAAAAGATCCTGGACTGAATCTAAATATTCAGAGACAGACTGCTCCGAGTTACGTCTGCTGCTTGATTACTGATCTATTGTTCTTTTTTTCACCGTCTTTCGTCACTTTTTTTTATCTATCAACTGCTGTTTCTCAGTGTCTCGTTTTGTTGGTTTTTATGGTTGGAAATCAGAATGAGTTTTGAATAGGATGAATAATGAATTTGGATACTGGGATAGAGCGAATAAGAAAATAGAGGTACACTGAAAAATAATAGACTAGAATAAAATAAAAATTTATTTCTGTATCACAATAGTACAGAGTAAATTTACAACTGATAATTTTGTATTATAATACTATCACTACCATTCTTTAACATCAAAATTTCCAATTTGAACAGTTTTTAACAATTAAAATAATTAACACATTATTAGTAACTGAAATTGACTTTGATGAAAAAGACAATAATGATACTGTCATAATAAAAATAGAATCTTGTTAATTGTCAATAAAGTGGAAATTTAAGTGGGAAGTATAGATTTAAGTGGAAATTGGAGATGTAGTTGGAGATCAAATATTTCAATAAAGATTTAAAAAAGAAGTGGGAGAAGGAGGAGAAGGGGAAAAGGAACAATAAGAAAAAGAAGATGAAGGGAAAGAGGAATAAGAAGATAAAGAAGAAGAATAAAGGGGAGGAGAAGGAGAAGAGGATGAAAAATAAGAGGAGGGCAAGAATTATTCTCTTCTTCTCCCAGTCAATGATTCTTTTACTACTTCACCTCCTTTCACTTTCCTTCTTCTTTCATTTTACCTCTTTCTTCCCCACTCTCCAAATTCCCTCATCCTCTTTTGAGCACTTTTCTTATTTGCGTTCTTCTCTTCTCTCTCATCCCTTTTCTTCATTCGTCCACTCCACACTCTCTCTATTTTCTTACATTCTCTAACTTACTTCCTTTTTACTCTTTTCTCTTTCTGCTCTCTCACACACTGTACCTTTTCTTTCTTCTCTTTTACACTTTTATATCTCTCTTCTAACTTTTCTGTCACCCCGACAACTACAACAAATAAACGAATCCAGTTTCCACTTCCTACTCTTAACGTTTAACTCTCCTGTCGCTTTGTTCACCATTTTTATCGCGCTTTCTTCGCAGTTTACACGATCTTCATCGGACATCATTAGAGAGGAGGCGTTGTTGTCTGTCTAACGGTACCCAACTGTTTAGGATCCCACCTAAATTGGAGCGCCGGACGAAAGTTATGAGCTCAATTATTTCCACCGAAACACGGCTCTAGTGAGCATTGGATGAACATTTCACCCTTGGCCGACATGTTTTATTATTTGGATCGCTTAATTAGATCGCAGGTAGCTGGTGATTGATGGTTACATTACTTGGCCACAACATCAGGTCTAATGAATTCAACAGCAGTTGAGTCGAAAGTTTATTCAGACATTGGTACCGTTGGGAGAGATCCAAGTGGTTACATTAGCCAATGTGGAGTAGTAAAGATCATACATGATACAGAAATGCACCGAGAGGTTGGTTAGGTTATCCGGTACATGATACAGAAATGAACGGTAAAAGAAGGTTCATTACGTTATCAGGTATGAAAATGAAGAGATAATAAGAATGATACAAATATGTAATGTGGTCTGTGGAATGATATTTTGTAATAATAAAAAATGTGGAACTTCTTTGAACATTTATATACGTGAACATGTGCATTGTAATTTATGAGCAATATACAACTTTATGAATGCCTATTTTCGGCTGATATCCCAGTCGAATCACCAAGAGAATCAGTTATGCGCGGTTTTTCAGTCGCTTAATAGACAGTTTATGGATCCAATAGCACTATTGAATCAATAACCATGTCTTTTCAAATGCAAAAAAAGTTATTGATTCAATAAGTTTATTGAACGACTGAAAAACCGGGCATTATTCTTCAAAATTAGCCTAGCAAAATTTTTCTTAGCGTTTAGAAAAACGAAAAATTGTAGGACACAGCTAAAAATTCACAGTGTTGTGATCAGAAAAGTATTTTGACTTACAAATGACTGAGTAATAAACGTCAACAAGAATACCGTGTAATCCTTGGCAGCCATCTCGGAAGAATTTTTAAATTTAGAAACGATAAATTAATCCTTAAATTCCTCCTTTCTTGAATCATTCGAATCCTCGAATCCTAGAAATGATGAATCCTTGTTTTTCGAGGATTGCGATCAAACTAAATCTCAGACTCAATTTTATCCCAGATCCTTTGAAAGAAATTTGCCATAAAGTTACAAATTCATTCATTTATTTATTTATAAATAGTGTTGAAGATAACACCAGGTGCAATCCTCAACAAAATCTCGAAATCAACCTTTCTTACGTAGAGGTCATCAACATCTACTACATATAGAAATATACTACACATATTACTATATATACTGTATGTATTACTATACTCAACCAGCTTGATTGAACGTTGGTTATAGGCCTCTGTCTTCATTAAAGGACATTTGTAGACAAACAGGTGGCATAAAAACGACACTTGCATTCCCTCCCCTCCTTCACCTCCCCCTACTCATCATAGAACATTCCGTTACATGTGTCTTCTAAATAATAATGTGAATAGACCAGAAACTCAGACGGAACTCTAATGAGAGGGACTCTAGAGGAAGTGGTGATAAAAGTTCATTAGACGCAGTATAACTCATCACAGGGATCCTGGCGTTTATGCACTCGTAAACTAATAGTCGGATGTCCTGAGTGGACCACACATGAGAGGATTATCTGAATAGTTTTCAGGGATTTTTCTACCATCCTAGATATTTTCAAAGTCTACAGGTTGTATATTCAGTGAAACTCATTGATTGTTAATTATTTGATTTATTGAAGATACTGCCGTGTAGAGAGGCACGTTCACGTCTATTGTTAGATGCCATGAAATATAATTTTACTTCTTCCAAATAATTTTCTCATCGTACGAGTAATTTGAGTATGAGTGTTTACCTTATTGAAACGAGTTTACACAAAAATTACATTTCTTTGTGATAGATTAGCTTGATATTTGAAGTCCATTACATTACGACAAACCGTTATTCAAATTCAAATTACACAGCAATTATGAAAAAAGGTATAAACGTTTGATTTGCTTCAATTCCTCATTCCACGAATATGAGTGTGAAAACAAATTTATGAATTCTTAGGCTAGGCGTACACCGGTTAGTCAAGACAAGACAAGACGAGATTAGTCACGTTTAGTCATAGTAATTCACATAGTTGCTTATGAAGCAGCACACACCGATGCAATGACTAATCGGTGTGTGTTGCTTCATAAGCAACTATGACTTCTTGTCTTGTCTTGACTAACCGGTGTACGCCTAGCCTTATTCAATTTCAAATTACACACCAATTCATGAAAAAAGGTATTAACGTTTCATTTGTTTCAATTCCTCATTCCAGGAATATGACTGTGAAAACAAATTTATGAATTCTTAGATTATGAAGATATGATAGATAGATAAGATATAGATATGTGGTCTCTCTACCACAGAGAACAGACTCAGGCTAGGCGTACACCGGTTAGTCAAGACAAGACAAGACGACATTAGTCACGTTTAGTCACAGTAACTCACATAGCTGCCTATGAAGCAACACACACCGATTAGTCATTTCATCGGTGTGTGCTGCGTCATAAGCAACTATGTGTATTACTGTGACTAAACGTGACTAATCTTGTCTTGTCTTGACTAACCGGTGTACGCCTAGCCTTACTAGATAGTATGCCTTCTCTATGGCTCTACTTCCTTATTTGATTGTGGGGAATTTTTTTCCAATTATAAATAACATTTGGTCAAAGTGAAAATTGTGGATATTAGAAAAATAAAGCATCAACCTGCTATAATCATCTTTGTTGACGAATCATCTAGAATCGTCTCATCTCTTGTAACCTGATGATAGGTTACGTCAAAAAATGAGCGGTATGATGATGATTTACAGCGATGAAATCAAGAGTGTGAAATCCAAAACTGGCTGGCTGGTTATATGACCTGGAGGACTAAAACTGAGAAAGATTACAAGTTCTTTTTGTGGCTGAAAAAAGCGAAAGCTATGCAGTCGGCCGCAAAGACAATAAACGTCACTTTTTACCATGTAATTGGCATCACTTATATGACAAGTGAAGTGAATTTATGGCTTTTTAAAAGATACTAATATCTTATTAACGATTCAAAGGCACCGTGAAATGTGAGCCAATAAAAAATAAGGGGTCATTAGCGAAAAAGCTCCAACAACAAACAATGGAGGTTTGTGAAGAAGATGAAAAAAAAACTAAATTGGAAAGAAATACCCACGTTGAACATTCTCGATCGAACTGAGCTATAAATCTTCAAACAGTGTGATCAAACAACGATTTGCCTAAAACGTTTGTTTTTAATTGCCCACCTCACGTGATTAACCTCATGTGTGTAAAAGGAAACGTGCATGCGGAAAGATTAATAGTGCAGTCTACAAATAAATCAATTAACTCAACTTTTTAAAGGAATTATATCATGTGTGTATGAGTCATCCAGCTGAATTAATTCGAGATGGTTAGCTAAATTAGGCGGTGTGATCATTTAATGATGCTTAGTCATAAGCTTGATAGGGAGAGTATTTTTTTGTAGTTGAAGACCCAACCCTTTCAAAGCAGAAGATTTATGTTCGTCATTTCAACATACTTGGAGATGGGGAGAATAAATTTATTGGTTAAATAAGATTGAGATTTTTAATTTAGATTGAAATTTTAACCCATTACGATAGGTCACATGACCACCCATTATATTAATGATTCTAAAATGAACGATTCAATTTTCTATTTCGTCAGAGTTTTATTTTCTTTAAAACTTCAAATTCCAAATATTGCAACCAGAGCTACAGAGCTTAATCGGACATTGAATGATTTGAAATTTTAAATGAAAACAAATGAAAAGTGATGCTTCACGGTCAAAATTAAATGTAAAAACAAGTGAAATACGATAATTTGATGAACTTTGAAGCTAGATTGGTTAAAAATCGTGAGTAGATGATTCACCGAACTTTCACTCTATATGCCTCAATTTATGAGTAATAATTTATTCAATTTATCTACTCAATTTTTTGAATAAACAGAATAATCGACTAATATTTTGCAAGCATAAATTTCAATGCTATAATGATACAGACATTCCATAAAATTGTATATAATGTTGTCATGAATATGAATTGTATTAATGTTGTCATGAATATGTGTCTATTTATTTTTTCAAGAGTTGAAAAAAATATTTGAAAATTTTCAAGCATAAATTTTAATACTACATTAACTGTATTAATGATACAGACATTCCAGAAAATTGTATATAATGTTGTCATGAATATAAATTGTATATAACGTTGTCATGAATATAAATTGTATTAATGTTGTCATGAATATGTGTCTATTTATTTTTTCAAGAGTTGAAAAAAATTAGTTGAAAATTTTAAAGAAGATATGACACAATAAAGTGGAGAGATTGAAACATCCAATGTCTTCAAGAAGAACCTATTCAAGAATTTTTCAGATTGAAAAATGAAGAGTAAAACAAACAATAGGCTACTGTGAGGATGCTCAAAAGAGCATGAAGATGATGAATTAAAAATGAGCATAAAGCAAGAGTTTTGCTGTGTAAAATTCACTGAAAATGTGATAAACACAAGAGAAGTTAGAAAAATAAATAATAATTCTTTCATAATATTTCAAATAATTAGGACTATAGAACATCAATCGGCGTTTTAAAACAGGATATATCAACCTTTGGAAATATCAACCGTTTAAATTTAATGACAGTTGGCATTTGAAATTTTGTAGTCCAATCAGCCTTTGCCCAATCCATATTTTCCATATTACATGGAAATTTGATCCAATTTTCTGAGTTCTCTACTTAAGCTTCTGAAGTTAACAGTTTAAAGAGGAAGAATAATAAAACTATGATGGAGGTATGATAAGCTATCCGCAAATCCTCTACAGCTTCACTACATTTGGATATTCAACTCTTAGGAATTGACGCTGAATGCTTGGTAAACTCATAATAACAATTACTATTAATAGCTCCAATAGTGCGATTCACGTCAAGAAGTCAGCATTGCTTGGATGGGAGTTTGCTATCCTTGTTCAGCACAAGGCAGTTGCTGATGTCTTCGCACTGTGCATAGTTGCCGCACTGTGCATAGTTGCCGCACTGTGCATTGTTGTCGCACACAGTCCCAACAAACACGTTTGGTGCAGTTTTCTCTTTCTCTCTCAATGAAACTTGGCATCAATGCTCCTCATATAAACAATGCTGACTTCTTGACGTGAATCGCACTATAGCTCATAATATTAATAGTAATAATAATTTCTCTGGTCATAATAGCTCCTAACAATTATTATACGAGCTTGATAACTCGTAGCTTGATAACTCATAACGAAAATTAAGTTATGATATCGTGAATAATCAAGTAGTTAAAGTATCCATCATCCCCTAATACAAACATAACGTTCATTACATGCTTCAAAACCCAACAAACAAGAAATTTAAACATGCATTTGTTTATTTAAGCATGCATACAAGTTATAGGAAGGTATCTCATCAAAAATGTTTTGTCAAATAATTAAATTTTGTTTATTCAAGCATGCTCACCGGCTATTAGAAGGTAGCCCGTCAAATTATTAAATTTTATGCTTCATACACACTCAAACAAGATGGGACTGTTCCCAAATGAAGATGGAGACACAACATGCTTTCGTAAGAAATAAATTACCAGAAAACTGCAGGCAGCTTGGGTGGGTTTGTTAAGCCAACTACTTGAAACCGCCACACTCCTCTACGACTTTATTTCGGTACAATGATTATTTCACAGTTTTATTCGTGTGTATTCTTATTCTTACAAGCGGGAAAAGGTAGAACAGGAACGGTAAGGGAACTAAATTTGCATCTAGCCGACTCTGTTGACTGTCTCGTAAACAAGGAAACAGTGAACATGTTACGGTTGTAGTGCAGGGTTGGTTTGTTCAGCAGTCAGACGTTCAAAAATTTATAAGTTAATAAACTGGTTATCGAACTACATTGTGCCACGATTTAACTACGAATCGCCAATATTTTGTAATGTCGTTGGTCCCCTACCAACCTTACAATCATTGTCCATAGTTATACTACACACATACAATATTATCTAGATATAACGCCGTTATATTATGCACATGACTATCTACATTTAGTTGAGTTGCCGTGTGCCCACTTATTGCTAGAGTGTGCCCACTTAGCCCACAGTAGGCGGTTGACAAACAATGACATGGTGATAAGTTATCAGCGTATTCAGTTAGCGTTCACCTACTCGCTCTGGAGTTGTGTAGTGTTCTGAAAGGTTCAGGTTTCAATAACTTTGTGCGTTGTTCTCACCTGCTGTGTTTTCCGAACTTGGCAGATGAAATTTTTGGAATAGTATTTGAAATGTGTGCAGAATTGAGCAGATGTGCAGAATATAGAATAGATTATTTATTTCACCAAAATACAAATACTGTATATGAATATGAAATTTACAATTTCATAAGCAGGGTATGGTAGAAGGAATTGTTCTTGAAATTAGTTCTAGCTATTAGTTTTTAGAATAGCGGATTCATTTCCATGAATTATTTGATTGAGTGGATGAAAACGAGATTTCAGGTTTTTTATTGCTTACTTATTGCAAAAGCAATGTTTTTTTCAAGAAAGCAGTAAGCGAACTTTTCAATAATGTCTGTATAGCACTTTTTAGATAACTGTATTTATTTCCATGGATTCAGTTGTAGGTAATTGATTGGACATGAGCCGAAAAGTATATCATATTTATTATTAATTTTATCCTAATAGACTATACTTTGATTTAAATTGCTTTAGGACCGGCCTAGAGCGATTCACCACTAAGGCCAAGCGGGTCTCAATCCTAAAGCAAAGAATAATAAATAATAAATAAGAGAATAAAACCTTACAGAAAACGCTAATTTAAGATCTGTGCTATGTTCTCTGGACTACAGCTTCATAGTACACTCATATTACTTATTTTTCTTGGGAAAATTCCTCTGAAAATTTTTCACAAAAAATTTCCTAATATACACAGGAAAAAATTCCTCTTAAACAAATACCTTACTGAACCAAAAACACACAAGTTTGTAAGACATCTTTTTGAACCTCACTGCAAAAAGAGAAAGATCTGTTCTATATTGTCTGTATACATACAAAGTATTTATTATTCAAGGACAATTTCTCTGCAAAATTAAAACACATACTTTATAGCTGTTACAAAAAAAACAGAAGATTGTAATATACTTGAATTTCTGAACAAAATGAGAACAAAGCTTTAACTAAATCTCTTTGAGTAATTGTGAAGGTGATATAGAAATAACTAGGGTAACAAAAGATGATCAACAGTTGAGTTTGAATGACCAAATTCATTTCAATCAATACAACACCACAAATCTCATTTTATCATAATTTGTTAGGCAGATATTACGGTATTAGTTTATTCCTTTGTTTTTCTTATTCTTCCGTAATACTGTTTCATTTATTTCTTAGGTTATTGTAGCTATTTATTGTTCTTCAATTGTGTTTTCTGTTTGAATCGCCATTTTGTAATGTTTGAATGAACCGCTAATCGGGGAGGAGCTTGTCTAGGCCAATGGCAGCCGTTCACGGTCATTGGCTAGAGCGTCTACCAATAGCGGTGCTTTACCGTTAGTATAAATACTGCTGCTCTGTACGTTAAATTTTCAGTTTACCAGAGATTGATAATGGTGTAACAACCGAAACCGGTATCTCGATTTTCTAATAAATCAGTGGTTTGACAACATCTTGTCTTTTCATTTATTAAACAAATACCTTACTGAAACAAAAACACACAAGTTTGTAAGATATCTTTTTGAACCTCACTGCAAAAAGAGAAAGATCTGTTCTATATTGTCTGTACTAGAGCCTTATAACACATACAAAGTATTTATTATCCAAGGACAATTTCTCTGCAAAATTAAAACACATACTTTATAGCTGTTACAAAAAACACAAGTTTGTAATATACTTGAATTTCTGAACAAAATGAGAACAAAGCTATAACTAAATCCACACAAATAGCAAAAATATAAGATCTGTGCTATATTGTCTGTTCTGGAGCTTTATAAAGTATTTATTTTCCAACGACAATTTCTCTGCAAAATGAGAACTTGTACTACCTTACTGAAACAGAAACACACAAGTTTCTAATATATTTGATGCAGTTCCTCTGCGGGCTTCAATAACCCCCAGATACCATCTGTATACCTGCTGCTGCAGTAACCTGAATGAAGCAACTGTACTGCTGAAATGAAGGAATAAGATCAGCTCCCACAGGACACTGGAGACACCAAATAGCAGAGTGCAGCACAGAGATAATCTGTTTGACAAGAGATACCAGTCGCATCAGGTGGCAAAGCAAGCGAGCAAAGCTAGCATAGCGAGCATAGCGGAACACAATTACAAGCATTGCAGCCCTGCGTCGCACCGTGTTATAAAGCAGATAAGGATTACCACCTTGGATTCTTCTTGGCTGGAAATATACGGGGAAGGTAGCAGAGAACAAAGTGATGGGAATGTGTGCAGTAGCTAAAGTACATCACAAGCACCCAGCGGTCTATATTACTATATATCTATATATAGTAATATATATATATCTATATTTCTATTTTTAGGAGTGAAAATCTATGTTGAATTGTGAATGTGAGAACATAACCCTCTTTTGAAATTTTATCAAAATCAGGAAGAGAAGACGTTTTGGACTCTGTCTGTGTTTTCATCCTATAAGTTATAATTATGTTGTACTCGATCAATATCTTTACAGTTACTCCTATTTTGTTATCTGTCTTATTTCATTTCTTTCCTCAGAGGTCTTATTAACTTCCTTCCAGTGTTTCTAACTATTTGGTAGTTTTCCTTTGATAGTTCTTTCTTTTTCACAGTTCTTTCCCTTCGGCAGTTCTTTTTCTTTGATAGCTATTTTTCTAAGATTAGTCCGGCTGCCTAAAAACAGTCGTTAAGTCACGACAGCAACCCTGAACTGATCAGGAGTGACCTAAAACCTCCAGACACCAGACCTGAGCCAGCCAGGTTACACGGATTATTATTATTATTATGATAGTTCGTTTTCTTTGATATATTTTTTTTTCATTTGAAACATCTCTATCTTTATCATTTATACTTCTTTGGAATATCTTCTATTTCAATCGTAATCACAAAAATCTCTTTTTTCTCTTTCTCTCTGTTGTTTGTTCAATTTGGTGATTTTTTTCTCTTTCTTGCTATCCTCACCTTTTCTCTTATGCTTCTTCTGAATGTTCATCTTTGCTCATCTTCCTCATCTATTATCATTATCAAATTATAAAAATACTCAGCAGATTATATGTCATCAATTCGTTATGAAACAATATTTCCATATTTGTTGATCAATCATATTTATGCTAGTGGCAAAATATATGCAAATATGCATATTATTTTACTCACGAACGGACTCAGGTCTTGTGAGTATGATTTCATATAATGTATAAAATGAAAATTTTCTCTCATTGTGAAAAGATGAAATCAATAAATAAATTGAAATTGAATGCAAGTGGCAGAACTCTTCAATCAATGTCAGAGAAATCACCTACGTCATCTATTCTTGACAGATTGTAAACAATATTATTCTCCTAAGAGGAAATCATATGGAAGTTATATGGGATCCTTTTTGAGTGTGTGGCGAGGAAACAGAATCAATTAGAACAACATTGGCTCGGTTCACACGAGCGTGTACGTTGAACATGCGGTAGATAATTGTGAGCGAGAATTCCAAGAATAGTTGCTTCTTCCAAGATTCGACCGGCAATTATAAAAACGCATGCGGCCTAATTGGCTAAGAAAAATTTATTCATAGATTTTGATAGAAAAGATAAAAAATTTTTGATATTATAAATTTTCAATTCCTATCTTATTCTACTTGTTCTTCTGATTCTAGAACAGCTTGAAATTTTCTTATAGCATTTAAATTAGCATAGCTAGCTAATTATTTGATTCTAATCGGTTTTCTGACTTCATAATAAAAATTTGAAATTTTCTTCATCCATTTAAATAAGAATTAGGCCAAAAAATTATGAAGGTTTATAAGTGGAATATCAATAATGAGTATATATTTATCTATGAAATAAGAATGTAGTGTGGTTGCATACTCCTCATACCATGGCTATTAATGATAAAAATGGTTGTTAATGCTAATCCTATTATGTTCTTGAGCAATTTCTGTATGTATGTTTGTATGTCCAACGGATCTCGAGAACAGCTCTAACGATTTTTGACGAAATTTGGAATATAGGAGGTTTGTCTACAAAATTAGTTTGCGCCGGGTCTCATCCCTGATAACTCGCTGAAGGACCTTAAAAGGAAAACTGATCCTTTAGGGATCAGCTGACAGCAGAAACAAATTTCTGTCTATTGTAAATGATAAGAAAGAGGAGAGCGGTGATTGTGGGAGTGAGACAAGATTATTTCTAGCTGCTGAGATAATGCATTTCAATCACATGTGATCACTCGTGAAATACACAACTACACTAACGTTTTTGGTAAAACCAGCGGTTCCATTACTAGAATTGAGAAAATATCGAAACACATAAGCTGCTTCTATTCTTTTTTATTTCTCTTGATTTCAATTTATCTATAGAAAATTAAAAAGGAATTAGAAATTTTGAAAATATTCCATATTGTACTGTATTGTTATTTTAAATTTGAGGCATGAAGATAGCATGTGATCTGTTTTATTTATTTGAGAAAAATCGTCAAAAGTTCATCAAAACAGCTGAGCTAAAAATTGTTGCAAGAATATTTTAAATTGTCAGAAAACAGCTGATTGATGTACGCTCGTTTACTGACGTTAAATCAGCTGTTTTCTGACAAGTTAAAATGATCCCACTATATCAACCCATATTATTATTTCCATGAAGCAAAATTTTATAAGTGCTATTTTTCAAATGCATTCAAACTGGATTATTCATAATATTTCGAAAGTTGAGATTGATTTTTTATAGTGCAATGATGATTCAATGCATAAGACTGATGGCTGTACTTGAAAAATTGTTTAATTTCATTCCTTCTTTCCTTTAAAATTCCCATTCCTGTGCCTTTGTAAGCCTACCCCCGAGCAGAGCCTGGTAGTGCTTCGATATTGGCTATAATGCTACCAATGCATTAGAGCCATTATATGAATTACCATTACCTAGTGTTGTTGTTCTGGGGCTCCCCATAGGATTACGATAATTACATAATAAATACTAGGAAATAGTCTGAGAAAATTACATAAAATGATGATGCGAATAATTGTTCTTCTATTAAAAATCGAGAATATTGAACAATCAATAGTTTGCAGCGAGCTCCATTTCCGCTAATACTGTCAGCTGCAAAATATTCTTTTGCTAATTGTACAAATTAATGCATTATTTTCTCGTCGACAAGCCATAGTGGCATATCTAGGCCTATTCATACTTATACTAACTTATACTCATACTCATACTCAAGATGAGCAGAAATTTTTCAATTATTTTAGAATGAGCATAAGGTCTTTTTGACGAATTAGTTTTAAATTATCAGACAAATTGAGAAGTCAGGATACGAGCATGCGGCTTTCAGTATGCCCTGAAGAGATGTTGGCCGTAACTTTGTTACTGAGTGATAATTCACAGCATATTCATAAAAATTTCTACTCAAATACAGTACTAATCATTGTGTTGAATTCGAATTGCAAACTCTTTTTATTTATTAGTGATCGGTTATGACATTCAATTAAAATTGTGATTTGGTTGCTTGTAAATATGTACTATCTATTTTCTGTTTTTATTCCTTGTTCAACACAAATAACTCTACAGTATACAACTTCAGTATTCAATGTAGAAAATGGTATAAATGTCTGAAAATGTTAGTAAAATGGCACACAGAAAGCCAAGTTTTGAAACCGGGTATTCGGCTGTATGAATTTAGAATTTTCATTCAATTGTATCCAAGTTTTGCACACTAATAGACTATCACTGGAGATAGAAACAATAATCTTCAATAAAACGGGGTAATTTCATGCTAGAGATGAAAAGTCGTTCGACTGCACTCAGGAGGTCGAGTAGTATAGCATAGCACTTTCAAAATGAAAATTCCAAATTTTAACTTTTTGTATGTTAGATAATTAGATATAATTGCCTGGGGCAATTAGCTTTTATCATGTTTCTAGCAGTGAAACAAGGTGACGTTCTGCAACGTACGTCTCACGGATGAAGTGTGAACAACACGATTTGATTCCCTGCACTAGCCTCTACGTTGCGTGAGTTAATTGTTTAATTGTTTCATTGGAAAGTTCGCACTCAATTATCTCATTATTTATGCTTTGAAAGACAGCTCAGTGAACTGAGCCTAAGGCTCGGTTCACACGAGCGTGTACTGTTCGACATGATGGTAGATAATCAGAGCGTGAAATTCAAGAATAGTTGCTTCTTCCAAGATTCGACCGGCAATTATAAAACGCATGCGGCCTAATTGGCTAAGAAAAAATTTATTCATAGATTTTGATAGAAAAAGATAAAAATTTTGATATTATAAATTTTTCAAGTCCTATCTTATTCTACTTGGTCTTCTGATTCTACAACAGTTTGAAATTTTCTTTTATAGCATTTAAATTAGTATGAAGAGCTAGTTATTCTGATTCTAATCAGTTTTCCAACTTCATAATGAAATTTGAAATTTTCTTCATCTATTTAAAATGAGAATTTAGCCAAAAAATTAACAAGATTCATAAGTGAAATATCAATAATGTGAGATATTTATCTATGCGATAAAAGAATTTAGTGTTGCATACCTACTCATGGCTATTAATGCTAAAAATGGTTGTTTATGCTAATGGCTATAATGCTACAATGCTCAATTGTCACAATACATCATAAACTGAGTTACACCCATTTGACTGGTGACTTGTCGATTGCTAACTTAAATCTAATTACAATATTATTTACATCTAGATTAATACTAACTATAGTAAAACATATGGAGTCTCCCTCCATTGGGAGACTGGCTAATCGTTAGTAAGGCTAGTCAGTCACTCCCTATATTTTGGAGGCATATTAAATTGTTGCATTGCACTATATAGCTGCTTAACATAATGTTATCCAGCAGTGCTTTGTTCCCATCACTGGGTTGCGAAGACTAGCTTATGGTTAAAAGATGTCAATGTGCTAACCACACGTTACATCTTTTCTGGTTAATGATCATTCACCTCTGCTGATTCAGTCAAGTGGATGTGAAACTGGCAACCAGCTGGTAGGCCTAAGCCCACATAGGGCTGTTGCGCCATTGACATACATACATAGTAAAACATAATAGTAAATCTCTAGATTTGTCCTAATCTCAAAAAATGAAAAAATCTAATTCCAAAATAAAATTACTCTCCATTTTTTATTCAAAGTATCTGTTACAGGAATTCATACCAGCTCACCAACTTTCTCATCAAGTCAAATTCCGCGATAGTATATAGGCTTTTCTCTAATAGCATTTTCCTGACTGCCCGCTTAAATGAAATGACAGATTCCATATTTCGGATGTTCGTTGGCAGCTTATTAAATAGTCTCATTCCAGAATAGAATGGAGTTCTTTCCAATGCTGCATGTCTATGTATTGGAAAAGCTATCAGGTTGCTATTTCGAGTGTTGTTGATGATTGTCTGCAATAAAATTGAAGATTTGTTAATATTTACTTTAACAAAAACTACTAATTGATAGATGTAGAGAGAAGGAAATTGTAAGGATGTTCAGGTCTCTGAGTATGTTTTGCAAGAGTCTCTCGATCTCAGCCTACAAATGACTCTCAATATCTTTTTGCATTATAAAACTCTACGACTGTAAACAGTATATAAATTAAACCTAGTGGTTTTGTTCTGGGGGCTCCCCATAGGTTACGATAATTACAATAAATAATAGGAATAATCTGAGAAAATTACATATAATGATGATGCAAATAATTGTACTTCCATTGAAAGTTGAGAATATTGAACAATCACTAGATTGCAGTGAATTCCATTTCGCGCCAATACTGTCAGCTGCAAAATATTCTTTGCTATAGCAGGTCCCTTTTAACTTGTCAGAAAACATAATTATGTTTTGACCAGCAACATATTACAATACCAACCTACAAATGCTAAAAACTCGCATGATTATTGAAAAGTTCTTTAAAAGTTATTCTTTGAAAGGTCTTCTTTACAAAGATCTTTAAGACTTTTAAGCCTTTTGATTATTGGGTCGAAGTCACTGTTTAATTATTACCAACACAGCTGATTTCTGACAAGTTAAATGGATCGTGCTATAATTGTACAAATGCATTATTTTTCAGTGGTGTTGTGAGAATGGACGTGGCAAGACGTCGACAAGCCATAGTGGCAAATTCAGTCTATTCATACCTTATACTCATACTTCATACTCAAGATGAGCAGAAATTTTTCAATTATTTTAGAATGAGCATAAGGTCTTTCGACGAATTAGTTTTAAATTATCAGACAAATTGAGAGTCAGGATACGAGCATGCGGCTTTCAGTATGCCCTGAAGAGATGTTGGCCGTAACTTTGAGATGAGTGATAATTACCACAGCATATTCATAAAATCTCTACTCAAATACAGTACTAATCATTGTGTTGAATTGAATTGCAAATTCTTTTATTTATTAGTAGGTTATGACATTCATAGAGATGAACCAAAATTCGTGATTTGGTTGCTTGTAGATATGTACTATCTATTTTCTTGTTTTATTCCTTGTTCAACACAAATACAGTACACAACTTCAGTATTCAATGTAGAAAATGGTATAAAATGTCTGAAAAATGGTATAAAATGGTAGTAAATGGCACACAGAATGCCAAGTTTTGAAACCGGTATTCTCGGCTGTATGAATTTAGAATTTTCATTCAATTCTATTCAAGTTTTGCCACTAATAGACTATCACTGGAGATAGAAACAATAATCTTAATAAAACGGGCAATTTCATGCTAGAGATGAAAATCAAGTTCGACTGCACTCAGGACATCGAGTAGAATAGCATAGCACTTTCAAAAATCAAAAACTCCCAAATTTTAACTTTTTTTGTATGTTAGGATAATTAGATATAATTGTCGGGGGCAATTCGCACGCCTGCTTCTAGCAGTGAAACAAGGTGACGTGCTGCAACGCGCGTCTCACGGATGAAGTGTGAACAACACGATTCGATTCCCTGCACTAGCTCTACGTTGCGTGAGTTAATTGTTTAATTGTTTCATTGTAAAGTGTCTCAATTATCTACCGCATGTCGAACGTACACGCTCGTGTGAACCGAGCCTAAGATGGTAAAAAAGATATTCTCTATTATTCTCCTATGAGGATTGAAAAGAAGATATGGGATCCTTTTTGAGTCTTTGGCGAGGAAACAGAATGAATTAGGACAAAATTGATGGTAAAAAAATCATTCTCCGCGGATTTTCAAACGATTATAATTATTTACCAAGATTCAAGACAAACAGTCCAACGGTTTTCGAGATTACATATTACAAACATAAAGTCGTTGTCTTGTATACATTAGATAATGTTTAATAATATATTAATAATTGATATCACATCTATTATATTATATGATTTGTTCTACTTCTTACTTCCTCTTACTCACTCTCTTCTTTTTCACTCTCTCCTTACTTGTTTCTTCCAGTATCATAAGATCCATTTTCCCTTCAATCTCCTTTTTAATTCTGTTTCTTCCCTTCCTCCTGCATTTCATCCTTCTTCCTTTCGTTTTATTTCTAGTTCACTATTGAACAGAACAAGAAATGCGACTAAGGCGAAGCAAAATGAGCCGGGACGGATTCCTTTCAAATTCCTCGATTCCAGTTCACCTTACAGCCTTGCATTGTGATATTATCCCGGCTGAATAGTAGCCTATCACCCTGTATTCCAGGATGTTTCTCGTCTTTTATCATGTGTGTTTCTGTTTGTATAGCTTCTTGTTTCCTACATTCGTTCTTTGCCTATTGACACCGTATTATCAGATTCATTTTCCGTTTCATCTCATTCTTAGTAGGGATTATCTTGTCGGCTGAGACCAAGATCCGACTTCAAATGAGCTTTTTCCTTTTTTTCTTTTCTTCTCAGTTTGAATATTCTTTGCCAACCAGCATTCACACCTGACACCAGGTGTAGCACGTTTCTCACCTATATCTTCTTTTCAATAGAGAGTGTGTGCTTTTCTGGGTCTGAATTCATATCTGGTCACACTGTTTTTGCAACTGAGAATTTGTGCTCCTTGAATTGGCATTTTTCTCAGAAGCTTCGCACATTTACCCAAAATGAAATGGAAATGTCAGCGGATATTACGGTTATTAAGGACTGGAACAAATTCATGGATCTTAATAATTCTGAATTATCATAAAAATATCGGTGAACGGAAATAGATTCAATAACTTATCCTCAATAAGTTATAATAATGTATTTTGATGGAATCCTCAAACATTATCTCTGACATTGTACGTATAACCTGAGCTTCATATTCACAATTCACAATCAAATTAGCATTACAATCTCCACAACTGATAAAGTGGAGAAAAATTTCTTACTACAGCTCTTACAAATTAATTGAAAATCAAACTCTCAGAATTCCATCGGACAATTTGTTATGCAAAAATACTGTTATTCTCAAACATTTATCTCTATAAACAATCATGCTCTAACTTACCACTATTATTTGTACATAATAATTACTAGTTTACTAATTTATTACTAAATAATTACTAATTACTAATTTACATCAAGTGTAAATTTTCAATGAACTCCATATTATACTCTTTTCATTACCTTTTCAAGCGGTAAAAATCTCCAACTGCTCATTCGAATTAATTGAAAACCTCAATTTCATTCAACAATAATGATGTGCTATACTTTCATCAAAACGATGTCTCATGTTCTAACCTCATTTCTATCATTGTATTGTACCTATATTCTAAGCCTCATATTTCCAGCAAAATTCTTGTCATACTTATCGAGTATGAAGGAAACTCTTTCCACTATCTCTTAAAATAGAATTTTTATTCGAAACGGTCTTCCAGAACAATATTGAAACAGACCACCCTCTTCCTCATCGGGCAATTTAGTATGTTGATACTTTCATCACAACATTCAAAACAAGCCTTTCCCACGTATTTATTAGCCCTGCTCTTGTTTTTCAAGAGCCTTCTTGAAGTAGTAAGGTGGCGCTGCTTAGCCTGAGAAGCGGTGCATCGTTAGTTTCAAGCCATTAGACACATAATGCGCCAGGCTGAAGGTCTCTTGCCCCGGGGCACTCTGCTTGATGCCTGCACTCTGGGGTGTTCAATGCCTGCACTTCCCCTGAAATGAGGCGTTCTAATGCGTCTTCCGATTCCCCAAATTGTGCCCCCCGCCCCCTAAACTACCCCTAAAACCGAAATGCGCCCCCAGACTGTGCTTCTTTGAATGTCTGTCGGAGAGGGTTGTGCTTCGGGTAAGTGTTATAGCATGTGCTGACATGTTCTTCCATTGCTCGGGGTCGTGGGCTGAATGGAGTCGTACATGTGAACGGAAAGATGTCATGAGAATGGATTTTTTAAGGATCAATTGATAATACATAGATCCTGCAAAATGTGAAGCATTTGTTAACTGAACTAACATGATTGTTCTAATGTTATGATTGTGAATTTTTTATAAATACTGTGTTGGGTTGCACCAACCGGGATCAACTAATTTGAATCAGCTGATCCCATATGATTAGCATGGCACTGATCCTCGATCAAAATTGATCTTGCTTGGTGCAACCCAACATAAGAAAGTCATTTTCATTTTTTCTTGAATCTTTTTGTAGTTGAAACTAGAAAAAACACTTTAATATTTTCTGAATATGTTATACATTTTCCAATAAATAGTATTCTTTGCTTCTGTTCCCTATTTTTAGTATATGAGGCCTGAGAATTATTCGATGAATATTCTATTTAAATGATTCTTATTTCCCCTTGAATTTTTTTGTGTTTCAAATATTTAACACAGGACTTTTGTTAATCTGTGAAGAAATTAATATTCTATGCTACTGTTCCACATTCCTCTTTGAATAATCACGTTCAGCCTTCAAACATTCTATATTGAGGTGATCATATGATTCTAGAAGAATCTCAAGACTGAAACATTAAAATAATTATGGTATATCCATTATTTTGAAACCGTTATCGTCCTTATCCAAGTTCATGCCCATCTTCACATTGTTCTTCTATTCAATTCTGTCTCCTCAATCAATTTGTTATTTACCTGCAACAACATGTGGGTGATAATAGTCTAAAAAGTCATTTTTTAAATTTTGAACAGATTTTTCCGTCTGATCAATAATGAAATTTGTTTTATAAAAGTCTGAGCTATATTGTTTTTATTTGAACCAAATTAAATTTTGAATTGATCCAAGCAGTATATTACATGCTGTATCTGTATTCAAGTCTCGGACTTCAATCAAGTCTAGATTCAGCTATCTGAATCTTCCGTAATCTTCGTAACTCCATTTTCAACATCATTATCTCCAATAAATTTATACCAAAGACAATATCGACTATAGTAGTTAATAGATATAGTAATAGTTGGATAGATAGATAGTTAGATATATAATAGATAGTAGTTAATAGATTATAGATATATTAAGTTGTTAAATTTATTTGCTTATACTCAACACATTCAACCTGCAACCCACCAAAACCTGCAGCCTGCAATAAGCGGTATCCGGTGATTAACAGAACGATGAAATGCCGCAAGTAACGAGTCCAAACCATTTCGTGCCATAGCATACGACTAACAAATAGCGTTGTGGCAAGTGTAGAGCCGCATACAACTATGGGCCACTGTTGACTCTGCCCTGGCCGCACATTAATGATATTACTATTAATTAGCACAGTGGCCTATAATTCCGCTAATTTAAAGTGCGAGCAGCGTTCACTCTGTTTGCTTTGTGCAAATATTTGTTCACCACCCTCTTGTCCGCCATTTGCAACCCTCCCCTCCCTCTCATCTTCCCCCTCCCTCCCCATCATCAACCCCTCCTCCCACTCACATACTGTCCACAGAGAGCTTAATATTACACATGAAACTGCCTCCCTCACATATGCGTGCTAATGTTCGTGATATATACTGTGTGTAGACCATACAAGGGTGGAAACCCCTTCTGCTTTACACCCCCATATATCCTGCGATTAAGCTTACATTGAACGTTGGAAGGAAAGTACGGTACGAGCTGCTTGAGGATGGTTGATATTATGGTGAATAAGCAGGACAAGATTTGTGGTATGAATCTCAGAATAATAAAATATTGCAATGATTTTTTGATTAGTACTGATCGTAAAATTGGTAACTGATAGATTCGGAATAATTTATTTGATGAATAAAGTTTCTTCAAGTTTTCTCCAAGTTTGATAACTAGTTTAATTGGTCACATAAACTACAGTTTTATGACTTGTTGAGTATGAGTAGTGGAAACGACAAGTGAATATTGGGAACTACTTTTTATGAGACGTAAAATACTATTCAGTCTTACTTTTATTGAATCAGGAATCTTACAATTTTATAAGACTTATAATACGAAGTAGTTAGCAATTTCGGTAGTCAGCTGCAGTTTCCCTTAAAATATTTTTCTCAGATTAATAGTTTGTCAAGTTACATAAAAATGAACTACAGTTGCAAGTAATATTATAATATGAATATCGAAGACACAAGTGAACTCGTTGTTTCATTGAAGGTACGTTTTCATTACTAAAAATCACATGTTCCCGACATGTGCCCTGCACAAATCTTCTATCACTACTATAAGGCTAGGCGTACACCGGTTAGTCAAGACAAGACAAGACGAGATTAGTCACGTTTAGTCACAGTAATTCACATAGTTGCTTATGAAGCAGCACACACCGATGCAATGACTAATCGGTGTGTGTTGCTTCAAGTGCTTCAAGTACTGTGACTAAACGTGAACAATCGTCTTGTCTTGTCTTCTAATAATTGAAGAAGATTTGTGCCGGGCACATGTCGGAACATGTGATTTGTAGTAATGGAAACGCACCATTCAAAATATTGATTTCGTTAAGTATTCGATAAGAAATAGGCTTTGAAAAAATCTGGGATACCTGAGAATAATTTAAAAAACGTTTCAACTTTCTCTTATCCTCTATTTTTGATTCTCCATTCTCCTCTCATCCTTCATACCTCCATTACTTGAAAAAAAAAGAAACGAAAAAACCTGAAAAATTCAAAGAATATTCTATCCTTTTCCATAAACTCTGCTCCCAACGACAGGATAATATTTTTCTGTGAAACATTCACAGCCAACTCGACTGAACGAATGTTATAAAGTTTATGCAAGCCTTCTTGGCAGGAACTGGATCAACAGCATACAAATTAACGTAATAAACCAGTGAAGCAGACAGAGGCCAGCTGCACACTGAATATTTTCCCAATCAAATTAGCAGTGTAGGATTCAACTTGATTATGCGAATCAAATTCAGCATTAAAACGGAATGGCACGCTAATTGAATGAATGGGCCGTAACTCGGCGGAAAGACAAAATATTAAACATATGCTGGGCTGGTAGTCGCTGATAATTCTGCAGAAATCCGTTCCGGGCGAGCGTTATTTTTATTGCAGCATTTGAATGAAGTTGGTAGTGGTGGACAAGCTTCTGCTACAAGTGCAGGTTTTAGAAGGAGAGGGAAACTTAGGAGGAGAATGGAAAGAGGTGGAGAAGGCGTAGAGAAAAATATACCGGAGAAGAAGATAAAGACAATTTTATCCTAATAAAGAAATATCATCTAGTTCTAACATCAATTCTAATAAATAAAATTCTGATAAGAAATAGAATTGTCTTTGACAAAAATTCAAATAGAATAATTGATTACAAAGGGAAAGGTGAGATAACAGATATTGACGAATGAATGAATTATAGAAGCCCAGAAGTTAGGGAAAGAAGACTGGAAGTAAAGGGTAGAGATACATTCATTCATTGGTTGCTTGATTGTACAGATTAATTTCTTCTTTACAAGGTTTGAGAAACTGAAGTTATAGTAAAAAAAAACAAAAGTAGACTACTTTTTACAAATATTTCATTACAATAAGAATATTGTAAGGTTCATTTTTAGATAATTCGTTCTGAATACGGAGAATATGAGTAGATGCTTTTTCTGTAATATAAAATAGGAGCAAAGAGTAAAATTTATGTAAATAATATAGTTAGAGGAAGAGGAAGAGTAAAAGAAAATGGAAAAAATGAATTCAAGTAAAAAAGTAGAGGTAAACAGAATTAAGAGTTTTTAGAATCAAGTTTATGTTGGGATTCAAGTTTGAAATTTTTATAAAAACAGATAGAAGATGAATAAATAATTGAAGTTCAATTTGTGTGGAGCGAGAATATAGAGACAAGAAGAACAAGACGAAAAGATGATATACAGGAGAACAATGAATAAAAGGAGACAAAATCAAGTAGAGAAGAATCTAACTTTAAAGTTTCGTTCGCCTCAAAGAAGGCGAACAAAAAATGAGCATTTACCTACTACTGCAGAAGAGAGAGAACAAGAATAAAAAAAGAAAAATATTGTCCTGTATTCACTGCGGTGAAAAATACTTGCCCTTTCAGATGTACACTGCACAGTGCCCAAGGTGTAGTAACTACAGGATGCCGTCTTCATTAGCATATCAATGGAATTTGTTTCAAGTTTTATTCAGCGCATGCGCAGTCAGGCTCACCGCTAACTAGCGCCCGTCTGACAAAGTGCATGTTGCTTTTTCAATTTCATTCATAATTTCATCACAACTGCCAAATAAACTTCTACAAACAGACAGAGAGCGGACCTCCTGCATGGGCTGTCTCACAATCAACTGAACTTAGGACTCTGCCACCTTGCTCAATGTTTTTAGAACAGGTGAACCTTCTTCAATGACACACTTAGGTAACGGAACGGTTCTAGAGATTGCAAAAATTATTACAGGTATAGAATCGTACGAATTCAGATCTAATCCCAGTACACATCTCTCTACTTGAACCCAAGTAGATCATATTAAACCAATAGGATCTAATAGGAAGAATGAAAAATAAAGAATGAAGGTAGAATGAAGTGTAGAGACTTTATTATCACTCCGTAGCATGTAGAATCATACGAATTTACGAATTCAGATATAATTCCAGGACAAATCTCTTATACATAGTGGCGAAGCGTGGTATGCTTATTTCCTATATTTCCTATAGAAAATATACCCGGCGATGACCAAATAAGCATACCACGCTTCGCCACTACTTATACAGTAGTAAAGGTTTTGGATAGTTCATATAAATTACAGAAACTTCCAAGTTTAAAAGTTAAGTGTGATGGATACTTGAAATTTCAGCCATTCCATGAGATGGAGTATCCGCCATTTTGTATTAAAACATAGTCGCCATTTCGTGTAACGACTACACTCTGTTAGCCAATCAGACACTAGAAAATTTGGCCAATCATACAGAAGACACTCCTACTAAGTATACTACTACTAAGTTTACTACTGTATAAGTTATACAGTAGTAAAGGTTTTGGATAGTTCATATAAATTACAGAAACTTCTAAGTTTAAAAGTTAAGTGTGATGGATACTTGAAATTTCAGCCATTCCATGTGATGGAGTATCCGCCATTTTGTATTAAAACATAGTCGCCATTTCGTGTAACGACTACACTCTGTTAGCCAATCAGACACTAGAAAATTTGGCCAATCATACAGAAGACACTCCTACTGGGCACTCCCCAATAATATTATTCGACCAAAGAGTAAGCTCGGGATATCATTCCAATTTTAATATTAGAAATTTAAATTCAATTTGAAAATGAATATTTTTAAAGATATTTTCGATCTTTCAATAATATTAAAGCAACCGATAACTTTAAGTACAGTAAAGCCTCGAATGTCAAGTTCAATAATGTTGCTGTGTATTGGAATGTTTCTGAGCAATATTATTGAATTTTTCTTTCGAACGACTTGGAAATCTCATACATTTATTAAACAATAAAATTTCAAAATTTCCATAATTTTGATATTTTATGGGGTTTTTTTAAAAGTAGTATTTAAAATTCGAAAAAGACCACCGCCTGAAGAATAATATTATCTTTCAAATGACACATCAAACGTAATTTTATGTAAAAAAATGACGGTGCTATATTATGTTTTTAAAGATTACAAAAAATAACATTGTTCTTATGGGACATAATCCTATACGGCAGACTACTACTGCCCCCTCTTAAACTCGAATTCAATCTCCAGTTTTATTTGGATTTCTTCGATAGTCTTTAATTGAATAATATCGCAGATAACGATCAAATTTTCAGCTTCTCTTAATTGGCGTTGAGCTGTCGAACTCATTAGGTGTGAACTTATCACAACTTTTTCTCAGATCATCGACGAAAGAATCCTTCTTCTTTCAAAGATCGAACATAACGATTCAATTATCTCACATCATTCTTGATTGATAAACAGTGTTTTGTGATAGGGAAGGAAAATCCAACAGAATTATTTATTCTGATGATCAGATTTCTTAGCTTCTGTTGTTGATCTGTTAATGATTCTTCTTTTCAGTAATTGAAACTGGAAGAGCTATCTGATAAGGCTCCGATAGCAAGACATCGAAATTTGGAAGGAATTTATCACGGTTCTATGGGTAATATATAATTATAAATCAAATTGAATCTTCGGATCTTTCGCACAATAACACCGCATTTGATTGTGATGATTCCATCACTTTACTAGAAGTCAAGCTGAATGAATTCGTTTTGTTTCATTGAGACATGATATAAAGCGTTATCTATGATTCAGTGCCAGAACATGTGGTACAGGAGAATAAAGAAACTTACGTTTTTGATAATATATTCGAAGATATAGAATCGTTTTGGCCACCAAAATACTGATATTTCCTGATATTCACTGATATAGATGTTTACTGATATTTTAAGTGTTGCTCTTACACTCTTATTATCAATTTATCAGTTTCATTGGAAATTTATCGGTTTAATTCAAAACCAATGTGTAGTAATTTGTAATTGTAATTTAAAACCAAGGTGTAGTAATTTGGTAATTTTAATTTAAAACCAATGTGCAGTTTCATTTAAAACCAATTTGGTAATTTCGTATAAGATGTTTTCAAGAATGAAATCTCACTAAAAAATTTTTTTTGCCATATGTTGTTTTTCAACTTCGTTTCTTGTAGATATGATGTGATTATATTACAAGTAATCTATTGTTATAGATTTTGTAGATGCTGAATTTTCAATCATTACACATTCACATCAGTAGTCAAACACTTTCTCATACAAGACTGCCAGTCCACTGCCATCGTTATCAACACTATAATAATGAAGATACTCTTCGGAGCGTAATGATTTAACAAGAGTGATTGAGACGCCGCGCCGAAATGGACCACCGCTGTTCAAAGGTGAACGAAAACATACAGAAATAAAAGGATGGTGAGGGGGGTGTATATAGAAGGGCAATACACACAAGGAGGGGGAGCAATAATAAGAAGGGGTGCTTGGTGAGTTGAAGAGGATGAAGAAGTAGGAGAGAGGATGAAGATGATAGAGAAGGAGAGAAGATTGAGGGAAAGAAGATGAGGAGGAGATGGAGATGATGAAGGAGGAGAGAAGATGAAGGGAAAGAAGATTAAGAAGAAATGGAGATGATGAAGGGAAAGAAAATGAGGGGGAGATGGAGATGATGGAGGAGGAGAGAAGATGAAGGGAAAGAAGATTAGGAGGAGATGGTGATGATGAAGGAGGAGAGAAGATAAAGGGAAAGAAGGAGAAGAAGAAGAAGAAGAAGAAGGAGAAGAAGAAGAAGAAGAAGAAGAAAAGAGAAGAGAAGAAGAAGAAGAAGAAGAAGAAGAAGAAGGAGAAGAAGAAGAAGAAAAGAAGAAAAAGAAGAAGAAGAAGAAGAAGAAGAAGAAGAAGAAGAAGAAGAAGAAGAAGAAGAAGAAGAAGAAGAAGAAGAAGAAGAAGAAGAAGAAGAAGAAGAAGAAGAAGAAGAAGAAGAAGAGAAGAAGAAGAAGAAGAAGAAGAAGAAGAAGAAGAAGAAGAAAGAAAGAAGAAGAAGAAGAAGAAGAAGAAGAAGAAGAAGAAGAAGAAGAAGAAGAAGAAGAAGAAGAAGAAGAAGAAGAAAGAAGAAGAAGAAGAAGAAGAAGAAGAAAAAGAAGAAAAAAAGATGAAGAAAAAAAAGAAGAAGATGGAAGACAAGAAGAAGATATGAAGATGATAAGAGGAGAGAAGATGAAGAAAGAAGGAGAAGAAGAAGAAGAAGAAGAAGAAGAAGAAGAAGAAGAAGAAGAAGAAGAAGAAGAAGAAGAAGAGAAGAAGAAGAAAAAGAGAAGAAGAAGAAGAAGAAAAAAGAAGACGAAGAAGAAGAGAAGAAGAAGAAGAAGAAGGAAGAGAAGAAGAAGAAGAAGAAGAAGAAGAAGAAGAAGAGTGGAAGAAGAAGAAGAAGAAGAGAAGAAGAAGAAGAAGAGAAGAATAAGAAGAAGAAAAAGTGTAGATGAAGGTATAGATAGAGAATGGATGAAGGGATGAGGACGATAAAGAAGAAAGTAGGAGTAGTATGATCAGTGGAGCGGCAGAACGCATTCATGAGCGTGATTTACGCTCAGGTTGAAATCAATTTATGGGGCATTATCCGTCCACTCAGCCTTAACCCCGTGACCAGGCCTTCTTACATACAGTATTATATAGGTGATGGCACAAGGCTGGGGCGTCAAGTGAAATATGTACACGTTGAGGCGAAATTCATAAATCAAAGCAGCAGCAGTGCACTCTTTCGAAAGAAGAACACAGATGTATGACCCGTGCATTTAGTCTAGCAAAAGGATGCTGGTGAAGAAATGAGTTGCTAGAAGTGCATTCTACGAGTTGGAAAATGTCCCGGCGAGCTTGGATCGTAATTAAGAGATGTTTGGAGACTGCAGTCTCACATGCTAGGGGCTATATTGTTTATTTCATCTTCAGATATGAAATTCTGAATTTTTTGGATCCATAACGAACTGCGAAGTTCATTATGGTCACATTCAAGGAGACCACTCTTTTACTGACATTGATACCAACCTCAACATCCTACACATAAAAAAGAAAGGCCATGAATTAAACGCTTTAGAGCAGTTTGAAATATACAAATACACATTAACAAATAAAGATGAAATATTAAATGAACAGTTAAACTTCAAATCTAACAAACTTTTCGACCACAGCACATCAAAACTTTCACAACCTACCACACTTCCGGCCTACCGATCGACAAGACCTTCACTGTTGAAAAAGAGTTCAAAGGAACTTGAAAGCGCTTCAGTCCAGTGAGTAACATTTATGTTATTTACAGTAAAATTTGACTGCATGTCGTCAATTCTAGTGTTCAGATATGAAGCTAAATTGTTAGGTATACTAAGGTTTGTAATAAGTATACTTTAGTAAACTAATGTTTTGAATGTAAGAAAATATGTATGGTAACATGTAAAACATGGAAAGATGCGAAAATTACATGTCTATCTTCAAAAATACTCATGGTTCTAAAAGATCTGGTATGTGTGACGGGACCTGGGTGTCAACTTGAGATCAGCTTGATATGATTGCTTTGAATTTGGAACTGGAGCGGTAGTCTACAACTACTACTATCACAACCGCAGAATCATTTCTGTACTGAACTTGGATTGGATGGAACTTATCTTACTGAACTTATGGATAGCAACGATTCACTATCAGACATCGAACATCTTTCACTGCGGTTTCACATTTTCTTATAAAAGAATATAACTTCAGTTTCATTTGCCCACTTCCTTTGAATAGAGAAAGTATAAGCAAAATAGTTAGGCTAGGGCGTACAATTAGTCAAGATAAGACAAGACGATTAGTCACGTTCAGTCACAGTAATTCACATAGTTGCTTATGAAGCAGCACACACCGATGCAATAATCGGTGTGTGTTGCTAAGCAACTATGTGAATTACTGTGACTAACGTGTCTCTGTCTTGTCTTGACTAACCGTACGCCTTAGAACCTTAAAATAGAGTAAATTGAATTGAATTGAATTAATTGCTGCCTTTATTTTTCCTTGGACAGTGCATCCGGCCTCCTCTTTTCAATAAATAAGCAAATAGAAATAGAGTAAAGCAAATAGAAATAGAGTAAAGCAAATAGAAATAGAGTACACTAAATAGAAATAGAGTAAAGGAAATAGTAATAGAGTGAAGGAATAGAAGGTAAAGTTCCTGTGTCGGATTAAGTTCCTCAATTCTCTCTGCCTGTCGAATAAATATTGTACAGCAATCGCTCTCAGCTCACTTTGAATCGTGTCGAGTTATATCTACATCACTGTAGATCTCTCCACATCACAGTAGAGTTATCATCACTGCATCATTGTTAATAGAGACAACAGACAGCCGACATCATTATGCAATATGCACGCCTGCCTCTACTGGAAAACAAAACGAGACGCGCGCGTAAAAACGGTAACGCTTGAGTGGTTTCTTTTTCAGTGACAATTTTTTCCCGCCGGCGCGCAGCACGCAATAACGCAACGTTTTTCCGCAACTAATGGCGGTGGCGGCGGTGCGGAGCGTAAACCGATATAATTTTGATCATCCATCCAGAAGACTACCACAACAACGACACTTTCCACGCACGCACGCACACGACGAGCGACGTGCTTTTCAAGTGAATTGGCTGATTGATAAAAAGCGCACCGATGAAAAAAAAGAGACTTATCTCTGTCGCAGGCCGAGCGTGCTCATAACTTTTTCAATGTCCGCAAAAATGTCACTGCGACAATTTATTTCCCCGCGAGGCGGAGAGTAGCAAAAACACACAGTTTGCATGCTTGGCTATTTCATGGAGGAATTGGTGAAATATCACTGTACACTCACTCACTCTATCGACCCAGATTTGTTGTCGTCCATGATACAGCTCATCAAGAAGACGAGATTGTTCACTGTGTTTGATTGAATTTCAATTATGAAATGTTTTCAGTTCCAATGCAAACATTTGATGCTTTTTCTTATTGTAATTGGATTTCATAAAATTTCAAAACAGGTGAGATTTGATATCAAAATTCTATTCAATGTTCGTATCTCTATCAAAATTTCCTCCCAAAAATCTTTAAAATGTAGATAATGGGCCGTATTTATGAACGTTCCTTGAGGGTTCCTTTGCGGAAGGGCGCCTTGAAAAGCGATTCATGAATGAAAAATCAGCTGATTTCATTCATGTAACGGTTTTCAAGAATCTCTATCAAAATTTCCTCCCAAAAAATCTCTAAAATGTAGATAATATTCTTCAAATAAATAATGTCCAGAAGAGTTTTCCTATTTTTATTTAAATTATTTAAGCTCCTTCTCAACTTACGCCTACAATTCAAACAAAACGCTGTGAATCTTTGGATCGTTGAATCCGTCCCTTCAGGAAACATAAACATAAACAAAACGCACATGTAGTTCTCTCATACATTCCAATTTCTTCAATCAGCTTACAAAATTCCCAGTATCACGTGAGCCTCTCTTTAGATATTATGTGAATAGACTTTAATTAAAATCACGGGAATTATTGTCACTGAGCTTTTAAACCGATTAATTTCAAGTGGGAAGCCAGACATTCTTCGTTCAGGTGAAATTTGATTTATATTATGTGTGATTATATAGCCTACTCGTTCTTCAGAGAGAGAAGAGAAGAAAAAAAAACAATGAGGAAAACGATGGAATGGAGAAGAGAAAAGAGAACAGGATGAAGAAGAAGAAGAGGATGAAATAGAAGAAGAAGGCAATATATGGAATAAGAAGGTTGAGGAAGACGAAGGAGAAGGGAATAGAACAGGAAATTATACAGAATTGGAATAATGAGAGAAGAAGAGAGATGGAGATGAAGGAGAAAGAGAATAAAGAGAAGAAGAAGAAGAAGAAGAAGGAAAGAAGAAGAAGAAGAAGAAGAAGAAGAAAGAAGAAGAGATGAGAAGAAGAAAGAAAAGAAGAATAGGAATGAAGAAGAAGAAGAAGAAGAAGAAGAAGAAGAAAAGAAGAGAAGAAGAAGAAGAAGAAGAAGAAGAAGAAGAAGAAGAAGAAGAAGAAGAAGAAGAAGAAGAAGAAGAAGAGAAGAAGAAGAAGAGGAATAAGAAGCAGAGGAGAGGAAGAAGAGTAGACAAGAGTAGAATCTAGAACAGAATAGAATCAAATTGAATTAGCATAAATAAGAGAAGAAGGGCGGAGTGATAAAGAAGAAGAAGAGAGAATTAGGAATGAAAAGGGGAATAATGTACAAGAAATGGAATGAGAAGGTAGAGGAAGGGAGAATAAGTAGACAAGAGGTGAATCCAGAACAAGATTGAATTAAAAAAGAATTAAAATGAAGGATAGGATGAATGAATGAAGAGAAAGAGAAAGGGCTGTGTAAAAGTAATAAAGAGAGAAAAGGAAAATACTTGGCAAAATGAGGAATGACAGAGATAGATAGAGAGCAGTACAGATGTATATAGAATTAGTATAAAGAACAGAGTTGAAGAGAGCTGACGGTCTGAGAAAGGAAGTAAGTACAGGTAGGAGCGAATGTATATCAAAGCGGAAAATTGATAACGGTTTACACGGTAGCAACAGTCAAGGTAGAGGATTATATTTCGAAGAGATATGTGTAAGTGTTTGAAATGTGAGTGCGAATAAATGTCCATGCAATTAAAAGGAAGGTCTGCCGGTGTAGACCGGACCACTTGACAAAGCCCGGTTCATTAATCACTTGGAGCTTTCCAACGTAGGCCATATAGCAGGTTATATGAGCCGCTCCAATACAATGGTCTTCATTTTGCGATACATAAAGCGAATCGGCCTTTAATTGGCGCAGTGTGTTGCTCATCAACCATCAACTGCATGAATTTATTTATTTATTGGTTAGTGGCGGCTTGCCTTTGCTGAAAAAGTCGATTCAAGAGTCTACTTTCATTTTCTTATGTCTCATCAGTTCTTAAGGCTAGGCGTACACCGGTTAGTCAAGACAAGACAAGACGACATTAGTCACGTTTAGTCACATAGCTGCTTATGAAGCAGCACACACCGATGCAATGACTAATCGGTGTGTTGCTTCATAAGCAACTATGTGAAGTACTGTGACTAAACGTGACTAATCTCGTCTTGTCTTGTCTTGACTAACCGGTGTACGCCTAGCCTAATATGTGAGTTCGTTTCTGTGAACGGTTTTCTTAGAACACTTTTGCCAATATGATGTGATCTGTAACCTTCTATTGATTCCAATTTCATATCGCAAATTTACAATTTAAAAGACATCTGCTATCCAAAATGATTTCAATATTATTCTAAGAAAATATTCTACGTATTGCTTGTATAAATCATGATTTAAAATACAGTATAGGTAGTTCTTCTACTATTAAAAATTACCAACCTCTCTTTTTCACTACTTCTCTATCCCTTACTTCCTTTCCATCTATTGTACTTGCATTCCCTTCCTTCTAGTTCACCTCTCACTCCTCTTCCTTCCCTTACTCCTCCTCCTTCTCTTTCTCCCCACCTTCTCTTTCTCTTCCACTATCTCCAACTTCTACACCTTCTACTCTTTTTACTCCTTCTCCTTTTTCTCCTCCTTCTCTCCTCCTTCTCCTCCTCCTTCTCTCCTTCTCCTCCTTCTCCTCCTTCTCCTCCTCCTTCTCCTCCTTCTCCTCCTTCTCCTCATTTTCTCCTTCTCCTCCTTCTGATCTTGTCCTCTTCCTCTTTTTCTTCACTTTCTCCTTCACCTCATCCGTCTTTTAACTCACTTCCTCATTCTCCCGCTTGCGATAATTCACATTCGCCAGGCATCCCAAACGACCTATTAGATCAATCCACCTCTCAACTGTCCCCAATGTTATGCTGCAATTCCATTCCTCTTTCGAGTCCATTCCTATCACGTCCGTAATTAATTTTTCAGCTCGCCATCTGATGTCTAAGTTGCTCGTAACTTATTCTGATGAGTTCTGTTGCTTTTACTCGCTCTCTTATTATTTATTCCAAGAATGTTCCAGCATTTGCAGAAATTACCAGCTTTTTGATGTGATATTTTGAAGGGTAGAAGTGAACCGGTCCATGTAGATATTGCTGAATGATTGATGGAGTGCTACTGCCATTTAGAGTATAATTTAAAGGTCAGGCATGACTTGATTTGATGCTTAATACGATTCACTGCTTGATTGATCGACGCACGATACTCTATTGACAGACCGTTGAAATGAGAAATTTGATTCGATTAACACTCTCGTAATTATGTTTTAAACCATCGGAATGTAATAATTGGCGATCTTATTCCATATTTGAGTAGACAATTTACAGTAATTCACATAGATGCTTATGAAGCAGCACACACTGATGCAATGACTAATCGGTGTGTGTTGCTTCATAAGCAACTATGTGAAGTACTGTGACTAAACGTGACTAATCTCGTCTTGTCTTGTCTTGACTAACCGGTGTACGCCTAGCCTAATAGTAAAAAGTAAGTTATGAGTAGACATGTTTCACGCTCAAAATCAATAAATATAATAACTTCATCTCAAGTAGCATTTGAATCAATATTGTAATCAATTAAAATTTAACATCAGATTCAGATAACCTGGAAAGCAAGCAAACGAGCAAGTAACAAAGATTCAAAAGTGACATAGTATTAGACAGTATTAACAGAATCAATCACAGTATCAAAAATGACTGTTTATTCTTTGAGTAGTTGTGAAGGTGATATTGTGGTAGTTATCCATAATAAATGAAAAGACAAGATGTTGTCAAACCACTGATTTATTAGAAAATCGAGATACCGGTTTCGGTTGTTACACCATTATCAATCTCTGGTAAACTGAAAATTTAACGTACAGAGCAGCAGTATTTATACTAACGGTAAAGCACCGCTATTGGTAGACGCTCTAGCCAATGACCGTGAACGGCTGCCATTGGCCTAGACAAGCTCCTCCCCGATTAGCGGTTCTAGCTATTTATTGTTCTTCAATTGTGTTTTCTGTTTGAATCGCCATTTTGTAATGTTTGAATGAACCGCTAATCGGGGAGGAGCTTGTCTAGGCCAATGGCAGCCGTTCACGGTCATTGGCTAGAGCGTCTACCAATAGCGGTGCTTTACCGTTAGTATAAATACTGCTGCTCTGTACGTTAAATTTTCAGTTTACCAGAGATTGATAATGGTGTAACAACCGAAACCGGTATCTCGATTTTCTAATAAATCAGTGGTTTGACAACATCTTGTCTTTTCATTTATTTATGACTGTTTATTCACAACAACAAGCAGTTCAATTTAATAATTGATTTTATTTTAAGTACGACACATATTATGCAGCACACATTAATAGAATTTATCAATAGCTTAAATATACATAAACAATAGAAATACACTAAAAATAAACTCCATATAATTCTAATTTTGAAACCATATAATAAATTTCAGTTACAGCAACAAAAAACGTTTTCATAAGTTATTCTATCCCTGTGACGTGTTGAATAATTCTATTGGTAGAATGTGTGCAGACGAGACGCTTTCTATTCGTTGATCTCGAACTTGCTTCATCTGAATTAAGATTTCCATCAGACAAATTGGAATACCATTACCAAAATATGGAAATCAGTGGCATTCATCTGATATTATGATGTATCTCCACCACCAATTCCAACATTCGAAGAGAATAGCATTAACCCACATCTTCCAAATGGAAATGTCCGTGAGGGATCATTGTGAATCGGTTCTTGTTCAAACACTGCTTTCAACGATGGATATACAAGACAATATATCGTGATTTATTTCATAATGGTACGTTATGCCTGTACAACTCTATCCCGTGAGCTAGGCATGTTTCATCTTCCAGACTCCATATTGACAATAAATTATTCTGACATTTGAATTAGCATTGCGGAGGCGTTATGAGCATCAATAGTATCGATACTTCAGGACTGCCAGTAAAAGATTGCTGTTTGGACTTCATGCCAGTGTTCAAGTGATCATCCTCTGACAACACATCGTATGAGAGATAATCTCTTTATTCGTATCATGGACAATCTCTTAATCTTTACCTTCAGTGCATTTTTTCTTGTATTGTATTTTGTGTAAAATAAATTTGAATTTAATTTGACTTGGTTAGTTTATGATCGTATGTGTTGAAGCAAGTTTGGGCTAGGCGTACACCGGTTAGTCAAGACAAGACAAGACGAGATTAGTCACAGTACTTCACATAGATGCTTATGGAGCAACACACACCGATTAGTCATTGCATCGGTGTGTGCTGCTTCATAAGCAAGTATGTGAATTACTGTGACTAAACGTGACTAATCTCGTCTTGTCTTGTCTTGACTAACCGGTGTACGCCTAGCCTGAGAGCTACTTTTCAACAAATCGATTACTTTTGAGAAATTTGGTGAGATGACGACCTCATCAAGGCCGTATCAGGCCTACTGCTGTAGGCCTGTAACATTTCACAACTCAGTTCCACAAGTTCCTTTCATATTTTTCATTCATCAGAACGTGACAAATAATTCTCTTCTTTCTTTCTTTCTTCTTCTTCTTCTTCTTCTTCTTCTTTTCTTCTTCTTCTTTCTTCTTCTTCTTCTTCTTCTTCTTCTTCTTCTTCTTCTTCTTCTTCCTCTTCTCCTCTTCTCATACCTTCTTCTCCTTCTACTTCTTCTTCTTCTTCTTCTTCTCTTCTTCTTCTTCTTCTTCTTCTTCTTCTTCTTCTTCTTCTTCTTCTTCTTCTCTTCTTTCTCTTGTTCACCCTCTCCTTCTTTATCTTCCTAATCTTCTACTTCCTCGTCTCCTTCTCCTCCCATTCCAATCATTCTCTCCATTTTACTTGAATCTCTTCCACCCCTCCCCCCACCCCACCCATCGTCACGATCTGCAGATATTTATTAATTTGCTGGACTGATTTAGAGGGTGTGCGCGCTTCGACCGCGTTTAGATCGCAGTATCTATCGCCTCGGAGATCGCGAGTCGCTCCTCTCCAAGTTTCTTCCTTCAACCATCTTCTGTTTCATCAATCGGTTTGTCTGGATCTCTTCTCTTTTTCACTATATCCTTCTTCCTCCTCATCATCCTCATCATATTTCCTTCTCTTTCTCATTTTTATCTGCGGCTCGCGTGAGCCGTGCTCATAACTTTCGTTTAACAAGTTTTGCAACGTATGACTCTGGGATGTCGTTCATAAAAAATCTTGTTGGGGCCTGTATTTCCGATCAAAGCTCGAAGAGCTCTAGGAAGAATGAATCGATAAGGATGAAGGTTACAGGAGGATGGAGGTAGAAAAGAAGAGAAATAAGAGGAGAGGATTGGAAGAAATTGAAGTTGAGAAGTGAAGGAAGACGCGATTATCATAAGGAAATGGAAACTTGAATTGAATGAAAGAAATTGATCATCTAGAATTTAAAGATCCGTTAGATTCTTTCAAATATCCTTTCAAATCCCTGCAAATTACAATACACTTTTAAAATAATGAGAATCCAAGATTCTTAATTGGTTCAATTGAACATTGCTGAATGAATAATTGGATAAATAAACCAATATAGCATGAAATTCATTTATTTTTTTCGCTTGGCATAATGACATTAGATAGATGGATATTATTTCTTTACTCTACGGTCATCAGCAACGTTAAGAAATAATATCTATCTATCTAACGCCAAGCGCCAAATTAAATTCATCTGATTATATTCGTTTTTTTTCTCTTCAACAGCTGTTAATTCTTGTAAAAGGTTGATTTTTTTAAACAATAATGTTATTGAAAGTGTTAAGGAGAAAGATATTGATAAATTACTGAAGAAATTACCAATGAATAATAAGAATTACTAGAGAAATAATATGAGAAGAGCTGATGAATGAAAAGAAGAAGCTGAGCAAAAAAAGAAGTACATGAAAGAGAAAAGTATGAAACAAAAAATGTTTGGTGAGAGACAACCACGAAAGCTGTGAACAGGCAAGCATAGCGATGTTTGTTTATACTCGGGCAGCGCCGAAACAAGCACCCTTAAAACTGGATGACTGATAATTATGATCCAGCTTTGGAAAAACGTGTTTGCTTCACAGCAAGCCTTCTATTCCCGCGCCTGTGATCCCTTTGCCATATTCCGACTCACAAAAACATGCCAGGGGTACCAGCTATACTTGTGATAATTTGTCGAGTTGTTTGGAAGGTTTATGCGATGTGATTGGGGTGTTACGAACAAATTGAAAGATGGTTCAATGAAAGAGTTTCATCTAACTCATGTGGATCTCCGCAGTATATAGGTATCCAAAGTAATATGACAAGAGAATCACGATAATAATTTTTGTTGATGGAATAAAAAAATAGAATATGAGAAATGTGTTATATGAATGCTAAAATTGAATTAGAATGAAGTTTATTCTTCAAAATTTGAATATTTAATATTCAAATTGTATAAGAATTTAAAGAAATCACTTGATAATCATGATAATAATTTTGATTGATGAAATTACAAAATTGAATTTGAGAAATGTGTTATATGAATGTAAAAAGGAATGAGAATGAAATTTATTCTTCAAATATTCAAATTGTATAAGAATTTAAAGAAACCACTTTTGTCAATTACAACTCATCATAACATTCATCATCATCATACGTTACAGGCCATTCTGTATAATCTTACTTTGAAATTATTGTCCTTGCTGATACTAATATTTTATTATTTTTATCTTCATATTTATTGGATCAATCAAACAAATACAATTTTAATGTAAAGGATTAAAAAAAGATAAATGGATGAATACTCGTCTTTTGCTTCATTATTTTTATCTTTATATTTATTGGATCAATCAAATGAATACAGTTTTAATGAAAAGGAAAGGACGACTAAAGGATAGAAGGATGAATATTCGTATTTTTCAAAATACTGTAATCTACATTCTTGTGAGAGCTTAATACTCATCTATTGCTTCATTATTTTCATCTTTATATTTATTGGATCAATCAAATGAATACAATTTTAATGAAAAGGAAAGGACGACTAAAGGATAGAAGGATGAATATTCGTATTTTTCAAAATACTGTAATCTACATTCTTGTGAGAGCAACCTCCTCTACTCCGTACAGCTATGATGAAGCTGAAAGAGCGTTCACTCACCACTTCAAACGACGAAATATTTTATGGTAGTCTGCTGTTTGCGTCCGGACTGTACCCGGCCGACCAAGAGTGATGAGCCAGCTCTTGGGCACAAAAAAATTCACCTTTTAACGAGACAAGCCAACGATAAATGTAGACTCGGCAAGCCTTTATGGCCGTTGTAAATATAGCAATTGTGAGATATTTGTTAATGACTATCGTTCAAAGGCGATCACGCATGCCTGGCCTAAGGCCGTAGCGCGCATGAGCAGTACCATGATTTTAATTCAGCGTAGGTAATTAAATGAATCATCAGCTCGCTTGTTGTTTTAATGGTGTGACGTAGTCGTAAATTTTGTCCAGACTTGTTGATAGCCGGCCGATGGTTTGTAGATTTAACTTTAATGACTTGCAAACAGCTTCAACTATGCTGAGTGGTAATAATTCAGTCATCAACGATTGACTCTTAGGAATTTTGCTAAGATGATCATAAAACGGTAGCGGTTTGATAGCGACAGATTGAAAGAAACTAGAGACAAATTAAAGTGAATTATGTAGGCTATATCTCACAGAGGTAACTATTTGAAAATAGTGGGTAGCGATTGATTCAAAGATACTTCAGACAATCACAATAAATTATGTATTATAATGTGTATCTCATAAAGGGAACTATCATAGCCCCCTCTGTAGTAAACCTGTAGTTTAGAGGGGGCTATGGAACTATTCGAAACCAGAGGCATAGAGTTACCAAATATGGATTTTATCTCTGGGAGGAGAAACTATTTGAGAGTAGTGGGTGAGGTATGGTATACTGTGTGAGAATACAGAATGTTCTGTAGCCTAATTTTCTCTATTCACTCATTTCAAACCTCAATTGGGAAGTAGAGTGTTGAATTGTATCTGTAAATTATATACTAGACTATTAATATCACTTGATACATTATTTCTATACTTTATTCTGATACATTGAATACTGTATCTGTATAATATATTGAACTTATATTATTATTATAAAACTATTTTATTATACTACTATTATTATAAAACTCATATTATTCATATTATTATATTAACTGTATCTGTGTGAAGACTTTTATTGTATTATTATCAGTGGCGAAGCGTGGTATGCTTATTTGCTCATCGCCGGGTATATTTCCTATAGGAAAATCTACCAATATAAATACCCAATATCCTATATAAAATATGACCAACTAAGCATACCACGCTTCGCCACGGATTATTATAATTATTTATGTATCAGTTTACTATTACAGTATATCATTGTTATTAGAGTGAAAACTAAGTAATTTTCTTTTGAACTTTAATATTATGGGAACTAGTAACATTTGTTTTTTCACTAATTCAATCATTGGATCATCATTTTGAAATTTATTCTTTATTGAAGATTAATATAATATTTATTTTGTTGTGTGCTCAATCACCCTTTTATGTTACTGCCTACACTTGCACGGCTTTCATTCCTTTGTAGGCTAGATTAATTGAAAAAAATGGTAAGATTTTCTTGAAAACTGGAATGTCATGTTCATGTAGTAAGAAGTTCCCATTTCCATCTTTGCCATCGCTCTTATAACACTTAATCTAAACACTAACAAACATTCAAGCATTGAATAATATATACCTTGAAAAGAAATATAATTCAATGATTCAAGACTGCTCTTCGATGGGTGACCGACACCAAAAATAAGACGAGGTGGAACCTACCCGTAAGGGTCTCCCCAACGATAAAAAGCCATACGATAAAAAAATCACTATGGAATTGTTACAAATATAGCACGATCCTTTCAACTTGTCAGTAATCAGCTGTTTCGGTAATAATTAAACAGTGATTTTGACACAATAATCAAAAGGCTTTAAAAAGTCTTTGAAAGACCTTTTTAAAGAAGACCTTTCAAAGAATAACTTTTTAAAAGACCTTTTCTATAATCTGCGAGATTCAGCATTTGTAGGTTAAGTATTGTACTGGTGGCCGAGTAAAACATATGTTTTCTGACAAGTTAAAAGGATCCTGCTATATTTCACCAAACAGAATAGACTAACCACCGACAAAATTTCAACAGAATTGAAACGATGTAAAAATGTTTATCGCACAAACTGAAACATCATAGAAGCTAACAACTCTTATTTACTGATATTCCTATTCTATTTTATGAATTTCATCACCATTTGATTCCATTATTTTTCCATTTAAATTGACCGACTTGGGCTTGCCGAAATCATAACCAACATTCAGGTTGAGGTCACTTGTTCTTAGGCTGTTCAAGGTATAGCAGGATCCTTTTAACTTGTCAGAAAACATATGTTTCGACTAGCAATATCACAATACTTAACCTACAAATGCTGAATCTCGCAGATTATTGAAAAGGTCTTTTAAAAAGTTATTCTTTGAAAGGTCTTTAAGACTTTTAAGCCTTTTGATTATTGTGTCGAAATCACTGTTTAATTATTACCGAAACAGCTGATTTCTGACAAGTTAAAAGGATCCTGCTATATTTATAATTAAATTAACAGGTAGCGGTGGCGGCATTACACAGCATGTTTGCACAGGCGACTGATTCAATAGCCAGCAACTGACAGCTCTGAAATTCATATGATTTATTATTGTTTGAGGTAGTGCCCTTCCTGTCTGTCAGACATTGAAAAGAGCGACTGCTTTGTCAGTTGGCATCACTGCATACAAAGCGCGGGAAATTTATAGCTGCCGCTGTTTGATATGTTGGTAACACTGTATGAGAACTGCAGGAAGATAGTGGTGGTTTTACAAGATCACTATTTTCATGATTCTTAGTCTAGGCGCACACTGGTTAGTCAAGACAAGACAAGACGAGATTAGTCACGTTTAGTCACAGTACTTCACATAGATGCTTATGAAGCAACACACACCGATTAGTCATTGCATCAGTGTGTGCTGCTCCATAAGCAACTATGTGTATTATTGTGACTAAACGTAACTAATCTCGTCTTGTCTTGTCTTGACTAACCGGTGTACGCCTAGCCCAATTTCCAATATTATTGAAAATTATGTGGGAAGTTATTAAATTATTATGTGGAATGAAAATAGCACCAGCATTGATTATTTTAATCAGATTATAATATTATAAAAAACTATTTTTCCCAAAAACTGTTCGATAACAATCATTCTTTCCAATGACTGCCTTCTTGGAAAATCCTCAGAAATCTAATAGCCTATTAATTGTGAGAAATCTATTGTAGTATTTCTCTATAATGAATGAGAGAACTTTTCAGTAGTCATCACTGATGACTATTACAATTTATCAAACCGATTATATTCATAATAGAAAGGGGTTTGAATATTCTCAAGAATTTTGTATTCATTATGGTAAGAAATATATGGTTGAGAAATAATGGCAAAACCAGATGTCTGTTAGGAAGTGAAATCAGTTCAAGTCCTATTCCATATTCGCCCAACTAATTTGGATCAAACACTCACTGTGAATAACAGTCATGATGATTCATGAATTTTATTGAAATGTAATTCATTAAAAAAAACACAAAACAATCTAGGATTGAAACGTCAAAATCGTTAGCCACTAAACGTCAAATATGATTGATCGATATTGAGCAGTGATTATCAACAGACCGAAAATCTTATAAATAATTGTGCAGAGTAATCAAAGTCCATGATAAGCTTCTTTGGTTTCAAGGTCATTTGGTATAAAGTCACGACTATTCAGAGAATATACATTTGTATACTCTATATGTCTATAATATAATCACTTTGATTGAAGATACACGGAGTATCCTGTATAGTAACTCTCTATAAGATTACAGTTTTTTACGATTAAGTATTTTTACTAAAAACAATTTATTCTTATTAGAAAATATTATCATTTTATAAATTGAAGGCTTTTCACAATAATATCCCTCCTCGACCGATAATGTATGAAATTGAGCATTATGGAAGTTGTTCAAAGTTGATTATTAGGGATTTCCATACGAGTAAACTCATATTACGAGTTTTTTGTAGTAGTATAATTCGATGGTTTTTGTGCATTTCTATTGACAATGCACAAAAAGCACTTTTTTCTCATGTGAGATATTTATGAGAGACCACCATTTTCATGAGGGAAGAACTATGTTTTTTCGAATGCTGATTAATTCATAAACTATAGTTCCATATCCAATCAACTATACTTTCTGTCATTAAAAATGTACCTCATCACAGTTCAGAAAGTGTTCTATATTATAGTGGGGTTGGAGTTGGGTGTAGTGAGACCTTGGCATGGTGTCAGGGCGAGGCGTGAGAGAGCCATTTTATGGTGACTTGGCACGAGCGGTCGTTTGTCAGCTGAGAGCACACCAAGGTGACAGCTCAGCTGATTCACACCTGACCTTGATCAAGCAGCGTTGCTGGAGGCCTTGAAACCAGGAGGTGTCATCTTCGTGCTTATTTTAGATCCACTTTTATTATTGAATTTATGATTTCAGTAAGGTCCACATGCACCATCCTCGTAGAAACTGTCTTTATTTATTTTATTACAATCTAGCATTTGGATAGGGAACAGTTCAGTGCTAACTCAAATTAGGAGATTTCACACTAAAAGAGAGTTTTAAATTACGTCGGTAGTGAAGTGAAATAAATACTATAGCAGGATCCTTTTGATTTGTCAGAAATCAGCTGTTCCGGTAATAATTAAACAGTGATTTCGACACAATAATCAAAAGGCTTAAAAGTCTTAGAGACCTTTAAAGTCTTTAAAAGACATTTTTAAAGAAAACCTTTCAAAAAATAACTTTTTAAAAGACCTTTTCAATAATCTGCGAGATTCAGCATTTGTAGGTTAAGTATTGTACTGGTGGCCGAGTAAAACATATGTTTTGACAAGTTAAAAGGATCCTGCTATAGTTAACTCTACCTCTACGGAATGTATTCAATTAATCCCCAGGGATGCAATGTCAATGTCAATGTCACAATTTCAGACTTTTCCACAGAATATTGGCCAGACTATATAGCATCTTTGACAGACTTTCTCTCCCTCTCTTTTACTAAATATATATATAGTAGCTTACTAGATATATATCCCTCTTAATATCTCTCTCTCTCTCTTTCTCTCTCTGTCTCTCTCTACTCTCTTTTTCTCTCGTTGTTTAGGTAACTTCATTTTTTCTCTTTTTTTTAAAAGCAACAGACTGCAGCCAGCACTTGACACAGAGAGAACGCACTTGACTAAAATGTGGCCTGTGAAGTAGCACACATATACAGAGTGTTCCAGTGCAGAATGCGGCGGTGAGCGCTTTCAAGTGGAAGGTTTGCCGGTGTGAATGAGTCGCACTTGGACTATTCACTTCGCAGCATTCAGTGGAAAAGCATTCACTGTTATCCTGCTCATCCATCTATTACTACACCTTCGCTCACTGTGCCAATAATACTGGCCTCTCACCCCTGATGAACTCCATGTTATCTCACCAAGTCACATGGTGTCTGCTGTCTCGTTTGTTTTTTTATACTATCCATAGCTTATGCTCAAGCATTTTCTTTATTTTTCCTACTTTTTGTAACCTTTGATCTTCGAAATTTCTCTATAACTTTCCTCCAATCGTTTTCTTTATATTTTTCTTAACACATGATTTCTTCATTGCATAAATTCCATTCCATTTTATTATTCTTATATACTTTTATTTTCTGCTCTCAATTTTTTATAACAATTTCAATCTTGCTATCATGGTTTTCTCTTTTCTGAGAAGTTCTATCTTTCTAAATTCCTTTTTTTATCGTATGGCTTTTATTGGTGGGGAGACCCTTACGGGTAGGTTCCACCTCGCCTCATTGCACAATTTTTTGTGTCTTTTTTTCTTAGACCTGCGAAATAAGTAGAAAAAAAATAAATTCCTTTACTTCCATCTAATCCCATTTTCCTCTTTATCTAACTCTCATTTTCTCTCTATTAATTCTCAATTCTACATTCACACATTGTCATTCTTATAAAATACATTGAAAATTAATAGATATACGAAAATACTAAAGTTTATAATTGTCTTTGCTTCCATTACCCTATTTTAAACAGAAGTTTTTATCCATTTTTGTCATTCTTATTCGTGTTTTTCTACTTTCCTGTTTTCTCCTACAGTCTCATATCAACCCTTCTCTTCTGGATTGGCTTCTTAGCCAAATCTCTAGTTTCCCTTTTCTGCTATTCTCCTATTTCTTTCTGGAATCCTTCCTTCATGTTGTATCTTAAATTTGCTGTGTATGATTTTATGTTGTAGTATAGAAAGAAATAGGTATTGTCAATTCCTATTTAATCACTAATTTATTCACAAATTAAAAATTACAATACCATGGCCTACCTATAGTCCGATTCACGTCAAGAAGTCAGCATTGTTTATATGAGGAGCATTGATGCCAAGTTTCATTGAGAGAGAAAGAGAAAACTGCACCAAACGTGTTTGTTGGGACTGTGTGCGACAACAATGCACAGTGCGGAAACTATGCACAGTGCGAATAGGATAGAGACATCAGCAACAGCCTTGTGCTGAACAAGGATAGCAAACTCCCATCTAAGCAATGCTGACTTCTTGACGTGAATCGCACTATATATGGTTTTCTCTTTTCTGAGAAGTTCTATCTTTCTAAATTCCTTTACTTCCATCTAATCCCATTTTCCTCTTTATCTAACTCTCATTTTCTCTCTGTTAATTCTCGATTCTACATTCACACATTGTCAGTCTTATAAAATACATTGAAAATTAATAGATTTACGAAAATACCAAAGTTTATAATTGTCTACGCTTCCATTACCCTATTTTGAACATAAGGTTTTGATTATCATGCTTCTATAAATATTATATCGTTTCCATAATTTCCATAATATCACTCTCAATCATAATAATTGAATGCTAGTAACCATAATATTCGCAACTATTTATTGTGATAAACCACAGCTATATCCATAAATAAATATTATCGTACCACTTTTGCAGACACTCATCTATCACCATTTCACGACACACTTAAGCTGAATTTATGAATTTATAGTCGTTTCCCCAGTGATTAATACTGGTGAATAATATCCATGCCACCAAGACCAAACTCGCAAACCTTTGTGTGAAGGATTTCCCGCATTTGGGCTGTGGAACGTGTCTCAATGCCGCTATAATAAAATCCCCCATAATCCCAGCAAGTTTCCTATGTATCACATTTACGGCTGTGTATCATTAAAGGCGTATCAATGAATAGATACACTGGAGCGGGGACTATAAATTATTGAGAGAGTTATTGTGAGTTCGTGTGAAGTGATTTAGAGCTATCATATGTAATTGGCTGTGTGTGTATGCTCGCATAAGTGTTCATGGTATATATAATCCAATTAGCTTAAAGTCTGAATGTGATGGTTATTGCCGCTCTTTTAAATGAAGCATTATGATAGAATGTAGTCTGTGAGACATGTTTGTTGCTCAGGCGTGGGAGGGAGGTCGCTTTTTGGTAGCTTGCATGAATTGATCTCTTTAGAGCGGTTTGGAGTGGTTGAAACAACTCAGCGTTGATAAATTATTGATGTTGGTGAGCTACTTTGTTGCTTCTATATTGCTGCATTCATAAGCTGTATGAATATCAATTATATTATACGAATGAAATTGGAGATTAACATTAGAGGAGATTCAAGCTCGTATACGTTGTGAGTTACAGCAGGATCCTTTTAACTTGTCAGAAATCAGCTGTTTCGGTAATAATCAAACAGTGATTTCGACACAATAATCAAAAGGCTTGAAAGTCTTGAAAACCTTTAAAGTCTTTAAAAGACCTTTTTAAAGAAGACCTTTCAAAGAATAACTTTTCAAAAGACCTTTTCAATAATCTGCGAGATTCAGCATTTGTAGGTTAAGTATTGTGATATTGCTCGTAAAAACATATGTTTTCTGACAAGTTAAAAGGATCCTGCTTTACGTGTAGCTTAAATGGTGTAGAATAATAATTGCTGTTTTAATCTATGTAATCCATGTCTTAAAATTGATTGATTACATCTTGAAATTCATGTTACATGATGTCATCCCAATAAGGGACCCACAATACCTTAAAATTATTGATATTGAAGTAAATAAAATTTGATTCATGAATTATTACTGTTGATATGGGTTTGTATTCATTGTTATCATCAATTCATCAATGATAACCAATGAATCAATTAGTATTGATAAAAATGTGATTTCAAAGGGAATAAGTAATTTCAAATGAGATTTTGATTTCCAATGTGAAATCCCTTGACGATTGATTATCAAGAAAAAAAAGGCATTAGCTCAAAACTTCTTCTCTGCCAAAATTCACTCGAAAGAAGTCAAAAAACGGTTATGTACTACAACACTTGTTCTCATATAGAATTTACACTCGAAAAAGCTAACCATCAAAGCTAAAGATTATAGATTACAAATCAAATTATTAGCAAAATAAGTTAGTATTTTCATTGACTCGCTTTTCATCGATCTACAAAAAGTGAATATTGAGACTATTTGTCCTTACCTTGCATTTGCAAGACTAGACATGCTCAAAAATACAAACCAAGATGAAAAACCTTCTTACAGAAAAAGTTATGATTACACAAGCAATCATCCAGCCAGCCACGTGCCTGGAATCCATTGTGACGTCACTATTGTCTTTTATCACATCTTCTGTCAAGGAATGACAAGACATTAAGGGGTGGGTGTCTCGGGGGATTTATTTCTCCTTTATCCGCAGTTAAGGGGAATAAAACATCGCCAGAACTAGCTAGGGATGAAGGAATAGCCACCTTAGGCTATCAACGGAGACTCCACACCGGAAATTGGAATCGCTTATCAATCCCTATTCTTTCTTTCTTTTCTCCTCCCTAAAGCTACTAAGGGAGTACGGATCTGGCCTGCTCCCGGCCTCGACCCACATTACTCTTGCCAGCCCAAATCCGAGATCCCTTCCCACCGTAATGACACTTCTTATCGCGCACTTTAGCAGATGGCAATTGTGACAGCGTCTTGTGATAGCCGCCACTTTGAATTGAATAGCCCGGGTGATCAGCCTATCTTTCAAGCAGTAACTGGCCACTAACACTTTACATGAGTTCGATTTCTCAGCGAGCAATTTTTGCTTGCAAAGATAATAAAACTACAGTCTGAATAAAGAAATCGTTCAATAGAAAGAATCTGTTCTTTTCCATTGGATAAGAATGAGTGTGGAACACCTTTAAAACATTTAGACGGCGGAATAATGAAGTTTTAACTTGAATGACCCAGTAACTGCTGCCATCTTACGACCGAATTCGGAACTAGCTGCGTTGTGCATTGCCGACCAATCAGGGGAGAGAGGCGGAGCTTAGAGGCGTGTCTGTAAAAATTGAAGCTGTACATTACCCAGTAACTGCAGCCATCTACCGGTCGAATTCGGAACTAGCTGAGTCATTCATTGCTGGCCAATCACGAGATAGTAAGCGGAGTTTGGAGGCTACATGATTCACAAATTAGGCTACGATTCATGGAAGAATTTTAGACATAGTTCAAGCATTGTTCAAGTATTCTCATTGCTGCATAATTAATAAATAAATAAAATATTTTTCTTGGAAAACACAATAAATGATTGAATCTCCGTTTCTGAAATATGTTTGAATTGTTTTCATAATGAAATAGTTACACCCCATTGATATATTATATTCTATCTAAGCGTCATGAGTCTCAAGGGGGGTGGGCTCCACTGATTGAGATGATTGATTTGAAAATGTAACAACCTGAGTGGCCATAATTAATCTCATGTAACAATGCCTAGATATTAAATATTACAACAATATCAATCACAATAATAGAACAAGTGATATATATCATAATTCATATTGTTTGATGTATTCGAATTGTTAGTACTGTTGAAGGCCTGTTCCATTGCAAGAGAAATAATTCAATCACTAATAGAAAAACAGGATGATAAAATTAAACTTAGGCTTCTAAATTCAAACTAGAGGCTGATCAGTTACAAAACACCAGACTATCAATAATGTTATAATAAGGGATGAGAAACTCATAACGGTAATTTACTTGGTGGTCTTCAAATAATATCCAGTGGTTCGTCTAAATGAAAACTTTCAAATCCTATCATCTACTAAAAAAATTTGAGATTATAAGTTCGATGCAACTTATAACTTATCATGCAACTTTAAAATTACGTTATTGGTAATTTGCTTTGTGCCCTTCAAATTTTATCTAGTCTATACGACCTTCAAAGTAGTCTATATGAAAACTCTCCTAGTCTCCTAGTAGTCTATATGCAATCTTTCAAATCATATTATCTACTATGAAAAATAGGATATTATAAGTTCGATGTAATTAGAGTCCTTCTAGGCATTGAAAAGCTGAAACGAGGGAAGATTATTCAACAAGTTAATCTCTGAAGTTTGTAAGATATTATTCGTTCAAAAGCATTTTCATCAGAAGACGAATTAGATCCGATAATTCTCAGAAAACGGCTGGCTTTCAAATTGTCACTCCTTTGTCTTACGAAATGAGTTCACAAACTTCAATAACAGCCAACTTCAATCATTCTGCGATGTAATAAGGAATTGCTGTAATTCGTCATGAGGATGATGGATAAATTCTATGATAAGAAAGGAGGATCGTGTTCTTTCACTAATTGAACTTTCGTAACATCTTTCATTTTCACCAATACTCGATTTTTCTAGTTCTCCTTTTTTTTGTTCTTTGCCTTTTTATTAATCTTTGACGAACATTTGATCATTGAAATTCATCCACAGAAGACGTAATTATTAATAACTCAAACACTATCGAAACGAAATTCACTGTTTAAAGTTTAAAATGCAAATAGGAGTGCAAACTCTTCAAGAATTAGTTCTGTACTGTATTAACATACTAAAGTGATACTACGGTATTTTCAACATTGAACATTCTAAGTGATACTGAAATTTACTTAAATCTAAAGAATCCAGCAAAGAAAAATGTAATTTCATTATTCAGTTATTAGTAGAATAATAACTTAGTTCAATCTTAGTGGCGAAGCGTGGTATACTTATTTGGTCATATAGGAAATATACCCGGCGATGACCAAATAAGTATACCACGCTTCGCCACGGTTCAATCTTCATTTGGAGGATAGAAAAGAAATTGTGAAACACCCAGTTACTACTGCCACCTACCGGTAGAGTTCAGAAACACATTTGTTGACCGGTCAGAAGAAAGTGGGCGGAGCTTGTCTATAGGCGTGGTTTCAATCTGCTTCTTGATTGGTCCGTCATAACCGATCTTTGCACTTCATTATGGCGTCCTCTTCTCGTCTATTATATATCCATTCATTTATCTGCTGTTTTTCCTTCTCCTTTATCTATTCTTTCTTGTCATTCATCTTTATCCTGACTTTATTAAAATTTGTTACCCATAAGCTGGCAAATCCTGAAATAAATGCAGCAAGCCATAGATTTCGGGCTTATTTCTAATTACATATTTGAATAATGTTAATAACATTACATGTTACAATGTAATGTACAATATAATGTTACAATGTAAAATACATAATAACATAATGTTATATAATATGAAAAAACAATTATTAATTTTCAACCTGGGTATGATTATAATACATCTCTCAAAACATTCAGATATTATTCATCTATCAAAACATGTATTACATGAAAAAGAATGCAATCTTACTAAGTATTTCGGCTACAGAAGTAATCCCATGTCCTCCCTCACATTTCTCTAAACCCACAATAATGTTTCTGAACTCAATTTATTCAAAACTGATGTTTTCTTAGAAAATCGAGAACCTTTCCTCCACTGGCACAAAACATGCCTTGACACGTTCCAAGGATTACATGTTGGCTAATCCGGAATCACTACAATCCAAACTGAATGGTTTCAAAGGTTACAACGAACAAGTAAATTCAAATTTATTGTCATTGCTATGAATCCGTATCCCTTGATTAATCAAAATGACTAATTGCCGGCCGTGACAGTGGGCTTAAAAGGGTTAATGGGTTGTGTGTCCCTAACTGGCTCAATATATCATCATGCAACGCACATTCTATTGCAAGCTGAGTGTCGTTATGAGGAAATAAATATTAAACTGGTAGATGTTTTTCAGTTGATTTCGAAGAGAGATTTGTCCAATCCTGCGTACAGATAACTGTAACTATTGTTCGTATTTGATTTGTCGTGTTTTATCAGTGAGGAGAAGGTGAAAACACTATTTACCACGTATTTGTTTTTACATCATTTGAGTTTTTCATAGGTCTCATAATTTTGTATACCAATAATCCACGACTCAAAACTAATCCAGACTTAATAGCTAATTCCAGACAGTAGGAGAGAAAGAAAGAATGAATGAATACTTTATTGTCACTTCAAAATATATACATCAGGGGCGGTCTGGCCAGGTCGGCTGGTCGGGGATCCTCGAGGGCCCCGAGGCCAAGGGGCCCCCAAAAAGTAAGGCCTGCCTTTGCAAATTCACTTGGACTTTATATGTTTTTTCGTAGTAACAAGGTAACAAAGGGATATTCAATTCTGAGCAACCAAAGCAAAGGCTCTTGTGCGCGCATAAACCACGAAAAGTGTACCCGAATCTCATTACCAAACCATACATTATCTGCATTATCATGGTCTCTACGCAATTTATTTCACAATGTTGACAAACACCATACTATTGACGAGCTCGCCAAATCTAGCCAAGAAATGTCTAAAGCACTTTTAGTGTAATTTTGCCGTTCTGTGTCATCAAATAGTAATGGACATCAATGTAAATTTGATAATTATGTTCAAATGAGTTTAATTTTTCTCCTTTTTTGGCTATATTTAGAATTTTCATGTTGTATTCCAAACACGTTTAATAATTTTAATTGTACTAATAAATCTGTTTGACTACATTAAAATTTTTGTTTTTTTATTATAAAACCTAGTTCAATTTTAGTTACTCTCAATTGCAATTTTGAAAAAAGAATTTTTTTGTCATAAAAATTACAAATATTTTTTAATAATAAGCTACCAAATACCACTAATTTTTAGACATATTATACACTCCAAAACGGTGTAAAAATCAGTCATTAGGCATCAATTTATACAAAATTTTTCGAGGGAGGGCCCTAGGACCCCCCTCTGGCTGCTGAATGACGTCACGCCTCTCCAAATCTAGGCTGGGATCTGCGCGTGATTCCTACCCTATATTTTATTATCCGTGGTAGTTTCTATAACAATATTCCTTTCAATTCTTCCGAAATTTCCTTTGTAGCTCTTCCACCACAGGAATCTTATCCAGATAGCTAAACGCTAAATCTCCCTTCCGTGCACAGGAATACATTCACGCGCAGCGGATGCTGAAATTCACGTCAGACCAAAAGTGAACAAAGCATGCAAATAAACGTCCTCACCGCATAAAGTATGCAACAGTTCGCTCCTCAACAATAAGGATGTGGCCGCGGCCTGTGTCAGACGTGTGAAATCGCTGCGACTTATTTGCGGCACGGCTCTCATTCAGAAAGTCTTTCAGCCGTTCTGCTCATTTTTCTCCTTCGACGGTCAAGCGAAAAGAATCAAAGCAAAGAATGGAAGATTTCTCTTCTGCTCGTCCAAGGGACACAAGTCAGTTGACGCAAAGTGACGATAGATTATCGGTGGCGTTTGTTATAGCAGGATTCATTTAACTTGTCAGAAAACAGCTGATTTAACGTTAGTAAACGAGCGTACATCAATCAGCTGTTTCTGACAATTTAAAAGAATCCTGCTATACGTATAAATACGCTGATTTTGAATAGTATGAGACAATAAAAATTGTGTAATAATTGAGGAAATTAATAAGAATGCAGTTGTAAAATGTTATTTTGTTATTTGATTTTTAACTGGCAGTTACCTTGAAATTACTGCAGTTACTCTTGAATTCATCATATAATATACGCTCCGTATCGCTACCAATAATATACACCATATCAAAAGCGCTCCAGTCAGTAAGGCTAGGCGTACACCGGTTAGTCAAGACAAGACAAGACGAGATTAGTCACTTTTAGTCACAGTAATTCACATAGTTGCTTATGAAGCAGCACACACAGGTGCAATGACTAATCGGTGTGTGTTGCTTCATAAGCAACTATGTGAAGTACTGTGACTAAACGTGACTAACCGGTGTACGCCTAGCCTAATAAGTAGACAAATTTCGTTTTCTACATTAAAATAACATGACTGCATTTCGGAAGTGAAGTGAAAACATTAATATAATATACGTTCACTGCTACCATCTCTCGCGTGACAAACATTGATAATCGACGTTCTAAGTTAGAAATGCGAGCGAACGATTAGAAGAAGATTGTTAATAACGATTTGGTAGGAGTCAATTAGACCTAACTGGACACAGGATTCATTTCATTTCAGGTGTACGGACGGTGGAGCAACAACATATCCGCTCTAAAACTTCAGTCCTCTCGCTTCTAGAGTCTATTTAGATAAAGGTAATTGGTGCCGTGGTAGTAAATAGACCATTCTAATTCCCAGATCTTCAGATAAATCTGAGACCACCCACTTTGCGAAAGAAAAGAGAGAAAAAAATGGCCGTAACCGAACTGTGAACAACTTTATCAACGTGTAATTTGCGCTGGTCAGAAGTTCTTCTTCGATACCAATTCGATACTCGACTGTTGTGAGAATCGACTCGGGAGCAACTGATTAGTGATTAGTATCGCTGTTAACTCCCGATCTACCTCCGCGGTTATTATTCTTGGTAGAGATTCGTTTTACCGCCGTTTACGGTAATGAGTTTTCACGGTATTGACTGCCTGGCTTATTGTTATTGGAATACGGTTTGTACGGCAGCCGGTAAGTGAGGTAGTACTATACTCATTATGTTGGTAGTATTACATTGAGAATGGTTCTCTTTGTTTTATAGGTAATTTACTTTGTTACTTTGGATGTTATGGTTGCAGAAACAATAAAATCTTTGAAAATAAACCTGTATTTCTTTCAATGTTCACTGAATTACCAGTACCAAGGACAATAACATACGAATAAAGTATGATATGCCATCAAGTATCATTTTTATAATACAGAATAAATAAATAATATTGTAATGTCGAGTCATTAGATAGTATAATAAAGATTAAAATCAAAACACAAGGACTTAATCAATTCTACCATTAATTTGTGGTACAAGGACCATGGTTTCAGTCAAGTTGATGATGTAACCTGTGTGGGCACGAGACCATGGTCCTTGTACCACAAATAAATAGTAGAGTTGACAAAATCATTGTGTTTTCATTTTAATTATTACGGAACAGTTCTACAATCTCAATAGTGACTCTTTAGAATTTCTAGTATAATAATGGTTCAAATGCCCAATATTCTTTCTGTGACAATTAGAACTCAATGACAATTCGCAACAGTCAATGCCATTATTCATTGTCATTATTTTGAATAAATATAATTATAATAATTATTCTCAACATTGCCATTGTTTTGAATAATTGCATTCAATGTCATTATTCAAACATTATTAATTGACTATCTTTTTGTCACATCGAAACAGAAACTCTCAACTTAATAGCTATGTCCACACCTTGTCGATTTTCGTTTCGACTTTCGTCATTTAGACGTTTCGTCATGCTTGTCGTCTTGCTGCTTGTCTTGCGCTTCACGCATCCTATTGAAATTAGACGGGAAAACGAATGCTGCACCGCATGCGTCATGTGCTGCACAGCATGCGCTATGACGAAAATCGAAAAGCAGACAAAAATCGACCAAGTGTGGACATAGGGACTATTTGGTTTTTCTATACGATTCCAAAGTCACCAAATTATCCGAGTTTAGTCTATCTATATCAATCAGTCACCTGAAAGAATTCAGCATTGAATCACTTTCCTCAGCGCTATATATGAGGTATGCTCGTAGTTTATTCACATTCCCTATGTATATACAGATATAAATCTGTGTCTTCATTGTATATTTATACATTCAAACGTGGCAGCCAGTAACTCAGGGTCTAGAAGACAGACGTCACAGGCGATGGAATAAAGAAGCGAAGAAAAGACATATTTATGGTCCGTCCATCTTTCCTACTTTCTCACTCTTCCTTCCACATCTCTTGTTTTGCATCTTTCTCCCTTCTTTTATCACAAGCGCACAGTGCAAACAATAAATTTCAAAATGAAGGTGAGCTATGATCGCCCTATGGCGCGGATTCAGTGGATAGGATTTCACTTACGAGACCAATGACACGGCAGCGCTAATAAATTCATCTCTATTTTGAGGTCTTCCACAATATTGAATAACACGGCTAGAACAATATCTTATCTCGCAGCAGAATGTTATTATCGTCCGTAAATAATATCAGTAAAGATTCTTTATCTATGAGGCTGTATAAGGTCAACTATGCCTGGAATGCGTTTAGAGAGATTGATGAACAGATGAATGGATGTTTGATCTACTGTAAAATATTTTAAACCCCAATGTTTAGCAGGATCCATTTAACTTGTCAGAGAACAGCTGATTTAACGTTAGTAAACGAGCGTACATCAATCAGCTGTTTCTGACAATTTAAAAGAATCCTGCTATACTACATACCGTTTATAATTTTTCATTGCCATAGCAGAGATAGCATAGCATAATCCATCCTTTGGTTTAATAAAATAATCCATTCCGTATAATTTTTATTTATTCTAAATATTGTTTTTTAATGTTTTTATTTTTATTTTCATTGTATTTATATCATTTTTCCTTGGAATAGCATATTCATCCTTTGGTTCAATACAATAATCCATTTCGTTAGTCTATTGTCATTCGCCATAGTAAAGGCTTGAGTATGAATATAATATGCAATAAGATACCTGTTCGGGTAACAAACACCTCAGCCCAAATAACACGTCATTTATAAACATCAATTATTATTTTGTAATAATTTTTTTTCCATAACTGCGTTCAATAATATTAGACTACAATCAATTTTTTAAATATTTTTGGTTGAGAATTATTTTCTCATTACCAGGCCTACGTTTAATTTGATTACACTTCAATCAATCTTTTCAATATTTTGCGTTGAAAACTAGAACTATCACAAATTGCTGGCTACACAAAGGTACAAATTCCTTGCAATAGAACAATTTGAATTTGAATTGAAGTTTCCACAAACGATAGAAAGGCAATGATGAAGAAATTCTTGAGTTTAATTTCAAATTGGAAATTATTCTTCCAAATACTTTATCGACGTTTTAAATGTTGACGTTTTGATTGAGAGACACCATCACTTCAAGGCAATGTTCACAATCATTCAACAAGAAGATCCAAGTTCAAAATTGAATGTAAATTAATAGAAGCGAATAGGAACATCAACATTATGGAGAAGAGTGGTAGGAATAGGTATAAAGATGAAAAACTAGTGAAAGATAGCAACATGTAATTCAGAGACAGCGTCTGCGAAACGTTTTGAAATCATTTAATGCTGGGAAGAAGATCTACTCTTTTCCCCTTCCCTCCTCTCTCTCTTTATCACTCTCTTCTCATCTTCCTCCCTTTCTTTCTTCTCCTCCTCTTCCTTCCCCTCCTCTCCTCTTCCTCCTCTTCTTTTCCTCTTCTTTTTAATGCTGGGAAGAAGATCTACTCTTTTCCCCTTCCCTCCTCTCTCTTCATCACTCTCTCTTCCTTACCATCTCCTCCTTTCTTTCTTCTCTCCTCTCTTCCTTTCTCTCTCCTCTGTTCCTCCCTCTCTCCTCTCTTCTCTTTTTAATGCTGGGAAGAAGATCTACTATTCTCTTTCCCCTTTTCTCTCCGCTCTCCTCTCATCATACCTCTCTCGTCTCCTCCTTTCTTTCTCTTCCTTCTCATACCGAGAAGTTTGTAAACTAAACCGGTCTTCCAGACCAAGAGGTCTCGCGTACCGGTAGAAGTTGAGAGCCGATAATGATATGCGATCATCGAAGCTATTAATAAAGAGACTTCATGCAGACAGGTGCGATGGCTTTTTCCGACTTTATAATGGCAATATTTGATTAGGAAAAATAAACAAACCTTATAGGTTATGTTCGGTTGAGCGCATCAAAGGTCCCACAGTGGGAAAGTTCAGCGCAGTTCACGCTGGGGCGATAATGAGTTCGTAAGGCTGCGATTAGACATCGCTGATGTCAATCTCAGTCAATAACAGAGAGAATAGAAGTAAAATCTTCTTCTAAATTTCTTCTTCTATACTCTCTGGTCAATAATCGTCGGTGTAATTGCCTGCAACCATCAATGATGTAGTTAGCGAGATCGCAGTCATGTGTTATCGGAATTTTATTAGGTTTTCGGTACTTCTTTGGTTGCTGGTAATATAATAATAATGTCGAGAGAAAACTACTCAAAGAGTCCATTGAGATTGAACCAGGAAATTCTATGTACGATTATTAATTGTAAATGAATTTCTAAGTATTATGTCCTAAAATGTCACTAGAATACTAACTAAAGAGTGTCCTTTGAGATGATTTTGTATTGGAATGAGATAGAACTTCGAATTCGATGACAGTAAGGCTAGGCGTACACCGGTTAGTCAAGACAAGACAAGACGACATTAGTCACAGTAATTCACATAGCTGCTTATGAAGCAGCACACACTGATGCAATGACTAATTGGTGTGTGTTGCTTCATGAGCAACGATGTGAAGTACTGTGACTAAACGTGACTAATCGCGTCTTGTCTTGACTAACCGGTGTACGCCTAGCCTAACTGATTTGAAATAGGGAAGAGTATAGTATTCGTTCATCTCACATCATCAACGCGAGAGCTCCATACTTCTTTGAATTTATGGCCAGGACTTGTAACTTATCTCTTGATTTTGTTTGAATAAGAAGTTTGATTTTGTTCCCCATACAGGTTTTTATTGTTCATACCTTGGGCTTTATTGTTCATGCGTATCTTTGTTGAAGATACTCGTATGTGATTGCTACGTTTTTATATTCTTGATAAGGAAGTTTTGTAATAGTTTTGAATGTGAATATACCTAGAATGAAGAATGAACAGATTCACTCACCTATGCATCGCATCAATATCTGGATTTATACTGATATCATAGAGAGTAGCTTATTAATGGATCTTCATTTTCATATTAGAAAAATATACCTGTTAAACTAGTCACAAAACAATGAACCCCAATAATAATAGAACAGTTATGGAATACAAGTTGAAATAAGGAGAACATGAACAAATAATTATTGTTATTATTCATGCATTTCATTTATTCATTGTTATTATTTATTTTATTGTTCTATTAAATCATAATGAATTGAACTAATCATTGAACATATTAATTGAACTATGACTGAATTTTTATTATTCATTGCAGTTGATTAATTTCAATAACTCTTTCCATAGAACATGATCTAATTGTTAGCATTAATTGATAGTGAAGTTGAGCTGGTTAACATGATTAATAAGCAGTGGAGTTTTCTTTTCGCTTTCGCTTTCTGCAGAGTCTAACTGCAATCGGAGGGAAGAATAAAAGGAGAAAGAAAGAAGTGAAGTTGAAGCAGAGAAGTTTGTAATCGACACCACAAAACAACACACATTAAGCGTGATCTATCGCCTGCACCATCGATTAATTCCCCGTCATGGCCATATACTGAGAACAAACTCACTATCACAACCCTCTACTACACCATCTTTTTATTCTTAATCTACTCTTCTTCATTTCTTTCTCTCTTCTCTGTTTCTTATTCTTTTTTCTTCTTTCTATTCTTCTTCTTCTTTTTCTTCTTTCTTCTTTCTCTTCTTCTTCTTCTTCTTCTTCTTCTTCTTCTTCTTCTTCTTCTTCCTTCTTCTTCTTCTTCTTCTTCTTCTTCTTCTTCTTCTTTCTCTTCTTCTTCTGTCTATTACAACTAAAATGGATTATAACAATCAAATTATAAAATGTCTGTTAAAGTAACGACTTGTGTTTCACTGTAAATTAATAATTAATGCTATTACTTACATTATTGGACACTTTTGATACTTTTTCCATTGGATACTTTAACAGAATTTTCTATAAGTACTTCGTCATGGAAAACACCATTGAAATAAATGTCCTTCTATTCTAGTAGAAATAGGCAATTACATTTCTAAAAATAATCTGAAAATTAATATCACTGTATGACTACTTTATAAAATTACAGGTATGTCAACCTTCCATCAGCTTTGTCTATTGTCCATTAAAATTGAAACCAATTCCCTCCTATTCCAGTAGAAATAGATTGTATATTTTGTTTTCATGTCATGTTTAAATTTCTCTTCATAACGTTTCTATAAAATAATCTGGTATATCACTAACATCATTTTATTAATATGCAAACCTTCCAACCTCAACCTTTTAAAGTTAGAGTCCGTGCTTTAGCAAGGTCGCACTAAACCATAGCCTAGTATCCTATGATGGTATGCTGCTATAAGTTAGTGAGGCCTCGGCCAGCCGTGGCCGTTTATCGGATTTGATCAGAAGATGTACGACGCGGCGCGAACCGTTAAAGCAAAGCAAAGCTCACGAGGGCCATCCAATAAGAAAGATGAAAAATGCGCTTGGAAACGTGATTCCTGTGATGGCGTGGATCGTGTTTCCTTCTAGATAATTCGTTCAGATTAAGTCACAAAACAGGTGCACACAGAGTTAGAGTTGGGTTGCACTTCGGACCACGCCAGACAGCGTTCGCTGATAATTTCTTACACCGATAATTATTGTCATTCTCACCCTTTGTTTTCAACTCCATCCTCTTCTATCTCTGCCTCCGTCCTTTTCTACTCTTTCTTTATTATCTTCTACCTGTTTTTCATCTCCTTCTTTTTACCTTATTTTACATCTACTCAAAATCAACTTATTTTATATCTTCTTTACATCACCTCATTCTTTATCTTTAGTCTTTTCTCTTCATCTACCCTCCTTCGTCTCCTCCTTCCTCTGCTTTTATTCCTACTTAAACTAATATTCTTCTTTCCTCTCCCCTCTGTTTCTTTCTGCCCTTCTTCCACTACTCCACCTCCTTCTTCACCATCCTTACCACCATACTTCTTTTTCATCTTCATCATTCCCTCTTTCTTCCTCTTTCTTTTTAACTGCCTCTTCTCTTTCCTTTCATTCTTCTTCGCCTTTGGCTCCGTCCTCTACTTGTTCTTCCATCACTTCTGCTTCTTCTACGTTCTACTATTTCTTCTATTTCATCATACTCGTCTTCCCCACTTCCTACTCCTTTTTCTCATCCCTCTCCTTCTACTCCTACTCCTCCTCATCCTCCTCCCCCTCCTCCATCTTCTACTCCTTAACTTCCTTCTCATCCTACTTATTTTTCTTCTTCACCTCATCCCTCTACGTTTCTTCTCCCCATTTTTCTACTTCCTCTTCTGCTTTTTGTTTCAATTTCTTCTTTTTTCTCCATCGCTTCCCTCCCATTCCTTTATTCTTCCCTCCTCCATCTTCTACTCCTTCCTTCTCATCCTACATATTTTTCTTCTTCACCTCATCCCTCTACGTTTCTTCTCCCATTTCTACTCTTCTGCTTTTGTTTTAATTTCTTCTTTATTCTCATCTTTCTTCTTCTCCTTTTTCTCCTCCTCCTACTCCTCCTCTTCCTCTCACTTCTACTCCTGCTACCACCATTTTCCATCCACCTCCTCTAGCTTCTTCTGTTTCTCTTCCTTTTCCTTTCTCTATTTCTCCTCCTCCTCTTCCATCTTCTACTTCTCCTCCTTCTTCCCCTTCTCCTCCTTCTTCCCCTTCCTCCTCCTAATCCTCCTTGATGTTTCCTTCTCTGTATCCTGCTCCTTTCTCTTATGTTTTCTTCCTTCTTAATAATCTCCTCTTTCCTCCTCCTCTCCTCCTTTCTTCTCCTTCTTCCTTCCTCTCTTCCACCTCCTTCTCCTCCTTCTCACTCCTCCTCCCTCCTCCTTCCCTCCTCCCTGCTCCTCCCTCTTCCTTCTTCCTCCCCTCCTTCTCCTTCTCCTCCTATTTATCCTTCTCCTACTAGCCCTCTTTTTTCTCTTCCCTTTAATACTTCTCCTTGTCCTTTTCTCCTTCTTCTCCTTCTCCTTTTCCTCCTTCTCCTCATCCAATCCCTTCAAACTCTTCCCCTTCTTTTTCTTGTTCTATCTTCTCCTTCTACTTCTTTTTCATTTCCTCTTTTGTGTTATTTTTCATTTCCTCTTTTGTGTTATTTTTTATTGTCTTCTCCCCCGCTAAGCACAGAGTGAGTGCGGGCCGTTTTCACGACGCCTCCTGCAATTCATGACCAGAATACTGAGATACGGCTTGCTGTGAATAGTGCAACAGATAACATGTCGGATACAAGTTGAGCCGATTAGAGTTCTATTTGTAGGTGCACTACACATTATTTAGAATTAGTAGTTGTGGGTGCTCTGCCCATGTGAAATTTTACGTTTGTTCTAATTTTATTGCGTGGTGTGGGGATCAGATAAGTTTTATGGTGAGTAGAGAATAATTCAAAATAATTTTACTGTGCAAATTGAATAGTATAATATATGGGGACAATAATACGTCTTTTTCAACTCCATCAGTTAATAAAGTTTGTAGAACATGGAACCATGGTACTGTGGAATATTAATTCACTCTTTGAGTAGTTGTGAAGGTGATATTGAGGTAGTTATCCATAATAAATGAAAAGACAAGATGTTGTCAAACCACTGATTTATTAGACAATCGAGATACCGGTTTCGGTTGTTACATCATTATCAATCTCAGTTAAACTGAAACTTAACGTACAGAGCAGCAGTATTTATACTAACGGTAAAGCACCGCTATTGGTAGACGCTCTAGCCAATGACCGTGAACGGCTGCCATTGGCCTAGACAAGCTCCTCCCTGTTTAAATGAACCGCTGATCGGGGATGAGCTTGTCTAGGCCAATGGCAGCCGTTCACGGTCATGGTAGAGTCACCAATAGCGGTGCTTTACAATATAAATACTGCTCTGTACGTTAAGTTTCAGTTTAACTGAGATTGATAATGGTGTAACAACCGAAACCGGTATCTCGATTGTCTAATAAATCAGTGGTTTGGGAATATTAATTATTCATTAAAGTGGAATTTGACAATTCCAACAAGAGTTATCAGTTTGAATTGTTCCTACTCACCGTACAGTCATGTTATAAGTTGGACCAAATTTTACAAAAGTGTTTCCGTCTGTGATAATCTATCAATCATGTCCTATTTCACCATTTTTATGTCATCTTCATTTCTATTCGATTAGTAATTGTAAGTTTGTCTCATTTATTGGGTTTCTTCTTAATACTACGATTTGTACTGATTTATAGATTTATTAATAGATTAGATTCATACTATATTTAGACTTATACTGAAAATTGATAATCAAATTGATCGGAATCGATTTTTTAATACTCTCTTTCCCAAGAAAGTGAAATTTTCCAAAGAATAACATTTCTTGTTGAGGAATAGCCCAGAGCTGCCAATAAAAGAATGATTATCAATAAGAGAAACGTAGCATGTAATTCCTATCAGATTTATTACAATGTTTTCCAATTTTCTAGAAAAATCCATTTAAAAGGAAAACCAATAACAGTCACACCCTAGTAATGAGAAAATCTGAAGTAAGAGACTTGTCAATACAACCAAAAATATATGTTCAATGTATAAAAAAGTGGCAAAAATAAATTTGAAACCAGTTTCTTTCTTTAAAAACTTGGTTTTTTCTATTCAAGACAGTAGAAGTAAATAATACAGTGATCAGGTACTATAGTATCAGATATAGTGATATGAGTAAATGATGAGTGCAAATAGATATTCTCGAATTATATTCAATCTGAATCTATTTAATAAATTCCCCATTCATCATTCCTTGATTTATAGCCGTAATCAATACTGGAGCACATAACAACTTCAATAGTGAACCTCGGGTAGTGATTCGTCAGAACGCTCTAATAACTGACCCACCGCAATATAGCCAACAGTGTTTACAAGTTCGATAAATCATTCAACAGTCAACAAAACGATTATCGATATTTTAATAGTCGACGACCTACCGCGTATCATCATGTTCTAGTGGCTCAAAAGCTCTTGAAGAAAATATAGCTGTATTAAGTATGTAACTGTATTTAGTTGAGTGAATAGCAAGGAAGTCTGTTCTTCCTGAATTTGACGCGCAAATAAATTACGAATTTATTTATTTTGGACATCCAACTAATAAACTGTACATGATTTAGTGCCGGAGATTGTAGCTTCTATAGAAGTCGGATGGTAGGGGGAGGTGGAAATAGGAGGAAAGGAGGAAAGGAAAGAGGAGGAGAAGGAGGAGGAGGAGGAGGAGGAGGAAAGGAGGAGGAAATGAGGAGGAGGAGGAGGAGAGAGGAGGAGGAAAGGAGGAGGAGGAAAGGAAGGAGGAGGAGGAAGATGAGAGAAGGAGAAGTGGATGAGGAGGTGAGGAAGGAGGAGAAGAAATTGAAGAAGAAGAAGTAAAAGGTGGTGAGTAAGGAGTACTTCGAGAATGACAAAAAGGGAGAGGACAATGAGACAAAGAGAGAAGATGTTCTCTCATTTTCTTTTTCAGTAGAAATTGATAATTGAAATTTTGAGAAAGAATCATAACTTCATTGTGCTGATACTTGCCTATCATGTCCAATTTAGTAACTTTACTAACATGTCTAACTTTACATGTAACTTTAGTGACTTTACATGTCTAATTTAGTTTTTTACTAACAAATGTTTGTATTATTAACTGTAAATATTTTTGAATTTGTATTTGTAATATTTATAGGTTTTTTTTCGAAAATAAATCATTATTTATTATTATTAATTACATTTTTTGCATGCTGTGTACAAAATAGAAATAGAGATAGAGCGGTAGATAATACGGTAGATGAATAGAGGTGATTGAGAATGGAATAAGATATCATAGATTTCATGAGTAGACATAATATTTATAGATGAAATTGAAAACAAAATTAAAATACATGAATGAACATAGTACTTAAAGTAGAAGGAGGAAGATTGAAAAAATAACATTGATCCTTAACTACATCAATGATCAACCCAACTAGTTTCAGCTCCCTTTACCAAATAAATTCTAATCAGCAAACAATCCTCAACTAAGGTTTAAGATCCAATTCCAAATTATTCAAAAACCAATCTTCCACAACATAAAGCGAAACTCATACTCATAAGCAAACTCATAAAGCTAGACTACATTACTAACATCAATCCAACTTCCGTCCTCCATCTCCAAATATACAGTAATGAAGTTGTTGCCAACTAACAGTTACCAAATAATGAACGATGATACATGTATCAGATCGCTGGCAACATTATCTATCTGGCTTTATCTACGTATCAGCGTATAAATGTTAGCTCGGCTGCCGGAGTTGATCTAATCGTGTAGGTATACTCCCACTTAACTATTGGCTCTGCCGTCATGTTTGTACAATGTAGCTGCACTGAGAGAGGAGAGCGCTTTATTATGTCTATGTGTATCTTGCAAGATGAAGAAGGGATTAGTGACCTCTCAGTAATCGCTCTCTAATCTCCGGTCATCTTTGACCGCTGGATTTTTGGCGTCTGATCGTCTGTTACCACCCACTGTCTATAGCCGGTCGTGATTCGCGCAAAAACGTTATTTCCTCTTCAAGTTACTAAATTAACATACTGCCGTTTAGATGGAATTGATGGGACCACACGAGAACCATAAAGTAGTATCACTATAGTCTAAAAAGTAATTTATATCTCTCATGTCTTATCTGTAGTGTTATCAAATACAATAAAATGATATAATTTATTTTGTACGAATGGTATGACTTTGTTAATATTAATATTAACTTATTAAATTAACAAGTATTAAACCAATTTGCGAAAATACAGTAATTCAATTAGCTATTATTCTCTACGAATACCAGTAATAACTTCTAAAAAAAATTTTTGGCTAGGGATGATGCCCACATAAGCTCTAAGCTTGTGCGTGGGTAATGGGAAGGATGATGATGAGATATGAATGGACCTACAGCTTTAGGTGGGTTCCGAACCACCTTTGACATTTGACATTTGAAAAATATCTTTGAAGGTTCCAGTACATTTCAGATTTATATCTTCATCTGATCAATAAATAGTTTGATGGATAAATAGATAAATCGAAATAAGGTGAAATTAAGTATATAAAAAGATAGATTAATTATTAAGAAATGAATGGATGAGAGAACAAACATCATGCCATCATCTACCACTGAATTCGAAATACAGTTGCAATACAGTAATAATAGCTATGATAATTATTATTACGAGATTAAAACTATTGAAATTTAAGTAACTGAAAACTAATACAAATGGATGCGCAAAAACATATGGGAGACACAAATAAATTCAGATTGAAAATACAAACACACATTGAAGGTACAAACAAGATACAAATACCAAAGAGAATACAAAATTTAAATTAGAAAAAAGGACCAAACAAGTGGTGCATACGTTGTAATATTAATGAATGTATTAACAGGAATTCGATCCACAAATGTACATTGATCATACAAGTCAATTTTTTTCTCGAGAAACTTGATATCACAAACTAACACTATATTCTCATAATGACCAGAAATCGAACACAGGCCTCTAAAAACTCTCCATATTTCAGCAAGCAATTGAGAAATGGCTGACAAAGACACTGGAAGGTGGTAGAAGGATCGCTTCGGAAGCTTTCGGTTGCCAATTGAGCACGAGCATTTCGGAAAATTAATTCCCATTCGAGTTTTGGGAGATCTTTTGCGGGGATTTTCAGCACTCGAGAGCTTGGCAAAGGAAGCCCGGATTTTACGAGCGTCTATCCGGTCTGGATTTGGAAGGCTGTGGCGAGGCGCGAACCGACGACTATATTCCCGGAATAAAGCTGCCGTTCCCGCGCGCGGGAATCTGCTGCTTTATACGCGGGAACTGTGATCTATGCACGTGGACTGCCATACATCAAAACGAAGCCCTCAACGAGCCCTTTAAATTCCCGCCGTCACTGAGTTCGGCACGTAGTTCCCCTATGAAAAACGAGCGCAAACACTAATCTTATAAATTTATAGAATCGCTTACAATATGCTCTCCAACCTAACCTAACCTCCGTCATTTATTCTCACCAGGTTCTGTGTTTCCCTCGCTATCTACATATTAAAAATTTCATGTTCCAGTTAATCTCAAGCTAGTTCAGCATAATATATTTCGGTCAATGCTGGGGCATGTCGTGTTCTCATGAATTAATTGCGTTTTTCATCCCCTTGTTATTCGTTAGGAAAAGGGGACGAGACTTTTAGTTCCTCAAAGTTTTCATGCTAAATCTTTCCCAGATGACTAGGGGGACATGATTTAAGCATGGAAATTGGGTGGAACGTGATCCATGATTTCCTCGAATAAACATGAAGATTAGGATCATCTAGAAAGTCTGGTGATTCCTTATTCCTGGAATCAAGGAATCCTAGATTGAGAACTTACATTATCAAAGTTTGAATAATATATCATGTATCTTGAAAATTTTTGAAAGTTGAAACTTCAAAAAATTTCAAATTCACTATTGATGATGTGCAACATTGATGAATATAATCACTTTGAAACTATAAAGATTCTCATAATAGTTATTTGTACTTATTCACAATTCAATAATTAGTGAAGGAATAAAGTTCAATCACGTTAAATCCTTGCGAATTAAAAATAATTTTTCAATGAATAATAAACTGCCTCAACTCCATCAGTCACCAATAATAAATTGAAGATTAAGGTGTGACAGCTTTATACTCTTCATACCTTACCAAAATCACCAGCATAAACATTCCTTGCTTTATACTATTGGTTTCATCAGAGGAATATTAGCGTCATAATAAATTGCCTTCGACGATAACAGAAATATCCACATCATAATTAAGGTGGATTTTAACAGCTATCGGTCATAGCTATTTTAGAGGCAATAAAATACATTTTCAAAAAAAAAAACATGCAATAAAATACATGTGGAATGGGAACGAATCATTGTTTTTAATTGGTGATAGCATACTGTGGGTGTTCTATCATCGGAACTTCAAATTCTTCCCTCTTCACTTCTTTTTCTTCTTCTCCTTCTACTACTTCCTCTTCCACTTCTTCTTTTCGATCATCTTCTTTCTTTGACGAGTCTATTCTCTTAAGTAATTGGCCAATAAAGCGTCAGCGTTTCCTGTGTTATCAATATATAATTGCTACAGAGAAAACAATAAATGTTTACTGCTGTAAACGATGTGTCTGAAGCTAGTTGGGAAGACACTCCTCCGGATGTATGCACTGTTGGTGATTCAAAAAGCATGAACTCCCCTACCCGACCCCTCCCCCCACTTAAACAATGGCCGAATGTTACAGATTGGCTGACATTGGTTCAATTTGGGGCAAGTTCTCAGCAGCCATCCTGTGCCTTTATTTCCTGTGGATTGTTAGAAGTACACTATTCAACAGATGTTTACTAGTGGCTCTTGTGAAATGGTAGTTGATAAGTGGGAAAACAGACATCCATTAACTGATAATAATTCATTTTTCATGGGAGTGTTGACTGATGATAGTGTTCGTTTCTCATGGAAGTGTAGGAATAATAGTCGTTCAAAAATCAAAATGTTATGACAAAATTGGATCAATTCTCCCATTTTAATGTATACTGACAATACTGTAATAATAAATTATTTCCTTATGGGGAGTGATAAATGATTCTAATGAAAGTGTTGAAAAATAAGAGTCCTTCAATACTAGAGTTATGAAAAATTGAATCTATTTCCCCCATTAATGGCAACTGACCATAATTTCAATTTCTAACATTGATGACAACTTTACTGACAATAAAATTGATATTTTCTTATGAAGAGTGATAACAGTTCATTTCTAATGAAAGTATTGAATAATAGGAGTCCTTCAATACTAGTATTGAGAAAAATTGAATCAATTTCCTCCATTAATGGCAACTGATCCAGTGGCGGCGCTTCCATAAGGGCCAAGTGGGCCGGGCCCACCCAAACGAAACGGTAAAATACATTTTTAAATACTTCAGTAGTTGATATTATTCAATAAAATAAGATGAAAATTAATTTTGAACTGTCAACGGGTCGAAACTCTTGTTAAAATACCATGCAATGATCAGGGAACACATTGGAGGGCCACGGATTTCGGGCCCTTCTAGCTATCATAAGAACGTAATTGGCAAAGCAACGTAGTCTGGCGGCGCTGGACTGTCCGAAAGTCAATGCATCGTATATGATGCCGAATGGGCCCAGTGAGATAGGCCCATTGGACTAGTGCGCATGCGCACACTCTCACTCTGTTTCTCTCTTCGTCTGTTCTTTAGAGCATCACGATCTAACCATCTCCTACTGTGCCCCGTATACCGCATAGCCTGCCGCACTCCAGACGTCTTATCTTGATGAGCCATCTACAGGCGCTAGGCTGGTGTAATATTTATAAAATACTATAATAATATGTAGCATTATGTACATCCGGTCGCTGTCAACAATGGACAACTGAATTCTTCAGTTGAATTGCACACCGATTGGCAAACGGTTCGTCGTTATTCGCTATTTTAACGGTCATTATTTATTATTTTATGAGTATAAAGTAATTAAATTTAAACATTAAAACAGAAAAGTCCATCTGTTATATAAATAGACCCTGTCGACGCCTTCATCAAGCTGCAGAGAAATACCTTTTGGTGAGTTAACACATGTCATGTTGTTTAATTAAGTTTATAGGAAAATGAAATAGATCACCTTTACCTGCGTAACTCCCACCCCCCACTACTTCAACTTCAACACCCCCCCTTCTCAGTCCCACCACGGGCCCACCCTACTGTTCAGGTCAAGCGCCGCCACTGAACTGATCATAATTTCAATTTCTACCATTGATGACAACTGACAATAAATCTTTCCTCATGAAGAGTAAAACAAAAAATTCGTTCTTTGATTATCTTCAATCAAAACAAGAGAGAAATCAATGCATTGTACACAATGTATTTTCAATATACAGTAATACACTAGAATAACTTTTGTCATAGTAATTCTAGAAATGGATGAATTGATTCTAGAAATGAATAGCTTGCTCTTTCAAGTGTGAATGCATGAAAATAGTTTCAAATAGCTCTAGAAAGCAAAGCATCCAATAAATCCAGTAAATATTCCGTCAACAACGTATTCCGGTGTATGATTAATACGAATGCATTTGGAACCAAAAATATTTTTTGTTTATAAACACTGAGTGATAAACCCATTTCCTGTTTGAAAAGCAAACCTGAATCATTTCCCTATTAGCTGAAGCCTATTTACGTCCAACGAGCGTGGCTTAACAGACGATCAAAGACAGTTTTTCATTTCTAATATTCCAGTTGAGACCGAAAAGAGATCATTAGAAAACTCATGCTCTTTCTATGTGCCTGCTAGAAAGAGAAAGAAACAGACGAATGGAATTTTGTTGAAGATTGTTATTTAATATATCCGGTCACGGCCCTGCTCCATTCTTTTCGTTAAAATATGATACCTCATTTAGGATAGTTCCGTTTAAGCATTATGACCTAAGAACCGCCTCTATTCTTTCCTTTAACCTGAGTGTCATAGTACAAAGTACACATTCTATGGTGTCTCCTGATATATTCTGATATACGAACACGACCAAATTTGTCATCATATTCAATAAAGGTTCATCTAAAGTAGTCGTCATATCTCATCATCACCCCACTCATTACCCACGCACAAGCCTAGAGCTCATGTGGGCATCATCCTCAAAAAAAAAATCATGTTCAATTTTTAAAAACATATTACGTTCATGAAAATAAATGAAGGAATGAAATATTCAATGCCATTTAAACAAAGATTATTCAAACAATAAATTTATAATACAGTGACAAAGAGAAAAAAGTCAATGCTAAACAATATATTATACTCTTCACATACTTCATAATATAATTATGTTAGTCACTTTTCCAAATTCAACGAGCTGACTGATTGGCCAATCTGTTGGTCAGTCGCCATTTTACTATCTTAACCAATCAGGAGTCAGCTGTACGAGACGTCACATGACTTTTGTCTTCCATTTTGACGATCACGAGCTGCTAGCTTCTGATTGGTCAAAATCGTAAAATGGCGTCTGTTCACCTCAGTGGCCAATCAGACGGCTCTTTGAATGTTTGTAGGCTGCTACGTCATCAGCATTGCCACTCCCACTTTTCTCGGTTAGTTTAAGCTTTCTCCGCAATTCTCACAATTTCGAATTGCACTATCTGATTCACAATCTATGATTTCAGCTACTGTTCATCTCTTCTTATCTCAGTAATACACTATAAATAAACCAGTAATCCGATTAGTATTTTTTTAATGAATTGTATTTTCAGCTATTAATTGAATGAGTTATCCCACTTTCAATTATGCAGTAAAACCATCATGCTCACGGTACATATTTGGTGGCCAAAGTCTTTTCAAGAATTTCTTGGAAACTCATTTAAAACATCAAAATCGACGTGATAAATGTATACGACGCAATAAACAAATCCATTATAGCACTGTCAAGACCTCGTCGCTTTGAATGGAAAAAGTTGAAAACCTTCGAACGAGTTCATTAATAGGGTAAGTTATGTAAAATAAGTATTTGAAAGCATCCACTTAATGAAGTATAATAGTTGAAGCTTTAGGTAGCCCAGGGCGTGAATGAAGCAAGAATTTCGATGGAAATCTGAATCTTGTTAGAGAGAGTTTTTCTCTCGATTAAATTCGTTTTTTTCTCGTGATTTCGCAGAGCACCCAATCAAGGGACGCCCTCCGGCCTCGCTTTAATTATTATCGACTACTGGTGAACCTCCAGTTCATTTTTGAAACGAATTTTCTGTCACGTTCTGAGGTCGGAAGCGGTCTGATTGCAACGTTTGCTTTCCGTATTACAGCCGCGGGGATAGGCGAGATCGACGTCTATTACCCATGTTGCTGATGAATCATTTCTCTCCCGAAAATACGAGTAATTGTGTCTTCCTAGAACGAACTGATCTTCATACTCTTCATTAGAAAAATCCCCATATCCCCTCACAAAAATTTATTACTCTACATCGTTTCTTCTCCCAGTGTATTATTATGTTGAAAAATTGAGTACTCTACATCGTTTCATCTCCCAGTGTATTATTATGTTCACAAACAATTTTTTCTCAGAATACCCCCCAAAGTTTATTCTAGTCTTAGGCTAGGCGTACACCGGTTAGTCAAGACAAGACAAGACGAGATTAGTCACGTTTAGTCACAGTAATTCACATAGCTGCTTATGAAGCAGCACACACAGATTCAATGACTAATCGGTGTGTGCTGCTTCATAAGCAACTATGTGAAGTACTGTGACTAAACGTGACTAATCTCGTCTTGTCTTGTCTTGACTAACCGGTGTACGCCTAGCCTTATAAATCTCATTCAAATTTCACTGATATGAAAAATTAACCACAGCAAATATACGCTCTTGGACATAACTCCAATTCAGTACGGTACTCAACTGAGAACAGTCAACTACAAAATATATAGGCTCTAGAATATAACCTCAATTCCTTTCAAAATCCGGAACAAAAAGATCCTACATCGTAAGTTGAGCATAAGCAAGCACTCTCCAAACACAATGATACATTACGTTAAGTTATTGAAGTGGTGAGACGCAGTTAGGTGCAGAGACAAAATTGGAGCCTTGACATTGATGGCGCAGACAATGTCACAATACAAGAGCCGAGATGAGTTACCTATCATTCCTAGGGAGAAAACAGGCTTTCTTGGACCTTAATACACACTTCATAAATATGTAAATTCTCGTAAGGTGAGTGCCAGCGCCAAATTATTTCCACTCAAATTTGCATAAATATAGGGTACTTTAATTGTCTATTATTACATATAACTAACATAATTGTACATAATTGGGTACTTGGTATAATGAGTTGACCTCTCTCTATAAGTGAGTTTGTGTACCGCTCTTGCGATACTTGGAGTCCCCTCTCGCAGGTTACTTTCCCAGTCTCTATTTTACACCTATTGTTTCGTGTGTACGTGTTGGATTGGTGCTATTCTACTTCACCTACAGCTCTTCTTTTATTTGTTGCTGTTATTCTCCTTTTTCTTCTGCGCCTCCTTCTTCTTCTCCTTGTTCTTGTTCTTCTTCTTCTTCTTCTTCTTCTTCTTCTTCTTCTTCTTCTTCTTCTTCTTCTTCTTCTTCTTCTTTCTTCTTCTTCTTCTCTTCTTCTTCTTCTTCTTCTTCTTCTTCTTTCTTCTTCTTCTTCTTCTTCTTCTTCTTCTTCTTCTTCTTCTTCTTCTTTCTTCTTCTTCTTCTTCTTCTTCTTCTTCTTCTTCTTCTTCTTCTTCTTCTTCTTCTTCTTCTTCTTCTTTCTTCTTCTTCTTCTTCTTCTTCTTCTTCTTTTTCTCATTCTTCTTTTTCGTCTTATTTTTCTTTTCTTTCTCTTTCTCCTTCTTTTTTTCGAAGATTAAAAGCGTTTTTCATTCTTTGCCAAGTGCTGTTCATGTTGTATTGAGTTTATGCGAGAATGCATTCTGGTATTTGGTCCTCTCGGGAAAAATTGGTTGTACTATTGGTTGTATTGGTTGTAAAATTGGGAAAGATAGGTAAAGACGTGCAGTTTTCAGTGCAAAATGCGAGTGCAAAATATCCTATCACTCTGTTCTAGTATATAACAGAGTAATGTTTTAAATTGTGTAAATTGAGTCAAGAAAGTGTGATATTGAAACCAATATAGGGAACTAGGAAAGTCGAATTCCTCTAAGTTGTATCATTGAATAGGAATATCATGAAACAGTTTACAAAGAAACAATAAAAAACATATTAGTTGAAGGAGCTTATTATTCGGTGTTCGGTGGCGGATTTCAATGTTCTCCAACTCTGTAGAACTCTATAGACTTAATAACGTTTATACGTTAATTTGATTTTATTGTAAAACTATCGCTTTGTTTTTATTACTACTGTTTTCGTACACTGTTGACATATCACTTATCAATTGGGAGTATTCCCAAAAACTGATGTAATGTGATGAAGATGAATAAATAAATAAATGAATGAATAAAAGTAATTGCTTAGTTTATATTTGCTTCAAGTTTATAATTATCTTGAGTCAAATTATGGCTTTCTCTTTTCTGTTTTAAAAAACAACCCAAGTTTAGTTAGTACAATGTAGCTCAACGCTCGTTTTATTAGTGAGGATTTCACATCAATTCACGACTCTCGACTCCCATTTCAAAATCAGTTACATTATAATTAACAATGGCAGTATCGATTTCTCTAAAAACTTCCCAAAAACACAATAAATTGATTGCAGCAGCAGTCAGCATACAGCAAAAATAGACGCTGCCTGGATGAATGGTGCTCGGGGCCGGACGAGAGGCAAGTTGCAAACAAGAATTATGCAAATGTGGCAGAATATTCTGTTTTCGAAAATGTTGCGCCATCGTTCCCAACGGAGACAGAGCGAGACCGGCTATTTTGCATGTGAACTAATTTGCATGTTTATTCTGCCGCGTTTTCAGAATGAAAGTTAGCAGAAACTCACAATTCGGTCAGTGGTGACTGGTGACATGTTTTTGCTGCAACAGAGCCCGGTGACAATGAGGATGCTAATGGTGGTGGGGGGAACAGATACGGAGGGGTTTGGAAAAGAATGGGGGGGGGATCAGTGGTGTAGAAGTGGGGGTTATTGAACAGGTAAGGAGGTGATTGAACAGGTAGACGGGGATTGATGGAGGAGGGGGAATGTGGTGGAGGGTGAATGGAACTGGTAATGAGGTGATTGAGAATGAGTAGAGGAGGATTGATGGTGAAGTGGAGGGGGAATCTGTGGTGGAGTGGTGGGGATGGAACTGGTAATGAAGTGATTGAGAATGAGTAAAGGGGGATTGATAGTGAAGTAGAGGGGGAATCTGTGGTGGAGTGGTGGGGATGGTACAGGTAAGGAGAGGATTGAGAATGAGTAGAGGGGAATTGATGGTGAAGTAGAGGGGGAATCTGTGGTGGAGTGGTGGGGATGGAGAGAATTGAGAATGAGTAGAGGGGAATTGATGGTGAAAAGAAGAGGAGTATTGATGGTTGTGTGAAGGAGCTGGAACAGATACATAGGGGATTGGAAAAGGCAAGTGATGGTGGAGGGGGGTGGGGATGGAACAGGTAAGGAAAGGATTGAGAATGAGTAGAGGGGAATTGATGGTGAAAAGAAGGGGAATATTGATGGTTGTGTGAAGGAGTTGGAACAGATACATAGGGGATTGGAAAAGGCAAGTGATGGTGGAGGGGGGTGGGGATGGAACAGGTAGATTGGAAATTAGTGGAGGGGGATTGATAGTGAAGTGGAGGGTATTGAAAATGACTGGAATGGGAATTCATAGTGGAGGGGGATTGATAATAATGTGGAGGGGATTAAACAGGTGCTTGGATGAGTAGAGGGTGAGGTTGATTGGTGTATAGGGTATTGAAATACGTGGAGGGGGAACTTTGAGTCGAGTGGAGGGGATGAGATACAAGTGAAGGGGAGGAATCAAGAATGAAAGAGGTGAAGTGATAACAACTGGAGTAAGTAAACTTTATGATGGAAAAGAAGATTCAAATTTTGTATCCTGTACATTATGTCAATTACTTTTTTTTATCTATGGCAAATGAATTTGAAATTGAAATTTGAAAAAATTTAGTTGTTAACGATGCAAATAGAAGTTGTGTTAGAGAGGAAGAATCATGGATGGTGAGGGTAAACAACGAATGAAGTTTTAACAAATTTGAATCTTCTTTCCATCATCAAGTTCACTTACTCCAGTCATCAATTCCCCTTCCATTCTTGATTCTTCCCCTCCACTCGTATCCCATCCCCTCCACTCGACCCAAAGTGCAGAGGATGAGTAGCTCTACTGGTCCTTCCTCAACATACGCCCCCCCCACAACTCATGTAGTTGAGTTTTGATTGCGGAAGGGAATAACAGCAATTTATTCCATATGTACCTCATTCTATCCCTCCCTGCCTCCCTCTTCCCTTCCAGAATTGTTGGCTTGTTCTGCCACATACAAAGCACACACAATTACAGAACTTGTGTCACTGGAATTTTAAAAGCAGAAGTTGGTGACTGACCTCCAACAGGATTTGCATTTTGATTGCTCAACTTTGTTTCTGTGCTGTTTCCAGTTTAGTTTGCTGGATGCGATCTGTTTCCTGCTGCAATTTGTCTGAGAAATCCGTAACAAGAAGTAGATGGTAGACTAGTACCTAACTATCTTCCAATTCCGATCCTATGAACATTAATTAGCCAATCAAATATTCTCCATCCTATTCTTTGTAACCTGAGAATTCAGTTATGTTACAAGGAATAGATATCAACAACATATTATAAAAATGAAGATTAAAATAAAGATTCAAAATGAATCTTTGATTCAAAATTAATTAAGATAACAAATGAAGATTCAAATGAATCTCACTCTCTATTCCACTATAGTTATGTACCAACCAGATGTACTATATTCAAACTGTGCTATATTTTTATCACTATCCTGTGTTTTCTTCTTGGAAAGAAGACTTTGCCTGATTATTGAACTGAAGTGTAGACGTTTTCAAAACTTCTATCATATTCTCTTGAAATTCACTTTTTACTGACTCTACTTTTTCACTTTTTCCTTTTACTTGGCCTACACTTTTCCATCTAGGTTCTCCTTCCAGTTTTCCATTTGCTTTTATTCTTTTTCACTTTTGCTCCTAGTTTTTCTAGTTTTATCTTCTAGTTTTGCAATTGCCTCTTCTCTGCTGCTGATGATGCCTACATAAATCCATGACTTGTGCTTGGTGAATAAGGTTGGAATTGTGCTGGTTTTCTAAGCATTGTTCACTCTTCTCTCCAATACATTGCTACGCTCTAATAATATCCTCGTCTGTATTTTTCTCTTGTGATTTCTTATCAATTTTCAAAAATTAAAACACAATTCACATTTGTCCAAATGTCGAGCACTTGCTCGACAGATTCTGAATTTCACGACCACTTCTCAACTCTCCAGACACTGAACAAAATTTCCAAACCAACATTCAGAAGGTTGAATGTTATTCAATGAAGTTTAATGGCACTGAACTCGTTTCCACTAAAGTTACGCTTTCAAACTAATATCGCCGGCGTTATGGAGCTGGGAGAATTACACTATCTCCCTCTCACTCACTCTCACCAAATTCCCAATCGTTTTTTCTCTCTCTCACCCTTCTTTTCTCATGGGAATCTGGAAAATTTCGTTTCCTATTTCCCGCTTTCTGATGGCGATTAATTCAATTTTCTCCCTCGAATTTGTTTTCATTCAATTACAAGAGCGAGACTGGGATTGGCCGCTTGTCGAAAGAAAAATAGAGCATTTTAATTTGGGAAAACGGTTTTTGGTTGTGGGAAAACACTGTGGTGGTTTGGGGGCGGGAGAAGTGAGGAAGGGTTCAACTGAAACCCCTTTTCTCTGTTGGGATTTCAGAAAGATTTGAATTAAAACTGGAAATCAAGGTTTGCTGTTAGTAAAGAACTATTGAAACTTCCCCATCAACAACAACTACTCAATGAGAACAAATTCTGTTGTTGTGGAATCTTTCCATTGGAGTTTGACAATTTCAACAAGTTTTTTCAATTAAAAAACAATAGTTTTGATTTACTATTAAAAGAGTAAAGAAAACCCGAAGTTTGAAGTACGAACATAGCCTATCAATGATGTTCTTATTTGTTTCATCCTTGTTTACACAAGTGATGATGTTGAATGTAGAGAACTATCAGCATCTCCTGAACCAGCGGCGTCAGATAACAGCCCCTAAACATGCAGCGATAGCAATCTGAACAGGCAATTAATTGAGTATGATGAAGCGCTCGCACACACACACATCACCCATCAATTAGCAACAACTGAAGAAAAACACTAACAACAATCGATCATCACAAAACAAACAGCATTGGGTGGGTGATGAAATCAACAACATCTGTTTATAATCAAAGTCGTTTCTGCGAGGGTTAAACGATCAAAAACAGAGACCCTATGCTGAATTCCACTACGAGCTCGAGCTCTCTGAACAAGTCTGGGGTTCGAGTTCAAATTGATGTGGTCCGGTCTACATTGTGTTTGTTTGTTCATTCCAAACGAAGGGGGTTCTCACCCCCCCCCCTAACAACCCTCCCACCAAGCCAAAGACTTCTTCTTCTCCACCACCCCATCCTTTCACTCGGCTAGTTCCGAAATTGCTAATCCCCCTACTTAATCTTCGGGGGTCTGTAGAATTCAGGTAAACAAAGTGGATGCCTGTCGTTTGAACTTTGAGAGAGCTGGTTGCTTGCTTACCGCAAGCCTACACCCCCATCATCACCTCCCTATCCCCCCACCCATCTCCACTGAAACTTCTGTGGGTAGACGGTCCAGTGAGTGGGTGAAGAGGTTCGGAAGTTCAAATATTTATAAATAAGCTGATTTTTTATCGAATCAACCTTTTTGGAAGTACGTACTTTTTGGTAGACGAGTAGAGAGAGTACTGATGAACTTGTGAGGGTTGCTTTTGCCGAGGTCTTCTAAATGTCCGTTTAGTAGGGAATGATCAAATATTTATAAATAAACTGATTTTTTATTGAGTCATCCTTTTTGAAAGTACGTACTCGGTTGATAGAAAGGCCCCAAGGCCCCAACTTGTTAGAAGGAGGCAGTATTTGATCAGGTTCTGACAAAAGTCCTAATAATCTGTAGTATAAAAGTGAATTGAAGTGTAAAAATTCAATAGAGTTCCAATAAAGAGATCATTCATTGTATTTATTTTATTTAATGAAGCTGATGACGCCTTCTTTTGTCAAAAAACTTACAGTGGAATACATTTCAGATGGCAGAGATTGTAGAGTTTTTTTTATATCAATTTGTGAATGGAGATACTTTTCTACTGTATCATAATTCTCAAAGAATGATTTCTACAAACTCACATTTAACTGAAATATCCAGATGGAAGTTGAATACAGTATTTTTTTTTATACAGTAATTTTTCTCAAAAAACATAAAAGACTTTTTTCAAAAGGCCACACTCCTCTGTAAACCGAGAAGTTTCTAAATATTTCTTGAACACAAGCTTCATTGAAAGTTTTAATGTTCGCAGAGTGAATACTATTACAGTATATTGTAAGCAAATAATATAAAAGTGAAAACATACTCTTTGGATGTAAGCCTATTGCTTCAAAATGCTTCCCATAAATCTCAAAGTAATTTCTCAAAACTCTACAATCTCTCTGCAAGACAAGTTCCCTTGATAAGATCACATCTCCTTCTGTATTACCTTACTTGTAAGAAAATTAATCCACAATTTCAACAAGCTCCTCTGATTTTTCATTGCTTTCCAGCTTCTGTAAAAGCTTACTCGGCTCCCCATCCTTCTTTGTCTCATCCAAAGACATACACTAATTTGTAGAAAAAACACACCGAATTTTTCTCCCGTTTGAAGTCAGCTCTATGAATCACCAGCACTTTTTTCCTCGTTTTCTAATTTGAAATCTGTCTACAGCCATGTTGCCGAAAGGTAAAACATGTTCATGGGAGACCCCCCGCCATTTTTTCCATGTAAGACGCGGCAAACCAGAATAACAGTTACAAGAGCAACTAGAGAAAAACGAGTGGTGTTAAAAGACTTTGAAATAGATCATCTCTGAGACTATAATATACACTGAGAATGTTTCTGTGTGCGTGCCTGAAGATTGAATATGGATCTTCACGTCTGCCATTTTTCAAAATACTCGCCGTGTATTATTTTTCATTTCAATTAGTCGGCGCGAACCTTCGTGAATAGCGTCTAAATAAATAATAAACGCAGAAAAATGTATAGGAAGGAGTCTGGAAACTGGTAATAAATAAAATTTCTTTGGTTGTTTGTTTTTCGTACTTTGTATACAAACTAAATATATGTACACGCTGAATATACATGTATAGATGATCACGTTCGCCCCAGAGATAGCGCCACTGTACAAGATATAGATTTCTATACACTTATATACTATGAATATAGATATAGCAGGGCGTGTTGGCTATATTTGGTGTCAAAACTCGCCGGGAATAACGCGTCTCTGATTTATTGTAATTGTTTTTCACTGCAGTTAGCGCAGCGGGAATTCCTTCAGCCAATCTACTTTATAATTACCTGCTATTTGTCTAGAAGTGGCTCACTCCAGCTCGTTCTCGCCCCCATTTGTACTATTTACCCTCTTTATTCCTCCTTTTTTATTTTGTTTCACATTGTATCACCTTTTCATACGCGAACACCGTCTCACGAAATATAGTAATATAGTTTTTAGTGATTGCCGATACAGGAACTGGAGAAGTGTTTCCAGTAAAAAATATAATATTATAATAAAAAATACGCAGTGTTGATTGAAGCCTAAGAACTGAATAGTCATGAATAATAATTATTAATATATAAAAATATAATTAATTTGAAAAATATACAGTTTTGATAAAAGCCATGGAATGGCTTTGGAAGGAATTGTTAGACGTTGCAATTAATAAACTGTTGTGAATACGTCATAATGATAAATTAAACAAAAATCCAAAGAAATCTGATTCAATAGCCTAGTTCTGAAGACTTTCATCAAATCTCCTCCAGCTATTTGTTTTTTTTTAATCGCAGTAAAATGGCGTCATATAACTTAAGAGTAGCCAGTAGTAGTCAACCATATGGTCTCATAAGAAATGGTCCCATAAGATCATTGTAATCTTTTGAAACATGTAGCGCCGTTATTTTTGGAACGAAAATTACGTCTGAAGTGTCATTGGAAAGAGAATAAAATTCTTCAGGGTTTTTTACTTTTACAATTAGAAAATTACTGCAATAATTACAGCTAAAGTAAACTTTTTTGGAAGAAATATTTTAAATTTGAAAAAGCCATGCCCCTGTAACATTCAATAATTCATCAAATAAAATTTTTTCAAGGAGATCCAACGTGTACTTTAGACGTGATGTGTTAGGCTAGGCGTACACCGGTTAGTCAAGACAAGACAAGACGAGATTAGTCACGTTTAGTCACAGTACTTCACATAGTTACTAATGAAGCAACACACACCGATTAGTCATTGCATCGGTGTGTGCTGCTTCATAAGCAACTATGTGAATTACTGTGACTAATCTCGTCTTGTCTTGTCTTGACTAACCGGTGTACGCCTAGCCTTACAGAAAAATGCATGTTTTCGCTTAAAATTACATTGATCTTATGGGACATCAATCCAATATGGCCAACTTCTACCGCCCACTCTTTATACAATACAACGAGATCCATATTGAGCTCCAATAATTAGTTTTTTGTGCAACTGACGGGTCAAACTCCGACCTTATTTTATTTAAAAAAAAACTATCTAGGAAAACATTATGAATAAAGCCTATTTTTTGAAGGTGAATCCTCACCAAAACCTCAAGTAGAACAAGATTAGTTGGAATCAGAATCCTTATCTGAAAGCAAACAAACAGTTTTCGAAAAAAGAGAGAGTGTAAAAGGGGTAAATCAATGTGTTTCTTTCAAGCAGCCGAACCAGGAGCTGAGAGATTTTCCCTCCTTCACACACGGCCAATGAAATCTTGGGATTTATTGGAGATGTTCCGAAGAGGCTCTCTTATCTGTTTTGCTTCCTTCTCTTTCTCTCCGCGTCCTTCTCTCTCCCTTCTTCGTTATCCTTTTCCTATCTTCCGTCTTCCGTCCTGTCCAGCCTGACGGACAAGACATCTCTGAAACAGCATCCCTGCAAATCCTTCAATCCGTCCTAATAGGAAGGAAAGAAGACTTATTCGAAATCCCAAATTGGCGTGGCCATCCTTTTTACACTGCTGTATTTTCCAATGTAATAGTACGGGGTCTTCAAGCTTTGACCAACACACAATTTTTTATTCTTTTCCTATTCTCCTTTTTCTTTTCCCTCCTCCTTCTATATCACTTCGTGCTTCTTCCTCTCCAAGTTTATCTCGTTCTTCTTCTTCTTCTTCTTCTTCTTCTTCTTCTTCTTCTTCTTCTTCCTTCTTCTTCTTCTTCTTCTTCTTCTTCTTCTTCTTCTTCTTCTTCTCCTTCTTCGTCCTCCTCCTTCGCATTCTACTTTCTTACTCGACTTAAAGTCATCATTAGAATGCTTTTAAGCTGTTTGTTTTCAACTTCATAGGAATTTATCTGTATTCAATTTATCTGTGTCAATTTGTACTTGATTGATAGAATTCAATGTTTGTTAGTCCCGTACGCATCATCAAGTACAACAAAAACGTTGCTTGAACATGGTTAAAACCGAAAATTTGAAGTTTAAATAACATGCATGAATTCATAGTTTCAAAGACTTAGTTCAAACCAAGATGGTGCAAGCGGGCGTTAACTCTAGGCCTAATGTATATTTGAAGAGTGACATAAATTTCTGTGAATTTTATTTTAGCTTCCCAAACAAGGACTTGAAGAGCTATCAAAACGGTTTGAACTTTAAACTCTAAAAACCATATTTGGATATGACATCATCCTGCCAAACTTGGCTAATGAATGTGAAAAATCTTGCTATGAGAAACATATTTCTTGAAATTCACATCTACCGGAAATAATTTCAACTTAGAAGATGTTCTAAATTAGAGGATGCCGATCGTCGATTAGACACAAAATGGTGGCTACCAAAAAACTTTTGTTTTTTTTCTCGATAATTATCTGACTCGTTAGTAAAACGTCCTCACCTTGGCTTGTATAGAGTCTCAGGATTTAATTCTGATGATCCGTAATTGACTAGATAGCAAGGAAATAGTATCCTATGGAGTAGCTGAGGTTGTTTGTAGCAATATAGGAAACCAGTTAGTTAATGATCGTGAGAATCCTGGCCTCAAACGTCGATTTAGTGTCATTTGAAACCAATCAGTGGAGATGATCGCATCAAAAGCTGTTTTCTCTTTGTTTGAATCCGATCTACCATGATTTGAATAGGTGTTTCGTATTTTATTTTTCATATTTTTCTTGTGAAGTGATTAAACAGAAAAAATAAATATACAGAGCATAAGCCTAGGCTATGTACTTTTATTCAATAGTCTTTCATTTCTTCATTATTAACGATTCTGTTTTTTTTTTCTTTCAAAGACTTCCTTTCTTTAAAAGTATTTCATGCATTCTTTTTATCTACAATAAATTTCTCACACTTAATTGTTATACAATTATAATTGTTACCAATAATGTCTTGAACATTGCACACTTGTCTTTTTCGAAAGAAACCATTTACTTCGTTTTATCATTAACATTTTAACATAAATATACATATCTATCTCTTCTATAATGTTTATTTCAGTTCGAAGGTACAAGTTTGGTCAATAATTGAAAGTACTTTCTCTAATGTAATACTGTATTGAAATTCCCAATGAAATACATTTTTCCAAAAATTCAATATTCTTTAGAATTTTTAAACTCGTTAATAGATATCAAATGTTTGAGAACAAAAATGTCACTGTTTAGTCAATTTTATTGATGAATTCCTATGAATGCAGTAGTTGTGATCTCTACTCAGTGTGGGATTTAAAGATAACCCTACTCTTCAATTTTCAGTTTCTGTGTGTGAAGATCATAGTATAGTTAATTTCAACAGGAAATAATCGTACAACCCTCTTTTGAACTATTCAAAGACAGTGGTTAAAAATTAGAAACCCGTCAAGTGTAACCTTCAACTAGCAAGTATGCAGCTTTATCACAAATAGATTTCCAGGCATGCAGAACTTAATAGGCAGGATTTCAACTTGTTATTAAATTAAATATAACGTTGCAGTGAAGGTAAGCAGCGGAGTTGAGTCTCGTTAAATTGATAGCTGTGAAGGATGAGCGAGATTATTAGTTGTACCCTGTACAGAAGCCAGACTTCTCTGAGTAATCGCTTATTATCAGGGCTTTAACCTCCGTCTTCCAACAATACCTGGAAGTACAGGTCTTTTTAACAGAGCGTGGGCTAATGTTACGTTATGAAAATAATGTTCAAAGGGGATTCACTTGCCGTTCTCATTGTGAATAAATTTTATGTCAATTATTAATCATGTTTCAATGTAATATGAATTTCAATAGAAATGAATGTGAATGGAAGGAAAGAGTTGCGTTCTTATTGTGGACTCCATTTTCTTTCAAATTAATCTTATTCAACGATCACAAAGCAAATTATAAGACTATCGAACAAGTTTACAAACAATGTTTTTCGAAATACAAGCATAATACAAATACACAACACAAAAACTCAAGTAAGAACTAAATTTATATTCAATCTAATTTGTATGATTTTTCTCTGTTATGAGGGCAATAATGGGGTTTCCCTGGTTAACTGTAACTTTTAAATAAATAAATAAATATGAACAAATATTTATAATATCATTATTGAAATTAGAAATATCGATTGAAAACTTATTATTCAATTTTCCCAGGATATTATGGATATCCTGAATGCAAAATAATATCCTTTTTGACAAAATCTACAAGAATATGAAAATAACGCTCACATAGCCTATCCACCCCCACCAATTCCCCCTCCCCCTTACTCCAATATCATATATCATATCATTAAAACAAGCGTCAACCGTTCCTCAATCTGATGAAGTCCAACATCAGGGCGAAACGATCGTCACTACAATGTAAGTAATGTTTGTTTCTATAATCCGATTCACGTCAAGAAGTCAGCATTGTTTACATGAGGAGCATTGATGCCAAGTTTCATTGAGAGAGAAAGAGAAAACTGCACCAAACGTGTTTTTTGGGACTGTGTGCGTCAACAATGCACAGTGCGGCAACTATGCACAGTGCGAATGAGATAGAGACATCAGCAACTGCCCTGTGCTGGACAAGGATAGCAAACTCCCATCTAAGCAATGCTGACTTCTTGACGTGAATAGAACTATACCCATTTTTTTCAAAAACAGCGTAGTTTGATAGGTACTGTAGTTTATAGGAATATTTTTATTGGCTAATGTCTTATTGTAGGTTTTATAAGCTATAACTTCATAACAATATATGGAAGCAATAATTATTAATTTTCATAATATTCAAATGTTTTGTTTGGAGAATATAAATGAAAGACGTGTCTCATGTTTCTATGAGTTACTTTCAAACCCTTCATTTTATTATGATAGATGGATACTATTTAACTTATTTTGGAGATGAAAAAACATAAAGAACCTGTTTTTTGGAACACAAAACCAAAATAGACCCCATCTGTGATAAAATTGTTCAGAAATAGATTGCAGGAAATGTAACCAATAATTATCGTCTGGGATTTGACCGTTAACATACAACTTAGGATTGAATGAAAGAAGGCACCCTATCATTTATTTGGTTCACACAACAAATAACACAGGAGCACAACTCAAAATAGGAAGAAATGACAGCTGTGATTGACAGCTTGACGTATAAAACTACTTTTCGAACTGTATTTTTATCCCAAACCTTAATTCATTGATAAAATAGTAGCTTCTGTAGAAGATAATTATAGGAAATACACTGTTAACCTGGTTAGTATCAACTTATTATGATTATAATTTCAGGAACCCGTATTTAGGCACGTATGCACCATATTCGTTTGAACTTAGATTTGTAGAACTTGGTTTAAAAACGAAAATTTTTATGCGGGCCTAAAACTAAGTTTATAACTCAAGTTAATACCAGGAAACACTTTCTATGCATTCATATGCGTTCAGTATATACTCTACTGTTTATAATCCTCTATGAAGTTCAGATTGACATTTCTTATAAAACATCATTTTATAACGATTCAAAAACGTTTAAGGCACCGGTTAGTCAATACAAGACAAGACGAGATTAGTCACGTTTAGTCACAGTACACACCAATTAGTCATTGCATCGGTGTGTGATGCTTCATAAGCAACTATGTGAATTACTATTACTAAACGTGACTACTAATCTCGTCTTGTCTTGTCTTGACTAACCGGTGTACGCCTAGCCTTAGATGTTATTCTTCCGAAACAATCTATATCCACTATATCCGGTCATTTCATAATCAATAATATAAAGCATATAGGCCTAATTAGAATGTATTTGATGGTTTCGGAAAGTACAAAATCTCTAACTTTCAAGGGTACTATTGAAGAAACTCCAGTTTTCAACCAGTTTTGACAGACTAATTTATTTTCGCCGAAAAATAACTCAGAGTTTGTAAAATACCGAAGACAGAAACAAATGAGTGTTTCAAAGTTATAAGGCGCTACAAAGAGATTTATACATTTCTTGGAGGATTTAGAACATAAATCACGAAAATAAGTAGCTTAACTTTGCAACTGATGTGAGGATATTTCATTGTGTGTCGGAGGAGATCGTTGGCTTTCTTCAGGTTGTTTTCAGCTTTCAACAACTGATAATAAGCCAATGATAAGCCACTACCAAAGTGGGTTCAGAATGAAGTAATACTGCTTAGGTACACTACTACTTCCTATAGTATTACTGTAGAGTTTGATATGACGTAGGATGAGTCTATTTGAACCAAACAGACCATTATTTGAAACAAATTTAGGCTAGGCGTACACCGGTTAGTCAAGACGAGACAAGATGAGATTAGTCACAGTAATACACATAGTTGATCATGAAGCAGCACACACCAATGCAATAACTAATCGGTGTGTGTTGCTTCATGAACTACTAAGTGAAGTACTGTGACTAAATGTGACTAATCTTGTCTTATCTTGTCTTGACTAACCGGTGTACGCCTAGCCTCAAGGTGAACTCTAAAAATTCTGATAGATCTGTTTCAATTGATGAGGAATTTGTTCACTTCACTTTCACTTCTGGATGGGATTTATACAAATTGTATGAACTGCTATGCACCTGTTTGAAAAATAAGTAAGACAAATTTTGATTTTTCCATTTGAAGATCTACTAGATTTGTATGTCTTCCGAAGATATGAATTTTGTGATACTGCAAATAGAAAAATCTAAAGCTCCTCATTGACTGGCATACAAATAAGTGAAGAGAAGAGTAATATAATATACTGAGTAATTCACTCATTATAATTATTGAAAAATGACAATCACTTTTCAAGATTTTTTATTGATAAAGTTCTAGGAAATATTCCATTTGCTATGATTTGTTTGAAAAATCTAGTAAAAATGTGATTGAAGGCCCATACTGACTACTGAGTATAAGAATTTTATGTTGTTTGTTGGTTTGCCTTTGAAATTTCAACAAATACTCTATCAATTGTTGTACACTTATCTGTCTGAATCTCGTTCAATTAATTATTATGATTTAACAACAACTGAATAGTTGCAGTATCTCATTTCCTTCCATCTTCATACTCGTCTATCAATTTTCGATAATCTGTAAAAAACTATTTGAAAATGCTGCATCATCGTGGATGAATTCTCATACTCTTCAAACATTGTTGAGAGCTAATGTGTGATTCATTGTCATTTATATATTATTGTATGAGGTAAATTACTGTCAGTGCAGGTGTCTTACCAGAGAATTAACCAGAAATAATCCAAAAGTCCTATTAATGTTCCTATTTGTCAATCCAACTAACTCCTTCATACTATATCATTTTAGAAATAGATTCAAAACAATGCTCACAGTTGGAGCCAACTGGCGTCGAATTAGATGAAGTTTTAGTAGCGCATTAAAAAGCGGCAATAACATCACAGGGTGTGGGGTGGGGCGTGATATCTTGGCATCATAAGTGAAGTCATAAAGAGCCTACGAAACAAATAAGGGGAATTGAAGAATAGGGAAGGGTGGAAAAGGGGAAAGGGGAGCTTTGTGTATATTGCACCCCTGTGTGTCATTCGGTGAGCCAATAAACTCTACCGGTCTGAAGGGGGGGGGTGGTAAGAGGGGTGGATTATTCCTATTCCGGGGCTCACTGCACTCTTCCGCCACCTTTTAAAAGGGGAACCGGTACTTTGGTTCCTCTTTTGACAACCCCCTGTTTCAGTTGATGTTCGCCCCCTTTCCTCTCACATTTGGCTCAAAGCGACTGAAAGCATCCCCTAGGATGTGCAGTGTGCACCCCCCCCCCCACCACTCCGCCATAGTGATACAGTCACAGGGAAAGAGACTCGAATTTGATCTCTCACAGTCAATTTGGCCCGGAAGAAGGTGAGAGAAGAATTAGGAGGGGAGGAGAAGGAGAAGAAAAAGACGGTAGAGTACGAGGGTGGCGGAAAAGAGAGAAAGGGGGGAGGAAAAGAATTGAAAGGTAAGCGAAACTATGACGTTGAAGGGGGAAAAAAGAAAAGAAAGAAAAGAATGAAAAGCAAAAGGAACAGAGAAAGAGAGAACGTAAAGGATGCAAGTGGGAAGACGATCGAGAAGGAGAAGGAAGGAGGAAGAGACAAAGATGAAGATGAAGAAGGAAAAATAAGAATGATGACGAAGATAAAGGAGGCAAGAGAAGAATGATGGAGAAATGGGTTTGAGAAAGGACTAATAGTGAGAAGAAGGAGAGAAATGAAAAAAAGAGAGGAGAAAATCATGAAGGAACGAGAGAAAATATAATAGCAGAGAACGAAGAGGAAGACAAATGATGAAAGATGTAACGATTGGTTTGAAGAAGCGAAGAAGAATGATGAAAAGATGAACCCAGAGAAAAGAAGGCGAAAAGAAAAAGAAGAACAGAAGAAAGAATGAAGAATAAAGAACAAGAAGAAGAACAAAGAAGAAGAAGGAGAAGAAGAAGAGGAGGAAAGAAGGAAGGAGAAGAAGAAGAAGGAGGAGAGAAGAAGAAGAAGAAAGAAGAAGAAGGAAGAAGAAGAAGAAGAAGAAGAGAAGAAGAAGAAGAAGAGAAAGAAGAAGAAGAAGAAGAAGAAGAAGAAGAAGAAGAAGAAGAAGAAGAAGAGAAGAAGAAGAGAAAGAGAAGAAGAAGACGAAGAAGAAGATGAAGATGGAGATCAAGATGTAGGAGATGTGAATGACAGACGAGAACGGAAAAGAAAGAGCATGCAGGCTTGAACATTGAACACACGTGTGTGTCCCTTACACTTTTGAAGTCAAAGGGTATGGAAAACTGCTGAATTGCTGCATTTCTATTGTTTCAGTTCGCTACAATGCAGGTATGTATTTGAAATGGCTGCAAGAAGAGGCTGTTGGAAAGAAGAGAAAAATTATGAGAGTTGAGTTTGTGGATGGTAAGATGTGATAGATATTCTCTTTTTGAATCAACCAATCACGAAGAGTGAAGGGGGAATATTCCATAAATTATTATTACTATCATTCTCCTGACAATCTTTCCTGGCGTCATTCATAGCCTACATGACTAGACTTCGAAATTTTCAATCAACTGAAACTAAATATCAAAAAAGATAAACAATCTTTTGCGATCTCGATTAATCGCATTGGAAACTGCTTGGAAGCCCGTTATCGAATGTGAAAATGAGCCTTTGAAATTAAAAACTGTCTCGAATATTGTTTTATAGGCCGTGATAACCCGACAGAGATTGCGTTAGCATCATTGAATTACTTCGCAGATAATTTTGTAACTTAAGACCGTGATATCGCTATGGACTTGATAGAAGTATCAAATGACTTGTTGATCACTATTATTAAAAGCTATTACTCGATTCTAAATTGAAGTTTACATACGACATTTTTTCAATAAACCTAATTATAGATCGCGATTGATCCAATTACATCGCATAAAATTTTACAACTATGAAAAAATTTATAAATAACAAGGTGTGGTTGGTCATAATCTATCTCTGTTTATGATGTATAAGTAGTATCAACGAATTTTTAAAGTATACAAGATTTGATTCACTATACAATAACAAGGCTGCATTATAGTGGATGAGTTCTCTCACAATATAATATAAATATATAGTGGATGATTTCTCTCACAATATAATATTATAATATACTTCAGTATTGTGTGAAGTTTTATTTGTTTTCAATGACAATAAATCAATCCAGGTGCCTCTGGACCATTTTTAAAAGCTGGTGCAGAATAAACCAGCAATGATCCTACATGAGGAATGTGATCCAACAAGTTTTGTTTTCAAATGTTTATAATCACGTGATATTGAAGAAAAACAGACCGCAAAGGAACTATATCGAAAAAAAGAATCAAAAAGTGTATTTCGTCAAAGAAAAATCATATTATTTAAGAACCTGTAAATTATTAGGCTAGGCGTACACCGGTTAGTCAAGACAAGACAAGACGAGATTAGTCACGTTTAGTCACAGTAATTCACATAGTTGCTTATGAAGCAGCACACACCGATGCAATGACTAATCGGTGTGTGTTGAAGCAACACACACCGATTAGTCATTGCATCGGTGTGTGTTGCTTCATAAGCAACTATGTGAAGTACTGTGACTAAACGTGACTAATCATGTCTTGTCTTGTCTTAACCAACCGGTGTACGCCTAGCCTTATACAAGGTAACGATCACTACAGAATCTTCAATAGTTTTGTTTTCTCGTTGTGAGCGAATTCCCAAGCAGCAAAGTCAGGGTCAAGTCGAGTTCGGTGTGAGCTTGAAAAATGTATAAAAATAAATCGAAGCCACTGACGAGTGATTTAATGTTATCCGGCTCGAAATTAATTGCCGAGCATGATATAATGGCGCATGCGCAGCGAACAAATATACGCTTCGTGATTGATACACTTTAGCTACGGCGATTTCACACCTTCACATGGGTTCTTCTCAAACAAGCACATATAATTTATTACCTCAAATCACACCGGTTATATACTCGTACATTATATGCATTACGATATAGTAATTCACATAGTTGCTAATGAAGCAGCACACACTAATGCAATGACTAATCGGTGTGTGTTGCTTCTTAAGCAACTATGTGAAGTATTGTGACTAAACGTGACTAATCTCGTCTTGTCTTGTGTTGACTAACCGGTGTACGCCTAGCCTTACAAATAGGTATGGAGTTTCTGGATTTTTAACCTGGAAATGAGTACCATTTAAGCTGGATTTGACGGTCAGTGTACAAGTTTATAATTTTGTATTTTATAATAATTATATTAATTCTATATCTATCCATTCTATAATACTGTACTATACTATCCATAATATTCTGGATTATTACTAAATTGTATCGGTTTTATACATAATACTTTATTAATAATATTGTTTGTTCTAATAATAGCCTAGTATGATAGTACAGTATAGCAGTAATTATAAATGTCTCTTCAGTTGAACTCAACAACATTAATGTACCGTATATCCAACAGTACATCTTAGCAAATATTTTATTGACGTTTTTGAAGATTGTCCCAAGATTATAATCTAGATTTCTGGCCGTCATATTTCTTAGCTACATGAATGAAGTGAATGATTTGATCTAATAATAATGTATATTAATGAATAATAATAATAATGTACTCCTCTTTTCTCAATCTCTTCTCTCCTCCTCCTCCTCTCCTCCTCCTCCTCCTCCTCCTCCTCTCCTCTACCTTCCTTCTCCTTTTCCTCTCTTTATACCTAATTCATTATACTCTCCTCCAACTCATTCTCTTCCCTCCCTCCTCCTCCCCCTCATCCCTCCTCCTCATCTCTCTCTCCTCTCTTCCTCCTTTTCCTCTTCTCTTACCTATTCATATACTCTCCTCCAACTCATTCTCTTTCCTCCTCCTCCTTTGTCAGCTCCTCTCTCCTCCCTTCTTCCTCACCTGTCCCCCTCCTCCTCTTCATCCATGCTCTCCCGTGAGCACGGAGCCGTGCTTCTCACCAATTCTTCTCACTGAGCAAGGTGTAGTGGCGTTGGCGTTTCTTCTTTGTGGTTTCGCTTGAACGGGCGACAGCAATTTTCGGATCACCTGTCTCAGCCTGCCTTGGCCCGGCTCTGCCCTGTCGATGAGCATGACGAACAGTCAAAGAGGCAGTCAACTTGAAATTCAGGCGGCATCCGCTCCAACTTGCGTTGCTCTTTTGTTCTGTCGGCACCCGATTTCCGGTATTCCAATCTACTTGATTTTTGTAACTTCTCACCACTCGTAAATCATTGTACGTTTTCTTATTTCCTTATAGGTGTGTCTTGTTTGAATAGTAAGCTATAATTTTAATGGTATCGTACAGTTTCCTACTTCATTATCAATGTTTGGATCATAAGTTACAAGTCAAATGATAACAACATATCTGTTCAACGTCATGATGTAAGAAGTTTCCAGGCTTAGCCGATTAAAATCCCCTAATGGTTTCAATCACCAAGCTTATTGAGTTAAAAATACCAATTTTATCTTCAAATATAGCCCTACTGAAATAGAAGAGATTTAAATATAAATAAAACATATTAAATAAAGTAATAAGAATAAATTCTCTTCAGTCAGGTTGATGTGATGGACCATTATGGGACGAGGTTCCCATATGATCCATAGATTATAAAGATAAAGGGTCTTTTGCAGACAAAGACAATTACTTTTGATTTTCTTTTTCGACTTACACAAGTTGTATGTATTTTGTTGTTTTTTTGCAGAAATAAAGATTATTATTATTATTATCATTAATTAATGAAACATAAATTTCAACTTACAAGCACAATTGAGCACACCGTCTTCATTGTTGCGTTCCGAAAATTCCGCAATTCTTGAGAAATTCAACCTCATCAAGCGAGGGTCAATAGAGCAGCAAAGGTCGGCCGGGAATTTCGACTTCAAAGCGTTCTCTAAACAACAAAGAACATTGAAACGGTGCATTCTTAGAGCGAACGCCGCGGGCCTCACTCACGTCAAAAGATTCGCGAAAATTTGCGGAATGACGAACACGAGCTAATAAAGCAGATTCTTGCTCCTCAAAAAGAGCGCAATCTTCTTCCTGCTTCGCAGAGAATGAAGGGCTCTCAGCAGTAGCTAACAACGTGAAGGAGGCTACAAAGATACATTCTACCCTGCACAAAGAATGTAAATTAAAAGTGATATATCATTATTTTATTCTAGAGGCAAACACCCTCACAGCGACTCAGATCTCATTATCTCTGGGCGGCTTCTTAAGTCGCGTCTCATGTTACATATTTTATAAATCACGGACTCTAGATTATTGCTTGATAAGATGACAGGCCCAACCACCAAGGGATAGTTTTGAATCTCCCCAAACGAAATAACCACTAAGTGACATCTTTGGAGGCGATATTGATGTACTCATTATTTTGTGTGATGCTGGGAAATGAGTCAGATGATGGAATGAAAAGAGAATTTCAAGATCTAGACACTGAATATATAATGACATATAATCATCAGACACTGAAACCCCCTAGAGAGTTCATGTTCGGATATAGGGTGACAGAATTTGATACTCTCATATTATTAATTGAAAGAGGACAGTTTTTGAAGGCACTTTCCGTTATCAAGTTCAAAATTGAATACACTTTTACCATTGATCAAAAATAATCCTAACAGTATTCCCAAGAGTTTCTGATCATGTTTGAATTATTAGGCTAGGCGTACACCGGTTAGTCAAGACAAGACAAGACGAGATTAGTCACGTTTAGTCACAGTACTTTACATAGTTGCTTATGAAGCATCACACGATGCATCAACATGATTGCATCGGTGTGTGCTGCTTCATAAGCAGCTATGCGAATTACTGTGACTAAACGTGACTTATTTCGTCTTGTCTTGTCTTGACTAACCGGTGTACGCCTAGCCTTAGAGTACAGAGATACTGCAGAGAACTACATTAGTACAGAACCATTTCATGATAAGTTCAAGAGTAATATTATAGAGTGTTTGGAATGATAGTATAGCATGATTTGCAAATTACCAAAACAATGGTAATTGTTTCATCTAAGGTTATACTTTGAACTTTATTTTCATGCACCGGGTCAGACAAATCACGTAGCATGATAAGAAGCGAGAAGAACTCAGCAGTGATCAGGTATCTTTGAGTGGGTATTTGCGAAGGGTCCAACTTTCTTTTGTAGATGGGAAGAGGAGTTGAGTTTCAAGTGAGAGAGGCTCCCCCTCGGTTGTCAGTGATAGCATTGGGTGATCAACAGTTTCCCTGCAAGGGTGTTGACCGAACGTGACATTGAACAACGTGTTTCCACCGGTCGAGAATTTTCTCCAAAAGTTTTCCCTCTGAGAGCGGTTTGCTCGGCGAATAAGAAAGATGGTGGGGAGTACGAATGAATGATAGATGAGTTGGGAAGAAGTTGATGATGGAGTGCAGGAAACTTGGTGTAATGATGAAGAAGTAAGATGTGAGAACAAAATGACCATTAGGTTATCAGACGGGCAAGATTAATGAAGAGAGGGTTAGATGGGAAGAAGATTGAGGAGGAAAACTAAAAGTAAAGTGCAGTTTGTAAGTAGTAAGGAAGGAGAACTGAATAAAAAGAAAGTTGAAGTAAATTAAATAAAAAGTATAGAATATTGAGAAAAAAGTAAAGTGTAGTTTGTAAGTAGTTAGAAAGGAGAATTCAATAAAAAGAAAGTGGAAATAAGTGCGGAAGAATAAATGTATGAAGAGGCTTGAAAGTGCGTGAAGGAGGAGCAGAGAGACAGAAAAGAATAGAATTAAAAAATATTTGGAAAGAAAGAAGATCAAGATAAAGGTGATAAATGCGAAGTAGTGTTCGAAATATTTGAAGAGGAAATAGAAAGTTGGAAGATAAAAAGAATTGAAGAAGAGTAAGAAAGAAATAAAATATAAAATTAAATTTTATAAAAAAAGAAATTAAAATATAAAAAGAATAAAATAATTGAAGATAAAGTTTGAGAAGAGAAGTAATTGATTTTGATGTAGATGAAATGTAGTTTGGACATATGAAAAGAATTCTTGGAGAAGGAAATAAACAACTTTCCCATGAACACTAGATGATACATTGAGAAGGGATAGATTCCGTAAGTTTGGGAGTGGATAGAGAAAATAAAAAAGGTTAAAAATACTGGAAAGAGAAGGAAAGCAGAAAGAATAGAATTCAGAAGAAAAAGAGGTGAAAAAGAGAATATACTGATTACAAAATAAAATTGAAGGCCTTGAGTAGGCCTAAATAATGATTAAGATAAGAACAAGAGTTCAAGGAACAGGTGAATGGAATTGCAAGTGCGATACATGTCTTGAAGGAACTGTATGCCAAGGGGAGAAGTAGTGGAAAAAAGAGGAGAAAGTATAAGCAGAACGAAAAAGAAGTAGATGAATAGGCAAAAGTGAGATGTGGAAAGAAAATGACCATCAACAAGACCTCTGCAGTCCATTACGTCTGGAGAACATTTGAATTTAACTTTCTCCACCTCGACAGAAGAAAGCAGCCCAACAACCTTCTCTTCTTCTCAAGATACATTAGCGAACTTTTGTGCTTAGTGTGAGTTATCACTCGCCACACCACTCAGCCAACCCCCCTTCAACCTCGCCCCCCCCCTTTTCCAACACAAAATAAGCTCCATTTCTGTCTGTTCCTCTGCTACCTCCTCCTATTCTCAGGCGTTTTTCCACTCTTTTCTGAGTAAGAATGACTCCCCCATGCCTGCCTTCATCAATCTCTATTTTCTTTATCGTCTGAATGCGAAAGAAGCCTAGAAGAAGACGAAAATAGGAAAAGAAGAGGAGGAAAAAGGAGAAATTGCTGCCATTCAAACATTTATCATCGTCCAGAGTGGAATATTATCTCTCAGCACAATAAATGACTGTATTTCAGATGCTATGAATACTAAAGTCAGCCACCTGGATTATTCTTGAGGTCTGGAAAATAATGTATCAGAGAGAAAATGTAGAAAGTAAATGAAAAAATATCTTGAACTATCCATTGTTGGTAGTAACTTCTAGGCAATAGCTAGATACAACGAACGTCTTATGAATATTTTATTAGAAATGGATAGTTAGATGAGCCAGTTTAAGTCCATTGTTGTTGAGTAGATTAAAAATCTGTCATTCATCTAGAAGTAACCTAATAATCAATCCACTTTCTCATGAATGAAATTAATTTCCTAGTACTACTAGGCTACCAAGGTTTGTAAAGAAAAACCTCTACTAACCTTGCTAGGCTACTGCATGACAAAATACATAAAATTCTTCTACTCCTTTTTCAACCAGATTTTTTACTACACTGGAATCTGTTACACAATCGCTAGGCCGAACAGGAAAAAGATACATTTTGTCGTTACCGTTGTAGCATTACAATCCGGTGCCAATACAACAGCTGTGGAAGAAAAGAGTTTTGCACTCGGGTTAGGGAAAGGAAGAAGAAATTGAAGAAGAATTGTGAATGTTGGTGACGAAGAGACGGATGAAGAGACGAAGAAGGGAAGGGAGTAACGAAGAGAGGATTGGAAAGACGAAGAGAGGATTGGAGAGACAAAGAGAGGAAGGAAGAGACGATAAGAGGAAGGGAGAGACAAAGATAGAAAGAGAGTGACAAAGAGAGGAAGGGAGTGACAAAGAGAGGAAGGGAGTGACGAAGAGAGGATTGGAGAGACGAAGATAGGAAGGGAGTGACAAAGAGAGGAAGGGAGAGACGAAGAGAGGATTGGAGAGACGAGGAGAGGATTGGAGAGACGAAGAGAGGAAGGGAGAGACAAAGAGAGAAAGAGAGTGACAAAGAGAGGAAGGGAGTGACGAAGAGAGGAAGTGAGTGACGATGTCTGGAGCTAAAGTGGAAATTCGAAATTTCAACACGGATCCAGGAGATGCTCTGACGGCGAAACAGCTGTGCCAAAGTGAGTGAGGAATAAAGAGGGAAAAGAAAAAAGAAGAGAAGGAGGAAGAGAGGAAGGAGAGGAAGGGAGGAAATAGTAGCAGCAGGTGTCTTGGATGTGCATCCCCGCCTGAGATGCCTTTCAGGGTTGTTGCTGCTTTCCGAATATTAAAGCTACGAAGAAACGTTTTACCGCACTTTTCCCAGGCTTTTCTCAGCTATTATTTTTTATTATTTTCCGTCGCATATGCCTGCTGCTATTAGCCTAGTAAGATAACAGGCCTCTGTCTATCTGCGCATCAACCGGAGTATTACGCATTATCTTGGTTATTACACATTACCTCCAATATTACTCTTTATCCACAGTATTACACACGAAGCCAAAATACGCATTATCCACGGCATAACAGAGTATTTCTTTAATAACGTATTATCCACACAAGGTATTTGAAGTAAGTTTATTCCCGAAAGAGTTTATTAGAGTTTAGTCCCGGATAGGTTTGAGAACTTAAAAGCTTTCAATAACAATGTGGGATAGCTGACTTTGGTTGTCGATTTAGTTGGCGTACGAAGACAAGACAAGATGTCGGTATTCACATAGTTGCTTCATAAGCAACTATGTGAAGTACTGTGTCTAAACGTGACTAATCTTGTCTTGTCTTGTCTTGACTAATCGGTGTACGCCTAGCCTTAAGTTGTACAGATGTTTCACTGCAATTATTTACATTTGTTTACGAAAAGCAGATGTACTGTATTTCTTTAATATTGTGAGTTCTCCTTCACTAGATGAGAAGAAATCATTCAGTTCTTAAATTTTCCCCGAAAGTATTTGAATGTTCATCTTATGAAATCCATCAAGAATTAATTACTTATAACCAATGTATAGGACTCTGATCGTGCTCCTGAAATATTTATACCTTATATTTATTCCTTTTTTATGAAGATTTATAACAATTTTCATATGAATCATCAGATATGTTTCTTTTCACATTTTTAAACATTACTAGATTACTCATAATACATAAACATTAAAAAGAAATGTATTTTTAATGTGGCCTTTTTTATTTTAAAACAGGTCTCACATATACCTCTATTTTTCTCGTCTACTTTGCCTTCGTTCCCTAGGCCTATTCTTTCTCAATTTCCACTATTCCTATTGCTTTCATTCTAACTATCACTAACTCATCAATTCACTGATGCTTGAAATTCAATTTATATTGTTATAATTCACTTTTCACTTGTTCTCCTTCTCCAAAACTGAACTTTCAGATAAATATTGGTGAAAGCCTCTCCTTATTTTGCCTTCTCTAGTCTTTCTTCCATACGTTCTTCTTCAAGCAATTTGTTCAAAATTAGGATGATTCAACATAAAAATGATTCCCAACCCCATTCTCAGCATTGAATAAACAATTATTAAATTTTTATCACTCCCATCCCCTCTTCTTCAACCCTTATTTGTACAAGAACACATTTTTCTTCTTATAAGATTCCAACTACCTACTCCCATTCCTGTAGCCCTCACCTACCCCTTATTACAAGAAGCAGGAATAACTTTTGAATTATCGCAGGAATGGATATAGCTGCTCAGATAACAACAGGGGTGAAATTGCCCTTTCTCAGTATTACCCCCAGGGTGTTAATGCTATTTCAGGACGATAGATGGAGTGTATAGCACGTGCTTCTAAGACGGAGCGCGGCAATGTCTTTTTCCCCTTTCACCGTGAGGGAACCAAATTACCGCGAAGTCAGCAGACAGGAATGCTATTTGCTAGAAATACGGGAGGGTCAATCTTGCAAGACTTTCGTTTTTGTGTGAGATGAGAGGGGGTGAGGATGTGTGCGAAACAAGTAGAGTCTTGGGAGTAAGGGTTTGAGGAAAGAAGAGTAAGGAGAATAAGAAAAATAATATATAGTGAAAGTACAATATTGATATACTTAGCTTGTTTGTCAATGGCTCAACAGCCCTATGTGGGCTTAGACCTACCAGCTGGTTGCCAGTTTCACATCCACTTGACTGAATCAGCAGAGGTGAATGATCATTAACCAGAAAAGATGTAACGTGTGATTAGCATTGATATACTGTACTTAGTATACTTACATAATTATACTTGAAGTATAATATACTGTAGATTACTGCCGTAATTCTTTCATGTCTTTGAATTTGAATGCCTTGAAATTTCAGGGTTCTTAATATTGAAGCACATCATTTCATAGTGTATTTCTCAGAAATATACTTATACTTTATACTCATCTTAATATATACTATGTACTTATATCGATGTTATTATACTTTACCATTCAATTGAACTGTGTTGGTGAAATGCCAAATATCATGCAGTGATAGAAAGATTAAAAGATGAAATAAAATCATTAAATTGATAACATCATGAAATCATTCAAGAGCATTATGTTGTCAATCAACAAAACTATCAATTGGAATAAGAAAGAACAATGTAATGAAAATGTGTTTGTCAATATCCTATCTTACATGATACTAAATATGTAAGGGAAAATTCAATGATTTATTATTTTGTAAACTTTGAATAAATGAACATGAATTTGTAAACAATATGAAATTAGTGATCTTAAAATTATACTGTATTTAAAGTGTATGATGAAGTTACAAATATACAAGAAATATTTCAATAATATGAAAATTATGTTATCGATATTATCACTAAATCGCTAGAAAGCATAACATAATCATAATCAAGTATCAAAAGCATCGACCAGCATCGAAAGCATTTCGAATGAGGAAATCAGGAAATAGAATGATTTCCTAATTTTTTAAAAATATTTTTATTATCTATAATAATATTCAATATTTAAAATATTCAATTTATCTAATATTTTTATCAATTTTTTATAGCCGAATAAATAAACATCTTCACATGAGATATCTCTCGCAAAACCACTCAATTTCTCTCATAACCCATCATAAATTAAATTTGATTCCATCACTTTCCCCCACAAACAGCCCTCACTTTCCTTAGAAATAAATAGCTTTATCTCGCTAGCCAAGTCACGATTTATTATCCAGAAATGCACACTGACCCGCAATGGGGGAGGGGGGAGAGGAGGGGGTTTTGGGGAATCTAATTCGATTAGGCTAAGGAAACAGGCCGAATAGACAACAAAAGAGAAAAGGAAGAAATTTGACAATAACACAAATGAACGCTTGTGTTTTCATCTGTCTAATGGAAGTTTGCACTTTGTCAATGACTGCCTTTCTGCCCCCAGGCTAACTCCTTTCTCCCCCCCCCCCCCTTCCTCTTATTACCACCCTCTCCTTCTTTTCTTCCGCCCCTCCCTCCTTTTCCGGTCGGTCTTTCTGCTTCTTATTTCCGACAGAATGCTATAAAAGTTTCTTTCTACCCAACTCTCTAAACAACCGAGAAACTTCGAATTTGAGAAACATTATACATTATTATTTTCTACAAATTTCGGTTTCTGTTTTTAATCAGTTATGGTGAAGAAACAAGAGCAAAGACACATTAACATTAAAATGATGTTTATTATTGAATAATTAAATTATTACTATCACTCTAATTACATGAAAATGAAAATTTAATTTAGTAAATATGAACACACTAAAATCATAATGAAGAAATCTTATTTTGTTCTTCGATAACCTTATTTCTCCTCACAGGAAATAGCTCGAGTCTTTTGCTGAAGATACTGAACTTCCAAAACAAACAAGAAACGTTAAATCCTTGAAAGAATTTATAACATTACTGTTTTCTTCAATTTGGGTGTCTAGTTTTCCTCTGTGACTTGGAATAGAAATATAAAACAAAGAATTGAACTTTTAAAATCACAATGAAGTAATTTTCATTTGAAATAAATTTATTTTGAGACAAAATAAAATCTTGATAACCTTATTTTATTTAGCGTATGGCTTTTAATAGGTGGAAGAACCTTGCTTGAAATAACTTTTGTTTTGTGCTAAAGATTTTTAGCACAATGATATTATGATATGGAGACAGTCAGTAGGTATTAAAAGAAATCACTATTGAAATCAAACAAAATTTCAAATAATGCTACAAAGAACACTCAAAAGCTCCGCAAACTGTAAACATCATCAACAGAATGAATAGCTTGCGGATACAAGAATTTTCTAACATATTATTTTGCACATTGTCTGCTATTTATAGTTTCTACTACTCTGAAACCTCTGCGGAGGTTTTCATTATAGCATAATTTGGAATTTTGTTGAAAAGTTTGTCTTTATTTAATAGCAGATGAATAATAAATGAATTCATTCCATCTGTGATAGCCTACATTTACAGTTTCGTTCCAAGACAAACATAAAAATTCAGTTTCTTTCAGTAGTCTCTTACTTTCCACATGGAATTCGAAATACTATTTCAGTTATGTTATGGCTTCTGCAATGCATGGAAGTAGGGCACAGGTGGTTGGATCAAGGTCTTCCTATTCCACGGTATTACAGCTATAAAAAATAGAACAGAATCCTGAGAGAGCAATATCCTGAAGTTTCCCATTTCAGCTAGTAGGAAAGCTTCGAAGATTATGGTCATATTTGGAGTACAAGATACATTTTTGTGTGATGATAGTCATGGAATATTTTTCAATATTTTGGATATTTGATCGTACATTTTCATTTTTGTGTAGTAGTGTAAGTGATTCCGGTGGTTCGGAACCCACCCAAAGCTGTAGGTTCACTCATCTCTCATCATCATCCTTCCCATTACCCACGCACAAGCTAAGAGCTCATCACAGTAAAAACAAAAACAAAATGATTCTCTTTTAGGATATCGATTATTATTGATTATATCCTATTATCAAATAGGATATCATAACAGACTCGAAGTTGTCATAGCTACAAATGTATTGAAATATCGAGATACCGGTTTCGATTGTTACACTATAACCAATCTCTGATAAACTGAAGCTGGAATAAAGAGCAGCAGAGTAGCAGAGCACCAGCGATCGAGTGCTGTGATTGGCAGTTGAATGACCTATGAATGACCTGCCCTTGGCTGTCAAGCCACTCCCACCATCACTTTCCCACCATAGGTTCCATACAGCCGTTGGAGAGTGATTAGAATCGAGACTAGTCACTTAGTTGCTTATGAACCCAGCACACCGATGCAATGACTAATCAGTGTGTGTTGCAAGCAACTATTTCTGTTACTAAACGTGACTAATCTCGTCTTGCTTTGTCTTGACTAACCCAGTATTTTCCCAATAGTCGTAAATTATTTGTTATCAATCTGTAGAATTTCAATCAGTTTCGTCAACTGGTAACCATTACTTTTTTTCATCTGGTCACCCAGTATTTTCCCAATATTATTTATTTTTCAATTGGCATTTTAACTGTTTGTAGCTCTGTAATTTTCCATTGCATTTTTTTTCTTAGATTCGTGGAATTTTCCATCAGTACTTTTCCATGGTTCTGTAATTTTCCGTTATTTGTTATCTTAGATCTGTAGAATTTCAATCAGTATTTTTCCGTACTCCGGTAATTTTCCATTGTAATCTTTTTCCTTCATCTCTGTGGAATTCTCCATCTGTATTTTTCCATACTTCTGTAATTTTCCATACTTCTGTAATTTCATCGTTTCCTTGTAATATTGTATTCGTACATTTTCAGTATTTCTATCCGTATTTCTCCCTGTAATCATCCGAAGTAATCATCTAGTAATCATTTTCCCATCTGTACTTCTCTGTAATTTCTCCTTCTTTTTCTAAATTTTTAATATTTCTATCTACTTTTTAAGCTTCTTTAAATATTTCTCTTCTATTTTCAATGTAAGTCATCTGTTATTTTTTTCCAATTGAATGATATTCGTATTTTTGTTTGTTCAGCCCTAAAATAACTATAGAACCGACAAACGTAACTAATCTTCTATTGTCTTGTCTTTTTCTTCTCACAATAACCCAGCAATATGAGGATCGTTATAAGAATCTCTGAAGAGAGCACAATGGTTCCGATACATGTTTGTGATTTTCTTTAATAAATGATTGATATATGGTTATAATTATGTATCATGTGATTTCATTATTGTCATAAGAGTTGTTATGAGGTGATTCGTTCTGAACCCGGCTGCCTTACCAAAATTATTAAAATTAAACCAGAAAACTATATTTTCACCTTGGCCACCTCAACCTCATTATATATTCATTATTTCAAGGAAAGTCAACTGTGTCACCAGGAAAGAAGCGTCTCCCAGTTCACAGCAATGCAAAAACCGTTTAGCCAGCCAGCATTTCCGTTGACTGCTTCCAAACTATTAGACCAGAGACCCAGGTACAGAGACCATGACTGTCGACGCGACGGTTCAAACCAGCGATCAAGTCGTGCGGAAAAGAGCAATACCAGGCAGCGGTCCGCTGACTCTATGTTTGCTATTAAACGACCGACTACGATTCCTTACCATTTCTTCTACTACTTCAACTCCTTCTCACTCATCTTCCTCCTCCTCCTTCTCCTCCTCTTCTCCTCTCCTTCTTCTTCTTCTTCTTCTCCTTCTCCTCCTCCTCCTTCTTCTTCGTCTTCCTCCTTCTTCTTCTTCTTCCTCCGCATTCTTCTTCTTCTTCCTTCTTCTTTCCTTTCTTCTTCTTCTTCTCATTTTTGAGGCAAAAGCTCAGGGAGAAGACAAGCGCATAGCGATCAAGTGCGGATACTGGCGACTGTCGTGTAATACAAGAAAGAGAAAAGACCACCGGTCCGACTCTATGTTTGCTATCATAAACGGTTCCTTTCCTTTTTCTCTTTCTTCTAATTCTTATTTTTCTTTTTCTTTTCTTTCTTCTTCTTCTTCTTCTTCTCTTCTTCTTCTTCTTCTTCTTCTTCTTCTTCTTCTTTCTTTCTTCTCTTCTTCTTTCTTTCTTCTTCTTCTTCTTCTTCTTTCTTCTTCTTCTTCTTCTTCTTCTTCTTCTTCTTCTTCTTCTTCTTCTTCTTCTTCTTCTTCTTCTTCGGTCTAGGAGGAGTATAACAACAAAAAATGTCAATCTCATCTATAGAGCTTCGCTCGCCTAACGGCTCTCTCGGCAAAAAAAGTAGATAAAGTAGCAAAAAAGAGTAGAGATTTCCAATAATCTAAAAAATGTCAACCATTTTCTCAGAGTTTCTGAATTTGTTATTCATTTTAGTGGAATTTTCTCAAATAATTTCGTATCCATGAAATATTGTACTGTACATATCATTGGTTGGAATCATATCAATAAATCCTATTCCTCCGATGAAATTAGTTTAATTGGGTATCAATACATCAATGCCATCTCGTATATTATAGCCCAAAATAATAGGTAGTAGGATATATTAGATAAGATTAAATCAAACTCATGATGGGTATCATCCATTTTGAGATTGTATCAAACTAATACTTTTCCATCACGATTTATCATCAAAAATACTCCCAGATTATTTCTCATTAACTGGTTGAATTCGGTAAAAATTCTCAGAATTTTTCAGTTCCTGAACGATGAATTTGAACATGGTATGCATGTTTCCTCATGTTTACGTATCATGAAATGTTTGGAATAATTTCAAACTAGAGCTTAGTAAGTTTCCAGGAAATCGTTATTATCCTCATCATCATCTTCATCTTCCTCATCCTCCTCATCCTCATCATCATCATCATCATCATCATCATCATCATCATCATCATCATCATCATCATCATCATCATCATCATCATCATCATCATCATCATCATCATCATCATCATCATCATCATCGCTTGAAAAAAGCGACACCTGTCGTGAGCTGAGGCCAATTAGTTCGATTACCTGACAACTGGACAAATCGCTATTGGTCGGTCAGACAGGACGGACGCCATCTTGGTTTTTTATCCTCATTTTTCATTTGTACGTCTTCGGTCTCTCTGTTTCTCACATACTCTCTCCCATTCTGTTCCATCCCAACCTCTTACTCCCTTTCTTTCCTTTTTCCTCCATGCCCTCCTCTCCCTCCTTTTTTATCCACTTCGTCATTCTCCTTTATTCGTTCCTAATCTCTTATTTTAAACTCATATTTTTCCTTCTTCTTTTTATTTTTTCCTCCTCTTATTACTCTTATTTCTCATCTCAATTCTAATTCTTTCATATGTCCTTTCTCTCTATTCTCTCATCATCCTTCATTCACATTTCTTATTTCTCTCTCTTCAACTCCCATCGCCTTCTCTCCCTCTCTTCTTCTATTCTGTTTCTATCTCATTTTCCCTCTTCCACACACCCTGTCTTCATCTCCTTGTTTCTCTTGTTTTCAACCTCATCTTTCCCCCTCCTCATATTTTTTTCCTTTTTTCACTTGCTTCTATTATCCTCTCACTCCATCTCCCTCTCGTTCTGCCTCTTCAAAATCCTTTTGTCCTCTTTCTTATTCGTTTTTTTTTCTCCCCAGTTATTATCTCTTCATCCTCTCTCTTTACTGTGGAAATTTCTCTTCTCTCTTTATTGCCTCTCAACCTCTAATTCCCCTTTCAACTCTTCGTCCTTTTCCACTCATCTCGCTTCTTAATCCTTTTTTCTTTTATCTGTCTTCAAATCCTTTTCTCTCATACGTTTCTTTATTTTATCTCTTATCCGGTTTTTTCTCCCGAGTTATTGTCTCTTCATCCTCATCTTCCGCCTTTTTCTGTAGATATTCTCTTTTTCCTCTTCTCTCTTTATTGCTTTTACTCGCCTTCTACCTTCTATTCTCTTCTTCCCTCTCCTTCCCTCTTTCTTCTACGTTCTCCTTTTGCCGCCCCACTCCTTCTACCCTCTATCCTCTCCTTTCCTCTTCTTCTACCATCCCCCCTTGCCTCTCCTCTCGGTCTATCACCTTTCCTCTCACTTCCTCTTCTTTTACCTCCTCTCCTACCCCTCCTACTCAACTTATCTTCTCTCGATCCCTCTCTCTTTCTCTTCATTTCCGATTTTTCCCATTCACATCTCTCTCCAACTAGTTGTTGCTGCTGCACGTAACGACGACAATCGGCTGGAATTTCGAATTAGCATAGAGAGCCACTTGACTGATGTTCGAACAGAACTTTCCAGATTATAATTAACGGAAATTTGATGAAACTGTAAGATTTCGAAGTGTGTGATTAGGCGCAGTCGTCACGCCATATGCATCTCTGTATAATAAAGTCATTAGACGAACAAGCGGCAATTCATCTCTGAGTAAACATGGCCAGCCCAATTCAACTACACCATTAATGATGGCTGGCATCCTTTACAGGCATCGCATAGTAAACCAACACGAATCCTATTTCTGAACAGGACCTGATACGCTCCTCTCTCAATCTTGTTTTCTCATTTTCGAGTATGTCGAACGGTTTTTTGATAGTCAAAAACGTTGAGAATCAAAACATTGTATCCTAGTGATGTTATTCATTTTTGTAGTTTGTATGGTGTTGGAAATTTGTCTTAGTTTTATTCTGGAATTCCTTAAAAACCTTCACAAACCTTCACTAGAGGAAAAGAGATGTTTCTTTAGTACCTGTGAATATCTGTGTTGAAATAAATGATAGTCAATGATGAGCTTCCTAGGCGTACCTTAGTCAAGAAAGACAAGACGATTGATTTAGTCACGTTCACATACATTGTTTGTGAAGCAGCACACATCGATTAGTCAATGCATCAGTGTGTGCTGCTTCATAAGCAACTATGTGAATTACTGTGACTAAACGTGACTAATCTCGTCTTGTCTTGTCTTGACTAACCGGTGTACGCCTAGCCTTAAGTACGTATTGTTTTCAAATAATTTTATTAGAACTACATTACAGTATCTGAAGAAATTTATAATATAGTAGGCTGCTCTACAAATTGATGAAAGTGGCATACACTAATCTATTTTTCTTTCTCAGTTTTCATCGATTGATCTATTAGTACTCTCCAGTTGTACTTGAAAGTAGTTGATCTCTAAGCTTCATTTTTTTTCAAATTCAAACCAAATTTGTCCAATTTGATGACATACCTGAGAAAATAATTATTGAAAAATTGCTTTGTATTGTATGGATCCACATAGAAGAAACATTGTTTGACTGAAATTAGTTAGTTCAAAATTTTAATGCAACGCATTAATTGGACACAATTATGTCCAAAATTAATTGAATGTTAAATAAACATTACAATCAATTAAAACCTCATCTATCTTATAAAGTATATATTCTCAACCACTCCTTTTAAAACTTTCTCAATAAAAATCGTATGAATATAAACTTCAGCCACCATTTCTTGCATGATATCTTGGAAGCCAGTTGTTCTTAAGAAACTCTAGATCCAAAGGCCTCTTCTGGAGCAACATAACCCATCATCACCATGGCTATAGTCAAGTAGCGGATGAGTTCTTAACAGCATGGCATGTATACACCAATAGTTCATCTACATAGAAACATATACATAGAAATAGTGTTTTTATTCCAACTCAGCATGATGTCAGTTGTTGCTAGCATGCCAGTCTGCGTTTGAAGACTTCTTCGAAATTTTATTGCTTTACGACAGTGTTAAAGTTTGCTTTAATTGAAATTACTACTAGGAAAGAGGTCGGCATTTCGAAGCCCCGAAGTTACAGGAACGGAAAACACACATCGTAAGGTAATAACTGAGTTAAGGCCTAGGAACAGTACCTCCTCAGGTATTTATTGCCGCGCATTCATTATACCCAGTCATTTTAAAATAATATATTTCACAATTATGATATATATTCTTGGATGGATGATGCCAACGCTACAGCGACGAGCAATTAGAAAAACCTTAATGGCTTCTGTAACTTGTTTCACAGCAAGTACCCCTACATGTTTGCGCATGCGTATTTGCGAGTTTAATGGCAGACCTGGGACAGACTAATGCTTAGTTTGTATTAAATAATTTGACTCGTACCTTCGCTCTAATAGCTGCAACTAGTCGCTTGTACTATCGGCAATGCGATCTTGTGATGTTGAAGCAGTCAAGCTGCCTGCCAAGTTTGCTGGACTTGATTCAAGTTCAAGTTTAAGTTCACTTGTACAGCGTGCAAAATAAAGCTGCAAAGTAGTTGCACAACTTTGTAAAAGTTTATGACATCGACGTGAGAGAAAAATTGGATGACCTTTGGGTTTTTATTGGGTATGGTAATGCCGTCGATGACTTGTCGTTTCTTTGTATCATCTAGAAATGTTTCATCTAGAAATAGATTGTATCATCTAGGAATAGATTGCATCATCTAGGATTAGTTGAACAACTCCGGTTTTTGTTTAGTTGTACAGAAAATGGGGAGTTCAGTCTCAAAAAGAGTCTAATTATACATATGATAAACTGAAAAAACTTCAATAAATAACAATTGAAAACAAAGGTTGACATTCAAGACTTGAAAAAAAGCTGGAAAGATTACTTAATATTTGAGCAAAAATCTACACATGCACAAAGAGCAATCAGCTACTACTATATAAATGATTTTTCAGTTTTTTCTTTTTCATGATCTTTGAAAGTTCTTCTTTTCCAATTTTCTGTTTGTTTAACTCATTATTTCGTTTTCAACACAATATTTTTCGTTTTCAACATTCCATTTTTAATTATTTTATTATTTGATTTTACAATATTTTTCAATTTGATTTTCATAAATTACTTATTTTTCACATTCAGACTTTTTCTCGTAAGTCTAGGTCTCTATAAACACTTTATAGAGCCCTACTTCAGTCAACAAAATCAATTTCTTTTCACAATTTTTTATCTCTGACGAAATTCTTCATAAGTTCTTGCCTATGAAGGAAACATGCTATATCATGTAGAATGGGGGAGGGGGTGAACTAGTACTCGTTAAGAACTAGTCAAGAACTAGTTAAGAACTGCTTAAGAACTACTTCTCATTAAGAAGTAGAATATAACTTCCACATTCCACCTACTCCTTAATTTTCCTTTTCAATATTTTCCCCTTATTTTTCTTCTCAATCTATTCCTTGATTGTTTACTACCTTCTGTAAGCATTTGAGAAAATTTCTTTAAACTATAATCCTATTAAAGTAATCACTACTGTAAAAACCAGCATAACATGACTCCACTAGATATTGATACCGTAGCGAATACGTTATCTCAGATGCATCTTGCTTCCTCACATACACACTGATACATATACGAAGATGATGAAAAGAGAGCGACAGATGTAGTGAGTGAGACACCGGCCCGAGATTTGCTAAGTGTCTTGCATGAATTAAGAGAATAACTCAAGCGTTTACCCATTTTAGCACCAGTAATCAAGATCCTGTAAGAGGTAGGACGGACGAGAGCTGTAGTGTCCAGTCTCACAGTAGCATTGCTCCAAGCCACTTATGGTAACAGAGAGTCAGGTGATTTGATTTAATGCTCTGGCAACTGTCAGGGCTGAATGTCCCCTGCACCAACTCCAAAACATGACCAGAGATGCATTGATGCACATCAATTATCATAATATATAGCATAGGCTCTGGTGTTGAATATTCATTGATTCCACGTCGCAACTTGGAATTAATCAATTAATCGCTGTGTACAGTGAGCCTCGCACCCACCCTTGGTAAGTGTGTGAGTGAGTTGGCGTGTCTTATTTCATCTTAGAAGGTGTGTTTGTATCTGGAATTATTGTTTTTCTATCGATGTATTGGAAATTCAAACATCAAACAGTTTTTATTGGAAATTCAAGCAGTTTGAAGTAACAAAAATTCAAGACTGCTCTTGGATGGGTGAGGTGGAACTTACCCGTAGGTGGGGAGAAAAGTCATGGAGATTTCTTCTTTGTTCAAGAAAATCACATGAACGAATTATACGAATAATCATAACGAATGAGAGAAATCTGTACTTCTTTGTTCACAAATAAAATTAATATTTTTATTCTATTACAGTTCCTCAACCAGCCTACAGTGATATTCATTTAATTTGACGCTTGTCATTAGATAGACAGATAGATAGAGAGATATCATTTCTTGACGTTGCTGATGACCGTAGAGTACGATGGCAAAGTCAAAGCGTCAAATTAAATGAATATCACTGTACATTACATCACAATAACACATGAAATCCACAAAGTCACCAATTTATTATATTTCCGATACATATACACGTAGTCCCACATTGTCATGATCACCAATTTGTTCTATTATTCCCGATGCAAACAAAAGTTGTCCCACATTGTCGTAGTCACGTAGCCTCGTTGTCCATTCGTCGTTGGAGCAAAGCGTCACTCTCATTACACAACTGACTGATTTTGTATGACCGATTACTGGTCAATTTCCTGTTAGAGCGGCTCTAAACGGAGTTCCTTTTTAGTCTCCCACCCTTAGCGGCTAACACCGCTTTCATCAGCTTTTTTCCAAAAAAACTATTCGACGAGAGCCGGCTTGGAATGTTAGACTGCGCTGCTAATCCCGGCACCGTGACCGTTTCTTTTGGGACGCACCTCGTGTGACCCGGGTCCTTGCCATTAGTCATGCATGCTCCATATTTCATAACGCTCAATCTCTGAATAACTTAATTTTCATAACTATGGAAAACTAACTCGCTTAGTTCCGGCTGAGCGTTATTTCTTACTTGACGTACGGTCAGTCGGTCTCTCTTTACCTTTGTGTGCCGTTTTTCGAGCGCGATTGTAAAAAACGAAGACAAATTAACAAGCCAGATTGGGTGTATTGTTGTTCGAATGCTGTGGTTCCGATTGTATTTATTCTTTTTTCCTAGAGGTGCCTTCTATTATTCTCCTACCTGCTGGAATAGAATTTTGTATGTAATAAATAAGCAAATGAATACACTTTGTTCATTAATTGGTTAAAATTCATATTGATAGTACTAATTTATTGAATATTAGTAGATGGAAAAGGTCGGTTTTGAGGCACCTCAAGGTTATCACGTCATGATGTTATATTGAATATTATTAATATTCAGTTAGTTGTTGATGTTAGAATTTGGGATGAAAATATTCAATCACATAACAGATCAGAAATATAGCTGGTTCATTTTATTAAGTTACTCTCATTGTAAATAAGTTATTGTCATTTTTAATACATTGAAAATACTTAAAATGCTCAGAGTGTGTTAGATTATTCATCTAGTATACACTATTAACAAATTTTAACACCATATTATATGAACTATATGTTATTATCACTATGTTATTAATGTTATACCAACATTATATTAACACTATACAAATTAATTAATTTTTCATTTGATTGATAATAAATATATGAGGGGCTCTTGCTTATTTTTATAATTTAGTGCATGATAGTGGATGGAATCTTGCTCTTTGGACATTATAGAATAGAAAGCTCCAATAAAGTAATTCATTGTCAATCTTGGAACCTTTGCAAAACGAACCGATTGTAGAGAATTAGAAATGGACTAACTAACATTAAAATGGACTCCTACCCTAATTTCTGATTAAATCATTGAATACTATTCATTATAATGGATTAAGATAAACGATTAATCCATTTTTATGGATTAAGATTATATTGGATATCATAAACGTGATTCAAAGCAAAATTTCCACTGAATATTGAGAATTCATTCACCAACAAATTATAAAGGATCCAGATCGTGATAGAAGACCAGGGAGACCAAGATGAAGAAGAAGAAGAAGATGAAGAAGAAGAAGAAGAAGTAGAAGAAGAAGAAGAAGAAGAAGAAGAAGAAAAAGAAGAAGAAGAAGAAGAAGAAGAAGAAGAAGAAGAAGAAGAAGAAGAAGAAGAAGAAGAAGGAGAAGAGGAAGGAGAAGGGAAGGAGGAGGAGGGGGAGGAGGAGGAGGAGGAGGAGGAGAAGGAGAAGAAGAAGAAGAAGAAGAAGAAGAAGAAGAAGAAGAAGAAGAAGAAGAAGAAGAAGAAGAAGAAGAAGAAGAAGAAGAAGAAGAAGAAGAAGGAAAGAAGAAGAAGAAGAAGAAGAAGAAGAAGAAGAAGAAGAAGAAGAAGAAGAAGAAGAAGAAGAAGAAGAAGAAGAAGAAGAAGAAGAAGAAGAAGAAGAAGAAGAAGAAGAAGAAGAAGAAGAAGAAGAAGAAGAAGAAGAAGAAGAAGAAGAAGAAGAAGAAGAAGAAGCGACAGCAGCAGCGGCCGGTCACGATCGAAATCTCTTGGAGATGCCTCTTCTCGACTAGAAGATTAGACCTTTAATCCGTTGTCTGATGCCGAAATCCGACAAACTGTGTACTTTCCTGTGATGATGCGTCGTTGCTTAGTTGAACATCAATGGAACTGTTTCTGAGTTGAGGTTAACTATACATAACCTCACTCGATGAACATTTTCCTTGACGAATGTTTTACTTGACGAACGTTTTACTTGCCGAACCAGTTGGAATATTAATGGGTCTGACAAATAAAAATTCATGTGAATATTCTATGTTGAAATTTCATACAATATTAGGTATGATTCGAGGAATTCAAAATATCTCTTGAATTTTCCAATTGTTCAGTCAAAGGTTTCAATCGTCCAAACAATTATGCATCTGAAATATTGGAAATTGAACCCTGATATATGAAAGATAATTACTGATTACACTGAAAATTTGATCAAGATTATGACAACGCCAGAAGCTAGATGTCTTATTTGCATCAAGCATAGAGCTGGTTGAGAAAGTACCGTGACCTTGCGTCATTTGGCTTCTCTTCTCCAATAACACTGAAGAACATTATTCTTAGGTGGAAGATTGATATAGCCTAATGGAAAGATAACTGTGTAATACAAATTAGATCAGATTCACAACAATTGTAACAAACTCAGTCAATCATCTTGTCTACACGTTTAATAAAACCTAATTTCCTCAATACTCATACAATGCCTCTAATTTCACTCAGGCTAGGCGTACACCGGTTAGTCAAGAAAAGACAAGACGAGATTAGTCACGTTTAGTCACAGTACTTCACATAGTTGCTTATGAAGCAACACACACCGATTAGTCATTGCATCGGTGTGTGCTGCTTCATAAGCAACTATGTGAATTACTGTAACTTAACGTGACTAATGTCGTCTTGTCTTGACTAACCGGTGTACGCCTAGCCTAAGATGCAGACATGTATTTTCAGCTGGTTCAATTGACTGAATTACCTGGATTCTAGAGTACACGGTAGTAAGGCTCTATAGAGACGTATTTATGCTGTTATAGAACCCTACCGTGTATTCTAGTATCCGTAATTTCAATCGTAAGAAAGACTGCTGGTTGCTTCATTCAACTTTGTCGATATTGTAGACCAATATTCTGTGAAATATTTCCTATACAGTGGGTAAAACTTAAACGTCAGTTGATTACCAATAACTCGTTGATTGAACTAGTTCGTTGAAATAAACCGTTGCTCAAACTAGTTGGTTGAATTAACGGCAACCTCTAGCGGTTGTTTCCTAGGGAAGATGAGCTTGAAGATGTAGTTGAAGATGCTGTAAGCGACAGGCGACTCCGAACAGGTTCTTAGTAGTTCAAGCGTGTGAGCAATTAGTTTGTCAAAAACTGCTTTTTTTGTTCTACTAAACATATTATCTCTCAACAATCTGGGTGGTATTATATTTCATAAAACCTATGGTGTATGTTACCCGATGCTAGTGACAGTGTATAAGCGGGATGGGGCCAACCGAAAACTATCGAAAAAGAATATTCTTTGGGAACAAACTGTTACATAGAATGTGCCCAAAACTATGTAAGAGCAGAGATAATTTGGAGTATCCTCTCCTTTTCTATGGTAAAAGTATATCTCTCTCAATTTGTCAAAAACCAAGTATATATTATTCACATTATCCACTCCCTGGAACTTACACGTTCCTTTAAAATTTCATAACTATGCTTGCAATCAAATCATTTGTGATTGTGAAAAAGTGGTACAGACTGACTCTATAAATAAAAGTACTTGGGCGTATTGCTAGATGAAAGGCTTACTTGGTACAATCACATAAAAAACATTAAGAAATATCTTCTGATTCTACTTAGGAAATTTTATTTCCTTAAAAAGATAATTCCTCAATACCTTTAAAATTGACAGTTTAACAAGCATTTTAAAACCATCCAATCCATTTGCGCCACCTTGTAGTATGTGATCGTTGGATGGATTAACTTTGGCTCACTTATCTTATATGGGAACTCTATAAATGAATTTCTTTCATGTATAAACGTGATAAGTTTATCACTAGAATAGAAGGGAAAAACGTAAATTATAATCCTGGGGTAAACGTAATAATAGATTAGAAATAGGAGAATTATAAAAATGAAATTTCATGTATTTAGGGAAAATATTAATTTATTTTTTAGTAGCTCTGTTAGAGAATCCATTTTGTTTTTAAGGATTATTTTTAATGATAAATTTAAATTGAGTAAAATATTATAAAAGACTACAATTCTTTCTCCTTTCCAATATTATAAATTTTCATACAAGTAATGTTGATAATGTAATGTAATGTTAGAGTCTATTTCCACACTATTCATTATTGACTACAACGTTTTTCCAATGAAACCAAAACATACATTAACTCCGCATAAACATCAGCATATGACTCTATTCAACATTCTTCTATCAAACATCCATGTGTTTATCCTTTTTTATTATAATTTAATTTTTTAGGTATTCCTCCCTCCCTGATATCCCAAAAAAATCGTCAAAGTAATTAACAAGAATCATCAACTAATCGTTTTATTTCAGCGAAATAAAATCTTGATCACTTGCCGTATTTTCCAAATCTATTTTTCAGAGGATTTAAAGACAATATGACATCACAATGAAATGTAATATTGATGCATTAAATTCAAGGCTACAGAATCCTGCAAGTTGAACTCCTTTCTGAAGATGCGCCATCCTCACAGTCTCTGTTTTATTGCCGAAGAAGTGAAGTATAGTAGAAGTATGGAGTTTCGTTGCACCGAAATAAATTTAACGTCTGGTGTTTGGGTGGTTGCCAAAAAACCTTTCTCTGTTCAACACCCCCCTCCCCACTCAACAAACAACCCTTATTTCTAAGGATCACCTCAACCCCAAGGAGAAGACTTCAGACAGAAATCACCTAGTTGAAACAAAGCCCTACCTCAGTAAAGCACTTTTATAGGAGGTACAAGAATGAGGTGTTTTTGGATAAGAAACAAACTTATTTACATCTTCTACAGATTCTCGATAGGCCTCTATTCAGATTCGGTTCCAGCTAACTACAAACATATTCTCATTCCAAGGACCATCTCAACCCCAAGAAGCAGTGTGTAGCAAGTAAATATATGTAGAAGCAGTAAATGTAGCAGAAAATCACGTACTGTTGTAGAAACAGGGACTTAATAGAAACACTTTTGTAGGTGTTGGAGTGAGGTTTGATTCAAAACCATCAACATTGGAACACATTTTGGAAACACTTTCCTCTTTCAGTTTTGGTCTAAACCTTTTGTTTCTCTCCCAATCATATTCTCATGAATTATGCGTGTATCAATAAATGAATGTAATTAATAAATTGTATTATTTCGTTGAAAAACTTAATACTATTCATTCTTGCTGGTAAAAAGAAAATTTAAATCTGAGTAGAAGATGAAAGATACTTTTAATTCAAATGAACAAAACAATTAATGTGATTTAGAGAGGAAGGTGGCTAAACGAGGTGGAAAAACTGGAGAGAAGATCTCACAGAAGAAGAAAAGAGAACAGGATAGAAAAATGGAGAATGACAGAAGAAATTAATGTACAATTTGTAAATAGATGGAGAATCAATAGAACTAACAACGAGAAAGGAAAATAAGAGAAGTGACAATTAAACAGTAATGTTAAGTAATTATTGCAGTTATCTCGGACTCATTTTAGAATGTATGAGAATGCTTTCTTAACAAGATCCTATCCTAGGTTGTGAATATTTTAGCATAAGTAAGGTCCGGATGTGTTAGGCAGCCGGCCATCTTGCCAGTAATCATCACCAAAGGAAGACCCACAAGCTCAAAGTTGAGCAGGATGGAAAGGATAAGGAAGAGGGGGAGGAAGAATAGGTGAGGAGGAGGAAGAGAGAGAGAGTATTATGTCGAGAAGGAAGAAGAAGAGGAGGAAAGAAGGAAGAGGGAGGAGACAATTGCGGAAGCGGATGTGAACTGTTCACAGTGGGCCAATCACGATGCGCCAATTCCCCCTTATTAACTAGCATTGTTTGCTTGGCACCTCCTTGTACACCATTTTTTCTACAATCTTTATCAAGTTTCACTCTTGGAATCTCATCCTTGATAAAACATAAGAAAATAAGATTCACAAAGTCTAAATAATAATTTGTTACTTATTGTGAGCATTATTCGAACTTTTGATTGTTATTCAGTTCATCAGTATTGTACTATATTTATATACTACTATATTAGTATACTGAATCATATGGTACATTTGTGATTTCAAGTTCCATGTCTGAAATTATTTCCATATAGGCTATTTCAATGTAAAAAGCGGAAACTGTACTTACTATAATTTTAAATGACGTTCATTGTATAAACTATCATGATCTATCTAGATTTTAAGCGAATAGAAGAGAATAGATTGGAGTAGAATCACAGACAAGAAATAAACAGTACACTTAGACAGAAAGTCAATACATCTAGAATAAACCACCTAGTGTGTGGCAGAATACACCGATAAATTTTTTTTTAAACAAATCTTTTGAAATCTAAATTTTGTTTAACGTACGAGTAATGTAGAACTGATAGCTCCACGAATATACAGAAAAACTGTTTTGAAAATGGAGCTATTTTTCGTTTTTAAAGTTCACTACCAAATACCGGTGCTCTATTTTCAAAACAAACCAATAGAGAAACAAAACTGACAGCAATAAAAGGTCAAAGGAGTGTTGACTAAAACAGGGCAATCGCTGATCAGTGATCAATGGTTAATCAAATCGATGATCAACCATGCATTAAACAAGTAGTGGGTTTCAACTAGACCTGTTTTCAACCTTACACACACACACCACCCTGTATACTATAGGCTCTTTGTGACAGTGTGTGCTCATGACAGAGTTCCAATCTGATAACCTGTACCACATGTTGGATTACGCATGGAGGGACAGCCTCCAGGCTCTTCCATGTGAGTTTGAGATGTCGGCTCGAGTGTGTGCGTGCGTGGGTGCTTGTCTGTGTGTGAAGGATCTGCTTCCCTTCCAGCTTATATTAATCAAGGTAGTGTGCTTAGGATTATTGTTCTCGCCTTGGTTATATTGGATCTTCTAATTTGTAAATGGATGCGTGTGTTGAATAGTATCAGTATTGAGTACAGTATCATTTTGTATTATAACGATTGTATTCTACATCATACGATCGTGTCAAGTAATATGGCAGAGTTTTCATTGGAAGGATTTATGGTAAAGTTTACTAGGCAAGTACTAACTACTCGTATTCTGTTAACTCATGGTACATCTCGTAGTATGTGAATATGAATCTTGTAGTATGCCAGATACTGTACCTCAAATTCTAACAATTCTGCCTAACTCAACTCAAGTATTTACATTTCACCAGTGAGGGTGGAACTCATCTGTTTCAAGAAAACAAGTACATAGCCTACTTCCAAATCATGTAATAATGCTCTTGAAATTATTGTATTATTGAGACGTATTAGTTATGACTATCTCTTTTTAGTTATGACTGAATGAAGGTAAGTTATGTCACTCTTTTAAATAAACTTTGAAAACCTGAAATCATTGGCATTTTCTTTATGAGCTGGAATACAGTTGACGGAACGCATTTTGTACAACACATCATAATAACTGAAAAAGGCAAAGATATTATAAAACCACTCTATTCATTGAAGAATCAAATCCAATTTTATTATGAGGTAATACCACAACAAAAACAATCCCTTCTTTTGGAGGTGATGAAAAGCCATCGGTCCATAAAAACAGTCGTCATCTCTCATTATCACCCCTCTCTTTACCCACGCACAAGCCTAGAGCTCATGTGGGCATTACCCCAAGAAAAAAACTTCTTTTTAAATGGTCGGAGTGAATAGTGTGAAAAGAAAGCAATCGAATCCCAATATTCTCATCAAAAATGATCAACCAATTTCAATTATTAGATATTTTGAATGTAAATTAGCTTCTACTAAATTGAATACTTTTTTTAGTTCAACGAAAAACTCGACATTGACGTCAAAGCCAGCTTCTCCCCCCCCCCTTTTCAAAACCTCCCTACTAGATAATGGCCAACACTACAAGCGGCGATGCTAATTTAGTTGCTTGTAATATTGAAAGGGGTGCTTTCAGGGATGATTTCAATTGTTAGTGGCAAGGGGGAAGGAAGCCAGGCCAGCATAGATAATAATATGAGTAACGCGCTAACTGCAGATGACACCTCATTTAAATCACGTGATGCACAAGCTACCATTGTCCAGTTTTGAAGAGCTCCTCCAGGAAGAAGATAGGGTGGAAGGATAAAAGAAAAGCATAGAGGAAAGGAAGAGGTGGGGGACAAGGAAGGGAGAAGAAAAGGGGGAGAGAGGGGAGAAAAAATATTAAGGAAACAAGAAGATTGAGAAAAAGAGAAAAATTGTGAATAAGGAGAAGGGAAGGAAACAGTGATAATAGGAAGCCTAAATGAAGGGAAGGAAAAGAGAATTAAATGATGAATAGAGGGAAAAGTAAGAGTATGAGCATAGACAAACGTAATATAATCAGGATGAAAGAAATTAACCAATTGCTACGAAATAATAATTGATAAAACATAAAAAAGCTATATCAAGAGTTTGTTCTGGAGACTTCGGCAAAAGCAAACATTGACAACAGAACGAAATAGCCAGAAGAGATTCGATGAATGCCAGTGTCCAAAGTCAATCACAGGAAGAAAAAGGAGACGATGAAAAGGAGGGAAACAAAGAAAGAAAGAGGGAAGAGAATATGGAGGCGAGTTCAAGAGAATGAAAAGAAGGGTGACAAGGAGGAGGAGGAGAAGGAGAAGGACGGTGACGGAGTAGATAAAAATTTGAAATAGATCAAGAATATAAGGAGGTGGAATGGATAAACGAGAAGATAAGAGATGAAAATTAGAAGTATAATGATTTATTTCGTGAGGGGGAGGCGAATAAGATGAAGAAGAAGAAGAAGAAGAAGAAGAAGAAGAAGAAGAAGAAGAAGAAGAAGAAGAAGAAGAAGAAGAAGAAGAAGAAGAAGAAGAAGAAGAAGAAGAAGAAGAAGAAGAAGAAGAAGAAGAAGAAGAAGAAAGAAATGTAGAATAAGTAAAAGAAGGACAATGAGGTCTAAAAAGAGGGCAAACGCGAAAAAAGTAAGTGGTTTACTGCTTGTTTAATCGTGGACTGCAACGCAAAAGCAGAAGCAGTGATGATTAAAATGGGGAGTATGGTCCCAAGATGTTGTGGTGGGCGTTTGATGTCATATCTCAATGTGACTGCTACTCCTTCCTTCTTCTTCTTCTTCTTCTTCTTCTTCTTCTTCTTCTTCTTCTTCCTTCTTCTTCTTCTTCTTCTTCTTCTACTACTCCTTTTTCTTCTCCTCCTGCTTTCCTTCACTTCCCACCATGTTTTATCTCGCAGACACCACGGAATCCTCAGAAAGAACAAAAGACTGAATATAAATTGGCAATTTGCTCTGAACATTGTCTGTCGTCTTCATCAAGATGAACTTTGTTCGTGACATATCCTTCAAGATTTAAAAAACAAAAAAATACGCTGCAAACAAAGAATGATAGTAGAATGGTGGGAGGGATGATTACTACTATTCTCCAAGCTTTGGACTTTATCCTGATGTCTTGATTTGTTTTGAGAAGTGAATATTTTGTTTCTCTTAATTATGCCTAATATAACATCTTCTTACAGATTTGAATCGCTAATTTCTTCATCTTAATACCCACATATACCACCTCGAGTGTTATCCAAATAAGCCAAATTATAGTGGGCATAGATACAATTTGAGTAGAATCTAAATAAATAAGTACAGTTTTCCCTACATAATATTTCAACTTTTGGATTGAAACTGGATTAACATGTTAAATTCATTGCTTATTATAGTAGGGGTTGAAAATATTCATTAAGTGTTAGCAGAACCGATTTCACTATTATCTGCACTTGAAATTAACCTACAATACAAAAAACATAATAATTATACAATACTATTATTATATTCACCACATTCATACAGTACCATAATATTCTCAAAACGTTTGAAGAAAGGTGATAGGAAAAAATATTTTCGCATTTCGAAGCTTTACCCAATGTAGGTCAAAGATTAGAGTACTTCTTTTCTTCTTTTACAGCAGAGTTCGATTGGAAATAGACTCGTTTTCAATGTATTTTTCCATTTAAACATGAATTTGAGCTTAAAAATTAAGTAATTCAAAAATATCCAAACAACGATTCCATCACATATTGAGCATAGTCTTAAGAAGAGTCTCTAAACATTTACTTGAAGAAGTCAAAGGAAGAGGTTCACTTCAAGTTTATGCAAACAAGTTGTAACCTTCCAGTTATAAGTTGCTCCATTAACAAGTGTGAGAGCGAGGTAACCAAGGAACTAGTGTATTTTCTTGGGCACAGAATATCTTTAAGCACGCTGTTAGCTGCTGCTACACTTGTGCGTGCTATAAAGTTTCCTCTAAGTTTGTTTGAACGTGGGTGAAAGTTTGCTCCGTGGGGGAAAACATTCCAATATTTTCTGAAGAGTTGGGCGATTGGAACTTGTGTGTTTGGTTCGGAAAGTGAACGAGAGAAAGTGGAGTGGAAGAAGAATTTGAGAATACGGAGGGAAAGGGGGTTTGGAGAGATAAGGAGCGCAAAAGTAAGGGAAGGGTAAGGAAAGAAAGGATGTGAAAAGAAAAAAAAGAAGACGATCTGTTGGAAGATGAAGCAGAGAATGGGAAAATTGAAGAAGGAGATGATAAGAAAAGTACCATGAAGAAGAAGAGAAAAATGATTAGAAGCCAGATGATTTGCAGTATATATTATGTGTCCAGGTACTACCAAGCCACACATGATTGTTGCATAATTTTATGATATTACCATATTACTCGTATATTCCCGAGATGGAATATGAAGATTATCAACTATTGAAATCTTCAAGGGGAGCTATTAATTCAATCCATGATTTCTTTTTTATTTATTAATTATCTATTGATTGATACAGATAGGAGTAAGAGAAAAACAGGCTACTATTAGGCTACAACAGGCTACAAGCCCCTACTATTTCTCTCCCTAATTTTGATGAGAAATGTAGTCCAAAATACAGAGTTTTGCTGAAAATTCTGAGTATTCCATCATACTCTTCTCTAATCAATTTGAAGTATGATGTTATATTATCAAGTGAACTAGGTTGCATTCTATTGGTTTTGGTTGTTATTATTGTGTTGTTGTACATCTCCCTTATCAAATAAGAGAACAAAGAATTTCCAGGATTGAAATATTTCATATACAGTATAGGCTTTGTATTATATTATGAATATAACCTAGTCAAGACCATATTCTATTGTTGTACAATTCTTTCTTCAAAGAAAACAAGCAGCGAATTCACAACTTCGAAATCCTTGTTTCTGAGAAGTTAGAGCATCCAAATAGTTTCCTTTCAGCAGAACTATGCAGCGGAAAATCCCTCAACGGAAGAATTCAACAGATGATATCCCTTCTAATTCAATAGCTTCGCCACTGACACCTTCACAGCTTATCGATGCTCGTTTCCATAAGCATTACAGGAAAAGCTGTCGACCAAATTCCAATTTCAGCCACCTTGGTTATCGCCGCTTCTTAGCGCGACACCTTCCTTTGTCATCGCCTTGGAACGCAACTGGACCGGAAAAAAAGAAGAATAAGAAAGAGAGGAGAGAGGAGAAAAAGAGGAGAGGGGAAAATGAAAAGAAGAAGAAAAAGAAAAGAAAAAGGAGAAGAAGAAGAACGAGAAAAAGGAGAAGGAGAAAAAGAAGAGGATGAAGAAGAAGCAGAAGAAGAAGGAGATGAGAGAGAAGAAGAAGAAGAAGAAGAAGAAGAAGGAAGATGAAAGAAGAAGGAAGAGAGTGATGAAGAAGAAGGATAAGAGAAGAAAAAGGAGAGGAAGAAGAAGAAGAAGAAGAAGAAGAAGAAGAGAAGAAGAAGAAGGAATGGAAAAGAAGATGAGAAAGAAGAAGAAGATAAGAAGAAGAAGAAGAAGGAAAAGGAGGAAAATCAAATGAGAAGAAGGGGAAGAAGAATGAATGGTAGGAGAGAAAGTGGTTGGAATGGAGAAGAGGAAAGTTATCAAAAAGGAGAACAGAGAAAGAAAAAGGAGTAGAAGAAGAAGAAGAAGAAGAGAAGAAGAGGAGGAAGAAGAAGAAGAAGAAGAAGAAGAAGGAAGAAGAAGAAGAAGAAGAAGAAGAAGAGAAGAAGAAGAAGAAGAAGAAGAAGAAAAAAAAGAAGATCAAAAAGAACATGTAGAAGAAGAAAAAGGATGAATAGAAATAAGAAGGAGTGACAGAGTAGAAGGAGCTGGAAAAAGATGGTGCGAATGAATGAGGGGTGGATTCCTCCCTTGAAAAGTTATATTGCTTGACGTATCAAGCGTGAAATAGCGTTTGAAAGTTTCACGCTTTCCGAAAGTCGAATCAAAGGATCAAAAGCAGAGCCAGCAGTCAGCAGCCAGCAGCCACGACAATTCGAAATTGCCGCTCGTTTCAACGCTTCCGCAGTGTTTCCGAAAACGAATTTAAGGTTCGCTCACTTTTCTCAATCTATTGCTTGTTTGGTTGCTCGTCGTCACTGCCTTCTGAAGTCGTTCAGGTAACTTTTCACAACAATGGGAAATGGTATGTCTCAAAGTAGATTGATCTGCCATCATTATTTATTGAAGGTGGCTGATGGAAGGAATCAATGGATATTGCAGTATCAAATAATAATAGTAATAATAGATATTTGTATTCCATAAATAGAATTGTTTATAGCAGGATCCTTTTAACTTGTCATAAAACATATGATCGACGAGCATATGATCACAATACTTAACCTACAAATGCTGAATCTCGCAGATTATTGAAAAGGTCTTTTAAAAGTTATTCTTTGAAAGGTCTTCTTTAAAAAGGTCTTTTAAAGACTTTAAAGGTCTTTAAGACTTTTAAGCCTTTTGATTATTGTGTCGAAGTCACTGTTTAATTATTACCGACACAGCTGATTTATGACAAGTTAAATGGATCCTGCTATATTATTTTTCTCATTTATATTAGACTGATTCTTCCACACTATTCTGTACTGATAACAAGGCCAATGCAGAGCACATTCCAGGATCAAAGTATTGGGCACTCACCTGGTGAATGAGAAAAAAAGTTACTACATGGTCAATAGGTGCCGTAAACGATCCGGAAAATTAACCAGCAACGGATGAATGGAAGCACCGGGAAAGAAGGATGGACAATCTGTCCCTTTTCAGGGATGGAGGGACGTGTTACAAAAACTGAGCTGGGGGCGTATTTCAGCCGACCAGGTGTGACCTGATGAATGGAAAGGTTCCAGTGATTTGTCCAGAAAAGGAGCAATGTTGGTCCTGACTTTTTGATCACAGGCGCAACAAACCAGGGGTTTGATAGGGGAGGAAATAATAACAATTTAGATCAGAGTTCCAAAAGGATACCGCCGAACCATAATTTAGGATTTATATCAGGGAATTAGAGAATAGTTGAGTTCGGAGTTTTTGGGAATAGAGGATACCGCAGACCCGTGATCAGAGGAAGATTAGCTTTTGAATTTCCAATACCCTCCTCCTAAAAGTATAAAATAACTCACAGAATGAAATCAATTTGTTATTCTATTGTTTGAATAGGATAGATAACTTGGATTAATCAAATTATTTTGTACTCGTATTTTCAAACAGGGATTCATTTATTGAGATTAATTGATGATAAATATATTAACAGATCTGTTTTACATGGTTTAGTACCTCCACATTGAACATTTGAAACGTAGTATTAGCAGACACCGGTTAAGACAAGACAAGACGATTAGTCACGTTTAGTCACAATAATCACATAGTTGCTTATGAAGCAACACACACCGATTAGTCATTGCATCGGTGTGTGCTGCTTCATAAGCAGCTATGTGAATTACTGTGACTAAACGTGACTAATGTCGTCTTGTCTTGTCTTGACTAACCGGTGTACGCCTAGCCTAACAGTGATCTGACGACGGGACAATAGACCCCTCACATAAAAATTTACTATGTGAAATTATACGACCACTTGAGTTATTGAACGGAACTCAAAATTATCGAGCTCTTTTAATTAACAGCTATAGTCAATTATACAAAATTAGTAAAATATTTACCATTCACAAACAACAAAATCATGAGCAATGCAATGAAATTCCAGTTGGAAAATGAACACGAATATTGTGGTACTCTATAACAATTAAGTGAGAAACAAGCAGTCTGCTTCCGGACCGCCCATCTCGATTTCTATTGGTAGAAGCCATCTTTTACGTCAGCTGACAGATCTAGTACGTCAACAACGTTGACCAATCACGTGCGAGTACAAGTCCACGCCCACAACGCATTCTCATTGGCTGCTGCTGTTTCGTCACCAATTAGACTCCATTTTGTTCAGCGATACCATTCAAGTCAGTGGGATGTTATCTTCAGAATCCTATTTTGGAAAATTAATGTGGATCGATAGTAACTAATGCATTGTTTTTAAGTTGTCAATAACTAATTTATTTGAAAAAGATATAAAATTAATTTTATTAATTAACCAGTAACCAGTTCTCCATCAAAAAACCAATAATATTAATTTTAGCAATGAATCAATACAACGAATAGGTTCTTATGCTAGTCGAATGGTTCCCAGTAAACGACACTAGCCTCATATTTATAATATTTATATTCATTAAAAGGTAACAGACCAATTTTTAATCTTTAAACGATCTACCACTTTTTACCTGTCAAAAGGCATAGGCATAGTTAATGTCGTCATAGGCAACAAGTTAAGGTCGATGGTGTTAAACGTCCATTAAAAATAATTGTGTCAAAAAAGGGAATTATTCATTAAAAATCAACAGTCTCAATAATTTTATTGTATCACAGAAAAAAATCATTAAAAAATAATGAATTAATTAAATTGAAGAAAGTGAATTCGTGCACTTGGTTTTATCTTCATGTTTCCTATCAATACTGTGATCGGTTCAGGGTAGTTAAGATGGGTTATTGGAGAGATCCCAACTTTCTGGGTACAGTAGTGCAGTACTCTCGGTCCTCCTGAAACTTCAAGGCTTTATAAGCTCCGATAAAACTCCTCTATCCCCATCCATGACCCAGTACAAACTTACTTCAAACTATACCCTACCCTACTGTCATTTTGCTCTATGTATGACCACATTTCCTTGCTTTTCATCTTCTCATATTCCTCGTCGGCTCCTTTCAAGACTTCTATACTTGTTGTCTTTTTCTTTTCTTTATTTCTTTTTTATCACCTTGTTCCTCTTTCTGTCCTACCCCTTACTTCCTTACTACCTGATCCCCTCACTGCGAGGATTTCCCCTCCTTCTGTGATTGTACATCTACTGCCTGTCTTTCCCTTGTTTTCTTTCTCTAGGCTACATCCAACTTCTCTACACTCTTCCTTTCTCTTCCTTCCATAAATCTCTGATATCGCTTCTCTTTCATCTCCTTTCGCTTTTCGTTTTCCAATTCCGCGCCTTCCTCTGTGATACTTATTCCTTATCACCTCCCCATCTTCCACAATACTCACTGTAACTTTCTCCTATCTACAATTTTTCTCTTTTTTTGTTATTCCTGATCCAAAATATTTATTTCCTTCTTTCCCTCATGCCTACCGCTTCCTTTTCCACCTCTTCACCTTCTCGTCTCCTTCTCCTCCTTTACTCCTTCTCCTTCTCACCTCCTCTTCTTCTACTCTCCTTTCTCTGCCTTCCTGTTCATCTCCCCCTCTTTCCTCTTCTTGTTCTCTTCCCATTGCTCTCCTCTTCCCCCCTCCTAAATCCCCCCATTATACTGCAACACTCTTCGTTCAAACTTTAAACCTCAACGTTCACTGCTGGTAGCCAAAGCACAACTTCAAACTCTGTCTCTGATTTCCCCCTCCTTCTCCTGTCCTCACTCCCTCCACCTCTTCTCCTCCTTCATACTCGGTCTCTGGTTTCCCCCTTCCCCTTTTTTCTCCTTCCCTTTCTCCCTCTATTACCTCAATCCGGAGCATCCCCTCCCCTCGCAACCCTGAAACCGTAACTTTGCCTAGATGCAAAACTCGGCACAACTCTCTAATTTTGCATCAGTTTATGGAGAGTAAACCTGCCGGAAGGTTACTGGGGTTAACCAGCGTCAAGCTGGCCACAGCCTTCTAAATTGATTTCGGATGTGTTTCTGAATAATTTGTGACTTTGTACACTCGTCGCTCAAGTGCATGCAATGATTCTATTTTTGGCTATCCTACATCCTATCTATCTCAACTTCTCTTATTTCAACCCTTCTAATAACCCTTCGAATATACTGTTGTCAATATTCGCAGTAGCGGAAGTCTTCAGAGTATTTGTGGCATTATTAATTAGGAATTTCGTTCAATAAATTATTATTCTTCTAATAACCAGTTGCACGAACATCCAGTTAGATATACCGATTGTAATTTTGGCTACCCAACATCCTGTCTATTCTAACTCTTCTTGTTTTGATGTTTAACCCTTCTAACGGTCAGTAGCACAAAATTTGTGTCATTGGCTATTTAATTCCAATTGGATTGAATCATTGTAGATTGAGTACATTCACAAAGTAAAAAGGAATACTATCTTTCTCCTATGTGGTAGGCTACATTGCACTGACGTCAAACTCATTCATCGGTACTCTTTGTATTGTTTCATTGCATTGGTTAGGTTAAATCATTAATTTTATAGCGGTTGAAATCAGATTGATTCTCGTGCAAATGGCCGTGAGTCTTCTACATTTTGTCCTTTCTACGAACTCCTTTTCTCTCTGTTTCTATTCTTTTTTGTTCCATTCTCCTCCCCTCTTCTGCATTATAACTATCTTCAACATTTTTCTTTCCATCATTTTCATGCTTAATATTACACACTGTTTCATACCCATACCATGTTACTTCAATCCCTTTTTTCTTGTCCTCAAAGCACTCTATACTGTTTACTGTCACTCTCATTATCCTCCTTGTATCCTTCTACAACATCTACTAATAGTTTACTTCCACAACTTCTTCTACTATACTCTGTTTTACCCAAATTTTCACTTCTACCCACTTTGTTTCTTTCCATCTCTTTCTTTCCACCCATTTTATTCTAACCCTTCATCCTCCTGATAGTCTTTGTACTATCTATATCACTACAACCCTACCACTCATTCTCTGTCTATTTTTCTCCCTCCCTCTCCTTTCTCTCTCTCTCGCTCTCTCACGCTCTCTCTCTCTTTCTATCGATCTCTTTTACTCTTTCACCGTTCTCTCGCTCCAGCTCTGTCCCTGCTGTGTGCACAACTAGCTCTATCAGGTGGAAAATCATTTTACGCCGAATGCATTCAATAAACGAAACTCCTTTCGGCCTGATACCCGCTTCCCTTCCTGCCTCATTCCATTTGACTACACACTCTCCGCGTTCATAGGCCTACGCTACAATAATAATCATCATTATCATCATGATCATCATCATCATCATCATCATCATCATCATCATCATCATCATCATCATCATCATCATCATCATTACATCGTTATAAGTACTAGCTGCAGCAGGAGCATATAGAGTGTCTAAAATTAAAATAATGTCATCGTCTTCATCTTCATCTTCATCTTCATCTTTATCTTCATCTTCATCTTCATCTTCATCTTTATCTTCATCTTCATCTTCATCTTCATCTTCATCTTCAGCTTCATCTTCATCTTCATCTTCATCCATCTTCATCTTCATCTCCATCTTCATCTTCCGCTTCATCTTCAGCTTCAGCTTCAGCTTCATCTTCACATCTTTATCTTTATCTTCAGCTTCAGCTTCATCTTCATCTTCATCTTCATCTTCATCTTCATCTTCATCTTCACATCCAAGCTATAATCATATTGAGGAATAATTCAGATTTTGCACAAAGTCTGACTGCATTCAGGATACTTTGAATCAATTAATTTGATGATTGAACCACCAATTAATTAATCCACAATTGTCTACTACAAATTCATCTCTAGGATTTATCATTCAATCATTGATCAAAGAGGTGTGGGATGTATATGAAATCTTGTTTTGAATACAAGATGAATCCTTGACAGATGAATAGCCTACCATTTCCGAAAAAAAAACAATGAATGTGGAATCAAAACTGATACAACTGCAGGCTACTTAAGCGTAACCCCACGTCTCAAGTCATCTTTTCTCAAACTAATGATAAACCTGAAAGCACAGTCCGCCTCCTAGAACAAGAACCCAAACTATTCTTTCCTGACAAGAGTTGTGAAACACGAAAATCTGAATTGATAATATGGAAGAACACATTCTATGTTGAAACAACATTATCCACCAGCTGTCACACGGCTAACAGGCTCCACAAAACAATTACTCGAGAAATAAAATATCGCCTCAATCCAAGAATTAATCAAACAGAGCAAATAATAGCCAGAGAAGCGTTTCCATTTTTCAATCAAGCTCGGCTTTGATTAATAAGTTTGCGAGCGTTTTGAAGTTATGAAAAATCTACAACTCCTCCCTTTTTTAATTTGAACGGCCCGCCGCTAGTTTGTTCCCCTACTCCCACGTTCTATTTCTCTCTTTCCTTTTAGATTCCTCTATCTTCTCTCTCATCTTCCTCACTCTCTCTCTCTCCTTTCCTCCTCCTCTCTCTTTCCTTCCCTCTCACGCTCTCTTTCATATTTCTCTTCCTTTATTTCCCTCCTATTCTCTCTTTTATCTCATCTTTCTCTCTCTTTTGTTGCCTACTCCTCTCTCTTCCCTGTTTTTCCTTTCTTCTTTCCCTCTCTCTCCTTCTCTCATTTCGACCCATTCGGCCCGTATGAATAGCAATATTTTTCTGACTATGTACACTCTAATGTCAGCCTATATTTCACCTGTCCACTGGAAACACAGTCCACTGACAGTGAATGATGTTGAAAAGAGGTGAAGGAAACAACAAGTCTGGTTGGCGAGCAGAAGGCATGTATTAGGCCGAGGAAGAAGTAATTGAGCAGGACGAGGAGGAGTAGGAGGATGAGCAAAAGGGAAGGGAGGAGAAGAAGGATGAAGAAAAAAGGAGAGGAATAATGAAGAAGGATGACAATAAGGCATTTTATACAATTTGTGTATTAGCTGGAGGTAGTAGTAATGGAGATGAGTAAAAAGCTGTAATAAAGAGAAAAGTGGAGGAGGAGGAGGAGGAGGAGGAGGAGGAGGGGAGGAGGAGGAGGAGGAGGAGGAGGAGGAGGAGGAGGAGGAGGAGGAAGAGGAGGAGGAGGAGGAAGAGAAGAAGAAGAAGAAGAAGAAGAAGAAGGAAGAAGAAGAAGAAGAAGAAGAAGAAGAAGAAGAAGAAGAACAAGAACAAGAACAAGAAAAGGAGGAGAAGAGGAGAGGAGAAGAAGAAGAACAACAAGAAACAAGAAAAAGGAGAAGGAGGAGTAGAAGAAGACGAAGAAGAAGTTAATGAAGAGAGTTTGAGACAAACTTTGAACTGAGAGGAAGATTCCTTTAAAAAATATCTTTTGGTTAATTCAAGAGAATACCAATAGAAGAGAAAATTGAGTTTATCGCAAATAGAAACAACAACATTGTCCAGAACGTCTTCCAATTCCTGTTTAAAAAAAGCAATGAACTAAAGATCGTGTACCAATTTCTGTACTACTTCAAAGGTAGATAACAATAAATCTCCTTGCATTTTTAATTTTGAGTTGAAAGGTTCTTGAGCTTTCAATAGCGAGAAACAATAGTAATTAACAATTCAATTGACAAACAACAATAGAAAGATTTGAGAGTAAAATCATTGAATATATATCCTTTATATATATTAGAATATATATCCTAAAATTATTGATATTATTTATATCCTAAAGGATATATATTCAATGGTAAAATCATCCTAATTCTTCTGAAAATGTAGCAAATAGAAATCATAAACAAAGCAAAGAAAACCAAATTAAAGAATAGAAAACAAGAACCGAATCCACCTAAAACAAGCGAATGAAAAAATAAACAAGGAATATCCGTGGTCCAAGAACAGATCCCCTTGTTCAGCCTTGAATAGGAGGCGGGCTGGCTCTTTAAAGTGAACTGGTTGCCAGGCTGCGTCTCATTTGTTCATCTTTTGCATATTATGTTCACATAGCCGAATCCGTGTTCAGTGTTGGTAAACGCGCGCATGCGCACACACAAGCCAGCGGGCGCACGCCAGAAGGATTTATTACATCTGATGAACTTATTGACTGAGGAGCCGTGGGCGGCTAAGATTCACTATTAAAAAGAATACCAACGATGTATTATTCATAAGTGGATATTTCGTTTATTGATCTATCATCTTATCCGGGGTCTCTTCCACCACGAGAATGTGTGCATATACAAACAACATAAGCCACCCACTTAGCTGAAGACCTTTTGCCTTGTCTACCGTTTACACCGGTGTCTTGTGTTTTGCTGAGAACGGATACTAGAAAGAGATAGATAAATGAGAGTGTGGATAGGAATGATTGGGAGGGGAGAGAGAGGGAGTGTGGGAAGGAGTGAGATAGTATAGGAGAGATTAAGAGAGAGACTGTTAGAGAGAGGAAGCCAGTGGGAGAGTGTGTGAGAGAGTGAATAAGAGTAAGAGAGAGCGTGTGAGCGGTGAAAAGTAATTGGATTCTCGTGAAGTCCATCTCTGGTTGACCACCTGATTCAAGTGGCCAGTTGGCTTAATCACATGCCAAAATGATCGTTGCCGCTAAAAGCCTACATATACGCTAGTATAATGCGTGGATACCATAGATGCGGGTAAATAGCAAAGATAAAGTTTAAAGAGTATTTGAAACTGAAGAGGTATGGGTTGTAGGGATTTTTGTTAATTTTTGCCAATAATTATTTGAAAATTCACTAACTAATGTACGGTTTTCGAGTATTCTTGTAAACAATTTACTTGGGAACTTCTCAAACTTTCTTATAAAATTAGTAAATAGTGAATTAGTATACAGTGAATTAGAGAATAATTGATATATAATTAATAGTGAATAGAGAATTATCATCATGGAAACTTGTCAACTGAGAAACTAGCCTACTTTGGCTAGTTTAACTAGGCAAGAAACTTACAAGAAAATTACCAGAGGGAGTAAAATTAAAGAATTTGAAAATGTTTTAAAAAGTTTGTTACTTTCCAAATGGACTGAGTTATATATCATTGTTTGTTTCAGCACGTTAGCATAATTGCACGTTAGCTTTGTAGCTTAATTGCAATTTCAGTTTAATGTTTTTTCTTGTATATCGTCAAGACAAGTGAAACAAAACATGCAATTTAGTTCAACCCAATAATTATGAAAAGTTTCTTTTCTTCAGATAAATCAGCCCTCCCTTTCTTTTCAAGTTCATAATAAAAATTCATTAATATTTCCCCTCCAAACACAAATTGGAAATTCCACATATGGGTTAGTGGGCCCAACATTTCTGAAGTAAGAGGATGAAAAATTCAAAGTTGAATCATGATTTGTAGATAATGAACTATTTGAATTGATTCCAGGTCCCTAAAGTTTGTAAAGAACAAACCATACGCTGACATAATTTTATCCGAAGCTTGGATACGATCGTTTTATCGTTCTATCACAATCATTAATTAGAGAAAAGTAATTAATTCCTGCGTTTTATTACCTAGCACCTTGGTAAAAATGATGGAGAGGCTTGACTGCAGCCCAACTTGCAAGCAAACAAAGAAGGCAGTATATCACTATCGCAATCCAGCTAGCCACCATAAGTTAGCCACCTTTGGTCTGTTGGATGATTTCCAAAAGCCTGTGTTTCTCGAATTCCCCTTCAAAGTACTACAAGAGAGACGACATATAAATTTGTCGAAAAAACGCGCCCATTAAATAATAGCCACCAGTGCTGGTAATGTTCTCGCTCTTGTCCCAGGTGCTTATAAAGTAGGCCCGTAGTTTGTTCTTTCTACCTTGGGTTTGTTCATTTTTTTCTCTGTACTCAACCCTCTAAACGCTGACAGACTATAAGCCGTACTCAAGTACTGAGTTTAAGTACCCTCCATACCACAGTAGCATCGCTAATGTGGACTTCGCATGTTAGCCAGGCATGTTCCCCCTTTTACCACTTCAAGTACGTAAATTAGTCCCTTTCTAAGTACTCATTCTCGGTTTTAAATTCCTGCCCGCGATATGTGTACACTTACGCTCGCTCTTTAGATATTCAATATGTCGACAACAGTCTTGCAATGCTCATTTGAGCATTCATTGCATGCCGTGTTGCTGCTGATATGAAATCAATAATTATTGAAGCTACATTGATGTCGGAGGAATTCTCGAGCAGGGTGCGTGGTTCGGTGGGATCAAGATTTCAAGGAAGATGGAGAAGGAGTGAAAGAGAAAATGTGGGAATGTACGACGAAATAGATGTGGAATATTAGAAGGAAAAGGAAAGAGAAAGCAGAAAGAGATAGATGTAAAAAGTTTTAAACCTGAGAAATGTCAATGGATGAGAAATGCATGTCGTGCATCAGATGGAGGAGAAAGAATGTCAGTTGGAATAATGTAGAAAAACGATTAAATTTTTCAATTCAGGTTTCTGTATTCTATTTTGTTTAAATGAATTCCAAATTTGGTTCAGTGTTTTTGTGCTCTATATTGTTTCATTTATGTAACTTACTTCGTAGAAACCGGAAGCCATTATTTTTCTCATAAAATTTGAAGTAAGCCTGTTATGAACAACAATTGAGACAAGTACAGTACATAGTTAAAGCATGAGACAACTACATAAGCATTTATGTAATGGTACATCATGTGCTCCAAAATATGGTTACACGCTAGGGTATCTTCGAAAATTCAAGCATCAATTGATGGGCATAGGTACAAGAAAACTTCCAGTTCTGAGGTTTCCATATTCAAAATTCATTTGTGAAAGACAAAGCTTGATACCTTAGAGTGCTGTACTAGAAATTGATTATTGAAATTGAAAATTAAGAATTTGAATTTAGTATTGAAAATCGAAAATTCATTATTCGTATACATCATTGATTACAAACACTGAATAACTCAGATGCTTCCAAGCAACACTATTTTAACAAATTGAAAGTGAAAGTAAGCATTGATATTGTACTAACATTCTACTTGTAAATGAAGCGTAAGTGACATTCATTTAATTTGACGCTTGGCTGCAGATAGATAGATTGATAGATGGATCATTTCTTGACGTTGCTGTTGACCGTAGAGTACGATGGCTAAGAAATAAAACCTCTCTATCTATCTATCTATCTGCAGCAAAGCGTCAAATTAAATGATTCGCAGTGTACTTATATGTAGCCTATTGAAATATTCCCGGTACTTGGTGGAATTTATAACATAGATAAATATCGAAATCAAAATTGAAATGAGATCTACTCTCATACAAAGAATTGTAGGGTTAAGGAAGACTGACACAATACGAGAATTAATGTCACACTTTAATATCAAAGAAAAGTGAAAATAAGAGTGACTGACATATAAAAACGAGAATGTAGGTGGGTAGAAAGACTGTCATAAGAGCGAGAAAATAAATATAAAGAATAATATTAGTAGGGAGATTCGCTAGAATGAATGTGGCCATTGCAGGCAACTTTTGTATAGAAGAAGAAAACCTACGAGCTCGGTACAGAGAAAAAAGCAGATCATTTCTAGGCTCAGCCTTTGCCTGTTATCTGCATGTATTATATCTATGGATACATCATCTATTATATACCCATATGCTTGTATGGGGAATACGTATCTTTTCTTAGCGTGGACCCGCGCTCTCATTCATATGGTAATCCCATAGTGAAGGTGTCAGAAGATAGGGTGTCATAATCCTTACTATTCAGCCGAGATCAGCCTTCTCTCTGCAGTTCTTAGTGCGTTTCTCAATGGTAGAGGATCTGATAGTGTGTGTGAGAAAGAGAGAGAAATGCGTAAACTGGAGAGAAAAAAAGAGAGACAGAGGATTTTTGGAAACGAAAAGGTGTAGAATTTATTAGATCTGGGCCAGTAACGTTTCCTACCTGCTCGGAAATGGGTGTTTGGGTATAGCAGGATTCTTTTAACTTGTCAGAAAACAGCTGATTTAACGTTAGTAAACGAGCGTACATCAATCAGCTGTTTTCTGACAATTTAAAAGAATCCTGCTATATCTAGGCGTGATATTGTTGGATTGTATCACCTGTGAGGAGCGATATAAGAACAGAGGGTATGGACGTGAAGTTACGCAAAATATTTGAAATACAGCAATGGATTTGGACCTATTTTGTTTCATCGACTGTTTATCTATTTAGGTTATTAATTTATTCAAATTGAACGACATACATCAATCTTTCTGTGTTGTATTTATTAATAAGTTAATGTTTTCAATGAGAAACGCAACTTGGAGAAATAGTTCTGAAGATAATGTTTTCAGAAAGAAGAATGCTAAACCCATCTGTACTGTTACTGTACTGTACATCTGTTACTGTATCGTAATTTATTTCTTTGTAAGGCTAGGCGTACACCGGTTAGTCAAGACATTAGTCATTGTATATTGTCTGTTTCATAGTTAAGAATATCAATTTATCATATTATATTTCTTTATTTAGCCTATATTTTATTGTCCATATTACATCATATTTTCAATTATTTATATTAATTAGTTTGCTTTCTATATCGAATGTTCGATTATGAACTCACAACTGGCGAACAAGTATGCCAGTAGTGCCACAGTATGTGAGTGTAATATCTATCAAGTATTGATTTTTTAATGGCAATTGCATCATTCTATTCTATTCTTATTCTATCTGAAATTTGCCTTTCTGGAAATTTCAATCCTGATATTGAAGATATTGGAAGAAAGTTATGAATGGATATGTTATTCAACAAATATCATTAATTTATTCATTCAAGTTTTGAACGATTTTTGAAAGTTCTCTTTAAAACCTCAACCCCTCTTATCCGGACTCCTGCTTTATGTTATTTTTAAGAGCTGAACCTGCACGACCAATAGGTTGAATTTGCACTGGAACTGCTAGGCTACTGGACGAGTGCAAACTATGCCAAAAGTGGCCTTCCTTTTTTCACTACAAAAAACTGAAATTGGAGAAAATTTTCCAAAAAGATTCACATTTCACGGGTGGTATGAGATGACACTAATCCTTCTATCTCCCTTTAATCAGGGGTTGTTTGTATGTCAGCTTAAAAACGCCTATCAGAAATAGGTGTTTTCTTAAACTGTATATATACGATAAAAAATCACAACCCTCGCGCCCTACAGAATGGAATGCTCCTATTTTTTTCAACGACGCTCGTATTATACTTTTTAAAATAACATAAAGGAGGAGTCCGGATAAGAGGGGTTGGGGTGACTGTTGATGGGAGGGGGGCTGTCTAGTCATCCCGCTAATCCGACAGTCAGGACCTTTCGACAAAGGCCCGAGGTGTTGAAAGGGACCAGGTCTTTAGGAAAGGCAAAAACTTGATTTCCATTCTCGGTTTTTTTCTGTTGGGTGAGAACAGATTCAAGGCTACGCTTAGCCATGTTTCAGTTGGTCTCGGCATGTGGGAGCTGTGCTGAATGATTGTCAGGTATTTGCGAATCCAGCTAGCGTAATCTTTGAAAAAATAACGAATTTAGTAGTATTGGTGCTTCACAAATAAGAAGATACAAAGAACAGATATGGGTGTTGAAGCTTTTTAATATTTCAAACCCAGGAGATGTCAAACTCAAATATATTTTAAATGGAAACAAATCCATTTTATTCAATTTAATGGAAAAAAATTAAATGATACAAACTTTAGATACAATTTGATGAGAAACCGTGGTTAGGTAAGCTCATTTAAAATTGTGTTGGGGCACCATAACATTAATACTTATTAGTATTGGTATTCGAATAATATAATCAGTTTTATAAATAGTATACAAACGAGCAAATCAGATTGAGGTTTACTCTCAACGAACCAGCAAGCTAAATCTCGATAAGGTTGATTCTTTATTTATCTACTACTAGTGAAGAAATTTGGATTTTTTTAAATTCGAAGAAAGAGCTAAAGTGATTGCCTACTGAACCCGACATTCTTCCAAATTCTAATCAGTTATTTTTCTTGTTGAATTACATCGGCTGTGTCAAATTATAACAAATAATAGAACATATCAAAGATTGGAATAAGTGTAATGGAGATTCAAACTTTGCTGAACATTTGATAACAAATAATCATAAGTTCAAGGCCGAGGAGGTTGAGTTTCTGCATTTTAATAACAAGGGCAGAATTCTCAACATACTGGAAGCTCTAGAAATAACTAGGGTAACAAAAGATGATCAACAGTTGAGTTTGAATGACCAAATTCATTTCAATCAATACAACACCACAAATCTCATTTTATCATAATTTGTTAGGCAGATATTGCGGTATTAGTTTATTCCTTTGTTTTTCTTATTCTTCCGTAATACTGTTTCATTTATTTCTTAGGTTATTGTAGCTATTTATTGTTCTTCAATTATGTTTTCTGTTTAAATCGCCATTTTGTAATGTTTGAATGAACCGCTAATCGGGGAGGAGCTTGTCTAGGCCAATGGCAGCCGTTCACGGTCATTGGCTAGAGCGTCTACCAATAGCGGTACTTTACCGTTAGTATAAATACTGCTGCTCTGTACGTTAAATTTTCAGTTTACCAGAGATTGATAATGGTGTAACAACCGAAACCGGTATCTCGATTTTCTAATAAATCAGTGGTTTGACAACATCTTGTCTTTTCATTTATTATGGATAACTACCACAATATCACCTTCACAACTACTCAAAGAGTGAAATTATAACAAAATTGGATATTATTCCAGTCTAGAATACCAAATATTCAGACTCAATAATTAATTATGTGATTCGATTTGTATTACGAAAATCTCCATAGTAAGTAGTTTTCTAGCAGTTCCAAAACGACTACATAATGAAACTAAACTCAAATTGCAAAGAAATACGGGTTCAGCAGGCCTATTACTGCGGAGAGATGGGTGCGAGGTACAAAATAGCAAGCAATAGCCGCGACCGTTCATTCTCCTAATATGACAAAATGGTGGGCCATTTCTCATGGGGAGCTTTGTGTCAGCGCGAATGTTTGTCTGCATTGTGAGGTGTCTTTGTATGAATCGTTCAGCTCAGAACGATCGCTCGCTCACCTGGCGGAAAATAGTCGAAGAAAAGACTTCAAACACTCCCTCCACACTGGCTGCAAATACAATAAAAACAAGCACAAAAGATACAGTAACGACTGCGGCTAACAATTTGAAAGGGAAACGTGCGTTTTGTTTGGCCAAACTTGCACCGAACTGTTCCATTTGTCAGGCCGCATAAATAGTCAAGATTCGACTACAAATAGACAATCTGTATAGTGTAGAATCTACACTATAGATTTTAGGCTACAAATAGTATAGAATGTACTCTGAATAATGTGGATCATATGCTACAAAACAGAATAGATGTGTAGTGTAATTTCTAAACTAGAAACAGTACAGAATATACTCTGAATAGTGTGACTCTATGCGAGTATTGACAAATATCTCGTCATTGTTACCGTAAAGCTAAAGAAAAGTGTCCAATTATGCCAGTCTCTTGATGTATGTACCACGGATATGGTGTCATCTACCTCGGCACGAGCACATGCCTTAGAATAGATTAGTAATGATGATAAATGGACGACCGTACGTGTTGCATTTAATTTGTATAGCAGGATTCTTTTAAATTGTCAGAAAACAGCTGATTGATGAACGCTCGTTTACTAAAGTTAAATCAGCTGTTTTCTGACTAGTTAAAAGAATCCTGCTATACCTGTAGAATGAAGTTTGGTTATGTGTTAAGAGTTTGAAATTCGTGGTTGTATTGTTGTCTATAGTACTTGGAAGGTAGGATGTTTTGAAAGTCTTCATTCACTGCCGTATATGTGTCTATCTCAAGCATCTGTACAATAAATTTTAAATATTGAAAAAAAATGAAATTATGGATATAAACGTAGGAGTGTTTACAGAATTTTTGGTACAACATTTGTTATGATGTCTGAAAAAGAATAGTGTAACAATTTTAAAAAATGATAAGAAATCATTGCAGCTCTGGTACAGAATGTTTACTGAAAACTCACTTGCAATTAAAACCGATGTATTGATGAAAAAATCGAAATAATTATTGAAGAATAGAGAATCTATGTTACAGACTTTAGCAACCAATTTCGGTACTGCAATATATCATAGTAATCAATATGATATCAATGATATCATACAATAGTATCAAAATCATAGTAAATCAGACACAATACGCGGTGAAATTGATTAAACATTATAAGACTTTTTGAACAAAAGCTGTTCAAGAAGCAGATTATGATACCTAGACTATCAATTTTTTGAACTGAAAATTTATACTTTGAAACCGAACATTTAGAGATTATAATAATATTCAATTGATTTAATTTGAAACTATCAAAATATTTTAATTTTGTGATGAAAGAATTATCGATCAGAAATTAAATTATCCATATTAAAATCCACGACATGTAAGAGTAATATTGAAAGTTGAAAAAATCTCTTTTATGAATATGTAACAATTTTATTCTTAAGCGAAAGGGCACTATAAAGGTATCCGACTTTGTATGTTATGTTAGGTGGCGATGGGCTTCCATCCATCCGTTGAGAATATATAGATCAACGAAGCGTAGAGGTCAGCGACTGGTCACAGTGACGTTGAATGATTACATGAACAATTACTCCTGAAAAGCTGTTAACTTTAGGACTGACACCAGCGTGAAGGCTCATTACACAACAGCTGCCCACTTTTTCTCAACATTTTTCTACTGTATCTTTCTCAGTACTTTTCTCCTACCCTTGTTGTTCAAGTACGAGAGAAACAAAGTACTGGATCCCGTACATATTTGTTGAAATGCTTAAGGGTAATGTAAAGGGTGCGTTAGTCGTGAGTGTTTACATCCTGAATGAATAGTTGACAATTTAAAGTTGATGGTTTTGAAATTTATTCCATCATCATATTAACTTTACCAGAAGTAATCAGGAGAATATGAATAATATAACATAACCTGATATTAGCAAAGGAAGAATCACAAGAATTGGTACGCATATACTGTAATCATAAAAGTTCTGAATTTTTTATTACTCCTCTCCCATCATCAACTTTCCTCCTATTTTCTTCTCCTTCTTCTTTATCTTTTTTCCTATATTTCATCCACTTTCTCTTATTCGCTATCTTTTTCCGGGATTTATTCTTTTTTACTACTATTTTCTCTTACAAGCCTACTTCCTCTACTTCATCTACTTTTACTTTTCTGCTTCTCTTATTTCTATACTTTCTCTACATCTTCTCCTCTTTCTACTTCTTCCACTTCTTCTACACTTTTCTTCTTCTTCTTCTTCGCGGATGCGTTTTGCGCATTTTTGGATAAAAGCCGCAGCGCATCTATTACGCGTCTAGGAAACCGCAGCCTTACACCTTACCTTTTGCACAATGGCGAGCCACACAAGGCCACTTGTCCCTCCCCCCTCTCCACTCCCAACTCCCTCTAATGGCGCAATTTATTTGACGCTATTAAATTCAGTTTATGTGACTGGAAACGAAGCCTAATGACACGGGGCCACAAATCACCTCCGCTGATGCTGCTGCGACCAGAAATCATCGGTCGTCGTCTAAGAGATGGTGGCTCACAGATGAATGTAGACCTAATGTACCAAATAGTTGCCCGGATTTACAGGTCGTTAGCCCATGAAGTTCAAAGACGCGGCGAAGGCCTTCACGTCTCAAAGAGAGTCAGCTGCTGCTGCTTGAAGGAAGAAGAAGGACTGACGCCCACTGGAGAATGCGTTCAGGAGTCATTCGGTCTATTAGAGGGAAGATAGGTGAGAGCAAGGAGATGGATGAAGGGTGATAAAAGGGTGAGGAGGAAAAGGAGGAAGAAGGAAGAAGAAGAAGGAGAAGAAGAAGAAGAAGAAGAAGAAGAAGAAGAAGAAGAAGAAGAAGAAGAAGGAAAAGAAGAAGAAGAAGAAGAAGAAGAAGAAGAAGAAGAAGAAGAAGAAGAAGAAGAAGAAGAAGAAGAAGAAGAAGAAGAAGAAGAAGAAGAAGAAGAAGAAGAAGAAGAAGAAGAGAAGAAGAAGAAGAAGAAAGAAGAAGAAGAAGGAGAAAAGAGAAGAAAAAAATGAAAGAAAAAAGAAGAAGAGGAGAAAAAGAATTTTATTTTACTCACGAAAATTACAATTCTTGAATTGCCCGACAACAAAAAGCAACTATAAAATAATTTTGTGTTTTTGTGTATAGCAGGATTCTTTTAACTTGTCAGAAAACAGCTGATTTAACGTTAGTAAACGAGCGTACATCAATCAGCTGTTTTATGACAATTTAAAAGAATCCTGCTATAGTGGTGAAGGTGATATTGTGGTATTTAGCCATATTGAATGATAAACACGAAATTGTAATAACCAAAAGTTTAATACCTATGGAAGAGGAGAAGGAAGGAGTAGAAGGGACATGTGGAAGAAGCAGAAATAGAAGGAAGAGAAAGAGGATGAGGTGGAAAAGGAATTGAAAGAAGAAGACGACAGAGTACGCAGGAATAATCAGATAAAGGAGAAAGAGGTACTCAAAAAGGTTGAATAGAAAAAATTAATAAAAATATAGTCTAGGTTTTAATAGAACAGAAGTGGGAAAATGCATCAAGAATCCATGCAAATAATAAAAAATCTCCACCAAAATATACAACTTAGAAGACGAAGTTATAATCATTCCTCTCTTTCATGAGAAACTTTAAATCATATTGATTCATATGGCTTTTCAGAAGAGATTTGCTATCAAAAGGGTTCAGATGCTGTATAAATACTGGTGAGTATTGATAACTAACTTCGCAAGGGGAGCCAGACGTTGATTGGATATCAAAATACAGCCAGAGGGCTGCTAAGTTGAGAAATGCTTCATTCGGATCAAACGACCGTTGACAAACATGATAAACAAATAAAGTCCGGACAAAATCACTACAGAAATTCTGAACAAGGACAGATAGATTATTGACAGATATTTTAAGCAAATAAAGTATGGTTGAGATCGCTACAGTAATTATTCTGAATAGGTCAGATTAATTGACAGACATTTCAAGCAAATAAAGTACGGGTGAGATCACTATAGACATCCTGAACAAGGAAGATAAATTGGCAAACATTATAAACAAATAAATTCCAGACGAAATAACTACAGAAATTCTGTTAGAGAACAGATAAATCTCAATCAACGTCTAATCTCTCGACGGTTCAGGTCAAATTTCTGTCCAAAAAGGGGGATCACACGGGCAGTTGTGCAATTCGAGCCATCTGCTCGCCTATTTTACGCATCATCTGTCACTGAAGCGCATGCGCAGAACGTAATCTTTGGCCGAACTAAATCCGGGATCGGTCATTCGATCTTGGACCCTTCGAAATCTGCGGTTTGACAACAGATGCCAACAGGGCCCTGCCCTGCCCTGGTTCAATTATTAGGAAAATGATCGCAGGACTTGCGATACATGATAGGACACATTCTCGGCTTTGACCAGATAAAGAACTTTATCTAGAATGGAGCGACCGGTGCTTCTCAAAACTTGAAATTCGAGTTTGGTTTTGAAATTGTATCGATTTTGCATTGTGTTTGCGATGTGCTATATGATATTCAGAGAAGCTCGTTTTACTGTAGTTCATATTCCGATGAGGAATCAAGGTATGGATTGTAAACTTGGAGTAGATCTTATTATGTGAAATATGAAGAGATGTTTACTAATCTTGATTGTTCTACGACCAGTTACATGATAATAGGAATGAATTGAATCAACGTAAGATGACGTCATTCTAAGGAGCTCAATAGGAAGCTTTTTGCATTGGTTCTACTAGATGACGTTATTTTAAGGTGGTTAAATCCACTTGAATTTTTTGCAACAAGTATTGTAATTCATTGTTTAAACTTGTGCAGAACATAATAGCATACAGACAGATATTCTCTATCTTTGAGTTCTTGATTATGTGTATAAACAGATTGATTTAATTTGACGCTTGGCATTAGATAGGTAGATAGAGAGATATTATTTCTTTTCCATCGTATTCTACGGTCATCAGCAATGTCAAGAAATGATATCTCTCTATCTATCTATCTAATGCTAAGCGTCAAATTGAATGAATGCCACAATATTTCTGAATAGAGTACAAATATGAAATCGAAATTATAGGCATGAATGGAAATTACTATTGAGTGTGATAAGACAACTAAAACCCATTCAAATCAATTCAATCGGCTCAACACGTTTCGATTCAGCAATTGTGACTGTCTTCCTGGTTCCTGGACACATTCTTATTAGCAAACCCAATAACACAGAAGCGTGAAGCTTGAATAGGCTCTAAACTCTGAAGTGATTTGAGCATTAATTATGGGCGGAGAGCTTCAATTTCGTTAACGAGTAGAAATTCCGCCAGTGAGGAAGGAATTCAAGCAAGAAATTCACACCTGCACTCTCACATTATAACATACTTGGATGAGCAGAGATCAAAACTCAATTCGTACTAGTGTTGCTGGCGAAAAAAAGGAAAAGCAGAAGAATGAAAGGAGACGGGAAGAAGAAGACTAAGAAGTAGAAAAAGGAGAAGAAGAAGAGGAAGATGGAAGAAGAGAGAGAAGATGGAGCTAATTTTAGCACGAACAGAACAGGCCAGCTGATGGACGTTATTTTTCGGAAGCACTTCACATCATCCCAAAAAATGAACAAGGCCGTAAGAGGACGATGAAGAAGGAGTAGAAGGAAAGAAAGAAGAAGGAAAGTAGTAGAGCAATAAGAACAAGAAGCAGAAGAAGTAGTAGTAGAAGAAAATGATTAGGAAAAAGAAGAAGATGGAATAGAAAATAAGGAAGGAGATGGTGGTGAAGAAGAAGAAGAAAAACAAGAAGGAAGAAGAGAAGAAGAAAGAAGAAGAAGAAGAAGGCGGAGGAGGAGAAGAACATGAAGGAGAAGAAGAAGTAGAAGAGGAGGAAGAAGAAGAAGAATAAGAGAGAATGACGGAGGAAGAGAAGAAAAACAAGAAGAAGGGCAACAAGAAGGAGGAAGAAGAGAAGAAGAGAAGGAAGAAGAAGAAGAAGAAGAAGAAGAAGAAGAAAAAAGAAGAAGTGAGGGAGAAAATGGAGGAGGAGGAGAAGAGGAAGAGAAACAAGAAGGAGTAGAAGAAGAAATAAGGGAGAAGAAGAGGAAGAAGAACAAGAAGGAGAACAAGATAAAAATTGAAAATAATAAGAAGAAAGAAGAAGATACCACTCAAATAGAAGAATAGAAGTAACTTATAGAAAGAAAAGAATAAAACGCGTTATATAGTGAATAGTCAGTGCGTGGAGATGACCTAGGCGCCAAAGAATGAGTTTTGGGAAAGATGATGATAATAATAATAAAAAAGGTGCAGAAGAGCACTAAGAATAGAGAAAGATGGTACTGTAGTAATAAGCTTGGCGAAGGTCGTTGCTAGTTTCATCATTTCAGAGATGCGCACATCTCACGAGATAATGGTTTGATGATTTTGACTTTTTCGTTTTATTCCGAAGTGGCAGCCGGCATCAACAGTGTTGCTGCCTCTTGTTGAGATGTCATTATCACATTGTTTCTAACCCGCTGAAGTAATTCGAAGACTACTTGACGAGCGTGAGAGTTCTCCAAGAAAGGTAGAGAACTCAGGAGCTAAATTTGAACTTGAACTAAGTCGATGAATAGCTTAGAATAGTGAAAGAATAGCCTATCCTAGAAGCTAGCCTAGAAGTAGCTTCTATAGTCCGATTCACGTCAAGAAGTCAGCATTGTTCATATGAGGAGCATTGATGCCAAGTTTCATTGAGAGAGAAAGAGAAAACTGCACCAAACCTGTTTGTTGGGCACTGTGCGACAACAATGCACAGTGCGGCAACTATGCACAGTGCGAATAGAATAGAGACATCAGCAACTGCCTTGTGCTGAGCAAGGATAGCAAACTTCCATCTAAGCAATGCTGACTTCTTGACGTGAATCGCACTATAGATGTACAGTATTCATAATTGAGAATTATACCAAGAACTCTCACTATCTTATTAGTTACTGGTGATTAGTAGTTACTAGATCAATAGTTACTAGTCTACTAGTATCCATTTGTTAGCAATTCGGCTAAATTTTCTTGCATACACTGTTTTCAAGCTGTATATTTTTTCAAGCGTGCAACCAAAGACAATTAGAATACTTATTAGAATAATAGTTTCCTATCGTCTTTGGTGCAACCCTCTTGAGCTCTAAATGTGATGATGTGATATAACTTATTTTTGGGCAACTCAGATATGCCTAGGCAAAATGGCTAGATAAAATGTCTTCCAAAACAGGGAATCGTCCAAAGAATATCAACTGGAATCGTACCAAGGCCTTGATTCATCTTACGAACGGCTGCCGCCACTGAATAAATGCCATCATTCTATAAAGATCACTCAGTAGCACTTGTTAAGAAATGAAAATTGTATAGTTTCTTCATGATAGAATGTAATGCATGTTCAAGTTCATAATCCATTGAATATGTTACACTTTGGATGTTCTACTTGGATCTGACCTACATTTCAAGAAAACATTATCTACGATTAAACTCCGTCAATGAATAATACAATTTGCAAAATCTTGAACTCGTATTGAAAACGCGTATTAAAACTTTATCTCTTTCATATCTTTCCTACATATATTCAAGACATTTTTTACAGATATTTCTTCATCTCCATTGAACATCCGACTCCGGAATCTCTCCTGGAGACTTTCGGGAAACTCACAAAATCACTTACATCCGGGTTAGGAGAGTTGTTTGCCGAAAGTGCCCCAGGTAGGCTAGTGAGTGAGGGGTCCAAAGGATTCGGCACTACCAACTGAACAGTTCAAATGTGAGATTGCTCGCTCGGGGGGCCAACTCCGACTCAACTCATTGTGAGGCCAATTAAGAAACCTAATACGCCGACAAGGAGGCTTGGGGTGGGAGGGGGATTAGTTGAAGCAGAGATAAGCAGCAGCAATAGTCTAGCGACTAGAAAAACTGGAGGCAGTGTTTGAGCTCTTGGGACAACCAGGTCTACCCTGATGATTATTGTAGATCGTCACAAAGGAAGCCGCCCCATTCACACTACTAACCGGGCAATCTTCTCGAATTGTCTTCCTTTATTGTCTCTTCTTCTTATTCTCTCTTCATTTTCTCTCTATGTCTTCTCTCTTCCATTTATTTTAGTCCCTATTCTAGAATTATTCTCATTATTCTCTCTTCTCCTTTCTTCCTATCATCTCTCCACTATCCTTGACCTATATTTCTCTTAAATTTGTCTCTCTTATGAAATTGTATTCCTCTATTCTCTATTCTCCTTACTTCTAATTCGCTCTCCGTCATCTTTATATCTCTTATTTTTTCTCTATTCTAAAATTGTCTTCGTCTATTCTCACTTCATACTCTCTCTTCCTTTTATCCTTCTCTTCTCAATCAATGTTTTCATCGCACTAACCCTGTTCTCAGTTTTCTGATTTCTTCATTCTTTACATTTACTTTTCGTCTCCTCTTTCCCTCTTATTCTTGTCTTCTTTATCACTGTTTTCATAGCCTTATCCTTGTTCTCAGTTTTCCTATTTTTCTCTTTTCTGTTTTTCTATTCTGTCTTGATCTCAGTATCTTCATTCTTACCTCATCTCAGTACTTCGATCCTTCTTTTAGTATCATTCTTAATATTTACTAATTCACCTTATTCTGATCTTTTATATCGTTGTCGTCATGGTTCCTTTACGATCATCATTTCCTCAATATATTTTCGTTTAGTTTTCTGTGTAGCCTATTATTATTTTCCAATTTTTCACCTTCTTTCCATATTACTTAGAATGAAATTCACTGATTTTTACTCTATTCTCTTCCTTCTATCTGTTTCTACTTCTCATTAACCATTCCCCCTCCTTTACGTCTTTTATTCTCATTGTCATGTCTGCTTTCACCTTTCGTCCACGTCTCTCTCTTTCATCCAATTTCTGTTCGTTTTCTTTCTCTTATTCCTGATCTTCTCGTCCTCATCTCCATTTCTCCTCCTCCTCATCATCATCATCATCTTTGTCCTTTCGACCATCTCCTTTTTCTTACCTATTTGTTCGCGTTAAATATTTTCTTCATCTATTTCCTGAGCTCCTTCTTCTTCGATTTCTTTTCACACATCACGTTTTTCCTCTGCTTCTCGTCTTTCTATCAGTCCCTCTCTCTCTTACTGCCACACTCTTTCTCTCTCTCTCTTACTCTCCTAAGCTCTCTCTCCTCCCACCAATTACTTCGGTTTACTTCACAAGAAATAAGTAAACCGAGAAGATAATTGTCCGTTACTACTACCCGCAGCTACAACTACAACTCTTTTTTTACACTTTCGGCATCCTTTAAAATAATTCCATTGAACCCTTCCGCAACCCCGAGCGTTAGCCTACTCTTTTTTTCCTTTATTTACCTAACAATCTCAGATTCGACTCCTCCCCCACTACCGTTTCAAATTGAAAAACACAATCTTCCCTCAACCGGAGGCTGCATTCTTTTAGCTTCAACCTTTTATTATCAAACTATTCGTGGTAGGCTACTGCTTTTTTTCCTGTACCATTCCACCCAAGTATTTATTCATCCTCTCTTTTTCTTCTCAGTATTTTTGAAATTATTCGTACTTTTCTGATCCTGTATTGAACCTCTATACACCATTTCTTCTTCCCTTCATTTTCTGCTCTTATTTCTGATACTACTCCTTTTTTCTATAATCAGCATTGATGTACTTTTTGTAATGATCATTAAGCTCATGTGTACCTAACTTCATTAACTTTTCTCCTAATTTACTCAAAATATTAGTTTTTAATATTCTTATAAATGCAGGATTAACGTTCTACACCAGTATTCATTGACCTTTATGGAAGAGAAAACACACTCCTCCAAAGCACTACGGTAAAGTGGTGAACATCCTTTCTCAAGAATTAATAATTATTTGTAATGTTCTTTGTGAAGAATATTAATTCGTTCTGTTCTTCGCCGTTCGATGTTACATAGCAACCTTATCATCGTCATATTGCGTTATTAAAACTTCTCACCGTTGAATAATTTCTTATTTTATAATTTGTAAAATTCAAGGAATTTTATATTATTCATTACTCACACTCACAAGCACGAATGTTCCGTGATTTTCATATGCAATATTGTGAATGAATAAATAAATAAACCTTTCACTTTAATTGCTTATCATTTACAGTACGACACCGTACTCCAATATTGTCGGTATTGTTTATAAAATTATCTGTAAATTTAACTATTTTTTTCCTGCTAAGTCGCTGAGTGTGATGCTCATCATGAGTAGGTAATAACAAAAAGGATGAGAAAAATCAACCTATAGCTTTATTAGGCTACACAGCGATTAGTCATAGTTTACTATGAGCAACACACACCGATTAGTCATTGCATCGATGTGTGCTGCTTCATAAGCAACTATGTGAATTATTGTGACTAAACGTGACTAATCTCGTCTTGTCTTGTCTCGTCTAAGTCAAGACAAGACAAGACGAGATTAGTCAGGTTTAGTCATAGTTATTCACATAGCTGCTTATGAAGCAGTACACACCGATGCAATGACTAATTGGTGTGTATTGCTTCATAAGAAACTATGTGAATCTTTGTGACTAGTCTTGTCTTGACTAACCGGTGTACGCCTAGCCTTAGGTGAGTTCTGAACACGAATTAAGTGAATACCAATCCAAATCTCAATTAAAAAATTTGTCGATAATGACTCAATTTTTGTTCAATTTCGTAAATGAAGTGCAGGAACAAATTCAACACAATCTGCCCTTAACCTTCTTTACTTCTCAAATTTTTTTTCAAAATATTTGTGGAGGCCTACCATAGGCCTACCATACTTCTATAGCAGGATACTTTTAAATTGTCAGAAACAGCTGATTGATGTACGCTCGTTTACTAACGTTAAATCAGCTGTTTCCTGACAAGTTGAAAGAATCCTGCTATACTTTCTGTCCCTTTTTACTTCCCAGTATTCATTCAAGTACATCCCCAACCCTTCTCTTAAGAAGACGGTTTGGTTTGATCACCAAGCGCTTATTATCTCCCTCCAACTTCCCATACGTCGTATCCACTCACCCTTTACCGAGCTTCCGCCGCGGCATCAAAGCGTGGACATTTCCTTCAGTCGGCGGTTTTTGATCATTCTGCCGATCGATTGAACATTGATCAGTTGCGGTACACTGAAAGATGCACCGTATTTCCGCCGCCGCCTGATAGCAATGATAATTATTCATTGTCGGTGTACTGCAGGGCGACCCTCTTTGATCTCAAGTGTGACGGCTCTCATGATAATGGCCCCATCAACGTAATTTATTGTTTGTGAACGTGTGTAGATGTCAAGTAATCGAATTGAGTTGCTTCGCTAGGCGTTTGGGATGTGTTTGAACCGAGGATGATTGATGGGAGATGGTAGCAGGATTCTTTTAACTTGTCAGAAAACAGCTGATTTAACGTTAGTAAACGAGCGTACATCAATCAGCTGTTTCTGACAATTTAAAAGAATCCTGCTATAAGTGTATCTAGAATTAATTAGTTCGTATGGTGAATGTTAAGAAAGCTGCGAGAGAAACACTGCGTGATGTCATAGAGTAGCGATACTCTGTATTCTAATCTGTTATCTATGTTGATGTTGAGTTGGCAATTGAAGCCAAATGGGTTGCTCCAGAGAAAATCAATATTCTAATCAGCACAATGCGAAGTACAGTAGGATTCATTTAATTTGACGCTTGGCAGTCAGTAAACAGCTGATGTTTCGCAGCTTGAAAACATTTATCCAAAGACTTTTCAAAGTCTTAAAGACCTTTGTACCTTTTTAACGTCTTTGCAATAATCTGCGAGATTCAGCATTCGTAGGTTGAGTATTGTGTCAAAGCGAGATTCATTTATTTACTGACGACCGAGTCAGTAAAATTAACAGCTGATGAATCCTTCTGAAAACATTTATCCAAAGACTTTTCAAAGTTTATGGCTACTCAGATTCATGATTCATTCATTGATTTCAGCCAATAATTATGAATAATATTTACAGAACCGAGAAACAGACAAAAGAGTCGAAAACGCAATCATCTAATTTTGATTAATATACCAAACCATGGTTATGGAAAAAGGTAAGGTAATGAAGTATAATAATCAACGAGGAAGTGTGGAATCATATAGGCAACAAGAATTTTAGATTACATTTATCGTATTTTATTATAAATTACACAAATTTAAAACGTATAAGCCAAAAATAAATCAATATCACAGTTATACAATGATGTACATAGAAGTAAACTTCAATATTTTAAAGACTAGACTATCTTTATTACCTCAAGTAGATTATACTATTATTCTTATCAAGTTTTCACTTAAAGATGGAATGTTAAGAACTATTTTTGTTTTATGTACTAGTAATATCATAATAATAAATTATTTATAGCTAATTTACCTATCAGTTGAAGTCTAAATAATAGAAGTTTCGCTGAAACAGTCTTTAATTAAGTATCATAACTTAAACAATGCAACTTAATGAAGAGTTTTCTATCTTAAGGACGAGAACATGGAATTGATACATACACAATTTACACACTGAATTTACAAATTCATCATTGAGTTTATGATGAGAGATAACAAAATTCTCTCTTTCCATTCTATTTATTTGTACAATTCATGCAGGAATATTCTTCTTAGAGAATTCATTTTAGATACAGTTACAGTACTTGAGAGTCTGAGTAAGAAATCATAGAAATTGTTAACCCTTTAATATAAAGAGAAAAAATTTTCTATTCAAATCAAGTAGAATTCGCTAAGACTTTAATATATTCAATCATTTCAGAGAAATGCTTTTCAAGCCATCAACATTACTTTTATTGGCTATGATGAAATGAAGTTAATATTTTTATTATTATGATTCAATTTTTTCTCTCTGAAATTGGGTTTTCTAATGAGTTAACCAAATAAGATTTCAAATTCATGACTTCAATTATATACGGTAATAATGACTCAACCCCAATGCCGCAATTCTACTACAAGTAATGACTCAATCTTAGTTCATAAATGTTATCGTTAATGACATAATATTAGTTCAATATCGTAATTACTACATGCCATCATTTTCTTCACGATGATAAAAAATGTTACAGCTTCAGAAAATAATATTGAAATCTGAAATTAATATACATAACCCTTCTAAATTCAGAAAGATGAAATTATAGTATGAGACGTTTAAAAACCTCACATCATCATATCACAAAGTATCCTGCAAATTCATTTGTGATACACCAATTTTAGTCTAACTTTTTTGTTACAAGAAACTTCCCCTATATTACCTTTCAATTTCTTAAAATGAAACACTTGATTGATTATTATTAAATTATCATTCACTTTTTACAAAAATTTACAATAAGAAGTTAATTACAATCAATAATAATAATAATTCAACTTTTGAATTTTATCCTTCACGGAACACGAGAATACAAAGGCAACCACGTACTTCTCAATAATAGCAGCTAAATACCGAACAATAAGTTCAAAGGTAGTCATTTAATCGATGACAATATATTAATCTGATTGGTTTGAAATTTTTAATGCTGAAAAACCTTTAATATTGATATTTATTTATTAACATAAAAATTTATTTCTCCATTTTTAAGATCTCTTTGCTTGCCAAGTAAAGGATTGCAGACACCAATGAACTGCGTCGAACTCTACCAATCCCTTGGCTGAAACCAGTTCAATAAAGAAGAGATATTTCAGTATCATTGAAAAAATTTTCCAATGAGAACAATTAATTTTACTAAAGGAAATTATCAGACTACTTGAATTATCGAACAAAATTCATAATGATTTTTGCCGATAAATTACGCTAATCACTCAATAAACAAGCATTCACGTTATCTTCCAATTATTATACATGGCAAATTTACATAGCCTTTTCCTCCCGACATTATTCCACCTATATTTATTTTAAGAGGTTTTTAATGACAGATACAATATTCTATTTCTTAGGACAGAATAGTCTGTAATAATAAGAAGCTGTATATCATACATCACTATTTGTCACAATAAATTAGCTCTTAGGAACACATTAATATTAAAAATAAATTACAATTAAGCTATGTACAAAGTGACACATAATAGTGAGATAAGTTTATACATCGTTAGGAACAGATATGGTGTAATTGGGTCCTAGTTGTCATGTTACAAATGCGTTGCATGGGTGGCTGCTTGCGGATCCCGGTTTTGTATGACAGCCTCGGTGAGAAATGACTGAAAAATAAATTCTAGGTTAGTTTTGAAGACTGTAACGCTCTCAAAATCCATTTGAACTCCAGGTTAATTCTGGAGACTAACGCTTTCAAAGTAAAAATTCCATTTAAGAAAAGAAGCAACAATAAAAAGCGATAAGTTATTGTATGAATGAAAATACAAGAACAAATATTTTTCACACATGGAATTATTTTATATTGGAATTAATTTGATGGATAAATAAATAGCCTTCTATAATAGTATGTGCTGGGGTTTCCTCTATACCAATTTTCCAATTGGAATTCGACAGCAATAGAAATAAATTACAAAATAAAAGCAAATCATTCTTAGATTTATGGGTTTCCCTATAGGATAACCTGAGTTGGAATACTTCTATACTTTTAAATTTTATAAAGCCTATTGATTACTTATTTTTCAACAATATTAGTATGAGAATTATAAGTGACAAAAGACAAGTAAAACTTCATGAATTGTGTGGGAAAGTATTCTTCTTTGAATCGAAATTAAATTCAGAACCGTGTAAATAAAAGTGGAAGCAGAAATAACTATCAAAAGAAATTTTCATAGGAAATAATTGAGCAATGTTAGATTATGGCAGTCATTCCTGTTTGATCCACCCTTCGTTACTAGGCGTGGCTAGTGGGCGTGACTAAGTAATGAGCCAATGGCCGACCTTCAACTCGTAACGAAGGTCAGGCTATCAGAAGCTACGTTCCCTCCCCACCAGCCAATAGCATCATTTCGTGTTAGTAAAGCTGTTACAGATATATAGGCTACTTTATACTAGTGTATAATGTTGACAATGGGTTTCTTGAAACCGAAAGCGCTCCAGTCAGGCTAGGCGTACACCGGTTAGTCAAGACAAGACTAGACGAGATTAGTCACGTTTAGTCACAGTAATTCAAATAGTTGTTATAAAGCAGCACACACCGATGCAATGACTAATCGGTGTGTGTTGCTTCATAAGTAACTATGTAAAGTACTGTGCAATGACTAATCGGTGTATGTTGCTTCATAAACAACTATGTGAAGTACTGTGACTAAACGTGACTAATCTCGTCACATAGTTGTTATGAAGCAGCACACACCGATGCAATGACTAATCGGTGTGTGTTGCTTCATAAACAACTATGTGAAGTACTGTGACTAAACGTGACTAATCTAGTCTTGTCTTGTCTTGACTAACCGGTGTACGCCTAGCCTTAGTAAGTAGACAAATTTCGTTTCTTACATAAAAATAACATGACTGCATGTCGGAAGTCAAGTGAAAACCTATATGGATTTATTGAAGAATATACTATAGATTGATATATACTTTACAGAAAATTCGGAAGAGAAACTCACATGCAATATAAAAAGCTAATGACTAAAAACTAGCCTACTACCAGTTAAAAGAACAGAAGCAAAGAAAGATATTGTTAAAAATTAGTAAGTATAATCTTAAAGTAAGAAAGTCAAGAGAAAACCTATATGGATTTATTGAAGAATATACTATAGATTGATATAATTATACTTTACAGGAAATTCGGAAGAGAAACTCACATGCGATGTAAAAAGCTAATGACTAAAAACTAGCCTACTACCAGTTACAAGAACAGAAGCAAAGAAAGATATTGTTAAAAATGAGTAAGTATAATCTTAAAGTAAGAGAGTCAGATAAACCTATATGGATTTATTGAAGGAAATACTATAGATTAGTATATACTTTACAGAAAATTCGGAAGAGAAACGAGAAACTCACATGCAATATAAAAAGTTGATGACTAAAAACTAGCCTACAACCAGTTACAAGAACAGAAGCAAAGAAAGATATTGTTAAAAGTAAGTAAGTATTGTTTAAAGTAAGAACAAAACCAGAAAACTCACCTTGAAAATGGTCCGAAGTGAGGTACTCATCCTCAACTAGCTTGACATGCGGCGAGTCATCGCTCCACCTTCGGTGACACCTCCACACCACCAACACGACGAACAGGGCCACAGCGGCCACCAATCCAGCCACCACCTCGGCGCCGCGTCGCCACTCAGCCGCCACTGGCACCGCTTCCTGCTCGTCCTCGACCTGCTCGTCCGGGAGGGAGCCGTCCCCTGCCGTCCCCTTGAGCAGCGCGTTCATCAGCGTAGTGGTGCGCGGAGGTTCGGCTGCAGTGAGGACCGTGTTGTCCGTTTCCTTGTGCGTGTCGACTAGGAGTTCCTCGCTTTTCTCGGGGCTCGTCTGGCCGGGGTTCATCAGCTCGACCTGGTGGCGGAGGGTGGAGTTAGTGAGAATGAGTATGGTTGGTAACTGTTAAGACTCGATTACATGGGGCGAGTTTACTAGCCGGCTTTCTGGCTAGTAGCTAGTAAACTAACTCCTATACTAGCCAACTAACACACTACTAGCCGGCTTGTAAAAAAGCTGGGGAGAAGTTGAAGACCGGTCAACTTTACTAGCTACTAGCCGGCGTTTTTGAGCGAGCTAGCTAGTAAACTAGCCGTATGTAATAGAGGCTTTACAGAGACTGTATAATCACATCACAGTGTGGCCATTTATAAATAAATAATATAAATGAATGAATACTTTATTTCACTTCATGGTACAATTTATACAAAAAATAAATACAAAGAAAAATTTGATGTCACACTTTTGATTGGATTGCTTGGACAAATCCACCATACTTTTGCCAACTCCTATAAGATATATATAATAGATTCATTTCATTCGACGCTTGGCATTAGATAGATAGAGAGATATTATTATACAGAAGCAAAAACCGTTTCTTGTCTCTGGCCACGCCCCCTTCGAGTATTTTCGACATTCCACAGGTGGAATATTTAAGGAATCTCCTACTCAATTGGTTAAAACACAGGCCACGCCCCCAAAGCAATTCATTCAGAAGCAACAGGTTGCAGAAGCAAAAACAGTTTCTTGTCTCTGGCCACGCCCCCTTCGAGTATTTTCGACATTCAACAGGTGGAAGATTTGAGGAATCTCCTACTCTATTGGTTAAAACACAGGCCACGCCCCCAAAGCAATTCATTCAGAAGCAACAGGTTGCAGAAGCAAAAACAGTTTCTTGTCTCTGGCCACGCCCCCTTCGAGTATTTTCGACATTCCACAGGTGGGAGATTTGAGGAATCTCCTACTCTATTGGTTAAAACACAGGCCACGCCCCCAAAGCAATTCATCCAGAAGCAACATGTTGCAGAAGCAAAACAGTTTCTTGTCTCTGGCCACGCCCCTTCGAGTATTTTCGACATTCCACAGGTGGAGATTTGAGGAATCTCCTACTCTATTGGTTGAAACACAGGCCACGCCCCAAAGCAATTCATTCAGAAGCAACAGGTTGCAGAAGCAAAAACAGTTTCTTGTCTCTGGCCACGCCCCCTTCGAGTATTTTCGACATTCCACAGGTGGAAGATTTGAGGAATTTCCTACTCTATTGGTTAAAACACAGGCCACGCCTCCAAAGCAATTCATTCAGAAGCAACAGGTTGCAGAAGCAAAAACAGTTTCTTGTCTCTGGCCACGCCCCCTTCGAGTATTTTCGACATTCCACAGGTGGAAGATTTGAGGAATCTCCTACTCTATTGGTTGAAACACAGGCCACGCCCCCAAAGCAATTCATTCAGAAGCAACAGGTTGCAGAAGCAAAAACAGTTTCTTGTCTCTGGCCACGCCCCCTTCGAGTATTTTCGACATTCCACAGGTGGGAGATTTGAGGAATCTCCTACTCTATTGGTTAAAACACATGCCACGCCCCAAAAGTAATTCATTCAGAAGCAACAGGTTGCAGAAGCAGAAACCGTTTCTTGTCTCTGGCCACGCCCCCTTCAAGTATTTTCGACTTTCCACAGGTGGAATATTTGAGGAATCTCCTACTCTATTGGTTAAAACACAGGCCACACCACAAAGCCATTCCTTCAGAAGCAACAGGTTGCAGAAGCAAAAACAGTTTCTTGTCTCTGGCCACGCCCTTCGAGTATTTTCGACTTTCCACAGGTGGAATATTTGAGGAATCTCCTACTCTATTGGTTAAAACACAGGCCACACCACAAAGCAATTCATTCAGAAGCAACAGGTTGCAGAAGCAAAAACAGTTTCTTGTCTCTGGCCACGCCCCCTTCGAGTATTTTCGACATTCCACAGGTGGGAGATTTGAGGAATCTCCTACTCTATTGGTTAAAACACAGGCCACGCCCCCAAAGCAATTCATTCAGAAGCAACAGGTTGCAGAAGCAAAAACAGTTTCTTGTCTCTGGCCACGCCCCCTCGAGTATTTTCGACATTCCACAGGTGGAAGATTTGAGGAATCTCCTACTCTATTTGTTAAAACACAGGCCACGCCCCCAAAGCAATTCATTCAAAAGCAACAGGTTGCAGAAGCAAAAACAGTTTCTTGTCTCTGGCCACGCCCCCTTCGAGTATTTTCGACATTCCACAGGTGGGAGATTTGAGGAATCTCCTACTCTATTGGTTGAAACACAGGCCACGCCCCCAAAGCAATTCATTCAGAAGCAACAGGTTGCAGAAGCAAAAACAGTTTCTTGTCTCTGGCCACGCCCCCTTCGAGTATTTTCGACATTCCACAGGTGGAAGATTTGAGGAATCTCCTACTCTATTGGTTAAAACACAGGCCACGCCCCCAAAGCAATTCATTCAGAAGCAACAGGTTGCAGAAGCAAAAACAGTTTCTTGTCTCTGGCCACGCCCCCTTCGAGTATTCTCGACATTCCACAGGTGGAAGATTTGAGGAATCTTCTACTCTATTGGTTAAACACAGGCCACGCCCCCAAAGCAATTCATTCAGAAGCAACAGGTTGCAGAAGCAAAAACAGTTTCTTGTCTCTGGCCACGCCCCCTTCGAGTATTTTCGACATTCCACAGGTGGAAGATTTGAGGAATCTCCTACTCTATTGGTTAAAACACAGGCCACGCCCCCAAAGCAATTCATTCAGAAGCAACAGGTTGCAGAAGCAAAAACAGTTTCTTGTCTCTGGCCACGCCCCCTTCGAGTATTTTCGACATTCCACAGGTGGGAGATTTGAGGAATCTCCTACTCTATTGGTTGAAACACAGGCCACGCCCCAAAAGAAATTCATTCAGAAGAAACAGGTTGCAGAAGCAAAACAGTTTCTTGTCTCTGGCCACGCCTCCTTCGAGTATTTTCGACATTACACAGGTGGAAGATTAGAGGAATCTCCTACTCTATTGGTTAAAACACAGGCCACGCCCCCAAAGCAATTCATTCAGAAGTAACATGTTGCAGAAGCAAAACAGTTTCTTGTCTCTGGCCACGCCCCTTCGAGTATTTTCGACATTCCACAGGTGGAGATTTGAGGAATCTCCTACTCTATTGGTTAAAACACAGGCCACGCCCCAAAGCAATTCATTCAGAAGCAACAGGTTGCAGAAGCAAAAACAGTTTCTTGTCTCTGGCCACGCCCCCTTCGAGTATTTTCGACATTCCACAGGTGGGAGATTTGAGGAATCTCCTACTCTATTGGTTGAAACACAGGACACGCCCCCAAAGCAATTCATTTAGAAGTAACAGGTTGCAACCCAAAACCATATTTGTCTCTAAATTCAGTATTTTGTGACACAGGTGGAATAAATCATACTTATTTTTTGAACACAGTAAAAGCATATATTAATTCATTGTTTTTAAAGTATTTATATCTATTGTTATTATTGACATATTTCAATACTTGTGGTTATTGTTAACAAAAAATATTTAAATTTGTGTTTAAATTAGGATTTGTCAGTGAGATAATTCCAACTGTTGAATTATTAAAAAAACGTAAGGCTCAAAAATATTATATAAGTTCAAAATACATATAAGTAAGATAATTTCAACTGTTTTTAATAGTATTAAAAATGTGTCTCTTAAATATCTCACCTGCACATGGAACTGCGTATCAGGCCACAGCGACAACGCGACCGAGGTTGAAGCAGTCAACAGGTTGCCTCGAAGTCCTCCCCCGGCCACCTCCCACGTGACCAGGTAGAGGGCGCGAGGTTGCCGTGCCTCCCAGGCTACCTCCGCTATCACCACCGCCTCCTGGTGAATCACCGACACCTGTCTCAACCTCCATCCCTTATCTTTCACCCTCGTCTGCACTTCCACCCTCTCGTTCATCTTTCTACCCTCAGTCGTCTCCTCGGCCGGCCCGTAGATCGTCACCAACCCTCCCCTCCCCACCACTAACACTCTCACCATTCCTCCTAACGGAATCTTCGCGGATAGATTCAGGGTTTGGGTGATTTGTTTCCAGGAGCTGCCGGGCTTTTTCAGTTTGCGCATCACCAGATACACCCAAGGCCCGTCCAGTTCGGGTGCGGGCGGCGGCCATCTTGTTTCCTGTCCGGTGGTTTGGAGCACGTCTTCGCCCCGTTTCACCATCACCGGAGAACGTTGAATGTCGTTGCTGACTTCTTGCGCGAACTGGCAGGCTGCTTCGCAACCGGCACCCTGCAATGACAAAGTGGACATGTTTTGGAGAAATATGAAGTGATTTTGATGGGAACCTTCTTTGTTGTAATTTTTTTGATGAAATTTTAACGTCTTCAACATAGAACAAAATCTCTCTTTTATATCTCTAGTTGGTAGTTCAAGTTCGGCTTCGAATATTATATAATATTTATTATTGAACTTCGAAAAGCGAATAGCGAAATTATGCCTATATTATTATTATCATGTTTTTTTTATAATAGAATTCATTTCTGACAAGCTTGCAATCTCACAGCTTATACTAATCACAATATTAAAAAGAACATCTCTTCTCCATCTCAAATCTTTCCAAGAGAAAAGTACTCAATTTTCGATATCAAGGAAGCTATTCTTTGAAACAATGTTACTTTGGACTCCGTTAAGATAGTCCATTGTTGAATTTCGCATTGATCAGGCGGAACAGAAGTTTGCAAATCAACATATCTAGAGATCAAATCAACAGTTTGATGAAAGTCTTGTCAATGTTATAAAAGCGAGGCGTTTCTAAAGGGAGTGCGGAGAAGGGGGGGTGTTGAAATACCCCACGTCCTTATAAACGATAGCTTGAGAATATGCTCCATAAATTACTCATTAAAAGTTGGATTAATGGGAAAAGTTTTACTTACGCAGTTGCTATTCTGTAGGCAGAGTTTGTTGAAGTTAGACAGCTGCTGACAGCTTTTCCAACACTGAAAAATAGAAAAGTTCATTTAAGTTGCGCGCTGAGAAAATCATTTTTTTTCTAGAATGAGTAATGAATTTTTCAAAGTTGAAGTGTTTACACTACTCGCCTGTCTGCGTTTAGTGATCAGTAATCTGGCTGTGGATGGAAAGTTACTTGACAGTGACTGAGCTTGATAATATCGATGAATTTTAGAGATTTATCAAGATCAATCAAAGGTTAAAATGAGAAAGTTTCAGTGATGAAAAGTTTGTTAATTGGGATAGCTTTGGGATATTTCCAAAAAGTGTAGAGCTTGTGACCATGTAACGTTTTGAAACTTCTACTAATTTAGAATTCGATAAATTATCGTAATATCGATTATCATATTATCGATTAGACTTCCATAAATCTTCAACAAACTTCGAAATTTATCGATTTTATAAAACTTAGTCATTGTCTATTATGCTACGAATGACTTGTGGAGTATTGGAAAAGATACATCATGAATATATTCATTATATATAATCATATATTATATATAAAGTATATATTTAAGTATATATTCATGATATATACATTATATATGTGTTGTTGATATGAATCTTTGTTACCAATCTTTGTCATGAGTTTTCAATTTATATTATACATAGGCTTAGAACAATTTATAACAATCTCTATAAAAATTGAACAATCTTTAGTTTATAAATTCCAAGCTAAGACATCTTCTTTTACAAACGTTGAGGCTATGACATGATGTAGAAACAGATAATCTAGATGCATAGATCTAATGCAATTTTCAATTCAAACATTTGGCATGCAAAGAAAATCCTGGTCTCAAAACTGTTCATCTCGACAAATACCGTGTATAAACTATGATTACTGATTATAATAACCTATTATATACAGTATTTTGAACGTCTACTAGAATAACTAGCCATAACTCATATTATGGCATTATGCACCCATATGCCATTATGCATCCTGTGATTCCTGTGCAAGTTAAGCTTAACATGAACAGTATAGCAGGATTCTTTTAACTTGTCAGAAAACAGCTGATTTAACGTTAGTAAACGAGCGTACATCAATCAGCTGTTTTCTGACAATTTAAAAGAATCCTGCTATACTAACCCATACTTTGAATGCTCCAATAGAGAGTCCATACTGTACATGATTCTGAACTAAACTATTCATACTACACATTGCTGCTCTCATGAGCATTTCCCATTTGTTTATTAATGGGTACCAAACCTTTCTAAAGCGAAGCACATTAACCGAGCTTTTTGCTGAGTTCATTTGAATCGCCAATTAGAAAGGAGTAACTCATAAAAAGGGGAACAGCTCTTTTCCCGCTCATCAAAAACACTAGTTGAAGTATGTATGTTACCTTTCACAGTTACATTACATTACATACGGCGTTTTGTAGAGGCTCATAAATACCTGGAGTTTAGAAACCGTTTACTGGGAATGCCCTCTAATAAACACACTACACCGTAAAGTACTTTTTCGTCAGCTTTGTAATTACTCAACCTCGTTAAAGCCGGAATGAACTTTGGAGTAATTAAGAACTGGCCACTAATTCCGGGAGTTGGCTTTTTACTCATTACTCTTTGAACGCAACTAGTCAGCGTACAGTTATATCCCCAATCATAACCGCCTGCTTTCAACTACCTCTAGTAATTACGCACAAAACAATGGGATGCGTGGATATTGATCAATGCATAAAAGCATTCCGGTGTATGGTGACGGTGACAGACGGTTCAATCACTCGGATTCGATACTCATTCGAGATCGATAAGTCGATATTCATTCATGGTCGACGTTCGTTCATCATTGTTCGAAGACTGAATAGGAGTTTGTGTGGTATTCTAATCTTTAGAAACTTCACCACCTACATTATTAGTATTCAAGTTTGTAAATTAGAATTCGAACCATGCAAAGAATACATTGATTTTATGAAACTTGTACTCAGTATTGTGAATCGCTTATAACAGATTAGAATCACCGGTTATAGTCTACTATTAGCACTATTGAAGCCAATACCCATGTTGCTTAAATGCAAAAACTGTTGATCCTATCGGTTTGTTGCTACTGAAAATATGGCATGCCGTATTATCGTATTGTACTCTGAAATCAAACTTTTATAAGTGTACTTCATATAATAGTTCCTACAAAACATTTATTGGATTTTAAAATATTATTTATGCTTTGAACTATCAAGTATTACTGATAATATTTTAATACATTTATTACTTTACCCAGCAAAGGTACTTCACTCTCACTAACTTACACAAAATCGTTAGAATTTAGATTGAATAAGAATATTGATTTAGAATGCTTAGATTGTGTGCTGATTAGGACTAAGGCCATATTCTATCTATTCTAACAATTTTTTCCATTTTCTTCCTCCTCTCCTTATATTCCTCAACATTGTAGCTTCTTTCTTCAACTGGAGCAAATAGTATGTAGCAATAGGAGAGATGAGACAAGTAAAAGTTTGTGAGTTCTTAACAATTTATTATCACCCAAGAACTCTTTTCTATAATAAAAAAAAACGAATAATCAGCATACTGTACTTAGGAATCTTATTCTTCACAATGTAGAATCTGAACAGAAATATTTTGTAGTCCACTGGAATAAAGTAGAATAATCTAATCAAGCCTAATTGAATCTTTTCTTTCAATTCATTCATGTTCTTCTAGATTTATTTTTGTTCCAATTCATCTATCTTCTTCTACATATTTTTCTCCCTTTCACTCTCTTTCATGAAATAACTACTGTACCTTGATATAGAATTTAAGCTGACATTATGTTGTATTCTACATGAATAAAGTAAATAATCTAAAAATAATCTAATCACCCTCTTCACCGCGATACTTTTTGCAACATCCTCTGAACAACTTGTACCTATCAATGTGCTCCATACTGGCCCCATCAATAAATTCACCAAACCACGAAATTTATAGACGAGGGTGTAAATAATATTGGGGCCACAGACCCGTGGTGGCTCTAATATTCTATCCAGGCATGAATAATACATCACCGAAAACAACATGTGAAGGATAATTTGAAATCAATAAAATTTAATAATACTCCTTAACAATGCCTGGAAGCAGCTCGGGGAATGAGAAATGTTCAGCATACGCCATAGTAAATTACACGGCAGGGTCATTACTGGGTAATTGTATATGTGCGTGTGTGAGTGTGTGTGAGCGCTCTCATAGGCAATAATTCTTTTTCTACTGCTCTACGCATGGAGTAGAAGTAGTAGATATCTTCCATCCACCTTCGTTCAATCTTTGAGACATAGTAATTATTCGAAGCGTTGCCCTGAAGCCCACAATACATTGAGCTTGGTTGCAGGTAAAGGCTCTCATTGATGCTTCATACAATAAGGCTCATATATACTGATTTGAGGTTTAATAATACACCATGTTTCATGAATGAATGATACCGGTGTATGTAAAATGGAGGAAAACGAATAAATATTGTACAGGAATGTTTTCTGTCGGTTGTTTACTGAGTTCGTTATTAGTATTATTATATCATAACACAGGTAAGAATTGGAGGTTTTCGTAATTAAATTGGTTATCCAAACTATTTGGTTAGTCGATGTTGATACTTGAACCACCAATAAGGGTAGCCAACATTTTTCTTGTAACGCCTTACTTTCCAGTAAGTTACTTACTTACTTCGGTCTCTTAGTTCCACTAGCCTTATATACTTCCATAATTAATCTTATAATCGTACATCAATATCATACAACCCTACTGATAATCTTTGATGAGAAGTTAATAATGCAATCGCTGAACAATTCGAAAATCGACACCACAGCCATCACTGTACTAACTAGAATAATTGCTATTGTACTAGTCTGATAACAGAGTAAGAAACTGTAGAACCCGCAATTATTATTAAAGATAATAGCTGCCAACCTTCCGGATTTAGACAACAACCAAAAAGACGGACCGGTCGATTGAACTGTCTAATAATTTGGGACATGAAAAGAATGAAGCTATGTTGGCTTTAGTCACTTTTTGACATCTTTAACATTTTATGTGAAAGGGTAATTTTGGTCATCGAATCCCAAGACAGACTTATGGCTCACGTGATGAGGTTTAGCGTTTTAACGGCTCCTCCAACTGAATAATTGAGTCAATCAGTCCCAATAGTTGATAATTTCTTGTGAAACCGTCAATTATGGGAATTGATTTGAGTTGTAAGCGATTTCATGATGAAATTTTCCGAGTTTTCTCTGTTGGTTAAATGAATGATCATACAGGCACTTAATTAGGGGGCTATTTGCTGGAAAAGCTATCACTTATACAGGAATTCCTATGGAAGAGTCGATTTTGAACTATTTTTGGGAGAGCTTAGTCTATTTGAAGCATTTTTTGGACAGTTTTACTAGAATGATTAATGGTATGACTTAATTATTAAAATCATCATCAACTGTTCTACGACGATCAATAAAGAGATTCAAATGAAATTTTGAGCAAATTCTGGGTAGACCATTTTAGTGCAATTTCATGTTCTTAAATGAAGTACTACAAATACTGCTTCTTATAAGGTGCATATCAAGCCCAATACAAAGAATCATTTCATCAATATCATTTGCATAGCCTATATATAATTTATTATCTCCTCTCTACTAATGATTATAATCGATTATTACGATACGATTAACAAGCATAACCATAAGATAGACCCCCACACTGCTACAACTTAAAAGTTGTAAAATAATATAATTATGTATCCTGTATAAGATAAGAACAGCGGGAAACTCATCCTGGGAAACTGTTCAGAATAATAATTATGTTCCCTGTATTGATAGAATACCTATCTCCGTCTCTTATAAAATCGTATTCACATAAGGCTACCACATGAAATTCGATAAGGCTTTGTTTGAAAATAGATTATTTTTTATATGACAGATAGATACTATGAGAAATAAGGATGAAACTTACCGTTAAGCATTCAATATCATCCATACACGTGAGGTCTTCTTCATCTTTGGAGAACTGAAAAAAGAAGAAAATGGATTAGATATGATTTTATAAAATATTGGTCAAAAACTAAAGATTATATAAAACTATCACATGAGCATTTACAATTTACCAAACCTGACTTGTATAACACTCTCTCCTGGAGTATGCAAGATTTAATATTATAAACATTAATAAAGAAGCAGCAAATAAAATTGAAGCTTGTTCATTATTAACACAAAAATTACAAAAAATCAACACAAACCCTTATACAGTATATAACAACTCCATTCTACAATAGTAGGAAGCAATTGTACCACAAAATTTTATGTTATTCACTTTTTAGATAATTATTGTTTACGAACGAATTGTATGACAAGGAAACTATTAAAATGCCGTAATGAACAAGAATGGTTTTACATGCCTTTCCATGAAGTTCCAGGTATGTTTCCTGTATGAAAAAATGAACTATTGAAATGTAATACTAAAAGATATATATTTCTCTTGTTTTTTTGGGCACGAGGTGAAAACAAGCAGTTTTTATTATTTCTACTTCAAACAGACCACACGAGGCATGTTCAGCGGTTTTTGTTTTTGGCAAGGAATTTCTCAACTTCACAAACGCCCCGTATAAACATGTTTGTTGTTTATTCACAGTTTTCCACCCTTGAAATCCTCTAAAATCCCAGGGCGCAGCTTTCTGGCGCGACGGGGCTTTTCAATTCAAAGGGTGAAAAAAGAAGAAAGGCGACAGGGGACAATGAGCTCTGAAAAAGGGGGTTTCAACCCCCCGGGCTGGCTAATCCTGACGTGTGTTGTGGATTTCAACCCCTTCATTGAATATGCGCCCCCATTACAAATACAAAGGAGATTACCGCGACCGACCGACGGAAAGATATGGGTGCATACGAAAGTATTTCTCAATTGATTCAGCAGCCGATTTCATTAGCACCAACTTTTCGGTTGGGGAGAGAGAAAGGAAGGGGCCGAGAGAGAGGGTTGAGGAGAGTGATGGTGAGGGAATGTGAGAGTGAGGGTGTAAGCAAAGTAATAAATATAATATAGTATAGTTCTGAGTGTATAGTTCTGATAGTATAGTTCTGATAGTTCTGATAGTAAGGCTGGGGTAGAGGATTGGAAGTTACTGGAGAAATGTAAAAAGTAGAGGTGAATTGTGCATAGTAAATTGAGTAAGCGTAGTAATATACAGAGTGTTTCTAAAATAGACCGACAAACTTCGTGTGCGGTTTTCTGACATTGATATTGAGAAAAAAGTTCCAGTAAACATGGTTCCTGAAATGCTTTGTTTTCCCCCTAGTCGCCATTTTGGTTATTCACTTCTTTTTTTCTTCAGAATGGTTTGACTAATTTTGTTGAAATTTGGCATGGTCAAGGCCAAGGATCAAAATCTGCTGTGAAAAAATTGAGCAACTTTATCTGAAATTTGAATTTTTATCGGGCATTTGAAAATTTGAAATTGAAATAACTCGAAAACTTGTTGTTGCCCGCCATTTTGAAATATTTCGACAGATAAGGTTGCTTCTTTTTTTACAGCAGACCTTCATCTTGGCCTTGACCATACCAAATTTCAACAAAATTAGTCAACCCATTCTTCAGAAAAAAGTGAAAAAACAAAATGGCGACTAGGGGGGAACAAAGCATTTTAGGACCCATGTTTAATGGAGGAGGAGGAGGAGGCGGAGGATGAGGAGGGAGAGAGTAGGAGAAGGAGGATGAGGAAGAAGGAAGAGGGGGAGGATGATGAGGAGGAGGAGGAGGAGGAGGAGCATTCTAAAACTGCTGTTTTAATTCTTTCATGCGGTTCGGCAAAAACAATACAGGAATATGGAATACAAGAGTACAGGAAGAAATTGAATGTTAATGAAGGAGCTTTCAACAAATTTACCATATGAATTAGAGAAAATCAATAAATAAGCTACACAAGACAATCTATTCAGTAATAGAGTGAAACAAGAAACAAAAATTGTTGAGAGACCCTACAGAAACTTGAATAATTGGATTAGGAACAGAGAAAGTAGCTGAAAATAGAGTGAGAAGTTTGTGAGAATAAAATTTACGGAGAGGAGAATGTACAGAGAGAGAAAGAGTGATAGGAAGAGAGCAAGTGAGTGAGAGTGAGAAAGAGAAGAGAGAAAAGACCTGATTGGCTTTTGGCGACGTATTGAATGGATTAAAAGGAATTGAATAAGCAAATTAGGCAGCAGATATATCAAAAGGGGTGTGCAGATGGAAATGAAGGGTTGTGCTCAATAAGAATGTGACAGAGATTGGAAGAAAGGGTCACTAGTTTTGCTAAAGAGGATGAAAGCAAGAGAATCAAGGATTCCATGGCGGTCTTGTTAGTAAAAAATATTCTCATAAGACTAAAACGGTACTCTCGTTTATTAACAACGACTTTAAACGATTGAAAACATTTTGGAGGCGCAAACGTTAGCTTTTCGAAAAAGGAAATAGGGTACGTTTACATTTCAATACATGTATGAGTTACTTGTTTGCTCACACACGTCAAAGCTTGAAACAAAGTTTTATTTATTCAAAATGTATGAGAAATTTTAGGAGCTTACGCAAATTTCGTGAGCAAACGTTTTTGAACTATTATTAAAACTTGAAACTTGTATAGCAGGATCCTTTTAACTTGTCAGAAAACAGCTGTTTCGGTAAAAAGTGAACAGTGATTTTGACACAATTATCAAAAGGCTTAAAAGTCTTAAAGACCTTTAAATTCTTTAAAAGTCCTTTTTAAAGAAGACCTTTCAAAGAATAACTTTTTAAAAGACCTTTTCAATAATCTGCGAGATTCAGCATTTGTAGGTTAAGTATTTTGATATTGCTCGTCGAAACATATTTTGTTTTCTGACAAGTTAAAAGGATCCTGCTATACTGAAACATGAACAAGCATCTCATACTTGTGTTCAAAAACACATGTAAATGAACAGACAGTGAAGTTCCAAAATATATTAGTCGATCGTAATCATTATAAACAACTTAAACATTAAAAGTTTTGTAGAACAAAAAATTTTGAATGGTTATCTTGAACGAAGGGTACTGAAGGGTTCCTCAAATGAATAATATCATCACTTTATTTCAATATTGAAAAAGCTAATTAGATTTGATAGCTGACTTTAGTAGTAGCCTACTGTACTCGTGCGGCATGAATTCACGCCACTCATGAATTAATATGTCTTAATAGGAAAGTTAATCATCGCGTGCCGACTTGTGTTATGACTTATTGATCAAATAACTCTATTACTAAAAGTCTACCCTGGTACTAGACTTGGCTTTCAGCGGATTATTCCATTAGAGACTGAATTCATATTTTCTAGACGTGCACTTTCATTTTTTCATGTTGGCTCACTATTTATCTATTAAGCATGAAATTTGGATGGAATGGTTTCTATTTGAATTGGAAAACTTGGATCACATTCAAGTGAGTGTTGATTATGATAATTTCCCTTTATAATTGTGAGAGAAAAATAAATTATTAATACATTGAACACTCCTCTTCCTCAAAAAATAATATCGGATAGTATTTATTCAGCGAATTGCACTTATAAAACTAAGTTCAGTAGCGTAGTTTATTCAATGTAGTTTATTCAGTAGTTGATGTAGTTTATTCAATTATTCAATGATCAATAATATTAGTGAGAAATTCATCAAGCTTCATCAAGCGAAATATAGCAGGATTCTTTTAACTTGTCAGAGAACAGCTGCTTTAACGTTAGTAAACGAGCGTACATCAATCAGCTGTTTCTGACAATTTGAAAGAATCCTGCTATATTTAAGGTTGATGGTTGATTATGAAAAGCATAAAAATCAGGCTACTTTGAAAGTCTAGGGTTCTAGGAGTGAAAGTATGACGGTCAATTGCACGAAGGAAAATTAAGACTTACTAGCTTACAACAACGTCATTTCAGGGACTTTGATAGAAGGGTTGTTGCACTGAAACCGACACATAACCGTCGTGTTACGGTGGTTAACTAGGCTTTTAAATACACTAGATACAAATAAATATCAAATAAATACTTCAGCGCACAAGCTAAGGCTAGGCGTACATCGGTTAGTCAAGACAAGACAAGAGGACATTAGTCACGTTTAGTCACAGTACTTCACATAGATGCTTATGAAGCAGCACACACCGATGCAATGACTAATCGGTGTGTGTTGCTTCATAAGCAGCTATGTGAATTACTGTGACTAAAAGTGATTAATTTTGTCTTGTCTTGACTAACCGGTGTACGCCTAGCCTAATATTATTATGCGAATATAAAAATATAACATGTTGGATTAGTAATGATGGCAAGTCATGATTCACAAGAATTTTACAAAATTAAATATTTAGTACTCCAGTAAATTCTTATCTATTTTGATTGTTGTTTACAGTGTTTTCAAGAGGTGAAGTCAAGACAGAGACTGAACAATGTTTGAGCTTTGCCAAACTCCAGAGGCCATGACTGAAGAGGTTAGCATGGGTTTGTAATACAATAAAACGTCCCAGGAAAAATAATATTGTTGCTTTCGCGGGTATTTCGACTAATGAAGGCGCTGTATTAAATAAGAGAAATAGCGTTGTCTGACATCGCGGCAGTCTGAGGAAGGGATCTTCTTTTTTATTTTTCTTCCTCTTCTTCCTCTCCTTCTTCTCCTGACTCCTTCCCCTTATCCTCTTGAAAAGGATGAGAAGGAACAATAATGTCGTGGTCGTGGAATATTAATTCGGCCCGCGTTCAGCCTTGAAAAAAAGGAAACGCCACATAAATTGTAATTTAACTTTGTTGGCCAGTCATAAAAGAAACTGTAACGTCTCAAAATTCTTTCTTCTATTCCTACTTTAATATTTTGCCATCGCGTTTAAACTTCTCTTTACGATGTACAAGTGACATTTTTACAATTCACGTGTTCCAAATATTTCTCTCCTACCACGGCAACACTGACAAAACGTCTTCAATATGGACAACTGCTAATGTGTTTTCGTTTGCAACTTTGGTTGTCGGTTGGTGTATTTTATGAATCGTTTAACAAAAACGGGTTTCAACTTCCAATATCTTCATAGCAGTGGAACAAGAAAAGCAATAATTATAAAATAAATTATCTAGGTGAGTGAAGTTAGTTTGAAATTCTTTAGTCTTTAATTTGAAATTAGTTCGAAATTTTATAAATTTTGTTTTAAAATATTTTTTTCTATACTTGGAGAAATCTAGACGCTTGTGCTTAACAATTTATTGTGAACTGATCATTTCATTGAACGTATGCATGATTGTATTCTTATACATTGATTTTCTATTCATTGATAGGCAATTATGGATTTCAATTTATATAAATTAATTATAATTTCAATTTCAACTAAAGATTACAACTCTGCCCAACACATTTAGGCTAACAATTTAACAACACATTCCAATAATTACAACTCTACAAAACCATCTATTTAAAACTTATTGCATTCGTAGAACAAACCTAAAAAGTTTCAGGAATTCATCCAAAAAATGTTTTGTAAACTCCTGAATTCTGCACACGATAGATTGAGAAGGAGAGCAATCTCTTGATTCCCTTTTCACTTTTACCGTGCTCAGAGTCAAGATAAATTCAGCGCATCCATCCTCTCAATTGATTGAGGCCTTAAACTGCCAATGCTTTTATTACAGCGCAATAGAGTAATATTATTAGTGCTGTTAGCAAGCATTCCATTTCCCATTGCAGACCATGAAATGATCATCTTCTTCTGTTCGAAAGCAATTAGGCTAACTTCACCAGTTGTACTGTGAATGGTAATTACAGGAATGCTTTGATGTGCCGCTCAAAGCTTCGTCCAACACACACCTGATTGGAAATTCAAATTGTGAATGTATGAAGAGAACACTTCGTTTGAACAGTTTATTTTGTCTTTTTCGGAAATTCCTTGCTATTTGTGTGACTGCTGAACTTGTAACGGACATGGGTTGCTGCCAGAGAGTAAAGAATTACAGTATAGAGAGTATTTACTATTCTATTCTCTCTGGTTGCTGCATAGAAACACAGAAAACCTTTAAGAATGTATAAAATAGGTGTAATATAGGCCTATGTGTAAGACTGATGAAATACATTGTGTATAGAAGTAAAATGTTTCATATTTTTTAGAACTGGTACAGATACAAGCCTAGAGACAGAATAGGTTTTCATTTTATTTTTTTTACTTTTCTTCAAGTAACCTATTACAACTGAGGAATACTGGTTTCGCTGAGATGAATAAAAATATAAAGTAGTTGAATAATAATAAGTAAGGATCAAGTATCAATAAGTATTAGAAAGTATCAGTATCAGTACAAAAATTTATGAGCTTCAAAATCGCTTCCCAGTGGTTCGGAACCCACCTAAGGCTAGGCGTACACCGGTTAGTCAAGACAAGACAAGACGAGATTAGTCACGTTTAGTCACAGTAATTCACATAGTTGCTTATGAAGCAGCACACACCGATGCAATGACTAATCGGTGTGTGTTGCTTCATGAGCAACTATGTGAAGTACTGTGACTAAACGTGACTAATCTCGTCTTGTCTTGTCTTGACTAACCGGTGTACGCCTAGCCTAAAGCTGTAGGTCCATTTATTTCTCATCATCATCCTTCCCATTACCCACGCACGAGCCTAGAACTTATGTGGGCATCATCCCTAGAAAAAAAATATATCCATGATAAGTTAGGACATTAATACAGTTCTTTATTACTTTTCTTTTTCTTCTAGCTTAACATTCCCAACTTCAAGAAGTAAATCCCAATTCCTTAAGGACCAATCACATTCCGATCACTTTAATCGAAAAGGAGGCAAGCCAACTTCATTCTCAACTTATGTTTTCACGACTTAACAACTTATCTCGTCGAGAACAGAAAAGCCCTTCCAATTGGTTGCTTGCCACATCTCAGTACTGTTTGGAGGTAACAAGGCAAGACGTCCCTGGCTAATCTAACGTCGGCCATCAAAGCTCGTTAAGTCCTTGGGACTTAGCGCGCGCGAAGCCCGTGCATTACGTAACGCGAAGCTCAACGCCCATTATGGTTCCACTAGAATAGGAAAACATCGATAAGTGACTGACTGAGTTCGGAAACGAATTCAACCCTCTACCACCCCCCTTCCTAGGGCAATAAAACCTATTTGGTTCGATTCCTAACGCGGCCCACTTGCAGAATGACTCAGTTACCCCCCTCCCCATCCCCTGAGAGTTTTCCCCGAGAATTTCCTCCCTATATACCACTCCCCACCCTCCTAGATCCTTCCCTAATTTTGTCCGTCCGGGAAACTCCCTTCACCAGCCCTCAGGAACAATGATGACGTAGTCATCAACCTGATTGAGTTTTCCATTCAGAAAACGGATACAAACGCTTTTCACCAGTTCTGATTGTTTCCATTAACATAGTTTTTCTTTTTTGTGGGTCACTGTTTTCTTTTTCCTCCTTCTTCTTCTTTTCCTTCTTCATCATAATCTGCTTTTTGTTGATCGTTTTCCATCTTCCAAGCTTCCGTTACAAAATGTCTTCCATTATATCTTCGACGAAGTATTCTATTAATATTTGTCTTTTCTAGCAAGTTATGTGATTTTCTACTCACATCCATGAACTATGTCTATTGGTCTCTTGAAAATATTACCACATAGACCTACTTCCATTCTCTATCCATAATATCTATGACTTGATAAAACTTAAAGCTTTAGGTAAATTTCGAAGTTTGCTTAGTTAATCCGATTTAAAAGACAAATTTCAACACCGAATCTCAATAATGTAAGCTTCATAATTTTGTCATCTACACACTAATTCCACTTCACATACACATACAAATATTACTTTTAATCTCATGACACTTATACTGTTTTGTTTAGTATACTCTAGACTAGAACTTCGATTATAAAATATTGAGTTTTTGATTTTTGGCAAATAATTAGAATTGGATTTATCCTCATTATTATTATTAGCCTATTGATCTTCCTTTTTCTCACAATACTACTTCCATTTCTCTCTGCTTCATATATTTTCCATATATCTTACTCATTTATATAATTTGCACTTTCTTTCCACACATTATGTTTTGAAAATTGATACGCTTATCCTCAAAACTCACTCTCGATAATATTTCTTCATTATTATTATACCATTATTTTGTATGATTTTTGATGGATTGGGAATTATTTTTTATATTATTCTTTTTATCGTGAACACCTATTCTTGGAGTTGGGATGATGCTTCCAATTTTGGGATTTTGTGTGTTTCCAATAAATTAGATTGAATTGTATTCATCATTTGATTATGGAGAGATAATTGAGTTTAATTCAGATATCATTCTTCACATATTTCGATAGTAAATAACCTTACTAGGCCTACTATAATGTATATTTATTTCCATTGACTCTCATAACTAAATAACAGTTAATTTTAATTCTATTGATTCTGTTTATCTTTCCTATTTGTATTCACTTGATTGATACAATGAAGATATAAATTGATACCTAGATCGGCTATCATAATTCAATAGTGGTTCTAATTCATTAGAGGTTAATGTTTTCCACGTGAAACAGAAATATGTCATTTCACAGCAATATTTCAGATTCATTGTTCAAATCACTCAATAAAACATGAATGAACTCCAGCTACTGCTACGACAGTCATCAATTTCTCAATGAATAAGGAAACGGGAATAATAATTATTAGATGAACTTGCAGAAATTCTACTCATAAATACCTACTATTGTGTTCTTTACTGAATAGTTCTATGGGAATTAATAGATTTCGGTATTTATTTCTCAGGAGTTGGAGAAAATTCCAATTCAATATTTCAAATAGTTAGAGCTAGTTGATTGACATTTCGAGAATATGCTGGTTAGCATTTTTCAGCTCTCAAGCAATATTCAGCTGAATTGAAGAGTTCAATATCCTATATTTAATAGGATATTCAATGTAAATATTCAATATCGATATTCAAGAGTTGAATATCCTACTGTGATTGAATTGAGCACTCAGGGACATTAAGGTACTCTTCTATTTCACTTTCCATGACTTTTTCGTTCAAAGTGATTTCAGGAACAGATTTCTGAAAATTAGGTGAATTCTTACAACGAAGAATTTTGCCTTCTATGGAAGTAGTACAAAAATTGTGATTGCCACTATATGTATTAATGAAAAAAAAGATTCATTGAGCTTCTATTAGTGGAGACACTTCTAAGAACAGTTCCACCCACAGAGAATAGGAGAAAAATGAGTTATTCAAGTAAAATAAGTGAGGGTGATAAAAGTTTTTCTATACTCTCTCATATTGCATCTAAAATAAGTGAGGGTGATAAAAGATTTTTATACTCTCTGGTTCTACCTAGAACTGTACAGTATAGACATATTATTAAGAAGACGAACATTCAAGTTATGATGGTTTCATAGGCCTAGCTCTCAAATCACAATTTCTCTCAAAAGCTCTCATATTGCATCTCGTCTTAAATCGTTGAATGATTCTTTAATTTAAAATATTCTTTATACAATTCATCAAGTGATTTGTTATATTTTCTATTATTGCAATCTATAATTCAAGCCGATTAATTTTTCAATCATGATTAACAGAGGTGGTAATTTCTAACAATCATTGATCCATATTTTCTTCCCATTATTAAAGACTGATGCCCGGTTTTTCAGTCGCTCAATAGACAGTTTATGGATCCAATAGCACTATTAAATCAATAACCATGTGTTTTCAAATGCAAAAAAAAAGTTATTGATTCAATAAGTTTATTGAACGACTGAAAAACCGGGCATGAGTGAGCTAGTAATGATTCTATCACGGCTCAACCTCAATCACGACAAATGATTTCATGAACAACAGTAATATTAATTTCTAATTGATTCATTTAACAACTGAATATGGGAAGGAAGAGGAGCATCTCCTTCAACACAATAAATCAATCGACAGAGAGTTTGTATTCTATGGAAGCCTTCAACCCTGGAATGGGCTTAAATGCATGCAAACTTGTAATCTATTTCGTGCGCACCAGATATCAATACAAGCATGCACATGACAAAATTCCATACTCACTTTGAATATACATTCGGCTCTGCATTGCGCTACTCTCAGAGGAGAACCAATGCCTGTGACTGCCGTGCAGTCAGCAGCATGGAACAAGTTCACAAACACGAAAAACAATTTCGCTAGGAACACATAATCGAGAACACTTCGCACTTCCATTGTTTAGGCGGAACACTCTGAAAATTATTAGGAACTTGATGGTTGAGTCAGTTAAAAGGCTAATGTAGGGGAGTATTTGTTTTTGTTAGTACCATTTCGAAAATTAGCTACATAGAACGCAATATTGACAAAATTTTATTTAATATTGATATTATTTTCGTCCCTGACACCGACTCCTAAGTTGTCAATGAGTTTTTGTGAAAATTTCAAGAAATGACACAGTTTTCAAGTTAGATAATTATCACACAGCCTCAAAAAGCACCCCTATCCAACCAAATTTATCACCAGTTCAAATTTGATGATAAAAATGTACGCCTAGTCACTGTTTTCTTGCTAATTGCAGCACCAAATTCACGTTTTTCAGTTCAAAAAAGCACCAGCCACCTCAACACAACTCCAGGATCGTTGTTGTGAACGAGACCGATTCATCGAACATAACCTCAAACGATGTTACCGCTTCGGCGTCCTGCGTGCAACTGAGGAAAAAGACGGACCGCACTCTCTCGCGCTGTTCTATTGGATGCGACACTGGTAGTTACAAAATCTCTCACCAGGCCTCGCCACCTGCTGACAAACTGTTCCCGACACGTACGACAATTGGGTGGGGTGGGTGAGGGGGTGATGCTGCGAGTTGGACCATCCATTCATCAAGTTGATGGGGCAGTACTGCAGTCTCATCTCTCTTCTGTCCTATATATTTATTTATCAGTGCTTTGTTTTGTTCTGAAAGCCCCGGCAAGCAATGAAATTCATTGATAACAAACTAAATGTATGCGTGTGTATTTTGTGGTCGCCTCACTCACGCTCTCTCTCACACCCTCTCACTCTCTCTCTTTCTCACTATCATGTGTATCTCTGTTGGCTTTGTACGATACATAAATACATTCACAGGTATGTTTATTCGAATCCGCATTGTCCCCCGTACCGGAGAAATAAATTAATGGGCCACGAGCGTAATCATGGCCGCCAGTTGGTTATTATAGTGGAGCATTGCTGTATGAAAGAACAACATTTTGGTGCTGTTTTATCATCGGTTGGATAAATATTTGCTTTGATTAGCGCTTTTCTGCGTTAGGTGGCGTGGATTTTTAGACACACACTATCACAATGAATCAGTGAGAGAGATGCACCAAATACAGATGCAGATTTACAGAATACAGATACAGTATTACTCCGAAAATTCAATAATTCGGCTAGCGACCACATAGTAACTTTAATTGGTCACATAGTAAATCTGTATAGCAGGATTATTTTAAATTGTCAGAAAACAGCTGATTGATGTACGCTCGTTTACTAACGTTAAATCAGGTGTTTTCTGACAAGTTAAAAGAATCCTGCTATAACTATTGGAATGTTACAGTTACAAATTTGTTACCATTGTCATTGTTACATAAATTTGTCATTGAATTCTGCGTATTCCTTATTTTATGCACATCCATGATGAAATCTCCATGAGTTCCGTGACCAATGATTTGACCAATAACCAATGTGTTTCTATTCATCTACGTTTACATTCAATAACTATCAATTTCTACCATGTCAATTATTTACAGTTAGCAGTAATTGGATACTGCCAATTGAAGTACACTGTGGTTTCAATTTCTGTTTAATTAAATTGATTGAATTGATTGATTGATTGATTGATTGATTGATTAATTGCCTTTATTAAGGGCGGAGTTAGGCCTCCTGGTCCTTTCTGCCACACAACCCTGATTGAAGATAGGGTTTCAACCTATTTCAGAACAATACTTTGATAAGATTCGTCGAACATACAATCGAACAAGGTTTGAAATCGATATAGTATTCAAATCAGCGATGTTAACCTGGATATCCATTAGCGCTAAGATTGTTAACGCTATTGATTCCTCGAATTTGTTTACTGAATAAGCTCGAGCTTGTAAGTTCTGAGCCGTTTCCATCAAGAAGATAATGTCTACAGTGATTTGATGAATAATTGATGTCGAAGTTTCAAGACGCTAGCAGACACAGGCTTGTAGTGGGCGAGTCTTTTGTTTGTACAGTACTATTCTCGATTTAAAAGTGGAGGAGGCTCTCTTCTCTGAAAAGCACTCAAGCGCTCTATTCAAGAACAAAATTATCGAAAGGTTAACTTGAAAGTTTGAAGTGGATCGCTTGGAAGCTTCAGACTAATTAAAGCTACTTAATTGATTTCAGCAAGCTGAGTTTTCCTTCTCACAAGGAAGTTTGGAATAAATTAAAATTACATAGTTTCTAATGAAGAATAATCACAAAGTGAATGGTAAATCCGGATCATAATAGTACATGATGGATAATATATCTATCATATAGATATATGATTATATAGTTTTTAATTATTATTACTCATAATGATTAATGAAACTTGAATAAGAACTTGATTATTGTTCCAGCAGATAAGCTCCATCATAATTATCTTGATTTAGTTATAGTACGAAACCAATACAATGATTATCAAACCCACTCAAACACCTTCAATGAAAATATGGTAATTCTTGTACCAAAAAAACCAGCATCATAACTTAGTTGTACTACTAAAACTCAAAACAGAAGTAATATTAATCCCTGAAAAAACACTGGGGGCCGGTTCATGAGCTCGGGTTTTAGCCAAGTCCTAGACTAAAACGGGTGGCTACCGTAGCATCGACAAACGTTAGCCTCGACACTATGTACTAAGGGCTCTCTATGCTGCTAACCCACTAACCTGTCGAGACAAACGTTTGTCGATGCTACGGTAGCCACCCGTTTCAGTCAAGGACTTTGCTAAATCCCGAGCTCATGAACCGGCCCTAAGTATAGCCTAACCTAGATGCGTGAATATTAACATTTTCATACATTGGAAAGTATCATAACATGTTTTTGAAAATTGAATAAGAATTTTAGCTAAGAATTTGGCAAATTGATCGAAGTCATCATAACGTAGAAATAAGAGATGATAAATTAGAATGTCAATTAGAATGAATAGGCCTACTCTCAGAAATTGAATACCCTTTTGGCTGAATTTTGATTTTATTCCTTTCTATTTAAGGTGAGGTCTGATACTCATCAAAAAGATGAATCCTTTATTGTTCTTCAAAGTATACATCAGCAATGCCCTAACTTGAAATGTCCACCTAATTTTTTTTCATAATATCAAAATATCACTGTATCTAGGTAAGGGAAAAATCAGTGGAAATGCAAAGAAAAATAGAAATATCTTAGGATATTATTCATGGTTCCAACCAACCACGAAGTTATAAGTGAGTCATAATAATAATTCTAATAGCCGAATGACGTTCTCCACAGGAGGAAGAAGTCAATTAGACCGAGACATCTCCAACAAAGCAAAGACAGTTCTGGTGACATTTTTCTGTGAATTTCATGCGCATCATATACACGCGAGCACTAGGAAGGAAATGCCAGTAATTTAAGCTTCACAAACAAATTACGCCTAACAACCGCAATGAGACAGTAATTATCCGTTGAAAAAATGAAAGATGCTGGTAACTATCTGTCTCTAGATTGTCTCACTCTTTTTACCTGTTATTACTATTCATTTTTTAGGTGCAGTGTACTTGAGACGAGGTTGACAATGGTGTAATTACGAGCACTGCATCCGTTCAATTGTCGGTGAGAAAGGAAGTAGTGTGTAGCCGCCTTAATTCTTGTCAAATTATGAGCGTCCGGAGCAGTGACAGTAACCCTTTCATTATTCTATTCATTAGGATAGTCTGTATTACTATGAACTACCAAGTCTAGTGAAAGAGCTCCAGGCTAATGTTTTTGTGAGTGACGGCTTGGGTGGGACAGATGGTAAGCTAGACGTCAATAAGAAATGAATACTTTTGATATTCCAGAAAAGCAGAGTATCATCAAAGGTAATCCTACTACTTAAATAGTAGTTGAATATTGTCTAAATTATGTATCACATACAGTATTAGGTATTGAATATAAGGCTAGGCGTACACCGGTTAGTCAAGACAAGACAAGACGAGATTAGTCACGTTTAGTCACAGTAATTCACATAGTTGCTTATGAAGCAGCACACACTGATGCAATGACTAATCGGTGTGTGTTGCTTCATAAGCAACTGTGTGAAGTATTGTGTCTAAACGTGACTAATCTTGTCTTGTCTTGTCTTGACTAACCGGTGTACGCCTAGCCTTAGGTATCACAAAGGTTTGTTAGACAAAATTCTAGATAGACAATACGTAAAAAAGGTGAGAGAAAATCTTACCGTTGATCTTCTAGATTCAACAGTCACAGATTTTGTTCTGAAATGAAGATATATAATATTATGTTTATGAAGAAATTGAATGATGAATCCAAATTTGTTTTTTCCTTTTGATTTGTTACAGAGATCCTGTAGTCTGAAACATAGCCGTTGCCGTAGACTTTACCTTATAAACTTCATAAACTTCATCACGACTGATATAAACTTCAATAGTTATGACTGTTTCTCCTCAAGTAGTTGAAACTAGTCATTAATTTTCAAACACTACAACAAAACCCTCATCAAAGTACAAAATCACAATACCATAAAGAACAACCTCATCAAAGATGAGTTAAGTACACAGTACACCCAGAAGCTAGAAGCTTATAATAGAAAAATAATCAATCCTAGAATAAATTCCTGACACCAGGAATGCAATCTACATTTTGAACCAGTAAAAATAATGGTAATGTTGCAGCATGTAGCCTCAATCAACATTATTCCTCATTGTATAGAAAACTCATTCCGCAGAATAAAACTGTGTACCTGAATTACTCAGCAATCTATTGTCGGCAGAGGTACTTCCCATAAACATCAATGTGCAAACAGAAATTGCATGCTAAGAAATTTTTCGAGCCTATTAAACAATATTCTCGTACAATTTCAGCGCGTTCATAAATAACAATTAGCGGTCAAAGATTAAACGGCATGGAAATAAACCTATGACGGTCTGATTGCTTGACGCTGTATTTATGGCTGGTCATCAGCCAACCGTTTGTAGGATAATTTTGCTCTTGTTACTCTTCGTACCTACAGCGAACCTATGAATAGTAAGCAAGCAGTGAAAGAGAAGAAGCAAAAGAGGAGGAAGAAAAAAGAGAGAATGAATAGTAAGTAAGCAAAGAAAGAGAAGAAGAGAAAGAAAAAAGAGGGGATGAATAGTAAGCGGTGGAAGAGAAGAAGCAAAAGGGAAGAAAGAAAAAGTGATGACGTATACAAACAATAACATAACCTGTAACACAATATATACTTTTACATTTTTTTCTAAAAATATTTGGAAACTTGTTTACATTTTTTTCAAATGCAATAATCACAGGTTTCCATAAGTTATGTGACGTCACACTTACCTACCTAATTAGGTGTGGTACCATAGGCTTATCTTATTAACCTTTCAAATAGATGGTATTTACAGAAATTTCAAACCATCCAGTTATTATTTGACAAAAGAGTGTTTGTAGCAAACTGGTGACTAAGAAACACTATTGCGATAGAACGGATACATTATAATTTTTACAAGCTAGATATTGTGTGCAATACAATACCGCTGGCCTTACGTCCTCATTTATACTTGCTGAATCCTAATCCCAATATTTTATTCCCACCTTCTTTTCAATAGTGAAACAAATATCATCATAGTACTAAAATTCACAATAAGATTTAGAACTAATACGAAATCCCAATAAAGATTGTTTAACATTTCTTGTACAGAAAAGATTGTGTATTCGGTTTCTAAATAACTTGACTTGATTTATATTGTTCAAGAACCAAACATAAACTGATTTTATTACCAAAACTACGTCGAAACATAAATTAAAAAATAATGAATAGTGTACTACAACATTTATCTATTATAATTTATTCAATTCGACTAACAAAATCAAAATGGATGCCGTGTAGTATAGAAAATGGCCGACTTTGACTCCAATAGGCGGAGCAATGCCGGGATGGAGCGTTGTGATTGGTTGCTTGCCAGACAGGTCCAGCCCACTTTTAACGATGGGAGGAGGTTAACGAATGATAAGCAAATGAGAACATCAATGGCGGAAAAATGAAACACGTTAGTAAACTGATAAGAAATCTACTTGAAAATATTGATGAAATAGAAGTGAATTGATAAACAGTTTCAATTTTGTCAATTCTCAAAATAATTGTAATATTATGAAGTGTTTTCATTATTATCAAGTATTTGATATTATTAACAGTATTTTCTATTGTGATATAAATTCATTTCTGAACAAAGATTCAGAACTAATACGAAATCTCAATAAAGATTGTTCAACATTTCTTGTAGGCTACGTTATTCCTTTTTATTACAAAATTCACATAGATTTGTATTATAGGCACACCAACGAATAATGTAAAACATGAATGCTAGATACATAGAAAATTTGCATTTAATCAAATATTTTCTGTTCAACTCAACTGTGATTAATCATCATTATCATAGAATAAAACCGTTCTGAAATTGAGGGATTGGACTGGTCTTGAATTTGTTCGGATACGACTATGGTAATTTACTAGTTAGACGTATAGTTTTTACTTCTCAATTGCAGTTACAGAAACAAAATGAAACAAATAAGAAGATAATATAGAAAAGAGACTAAGTAAAAATATGTTCCTGAATACTCGTAAATGTGCGTGCTTGTGAATTGACTAGGATAGTGGCATTGATCATGAAAAACAGTAGAGTAATGATCCTTGCTTCTCAGAGACATACTAGGATATCTGTACTGGATACAACAGTCAATATATCTAGCTGATTTTATAGGTTTGAGCTTGTTTGAAGAGCAGTAAAGGATCAGCAAAGGATAGTATTTTGTTCTGTGCAATGACTATGAAGCGAACCGCTGCATCTCCAATGCCCAGTAGCTGTTTAAGTTCAGTCAGTCTGTGCATAACTATGCTGGGATAATATATTGTTTTGTGATTTATAGTAATTGTTGAACTCGGTAGGGGTCTAGAACAGTCAGATAGTAAGATCTCTCGTCGTGTTGTTCTCTCATCAATTCCTTATTCTTAATCATCATTTTCTTCTTCCCCTTCCTTACTACCATCTTCATCTTTCTTTGCTTCTACTACTGTTTTTTTTTTATTCTTCTAATTTTTTGTTCCTTTGGCTAGGTCAGTTCCAACAGTCAGATAGTAAGATCTCTTATCTTGTTGGTCTCTCATACCTTCTCCTAGATCATTATATTCTCTTTCCTTTTCGTTTCTTCTTCTTTTTCTTCTTCTTCTCCTTCTTCTTCTTCTTCTTCTTCTTCTTCTTCTTCTTCTTCTTCTTCTTCTTCTTCTTCTTCTTCTTCTTCTTCTTCTTCTTCTTCTTCTTCTTCTTCTTCTTCTCCTCTTCTTCTTCTTCTTCTTCTTCTTCTTCTTCTTCTTCTTCTTCTTCTTCTTCTTCTTCTTCTTCTTCTTCTTCTTCTTCTTCTTCTTCTTCTTCTTCTTCTTCTTCTTCTTCTTCTTCTTCTTCCTCTTCTTCTTCTTCTTCTTCTTCTTCTTCTCCTTCTTCTCTCTCTTCCTCTCTTCTTTCTTCCTCTAGTTCTTTATCTTCTTTTTCCTCCATCCTCTCCGCGTCCTCCATCGTCTCCCGCACTTCCTTATTCTTCCCCCTCATCCTCTTCCTCCTCCTTCTCCACCTCCTCTTCCCCCTCCACATCTTCCGCTAGGTCAGTTTACACGAGTCCAATCGAAACGTCAATCACTCTAGCACTGAGTTCTCGCTAGTTAGCTTCCAGTGATTCTTCCTTTGAACTTGTACACTGTGCCGATAAATAATATGGCATTGTCGTTTTCCCCCGCTCCTTCTTTCCCAGGAGATTATGCCAATAAATAATAAGTCACTGTCTCCCCCTTTCCCTCTGCACCTTATGAGGTCCTCTTCAAGCTGTTTGTGGCATCACAACGTAAACTCTGTCGAGCTGCTGTACTGTGATCCTTTGTTCGAATGCCTATTACACTGATTTATTAGCAATCGGTCATCTGTTTTGCTATGATTGATCATTGAATTGCAACTTTGGAGTACATTTGCAGCGGACAAGCTTCAGTCTTGAGACTACAGTCCCTTAAGAGTCCAAGATTTTAGTCCGCTTGGGTCTTGGAAGTTTGTCTGCCGACTCAAATCCACTTTTAGTACAAGTCATAGTTTGTGTGTTTACGCTACAGAGTTGTGGATGGTTCTAAGCTCTTCAGAATATTATTTTTACGTTTAAAATGTTTTGTCTGATACATAGTTCAGTCACAATCCTGGAAAAACAGAGATTGTTTTGTAAATTTTAGTCTTTTCAAGATGGTAGCCAAGCTCACACGAGATTCTTGACGACTTTTAGTAAGTTATTTATGATGTTTTTTCGATTAGCCTATATGTGTGGATTTTTAGCTGGCTAGAACATTTTTTTTTTGCAAATTCTATCGGTCTGTTAGTCTATCGAGAAAGATCTTAAGAATTCAGGGACTAAACGTGAAGTAAACATGTCACAGAACTTTACTCATTTAAATTTACAGCACATAAAAACGAAAGTTAAAGTTTTGACATGAGATGACAATAGGCCTACTACTGATCAGTTCCCATTCGTAGACCTAGAAATAGAAAAGCCGGTTACTTGGTTATTGTAGTTATGGTTTACTTCATTTTTTTGCAACGATAAACGTCTTTTGATGCATATCATGATGAATGTGAGGTTTTTATGGATATATCAATGCAATGTATGGAGAAGTGTGAATGTTAACCATAAAAATAGTGAATTTTTTCAATTGATATAAATAGACCCTGGACAGAATTGTATCACTGATAGAATCTTTGAATTAACTTTAATTAATAATTGAAACAATCAGTAATTTACGCATTTCTAATTGCTAAATTTATTCGCTTCAAAAGAATCTGAGAACGTCCATATACAGTAATTATCAAGCTCCGCTGTTGAAGAAGCTCAAGTAATATCAAATCTGTTAAATTTTTAATGAAAAAATTGAAGTTTTATGATTTTTTGCAACGTAAACTTTCATCATCTCCAGTTCAATGCTCCATTATAGTTTCATATGTCAGAAATGAACTTATATCACAATAGAAAATACTGTTAATAATATCAAATACTTGATAATAATGAAAACACTTCATAATATTACAATTATTTTGAGAATTGACAAAATTGAATCTGTTTATCAATTCACTCGTATTCCATCAATATTTTCAAGTAGATTTCTTATCAGTTTACGAACGTGTTTCATTTTTCCGCCATTGATGTTCTCATTTGCTTATCATTCGTTGGGGCTGGACCTGTCTGGCAAGCAACCAATCACAACGCTCCATCCCGGCATTGCTCCGCCTATTGGAGTCAAAGCCGGCCATTTTCTATACTACACGGCATCCATTTTGATTTTGTTAGTCGAATTGAATAAATAATAATAAATGAATGTTGTAGTACACTATTCATTATTTTTCAATTTATGTATCGACGTAATTTCGGTAATAAAATCAGTATATGTTTGGTTCTTGAACAATATAAATCAAGTCAAGTTATTTAGAAACCGAATACACAATCTTTGTTTGAACAGAGTTCAACAAAACGTAATTTGAGTTCGATTTAAACTGTGGATCTATTGGTTAAACAACTGTAAACTTTGTTTCTGCTTGATACTTGTAGATTCTAATTATGGATATTTTCATTTCATTTCAAAGTTGATGTAAAGTTCTTGATCTTTCTGTTAATATTGAATTTTATTGTTCCAATTATATATATTGTATAGATATTGTTTGTGGTGAAATGAACACATATTCTATTCTATTCTGTTCTAAGCTAGTTGAAAAATCAATAACAATCAATGATTGAAGTTAATTGCCAGTGAACACCCCAAGGAGTTATTAATTTTCACTTCCTTAGTAATATTCTAAGCCTACCCAATTTCCTGCTCCACTAGAATTCAAGCACTTAATCTTGTGATGATCACCCTTTGAAGTAAGCTGTCTCCTGGAAAGTTCGGTAAGGTGTTTAATTCCAGTTGAAACCGCGAGAATACCTCTACTCCACCTTTACTCTTGACAACTTGCCGCTCATAAATCCACAACGCGAATTGTGTTACAAGAACTGTTATCACTCACTCTCTCTCTCCCTCCTCCTTCCTCTTTCCTTTATCACTCCTCCTCTCTCCTTCTTAACCCTTTCCTCCTCTCCTCTCCTTCATTTCTCTCTCGCTCACTTTCCAAAAACCGTCAACTCTCCGGATGATGGAACGCTGAATTAATTTTCGGCTTTAATCACACTCGAATATCAGAGGGGTAATATAATAGGAAGGGAAGTAGAAGAAGGGAAGAAAAGGGAAGAGGAGAAGAAAGGGGAGTGGAAGGAAGAAGGGAAGTAGAAGGAGAAAGAAAAGTAGAGTATAGGGGAAGAAGAAGAAGAAGAAGAAGGAAGGAGGAGGAGGAGAAGAAGAAGAAGAAGAAGAAGAAGAAGAAGAAGAAGAAGAAGAAGAAGAAGAAGAAGAAGAAGAAGAAGAAGAAGAAGAAGAAGAACAAGAAGAAGAAGAAGAAGAAGAAGAAGACTTCTAGGAGGAGGAGAAGAGGATGAAGAGGATGAAGAAGGGTAAGTAGAAGAATGAGGGGTAGAAGGAGTCTCCTGAGAAAAAGTAGAGGAAGGTGGATGAGGTAAAGTTGAAAAAGAAGGAGGTGAAGGAGAAGAAGAAGAGGAAATAAGATGATTGATTGATTGGCTGCCTTTATTTCCTGGGAGGGCGAATTTAGGGCACAGCCGGCCCTCTCTTACACTTAACCCTCAGATGAGGAGAGAGAGATAAGATGAGGAGAGAAAAAATGAAAAAGGAGAATGAGAATAGTTGACGTCGGAGAAGAGTAGGAAAAGGAGGATTTGGTGGTGGAGGAGTAGCAAGAGGAGATATCGGATTTAGAAGATCGGAAAATGAGATGGAGGAAGCATAGGCCTAGAGGTGAGGAATGAAAAAGTCAAAGTAAGGAAAAAGCCGATAAATATGAAAAAAAGGAAGGAGGTAACAAGAGGGGTAGAAGAAAAAGGACAGGAAGAGGGAGAATATATGAAAGGTAAAGGAGATGTTGAAGGATGGAGAAGGAGAGGATAGGGTGGAGGAGGAAAATTAGATGTGGAATAAAGAAGTCTAGGTGAAGAGAAACGGAAATTAGAGTATAATGCAGAACAGCAAGGAGAAACGATAAGTTTTGGTCACTTTAGTATAGCATTCAATTTGCTGGTAGCTTCTTAGAGGGAAGTGAGGCGTTTCTTCACAGCTGGATGAAGGAGTGACTGTCATGTACCGGAAATGTTCCAAAACAGTGTTGCCAACACTGTAAATGAAACAATCAGCTGAGACAAAGTGCAAAAAGTGTATGTGTAGGTCTACGTAGCTTGTGAGGATAACTACTTCTGAGTAGTACTTCTGAGAACTTCCTGAGTTCAATAAACAGACTCCTAAATCTCAAACAGACTATATGGTTCTTAGCTTCTTCAATAGCCAAGCTAAATGAACAATCTGTGCCAACAATATTGTGCTGTAGTGACCCTTTGAAATTTAATATTTTTTTCTGAAAATATTCTCTTGATTTATTTTACATACTATCATACTATTCAGCAGCAATATGGTTCAATTCTATTCATTTATTGATACGAGCACAAATCATTGAAATATCTTTCAAATTATGAATATGAATACAAATATTATAAGTCAACAATCATAATAAATTTAACATTCGAATATTGATTAAATAATTGAATAATGTTATCGGAAAAATGGATGTATCCTTGTCAACATTCTCTTGTTACAATAGAAGCTTACTATCAGCACAAACCAGAAATAAATAAATAAACAGAATACCTAGCCTGTGCAATCCATCTATCAGTTTATCAGTCTATCAGTTAGTTAGTACTGGGTTGTCGAAGAATGAGTTAAGACAAGACGAGATTGTCGTTTAGTCACATTGGTCGCATAAGGTAGCGCTGCTATGGGGAAGTGGAGCACACACACCGATTAGTCATTGCATCAGTGTGTGCTGCTTCATAAGCATCTATGTGAATTACTGTGACTAAACTTGACTAATCTCGTCTTGTCTTGTCTTGACTAACCGGTGTACTCCTAGCCTTAGTCTTCCAGTCTATCAGTCAACGAGGTCCTTTGTTATCCATTGACGGAAACAAGAGCGATTCATTCGACAACAAAGAAAACGCTAACCGACAAAAGTAGTGCGTTGATTTGTTTCTCGAAGCAGTGGCAATCTGAGAATTGCATTTTACACACAGAGAGATGAAGAAATACGAAGTTGACTTCTAGTTTGTTGGAGAGCATTGAGCAGTAAGAAGCCATTAGAGGCAGAGGCCACTCGTAAAATGTCTTAATCAAAGGGCGGCTTGTAAGGAGGACTTGCCGCCATTACGTGGACTGGCTATATTGAATAATTCAGCCTAATTGCTGCTTTGGGTCGCTCGCCGGTCAAGCCAACTGATGATGGACGGAGATAAAGAGAAGGAGGTGAGAAAGAGGAGAAGGAGGTGGTGGAGGGGAGGAGGAGAGAAGGAGGAGAGAGGCTGGGAGGAGAGAAAGAGGAGAGAAAGAGGAGGAGGAAGATGGGGGAATGAGAGGAGAAGGAGGTGGTGGAGGAGAGGAGGAGAGAAGAAGGAGGAAAGGAGAAGGAAGGGAAGGATGAAAGGGGAAGGAGGTGGATGATGAAAGGAGAAGAAGGTGACGGAGGAAAGGAGAAAGAGGTGGTGGAGAAGGAGGTGGAGGAGAAAAGGAGGAGGTGAAGGAGGAGAGGAGAGGGAGGGGGAGGATGAAAGGGTAAGGAGGTGAAGGATGTGAAGGAGAAAGAAGTGGAAGAGAAAAAAGTGGAGTCGGAAGTAGGAGGAAAGGAGGAGGAGGAGGTGGAGGATGGAAGGAGAAGTAGGAGAGAAAGAAGAAGGAGTTGAAGAGAAGAAGGATAGTAGAGGATGAAAGGAGTAGCATGTGAAAGAGGAAAGGAGAAGAAGGTGAAGGAGGAAAGGAGAAGGAGGTGGAGGTGGAAAGGTGAAGGAGGTGGAGGAGGTGGAGGAGGAAAGGAGAAAGAAAGGAGAAGGTGGTGGAGAAGGTGGAGGAGGAGAAGAGAAGAAGGTAAAGAATGAAAAGAGAAGGATGTGAAGGAAGAAAGAAGAAGAAAGTGAAGGAGAAGAAGTGGAGGAGGTGGAGGAGGAGAGGAAAATAAGGTGAAGGATGAAAGGAGAAGGAGGTGAAGGATGTGAAGGAAAAAGTGGTGGAAGAGAAAAAAGTGGAGGAGGAAGTAGGGAAAGTAGGGAAGTAGGGTTTCGAAGAAGCGAAAAACTGAAAGAGAAGAAGAATAAGAAAGTGATTATGAAGAAAAGGAGGTTAAAAACATAGTTAAAACAAACTATAGAATTTTGGCTTGGAGGATAGATAAAAAATAATAGTTATTATTAGTGACAAAAATCAAATAATGAGAAGTAATAAAAGGAAAGAAGAATAGGAGAATAAAGCGGAGAAAATAAATGAAATAGATGAGATGGAAATGGAAGAGAATAAGAACAGATGAAATTGTTGAAGGAATGGTGGAAGAATAAGTAATCAGAGTTACAGAAGAAGGAACAGAAGTACACGAGAAAAAAGAGAAGGAAGTGAAGAAAGAAGCAGTGAATTTATGGCTGTAAAGTTGATTACTTTGTAGAGCATACTTTGCTTCAAAAAATATCAATTTATATGGCACTGCCGTTTCACAGACACTCTCCGCAAATTATTGTTATTACCGTTCATTTTTTGTAGATTTTTCACATCATTTAAAGTGATTATTTAAGTAATGCTAGAAACCAGTCTGTCCAGTAAATCTGTGTACATCTTTGTTAGTTATTCTGTACCTATTTTGTTCATTCCAGCAGGTACATTGAAATAAAAACAACGAGAAGACGCAGATTCCGGCGCTTATGTTCACGAGCATTACAGTTGCTATAAAAACAGCAGCGTAGCGTGCACACACCGATTATTCATTGCGTCGGTGTGTGCTGCTTCCTAAGCAACTATGTGAATTACTGTGACTAAACGTGACTAATCTCGTCTTGTCTTGTCTTGACTAACCGGTGTACGCCTAGCCTTACTTGATAAACTCGTTTTCCGCTAAGACATAAGAAAATAGAAAATGATCTGTTAATTTGAAAAAATTAATCAAATCAAATTTATTTGCCATAGAATAATATATTTATGAATGTGTGGATGAAGTTTTCTAGCGGTTAAAAAGCTACCTCTCAATTTGAAATCTATGTTGGTTACTATTTTATTTATTTAATATCATTCATTTTTCATCTCAGCTTCCCATTCTGAAAATTTACTTCTTCTACTTCATTTAAGCAGCTCAAAAACCTCGCTTTCTGTGGTATCAATCAATCAATCAATCAATATTTTATTGCCAAAAAGAAAAGAAACACAATACAAAAATAAATCGGTACAGTTTCGCAGGAGCTTGCAGGTTCGAGTTTACTTTAGTTTTTTTGTATTTGTTGAAGGATTCCTTTTAGAAATATTGATGAATATAATGACAGGCTCATCACAATGATGAACGTAATTCGATTCCATCAATCATCTCAATCTCATACTCAATGATCAGCTTAATTTCAAATGAATCACTTATAAGTTAAGTGTGTGTTGGCCTTTTCACCTATTCTAAAATTTTATGAATCCTGCCACAGTACCTAAAAAGTACTAGCACATGTCTGTACTTGTAGACTATAATAATATTACACTGTCGTATATTTTTGTTGATTGAGGTCTGTGGGAAAAGGAGACCAGTATGCACCCGCTGGATTGAGTATCATTACTCACGCACAACAGCGCTGTGATTGAGTTATCAGAGACGCCCGTCCATTGGGTCAAGATAAGTTTCCTCCCTGACATACTAATGGTGAAAGCCTTGCCAAAACGTCGAATTATTCCCGAGATATGACGTTTGATCGTAGAAACCGCCCCCATTGTGGAGTGAGCTTATATAGGCCAATGGCAGGCGTTCTCCTTGATAGGCCGTTCAGCTCCCAATCACAGCGCTTGGTCACGAGTATAAATTCTGCTGCACAGTACTTCAGTTTCAGTTTTACCAGAGATTGATAATGGTTTAACAACCGAAACTGCAGTATCTCGTTGTTCTATTAAATATGAGGTTTTGACAACATCAAGTCTTCTTATTCAGTTTTTGAAACGTCGACGATAGAAGAATGGTAGATGATAGAGCATATTTAAGCGCTCATCTGCTTTAATGTACTCAAAATCGTCTGATATTTCATCGTAACTGCGAAATCGCATGCACAAAAAATCCATAGAGCAGATAATCAATCAAATAAATTGAAAAATTGATGATCCTCATAATGTTCAGTTGTATTGCTCACTCAACAATATTATTCATCATTCATTATTTTCTATTATATTATCCATCATCTCAATAATAAAATAATTATTCATCAAATTAGTTTTATTATCCTTATAATATTGGAGTTTTATCACTCATTACAATATCATTCATCGTTATACTATAATACCATTATGCTCTTCAACATTATTCTTCAAATCCTTATTATTATTTTATTCTACATATTATTCAATTCATGAATCCACAATATAGTGGAACCCCGGTTTTACGTAGCTCAAGGGACCGAGCAAACAATTATTTTTATCGGGTTATTCGTGAAATCGGGGATGCAATAAACACTAAATTGAGTTCCAAAATTGAGTACGTTCCAAGGGGATTCCAGATAAATATGTTAAATCGGGGGATTCGTTATAAGGTGATTCGTAAAAGCGAGTTTTCACTGTATCTCCAAAGAAAATCCTCAGTGGGTTCGTCAAGAATTCATCCTCATTTGAACTGACATACTAACATATCCATGAAGATTTCATAGGAATTTATAAACCCCGACAATTATTCATCTGAAAACAGTCGACTTAGGCAAAAACCTGACCTACAGAATCAGATACCTATGCATCCTTCCTGATAGCATACCAATTTCTGACGGGCTCATCATTATAATCATTATTGCCCTATTTATTAATTCGCCCCAACATTACCATAGCAATTTACATCTGCTGTCATTCCTAAACTTCTGAGGGGACAAAAAACAAGAGTAATAGCACTATAGTCGCAGCGAGGGTGGGTCAATATTGCCCGGGGCAAATTCCTCAGATAAGTGTCAGGGTATCTTTCAGAGTACTGGCTACCAACTTAATTGCCCAATTAGAATTTAATGATACTTATCGAGGACGAGCAGCTTGGATTGTTTCGTAATTGTGATCTCAGCTTGATTCCGGGGCATCAACACGATCCGGCAGCATTGCAGCATGTTGCAAGAACATGTTGCACCCTGGAGAAGTCCATCATCAACATACACGCACATTAGTGGCGCATAATTCCAGGTTATTATTCACATCAGGTGCTCAAGATACCTGCATTACACGTGAAATCGGTGGCTTCAGATAAGATGTTGCAAGACGTTATCGGAAAGGATTGCTGGGCATTTTAGCCCACAACTGTGTTGCAAAGATGAGATTAGCGCGCAGTTGACAAAATATCACCAAGTCCATACAGATTAGTCACGCTTTGTCAGTTTATAGCCACAGTAGTCAGTTAGAAAGCATGGCCACACACACTGATTAGTCATTGCATCGGTGTGTGCTGCTTCATAAGCAACTATGTGAATTATTGTGACTAAACGTGACTAATCTCGTCTTGTCTTGTCTTGACTAACCGGTGTACGCCTAGCCTAAAACTCTCAAGTGTATGAATTAGATAAATTGTCTTATATCTTTATGTATACAATATGATTTACAGGTGTTGATAAATATGTCATTGCCCTATAGTTCGAATAAAACTAGTTGTCCCTTGGCCTGGTGCTCAAGAACCACTCACTAGAAACGTTTTTGTCAGAAAGTCCGATGTCCGAACAGCTGACCATTTGATTCAATGTTAGCATCATTTATATTTGTAAACGTTGAAAAAAAGGGATAGAGGACGTCCAAGAAAAAATATAGATTTGTATAAAAAAAAAATGAATTGTATGTAGAGCAGCCGGTCACCGATACAACAGGAGTGGTAGGCGCCGTCTCTTATCTAATCTCACCGATTAGACTCGCCTGCTACCACTGGGACAACCTCATTAAATATAAACACACATTCAACTATATTATTACACTTTGTACCATAGGTATATTTTTAACAGTTGTATAATTTTGATTAGTCGTAGGTGAATTTATTGGAGTGTATACTCTTTCCTGAAACTCCTGTGAATGAATAAATTGCTTGATTTGCAAAGCAACTACCAACTAGGTAGCGTTGTACGAGCCTTACCTTCAATATCATTCCTTGATGAATAATTATGAGAGAGCCTTCAAACGGTTCTGATCGATGCGTCATAAAGTGCAAATCCTGGACTCAGCATGAGATCGACCATGACTGGGGAAAATTATATTGACATTCAACCTTCCATGTAGAAGCAAAACCAGATTCAAACTCTGAATCTCTATCACAATGAAGATTAATGTCAGAACTGTCAGTTACGATGGAACGGTTCACATTCATTACATCTACATAGGCTACACACGTCTCAATGGCAAGCAGATTTCAAAATAAATAAATAATACCATTGTCAACCTTTAGCTATATTAATCGTTCGGTGATTTTTCACACAAGCAGAGAATATACAATATGAGTTAATAGAAAGTGAAAAACAAGTGTTGTTATTTTTATCAGAGTTTTTCAAGTGGGATGTATGTTGTTGAACAATCTCTCATTGTAAATTACTTTATTAATTCGAAACATATTTTTCAGTATCAACTTGATTGTAAACCGGACAGTAGCTGAATACGTGATTGCAGAAAACGTTTGAGTTATAATAAATGTGAACGCTGTAGTGGGAGTATTTTATAAGTCTTATCAGAGTCGTGTCATCTCATTAGAATGAGGATATGTCCTTATATATTCAATGATTATACTCTATTTATTATTTTGAGTAATATTCTATTTATTTATTCATTAGAATGAGGATAAACAGCTTAGAAAGATTAAGGTTAAACTTGAAAGGTAAACTTTGAAACATTACCGTTCGCAGTAGGCACCAGAAAACAGTATTTTATGAGTTTCAGCATAGTCGTATTTTATAATACAGTACTAGTTTATGCAAAGGTTGTGTTATGAGAGCCTTTAAACGACGAGTGAGATACCGAGAATAAAATATGAGCGGCAATGCCGCGAGTTATTTTAAGGTATCTCAAGAGTTGTTTGAAGGATAAAAAACAACCATTGCATACACCATTATTTTCATCTAGGACCAACAAAAAACAATAATATCTACATTAAGGTTAATGTAGATATTTAATTTAATTTAGATTACTACTATTACACATCGTATTATAGCTTGCTTGTGAACCTTCCACTTTATTATCCTCTATAAGGACCTCGTAAATACATTTCCAATGATAGATTCTCATTCCTATTGAAAATATAAAAATTGAAACTACACGAACGTCAGTTTCTGTAATTGTTATAGTCCTTTCGCAAAATTGGCTAGAAAAAGTTCAATATTGATGGTTGTTATAAGCAATTAAAACAATATTCTGTCGCTGAAGATAAAATACATAACCGAAAGGAATCCTTCAAAGAACCGAACTCTCTTCAGGTATAAATATCTGTTAAAGTAACATAGGGTATAAATATCTTTACAACCCTATTCAACAACCACTTTATTTAGCTTTCACCATTATTTTTATAGACGTGAGTGGTGTTACTGTAGGACAGTCAAAGGCAATCAATAGACCATCTTTACTGCATTTATCACCAGCCGGTCTAGTCATAAATGTTCTAGAATCTTTATTTAATCCCTGTTTGATTCTTTGAACAACCGCCTTTATTAGTCTGATTCTCTAATTAATTTATCGATCCATGGAAGTTTTTAATGCATCTATCTAGACTCCATTCCTTGTAAGATTCCTTGTACCTTCTCTCGCTTTCAGCAATTTTTAAATTCCATTCAACCACAAAAGACAAAGAACTTATTGTATGAATTAGAACTTATAGTGAAATTTGGTGGCCAGCATTATTCTTGAATGGAAATGCAATTCATCTATTCCAGCATGTAGATTGACAGCTCAACATGCTAATTCAATTATTGGCAAGGTATTTTGCATCCGGTAAACTCAACATCCATTTCCCTACAACTCATTAGCATACATTTACAATTTTAATAGCCAAGATACGCAGCAAATTGATAGTAGTTAGTTACTTTACCACTTTTGGTCTATATCTAGACTCTAGAGTATTTTGCAAAACGTCTAGGATTAAAAGTAACTTACTGAAGATCCATGATAATTTATTTTTGAAAAATATACAAGAGATTGTTTTCATCAATCATCTCTCATCTATAAAAGTGAATAATCTGACAGATGAACTGTTCAACTGCTCAGTCTGATGATGTCCTACACCAGGATGAAATGATCTTCGCTATGTAAGTAAAAAATCAAGTTATTTCCAATTGAAAGTTTTTTTTAAATAGTGTAAAATAATCTAATCTAATTTATCGTCATAATTCACATATTCATAATTGAACTTGATGACCTCCCAAACAAAATTGTGAAGTGCCAAGTTATTGTGAAGGTTTTAATCTTCTATCCCAGCCCAAAACTACTAAGACTCAACTTCTACTAAACTTACTCTATTCTGTATCTACTAAAATCAGCACTTATGGCAAATCACATTTGTCGCGTAACAACTCAGCTAGAACACCATAAGTTTCCCAGCTACTAAAAGCTGGAATTAGATGTATGATAATAGCGTCCCAGGGGAAATAAAGAACAGGGAAAATTGGACTAACTCAAAGGTACGAGTCTGTTTTCGAACTACTTTTATTCTCTCTTCGTTTCTCTCTTACTCTATCTCTCTCTCTTCTTCTCTTTCTTTCCCACCGGCTTTCTCACTACTAATCCAAATTACAAGTTGGTATTACAAGAAGTTCAGATCACTATAAAACCGCTAAAAGAAAAATGGGAATAGAGTTCGTTTGCGTACGGGGTCCAAATAGCAGTGAAACTTTTAGGCAATAACAATAAAATATAAGCCATTACATGCAGATGGAAACTTTCTAATATTGTTGAATTTGTTTTCCGCCAGCAGTCTGCCATGCCAATAACCCAGGGCGCCGTTTTAAATGCTTCTAAAATTTATTACGTTCTCCCCGCATACTTATGCGCAGAAATTTATAATTCTTGTCCCAAGTTATAATGCAGTTTATGGCCTGCTTTATGCTGGTGTAAAACAATGTAATTAATAGCACGCTCTGGAGGTCAACTTTTTAATCCTGTGTTGTTTTCTTAATATCTTTCGATTGAAAATGTAAAAATACTGAGCTCATGGTTCTGATTCATAACACTTATTCAAGCAGAAAGAAGGAGCAAGGAGCTTGTTAAATCGGTTGTGCTTTGATTAATATCATGCACTGGGTTTATGCTAGAATTATAAGGACTGAAAATGTGAAAATTCTAAATTCCATAATTAGTTTCCATTGTTAATGGTTTTGATTTATGGCATTTATTCAAACAAAGAGAAGGAGCTTAGTAAAATCAGCACAACACGAGAATAGCTATGGATAGTCAGTGGCGTGAGGTAAGCAATAGTGACTTTCTTATTAAAAAAATGTTTCATTTTTATTTTTCTGTGTAGTAGTGAAGGTGACGTTATGGTAGTAATCCATACTGAATAAAAAGACTTGAAGTTGACAAAACCACATATTTAATAAAGCCGATTTTGGTTGATACACCATTATCAATCTCTGGTAAACTGAAACTAAAATACTTTGCAGCAGAATAAAGTGCACTCGTGACCGAGCGCTGTGATTGGGAGTTGAACTGCCTATCAAGGCGAACGCCTGTTATTGGCCTAGATATAAGCTCCTCCCACAATGGGCGGTTTCTACAAACGTCATAGCAATGGCTTCAGCATGTTACTTGTTTCAACCGCCATTGCTATGACGTTTGTAGAAACCGCCCATTGTGGGAGGAGCTTATAATCTAGGCCAATGGCAGGCGAACACCTTGATAGGCCGTTCAACTCCCAATCACAGCGCTCGGTCACGAGTATAAATTCGGCTGCACCTAGTTGTTTCATTAAATATGCTGTTTTGACAACTTCAAGTCTTGTTATTCAGTTTACATTTTTATAATATTGTTTGAATACAAAAATGAAAATCACTGTATTACAACTTCATTGCATAATTGCCCACGAAGGAATGATTATTAAAAAGGTGGATCTATTCTTGAAATATTATAGAGGAATACTCCCTTCTATAAATCAATAGATGCATAATAACTATGATATAACAATATTTGGTTGTATTCAATTCATACTTTTTCAAAGATCTTCTATGTAGAGTTTAATTATTGGATCTACTGAAGATATTCTTGGATTTTGGGTCAGATTGTATTAATTCTAATATAATTTTAATTTATTGAAGTTCTCCATAGATGAAACGGAATGCATGGATTAGCAATCAACATTATGTAAATTGGTTCATGAGAAGAATGAGGAAACTGAGAAATCAATATTTTTCAATATAAATTTCGCAAGGATAATAATCACGATTCCTATTCATTGTTCTTAACAAAAATAAAGGAAGGAAGTCAAAGTCTCTCAGTAGTTTTTCTCTCTCACTTGCCTTGACTTTTTCTCTTTCTCCAGATTTATACGTTGCATCCATTCAGCATGAAAAGAGAAACCTAGTGACATTCAAACCAAAATTAGCTTTCCGCAAGTCAACAGTACAAGAGCGCATTTTTCTTCACCTCCTAACGACTTCCAAAATTTCGAAAAAGTGAGGGTATCAAGTTACCGAATAATGCTGGACTTTTTCTGAATAATATCCGACTACGAGCTGTTGTCAATGGCGAGCTTTTGGATGTATTAATACACGATTTGGAAGAAAGAAGCCATTAATTTAACTTTCAAGAGGCTGTAAGGAATGCAATTTATACCACGAAGTTCCACTACACCGTTGTCAAGGTAGAATGCCCTGTGAAGGCGACAAAATATATTTTAATTCGAAATTCAAGCCTGAACATTGGATCGTATTCACTTTTATGGGCATAGCGGTTGCAACAAATAAGCCGGGAAATTTTTAAGGTTATTTTTGGCAGTAGGAATCAAAACAAATACAATTAATTTGGTTTTTGTTTGGTCCAAATCGACCTTAGTATACAAATTGAGGTAACCAGATACTGTACATAAAGATATTCATGGAGAAGGAAGAAATCTACTCCAAACTTTCAATCGATTATTTCCCTGTTCGCTACAAGCATAAGCGCATTTGAATAGAAATTTCTGATACTTCATCCATTAACGCAATTTAATGGGCCAATTGCATCGAAGTCAATTAGATTTAAACGCCGTAAGATGACGTCATTTATCGATTTTACGGAGCTCAATAGGTATTCTCTTGTATTTGCTCTGTTGAATGACATCTTATTTGTCCTATATGATTATAGCCTACAGGGTGTTTCAAAACAACTTTGAAGAACAGGAAAAAGAAGAAGAAGAAGAAGATAAAGGAAGAAGAAAGAAGAAGAAGAAGAAGAAGAAGAAGAAGAAGAAGAAGAAGAAGAAGAAGAAGAAGAAGAAGAAGAAGAAGAAGAAGAAGAAGAAGAAGAAGAAGAAGAAGAAGAAGAAGAAGAAGAAGAAGAAGAAGAAGAAGAGGAAGAAGAAGAAGAAGGAAGAAGAAAGAAAGAAGAAGAAGAAGAAGAAGAAGAAGAAGAAGAAGAAGAAGAAGAAGAAGAAGGAGAAGAAGGAAGAAGAAGAGGAGAAGAAGAAGAAGGAAGAAAAGAAGAGGAAAAGAAGAAGGAGACGACGAAGAAGAAGAGGGAGAAGAAGAAGGAGATGACGATGAAGAACACTTTGAAACCTCTTAACAATCAACATTACAATAAATTGTTCAATGAACTAAACTCAGTTCACTGAAACAAGTCACTAAATGTAACAGCTGAGTGAGCTTGTGTGTGTGTCTTTTGTGAGTATATTGCATGACGGCATGTTCACATTTCAGTGTTTACTAACTAGGCGTACACCGGTTGGCAAGACAAGACAAAATTAGTCACGTTTAGTCACAGTAATACATAGTTGCGAAGCAGCACACCGATGCAATGACTAACGATGTGTGCTCATAACAACTAGACAAACGTGACTAATCTCGTCTTGTCTTGACTAACCGGTATACGCCTAGCCTAATCGCGTATTTAGCTGATACGGATTGAGAGCGAGTGAAATTTAGTTATAACATGCCTTTGACTCGGTCGTCCAGCTGTTTCCCGATTCACGCACGCACACTTTCTTTACGCGCACTGACTTGTTTCCGTGAACAGAGTATAGATGAACTGAATCTAATCGACTCAAGCTTTTGTCTTCGGTCTAATCACTTAGCATTGAGGGGAATCTTACAAGGCTATAACCTCCGTTCTTCCCAACAGTAGAGCCATGTTGTACTGTCATAAAATTAGCGCATTTCCCCATAGCATTAGCCACCAGACACGATTGCTTGTGCTTCTCTTTTATGCAAGCTATCGTGAGTATTGGCCGTTTCAGTAGACTCGTCACTCGAATGTTGAGATCATTGCTACTTACCACTACCAATACAAGGATTACTGCTACCAACACTGCTACAAAGAAAAACAAATGTGCACACTGAACAGTATAGCAGGATTCTTTTAAATTGTCAGAAACAGCTGATTGATGTACACTCGTTTACTAACGTTAAATCAGCTGTTCTCTGACAAGTTAAATGGATCCTGCTATATTTGCAAACACATGGAAGCGAAAGACACACTCGCATACAGAACACAATAATACGAACACAAGTACGCAACTGCGAGATATCATCGCATTATTTGGAACAATGGCTCACGATGTCATACAAATTATTATTACCTAAGGAGAGAATGTTTCTTAGTGAAAGATAAAGAGGGAGAGGGAGAGAGAGAACATAATGAGGATTAGGAAATGGAGTAAGGTAGAGGACATTGTGGAGGAGAGCAGAAGAAAATGAGGAGAAGAAGAACAGTAGAAGGGCAGTGGAGGAGAATGAGAAGGAGTAAATTAAGAAAAAGAGGAGGGGAAGGAGAAAAAGAAGAAGATGAAAGAGAAGGAGAAGAAGGAAGAAGAAGAAGAAGACGAATAAGAAGAAGAAGAGAAGAAGAAGAAGAAGAGAAGAAGAAGAAGAAGAAGAAGTAGAAGAGGAAAAAGAAGAAGAAGAGGAAGGAAAGGAGGAAGAAGAAGAAGATGAGAAGGAGGAGGGTGGGAAAATGTGATAGGAGGTAGGAGAAGAAGAAGTAAGAGGAGAAAGGAAAGAGAAGAAAGAGAGGTGAGAAGGAGAAGCAGGAGAGGGAATATTAGGAATAGATGGGTGAGAATGAGAAAAAGACAGAGGAAAATGGAAAAGAAGAGAAGGTTGTGAAGGAGAGCATGAACAAGATTATGAAGAGAAAGGAATAGGAGATAAGAGGAGGAGAGGACGGAAGAGGACGGAAGAGGAGGACGGAAGAGGAGGAGGAGGAGGGAGGAAAGGAGGAGAGGAGGAAGGAGGAAGAGGAGGAGGAGGAGGAGGAGGAGGGAGGAGGAGGAGGAGTGGATGGAGAAGAAGAGGGAGAAGTAGAAGAAGGAGAAAAAGGTAAAGAAGTAGGATAAGGAGTAGATGGTGGAGAAAGTGGGAGATGGAGGAGAAGAACGAGAAGGATAAGAAGGAGGAGAAGGAGAAGAATGAGGAGAATGAGGAAAAGAGTGAAGAAAAAGAGGGTGGAGAATGAAGAGGAAGTTGAGGAGGAGAATAAGTAGAAAAAGGAAGGGGAGGAGGAGAAAGAGGAGGAGCAATGGAACAATAAGAAGAAATAGAAGGCGGAGGAAAAGAAGAAATAGGAGAAAAATGGAGGTTAAGGTTACAAAGTAGAATGAGAAGATGGAGGAGGATGAGAAGAAAGAGGAGGAGATAGATGAGGAGGGGGAGGAGGAGAAGTAGATGGAGGAAGGAGAAGAAGAATAAGGGAAATAAGAAGAAATAGGGTTTGGATGGCCAAGAAAAGGTGGATGAAGAAATCGTTCCACACTACACAAACGAAGCGCGGTGCTAGAAGGAAATAATAATATAATGGAAGACAAGGAGACCGGTGATAAATTCAGCAGCGACACTGTGCATTACCACAGAACGGTAGCATAAGAATTAGGACTACAAATCAGTTTGTGTGTGCGACAATTGTTACGAGTGAGAGCGAGCACAGGCCGAGCAGGAACGAGCAAGAACGAGCAGAAGTGAAGAAGATAAAAGAGGAGAGAAGAGGAGAGAAGAGGAGAAGAGAGGCGGAGGAAGAGGAGAGGAGAAAAGAGGAGTGAAGAGGAGCAAGTAGGAACAAGCATGAGTAAGAAGGAATGAGTAGGAACGAGAAAGAACGAGCAGGAACGAGAAAGAACGAGCGAGTAGCGAGTGAGCGAGATCGAGCCTCAAACCACGAGAATTATACCGGGTGTCGTGTGATGAATGGTGTAAGTAGCGAACGCCATCTGCTTCAGAGTCGTTAGTCACATCAAGAAATGTCGCAAAGACATTCCAGCCACTGAAGAAGAAACGAAAGCCTCGCGCTACCATTGGTCACAAATCAGAGAGAATAGAAGTAAATTCTATTCTATATTCTATACTCTCTGTTACAAATCGTCGCTTCGCGCATCGCCATTGCCAGAGATAATTTTCAGTTCTGTATTATTATTTTTCTTCTTTTCTGTGTAATTGCAACAGAGCAGAGCAAAGCGAGTAGCTAATATTACTGTTGACATTCGGCTTTTATTTCGACGGTGAAAGACGATTATAGCCCAGGATTGGTGTGGTGCTGTTTTAATTAATCTGGATTAACTGAATCGAAATGTACTGATTATATAACAAGTCAAGACAAGAAGATTTACAGTTAGTTACATGCTACTTGTAACACCGGTTAGTCAATGCAGGTGTGTGCTGATAAGCAAATGTAAATGACTAATATCTTGTCTTAAACAATGTTTCTTGTTTTGTAGGAATGAAGTAGCATACAGTATAGGATAGAGATGTAAGAAGCAGTGTGGAATAGGGTAGTAGTATTATTATAGTTATTTGTATTATTGAATGAGGAAAGGGATAAACGTTAAATGAAAGTATCTACATTTTGTGAAAATTTTATGATCTTTTTGCCTCCCTCTACTAAAACAACTGAATTCAGGGCGGAAGGCGAATAGTGAATATTCTGATAGAGAATGATTTCAAAAACAATATTTTCAGTAGTTAATAAAGTATGTATAAATTTTTAGTAGAGGTCGTGACCAAAAATGGGCAACATATATTTTTTGGGGATCCAAAATCCCCAAAATTTGAAGATCCGGAACTGCTATTTACTAAGTAATGAAGTTATGTAGTAGTAGCATTCATTTATTCATTCATTCTACTCTATAGTCAATGATCGCAGCGGCGGAAGTCTCCATTGTTTGTTAGCATTATTACAATATTATGATTTTTGTTCAACCATTTATCATGAAAATAGGAAATACTTCTAATAACGTTTGTATGGGAATATTATTCCTAATCAATAATATAATCAAATTCAAAAATCAATTTATTCCCATAAAATTACATGATACATGTAACATTACATGTTCCATTACATGGAAGATTAGCAAGAGACAATATTGAAGTTCACACATCAGGATTTTGAATAATATGTACTAATTAAATCATATCATTTTTAATTTGCAAACTCATCACGCAACGATGATTTTATACATTATGTTGAATTATTATGAATGTTTAATACAGTTTTTTGAACTTGAAATCAAGGCTAATAAGATTAGTGTCCAGGGAAATGATGACGTTTACAGTTTCACAACTGAGTGGCTAAGCTTTTTCCTAATGACTGATTTCTCACGCCTATTATAATTTATTAATGTTTTTTCCACTTTTTCTATTCTCCTTTACTCTCAGTATTCTCTTTCTTTATATTGTATTCTAGGATCATGCGAGGCTATGGTAATGGTTTTCTTATCCTCTCCCTGTTCAACGTTTCCCTCTGCTACTACCTCTTTCGTTTCTTTACCTTCTTATCTTTCTACTTCTCTTCTTCCCACTTCTTTTCTCATGATTCTTCTTTCAACTTCTCCTCCTTTTTGTCTGTCTACAAATCTACCTCCAAGTTTCACCCCTCCCGTCCACCCCTATCTCTTATTTTTCATTTGTCTTCTATCTTATCATCTTTCCACTTTTTTCTGACACAATTACTCCTAATTGTTGTCATCCATCGAGTTTTCTCTGTCTCTCTCATATTTTACTATCATCCATTTTTCCGGTCACAGTTCAGCGTTTCTCACTCTACCGACGTTCAAATCAAAATTCGAGAAAAGCGTCTATGAAACGAGTTTTGCTCCGTCAAAACACTCGTTCGGAAAATTGAGTTTTCCACCAAGGTCTCGGCAACGTTTTCTCAGACGGTTGAAGAGGAAAAATTAATGCTACTTGATTATGAGCGCCGAGATAAGCGCTTTTTTCTTCCAGGCAAAGCTCGCTCGCTTCTTATCATCTGCGCTGCTTTTTGAGCTTCTCGCTAATAGAATTTCTTTCTTGATTTCTGCTTCAAAAGCTTATACTCCTTGCTGAGAGTACATTATTTTATGCATGACCGTGCAAAATTTCATCTTTCACTCGCTTCAAGTTAGTTTAGAGTTTTAATTCACGTCTGACTTTGTACTGTTTTTAGCTTGAAAAATATTTTTCAGCTCCTCATCACTACACGGTCGAGTGTTCATGGGAGAAAAAAAGTTAACTACAATATCCTTTGCCAAGAATTTACATTATTATTTTAGTTTTATTTATCACTTTTATTTTAGTTATGTATTTATTCATTGTTTTACTTCTAGACATCATTATTTTATTTTTCCAAGTCCAAACTTGGCCGTTCCATGAATCATACAATCGTTATCATTATCATTTTGCATCTCATCGTTGTTGAAAAATTCCTTAGTTCATGATTTGTAAAATTCCTGGAATAATGACTTGAACAATGATTTTGAACAATCCTAACGTATAATCTAAGCCAATTTAGTTTTCATTTCACACGAATCAAGTAAATAACTGATCGTTATATCTTTTGTAACGTAGAGATGTTTTAATAACTCTAGTCTAGACTTTTGTCTTCTACAACTACTAAAAAGGATTCTTATAAGTTCTACCATAGATAACAGATTAGAACTATCGCTTATCTATGGTTCTACGAAGGATTGGAGCATTTTATTATTGTGTTATATGAGAAAACACAATTAAATTCTAGTAGGCCTTCAGTACTTTAATGCAATTAAGAATACGACTTGATTTTAATTCAATTCTATTAAACATTCATTAGAATTTGAAATTTATTACAGCTTAATACTTTGTTTATGTCAATTAACTGATTTTGATGTCGTACTTTAACTTAGCATTAACTTCGACATTTTAATCCCCCTATCACAACATAAACTGAAATATTAATTTGGTGGGAACCGATATTTATTAAGAAAACTCTTCGAAACTCAGTTCCTTTGTTTGTTGCAAATGTAAGGGCTCGGAACTTCTTGATGGTGATGGAAAAGGAAACAGACAGCAATGAGATTTTACCGAGGTATAAAAATTCACCATCAAATTGGTATTAAACTGAGACGTCCGTCGGTGCAGTAATCAAAGAATCTGTATTGGAAGACCGAAGTTGAACCTTAGTTGATATGGTCCATTACCCCGCTCTTCCCCCTTGGTTTTCATGGTTGATTTCTCGTCAAACAGTGTTTCAAAAGAACCGATATTAAAGTTTATTGCTAAGTTTACGATAGATAGCTCATGGGAGTCGTCTCAATTTAATAGGAGAAGTCATTTCGCGAAACCCCCTACTCGGGATTTCTATTTCTTATGAAGGGAGCACTCGCTAACTATTTCCATCCTTCTTGCTGTGTTTCTATCGCAGTCTGCAAATAAAACAGCATTAGTCAAGTGGGTCAAGTGTAGTATCACTAACAGCATTGGACATCTTAATAGGGTTATTATGATGCTCGGAGTTCGATGGTGTTAAGGAAGTTCATTACCAAAGGATCATTGTTTACTGCGAGCGGGTTCTCTGCAGCCTGTATCATATGAAGGACCTTTCAAATAATGTCCCATTTACCCCCAGGATTTTATATTAGTCTTAAACACTGTTTAATTGTCCCTTTGTTGAATTTGTACTGAGTACGGTTGAGTTGCTGTTAAATTAACTAATCATAAGAGCATGATATTGTACTTCAACCAAGTAAGATGTGGAGAACATAAAATGGGAAGTTATCTCAAGGTTAGTACATACAGAGAGTCTAAGCCTATAAGAGTCTAAGGATAGAGTTCAAGGATGGAGTCTAAGGATAGAGTCTAAGGATAGGGTCTAAGGTTAGAGTCTAAGGATAGAGCCTAAGGAAAGAGTCTAATGATAGAGTCTAAGGATAGAGTCTAAGGATAAGGTCTAATGATAGGGTCTAAGGATAGGGTCTAAGGTTAGAGTCTGAGGATAGAGTCTGAGGATAGAGTCTAAGAATAGAGTCTAAAGATAGAGTCTATCTATAGAATCTACTTACTTACTTGTTTACTGATAGATACATATCTAAGTAGATATTTAGCCGCACCAACAAAGTCTCTCTCGATTCAGAATCTCCATATCGTCCTTCATGATACATTTCGTCGTGGTCTTCCTCTCGGTCGTCGTCCTTCTGGATAGAGGATCTATAGAATCTAGTAATTTGAAATCTGTAGTTATACTAACCTTGGACTTATCTATAACTAGCAGGTCACCCTTGCTTCGCTACGGGGTCTCATAATAATAGTAATTATCAATAGTCTGTATACAGTCTGCCACATTGACTCAACGACTCTATTAATGTAGTCTATACATTCAATCTAAACTCTCATCAATGTATCATCACTAGTCTGCCTACAGTCTGTCCCTCTGGCGCAAACTAATACCGAAGCGAGTGTCTGTCGACTGTCGTCTGCTGGCCCATAAATTGAGAAGCTGCACTGAAACGACGGCCCCCCTTTTTGGGGTACCTTCCCCCCACTTTTCCGGTCCCCCTTCTGACGTTTGGCATACAAAACGATCCGGGCTAATGGACTGGCACATAAATCAGTTGGCCGTTCGTTTTGCTCCACGTCGATCCGAGTCCCGAAATTTATCGCCAAACTTGTTCTTTCCAATATTCGACTGACTCTCTTCCGATGTCTCGTTCCCATGTAAGAGCCTAGAATCGATGCCCTGCCGTCTGGGACTTTAACGTGTTGTCAAACTACTTGCAATGTTTACGACCGACTAACTTGATTATTTTCCCAAATAACTTTCACTACGCAATGTTTTTTTTAGGACATTTGGTCTTCCTAAGTTTTATCACCATTGAATGAAAAAAACTCAATATTTCCACAACCACCATATTGAAATAATGAGTAACTAGTTTCAATTAGCACATATGGTGACTTTCTATTGTCTATAGACACTACAGTATTTTATTGTTTCATCTGATGAAACAATAAATCTCCAATCCAATCTCTCTGTTTTATTGTTTTATTATCTGTATCTATTGTAGTAGATATCCATATTGAATAAAATAATTTGAGACACCTCCAAGTATTTTTTTCAATAAGAGTACCTGCAATATTATCACATCCACTTCCCCAAACAGATTGCTCTTAAGTTTCCAAATTAATGAATATTTTAAATTTGAAAGTTGCGAATAGTACACTTTTAAGGTGGGATACTATTGAATACTAAGTGGTTGGATCGTTTCTATACTTTATTCCTATACTATTGGTTACTCAAGATGAATTATTGTTTTGTAATTCATGGACCAAGTGAAGCTCTACGGTTCTTCCTGCGATTTGCCGATTACATGACAATTTTATTTTCTCAAAGATTTATATTACATGCACTGGGACAATGTAAAAATTGTAGGATGTGGGCCAATTCGATTGAGGTCGTGATAGAAATGAATATTCATCTAAAATTCATTCTTCAAATTATGAACCGTAGGCTAATTACATAAAAATAACATAATTATAATATAACAAAATGTGTACTGTACATATTTACTTCAATAGAATGGACTACATTGTTTTTATTTGAATATTAGAAAGGTTGAAGCAGTTGGAAGATGTAGAATACATGGTTGGAAGAACTGCAAATCAATGGCTTTAGAGCCAATCAATTGAGTGAATTCATGAACAATTTTTACTTCTATTCCGGTATTTCTCTAATTTCGTACACTGACTTTTCAACATCATAGCAAAAACATTTTAATCATTATTTTCCAGAGTCTACTAGGGCACCTATTCAATTATTTTTTCTGTTTCTGGAAGATCAATATACAGTATACAACATTATCAAACAGTTTTGAACTTGGATTATGAGAATTGAACATTCATCAGAAGCCCAGAGAAAATGTCTGTGGAAAATGAACAGAACCTACAATTCAATTGAAGTTGAATATCTCTTGAAACTATTCAGTGAACTGTTCATAGTAAAGCAGCAGTCCTTATTGAACCCGGAAAAGCCTGAAATGAATAGAACTTCTGCTGGAGTGCGGCTCTAGTAGAATATTTGCTGGAACTTCAAATTTCAAGATTCAAATTTCACTGCTCTAAGTCGGTGTTATTGAAAATGAAGAAGGTTGAAATGTTGCAGTTGGAATAATCCATATTGTAAAGTGATAGCGGCACCGACTTCACGGGAATATTGGCGGGGAGGGGGGTGGTAAAGTCCACTAGAAAGGTCTGTAGGGGTGTGTCATCTGAAGAGGGGGGTGGTTGTCAAGATACTCGAGTTAACTATACTCTGATTAAAACTGCTTTAGGATTTTTGAGACCCGCTTGGCTTTACTGGTGGCCGAGCGGGTCTCAATCCTAAAGCAGTTATTTGGGCTTTCTGTGATGGAATATTGAATAACGTAATTTTGAAAAAGATTCATACTAATTGTCCGCTTTGGTGTAATTTTTTCAACATTGGAGGGGGGGGGGGTGCAAAATGCATGCACTGCCCCCAGAGTAATTATTGGGGGGGCACCAATTGCCTTGCCCACCCAAAGTCGGCCCAACTGTAAAAGTGAAGCATGTAGTTCAAATTCTTTTGGATTTATTGCACATAAATATTGGAAGTGAATTATTTCCATTAAGTATTTATTGTTCATTCTTAATCGAACACTACATTAGTAAACTGTTACTTGATATCATTTAGAGCTGCTGTAAAGCTATACAGAACGTGGAATACATGTTTAAAATACAAGTATGGAAATGAAAGGAAATTCACAAAAAAAAACTAAATTGGAAAAGGGACAGTTTTTGGCTTAAGTCTGTTGAACCTTACCATTAAGTATTATTTGTAAATTACTGAATGAATGTAAATAATATGATATCAATTGTATTATTCGCACATTGAATATCTATTAATGCTAAGTTTTTACAATAATAAAAACTAATACAGTAGAACTCCAATTATCCGAATTAATGGGGACTGGGACCCATTCGGATAATCAAATATTCGATAATCGGAGTTTTTTTAAATTGCCATTGGAGAGAAAAAGCTATGTTCCTGATATTGCATTATTTTTTATTGAACAAATGAAAGAAACATGATATTTTTCACATGTTTTAAATATAAATAAAAAATGTACTATGTAGAAATTTAGAAATAAAAATCATTGTTATTTAAACATCTCCGTCAATGTAAGCTGTTTTGCGGCTTTTTTTGGACAAATTTTTTTCTGAAAGTGATTCGGATAATCGGCGATTCGGATAGTCGGAGTTCGGATAATTGGAGTTCTAATATATAATTATTACTACTTATTATTTATTGGCGAGCTGCCGTAAGATTGTTATTTATTAATTTTTTTTGCTAAAACTAACTTGAGAAAAACATAACTGTCTCATAATAATTATCACCAACCAATATCTCTTTAACTACCTGCACTTACTTCTCTCTCCCATTCTCTCTCCTTTGCTCTCATTCTTATCTTGTTCTTTTTCCTGCTAGAATAAATTTATTATTGAAGACATCAGACGTGTGTAAATTTATTGGCGAAAACGTAGAGTACGCCTTGCCAATTTGATATAATTAGTGCGTTAAAAGCTGCAAAGTTCTCCAATTATTTCAATGTGAATCACTTTATTAGAAACCTCTACAGTAGTAAAGTGTAAAACCTGCAAAATCATCTCAATTATTCCAGTGCAATTCCATTATAAAAAGTAGAGCAGGCTCGTATCTCAAATGACGCGAGTTTTTCATGTTATTTTACTCCAACTACGTTTTTTCCCCCGTGAGAGCAATGCACTCAACTATCATAAAATATCATACTGCCACTACTGTTCCAGGTCACAGCATGCTATGAATTTTCTACTCGACTTTATGGCCAATAAAAGTTCTAAAGATGCAATTTAATTGTTCAGATTGTTAATAAAATGACAGAACAGAAGTGAGGTCCAATAAAACGCTTACACCCCGGAGATTGCTATCCAATTTCAAGTTGTTAATTAACTATTTCTACCATCAATTAATTGTCTAATACTAGGTGTATTTTAGACTTGAAAACTGTTTAAAAGTGGTTTCTTATTGCTTATTAATTGGGAAGCAAATCAGCTTCCGAATCAGAATTATTATTATTCTACTATTAAAATCTTTGTATTGGGTTTCAGTAAAATTCAGCTTATGGCTGTTTATTTCTTCTACGCATATTAAGTTTTGTGTTTTTGACCTTTTGGTACATTATTAAAATTAACTAATATCAACTAAATTTTCCAGAGGTTATATCCATATTCCATGTACTTTATCATAAGAAACCATGTATCATCACAATAATTATTATACATAAAGTTTGGTTCAATGGAGAAGAAATAATAACAAAGAGAATTTATTGAAATTATTTAAATTATCAAGTGGTAGTATTATTTCTTGCCAGGTATTTGGGCATGCAGCATCATCATATTATTATTCAGAAAGAAAAAATAATAACTCAGAGAATGTATTGAAATTTAATTATAGAGTAGTAGTATTATTTTAGTATTGGATATCCAGAGAACAGAGAAACGTATAAATAACAATAAGTGACTCTATAAAGAGTCATGTAGTATAGTGACTTAATATAGTCACTGTATAAATGACAATAGACACTATAAATGAAAGTACAGAGTGTATAGTATCTGTAAAAAATAGAAGAGACAGTCTACGCTATCTACCAGCGAATTTATAAACTAAAGAACGTGAAAGTGCAGGCTTCTGCCATCTAGCAACTGTCTCCTAAACTACGTAGTCGACTAAGCCGAGCGTATCGATACTTCAAAGTCGATTTTGATAGACAAAAAGCTAGTCGACTAGTCGATACTCGGTCCTTTCATAAATGAACGATGGATTTTCTTAAAAATGACCAAAGTTGACACACTGCACCTTGAAATTAGATAACAGCATGAAAATCAAGGACATGATTCTATAGCAGGATTCTTTTAACTTGTCAGAAATCAGCTAATTCGGTAATAATCAAACAGTGATTTCGACACAATAATCAAAAGGCTTAAAAGTCTTGAAGACCTTTAAAGTCTTTAAAAGACCCTTTTTCAAACCACATACAAAACCAAAATCACTTTCAAAAGAATATTTGGCTTACATTTTTTACTCTCAACAGATTCATAACGTATAATATTCATTATTTTATTCAATCCTTAAAACAAGTGTCTACTGTGAGGGGAAAATGTAGGCCAGTTGGAAGGAAATGAAATGTTTGTGGACAAATTACAACTATTTGATTTTGAAAATACATAAATATTTCCAAAATCTCTTCAATTATTCATCTGAGTGGATAAGGATTGTTTAATAGCGTTATTACTCAGCATTCAGCACAATAAGAGTGTATTGCCTGAAGCATCCATACAGTCCTGGTGTGAATTTGAATTTCGCTCCTTTAGTCAAGCTTCAAAATGTCGGCTGCGTGTACCTGGTGTTTATAGAGCCCTATCCTATACTATTACAGTGTTGTTTTATTTTTTCCAAGAGTCATGGAAAAGGAATCAAAAACTAGATGTGAGTCATTCGATGCAAAAATATATATAGAATCGTTTAAAAATTGTTTCAAGAAATTAACTGAAATATTCAGAGAGTAATCAGCAAAAACCTGAAATTACATATATTTTTTTGTAACAAAATGGCTTTGGCTAGAAAAATATTGTAGTTACGTGTTTGTTACATGTCTTATTCGATTTTTAGACCATTTTCCATAATCAATGATCATTCGAACGCGATGGAAAGCTCAGGAAAATAATAATTATCTGAGTGATAAACCGTAATTTTGAATTTGCCTCCTGTCTAGTATGAAGCATTGGTTTTTTCTATAACTATATCGTGCTATATATATATATATATATAGCTTGAGCTTCACAAGAAGCTTCACTTCTCTCATCACAAGACTAGGGCAGTAATCATTATTGGCGGGAAGCAAATAGTTCAAACTCTATTTTCTTTCATGCTACTTTTTATCAATCTTTTAAAACGTTACTTACTGTTATTTTTATTATCTCGAACTTATTATTAAGAAATATCTATTCGTAAATAATCGATTATAAAATAGGAGTAACAACAATTGATGTAGAAAAGTCTTTCTTCATACTGGAAAATATTCTTTCAGAAAGATAACAAAATTCACTTAAAGAAATACATATTAAGTTAATCATGTGCAACCAGTAGAATAAAAGTTTTAAATTTTCTTGTATGCCTATTATTTTTTCACATAACTGTATCAGGAGTACACACTCTGCCTCTTTTCGATTTTGAAGTGCCTATTTTTGTGTTTTTAGTGCCTGCCTATTCCAAGTATTATAAATGCCTGAACATCCGGGCTCTAATAATATTAGTATTTTTTGAAACAAAATATCACAGAAACAATATAGTATTTCATAACACCAGAATGCTCTGATCGTCACTGAGTTACAGCTCTCCAAAGATAACATTTTTTTGGGGAAACTTTTTATTTGAGATATTTGATTTGCTTTTTATTTGAGCTACAGTTTTTATTGAAGCTATTGTAAGTTCTTGGTTGACAAGAAATAATGTCGTTCTATGGAAAAGAACCTGACACGGTTTTTTTAATACTTTATTCGACCAACTTGAAATTTTTTCTTCCAAGCCATTTTTTTTCTTTATTAAGAAGGAAACTGTGGAAACTAATGGAAATATTCCATTTTTTCATACGATAATTTCAGGATGAAAGTAGAGCTTATCGTGGCTGTAATAATTAATCTAAGTTCAATAGTTCACAGCAGAATCAATTTCCGATATCCAAACATTATCATCATTTTTATGGTAATTAGCAATTTAAAAATAAGAAAGTTGATCTATTTATTTATGGAAAATAAACAGAATCATCCGATTTTATGAATAAAAAACCAAGGACGTAAGTAACTTCTTCATTAGCTATTATCCCTAGGAAATCAGCATGTTTTATCACCTTTCACCCCAAATAACAATTAAAATTATAAATTCTGATGACATTCCAGTAATCCATGATAGAAAAAACTATTTTTAGTACTTTCTGACCTTGGGTACTTCCGATAAACGGTAGCATTGAAGGATAATCATAATCCTAGAATGATAAAAGAGTATTATTTAATGCAGCATTTAGAGAAAGTTATCATTCAGGGGGTGAAAGAGGTGAAGGTTACTATGTTATCCACGTAAAAGTAGAAATCAATCTGAAAAACAAACACTTGCAAAAAAATTACTATACTTTGCCAATTTTTGAAAAACAATGTCACACTGACACGATGATAAACTATAGGTGAAAATGAGTCATTGAGCTTGCGATAAGCTGCTATTGATAAATCAACATCCTCAAATTGCATTATAATGTATGAATCGTTAATAATTCAACAATTATTATGTGGATGGGTGTAGATTTTCAGTAAATTTACAATTTGCAAAAATATCATCTATCATGAATTCATCAAATACCGGTTACGAATGTTAGAGGTTGGAGAACAGTCTATGTTCATTGGTTTCATAAAAGTGCTGTTGAACAATAATTCAATTTATTGAAATTAAATTTATAAATATAAAACCCATATTATTCAAAAGTTAATAAAAGTTGATGCATCATTGGAAAAGCGTTTTATTCTATATATTTTAATCTCTCATCATTCATATGACATTATATAATTGGAAATTCTTTCCTTCACAACAAGTAGTATTTATACTCCACATCAGAAGAGTATTAAAATTGAGGCTCAAACTTGATATTACATTAATTTTTCATTTTTATTGCTCTTTTCTCAGGTACAGTTAACATTATTTCATAAAAAACTGTAAATGCAATCTGGGGTTTTGTCTTCAATTTGTGTATGATTTTTGTAACAATGAATATGTGCAGTTATAAAAATTAATAGGCTCTTCTACCACAATCTAGTCAGTCTATGGCTAGGGCGTACACTGCCGGTTAGTCAAGACAGGACAAGACGAGATTAGTCACGTTTAGTCACAGTAATTCACATAGTTGCTTATGAAGCAGCACACACTGATGCAATGACTAATCGCTGTGTGTTGCTTTATAATGCATTATAATGCATTATAATGCATTATAAATTGCATTATAATGTATGAATCGTTAATAATTCAACAATTATTATGTGGATGGGTGTAGATTTTCAGTAAATTTACAATTTGCAAAAATATCATCTATCATGAATTCATCAAATACCGGTAACGAATGTTAGAGGGTTAGAGAACAGTCTGGCGTTCATTGGTTTCATAAAAGTGCTGTTATTGAACAACAATTTATTGAAATTTAAATTTATAAATATAAAACCCATATTATTCAAAGTTAATAAAGGATTTGCATCATTGGAAAGTGTTTTATTCTATATTTTAATCTCTCATCATTCATATGACATATAATTGGAAATTCTTTCCTTCACAACAAGTAGGCCTATACTCCACTGCAGCTATTTAAAATTGAGCTCAAACTTGATATTACATTAATTTTCTATTTTTTTATTGCTCTTTTCTCAGGTACGGTTAACATTATTTCATAAAAAACTGTAAATAAACAATCTAGTTTGTCTTCAATTTGTATGATTTTGTAATGAATATGTGTAGTTATAAAAATTAATAGGCTCTTCTACCACAATCTAGTCAGTCTATGGCTAGGCGTACACCGGTTAGTCAAGACAGGACAAGACGAGATTAGTCACGTTTAGTCACAGTAATTCACATAGTTGCTTATGAAGCAGCACACACTGATGCAATGACTAATCGGTGTGTGTTGCTTCATAAGCAACTATGTGAAGTACTGTGACTAAACGTGACTAATCTCGTCTTGTCTTGTCTTGACTAACCGGTGTAAGCCTAGCCTAAGTTCTTCTTCTATACTCTCTGCTTGTTTCTAAAAGACATCGGACATATCTGTCATAGAATGGCGTCATAATCCTTGTTGATATAGATGATGCTCCACAATCAATCCTGCCTTGGAACCAAACAAACACACAACCAAACAATAAATATTTACTTATTCTCCTTCGTCTATTGATCATGCTCTCTCCACACAGGCAAGGTCGAAGCTTTTAAAAATAATATAGGCCTAATTCATCAAATATTTCATCAAGCTTGTTGACTTTATTAACCAACAATTTTTCTCTGAATGTTAGACATAGTAATTGATTATTATTTCAAATGACTATGCTGTATGGAAAATACGAGTCTATCATGATTTCAAAATTCACCATGCTATTTTTTTATGGTGAGAGTTGAGCTCTTTCGCAGCTACATCAATCATTCTCTGCAAGTTGAATACAACATTATTTATCCAATAGTTGATATCATCAATCATTAATAAAATTTCAATTTGCACTGTGAATTTTTTATCACAGGTAGGCCTAATGTATGTTATACATCATTAATGGTAAGCTCAATGCTTGGTTATTACTATACTTGTATAGTTTAATGCTTGAATTTTTCTCATGATAATTTGGTTTTTAACAAATTTATAATTTATGACAAAACTTATTTGAACCACTGATGTATTTAATCATCTACCGTCACTTACAATCTCAAGATAAGTGAAATTTTTGTCCATGATCCATATGACATATCAGTTCGATTTTCTTATGATGAATACGTAAAGCAGGATTCTTTTAAATTGTCATAAAACAGCTGATTGGTGTACTCTCGTTTACTAACGTTAAATCAGCTGTCTTCTGACAAGTTGAGAGAATCCTGCTATATTTTCTTCCATTTCTTACTAGCATACATTTTTTCATTTGTAACAAGATTTTTACCCCTTATAATAATTGAATTTTAATTTACTAAATACATTCTCACTTCCTTATAAAGTTTATTGCCTTTTCCATTCTACTGTTGAATTTTACTGTTTGCATTCTATCACTACTATGTTAATTATACTATAGTGTTGAACAACCAATAACCATGTTGAAATACTTTAAGTACTCTACATAAAAAACTAACAATCGCTGTAATTATTTCTTATGTAAGGATGAGGAGTGATGCAATTATTGTAACAATAAGTGATGTACATATCCTTGATTTTCAGTTTAAAATACAGAGAGCATTATCACATAGCCATAGCAGTGAGTGAACTGCTAACAAGAATGGTAAACTCTTTTGGACTTACTAAAAAAAGACTTACTAAACTGTTTTGGACTTATTAAAAAAGCGAGTAAAATTTTTATTGCCATAAAATAAAGCACAACATTTCAAAGATATTGTTCAAGAAGTACAGTTGAATTCTATAAGCATACGGAGTGGTCCGTAGACGAGGGCGATAAGCGCCTGTCTGATAATCCAAAGGTTCCAAGTTCGAATACAGTTGCCGGAACGGATTTTGGCAGAAACGGCCACTCCCGTCTTTCGGAGGAGACGAAAAGCCGTCGGTCCCGACTGCCTAAAAACAGTCGTCATCTCTCATCATCACCCCTCTCATTACCCACGCACAAGCCTAGAGCTCATGTGGGCATCACCCTCAAAAAAAAATATATATATATATAAAATATGCCTTAAATTTAGAATACAATCTTCAAAAATACAAAATCATACAAAATGCTTTATGGCACCACCAGCAAAAGTAAAACTAAATATTATTCATATAATAATAATATTATTATTTATATAATTATATAAATTAAGATAAATTGAATGTTATTCATAGTGTAAACGAAACTATGATGCACTCCCTGTTTCAGAGACATAACAATTTGTAAATCCCTACAATTCTTTTGAATATTCCATAAAATTGTCAATTAAAAGGTTCCTTCCAGCCTTTAGCCTCTAGCCACTTTTAAGGTAAACTGAAATTTCTTCACTAAATATCCTAAGCTGTAGTCTTTCTGTATTTTTTATTTTAGTAGGTGCTTGTCTTCTATATGAGATGTATTTCAATCAGTTACACGAGAATTCAATAAAATTATTCAACTCCGTAACATGGTGTCATCTAAAGTTCTAACGGAAACAATAAACAAATCTGACGGCAATGAAATGAAGTCATTTAACATTGGTTAAGTTCAATTAAACTTCGTGCAACTGGCCGATTGTGTTGTAATAAAATCTTTAGAAAATACTCAAGTCCTATTCAATGCGTTTAAAGTGCTATTAATTTAATAACCAGATACCCAGATCAACTTAGTATCATAAAATTTCCATTTAATAGAATAGTATTCCTGTAGAACAAGTTTCATTTCGAATGACGTCAGAGCAAGCAGAGAATTTCCGCAAGGATAGCCTTCGCCGGGTCGGTTTTGTTTATTTTTTCAACTTTCTGAGGTCAATAATATTTTGCTGGATAATGGTGCAGAAGGTCACCGTCTACAAGAATTGGATGAATGAGTTGCTTTTTGGAAACCAGTTATAGATGGAAAATAATACATAAATAATATTCATTTATTTTTAATTAGTGTTTATTAATTATTTAATAAAAATTAATTATTATAATTATATTAATCATATAAATAATGTATAAATTGTATTAATTGCTGTACTTAATGAATCAATAAGCGTACATTACACTGGAATTCACGGAAATTGACAACGTCTGGCGATAAAAATACTATGAAAACGTTCATAAATATCCTTCAAACTTCCCCCACTTTCTAGATAGAAAGACGTGTTAATGTCGGTTCAAATGATATAATGAGGTTCAAGTCGATAAAAATCAGGTAATTAACGACGTCATCATTAACATAACTTGTTTTTATTTTATATTCTTCTTATTGTGAAGGTGGAACTAGAACTAGCTAGCTAGAAACAAGAACTCTGCTCGAATAATTATTCATTTGTAAATAAGAAAAAATTGACTCATCAAGTTTAAATAGAATTGAAATTTTATGTAATTCACATCAAAATACTATTGAAAAAATACAAAATTAATTCAAAATCCTCCAACCAAAAGAAGAGGCATCTACAACAATGAATATTGTATTTACTCAATAAAAGTTTAAATGGAATTGAAATTTTATGTTGATATTCAAATCAAAATATTGACTACTATTGAAGGTTTCAAATTAATTCAAACTACACTAACCAAAAGAAGATGTATTACAACACATCTTAGTAAACCACAACAATGAATATTGTATTCATTCAAGTCAATAAATATTTGATTCTATGAATATAATCAAAGTTGGAGATTGTTTTAAATGGAGAAGGCTCAGCATGCGAACTTTTTCAATCAATTTTCAAATAATAAGCTCTCTGAATTTTTTTGAGAAAAATAATTTGTCCTTTTCCAATCAATTTTAAAATGAGCTTTTTGAATTTCATCAAGAAAAATTAATAAGTTACACTTCATTATTAAAAGAGAATTTTATTTGAAAACTCTGATGCATATCGAAACTGCAATTTACTTTTGAACCAGTAGTATGATTAGTACTGCACTAATCAGTCGAAAAATTGAGAATACTTCATTTTTGCCAAGAGTACCTACTTTAATTGATTCGTGTTTATGGTCAAATCAAACAAGTTTCATGTTTTTTAAACGCTTAATACCATCATTGATAATTATTGTTATTGATAGGCTACTATAGAAAACAAGATTCTTGACACTAGATGTCCTTGCAAGGTTCTAGAGCAGGTTCTTTACCAGATTTTAGTTTTCATCTACAAGTCTTTGGAATTTACCGACCTGTTGAATACAGGAATTGTAAGGCTAGGCGTACACCGGTTAGTCAAGACAAGACAAGACAAGATTAGTCACGTTTAGTCACAGTAATTCACATAGTTGCTTATGAAAAAGCACACACTGATGCAATGACTAATCGGTATGTGTTGCTTCATAAGCAACTATGTGAAGTACTGTGACTAAACGTGACTAATCTCGTCTTGTCTTGTCTTGACTAACCGGTGTTCACCGGTTGTCGATTATCTCTACAACTTTGTTCTCTTGAACTTGATAATTTATTGATAAATCTTGTTGAAATTGTCAATGAACATTAAATGTTTCTCAGATTTATCAACCTTATTTGTTATATAACTTGATTTATTCTTCAAACCGTAAGTTATCTGCTCTATTAATTTCGGTCTAATATATTTTGCATTGATTTCTTGCTCACACATATAGCTACACTGCGATTCATGTTATTTGACGCTTGGCATTAGATAGATAGAGAGATATTATTATTTTGCCATCGTACTCTACGGTCATCAGCAGCAACGTCGAGAAATGATATCTCTCTATCTATCTATCTAATGCCAAGCGTCAAATTAAATGGATGTCACTGTACGTATTTCATGAATCCACTCCTATACAATACAATTCCACAATACCTTTAAGTTCCTTTCCAGAAACTCCCTTTTCTCCCGTTGAATCCTAAACCTTTTGAAAGTCCAAAAACCAAAAAGTGGCAATCTTTATAAGCTAGTTGTAGACTATCAATCTCAACTTGAAAACAGCTTTGTGCTGAAAAAATCTATTTGCTCAGTATTCTTCTAAATTTCATTTATTATAAAGTTTCATTTAACGTTATATCAATCTATAGTTTTATTTAGCATTGAGTTTTAGTATTATATATTTCTTTTAAGTAAGCTTCAATATCTGAAATCAACTCATTATGTTTCCTTCAATGACTAATGCCTTGAAGAAATTTGTGGAGTTCACCAAATGTCAGATCTTTGTTAGAAGCAGTACAATTTCATTTAAACGCGTCATATCATGAAGGATAATCGATTTGTATTCTTAGCAGTCGTCTGAGTGAAAGTTATTAGACCTGGACTCAGCGGATGTATCATTTGGTCATGTGTAGTGTTCTCACAATATTGATCGAATATTATACTGGTATAGTGAATTCTTGTTCTTATATTGTACTTAGTCCAATGTTACAACAATTGAATGCTGCTTGAACCTCAACCTCATACTAATTAATAATATTGTATCAAACAAATTTTTTTGTTTATTTGGAAATAAAACGTTTATTTTTTAAATATTTAATATGACCACATTAAATTTATCAACTTTCACGTTATTGAAAAATTATGAAATATAAGTATCGGAATAGAGGGCAAATATCTTTCAATAAAATATTAAGGGTCATTGGTACCTTAGTGGCACTGACATATGAACATTCAATTAATTTATTAATATAATATAGGCCTATAATCAGATTCATTTAATTTGACGCTTGGCAGTAGATAGATAAATAGATAGAGATATTATTTCTTGACGTTGATTGATTGATTGGCATTTCCTCGAAGTTAGGCACAGCCGGCCTTACACTCAACCCTATGAGTTTTTCACGTTGCTGATGACCGTAGAGATGGTAAAGAAATAATATATTTCTAATGACGTTAAATTAAATGAATTGGCTGATTATATAATACCGGGTTAGAATGGTGAAGATTGAATTTGTGAAACCAGCCCTCTCTCAATTAACCCTGAACTCACGTGTCAAATGTGATGACAGTTTTCAAAGATGATGTAAAATAATATATTATCAACAAATTATCATAATTTGATTTATTTTCAAACCGCACCATTCTTTCATGATTACCCGGTATATTAATTGAATGTTCATTGATTATACATAACAAATTATCATAATTTGATGTGTATGAGAAACAACAGGCTTAGATCAAAACTGTTTCTGTCCTGAATTTTGACAATATTAATGTAGTCCAAAATTAGGTTTCGTTTACGCTTTACTTCATCACAGCAATTTCCAGTACAAAAATATAGACTACGTGTAGATAACACTTTTAGGAAAATATTCCAGTCAAATTTTAATACAGTCAAAATACTCTGATGTATATCCTGATTTGTGAGAAATAATTTGAGGCCAAAAACTTCAATCCATGGTCACTTTCATTTTTCTATTATATGGAACCACACAGATGGGTACAAAGATAAAGTATAAAACAAAGTATCCAAAAATTCTATTTCTCAAAATAGAATACTTAGAATTGAATATTTCAAAGATATAATTGTCTTTGAAATATCTGTACAGATTAGTACAATACTCCTCCATCTGTAGTGAAACTTTCATGTACAGATGACATAAGTGAAGAGCGCTCAGGATTCCTGTGGAAGGGTGACCGCTTGTAGGACATTCCAACCAACTTTCAGAAGTATGCTCAACATCATGGGAATCATTCTCCTCATGTGGTTTGGAACTCACCTAAAACTGCAGATTCATTCTTCGTACTAGAGTATCATCTATTTCATTAACACACCTTGAAGTCTGAAACGCAGGTAGCTAAAATCTATTGCATAAATAAAGCAGAAAATTTTAATCAATATTATCTTCATTATCACAAGACTTGGGTTCCAATGGACTTTATTGGTACTGGTTTTATTCAAAATAAAGTAGCCTAGAGTTACATACTGGTACAAAAAAGAATTCGGTACTTTGTAGTGGAAACTGAGTATTGTAATAATGAAAATAAATTGGAATTATACTGCTTTAAAAATGCCTCACACCATGCGATGAGTTTTAGTTTTTTCCAAGTATTTATTATTATTTAGCATTGGCTTTCGTTGGTGGGGAGACCCGAAGGTTGTTCCACCTCGCCGTGTATAACCTAATTCCTCTTAGCATAGACTAACTATACAGTTAGTCTATGCTCTTAGGTTGAAGTTTTATCCATTTTCAGAATGATTTCGAATTTTGAAAAAGTTTTTTTTTATACATGAAAGTCATTCCAAGTATTTTTGATAGCAATGATCAATTTGATGTCTTACTATTGAAAAAGCTGGCATTTCACTTATTTTCCACTTTTCAACTCTATTATCCGATTGCATGAAAGCCAATTAAATTCAACCGCAGTAAAATGACGTCATTAGATAGAATCACTACAACGGAACCCCTTTTCAGCTCCGGCAAATGATAACATTTTGTTGAATTTATTTAATTGGCTTTCGTGAAATCGGCTGTATGGGTTTGAAATAATAATTGATAAAGACATTGAATAATTGAAAACAATTTTTATTGAAAAATAATGAAAAATTTCCAAAACAATTGACACAATAAATAAGTTCACAGGGAATGGCTTGAAAATTCTGCTTTTTAAGTAACAATCTAGGAGAATTTATTCAAGTATAAATAACAATCTAAACAATGTTCAGCACTCCTACAGATTTAGCAAGAATATCAAGAGACATAGTTTCATTTCAATTAGAAGAGACCATACTTTTACAATGTACTTTTCTTCAACACTACACTTTCTTTTACAATAGTGATCACTTTCATAATCACACAACTATTAGGCCTACTTACATTCACGCTAAGAAAAATCAATTTAGGATAAAATTGTCAACAATAGAAAAATTTTCTTAGAAAATGTTTCTGTAGACTAGTTTCTCATAATCATTATTCCTAGGCTATAATTTGTAAAACTAAATTTTTCGTACATTCGCTTCATTTCAAGTTCGAAAATCCTATATCATTTCAAGTACTGGGTTCCCATTTGACATATTTATGATCCCTTAAGGCGCGACCACACGATGCATGTTTGCATGCATACTATGCACCGTGTGGATGATAATTGAATAAGGGAATTAAATTACCATGATGCCATAGTATGCATGCATACTGTGCATCGTGTGGTCGCGCCTTTAGAGAAGAATCATTTCCTAAAGTATTTTCTATTGGAACATTAATCACAACTTTCTATTGAAACCATTACAAATCGATGAAAATTGAATAAATATCAATTGTATTCTCTTCTGAACAAGTTTGACCTTAGGTCTGGATTAGAACAAGTAAGACATTACATTAGGCCTGGTTTTTTCAATTGAATCATCCTAAAATATTTTTTCAATTCACATCTTTTGCCAAGACTTAAATATCGCAATGAAATATTTTACATCACTTTAAATCAGTTTGATTACAAAACTAATGCATGAAAATTGTGAATTAATAAAATGATACAAAAGAAGTAAATAAGCTAAAACATAGATTATTGGAAAGCCAATATAATACAAGCTCTATAAAAAATTACCTCACATACTTAGAAATTACTATACAATAAATAATGGAAAAATATATAAGATTGAAAATTTCAAAAACCGCAAGATTCATGCAAGAAGACATAAGCTAAGGAAGACGAAGAATAATATTTAACAACCTTCGATAACCACATTCAACAGTTCATACTCATTAATCAATTTTGCTTTTATTTTATCATTTAGGGATTTTAAACTTTTATTTTCAAATTGAAAACTTATTTGAATTTCAAGACATTACTCAAATCTAAACAATCCCATATGCTGCAATTTTACATGCTTCGAAATTCTATAATAAATGCTTAATATTTCTATTTTTCCTGAATTACGCAGATAATAAATCTCCTTTGCCAGCAATAGAAGAATGTACATTGTATAAGATCGACCATAGAATTATTAATAAATACAAGAATTCTTCCGTAAAAATGTGTATAAAAATCTTCTACAATCTTCATAAATCAATATTGAAATTTCAATAATAAATGCGATTATCATGATCGGCAATGGACAATTTTTTATCAACAATTGTGCGCTGTTAACCAACGAGTAGAAGCAAAATTTTGTGAAACCGGAAGACAATTAGATCATGGGCGATTTGAATATGAAATATCTTTGAAAATTGTTCATAAAATCAAGGAAAGGAATTCTTTAGAAAATTTATAATATTTTACTAGCTATTTACTAATGGTAGAGGGATAGTTTATAATATAATCGCATAGAATTAGTAGAAATGTCACAATCACACATCACAAAAGTTGTAAAGAATCTATAGAAATCACTGCTTATTTACATCTACCCAATTCATCATCCAATGTCATATATTTACGCAAACTAGGCCTATCTAATTTTATAGTATTCTTTAGAATATGATGTATATCAAGTAATTTCAAATGTCCGCACTCTGCCAATATCATGAGTTAACAAACTAATCTCATGATTTAATTAAAAAATTAATATTAAAAACTAAATTGAGCTCCATAAGAATTATTGAAAACTTTTGTGTGCAGAATACGTCCAATATAGTTTAAATTAACAATGAAACAATATACTAAGTAATAAAAATTTCAATTATCTAGTTTGATAAATAAGATTTATAATCTACTTTGATATAGTAAACAAATCAGCACTTGCCTAGAAGAACGTCCTGGGAACTAGTCTTACGAACAATTATTTTAAAAATAATTATTATTGAAAGAATGTTCTAACTTATAGACAGTATAACAGGACATTGATGAAGACATCTCAAAAATAGCATTCTAAAATAAATTACTACAGATAATGTCAATCTGTACTGGGTGAAAAAATAGAGAGGAGAAAATAACAGAAAATATTATGTCTAACATGAATATTTTTCAACTTTGTCATTGTCAAACTATGTTGTAACGACATAGTTTCTAACTTTTATCCAAGTCTATTAAGTAACAATAATGAGGGCGAAGATGATGGATTCGAAAAGTTTAGCAATCTCTATATTATTTAATAATGCATCTCACATACTCGATTACAAAGACTGCGACACCACTAAACGCATTGTACTTTGATAGGATAAAATTCATGTCATGCTATGTAGTACAAAATGCCAAGTTCAAACTTTAACTAACATTATGCAACCTAGTTTCTTTATTGTAGTTTTCACTATTGTTATCCAAATCAGATAAGGATTAAGCATTGCTTAGCAACACATAAATCTGTTCGGTTTGACAATTTTTCCTAGCTGAAGAATCTACTGTAAACTAGTAAAAAGTTGTGTCTTGCAATCTAATAGAAAGAAATTGCAATTTCAATAAGTAAGAATATTCTGTAAACAGGAAATTATTTCACTAGGAATCATACAGTCATGTGGAAGAGTAGAATAAAACCTACTCTGTGATAGGAGTTTTCAGAAAACCTTACTCATCATTAACCTATTCGATATTTTAGAATTATTTACAATAATCATAAAACAGTAAGCTGTTCTAACTTATACTTCTCAATTTATTGAAATAAAATTAATTATTATCTTTCTTATTCTGCATTGTACACTGTTCATGAAAGTACTAAAAATAGTAAATAAAATAGTAATAAAAACCAAAAATTGATTCAAAATTCTGTTTCACTATAGAAATTGGGCATATTTTGGTTAATACTTTAAGCCTATAACAGGCCTTGAGGAAGCACGCTGATTTTTGTATTTCAATAAACACAGTTCCAATGATTGAATTTCTCTTTAGTTTACTATTATTTTTTAGATTATCATGTTTACTCAAGCTCTACAAATATATGGTTTTTCAGATAGCATTGCCTACAAATAATAACACAAAATTGCAAGACACAACTCTTCACAATACACCATAAAAACACCTTAAATGAATCTACAGATGCTTATCTGTAATCATTATTGGTCTCACAATCTACAACTTTTCGTATCAATGCGTGGAGAGTGTATCCTATACACCTTGATTATAAATCATAACATAATCTCACAAACAACTTCAAAGACAACAGTTACTAGCTTCCAAATTATAAGTTACTAACTTACAAGTCACTAGCTTCCAAACCTTAAGATACTTTTTACTTACAAAAATCATGAGCTTACAAATCATAAGTTAGTAACTCACAAACCATACGTTGTTAGCTTTCAAATCACAAGTTACAAATTTCGAATTGATAAGTTGCTAACTTAAAACTGGCTTTCAAATCACGAGTTAATAGGTTTTAAATTACCAACTTACAAACAATGAGTTACTAACTTCCAAATGATGAGCAGGTGGCTTTCAAATTATAAGTTGGTAGTAGTTACTTACTTTCAAACAATGAATTACTGTAGATTTCTCACTAGAATAACGACATGCAGTAAATGTTTACTTCGTGAACACACTTTTTGCTACTCACATTGACAGGAGCGCTTTTTGAGTTACTAGAACTCATTGTCAAAGTGAGTAGCAAAAGTGTATTAATAAAGTAAAACTTGACTGCATATCGTTATTCTAGTGAGAAATCGATATAGTGTTAACTTCGTAGTTCGTCATGGATCAAGACATTCACAACATGAGCTATGTTTGAATCCATAAGTTACTATAGTCTGGCAACAGACAAAACAGCCTCCAAAATAAGAACTCTACTGCGCAGAGAGAGCGCACGTTATGCAATGCAGCAGTTTATCTCACTCGCTCACTAGAGTAGTGGTACTATGTTATACTGTATCACTTCAGTGATACGATGCGCGAAGGTTCTTTTGTCTGTTGCCAGACTATAGTTCTGAAATAACAAGTTGCTTACTTCCAAATCATCATCAGTTGCTAGCTTTCAAATCATGAGTTACTATACCTGAATGGATATAACTTCCGTATAAGATACAGAATAGAATTAATACAGTAGAACTCCAATTATCCGAACTCCGACTATCCGAATCGCCGATTATCCGAATCACTTTCAGAAAAAAATTTGTCCAAAAAAAGCCGCAAAACAGCTTACATTGACGGAGATGTTTAAAAAACAATGATTTTTATTTCTAAACTTGTACATAAGTACATTTTATTTATATTTAAAACATGTGAAAATATCATGTTTCTTTCATTTAATTCAATAAAAAAATAGTGCAATATCAAAACGTAGCTTTTTTCTCTCCAATGGCAATTTAAAAAAAAACTCCGATTATCCGAATGGGTCCCGGTCCCCATTAATTCGGATAATTGGAGTTCTACTGTATTACTCAAGTAATTGAACTATGAAAACTTGATATATTCCGATATGGAGGTTATATCAATTCAACTATAACTACCAAACCATAAGTTACTAAATTGCAAGTCACTATTTGAAACCTGAACCAGCAGGTCTGCACACTTGATCTATGGTCAAAAGTTTGCACACACCTAACTTGCACACTTGAATTATTGAACTTTGGACTTGTCGGCACCGTTCTGACTGCGATAGTTGCCTGGTATGCTTTCCGGCTGACGTTCCACACACCTAACTTGCACACTTGAATTATTGAACTTTGGACTTGTCGGCACCGTTCTGACTGCGATAGTTGCCTGGTATGCTTTCCGGCTGACGTTTCTTCCAGTTGGGATCGGGGTTCATGTAGGACTTGTAGAAGAATCGAGCAAACAGCACAAAGTAACTGAAGTACATGGCAATTGAGACCTTGACGTTGGTGGGGGACACGTGACAGTCCACGTGTCCTTCCTGGAGGTATTGGGCGGCCCATATGTTCACAGTGCAGCCGACTATCATCTGGGTGAGCTGGAGAGATGTGATGAGCATGGCGAAGTTCTTGGGCGGATTGTAGCCGAGACACTTGAGCGCGTAATAGCCGTACATGATGGAGTGCACACAGTAGTTCATGACAATGAACCAGCGCGCCGACGCCGTGTACTCGGTGTAGGAGAACCACGAGTAGAGCAGCACGGTGATGTGGTGGTACCAGTGCAGGAAGATCAGCGGCTGTTTGCGCAGCACCACAAAGATGGTGTCGCCCAGCTCGGGCAGTTTGGACAGCACAAACAGCCACGTCCAGAAGCCCGACACTCGGTCGTGCATGATGAAACTGAAACACACACACAAATAAGAGCAACGTTAGTGAAAATAAATGTGAAAAGAACAATGTACTGTATCAACAATAAAATTCATCCATATTTAAATAATCTAAAATAATTGAATCAAAGCATCAACACAAGTTTATAGCAGATCTGTACAAGTAGGGAAATTGAAGTTGAAAAATGGGAAATACATTTCAGTGACAGCCACCAAGAGAGCAATTATATCTTGTTAAAAAAATTCCTTAACTATCTAATATTATTCATATTTTAGTAAATTTTATTATTATTCACATTTATTATTAGCTGGCTTCTAATAGAGGAGACTTAGGGTTGCCTCTTCACCAACATAACCAATTATCCTTGATAGGGACATGTGAAAGTTTGTCACTCTGAAAAACAACATCAGCATTTAAAAAATGTATTTTTTGATTTTATAAAGTCCGAAAAATATATAACACTAAAACACTAGAACACATATTATTCATATACTACTTAAAATATGTTCTGTTTAATTTTGAAGATAATTGTAATGTGTGTTTCAGCGACGTTTTTGAATTGGTTCGTCTTATATTGTCTGATTCTGTGTGACTGTACGATTTGTATGTGTCCTCACTGTCCTGATTAAAATTACTATGTGTTTAATGACAAAAAAGAATTCTATTCTATTCTAATAACAGTTTTATTAGTATGATTATTAATGGAAATAAATGTGAATGTTGATTAAAAGAACCATGTATCAACAATAAAATTCCTCAACATTAACAACTACAATAATTACATCAAAGAACCACCATTAATGGAGGTAAATGTGAATAAAGATTGAAAGAACAATACATAAACAATAAAGTTTCTCCATAGTTACAACTACAATAATTACATCAACTTATTTGTCATGAAAATTACTGTGTCACTAGATGATAAACATATTCTCATTTTAAAATTTAAAGTGCCCATATCACAGTAGCCTATCAAGAATATCTTTTACTTGGATTCCTTTGATTTTTGTTCTTGTTTTGTTCATTCCAGCCCTCTTTTCATATTTTATTGTAAAATTTGCCCTCTGATAATCTCATCTCATAAAATTTTGGCTTGTTTTGCCTGAAACCAGAATATCAACATAGTTATTCATTGACTAATATAATCGGTAGATTTCTACATAATCAAGATATAACTAACTAGTGGAACACGTCAACTATTAAAACCCTCATAACTTTCCATAAAACAAAACTAATGCTTCCTATCCTTCCGGAGAAAATAGAAAGGATGTTGAAAGCCAGAATAATAAAATCACTGAGCCAGCGTGCAAGCTAGAAATTTAATTACAATGAATTCCACTTGCACTAGACTGAAAACTGTAATCTTTCAGACAAGTCTTCAGCTCTTCAACAATATAAATAAGTAGGATTTATAGAATTGACGGTACAAAACGGTACAAGACATGGAAAACTAGATTATAAAGTTATTATCGTTTAGGTGATTTATTTTATTTTATTTTATTTTTATTTGTTGATATGTAAATTACGGCTCACAAATTCACACAAACTTGTACGTGTCAATTTCAATGTAATTCAATAAATTGCATACATTTATACTGAACTTTGAAATAAGATTTTTTGAATTCCTGTTCCAAATTTTGTTTAATACCGCATTCAAAAACCGAATCACCCATGATCCCAATTATAGCAGGATTCTTTTAAATTGTCATTAAACAGCTGATTGATGTACGCTCGTTTACTAACGTTAAATCAGCTGTTTTCTGACAAGTTAAGAGAATCCTGCTATAGTTCAAATTATTGCATACTGCAGTTCCAAACACGATAAATATATCAAAACCAACCAAGTTATTCTAGCATGAGACTATTGAATGAAATGAACCTGACAAAATGAACTGCTATCACTCCGGCCATAGCAATTATTATTTATGATTGCGGTTACGTGAAAAAATGCATAACACAACAGTGAAAGTAATTCATTTTCGAAGCTCACTGAGTTTCTACCGTAAATTGCATAAAAGTAGTGAATTGTAGAAGAGAAATCTGATGTTTTCACTTCAAGTTCACACAATTTTCTTTATTCCAATGATTGTTTTATCAATAATTTTCAACTCTAAAAAACCAAAACAAACCAATTCAAGTCTTCAAGTAATTTCAAATATCTTTGAGAACACTTTTTCCAAATTTCACATCTCTTCAAAAATAATTCGTGTAAAATTTAAAGAGTAAAATGAACTTTACCTTCAACAGTCGATAAGAACTTATGGTTATTTAATGCTAATGAGGGGAAGATTCAAAGCCACATTTTTATAAATATATCAAATAACTACTATTTCCAGTAGCCTTATCTATAGAGTAAATATCTATATTCTGGTTGTTTAAATAAGATTCTGTACGATAATAATTCATTGTTCAGTTTTCTCAGACGTTAATGCAAGGCCGAGAATAGCTCATAATGCTCGTCAGTTTTTCTTGATACAGTTTTGGTACCGGTACGTACCTATTTAGTACAATTCTCGATATTTCCTGTTGAAGTCAAATTCTTTCACAGTTCTATGACCTTACACTGAATGATATCAATTATTTACCTATATAAAACAGTAGGCTACTTATCTAATCTCACCTATTAGACCCGCCTTCTACCACTGGGACAACCGCTTCCCAACCTTAGAAGAATTACCTTCTTTATAAGAGCGTTTGATAGTGTAGAAGAATTCACTCACTGTGAAGCAGCCGTATTACTACTGCATAGTGGATGAAATATTACAAACTTTGAACATGGTGAAAAGCTTTATAATGACAATTATTTATTTCCAGTCCAGATACCATAGTAAAATGAACGAGCTATGTGTATAGGCACAAACAAGAGAGTAGAGAGATATTATACATAACAAGGCAGTATAGTATATTATCTTGTTTGTAGTACTGTATAAGATTACAGTAGTGGCGAAGCGTGGTATACTTATTTGGTCATCGCCGGGTATATTTCAGAGCAAAAATGTATAGTCTCTTCCCCCTGTTACTGTAGGTAGTTAGGTGCGTACACTGTTAGTTTAAGACAAGACAGAGCCAAGATTAGTGACGTTTAGTCACAGTACTACATAGCGTTTATTACATACAGCACAATTTACCGATGCAATGACTCAATCGGTGTGTTGCTTCACAATCAAGCCATGTGGTAAAGCTACCTGTGACCAAAACGTAACTAATCTCGTCTTGTCTTGACTAACCGGTGTACGCCTAGCCTTATACATACAATAGTTATTAGTGTGTCATACATGCACAATAAGAGATATTAATATAACAAGACAGTATACACAGTAGATATATACCTAGTCTGTGTTAAAAGATTACAAAGCACAGATATATAGTCATAGATATGTCAAGATATAGCCTGTAGTCTCTATTGTTATCAGTGTGTCATATATAAATCCAAACTGTGCACGAGTTTGACCCATCTGTTGACCTTCCTCACACCAATAAATTGGAGGCTACTGGCTATTAGGCCATGCCTAATAAACAGGAGAATGAACCGCGGTCAAGGGTCACGAGTTTGAGGCTCGTGTCTACCCTATATATACTGTATATATAGTTATACCCTAAAGGGTATATATTCAATGTGTCTAGTCGAATCACTACCACAGGTCGCCGCCGCATTCAGCAGCTGACAATTGACTGGCTAATTTGCCATTTGAATATGTATCACCATAGTGAACACTGCTTGAAAGCTAGTAATGAATTCAGCCGGATGCGTGGACAAAAACAGTGGAATAATTTGTAACTTCGTTTTAACTATTAATTGATTGTATATTGATGTGAGGAAGCCAAATGCTGTTTCAACTTAAACTGATTGTCAGTTTCACAATTGATTGTATACGATGAGAGGCAAATTAAATTCAAAGTTTCAACTATTGATTGTAGTTTCAACAATTGATTGTACAATGATGTGAGGAAGCAAATTTCGCTTGATTCTATAAATAAACGTTCCAAACCAAAAATAGCCGGAATATCAATAATCTAGTGTTCGAAAATTGTGAATTCAACGTTATAAAATTTTTAACCAGAAAACATACAAAATCATCAGAATATAATTATTCTGTCTGTATGAAAGTTGTGTCAAATTGGTACAAAAATATTGAACAATACATGAAAATAGTAATAAAGTATAAAAAAGTGTGCACAACAAAACATACGAGATTAGATGCTGTAAGTACACACAATACTGTAATAATTTTGTTAGAAATATCCCATTAGTCTATATGACGACTAAAACACTACACTCTACAGTCTACACAATTAGGTTAGATAGAAAACCCAATAATCATCACACAAATGGGAATAGTTACAAATACAGTACAGATTTTTATTTTGTAATGAGGACATACCATGTTTACCTTTGTTTATCACGAATAAAAAAAAGTTATTTGAAAAAATGAATTGGTAAGCTGGGAAAACAGACCGTGAAAGACTTCTTTCTTGTGAGGGATAATGTTGGGATAAGCTCAAGGCATGGATAATAGGATTTAGATTTATTACTTTATTAGAGCTATTAGATTTAGATCTATTACTGGGAGGGTGATGAAGACAGATGACAACTAATTTTAAGGCATGGATTATGATCCATGATTTAATATCAAAATAATTACAAACCGTACAAAATACTACATGAACGTCAAAATCCCAAGTAACTCTACATATTCCGGGGGTGTGGTCAAGACGTTTCCCGCCAATTCGATATTCCTTACACCGAAGACCGACCGGATAATTAAAAGCCCATCAAACCTAACCAGCAGCCTACCAACTCTGAACTGGAAATTGACGGAAGCAAGTCAAAAATTGCGTAGTTAGCGTCAACAGGTTCTCGCAGTGTGCGTCACACATACCAGTCTGGAGGCCCTCTCCCGCTGAGTGCTGGCTGCACTTTTTGCAACTACACAGAAGGAACAAAACTATTCAGACACCAAGAAGTCATTCCAGTTTTTGGACCGGCTTTTGGCCACATTTATTACTTCAGGCACCTCACTCACATTCAACTCTCCCCGACGAGTCAGTCACATGGAGCAGTTGCCCATCGAAATGCTAACGACATGAGTTCTCTGTTGTAGTTGACAATATTAAAAAATGAAATAATGATCTATTCATAATATTATTTTATAGTGATTTGAGATTTATATTGAGAAGCCGAGAAATTTATGGGTCAGAAATAAATTCCGGAATTCCCCAACAATAGAAATAAAATTTGCATTTGATTTTTCGTCTTCTAGAACGTCAAAATTAGTCGTTGAAATTCATTTTAAGTTTCAATCGGGCCCCAGACTTAGAGCGTGGGCCAACACCGGTTGCTGCTAGTAACAGCAATTCACATGATGCAATGAGCGCCGCCACCGACCTTCAGTCGGTATCAAAAGGCTTCATAAGCAAATATGTGGAAGTACTCAAAGTGATCAAACGACTAATCTCGTCTTGTCTTGACTAAAAAAAATAATTTGTACGCCTAGCTCAAGTGTGAAAAGAGGAAGTACAGTGGAAGTAAAAAGAGAAACTAATGGTGAAGTATTGGTATAAAAACTTTATAGCGTCAGCTCTTTATCTTGGCGTTAATTATCTCTTGGATGATGTTATAACCACATTATAAAACTGTAGCCTACTATTCAATTTACACACTGTTGAATATTATTGTCTACCAGATTATTATCAAATAGGCCTAATAAAAATAATATTAAAACCTCTCAAACAACTCAAAGATCATTATCAACGTTGACTTATTTCACATAGAATAATTCCATAATAAAGTGAATTGTTCATAATTCATATTAGTAACATATATTATTATACCAGTATATCAGTAACAGCAGAGATAATACAGAGTAGATATTTATAGATAATTTCTCCTTTTCTGTGGTAACAGTTAAAGGTGAAGAATGTTACTCACTTCTTATAATAATAATTGGTATTTTTCCAAGTGAAGCATGTTTTATTATTCATTATTCATATTAATAGTATTACAATTGAAATTAATTTATTATTCAAATTTATTACAATATTCAAGTTAGGAGATAAGCTCTACATTTCAGTCGTAATTTGAATTAATTTATGGTACAATCTAATAGTACAGTTATCAGTAATCTGTTAGAAGTATTGATTACTGCATTTTCTTTCTGCTAGTTACCAAGAGTAATGGTGAGCAAGGAAAGTGAAATTGAATCAGCCAGTCACTCAGCTCACCGGATGAACACAGAGCAACAACTTCAACATTTTCCTATTAACTTACATAACTTCCGCCAATGCTTTCATTTACAAGTGTGAGGCTCGGAAGATATGGATGCCAATTTCAACTAGTAGCATGATTCTCCGGTTACCAAAATCTACTGATTATTGCTAAGAGTTTGTACCTGGTAGGTACAAGTAATAGTAATTTTACGCTTCTAACTACAGTAGTTCCTAAAAACAACCTAGATTTCGATTTTTGCATACATTGGAAATTGGAATAGAACTCACAAACATAATGTAACATCATCCTTTCACATAAGATTAGTTTAAATATATCTGACATTTGCATGAGTTGTCATTAATGGAATTTGAGTGTGTATATACATACACACTATACACTATACATGGACTACCAGTATATGTATACCGGTATATTTTATGTAATGAACTTTGAACTTGTCTTACACTCCCTACTGGAGTCTACAAGCCGTAATCTTCAAAAAAATCATCTTCCATATAAGATCATACTACTGTACTTAAAATACTTGGGTAAAAATAATTTAAAACACACACTTTTCTCAGAAATGTTGTGGAACTTCTCCATATTAGGTGAATGAATAAGAACAAATTTTGTCTATTCCACATTAGATATTTATTATTTAGAAAACCATACTCAAGTTTCAATGCTCATGGCATCATCATCAGTGGTTGAGCCTAAACTGGGGCTTAGTTTAGGCTCAACCACTGATGATGATGCCATGAGCATTGAAACTTAAGTATGGTTTTCTAAATAATAAATATCTAATGTGGAATAGACAAAATTTGTTCTTATTCATTCACCTAATAAAAATAATTTTTTTTAGAATAATAATTGGCTACTGATTTAGGAAAAGCATGAAATCCTTTCGAAAAATATTTATTGTACATTATTGATAAATGAGTTTACAAAAATTCCACGAATGACAATCACATTCAAGAGATCTTGATAAAAAACCTTGAAATACATTTCATGTACATGGAATTGTACCAACCGATATATACCAATTATTTTGGTATATTTGCGTGCAAATCTCCGCAAATACGGAGGTCCAACGCTGACATTGAGTAACTGTCGTACGTGCTTTATTACAATAATTAACAGTTTGTTTCAGTTAATAGTCACTACAGGCTGCCTGTCATTGAGTACAGGTGAGTTGTAAGCAACAACACTACCGAGACATAGATCACACAAACGCATCTCGGGTATGTGATTACCTCACAACTCTCTTTGAAAGAGAAAGAGTCGTTTTTACCCAACTGACCTACATCCTACAGTCAGCTGTTGCTGACGAACAGGCTCCATATCACTCATGCAGTGAATGGTGAGTTGGTTTCTGTCTGTCTGTGATAGCAGGTTCACTATGTATTAGTATGCTAGAGGAATGTGTCTCACATCACTTTTATTAGTCTAACTTTCAAGTTTACAATGAACTCACAATGTAAATCCCTTACTGGCTTTGGATTAAACAACATAAATCCTTATTGTATAGCTTGTTCACTTTGCCAAGGCACCTGGATTTGAAATGAATCAGTGTCATTACAAGTCATTAAGGGCCGGTTCATGAGCTCGGGATTTAGCCAAGTCCTAGACTAAAACGGGTGGCCACCGTAGCATCGACAAACGTTGGCCTCGATACTATGTACTACTAACCCACTAACCTATCGAGACAAACGTTTGTCGATGCTACGGTAGCCACCCGTTTTAGTCTAGGACTTGGCTAAATCCCGAGCTCATGAACCGGCCCTAAAAGTTTCAAAATTAATAATATAACTGAAAATTAATTAATTAATTATAATAATTATTAATAATAACTATAAATTAATTAATATTACTATATTAATAAACGTTTTTACCATGTTCAAAATTAATAAAATTTCAATTACCATGCAATGTTAATATGGTTGCATTACAGTTGATGGATTCTTTTACACTTTCCTTTAAATTTTATAAAATGATCTTTCCCTGACAAGGTTGGTCATTCAATTAGAGCCCTGACTATCTCTAACAATAATAAAAATAAGATGACTTATTCCAGCAAGACGTGAGAATAAATAAGGGAGTAACTCAAGAAATTTAATATTGTAAACCGTATAAGTGAATTTGTTTCATTTTCCAAATTCTTGTTTCCACAGTTTGTTATATACAAGTTCAAGATAAATGACTCGCTACTAAATTTATTTCAATGATTGTATTAAATACTGTACCTATTGTTATTGTATATGTTTGTAAAATTGAAATAAATAAATTTGGAAATTTGAATTTGAAATTTCCGCTCACTTTCATCAACAATTTTTTTTTATCGTATGGCTTTTTATCGGTGGGGAGACCCTTACGGGTAGGTTCCACCTCGCCTAATTGCACAATTTTCTGTGTCGGTCACCCATCCAAGAGCAGCCTTGAATGTTTGTTACTTAACCACATGATTACTTAGCAACCGCTCTCACCGAGTGACCACTGATATTACTATCAACAATTATTAGTTTCCACCAGAGAGAATAGATCAAGTAGTTCTTCTTCTGGTTGCCATTGATAGTGGGGAAAAGTGTTAAACAAGAACCAAACAGTCCTGTTGTCATAACTTGACACTTACTTAAGAAAAGTACCGGTTTGGTAAAACCTATTACCAAAATTCGTCGCGAAGGTTTTCAGCAACGAAATCCATCCATCAATGGACAGACAATACGCTACCTGTTGTGCGTAGACCAGGAAGTAACAACTACCACCAGCATACGCACTTTAACCTCGACATACTTTTTCGAATCAACTTTTTTCGAATTTATCTACTTGTTGCCAGATTATTTAATTTGAGAAAAGCTAACATAGTTGAGTGTTTGGCCTTGGTAAAGTTGGAACCTGATATCTGTTAGTTTGAGGAGGGCAATGGCATGGCTCAACTTTTGAATTATAATGTGTGATCGCGCAATCAAATCAATTGATATTCAACACGGAAAATCGCTGAGTTGGCTACCCACTTGCCTCGTACTACTTAGTTCAATGGGCTGATGAGTATCCACCATTACCTGCTACAGTGAACCAGTTTAGCGGCACTTTAAATTTGGTCACTCTGTTTTTTTCCATTGATTTATATTCAATTTGATAATTTTATTCATTGATTTTGATAGTGAACTGATGCCTTCAATAGCTTAGATTTAGCTATTTAACACTTTTATGCCCGGTTTTTCAGTCGTTCAATGAACTTATTGAATCAATAACTTTTTTTGCATTTGAAAACACATGGTTATTGATTCAATAGTGCTATTGGATCCATAAACTGTCTATTGAGTGACTGAAAAACCGGGCATTAGACTTAGCAATAGATAAGATGGATTCAATAGCAAAGTTTCATTACTATAAGAAAATTGCAATAACCATGAACCAGGTTATCGTAATTTCTAATTTTGTCATTGTTGTTTTCTTTTCATCAATTTTAATTTTTAAATTTGATTAACTGATTTTGATTGTGAACTGATGCCTTACTGATTCAAGCTAAAATTCATTATTCTTCGAAAATGGACTCTCTATTACATTAACCCCTTACATGAACCATGTACTACAGTACAGCTACGATTTGAATAGAGGTGGCTGAAATGCTAATATAATTATGGTAATAGAATGGTAATAAAATGGCTAATAAAATGGTAATAGAGATGGCAAGGGCAGACAGATGCGTGCGAGAGAGAGGGGAATAACGTGTGAGAGAGACAGCACACTTCATACCGCACCGCTATTCATTTCATAGCTCTACAGTACTGAACTAGCTCATCGTAATTTTTAATTTGGTCCCTGTTTTTTTTCATTGATTAAATTGATAATTTTATTAATTGATTATGATAGTGAACTGATGCTTTATGATTCAATCAGAAACCTTCATTATTCTACAAAAATGAACTCTATTGAAACAGTTTATCGTCATTTTAATTAATGTGATCATGATCACTGTTTTTGTTCCTATTGATTTCTTTTTCATCAATAATTTTATTAATTGATTTTGATAAAGAACTGATGCCTAATTGATTCAATATCTAATAGCTTCTTTATTTCTATTCATTCCTTCTTTCAACAGAATGAACCCTATTGAAATAACCATGCAATATCTAATGAATTATCAAATAGCAGCAATGCAATTATTGAAGACTTTCAGTTTTCAAACCTCAAAAACAATAATGTTAATTGAAGAAACTCCAATAAATTAACCATAATTACAATTTCGAATACATTATTTAATAGACACAATATCATTTTTATCGAGGACATAAACTATCAAAAACAATAAAACATGAGTTCAGTATTTGTAATTACCACGTACAGTAATTTCAAGGTGCTTTTAATGATCGTTAAATTCATAGCAAACGCCCCTTCATATCATTGCATGTAATGTAAATAGATGCTACTGCATAATTAGCGTCTATGATCGATTTTATAGCTACTCAATTTCTAATTCACAAGAATTTCATGCTTTTCTTTTTTCATTGAAAGAAATAGCACCCTGAATTTTTCAAACTTGATCATCTTAAATTTCTGTTTTCAAGAATTGAAACGGTTTTTTACAAACAAATTCAATGTTACAGTAGGCCTATTTATTTTTAAAGGTGAACATTTTGAACGTGTTTCTAGTCATAATAAAGAAACTACAGAATTGTGATTTCGATTTGAAGGTTATCATAGAATCGCCCTTGAAAATGATTGAATTTTATCAAAAATTAATGACTTATTCACTTCGAAAAAATCCAATGGTAAATACAGAGTGACCCAGAGAAACGGGAACTTTTGAATTACACTAACAAAGATAAAAAAATAATTTTCAGCTTATAATGATAAAAACATAAAGAAATATACTTGCAATTAACTGTTCTAATGAATGAATTTCAATTCTTGAAGACAATTTCCTTTAGATGATGACCATTCCAACGTATGTATTCCTACTGAGAGATTTCTCATGTGGGGTGAAGTCATTTCCATACCAGAGGTTATGTTAATACATGGAATCGCAGATATTGAGAATCATCATCATTTGCACAAACGACTGTTGCACAGCCACAAAGTTACAGTTTGGAGTTTGGTGTGCTGGTTCAACATGAGGAATGATCGGACCTTACTTTTTCGAGGATGAGAGATGAAGAATTCATGTTTTTGGATGATCGTCATCTGAAGGATACTGGCTTTTAAAACTGAAGTTTCTTTGACAGAACACTAAATGGCAAAAATTTCTCTTTATGTTTTTACCATTATAAGTTGAAAATTAATTTTTATTATATTTGTTAGTGTAATTTCAAAAATTCCCGTTTTTCTGGGTCACTCTGTACTGTACAAGAAAAATGAAAATACATAACAGAAGAAATCGAAACAATTTATTCCAAGAGGTTCCCAATTTTACGTGTAAATGTGATGTTATAATTCATGAATGTTACCCTAACAAGATTTCTATATGAGCTTTTTGTATTTTATATGAGCTTCTTCCTATATGAGCTGCTATTGGAAGCTTCTAGGAATTCCTTCCTCTTTCAAAGTACCAGAAGGGTTCAGAAGGTACACCCGCATTTCCGGAAACTGATACTGTTTAGTCCAACACAGCATGTGCCTCGATGAATTCCAGTTTGAGATCATCATTTTCCCGAAATAAACTGTTGAGAGAAATAACTCCGAGAATAACCTTCTACTGGAAATCCAAGACAACATTTCGTGTGTTGTCTAGGATACAAATGTCTTGCATACAACAGTTGTGTGCTAAATAAAGTGCTATTTCATTAATATCTTTTTCATTTTTACAAAACATCGAGATACATTGAGATACATTATCAAACAATCCATATTCAACACCAGCCTTTCTCCACATGTCGACATCAATAATAATATTTACATCATCATTTATAAATTTGTCATTTGACTTCTAAAACAATACTGATTTTAGGAGATATTTTCATGATATGAGATGAAATTTGATCTTTTATCACACTGAGTTAAGACTGAATTAGTTCTATCCACCACTCAACTTGGATGACCAGGATATATTATCCTACCTATAGATTTACGGTACTATTAAGGTTGAGGGCCATTTTTTTAAGGATTATTCTTGATTGACAGAAATTGAGGGTAATTTTCAATGATGTCCTTCCCGATAATACTCTCAATAATCTACACAAAACTCGAAGAATAATAATATTAGGCCTATTTTCGATTTCAAACTACCCAGAAAAAATGAATGATAGCCAAACTAATTTCCATGAATCAGAGAAGTGATTAATTAAACTTTCAATGTCATTGATATTATTTCAATTGTTTTCACAATTGCTGTTTGCATATTGCCTCATAAAACACGGCCATATTTTGCTTAGTTGTGTTGTTAAATTTGAACGGCCTTGATTGGGTCTATTGATTAGTTTGAATAACACACAGTACTCAAGAACTATTGTTTTTACATCGTCATATATGGCAATAATTAATCAGAAATTACTGTCCAATTTTTACAGAATTCGAAACTGATTTTGGCGATATAAGATTTTATCTGGCTCTACAATTTCAAGGTTGTTGAATAGTGAGCACTGATTAGAGGGTAATGTCAAATTAGACAACACGCACATACTCATTGCAACCTGTAACAAGATCGTAGAGATATGAATTTCATTATTACAAATCGACACGATTTTGAGTGGAAATGAACAATCCGAAAACTTCAAACATATTTTCCAGATTAACTTTAATCATAAATATTATGAATAAATCTATCAACAATTTTATGGTTATTATCAGAGAATCCACAAGATGGGATTGATACTTTAAAAGATACTCAAAGATAATTTAAAGATACTTTAATCATTTAGAAAAATACCAAGTCGACCAATAAAAGCCGGATTTTGACTGGAATAACGTGGAGATTGTAGCAACAACTAACTTTTTATTGAGATTATCCTGCAGCATTTTGTATCATTATCATTAATGGTTGTGACGTCAAGACTCAACTATGCTCTTCAAATTACCGTCTACTTTTCACACAGTCTAGTAAATTTTTTCATCATTTTTTTATTCTCACTGAAGAAACTAGTCGTTTTTTACCTTCTCACTGAGAACAAACACGTTATTCAGTAGTTCATTTCCGTACGTAAGTAATCGAAGCAAATGACTTTAATTGAGGAGTATATCTGAATTACATTTACAAAAATTATCAGTTCAAGGGCAACGATACTCATTGCTATTAAAAGTTGATTAGGTTTGATACAAATTCACCGCCGAAAAACTATCGTAAATGACATAATTGACTATTGTAAACAAATTGGAGAGCCTACTCGAAATATAATTTGTCTTCTAAGGCTAGGCGTACACCGGTTAGTCAAGACAAGACAAGACGAGATTAGTCACGTTTAGTCACAGTACATATTATTTTTTTTCGTTATCAATTCTAAATTTTTTTCTGCAAATAATTCCTAAGTAAATACGTCACTGTATTGTCAGTAACGTAATTATGTACTGTCAGTCGTCTACAAATTGTCATACTGTAGAATAGTTTCAAGATCTGTATAGATACTGTATGTGAAACACGAACAAGTATAGCAGGATCCTTTTAACTTGTCAGAAAACAGCTGATTTAACGTTAGTAAACGAGCGTACATCAATCAGCTGTTTTATGACAATTTAAAAGGTTCCTGCTATATATTGATACGAGATACCTTCTGTACCATGAAATTTGACTCAATTACAATGGATTATTCATGGTTAGCGCAAACAAGGTTATACGTGTAGACCTTGAGGAATCAATGATACATTGTTAGCGCCAAAAAATATTACAATATTAAATTTAGGACTCTATGCTAAATAAAATATATAAGAATCAGTTACAGTTCATTTCTAAAGAATGGACTACTTAGTTACCAAGTAATCTTAGTACTAATTACTAAGATTAGTCTTAGTTACTAATCTACTAAATTAGTTTCACGATTTAAACATTATTTCTGGAAAATCTTTATTCTATACCTTTCTAAATCTAGGTTAATAATATCAAAAACTGAATCAAGAGGCGTTAATACCATTGACTGAATTTAAACGAACGAGGTGATTTTTGCAATGCGCGGGTGAAGAGGGTTCATAAAGAGTTTTCTATTTCGGACACTATTTTCCAACCGATAATTATGAAAATGATACCACATTTTCAAGAAAACTCTGTAAAATTGTTGTTAAAAATTCGATTCATTAGCTTCAAAATACAGTATAAGCCAAAGAACATAGAGCAAATTTTACTCATTTTAACTTTCAATTTGAAATAAAAATTGATAACTGATAATAAAATCTCAAGGTACATCAACAATTCTAGCAATGCTTATCTTCAACTTAAGACCATCCACACATTAATAGCTTGGAAAATAGCGACCGAAGGAGTAAACTGCGGAATATAGGTTTTCATGCTTTTTTTTCAATAATAATAAGGACTCTAATATCATTTTTAGTTTACAACATGAGTAGGCAAAATCTATCAAAAACATTTCAAAATTTCTTGAAACATCCGGTTAAGCAATCAGTCCGGTATCCAATCAAGGAAATCAAACAGCTTCTTCCGAACCCATCAACACTTGGAATTCCACAGTACCATCAACAACTATAGATATAAAACCGCCAGTTTCTCCCACATATATATACATAGAAACAGGAAGGCAATGTTGTCAAGTAGTAGTCAGACAGCCTTTACAAGGATGTCCAGTCAATTAGCTATGTATCGAAAAGTACAAACTGAACTATAGCTACCACAAATACCAATCGGAAGATTGTACAGCATTATTTCAGCCAACTAAAACAAATTTATGATAATAAATTATATGGAACCTGATTCACGTAGCCTATATGTCACCTTGAGAAATAGATTAATCTACGTGCATTCAAGATCAATTTTCAGCTTTACAGCATCACGATGAATGAGAATAAGTTTTCAAAAGCCAAAACTGGTTCAACAACTTGAAAAAGGTTTTGCATGAAGGTGAATACGTTAATTATTGGGCTATTAATACGTTTAATGGTATTTATGCTTTGTATAATGAGTTTACAGGTACATTTTCATGCATAATTTTGGTTAAATCCAAATTTCAACCGCATACTATTATTCAAATTTGTTTTTGCAATATTTCCCACATTATATTCCACGTTTCTCAGTTGGAGAGTCAATGACAATGAAATTTTTGATCTTTGTAAAAAATAATAAAATCCATCCATTAATCAAATATACATACAAAAGAAACTAAGAAACTCTCTGACAAAAGTAGTATAATTCAAAGTATATTTTGGACATTAAACGCGTAATGCATTTCCAGAATAAAATTACTCATAGATGGGGAATTTTTATTTTCCAAAATGAGTAGAAATTTATCAGAGAACAAAATTCTCAACTAAGCTTGGAGCTTATTTCATAGGAAATTTATTCCTATGATAAAGCCTTCCATGATGAAAAATATTTATTAATAAAAATTTCCAAATATTGGATTATTGCCATGATAAATTACTTCCAAGTAAACTCAAAGTCAAATTCTATCATACACTCCTGCGCAGGATTTTATCACAAGTTCTTGAATGAACGAAAAATAGAGGGAACCCCGAGCTCAATTCTCAGAATTTGCAGCCATATGGAAAAATACAAGTTACTACTTCTCGGTAGCCCGCCCTAAGAAAAGGACACGATTGCTAGCATCAAGACTCGTAAATACAAAACCGTGCTTTCCAGTGAATCATGCCATTCCATTCATAAATCTACATCAATAGTATTTTTGCACAAGTCTTTTGCGTACAATGATAAATTATTCAAGTGCGGCTATGGAAGTGTGAGTGTCTATGAACTTCGGTGAGTGTGAGTGAAACTAAAGTGTTTGTGTTTGAGTCACAAGAGTAGAGATGTTTACTTAGTTCTTAATAACGTCACTAAGTTTCAGGAAAACCCGGTGCTTTGGTACAGATAGTGTACTTGGATAGGCTTACTAAATATTCATGAGTGTCTATTCATAAATAGTATTACAACATGGAGAGATTTCAAAGTTCGGATAAATTTTACCAACCACAAATACATGGATACTGTATATAGGTTTTTTTCAACATATATTATATTTCTATTATTATTATTATTATTAACAAACTTGAAAGATTTTTTCGAAGAACATGAATGAAAACAACAATATTGATTGAATTATTTGTCCTGGGAATTCTTTAGGGTTCCTATTTTTTTCCTGGCAAAATTATGTTACTCATTCTATTCTATGTGGTAAGTTATTCTGATTTGATTCAATCTTAGTAGGTTGAGTCAATTCATTTCGCTATAATAACCAAACAAGCATTTAAAGTTTAAACAATATTAATTTATACACACGTGGAAAACACAATACCATAGTTAACGTTTATTTCATGGAAAACATCAGTTCCATGAATGGGAACTGGAATCCACAATTTTTGGAATTTCAAGTGATCATCCATTGTTAGAAGGATTTTCAACAGGCAGTGAAAATCGTGAAATCTTCTAGGTACAATAGTTTCTAAATGAAATTGTTGCTTTAGATCACTTTGATATTGAGTCTAGCAGCTAGCTATACGGTTACACAAATAATGAAATCTGAGGTTAGGCTCATAAGTAAATGCACACAAGCTTCTGAAATCTTATTGAGTTTAATTTAATTTGGGGTTTCTTGGTGTGACTTGCATGTGTATAGAATTAAAAACGGGTGGGATTATCTACAGTTTTTCTGATAGAAAGTATTCGTAGCAATTAAGCAATTATTAATTCAAGCAATTACTGTATTTTGAATTATAATGAAAACACTAGGATGTAGTCAAAAAATATCACTGTATTTTTACAGTGATATTTTTTGACTACATCCTAGTGTTTTCATTATGTATTATAAATATCACAACATCTCACCAGACACTGTGTCAGAAGTATTTTGAATTATTATTCATCATTACAGCGCTTCTAGTGTTATAATTTATAATAGCACTGATAATATTCCAAGCATGTTTGTAATTATTTCTGACGTGAGATTTGAAATTAACTTACATGAGCTTATGCGTTCTATAATCTTCCTGGATTTTGCACTAGGAGCTAAATTAGAATCTAGTGTTGTAGATTACAGAGTACTTTTGTGGGAAAGATGATTATGTGTGTGTGAAACTAGAAAATTAGCTACTAATTATTTGATTCAAAGGCTTTGTCCAATCTGTGTATTCACATAACCCGCTTGTAGGTGCATAATTTAATTGTTTACTAATTCATGTGTGAGTAGATTAGGCCTAACAACCATTGTTATTGCTAATTGACAATAATTTCTATTTCTGGTCTACTATTTTCGTTCACCCTCAGAGCTACTATTATTGACGCCTTGATTTGAGAGTATTTTAGTGTACAAATTTGGATAGTGTTGTAATTAGTAAACAATAAACAAAAGAGTTGATGGGAGAGTTTCCTCAGTTTGATTTGTTGGTGTTTTGATTCAATTTCTTTGGGATAGAATTTCAATTTCTGTGAGTTTGTCTTACAGCCCAAAGTTGGAAGAATATTTATTAATAGAACTGCTATTAAACCAGGTTTCTCTTGATTTCATTCATAAGTAGTTCAGTTCAATGTTTTCAGTATTTTAGGAAATTAGCCCATATACTTCTTAGTGCAGTCATTCGCCGCAAGGTGCTCGTATCTTACTAACAACGGCTGGAAAATTCAATATTATCAAAACCTTTATTCTTTACCTTCCTCCCTTATTCTCTAACCTTTATTTATCCTTTATCCATTCTTGGTGTTTTTTTTTGCAATTTTCTATTTAATTAAGTTGAAATTTTACATTTTTCAAGTAAAATTTTTTAAATTTCAAATTGAATTGAAAGTCTTAGGTACAAGTTCTCTCAAAAGCACAAAATCAATATAAAACAGCATCTACAGCATCTTTAAGTTTCCAAGATTTTTTTCAAGATGGACATGATTCAGTAATTAAGAGACAATAATATTGTACTAAAAAAACTGCTCGAATAAAAAATATGATAAATTATTAAAAATAATTCAAAAACTGCTCACATAAACATAGGTTAGAAATGATTCACATTATATTATAGTCTGTCTTTTATAATTATTTTATTTTTTCTAGGATAATGCCCACATTAGCTGTAAGGTTGTGCGTGGGTAATGGGAGGGGTAATGATGATGAGAGATGAATTAAATGACTAATTTAAATTGAAAGGAGATCACAGTCAGATTTGTAAAAAAGTGATTGGTTTTTAATGAGCTATCAGTAGGCTAATTTGTAATGATCTTGGACTGGAAGCAATCGGTATTGAGGTTTCTCAAACAGCTTTGTCCAATCACAATCCAAGTAACTTATAAGAAGCTGTCATACCAGAGCTTTATTTGCTGGAAGCCTACATGTGACTAGAAAAGATTCATCTCGTGATCAAATAAGATTGAAATAGCTACTGAATAGAGTATTACGATAAAGGTGTATGGCATAGACGTATTTTTAGTCTGAGTACACACCGATTTGTAAATATCTATTCTAAAGATAATGCGATATGAATGGAAATTATTTAATTTTTTTAAACATAAATGGTATAGTAACACCTGTTATGAGTTATTTGGACCGTCAATGAAATCTGAATTAAAATTCAAGTTATGATAAATCCTCACTAATCTCAATGCACCCATTATTCACAAGAAGCATGCTGAGGCTTTATTGCTCACTACAGAATCTTCTACTACATTGATGCTCTCTAGACATTTTACAGTAAATCTACAGCACAGTAACTGTTTATTGGGCAATTGATAAACTCAGTAAATTGTCTATTGTTCCAGTATGCTTCGTACTTCTATTTGTCATGACCAGAATCTGGATTGACTGAGTCAGTGGGTAGACCTGACTTGGTCCTTGTCATATTGGTTATTCACTGGTCAATTATCACTTGGTTCTTCGTTTGAAATCATGATGATCACTAGACTAATTGAGTGACTCAATTCACTGGATGACTGAGAAATCTAGTCGACTGAATACTGAACGACTGAGGAATTGAGCATTATTAATTATTTCTCTAATGTTGGATTGTACCAACCAGGATCAATCATTTTTAATAAGCTAATCCCATTTAATTAGCATAATACTAATCCTGGATCAAAGTTGATCTTAAATGGTGCAACACATTGAGCTAAATTTCTAACAGGGTGTTTAGCTCAATGGTGCAACCCAAGTACTCAACATAAATGAATCAATTACTTACATGCAAATTATCCCTGGAGGCTACTTGTAACACAAACCTCTAATGTTGTGTTGAAACAACCTGGATCAAATATTTTTAATCAGGTGATCTAATTTGATTAGCATTGTACTGATCTAGATCAACATTGATCTTGCTTGGTGCAACCCAGCATAAATGGTTTTGTTACACAATTCTTACTAAAAATAACGGTAAAAGTAGACCGTTCCCCTAGGAAATTCTCTAGTATAGTATGAGCCCACAGGATATTATGAATTATAAAACTGATTGGAAGATATCTCACCTTGGCACGCAAATCGAGTGGTAAATTCCATAATTCTTGAGGACGTAGTAGAGTTCAGGAAACGTTCGGCAAGCTCCCATCACGCTGAAAAGGGCCAGCATTGTATTCCATACAGCCAATACTCCTCTGAGCTGGAATCTGGGACGGTTCTGCATAAGGTGTTGTCCACCGAAAATGACAATCATATAAATCGCACAATATAGGAAACCATAGGTCCAGTTTTCGGTCATCCATACTCGTGTGTTAGAATGCTCGAATTCCTCTTCAAAATTGAACATGTACGAGTAGTTTCTCGTGTTGAAATTATCGTTATAATAATTGTTATTCCTCATGGTTGGGTTGGGAGGTGGACGAATCGACCAATACAGGTTATGAAAAGTTTCTAGCCGAAGTTTAGTACCGGTGGATACTAATTAGAAAACCATCTGAAGTACAATATCACAGTTTTAATGTTTTGGAAACAAATAATTTAGAAAAAGGCACTGAACTGCGAAAAACCGAAAACAATTTAGCACATGCCCGAGATACAGACTGTACGCCCCAGACCGGCGGCGTGAGTTCACTGTGCAAGAGCCGATAGTACTACAAGTCTTTGAGACTTCTAGTTTTAATGGAAAACAGGTACAAGTTTTGCTGATGCCCTTGGAATGTAATAAGCCATCAAATGGTCGGCTTTATCGCGTTCAATATCTAAAAGCACAAACGTTGACAAGTCCTCTCCTACTCCAAGACTAGCATCGCGCCCACTAAACGAGTGCCATTATAATCAGGATCATGTACTAGCTGATGCGACTCACACCAGGTAGCGCTGATGAAGTTTACGTGTTCGTTTCGGAATAAAACTATTTTAATATTTTTTTTTAGAGAGTGATTCCATTCCAATATATTATAATAACAACAAATAATGGAAATTTTGAAGATTTAGGACATACAATACTAAAATAACTTGATTTACCAACTGTAAATCAAGAGTGAACACTGAGATTTGAAAGGCGCTGATCAGCTGACAATCTTGACACAAGACTGGTTGGCCGTGTTCTGCTTTCTGCTTTTGTAATCAGAGTTGATACATACATAACCAAAGCCTGGATTTGTTTGAATTTCAATAATTTATTGTAATTTCTTACTGATTGTATATAGAAATGGTTTTCAATTACAACTGTCACTATGTATTTCATTATCCCATCGAAAAAGTGATGCGCACTGTGCTTTCATTGAATATTCAACAAGAGGAAATGTTAGGCCTTGCAATACAAAAAATTGAAGGTAATATGGCATGAAAATAATATTCAAAATTCTTACTACTTGTACTGGTCTAACATGAGTCTATTCTCTTAGATGAATTCAATATTCAATGATGATTTGGACAGTTTATGATGACATTGCATCCTTTGCTAATGAGTGTCGTTATTCTTTTATGTCGATCTTGCAAAACAGTTTCCATCCATAAATAAATTTCCGATTGTTATTGTAAATACTTTATCTGCTGAAAAATTCATAGAAATATCAAGGGAGAATTATATTTTATACTCATAAGAGATGCCAGACATCTTGGCGTATGCTTTCTCTCAGTGGCGGTCCCAGGGGGGTTGATGGGGGTGATATATCACCCCCCGAAATGTCAAGATGGATACCCCCTAAAAAAAAATTATTCATAAGCCATGTCGTTTGCTTTTGAAGTAAATCACAATAGTTTTTGTATTATTCTTATTTGTGATATTCTTTTTTGTAAACTTAATAAATGTACATGACATTGTTGTTCAAAAATCTGATTATTTACAACGCTAACCAATAATATTAATCAATATACTTATGAATAAGTATTATTTCAGGATGATTCTTAAGGTGAAATCTATTATAATGGCTAAATGCGGTATCTAGTTAAATCATTTTTATTCTGTCGAGATGATTTCATTTAAATTTTTTTTTACAGAAATGAAAGATCTCGATTGTATACAAACTGAAGCTGCCAGGAAGAACTTTGTGCCTGATCTGTTGAGAGAAGTAAAAAGATGAACATTTTCATAATACCTACAATACCTTGAAGGGTTTGCACTTGGAGGTACGGCGACCTTTCTAGACTGAACGTGATGCCTCACATTTTTTCCTATAACTTAATTTCTGTAGTTACATCAGGTTCTCCAGTCCTTAACTCAATAAATTTGTATTGTATGAAGTTTATAATCTTCATTTTCTATAATGATAATTAGTTGAAAATTAGCTATGTTCACACCTTGTCGATTTTCGTTTCGACTTTCGTCATTTAGACGTTTTGTCATGCTTGTCGTCTTGCGCTTCAGGCATCCTATTTGAATTAGCCGGAAAACCGAATGCTGCACCACATGCGTCATGTACTGCATAGCATGCGCTATGACGAAAATCGAAAAGGAGACAAAAATCGACCAAGTGTGGACATAGGGAATGATTCAGTACAGTCCTCACTTCTAATAGAGTTTTATTCAACTTGAATACTAGAGTCGCTGTACCTTTAATGATGGTTTGGTGTTAGGCTAGGCGTACACCGGTTAGTCAAGACAAGACGAGATTAGTCGCGTTTAGTTACATTACTTCACATAGTTGCTTATGAAGCAACACACACCGATTAATCATTGCATCGGTGTGTGCTGCTTCATAAGAAACTATGTAAATTACTGTGACTAAACGTGACTAATCTCGTCTTGTCTTCTCTTGACTAACCGGTGTACGCCTAGCCTTGGTCAGCATGTATATATTCTAATTTAGTCTACATGAAAGAATCCTAACAAATCTATAAAAGGTGATGGAAAATAATGAAGCCGATGCTCATAAGTCAATTCCATTTTCTGCAGTCTCTAACCTCTACCAGAGGTAATTCCTCACCTTTTCAGTGCCTCTACCCATTTTGTACAGTGTTGAAGGCGACCCTATAATAGGCCTAATCTTTATGATTCCAGACCGAAGATCTGAAAGTACCCGAGATCAAGTATGAGACTGAATTTTGGGTGGACAAAGCAAATCGCAGCTTCTGGATTCGTAGTAGAAATTTAACATGGTCTGACACTGCGCACATATGGCAAACATCAACTTTTACAGCAGTTGACGACTGGTAAGTTTCATTGACATCATGTTTTGTGAATTTACAAATAGCCAAAAACGTCATCACATCCAGTGAAGTAGCAAGAATGCAATTACCTCATAAAACGAAAAATGCTTTTCAGCCAACTTCCTGAGATGAATAGGAATCGTAAAATTTTTATTCACTTCTGAATGCATCAACTTGGATGGGAGGAGGAAATCTCTTCTCTAGTTTAAATATAATTAATTAGTAACTCTGGTCTGCGTACAGCCAGTAGCCCATGCAGAACATTTTCATATAATTTCTTATTGTACTCATTCTCTTCATTATCTATCATCACACCTTTTTCAATTTTCATTTACTTTCAATATTGTGTACATTATAAATAACATGTAGCCTATATTGCAATGTGTGCAAATTTGTATCACAAATTCATATTGCTATTAGATGTGTGTAGATGCAGGTGTAAGTGGATTGTATTGCATGCAATGTTCCATGAATGTGGCATATAAAGATGATAGTTGATGACATTGTTGTACTTTCATACTATGTTTCGAGTACAGTATTTTTATTTTGTATTCTATTAATTTTTGAATTAAAGAAATTTCTGTCATTATCATTTATCCTCAATCAGGTTTATAATTAGGGTTACACAATTAACTTGAGATCTTCAATGAACTACTTCATTTTCAACTTTCTGTATTATGAACTCAACTCATTTCAAGCTCAACTTCTTATTGATGTATTACAATAACTATTCAACAAATCAGTGATAATGATAGCTGAATTACACTTTTGAATGTTTCTGTTTTCATTTCAGGACAAATTTGGACCAAGAAGTAGCTATTGGATTCGATTCTTTGGGACGATCCGGCCAGAGAATAGAGAATGCACTTTGTTCTTCATTCTGCAATATATTCTTGGCTTACATCAATGAAATACAGCAGAAAATGCATGAAGATGAGACCACCAATAGGCTGGAAGGTTTGAAATTGGAATGATTTTGTGAGAAGAAATTGTTCTCATCACAGTGTTCACAAATCTATGTTCATTCCAACTTTATAATCTTATAACTCATAGTTACCAATTTAAAGATACCATGACCTCTCGACTCCAAGATGACGACTCCATGTATAGCAGGATTGATTTAACTTGTCAGAAAGTAGCTGATTTAACGTTAGTAAACGAGCGTACATCAATCAGCTGTTTCTGACAATTTAAAAGAATCATGCTATACCATGACTTTAAGCAATAGTATTGTGTAAGAATTCAGATCATAATGATACAACTGTGATAACCATAAGTTGCCTTATGTATTTTACATTTCTCAAGTTATTTTTCTATATTTTTATGTTACTACTTGTGAATATCAATAAAATTATTTATATCTTTAGCAATGTTTAGTTTTTATTCCACCAATGTTTTTCCAATTTCTTTTAACAAAGGTTCAATAAATTAATTCTATGATAAGCTGAATAACAATGATTAATCTGATGATATAATGCGATAATCATTTTGAAAATCATAGTTCCTTAATGAAAAGTAATCAATCAGAATTACACGTGTAGCCTATTGATGATGATCAACCTGATATACTAAAAAATATTTTTCTTTCATAATACTTGCTGGAAAATTAAGAATCAATTGATACTCCAGGGTACAATAGACTTTCGCTCAAATCTGTCTCTCTTCCAATTTATAAAAATGGTCAAAATCTAGATAATTTACATTGTGCCGTATATTTTTCCACAAAGTTACCGATTTTCACTCCTTACTACATAAATGATTCATTCTATAAAAATTATTTGGAAATTCGATTATACCTCTACTTCTTCCAATTCACGGATGTGAGGGTAGTAAATTGAAGATAATTGATTAAAATATCCCATAACTTCTGTATTGCATAAAAATTCGAAAACTGCACTATAAATTGCTGACTGGGATACTGTTCTGAATTGTCTGATATGTTTCTTGACTACAGTATATAATAATATACTTCAATAACATTATTTTGCTCTGCCATATAGCCTGCATCACAAAGATCAAAATATTCAGTGTAAGGCAGATTTTTAAGGCAAATGATTGAAAAGAATGAAAAAGGCAATAATAATCAGTGATGATTATTAACTGCAAAAATATGGTGTTGCTGGAAGTCTTTACGTTTATCTATACTCTAGGCCTACTAATCAATGTTCAACCGAATTATATAATAGTTTATCGTGAATTTTAAGTTGATAAAAATATTCAAACGCAAGGTATGGGTGAGTGGTGATAGGTTTTTTAGAAAGACATCATTGAGATTTGAAAATTTGAAATGATTCAGAGTTGGAATAATATTTCTATGAATATTTTACAATATTATTTTTTGAATTGAAATAAATATGATATAATATTGCACACCACTGATGCAGCACTGATGATTCTACTCAATAAGGCTTTTTCCTAGTTTGAAAACTATAGATGTTGTCAAATATCACTTAATCTATTAAAGAACTTAACAAACATGTTCCAGCATCATTGTGCCATTTTTTCATCATCGGTGAAACATGTTTGTTAAGTTCTTTGGTGAATCAAGTGATATTCGACACCATATATATCTAGCTGCCATTTTAAAGTTGAAAAATCTACCTTTTAACAACAATACTACAGATCTTTTTGAAACATTTGCTAGCATTTTCATAAATATCGGTTGGGAAATAGCCCCCGAAAGAGAATACTCGTTTTGGTCCACCCTTCACCCGCGCATTGCAAAAATCAACTTGTATATAAATTTTATCAATGAAGACGTATTATTAGCAAAGGAATGTTAAAAACGGTATATTTTACATTGGTCGAATCTCTTTATTAAATATTATGGTCTGCTATCAATAATAATATCATTAACTAGTAAAAAAGCAGCATACTTTTCAATTACACGTTCAAGATATTTGCATATTTTTACAAGTCGAAATGGAGGATAGAGGCTAGCAAATGACTTTTTAAAATTCACAATTCAAATTAAATTAATTCTTTGCAGTAAATCTTTTTAACAAAATTGATAAATAATCATGTTATTATTTTCAATGGAAACACAGCATTATATTTGTACTTAGTACAAATATATATATTTATTACTTGTAACTCCAGTTAGAAAACGTCTAAACAGATAGTTGCATTTTTTCCATAGAACAAATAAGATTATCAAAGAAATATGATTAATGAATGAAATAATTGATTTATGGACGTGGCACACTTGGTCTAAGAACCAAAATTTCGCACATATTACTGTATATGCACACCTCATATCTGTCTTGAATAAAAAAAAAACAATTGATTATAGTTTTCAAATAGGCCATGAGTATACTATCAATAAAGAAGACAAGATGAGACTACTAAGGTTACTAGAAGGTGGAAGTATCTAATAGCCTTGGGAGCCCCAGCTTTGCCATAGCCTTGTTAGCCGCAGTCACTGTATGGTAACTCACCGTCCGGGGACATCTTTAAACTCAAAGTCAAAAGATGTCACCAAACCGAGAGCACCCATGACATACGTTGCCCGGCCCACACGCGGAGTAGTACCAGCAAAGGAAATACAGAAAGACTTGATTTCTGTGTTACCTTGCCAGACCATCACCATTCGAGGACGTAAGGCTTGTGGGCCACGCGACCTAAGGCGAATACTGTTCCTTGCTACACACCCTATGACGGAAGGTGGTAGGGTTGGAGTCGAGAGACAATCCATGGGGTACCGCTACAGATCATCTCTCTCCTGCCAACCAAACAGTATCCCCAATTTGGAATAAAAATTTTGAAAATTGTAACATCACTTGCTCTGGGTTTTCTGCGGTACAAGGAGGTTAAAGCCTACATGAGAATATTTTAGAGTCTCTCTCATAGACCACAAGAACCTATACAAACAACAACCCCCCCCCCTCACCCCAACAACGAAGTTCTATAAGACCTCTCCAACCCATCCCTAACCCAACAAGAAAAGAAACATCATCAAAGGCTCCAGAAGAACAGAACCTCTTGGATGCCTTTTGAAGATGAAGTCGACCTGACTTGCATCCTCCTTGCAACGCAGAAAACCAAGAGGAAGTTTATTTTGCTGATAGAATTTCAAATTGTAATGGAAAATTATCAAACGATCTATTATAATATTATAAATGAGAGTTTTTTAAAGTGGAAATTGAATTTGGAAACGATTTATAAGATGGTGAAGCCATTAAACAGAGTATACGGTTGCATTCACAGAATAATAATAAATCAATTATTATTTTTCTGTGTACAATGCTTTCAACTTTAACAAATATGCAGTATACGTCCTTCCTCCAGTCCATTGACTTCACTCTTTAATGGCAATGTAGCGTAAAGGAAGTGAATGCTAAAACTTGGTGATCTGTAACAAAAAACTTTCATTAGATGAAATACATAATAAAACACAATCCTGAAACAATATACTTATGTATGAATCTTAATATTGGATCATGCTAAATACGTGAAGGGAAGAGACATGAATCCTCTGAATTCTACCAAAGATGCACATACCAAATCTAACATGCAAATAAATAACATCCAACATGTAACTACACACAGTTCTAGATGCAACACAAAATATTCAATCCATGCACACAGTATGACATAGAAATAAAATTGCCATGGACTTTGAGAATCAAGGATCCGTTTGGGAAGAGAAGCTGTATCTGAAACACACTTAGAAAATGAAGAATTGAGTAAATTTTCAAGAATCAAGTTGAGTAGTCGACCTGGAACTTACAACTAGATTCTTATAAATACTCACACCTGAACCGCCAGGAGGAGGTCTAATTTATAACTTTTGACTTATAAAAAATCAATTTCAATTGATAACTGCACCTCTCAGCGTGTGTGAGAGAATGCCCTAAGCTACTGCGCTCTCCTAGCGTGTGTAGGAGAGCGTCTTAAAAGAAGATTTTTCAATATCTTAAGAATATTTGCTTTTCAGCATCTATGAGATTTTCTAACTTTCATTGATTCCAACTACTATACGTGAAATATTCCTTAAACTAGAACTAATCAATTAAATAATAATTATAATAATATTATCATATTTCTGCACTTCTCAGCGTGTGTGAGAAAATGCCCTAAACTACTGCGCTCTCCTAGCGTGTGTAGGAGAGCGTCTTATGAATAGATACTTCAATATCTGCATTTACATCACTCATGAGAGTTTCTCATTGATGTATGTAACTTAAATTAAAACTTATTTCTAAAATAAAAATAATAATTATTATTATGAATCTGCACCTCTCAGCATGTGTGAGAAAGTACCTTAAGCAGTTTCTTTTCTAGCATGTGTAGAAAAGTACCAAATCATTGAACTCTTGAGTTAGAACTCAAGAAAATCTGCGCCTTTTGGTGTATCAAAGCATGCAAGTTAATACTTATGATAAAGGTTGAAATAAATACAGCCCCAAAGCCATAATAGCTTGAACCCCCCTTCCCCATGCCAACCAGCAAAGGCTGGAGGCAATGCTATGATCAAAAATTTTTGAATAAGTATAAATTTTAAATTGGAAATGACTCTTATATAATATACATGCAGCTTAAAAGCTATCAAAAATATCTTTTGTACCCCTTCCTAAGTTCTAACCCCTTTGCTGAAGGCACTAGTTCTAATCTTATATTTGCAATTCCCAGTCTCATTATAATAGATCCCAACAGGCTACAGTGTAACAGTTACCACCTCGTCATAAAATTGATGCTGAAATCGAGCCCGCAATCATAGTGACAACGCAGTGGAACTACCACACAGAACACTGACTAGGACACTACGATACTCGACTGAAATCTGCAAATATCCTACGGGGACCCTACCTAGTTGAATCCCTATTTATGTCTGTTATCTTGTCTCACATCCAACTATGCAAACACAAGAACAGTACCACATATCCCATCATTGCATGATGGGGAAAACATGTACATTTACATCTGCACTGCATGGCGGTGCTGCTATTAAAGCGCCCGACCAAGACAGAAGACACCCTCTCGTCGCAAAACTAGCATGATGACGTGGTACTGCACAGGATTGTGTCAGAGTATGCTACATGACTAACAAACATAAACGTCCCACCCCCTATACCCCTATCTAGCTCAATCCCTATTTATGGCCGTTATCTTGTCTCACATCCAACTATGCAAACACAAGAACAGTACCACATATCCCATCATTGCTTGATGGGAAAACACGTCATTTACATCTGCACTGCATGGCGGTGCTGCTATTAGCGCCCGACCAAGACAGAAGACACCCTCTCGTCGCAAAACTAGCATGATGACGTGGTACTGCCCAAATAATAATTGATGCCTTCCAGTAATGTTTGTTTTTGTATTCTTGAAAAATTCATCCTGTTGAAACAAATAAAACTTGAGTTTGGGTTGTATTTTCAATTTGTTAATAATTATTGCTATGCATAAATAAATTTATGATTTTCACTTGCATTTAAATACCGTAACTATATTCACAATGTTAAGATGAACCCCTTAAGCATACAAATCCAATGAGTTTTTGAGGATGACAGGACTTCGAAAAAGAAACACTTATAAATATCGCCTGAGATGAAGAGTAATTTGGAATTATTGAACCTGGAAGTAAGAACCTGCTTCACTTTAAATTTTTTATTGATTACTTTGAATTGATTGAATAAAATAATAAAGTATAGGATTTATTGAATGAATTGTTAGATTACTACCGGGAAATGGCTGTATAAATTTTGTGAAAACTATTTATGGAAAACTACTTATATTGATGAACGGAATATAACGAGATTTCAAATCAAATCAACTAACATTAACTTAAATTTAATATTAAAGTTTCGAATAATTGATGAAAATGACGACACATATCGGTTTCGAAAATTTCGAACAATTTGTGAAGTAGACTTCAAATATCAACCATACTACTCAAATGTAAGGATATTAATTTTGAAACTTTTAAATAGTTTAACTAATTAGAAAATATTTAAAACATCAATTATTCACTTTGAAAAGAAATAAAATCTACTGACCTCAATAGTAGAAATGCCGTTATCCAAAACTTTACAACTTTAAACTGCAGTATAATTTCTTCATTTAACAACCAAATCATGTAGTTGAACACTGGATATAATTGAAAGTTCCACTGTATTAATTTAAAAATAGACTTCAGTTGAAAGCACTCGTAAATATTTCGAATAATTGAGAACGTAATTCGAACGCTGTTGACGGTACCGGTTACGAAGCAGAAATGAAATGCACTCGGCTTTCAGAGCTGTCACTGACTGACACTGATGGTGAGTCAGCTGATTAATCAGTGGTGCCACAAATATTATTCGGATAAAACATTCAGATAAAATAATTTATTTAGTTGAAATACTAATATTTTTTAAAATGAATTTGCTTATTGTAATATTTTAAAAGCCAATTCAATAAATCAGTCATTATCATAGCACTTCAAATCGTTCGTCAGCTGTCGATATCAAATTGTGCGGGAGCGTGACATTTTGTCCCAACGACAGTTTGGTCCAGCGACATTCTGTCCCATTTTTGGATTTCATGGATTGGTCCAACTCAGGAATGTGGGACAGAATGTCGCTGGTACACATTGTCGGAAAGTGAAGGAATGTAAGGAAATTGGGACAAAATGTCGTTTGGAATCCTTGGAGTGGTGGACCAGAATGTCGCTGGTACACTTTTGTACCATCCCGGGGAAACTCACGTCTTTCTGAAGCTCCTTGTCTTTTGAAAGATCAATATTAATTTACAAAATTGTTTTTGTTCAGGAAACTTGTGAGCCTTGATTTTATTATTTTCTCTAATATTTTAGAAAGATTTGAAAGTAAACTTATTGGACGGTAAATACTTGGGTCTCCACCTTTATGTAATGCCTTTATCATTGCTGGCTTAAATTTTTTTGGGAAATGACTCTCAAATAATCATCTATTTATTGAAATAGTTAAAGGTTTAGCTATTCAAATGTCTATTCAATAGTCGATTCAATAGTTTATTGAACAACTGAAAAACCGGGCATGTGTTTGTCAAGGTCACCCGTGCTTCGCTACGGGATCTCAGAAATTAACGATATTTACGTCCAAGTAAAATTTAATGAGATACCGTAACTAACTGATAGAAAATTTGGAATACATTTTTGATAGATTTGGTATCCATATCTCTATGTTTTTTTTTATCCAAGATCATACTTAAATCATATGGTATTATATGAAACACCCTTTGTCCCTTTCCCATTTCATAATGGTATTAAAGAACATCTGTTATCTTTAATTGTTATTTACATGTGAAAATTTGGCATTAATTTAGCAAATAAGTGGAAAGTGACGCAATGTCAAGTATAAGTTACTGGCTGAAAGTAACTTTCCTTCTCTACTTTCCCTGCACAATTGATAAACTTGCAGCCAGTACTTTCCCTGTATATGTTGGAAATTGGTGGAAAGTGACGCAATGGCAAGTACTGGCCGCAATAAGTAACTTTCCTTCTCTACTTTCCCTGTCAATGAGCCGCTTTACATTTTTTTTCTCATTTCTTGTAGTGATAAAATGAACAGGTTTACAAATACAGGAGCGCACCCACGGGAGGGGGGCTGAAGGGGCTGTACCCCTCAAGAAAAAATTACCTTGCCGTTTTAATTGTAAATTAGTAAATTGAATAATTTTACTATAGATAAATTAAAAGTGTAAATAAAATTGATGATAATTTTATTTATTTATATATTGAGGAGATTAATTACGGTAACTGAGAACTGAAATTACAATAAAACATAACTTTAAATGAAAATTTAAAATATTTTTCACTGTGACAAACATGAAATAATTTGTTGGTGGATATGTTTATTATTAATATTAGTTTGTTTGACCACGTCAATGCAATTGCTATTCTAAATATTTATGATAAAACAATCTTTCCAAACATCCATATCCTACTTGTTATAAATCACAATCGAAGAAATTAGAAAATCGTGACTTTTCAAATGTGTGATAATATGTCTGTTTTATGATGTGAAATGTGGAAGACACATTCTTATGGGGATTTCTGGTCTAGATCAATGGATATAATATAATATTTATGGATTATTTATTTATTTATGGATTTTTTATTTATGGATTATTTATTCATGGATTAATAATGAACATAAAAATTGAATAAAATTTTTATACATTTTCTGAAGGATCATATTGATTAAATTAAAGCTAAATAAGTTGGTAAACATTACACAAAATTTCAAAACTTTGATATTTTATTTAAAAAATATTTATGAGAATGTAATAGGCCTAGCCTATTATCAATAGGAAAGTTTTACTTCTGGTTTTCTAGATTGGTGGAGACCTAGATTCAAAATATTATTTTTGTAACAACAGGATTTATAAATAATTTAAATTGTTTGAAGAGACATATTTTACATGACTTTACAAGAGACAAAATTTTATTGTCGATGCTTCTTCTTGTGAAGATCATCCTTCTCTTAATAAATTGCAAATACAGAGTGTTTGAAGAGATTATCTTGAATCTAGGTCTTCACCAATCTAGAAAACGTTCTTACTGATAATACATTCTCAAAGATAGATTTTTTTTTTCATAAAATATTAAAGTTTTGTAATTTTATTCAATGTTTATAAACTTATTTAGCTGTCTTTAAATTAATTCATACTTCAAAAAAAGTAATGTACATGACAAAATAATAATAAAAATGAATTTAAAATCATTCAACGAGTAATATCTTATTTCAGGTTTTGAATCCCTGTTTATTTCATAAAAATGCAATGGAACGCTATTGAGCAGCAAGTTCAGTCAAGCCTTTTCCCTTAAAGACGTAACTACAGTATTTAATAAATACAAAAATATAGGTTTAATAATTCATTTTCAGAGTTCTTATAGAACGATATCAATTAGCAGTCATTTATTACAAAAATTAAAATTCTGAAGCATTCAAAATGTTTCTCATGTAAATTTAATAACGTCATGTGAAACACTGTACAAATAAACACTACAAAGAAGTATGTTCCAATAAGGAATTTTTCATCAGAATTTGGTAATGTCATATCAAACAAAGTAAGAGAATGCAGAAAACTCTTAGAACTATTTTAGAAAACTCTGAGTTACTGATATTAGTTTGAGCATTACACAGATCGTTTCGACAAAATCCACAATAGTCGGATTTTGATAGATACTGACAAAGATTTAAAAATTCATTGTACTCCTTACATCCACGATGTATTATTTTACCCTCTCCACAGGTCTTGTAGCACACTTCATCTTCTTTACATTGATTTATTGGAGTTAATCCACTGGTTTGTTTGAAGAATGGATCTGAGCAAGATGACGATTTCTCTGATTCACACTGGTAACATTTCAGACCGATCGAATTTTTGAAAGTAAACAAAAGTATGGTAAAAATAATAATTGTCCAGCTTCCCCTCATTAATATTATTTCCAGTTTTCTCTCTCACAGGCAGTTGTTACACTTTATCTTGAAAACCATACGTAGTACCCAATAAATTGATATGTTCATAAAATTCTTGATTTTTCAAAAAAATATTGTTTTAAAATATTGAGGAGATAGAAATTTGTTTTCAAAAATTTTGTCATACTTATGACTCGATGAACAATATGTCTGTATTGTCATAACCCAATATTCACTAATAAATTCACAAATCATAATAATACAGGTGTTTTGGTTATCATGCTCAGGCATAGCCCCCTTCAAACTACTCTAGTTTAAAGGAGGCTATGGCTCAGGTCATAAACTCAAATTTTTAACTTTCTCTTAAAAGAAGTTTGAAAAGAAATTTGAAGATGGATTCAGCTACAATTATAACTGGAAAAAACTATTAATTATTTCTCAATTAGTATAATTATATAGAAAATAATTTAGAGTCCTTGTGAATGATGAAGCTATTATTTACAGTACTTGAAATGTTTTGATCAGATGATTATTCATGTTGTACAGTGATATTCATTCAATTTGACGCTTGGAGATAGAATATAATAATATTAAAGATTGTTAAAGATTTTATTAATTGGGGAATAATATTGGGAGTACATGAGCTGAGAAATATAAGCCTATCTCTTCTGATATTCAAAATATCTACCGTATTCTCCCCCCACAATTTTTAAATACATGTTCTTATAAATTGTTGGTAACATTTCAAGTGGTTAATTCATTCATTGCTTTTATGCTTTGTACACAGATTTGAGTGTAGAGATGCGCACTTTATTTTGCATTGATATTTTGACTCAATCTATTTCATCTTGAGTTTTCTCCAATTATTCATTAGTATCAATCAATTGTGTATCGCCTTACATTGATATTATTGTCTAATACTGTTTAAAACATGAAAAACTGGAAGTTTTTTCATTAAAAGTTTATTAAAACCCCTTAATGTTGTACAGTACCGTATTTAAATCAACCTTTGAACTTGGCGCGTCTACTGGCTTGGCTAATAGTTTTTCAACATTTTGATGACGACTATTAATTCAAAGTAATGTGATTGGATTTTATTTTAAAAGATTATTTTGAATGGGAAGTTGAATAATTTTCCAACATAAAATTATAGTTTCTCCAGAAAGCTCAAATATAATATTATTTTCTTTGTTACAAAGAGGTTATGAACAAATAGAATGCGACGCCGACCGAATTGAAAGAAATCAGCTGTTCAGAATCGGAGAAAGCGTTTGCTTCGCTTGGTGCACTTGTTTTGCGAAAGGTTTGTTATTCTATCTCTTTTTTAATTTTAATAACTTAGTTTGAATTCTTATTATCTTGGATTCAAACTTTTGAACTGATATGTAATAGACTTCACCAGACTTTTTACAAACAATGTGTCGCTAGGCTATCAATACCCTCACCGCCAGATTCTTGTGTTGGTTTTTAATCACGGTTTAGATCACCGTACTCGTAAAATATTATCAAGGTATGTATTTTAATGATAAGTTCCACTCATTAAACTTGTATTCAAGTAATACCAAGATGCGGAATTGTCAGTTTCAAGACATACATTCATAACTTCTTGGATAAAAATGTACAATACCCTTAAGAGGTGATCGCTTTTACCGTTTTGAAAGTAGGCTATCATCTTGTAATGTAACACTTGATTCACTTTTATTGTTTATTCAGTAAAAGTTTATTCAGAGAATGAGGAGAAGAAGGAGAGAAAGAATGAGAAGAAGATGAGTAAGAAGGTGATAATAGTAGCAATCAATAAAGTAGCTTGGTGTTACAAAGTAGGAAGTGTGACATAGGCTGTAGCTCCCAATAGCAGCTACTACTAGAAGCCACCGTACATACCCATGTCACACTTGCTGTTTAGTGTCAACTTTTTGCTAATAAAGTAGCTTGGTGTGAGTCAAGCTTAAAATCTTAAAAATGCTTTCTATTGTTCCTTCAGTCTATTCATGTTTATGTTGAAATCAATCAAATTTCTCCAATTTTCTCTCAAACGTGTATCATTCAATATTGGGATGAGTAATACAAGTCTTGGCCGAAAAATAAACTAATTGCTCAACTTATTCATTTCATCTGTTGAAAATTCAGTATTCATCCCTAAAGTCTGGTTTTCATTAGTAGAGTTAGTGGTAGAGTAACTAGCATACTAACTATACCGTACTAACTCTACTCTACTTACTTGGTACTTGAAAACAAGTACTCTACCATCACTCTACTCTACTATGAACGTTTTCATTGGGAGAGTTCACAAGATAGTTAGTACTCGCCCAGGGAACTCTACTAATGAAAACCGGGCTTTACTCACCTCATCAAAAAAATGCTTTTCATCAAGTCCTATGTGTTCTATTTACAGGTAGTTTTCAGTACAAGACTATTAGAGTGAACATGGAGAGAATTTTGCAGCCGTTTCCACCAGACGACAATATGGGTCAGCCAATGGAAGAGGTGGTCGCTGAGATGACGACAGCCGAGCGAACTGTTTCCTCTCAGCCGGCTGTGGTTAGAAGGAGACCATGGGGTACTCGAAGAAGGACACGGTCCACTGGCAGCTTACGTTAGTATACTATCACTACTACTATTATTACAATATTTATCTACGACCGTCTTATAACGCAATCATTATACAGAGTGATTCAAAAAGAATACCACAACTTTAAAACTTTGTATTTAATGAAAGAAATATAATAGAACCTTCTGTTATACATCATTACAAGATTGAAGTTTTTTCTCACAAAGAAGTTCAGAGATGTTCAATCTCGAGCAATATCAACCCAAAACCTCCCTCAAACTCTTTCCACTCTCACTGTAGCATATCAGGCGTAACAGTTTGATAATCTGCTGTTATTTCTTGTTTCAAATCATCAATATCCATCCACCATTGATGATTTGAAAATAACAACAAACTAAGTACAAATGTTATTGACATGATACAGATAGTGTGAAATTGGAAGTGGAATATTATTGATCTCTGTATGGAACATCTCTGAACTTGTTTGTGAGTGAAACTTTAAATACTCTTTGTAAAGATGTATAACAGAAGGTTCTATGATGTTTCTTTCATAACATACAAATTTTTAAAGTTGTGGTATTCTTTTTGAATCACTCTGTATAATTGAAATCGAAACAGTAGCTTTTTTGAAATGGAATTTGAAACTTCTACTGTAATGACCTCATTACAGTACAGATTGTATATTATAACACGGTCCTAGTTCAATCTGTTCCAGTTTAAAAACACTCTGGAACAGAAAAAAACACAAAATCGCAGCTGATAAAAGCACTGTAGCTGCTCATGCGTGTGTGCTTTTAGCAGCTTTCTAACCTATAAGGTAAACATTGAAATAGAACAATGGTCGTTTGAATCAAGGTTAGTTTAGAATGATAATGTAGATATTATTGTTTCTGTTGGTCGTAGATAAAATGGTGTATGCAATGGTTGTATTTTAGCCTTTTACTCTTGAGATACCTTAAAATAACTAGCGGCGTTGCCTCTCGTATTTTAAACTCGGTATCTCAATCGTCGTTGAAAGGCTCTGATAATACAACCATTGCATAAAATATTATACTGCTATATCTTTATTTTTGATACATGGAAGTCCAAAAGTACATAAAAAACAAGCACAGGTCAAAAACATGAAACTCAGCTCGCTTCGATGATGATAAATGATGAAAAGTCTTGTTCCCTATTCTTATAATAATTTTTTATATTTAATATTTTTTCACAATAATTTCTTATGATATATTTCCCTATAAAGATCAATAAAAGGACACTTTTATGCTGCCAAGAAACTTCAAATAAATTTAAACTTCTGAACAATTACGAAAGTAGAAGTTTATCAAAGCCAGGGAGCATACTGATGTACGAGAGATACACACATGCATAATTTAACATGACTATAATATTACTTTTGTTTGAATATTATTACCAAATAATACAATAAACTTTTTTCAGCATTTACATGGTATCAAAAAGCAAGTGATGACTCAAGCAGCAGTGTGGGAGGTGACTGGGGCCATAGAGATAAGAAAGTTTCAAGTCTTCACCAGGTGAATAATCCATTTAAATTTAGAAGTATCACTTTTTTTAATGTTCAGACTTATTTTAAGCTATGTGTCCACGACAAAATTATCATCCATTCAATGAAATAACCTTGAGCTTACAGCTGATTGGGAAGGTATCCCAACATTATACAAGGCCTATGTCAATCCTTGGTATATGGGCAATCTTTGTGCAAAATTTCTGCTTTATCAGTAAAGTATTCTAGGCGTGGTGGACCTACAGACAGACAGACACCATCTCATTTTCATAATAGTATAGATGTACTAACAATACAATAATTGCAGTGTCTTATTATTCTTTCCAACTTAAATTACTCACACTAATTTTATTCCAACTATTCCATTCTGTGTATTCAGAGTTATCACAAATGATGTACACATTTTCAAATCGTTGTATTTATTAAAGTAAAAATGCAAAATGAACAATCTTTATACCAATGGAAAGAGGAAGTTTCAAAGTTTTTTTTAATACCTCACAAGTGTTCAATGTAGCCTCCGGCTGCTGGATGATCTGCGGAACGGTATCACTGCTGCCGTTCACTCAATGACTCCAGATACGCTTTTTCGAGTGTGGGACGAATTAGAACAGGCGTAAGCCTGTATTATCTATATTAATAGAGTTTGTTGGCTCGCTTATAACTCAAAAAATGAAATTTAAATTAGTTTGGATTTTCACTGTTCTTAATATAAAGCACTTCTGGAACATAATATGTATTAAAATATGAAAATACTTTATAATTAATAAATAATTTAATTAATGACTCTATCAAACATTTTACGAAATTATTTTGAATTGCAATATCGAAGAAAAAATGATTTAAATGTGAAAATATCCATATTTTGAGCATCTTCAATGAACATATCAATTTGGTTTTTAACTATTTCACTCAAATTATTTTCTAGAATCATCAATTGAATGGTTATCAATATATGTTTTATTGTTTGAAGAAAAATAAATTGTGAGTTTGATTTATTAATACATTATTATATTAAATATATTTTACTTAGTGACATTACAACATTTAAAATATTACGTGAAGGAATCATTCTAAAATTCATGAAATTTCTCTAATGACATTTATTGAACAGATGAAATTTTTTATATAGATAATTTTTAACAAATGACACTAGTTAAGTATAATTTGCACATTAATGAATGAATAAATGAAATGTGAATTTTCAGAGTGACTCAGATGATGTGTCTGGCATACAGACTTCAGGTGCACTGTTCAATCTGCAGTCTCGTCATCTCCAGAGGCAGTTGGCTGGTAACATGGAGTCTGATTCGGTAAACGAGAACTTTTCACCCATACGTCCTAACACCAGGAGGTATTTCACGTAATGTATCCCCTTTTATCATTCCATTACTAGATTATAGTAGTAATCTAGTCATTCAAATTTTATTCAATTTTTGCCACAATACATTACAGAAAGAAAATCTTATGTAATACAAAACATAATTATACAAATACAGGAAAACCCTGCAGAAGCATAAGGCTAGGCGTACACCGGTTAGTCAAGACAAGACAAGACGAGATTAGTCACGTTTAGTCACAGTACTTTGCTTACACCGATTAGTCATTGCATCGGTGTGCTGCTTCATAAGCTATATTACTGTGACTAGCGTGAATAATCTCAATGTCGATATGTGAAAGCTAAAAAACATACTTTTTCATTAAAACCATATTGAACCTTTTCAGAGCATTTTTGTAGAAATGAAAATGACAACACTGTGTCATAGGTACACTAAAATAAATTATCCTATTCAATGGAATTCTTCAATGTAAGATTTTAGATTCAATCGATGAAGCAGATAGCATAGGTACACAGTGGTACACTAAAATAAATTATCTTATTCAATGGAATTCTCCAATGTAAGATTTTAGATTCAATCGATGAAGCAGATATGTTTTTGCAAGATTTCTGGATTAATCAATTTTTAATAAATTTTTTTGAAGAAATGTTGATGTTGTGGAACCTCTCCATAATTGAGATAACTTGATGATATTGTTATTTCCACCATGAAGTGTAGAAGTTGAAGGGATTGACAATATCATCAAGTCTTCTCAATCTAAACTACATTACATATCAATTCCTGTTCATTTTCTTGTTTTAGCTTTCCTTATCACAGTGTCACCACCTTTTTTTACTCTCGTTACTTACTCTCTTTACAAAAGAATACTGGATAGAGCAAGCAAAAAGAAGTTGAGAAGTAGAAAGTTAGTTGAAATTTTACTTTGAAATTGTCTAGATAATTAATAATGTGATATTTTGTATGACTTGAACAATTATTCGTAATCTATTGTGTTATTGCAGAAAAAGGAAGTTTAAACGAATGGCTGTAGATGTTGAAATGGCCTCCACTTCGCGTCCCAATATTGTACTGCCCTGTGTGGGTCCTCCTGGCTCTATTGCTGGAAAAAAGAAACGGGTTCTGAGACATAACACAAACTGCGAAAATAGGTGAGTGGCTTTGTTGGGCGAATTTATCACTAGTTTTCAATACACTGTTTTTCAGAAACAGAACCGATTAACAGTTGTGGTAATTTATTCTCCATGTGGGAAATAATTTAAGACAATTCATTTTACACATCTCATTCTTCCATTTTTTATTCATTTATTCGTAGTTTTTCAATTTATTCGATGATTTATTCGTTATATACGTATACATATCAGGTCCTATTTATGGGCAGTCCTATTTCCAGAGCAGTCATGGCTTACAAGGCAGAAAGAAGAAGAGATGTTGGCAGGCTTAGAAAAAGATGGGAATAGAATAAAAAAGGATTAATGTTTGAAAAAATAAAGTCAGAACAGGAACTCTTCCCTAATCCTTGATACAAGAAGTTGACGACTTTTTCTTTCAATAATACTTCCTCAAATACAAGTTCCAAAAGATGTATCTCTCTATTCAATTATTAATTTATCATAGACTATTTCATTCATTAATGCTCTCTCAAATAGAAATTTGAGAGATTTATCGATTGAGTAAATCATTTATTTATACAATCATTTATCATAAAATATTTCATTCATGGAAGCTTCCTCAAATACAAATTTCAAAAAATGTAGGTACCTATCTATTTATTCAATCATCAATTCATTATATACTTTTCCATTCATCAATACTTTCACAAATAAAAATTTTCAAAGATGTATTGAAGCCTTTCTTCAATCATTAAATTAGTGGAAGCATTTTTGAACGTTAGGATAGGTGTTTTTTTTCTGAATCGCATTCTATGTTCTTTGTGCTAACTGTGACTTATTGGTGCTATTTTTTGACCCTATGTTCACTGCGATTCATCCAATTTGACGCTTAGCATTAGATAGATAGAGAGATGTTATTTCTTTGCCATCGTACTCTACGGTCATCAGCAACGTCAAGAAATGATGTCTCTCTATCTATCTTCAATCCCTATCTACCTTCTCCCTATCTATGAAAACTTCAATCTAATGCCAAGCGTCAAATTAAATAACCAAAATTATTGGAAAAGTTTTAAAATACTCTTGCAACGAGAACCAGCAAAGTTTTTTGCTTGATGCCATTATATGACAGTAATTATTATTTTCGAGGAATACGTACATAAATTTAATTTTACATATGATAATTTATTCATATTTATATGTTTGTTTAGATCAATATTGTTATTATGAAGTTATGAATTTCATTTTATTTCTATTTGTTATTTCAATCAAATAAATGATTTTTAATTATGACATTTATCGATGTGGTGTCTGTTACCATTCATGACAAATAATAATGATAATAATTTGTTTTATAATATTTCATTCATCGACACTTTCTTAATTACAAATTTCAAAAGATTAAATACTTGATAATTAATTAATTATTTCTTGTCGTTAAGATTCTGCGGCAACACACAACTGATGTCTGGCGCTTCGGGTAAACGCAAGCGTAGCAGCCACCATCATCATCATCACCATCATTACTTCGCTGTCAGAAAGCGATACGGGAATCTTCACCAATGATGAGGGCCGTGAAGGTATTTATTTGCATTGAAATGTATTTCATTGTTTGGTACTGTTAGGCTAGGCGTACACCGGTTAGTCAAGACAAGACAAGATGAGATTAGTCACGTTTAGTCACAGTACTTCACATAGTTGCTTATGAAGCAACACACACCGATTAGTCATTGCATCGGTGTGTACTGCTTCATAAGCAACTATGTTACTAATGACTAATTTGTCTTGTCTTTGTCTTCAATTTGTACGCCTAACCTAATACAAAGATAATATTTACTTCTACCTACCGTGATTCACTTCGTACCTACAATTTGCCTTTGCTAGTGTTTAGTTTTCCACATTTTATGTTTTTAAAGCAATACAAGAGTATAGAGACCATTTTCAATGTTGAAGTTATTTTCGAAGTTGTTTCTCTTGAAATAAATTTGAGAAATGAGTGAATGGGTTCATGTTTGCCTGTAATCCCATATCAAAATTCGAAAATTTGGCATATGGCAGAGGCGGGAAAATTATATACCAACATACTTTTAAGGACCTTTTCACACTAATGACTACACTGTTATTACACAGTTTCTGTAGATCAAATTACTCTGCCTCGTGTAGCATCTCATTTTCAGTGCAATTGCTGATGTTTGATTCTTTGTTCTGTTGTTTTACCTATTCATTGATTGATTATTGAATCTAGCTTTGTGTGTCAAGTAAGGCTAGGCGTACACCGGTTAGTCAAGACAAGACAAGACGAGATTAGTCACGTTTAGGCACAGTAATTCACATAGTTGCAGAAGCAGCACACACAGATGCAATAACGGTGTGTGTTGTTTCGCAAGCAACTATGTGGCTGTGACTAACAATCGTCTTGTCTTATCTTAACAATTTCTAATAACTCACCATTTTTTTCTTTAATTTCTCTTTTATCTTTCTCCTCCCTGTTTTCCCCTATTTCCACACCCTTTTAATCCTTACCGTTTGCCCTCTACCTGCCTATTACATGAGAAACCATAGTTGGCTAGGTATTTCTCCTTCTTTCTTTTTTCAACACAACCCACCATAAGTTATAGCTAATCATTTTTGAAATTGTGTTTTTGTTTTCAATTATTGTATTTTGTGGTGTGTGGTAGAATAAAATTGAATTGAATTATGTTATGATTGTTGTGTTGTTGAACTGTGCAGGCGACGACGAGCAAAGCGACTGGTTCGGCGAGTCGGGGGCGGCCGGAGGCGGGGTAGGGGGCGGTAGGGGCCTGTGGGAGGACTCGGACCGTGACGAGGACATGGAGCTGCCCACATTTCAGGCGCTGCTCACCGGCAACCTCGACTTGGACCACCCCGCCTCAACCGATGACAGCCGCGTTCGGGCCCTCAAGGATCGACTGGTAATTCACCCCAACCAACCAGTCATACAATATTATGCACCATTCTTCTTCTTCCCTCCTCCTTCCTCCTCTTCCCTTCTTCTTCCTCCTTGCTTCTTCTTCTTCTTTTTTTCTTCTTCTTCTTCTTCTTTCTTCTTCTTTCTTCTTCTTCTTCTTCTTCTTCTTCTTCTTCTTCTTTTCTTTTCTTCTTTCTTCTTCTTCTTCTTTTCTTTTTCTTCTTCTTTTTCTTTTCTTCTTCTTCTTTTCTTCTTCTTCTTCTTCTTTTCTTCTTTTTCTTTTCTTTCTTTTCTTTTCTTCTTCTTCTTTTTCTTTTTCTTCTTCTTCTTTTTCTTTTCTTTTCTCTTCTTCTTTTTTTTTTTCTTTTTCTCTTCTTCTTCTTTTTCTTCTTCTTTTTCTTCTTCTTCTTTTTTTCTTTTTCTTCTTTTCTTCTTCTTCTTCTTCTTCTTCTTCTTCTTCTTCTTCTTCTTCTTCTTTTCTTTCTTCTTCTTCTTCTTCTTCTTCTTCTTCTTCTTCTTCTTCTTCTTCTTCCTTCTTTTCCTTCTTCTTCTTCTTCTTCTTCTTCTTCTCCTTCTTCCTTCTTCTTCTTCTTCTTCGTTCTCTTTCTTTCTTCTTCTTCGTCTTCTTCTTCTATCTTCTACTTTCGCCTTCTTCTTCTTTAATGAACAATATAAATTTTTGTTTAACAGCTGATCATCATCATTGATCTCATCTGATTTCGCCTCGTGAACCTTCTTAGCTCACTAAACAAAGTTTAGGTGCGAATACACGTTGCATAACATCGGCCTTAGTTTTCAGAATTTTGAACAGGCCTTTCGATCTAGTGAGACCTTGTTTCTGTCAAAAAATCTATAAGCGCTGAAAAGTGTATTGAAGTGACCTCTCGTATGTGATGAGTGAACTAGTGATGCGAGAGAACACGTAAGTGTGTGTCCTTGTTACTGGCAGAGTCTTGCCATGCCTGTGTTACCTCGTAAGTGAACTGGTTCGGCCATTTTTAGGCCTAGTAATGTCCAAAACATTTGGCTGGATTGAAGTTTGCAGAAGTGATACCTCGTAAGATGATGGACTAAAATTATCAAGTAGAAGTAGTAACTCGTAAGTTGATGGACAAAAATAAACAAGTAGCAGTGATAATTCGTATGTACCGTATTTCAGTCAAAAGCTTGAATTATCACTTTATATCGATTCATAACTCATCAAAGAGCCATTCCCAGCTTTGAGAAGGACGATAGTATGCATTTCTTTATTATAGAAGTTAAAAACAGTTTTTTTGCTTCTCATGTAAAATGAGGTTTTCGCACTTACAAGGTATCACTTATAGACCGACGATATTAAGCATGCATACTATACAAAGCGTGGACCGACATTTTCCCAATCGGAAGCGATTCCGATTTTGACTCAAGATGACGGCTGGTTGCCACACTGTATTCTATAGTTAATATAGTAATACAGTATGGTTAATATAGTGATTTAATCCGTAAATATAGTATTCTAATATTACCTTGGTACTCTTCTACTAGCGCTGCGGTGGCGTAAATGTATACTATAAAAATGACCGTATTTTCATGTTTGCAGGGACGTGGCCATCGGGAAATCAGAGGCGGTCGTAGACGTGTACGAAGTGAAAAGCCTGGATTCAGTGTGCTCACCTCAGCCAATGAGAAACTCTCCAAATTCCTCCAGGACCCTGCACAGTCTGAGCTCAGGTTAATTTATGTCTTAAAACTGTTAAAATTAATCTCTTGGTCTATTTAGCGAGTGAATCGCCGAGAGAAAACTTATTAAAACTTATTTTCAATGAGTGAATGGTGAGTAGATCTGTGAGTGAATGAAGCATATAAAAAACTTTTTTACAATTACTAGCTCCTACTTGCAAACAAATTTTCGTTAATTTAGCTAGTAATATTTTTTGTTTTGAATTTTTATTCTGTCTGATTAAGTAAATTAATTTGTTTTCTATTTCAGTTTTGTTTTCAGTTTGTTTTCTATCAAGAGTGTTTTGTTGTGTCAAAATATAGAATGATTTGATTTGACTATTAGCCAAATTGATGAGACTTAAAGGGGATAGAATACCAAAAATTAGTATTATTAATATTTATTTTTTCTGTGTTGTATATCCATTATTTTTTCTATGATGTAAGCATGTAAGTCGAGTAAGTTGTTTCCTACTTGAAAGGTTTTGAAAGTCAGTGTAATTTCTTTTTTCTGTTTTTATTACAGATTATTATCTGTAGGCCTAATAAAAATCAGTATTTCTATAATAAGTACTGTATCAAGTTATCTAAAATTATAAAATGTATAATAGATGTACAGTGACATTCATTTAATTTGACGCTTGGCATTAGATAGATAGATATCATTTCTTGACGTTACTGATGACCGTAGAGTACGATGGCAAATAAATGATATCTCTCTATCTATCTAATGCCAAGCGTTAAATCAAATGAATATCACTGTAATAGATTTCTGTTTGATTACAGGTTACATCCCATGCAAAAGACAGAGAGAGACCAACTGAGCGTGCTAGCTGAACTGTACTCTCTCAATATGAAACTGTCCGAGACCTCTCACAAGGGCTTCACGTGTCCGATTTTAACCAAAACAAGGTACGTTTCATTCAAAACAAATCTATTATGTTCAAGATTCCTCGAAGTTTCAGTTGATGTTCTTCAAAATAAAACTAAGCACTCAATATACATTTTATTATTCATAATAGATAAGCGACTAGATTGTGCTGTTCAAGTTAACAGCACATTACCATTTTATGTTACATGTACGTTCATACGTCATAGTGGGCTAGTTCAAATTTGAGAATTATTGAATAATTATTGTTTCATTTTTTACAATCTCATTTCAATTTGGTTAGTCTATTTAAGGTAGGTTTTCGCTTCTGCGGCTTCGCAGTCGACTCCAGCTGCAGTTGGTGAAAATAGCATTAATTTAAACTTGAAATGAAAATATACCAGAATAACCATGCAAAAATAGGAACCATTTAGTATGAATATTGCTAATTCACTGAATTTATTAATATTCATTATTTGATATACGAGTAGGTACAATATTTTGTTTGAAAAAGTTGCTATTTTGACTAACTGCAACCGGAGTCGGCTGCGGAGCCGCAGAAGCGAAAACCTGCCTTAACTCTAGTCAAGTTTGTTGTGTTTGGTATCTAGTCTCATGATTATTAACTTTGAATTTATTGATGATTTGAAATAATTTTTATCGTTTGTCAAAAATTACTTCAATGCTCAATAGTCGATAAGTGAAATCGAGAAGATGTTGAAAATGTTTGTCATTTGTTATGAATCAGCTTTTCATCAATTGAAATATTAATGAGAATTTTTTGTTGTACAGCAACACTATGAGAGTGGAGCACGTATCTTTGGGCAGACTGAGCACGCTCGGTGATTTCAAACGGCGAAGGAAGACTCCTCCCTGTGGAAGTTTGTTTAACGGAACTGGTAAGGCATCTGAATAAGCAATATTTATGTATATTAAGTGGACTGTATAATATTGAAATAAAATGTTTAAAAGAAAAAAGGTTCAAAAATTCAATGATTGGGAGAGCTCAAACATGCCACAACCTGACAAATCAATATATGAATAAAAAACTTACCAGCTTTGCTCAATATTGCGTGTTAATTACCTGAGAGGATTTAGATTTAGATTTATTACTTTATTCATATAGATAACAAATATGACTGCTTAAATTCTAGATTATAATAACATATACAATTGATTATTCGTCAAATTTACATTGGCTTATAACTTATGTGATGAGTTGATGAGATAAAGCAAAAAATATACTGATGATTTAGTAATTGTGAGTTATCTAGATGAAAAGGCGAAGTTTGGACATATGAATGTCCATTCTTGGAAAAGGAGATACATAGAAATCCTTTTCATCAACACGACCTTGGTTGAACATAAAATTTTACATATTTAGACTGAAATAATTTACATATTTAGACTGAAATAAAGGATAATTGAGCATTAGAACTAAACAAGTACACTAATAGAACAAAAAAGATTATATGAAATAATTGAAATAAGCCATTGAAAAAAAAACAACAAATAATTATAAATGAAAATGGAAGGAATAGCTAAAAAATAATTAATTATTAATTGATTGTGATGGAAGATGAGATGTTGTTTGGAAATGGGTGTGAATAGAATATAGTATTGTCTGATTAACGTCTCGACATGTGTAATGGTAGTGGTAATGGTAGGACGAGGAAGAAAAGAAAGGAAGAAAGGATTCCCAGGTATTACCGTTTCTGCAATAAATTAACTTATTCCAACGCTGGGCTCCTGTAAGAAATATGTTCTTATGGCTTGTTATCAAGTAGGTTACGTCCCTTAACGAGTAGGTTTCACCTCGCCTTATTTTTCTGTCGGTCACCCATCCAAGAGAGTCTAGAATGTTTGTGACTTATTATGAGTATTCTAGTATTCATGTGTCAAAAACTGTGGTAATAATTTGTTTCGTTATTGTTTGTTGCAGAAGCAGGTGTGAATTGTGACAATAATCCTAGCAGTAGCATTACTGCAATACCACCAGCGACAACAATAATTCCCGATGTTCTGTCTACCTTCGATAATCGTTCCAGTTAAGTTGAGGTTAGTTTTGAAAATTAACTTGAAATTCAAATAGTTTTTGAGAAAGCTCACAGCATAGTATTAATATTAATATGGAAATATTTAATTTTTTCAACTACTCATCTAATAATTAATTGAACGAAATTCCTATTAAATAATGCCATGTAATATTCTGAAGACTTCCGCTACTGAGAATATTGACAGTGAGGAAATTCGATGAACGCTGCTGGCTAAGGCTAGGCGTACACCGGTTAGTCAAGGCATCAGTGTGTGCTGCTTCATAAGCAACTATGTGAATTACTGTGACTAAACGTGAGTAATCTTGTCTTGTCTTGTCTTGACTAACCGGTGTACGCCTAGCCTTATATTCAATTGCTTTTGAATCATAATAATTAATTGAACGAAATTCCTAATAAATAATGCCATATAACAGCAGTGTTCATCGAATTTCCTTACTAGCTATTATTCTGTTGTCAATATTCGCAGTAGCGGAAGTCTTCAGAATATTATATGGCATTTATTAGGAATTTCGTTCAATTAATTGTTATGATTTAAAAGCAATTGAATATTTGCAATATCTCATTTCCTTCCATCAACTACTCATCTATTTTTTAATTATCATTGCCCATTGAACCTCTGGTTCTTCAGTTAAATTTACTATACTTAACATATTCCATTACTTGAAAGAATTCCTTCTAGTATTTGATCTCTGTGTTTATGATTGTCAAATTGTGAGATAGTTTCTGTTGCTATCCTTTTTATATTTCCTTTCATTTTATTATTTTATTGTGCTTTATGATCTCGTATTTTTTAATTTCCAGGGTAACATCAACTACTGCAACTTCATTAATCTTTTCGAAGATTGCAAAGTAATATTGAAGAAGGCAGCAATAGGTATACTGAGTTAATAGTTTAAGTTGACGTATGTATGAGTGATGCAAATGAATGCTCCCTTATCAATTTTAGGAAGCCCATCTCACCTTACATTCTACAGTCAACAAGATGAACTGAACATATATTATTATGAATATTGTACATATTTCCTTAGATATATATATATAAGGCGAACACTAACAATCCTATTTTCCAATGATCTCAGGACAATATCTATATTGTTTCATTTCCCATGTTTTATTCATGAGAATTCATAAAATGATATAATCATCATTACTTTCATGCTTCTTTGAATATTTTTAAAAAGTATTTTTTCTTGATTTTCTATAAGACAACATTCTACGAATTGACGGTTTTTTATTAGACTCAATCGTGTTTTCAACCTTTCATCTAATGAAATGGTAGTCTTACCATCACTTTTCCTTACTGACTTTATTTTCTATCATCCAAAATCGTATTTCTCAGACCTTTTGTCATAATGGTATATTTACCGTCTTCTTATAGGTTATATGACTTTGTTGTATAATTATTTCCCTGATACAGAGAACGTTTTTTGCGTATGTTTTGAATTTTTCTGAGTTGTTCAATATCAAACGCAACCTATCATTGTCGCAAATTTACTATCAGTTCTGTATATTATAGTTTGATGTTAGCATCATTGAATCAAATGGTCAGCTGTTCGGACATCGGACTTTCTGACAAAAACGTTTCTAGTGAGTGGTTCTTGAGCTCCAGGCCAAGGGATAACTAGTTTTATTCGAACTGTAATAATCCACGTATTATTAACGAACCTCCATTAGCTTTTGTTACTCTCTATTTTATCAAAGTTGTCAATACATGAATCTATTCTTGTAATCAAAGTCTTAATATTTTCTTCATTTTTGAATATTTTTTTTTGGTTCTGTGGTTTATTATAAAGAGGGGTGTATAAACAGGAAAAGAGCAGTGTGTTCACTGTGGAAGTGAATAGTTTGAACACAAAAACCGAAGTAAGTGAATAATTTCAAAAATTGTTCAAATTCAACACTTTTTTTGTAGTGTTCATTCATGTTTCTTAACACTCTTAAAATAGATTGTGAAATTTTAGTTCTTGTATCAATAAACCTACCTACTATTTCTATAGAATATTCCATTACTGTCTTACCTACCTATTATATTATTATCATTACCTACTTTTGCACCCCTCTGTATAATTATATACAGCCGATTATAATCGGCCAATCGCTCAAAAGCCAATTAAATTCAACAGCCGTAAGATGACGTCATCTTATTAAAATTTTACGGCGGTTAAATTTGCTTTCGTGCAACTGTTCGTTGGAATCATGAATGTTTTAAGGCAATTTTGTATTTCATACTTGTTCCAAGCAATCTCTTCATGTCAAATATTTATCATGATCATTTAGCATTATTTACAACTTATTTACTAGTGTACATGTATATTCGAGTCCCATCAATGTACTTTTTTTGTTTGAAGTGAGTGAGAATATTGTAAGATAGTAATTGAAAGTAAATATCAATATAATTTACATTACAAAATATGTGCAAGGGAGTATGCTGTGTGTGTGAAGTTCCAGAGTAAATGCTTGAACGATGCTCCCCTCTCGAGTGAATACTATCAATGTATGTATAATTATTATGGTTGTGATTATTTTCAAAAATCAATCAAGGACTTGTAAGTTTCGTCAACTTAAAAACAATAAAAAGTACAAAGTTGAAGTATTTGTGTTTGGCTGGTTGAAACTACAATTATTAAGAAGAAACATTCATTGTTGTTTAGAAGTAAGTGAATGAGCATTTTGTAGAAAAGCTTTTTTGGAATCTCATTTGATGGATTCAATAATATTGTGCATTTTGAAGACACCAATAATTGAAAATATATTTTGGGAATGATCCATTAGTATCTAAAGTAAGAGTGATTTCTGTAAGAGGATCCTAGAGATTTACAATGAACCCAAGCGGCACTCAAAGTTTTTTTAATGTAGATTTGTTGAGGACTTGTTATTTTTTGCAGGAAATTTTTCAATTTTTTATAAATTGATTAGTTTGAAACGCTTTTGTTTCTCATTCAGTGCCCTCTTCTCGTCTCGATCTGCATTTTTATCAGATTTATTCTATTTCTAGAAATTTTAATTTTGTTCATAAATTAATAATAAATTAACACCTGAATGTGTCTTATTTTATTCATGTTGATAGTCAATTTTTTTCTGTCGGCAGCGTAGTAGCGCTCACATATTACTTGACAAATTTATTAACTTAATATTAATTATTTTTCATTCAATTATTTAATTGTATTAACTATTATTTTTTCAACCTAACATAATTTTAAACTTATTTTCCTGAATATCGTGCCACTTGGACAATAATAAGAGTTCATTGTTATTTCTCTGGGAATTAATTTAATATTTTTTCGGTTTGTTTTGTTTGTTTACAAAATAAGTACATCACTGACGACTTTGATTGTTTCTACATATTTAACTTCACTATTTTTTTCTATTTTTAGTGAAGACCCTCCAATATAATTTTCATTACAAATATTGAATAGATTATAAATAATCTATTTTGATTAATTGATCTTATTCTGATTCTGTATTGAAATCATGTTAACTAAGTCATGATATTCATATCCTCTAAGTTCATAATATAGATGTATGTATTATGTATTCTATTTGAATATTGGTCCAATTGCGAATATAGATAAACAAATATTGTGAAAATTTTTTATTGTATTTGGAGATGTGATTAATAATACAGTATTAAAAGGATGTATCAATAAGTTTTTGTTTTATATTTCCATCCTTTCCCCCCTGTTGATTTTCTTGACAGAAAACAACAAAATTAGATGAATCCTTTGCTTCTCCCTCGAAAAGCTTCTCTAGACCATTTCGAAAGATTGATGACATTTTGAAACCATGAAACACTTTCGAGTTGAATCATATAACCGATGAACCTCAATAATGGTAAAGAAAAGTATTTTAAAACACTTGAGGGAGTTGAAAGGTTTGGATACACAGCCAAGAAGCATGAAATAGATTCTAACAACATCAAATAAATTGAATAGTTTTATACATGGAAAACTAGGAAAACGCAAATGAGGAAACAATATTAGGTAAATGAAATGACACAAGAATCATTTTTAAACTTCGCATTATTCTTGAATTTTTATTCGTATTCATACAAATGTGTAATAAATAATAGTCCATTGCCTTTTAACAAATATTCAACTATATACTGTACAAAAATTATTGTTTGCTGAGTGCTGCTTATACACTGGATGAGAAAAATACATTTCTATACAGCTATAAAAACTATAGCTTCAATTTTGAATTGGAATTTTAATAAAATATAATGTTAGATATCCAAAAAATTCATCCATGCATCATTCATTCTTGTCAAATAAAAAAATTGCTCTAAACCAAGCATGGAATGCTTTCAAGATAAAGATTACAGTACAAAAATGTTTTAAAGTTTCAAAGAGGAAATCTGAATTTCCTTTAATTATTGAAGAAATACTCTTTCTCTGTATGGTACCGGTAGCCTAAGGCTAAGGCTATACTACAAGGAGCTTTGCTTGGTGCTAAGAGCCAAGTGAATTAAGACTACTATATCTATACGATTTCAAGATTTCATTTTATCAGAAACAAAAAAGTTTGTAATTCACACGGAATAAAGTTTTCTATGTAATTTCTCTAGGTTCAGTGGACATTGGTAGGTACTTGGGGAAATATATTAATTCAATTTCATTAATTTTATCTGTGATTATATATGTTCACTCAGGATTTTTAATTCTCAAATTTCTTTGATGTGATTAGCATTACCTAGATGAAAAGTTTGATTACTGGAGGACCTCAAATTTAATCCAACAAAATTTCAAAATAAACCATCTTCAATTTTTGAGCTTTCGCACTGTGCAGCATGTTAAAAGACATTATAGAATACAAATTTGAAGCAAAGTCTACAATAATTTTGACAAACAAACACCAAATTAACTAGAGTTAGACAAATTCACAGCCTTATTCAAAGCCATGTAATTAATAAACATTTATTCCACAACTATAAGTCAAAAATTCAATAGCGGGTTAGATATATATTAATTTGCATTAAATAACTAATCAGTAAAATTCGAATGTACAACAAGCACACAACATATATAATAACAGTGATGAAAAACTATATTTACAAATGAAAAACTGGCTATTTACATTATTAAAACATAATGATATGAGATGGGCAGTAAACTAGGATATTAACTATTTACAGTCTAATAATAAAGCTAATACAAATTCTAAAACTATAATAATTGGAGAATTACATCATTTACACTTTCTTCAACTATATGAATTGAAATTTAGATTGACCCAATTTCAAAAGTCAAATACTCTGAGATGTTGTTATGATAATATTAACAATATCTTCGCAACCCGATGGATTTTGAAACAAATGCTTAGAACTGAATCATTTTGGAAAATCTTCCTATACTTTACCAAATTCTTCAAATTCAGTTGTTGAATATCAACAACTGAAATCTCAAATGTAAATTATTGAAAATGCAAATAATGTTGCGATAATATATGTGAAACATTCCTCTGTCCTCAAGTAGGTTCAAGTTCCATTTATTGTATCCACCTGGATATTACTGTATTACCACCGAGTTATTTTACCACTGAACTAAGTGAGAATTCAGCCCAACACAAGGGCACTGATATAGCATAGTGTTGAAATTTCCTGAATTTCAAAGTACTTTCTATAAAATATGAGGCATATCTTGTACCTGTTATACAAAGTTGACATTGATTTGATGCTTCTGATTCTAAGAGCAGCTAAATTCAATTCTCAGTTACTTATAGAAGTGTTTCTCAGAAATTAATAACTATTTTTGGACTATAAATTGAAAATAAACTTCATGTACACATCTTCATTAATATATATTTTTAAATTATATTCAGATTTGTTTGTTGTTTTAAATCTCCTTTATAGCCCAAAAATATATGTTTCATAACTGATACTTTACTGATTTAAATTTCCTTTCACAAAAATTTCAAAGTTATTTCTTGTTAATGACTCTTAATGGTGATTATAATAAAGCATTAAACCACTAGTTTGCACTCTTTCCTTGATCTCTCAATTCATATAAAACTATTAATAATTAAACTATAACTTCAATTCAATACACACATATTCAACAAAACTTTACTCAGCCTGTTATGCTAACATACGGTAATAGAGAACTTACAAATACAAGGAAATCATTACAGTTTCATTTCAAAACAATCTCGTCTTCAATTTATTCACTCAAAGTTGTTTCTAATTCAGGAAATCCTCGCACTTCAATATTAATACATATAATGAGTTATTATGATAGGTACTTCATCACACTCAAATAAGACTTGGAATGAAGGAACAATATCCCTGTTTGAATCGACAATCACCAATTCAATAATCTTAACTCACTCAAACCTCCAATAGGCTGTGGCTCTTCAAAATTCATTGAAAATACTGTTTGATTTATAATATTGGAATGTCTAATTTTGTATGATAAGAAAATTATGGACTTTCAATTACATTAATGGATTTAAACCCTTCACAAGCAATATTAATCATACATTTTAACATTACAAAACTCATTTTATCTAGTAGAAAAACTGAATATTTCATTTCGTTCAGACCCTATTAACCGCGTGTCATCCACATAATTCAAGTTTATACACTGTGAGATTTGTAGAATGAGAAACACTATTTCCATGAAAAACTCATGGAAATTCTCTCTCCAACTAACAATCTAACACGTACAGCGTGATCTTATAATATCATATTTCAAATCAATTACCATTTCAGGAATCCTATGAACGAAAATTGCGACGAAACGTAGTTTTCCTAACGAGAGTTGACACACGCATGCGATGTCATTGTCGATTTTCATTTCGACTTTCGTCATTTAGGCGTTTCAGTCTTGCGCTTCACGAATCTATTGAAATTAGACGGGAAAATGAATGCTGCACAGCATGCGCTATGACGAAAATCGAAAAGCAGACAAAAATCGACCAAATGTTGACATACCTGTAGGGATTTACGGAAATCAACTATAGTCTGTTCACCGAAACCAGTCAGTAAATGTAACAATGTGAGCTTGTGTGTTGTGTAGCTTGTGATTGGTCTTTGTGATTGCATGACGGCACGTTCACAATTCAGCGTATGCAACTAATCGCGTATTCAGCTGATACTGATTGAGAGTGAGAGAAATTTAGTTATAACATGCCTTTGACTCGGTCGTCCAGCTGTTTTCCGATGCACGTACGCACAATTTCTTTACGCGCACTGCCGCGTTTCCGTGAACAGACTATAGACTCTGTATAGCCACAGAGAAGGAAAAATAGAAGTAGAGGGAATTGTGGAATGCCACTCCCCTCTACCACGACAACAACTGTAGTTGTTAAGGTGGGTTTTCGTTACTGCGACAAAGTGCCGCAGCGGAGCCCGAACCAGCGTTGCCAGATGCAATTGATGAGAAATCCCCCCTATAAATTGATGGGATTTTTCATGAATTGCATCTGGCAACGCTGGTTCGGGCTCCGCTGCGGCACTTTGTCGCAGTAACGAAAACCCACCTTAACAGAGCTTTGACAGAAATCTACATTTGCAGACGCAATTCATGGCTACCGACATGAATTACAACTGTATTTAGGCGTAACAATGTCCCGTATGAATGTTACCTCTGTTCTTCCTTCTCTGTGGTATAGCCTAGTTCAGAAGCCTACAGCCACAGATAAGGTAGTAATCCTCAGTGATTACTTGTAATCGAAGTGATTACTACCTTATCTGTGCTACAGCGGACGTAGTTCCTCATAACGCCGAGAGATGGCGCTACAATCAAATCAATTACCATTTCCAATGCAGAATCAGCCCCAGACTTGACTCAAAACCTCTGATTCACATTAAAATTAAATAATTTACACAAAAACAGTTTGTTTAATCACAAGTCACGTGACATCAGTCGGCGCGGTGACAACAAAAGTTGTCGTTGTCGTTGTGATTGTTGTCAGCGGTTGACTCTTTTCGGCACTCTGCTGCTCCATCAGCTGGGAAAAGATGTCGATGAGATTGTTGACGCCGATCATGTAGCCGTCCTCATGGTTACCGACCACCCACGACATGGAGTGTGTGATCTGCATTTCGCGCGGCAAAACCAGCGTTTTGGCGAAGTCGATCAGCCACACGTTGGCGTTGGTCTGGTCGTGCACGAACAGCAACGAACTGCCTATCACCTGTCAACCAAAGACGAACAACGAATTTCAGATATGAACAAGTACCCCGTGCAGCGCTTTGTTTCTTTGCTACAGTAAGATGAACTCCATATTCGAATAGCAAAGATCTTTTAATTTTTGTATTACCGTACTCAAGGTACGTTTCCATTACTACAAATCACATGTTCCCGACAAAAATCTTCTAATTTGTAGGAATGGAAAACATTATGTCGGGAACATTATTGTGTTTTGTAGTAATGGAAACGTACCTTTAATAGATGCATATATCAATAATTACAATGACAGTGCAATATCTAAATCAATTTTTACTTCCATTCAAAATGATTATTTTTGAAAAACGAATAGAGCCTGCAAAGCTTCGACTTTTCATCTTTCTTTTGGCGCAAACCGTATCAAAATCGGTCCACTCAATCTTCTCCACGAACTTTCCAAACTCGGACACAAAATTATTTTAATATAAAAGATGTATTGATGAATAGAAATCGCATTCATTCCTTCATAAGGAAGGAGTGGTGTGCTCTCCATCGGATTCATGTTGGCAAATGACGATGCTGTCATGAGAGAAAGAGATGGGGTTTCCAATAGTCAAATTCAACTTATACTTCCTCTAGTTTCTCTATACTTCTTATACTTTCTCTAAATTCTATTATACTTAATAACATCTAGAGCAATAAACTGTTATGAAAAGAGTTCAAATTTTGAATTGCAGCAGAATGTATTGACTGACAAGAGACCTATATTTATTTACATAGAAAAACAATATATATTGATAAGAAATTAAAAATATTTTCACTCACCTCGTGTGTTGTGAAGAAATTCGATACCTCTAATGTTGCTTTGATGGCTTTTAACCTCTGGATATACTTGGGCTGCAAAAAACACACAACTTTTTAATCCAACCGATTATTTATTTAAGCAGATAATACGGAAGTCAAAAGGGTACAATTGAAACGTACAGTAATATAATTAATGTACAGAAACATCGATTCCATCTGATCCTCATTTTCAAGTTCCATTCACTTTTAAAAAGTAGTTTACCAATCATCATTATTATTTATCATCATAAATATCATATAACATAATTTCTTATGTAGTTTAAAAACATCCTATAAACAGCAATATGGAGATAAGGCTTTGAAATGGGGCATTGACAAAAGTGATTAACTGTAATGATAAAAGTGACAAACTTATAGCACACAATAATGCACAACACTAACCGATTATTCAATTAAGCAGATAATACGGAAGTCAAAAGGGTACAATTGAAACGTACAGTAATATAATTAATGTAGGCTACAAAAACATCGATTCCATCTGATCCTCATTTTCAAGTTCCATTCACTTTTAAAAATTAGTTTACCAATCATTATTATCATTTATCATTATAACTATCATATACGAGAGTAATATCATTTCTTATGTAGTTTAAAAACATCCTATAAACAACAATGTGGAGATAAGGCTTTGAAATGGGGCATGAGTAAATGTGTAATGATAAAAGTGACAAACTTACAATGGCATGGAATAATCCAGATATAGATCAGTTAGAAAACTGAAAGGTTTTGAAATGGGAGTTTATTAGATACTGTAATAATGAAATCTACAAACTTACAATGGACTGTAATAATGAAATCTACAAACTTACAATGGCATGGAATAATCCCGCTGTAGATCAGTTAGAAAACTAAAAAGGCTATAAAATGGTAGATGAGTAGATACTGAAATAATAAAATTTCAAAACTTACAATGGCATGAGGAAATCCAGCAGTGAAGTCGGCAAAACACTCCAAGATCTGTTCTCGCGTTTTTGTCGTTTTGAAGTCTTTACTAGATTTGCCATCACTTTTCTTGATGCCCTCTATCCTGAAGCCTAACGTCGCCGTAGATGAGATCGTCTCTCTCCAAACCATATACCTATTAAACAAAATAAAATAAAATCTTGACTTATAAATTTTTTTCAATTTTAAACCTTGCGCTCATCTCATAAAAAGTCTTCTCTCATTTAGGAGACAAGAATATCACAGCTTAGGGCTACCATCCACTCATTGAATTTTTATAGAAACCAGTGTTCAAGCCAAACAACCTGAATTAGACAGGAATCATGAACTGATTCGCGTGAAATGTTTGTCAGAAAATCCGCAAAGTATACTCATTTACTCATTGAATTTTTATAGAAACCAGTGTTCAAGCCAAACAACCTGAATTAGACAGGAATCATGAACTGATTCGCGTCAAATGTTTGTCAGAAAATCAGCAAATGTTGATCAACAATATGCATTCAGCTGCAGCAAAGTATAACATTACCATAGTTCTAACTGCAGGCTTGGACTGTGAAAGGCACAGTTAAAGGTTACAAAGGTTACAACTGTGAGTGGATGGGGAATCCAGAAGGCGGATCGTTGCAAGATTACTAGACAAAGTCTAGTAATTTGTCTAGTAATCTTGGGATCGTTGGACTGTCAACTATCTCACGGTGCTATAGTTCAACGATCGGATTTCAGGCGGCTATGCTAGTTAGTGGAGTGGACTGCAGTTCAATCTGTTTTGAAGGTTTTTGAACAGTCTACAATCTATCGTTCACAGTTCTAACTCCAACTGTGAGTCCCGCACTGCAGTTAGAACTGTTAGAACTGTCACTGAGTCCTTAGTGAGCTTACAATGTCATTAATTCATAGAGTAGTGTGTGTCCGGCTTTTTCTGCATTACAAGACTTCTAATTTCTATTCAACAGACTTCTGTTTGATTGGTTATCATGTAATTATTATTTCATTTTATTATGTACGTTTGATTTTCAATCAAATTATTGTTTTAAAACTATAAAATAACAGTGGTTCATAATATGTATTTGCTATTTCAAAAGACTCAATCAAGTATCAATTTGAACTGAATATGAATGTGTTAAAAACTTTCAACTTTTCTAATTGCCAGAGCTGACTGCCTCTCTCTCTCTCTTATGGTTGAGTGTTGATGGGAAGGATGTCCCTGCACATCCTTCTCCAAGAATGGACATTTATATGTCCAAACTCCGCCATTTCACGTAGATACAAAATCAATTACTTATATTTACAATGAATCCATTTAAATAAAATATATCATACTAGTATTAAGTTGTATTCAAAAATCTTGAATTAAAATATTTATACCTATATATTTTCATTTAAAATCTCTCTTAATTCATGTTTTGTTCAATTAATCTTATGCTGTAATTATTATTTTTAAATGTCGTTCATTGAAATGACTTTTATGACCTAGAATTAAAGCAACATATTTTGTAATCTGCGTGAATAAAGTGATTATTCTATTCTATTCTATTCTCTTTCTCTTTTGGTATTCAACCCTGAGGTTGGTTTGCAGCAGTGCGCCATTCTTCTCTTCTTTTTGCTTCCCTCTTCATTTCGTGGTAGGTACTGCAGCCAACGTCATTCATAATTTGCTGCAGGTATGACATCCTTGGTCGTCCTTGGCGGTTTCTTCCCTCTATCAATCCTTCAGCTATGATTTTAATAAGGGTTTCATGCCTCAGCATCGTTATTAAGAAATGATCAGAAGAAATTTATACCTTTCCCAATGAAAATGATTGCATTGTATCATTAATGTGAGTCATTTGGTCCTAAACTTAAATAACTGTTATCACATTAGTAATGTTAATATCATAACTATCGAAAATGTGAAAATTTCAATTGACTCAGAGCATTGTGAACTGTATTTTACAGCATTGATAAGTTGAGAAATAATATTGTTGTGTTGTAAGGTTGTAAGATATGACAAATTTACCTAGGTTTGGTGACGCCTTTCAGTCTATGTTCTTCATCCGTGGGTGCGTTGGGGTCTATTTGGATCATCTTCTCATACATATCCTGTAAAAACAAAAAGAATATCACTTTGGTAACTGAAAAATATTTATCAGAACAGCAGACTAAAATAATTCTATTACACCGGCTTCATCAAAACAATGAAATTACAAAACTCCTAAAATACAAAATTAATAATAACAATCATCATCTGTAATTACAAATAATTCTCGTTATCTTAAATTCCCAGTGTAACCAATTATTGAGTGCATTCAACTAAATTTAATTAAATTATTGAATTTGAATCCTGGAAATTTGGAGATACAGCTTGAGTTATATTAAATTACACTAAATTAAACAGCCCATGTCAATAATAAATACATTTTCCCACAAATATCATTAAATGGATTCTAGTTGAGTCAATTTCAAAGATTATTGACTTACATTCTGAGATTCATCTAGATTGTTATTAGAAGTGGAACTAATTTAGATATTGGGAATAATTTAATTGAAAGTATTGAAAGGGTACACCTAATATTTTCAACAAATTAATGACTGCAAGTGGATAATAGAAACTCTAAGGGCCGATTCACGAGCTCGCGATTCAGCTAAGTCCCAGACTAAAACGGGTGGCCACCGTAGCATCGACAAACGTTAGCCTCGATACTATGTATTAAGGGCTCTCTATGCTGCTAACCCACTAACCTGTCGAGACAAACGTTTGTCGATGCTACGGTAGCCACCCGTTTTAGTCTAGGACTTGGCTAAATCCCGAGCTCATGAACCGGCCGTTAATTACTAATAAAAGTAAGACAAAGTAAAATTAAGAATGATACAATTGAAAAGAGAATATAACTAAATTTCATCTCGAATTAATGATGGTAAAAGTCAATATTTTCAATAAATTACTAATAAAAGTGAGACAAAGTTAAATTAAAAGAATCATATAATTGAAAAGGGAATATCTAAATTTCATCTGGAATTAATGATGGCAAGTCAATATTTTCAAGTTATCTTACTAATTTAGTATCGATAGTATGTTTTGATAAGTCAGTAAGGCTAGGCGTACACCGGTTAGTCAAGACAAGATTAGTCACGTTTAGTCACAGTAATTCACATAGTTGCTTATGAAGCAGCACACACCGATGCAATGACTAATCGGTGTGTGTTGCTTCATAAGCAACTATGTGAAGTGCTGTGACTAAACGTGACTTGTCTTGTCTTGTCTTGACTAACCGGTGTACGCCTAGCCTAACAGATGAAGAAGTTCACAGATATTTCTGAGGGTGATTTCAAGTGAGTATTGATAGGTTTTATAACTCCAAGAAGAGGTTTAGATAACTCCAAAAGGAAGTTTTAGATCAAGAAGTTCACAGATGCTCGCACTCACCTTCCTGAGTTTGGGCTTTTCTTTGGCTTTAGCGAGCTCCTCCTCGAGGTAGGTGCGTACGCCCACCTTGCAGTCCATCACACACGGATTGGTGAACTCCCCCAGAAGGTCTTGCAGTTGCAGGTACATCGCCGTCTCACCTGTTATTGCCATCAAACAACAACAAAACCACTCTAAATTTCATTCAAAAGTATTTGAAATATCAAAGAATATTGAAAGCTACACTTTTACAAATGTTTATTAGAATCCAGATTTGAGTGTTATCATTCATTAGTGTTAGTTCAACCAATAGAGTTCCACGTTAGTAATTAAGTTCACATACTTGACCATGGAAACGTGTTCTGTGTGGTAGCGCTGTAAAAAATCTACTAGAGATTAGCAGAGATTAGTTTCACGTTTAGTCACACTTACCAGCTCACGCTTTAATGCAAACATCTACCTAAAAACTAAATGGTGCTTGAAAGAAGGCATTTTATGTCAGAGTGGATGACCTGTGACTAAAGTGTGATTTTAATCTTAGATCTGTTCTCTGACAACTGTTACCTACTATTCTACTTTCAATTGTAGTGAAAACAGCTACTCGTTCAAGTAAGTTGACTTGAACTAGATTAGAATAGTGAAAGTAGTTAACCGCCAACTCTATTAACTCTACTAAACACACATGTAGTGACAAATGGCGATAGTGAACAAATAGTTCAATGCACACCGGTCAGTGTGCATTGGACTATTTGCTTGAATAGAGTAGACGATCATATGATCCAACCTGCCTCCAGTAACCTGAACGTCTACTAGAATCGTGAAACCCAGCCATATAAGAGTGGGTAGTGGACCCGCCCACTTTTAAGTTAGGAACGTTCATAAATTGTTGATTTGCATCAACCGAGTTCAACTATTTTAAAGCAGGTGATCCCATTTGATTGACATTCTACTGATCCTGGATCAAAATTGATCTTGCTTGGTGGCAAACCAACACAGGCGGCTTCAAAATATTATTTGATCATGACTCACCGTCACTGTCCTCACATGTGAGATGACCCTTGTACTCTGGAACATACGGCCTTAGCACATCCTTCATCAACACTTGAAAGCACAGCTGCTCCTTGGGGCACAGCTTTTTCAGTATTGTGCCTGGCTCGGGCCCAGCTTTAAAGTTTCCTAAACAGAAAGAGAAAAACAATTTATTACCATCTTACATCATCATTTTATAAATTACAATAACTCTATTAACGTACAATTTTGTGACTTATATTACACAATATACGAAATGATGATGATGATGATGATGATGATGATGATGATGATGATGATGATGATGATGATGATGATGATGATGATGATGATGATGAAGATGATAAGGATGATGATGATAGAATGAAAATATTCTACATGATATTTAAGGCATCCTTTATGATTATAACATATGGCATTAGTGATATTAAAACCTGTAGTTATTAAAATAAGAGCTAAAAATATTTTTTTATGATGAAGTGCCTTGAAATACCATAATAAATCATGTAAATGTAAAACATCAATGTAATGGACCAACATAACTATATTGTGACCATATTTTATGAGATAATAAGATACATAATTTGATTGATATATCGACACCGGCACCTTTAATCGACATAATTTGAAAATAATCGAAAGTGGGGTACAGAAAGAATATAATATAATTTGTACATACTAGCTATGTATGCGAATAATGCCTTATTGCCTATAAACTATACAATCATATTATTTTATAATACATAATGAAAACACTTGGATGTAGTCAAAAATATCACTGTATTTAGTAGAGAAATTCACAAACATGTTTCGGCATCATTGAAGAGCCATCTTCAGTGTTGCACAATGATGCCGAAACATGTTTGAGAATTTCTCTAATAAATCCAGTGATATTTGACAACATCCAAGTGTTTTCATTATGTATTAAAAATATCACAACATCTCACCAGACACTGTGTCAGAAGTTCTCTTATTTATTGGAAGAATACTGCAGAGAGGAGAGTGGAATAATATAGAATACAGAAGCACTGTGAAACATTTGTCGAGTAATATAAATTATTTTCATAAGTTGATAATTCAAATTAATAATAGCAACAACTCGTGAAAACTATTGAAACCGTTTCGTATGTAATGTGGTAGAAGGATTTAGAGTTCAGCAATGCATCAACAATAAGCACTGATAAGGGAGCTTCGACCGCCAAACACAAGCTGCTTATCAGTATTACACAAGAAGGTACGTTAGGCTACTTGTTTCAACTTGAATTCAACTGAAGTATTATTTGTGACCATTGGCTTATTACAATTGGCAGCAATGACCTAGTTGCAAATGCAATAATTTACGACTATGAAGAGTGTGATACTTAGCGCTGCATTTAAAATTCCAAAGCTATTGTTTTCAGCGGTAATCAGATGAATGCGGCACTTAGCAATGTGTGTGGAGAGCCATGCAAGGTTGTTGAAGTCGAGAATGACTGAAGACGTTGCATGAATTAGTTTGAGTGGTCTGATTGGGATAAAGTTTCTTGTGCATTAAAATGTTTCTGGTACTGTACATTGAGAGCTTTGAAAGTTTTTGGGCCTTAGTTTAGTAATCACTGTCCATGTAACAGACAACCTATTTTCATGTTAATTAATCGTTAGATGTAATTTTTTTAGTGGTAATCAAATAAGGGAGCACAGCAGTTGATTATCAAATTGCAAGGAAATGATTATTTCTATGGTTTGGGAAAATTTTTGCAATATCAAGGCATTTAAGCATTTAGATGTTAAATAGATAGGACTTTCATTAATCTTCAAGATAAATAATCCAATCTACTCTACTTTTAACGGAAACTTCATGTTGTTTTCTTTGCTAACACTGCTCTCATCGTAACTGAATAACTATATGGGATACATTTTTCCATTTTGATTATAGCCTATAGCACTAGAATTGATTTCTAAGATATCCCTAATAAATTATTGACAAACTATACATTGACAAACTACTCTACAAGTGATAATTGACCGACCTCATGTGCAAAGGCAGCTTGAATGTTATATAAATAACAATGATAAATATAGTGGAATATTCGGCAAACATTCTTCCAAAACTACTTGTTCAAACATTCGAATGTAAATTGAAAGGTATTAACTTAATGGAAAAATTTCTATTCTAAAAAAATACAAATTAAATTGAATACCTTGATGACCAGCTAGCTGAACCCATGGATACCTCTGTTTCTTGTAGGTCTGAAAGAAGGGCGTCCACTGAACGATATTCCGTAGCTTCCTCCATCCTGATGGCTGTAAATGAAAAACAATCATTATTAAAAAATGTATCACATGACAACAACTTACAGAATTTCAGAATTATACATTGTAATTGGGGGCTATTCGGTAAGCACACTGATTCATAATCAATAAGTTAATTATAACGATTGATCCTATGATTTTATCATGATACCCTGATAATTGAGATTAATACTCCTGATTGTGATAAATATGATTGGAAGAGTAATGGAAGGTTTTTTTAGTTTCTACCTAAGAAATGAGAAACCGTAGTTTTCCATTCTCTTTCTTCTTTGCTGATTTTCCCTGATCCCTTCTCCCCTCTTAGCTTCTATTTTCTTATTTACTTTTGTATTCAATACAAATCTTATGTTTGTACTTGTTTTTAGTAGCCTACTAATTGTGTATGTGAATAAATAAATGGAAAAAAGAATTTTATTATTACTGCTCATTTGACACTTTCATCAAGATATTTGTTCAAATATATTGGGATAAGATATTTGGACATTGGTTTAACATATTATGCTCTTCAACAAAATATTTTTACACATTCAAGAAATACTTTCAGTTAAATCCTCACCATTGGTTATTTATTGGTCATTGGTTTAACATATTATACATTCAACAACACATTTTCACACATTCAACAAATACTTCAATTTAAATCGTGACCATTGGTTATTAGATACATTTGGAAACAGTGGTTCAACATATTATGCATTTCAACAACATACTCTTACACATTGAACAAATACTTTCAATAAAATGCTGACTACCTTATGCGTATGAGTTGGTAGGGTTTCGGGTGCATCCGAGTCCCACTCAGAACTGAGATCATCACTGGATGCTTCTCCGTAGTCACCTGTCAAATGCCACGGTACTTCCAATAGCGATCGCTGGTACTGTTCATAGCCGGTAAGGGGTCGTTGGTCGATTGCCCTGCGCGGCGAAGGCGATCTGTCACCTCCCACGCGCATCTTATTGCGCATGCGTCAAACTCAGACTGGACTGTTGCGCTCTGTGGCTGCGAAACACGGTACACGTTGATGATGAATTCTATTGCGCTTGCGTCAATCTCCAACCAGACCGTTGTGCTCTATGGCTGCGAAACACGGTACACGTTGGTCAATCTCCAACCAGACCGTTGTGCTCTATGGCTGCGAAACACGGTACCGTTGTTGATGAAACAGACGGGAAATGGTGACCCTCTACTGTTCTTTTTTCAAGTTTTTTCTTCCTTCTCCACAATATTATTCTTTTTTATTCTTTGTTATAGGCCTATTGGTTTTATTAGTTGTCACCCTACTATCACCGGCCAACTAAACACTTTCCTGATAGTCTGTTCTCCTCCATTGTAGCATTCCACTGATACTTGTTTGCTTGTGTACAAATTGTTGTCTTTACCAAAACAATACATAGCTATAGTCCAACAGAAAGATTTTCACAATAATCATAATGTTTTGGTGATGTGGTTGTGAAGCGTCTGAGATTTGAAACAATCATACAGTTATTAGCTGACTTTGCAACATCTTGGGGCCTTAATATACGAGGCGGCTTTGACGCCAGCATGATAGCAGAGCACTGTGCTGCTCTGTGATTGGTCCGGCGTCATTGAAGCATGTGCTGAAAAATTGACACCACGTCAATGCTGCCTCGTATATTATAGCTTATGGCCTTTAGATTATGAGATAGATGCAGTATCTACCAGTTATTAATTCATTCATTTATTTATCTATGATTTGACGTAAAACCTACATATATTTGTGGAATGGTGTATGAGGTTGATTATTAGCAGTGAATTCGTATTATATTGTTTAAGCTTAGTATAATCCAAGTAAAACTATATAAACTCAGTTGTTACTATATAAACTCTCTTGTTACTATATTTCTATTCTATGAAACCTCAGAATAAGTAGGCTAGGCTGCATAACTTGAAGCGTAGATTAGCTAGATACATTTTCAAAGTTTGACAGCTATCACATAACATTCAGTTAATATAACATGTAATCTTGATAGTCGAGTTCTGCTCTATCAACGATAGCAACCCATCAACAAATAGCTCACAATCCATACAATTTCACTGTTTTTGATCTATATATCGTACATTGGTATTTCTTCTACTGGATTCCCAATCGTTAGAATTCCTGCAACAACCCCAGTTATTCAGAGGTATCTAGATTGAATAAGAAGAAGCATTCAATTTTCTTGAATTGTCAAGCTTGAAGACGAAGAAGAAGAAGAAGAAAAAGAAGAAGAAGAAGAAGAAGAAGAAGAAGAAGAAGAAGAAGAAGAAGAAGAAGAAGAAGAAGAAGAAGAAGAAGAAGAAGAAGAAGAAGAAGAAGAAGAAGAAGAAGAAGAAGAAGAAGAAGAAGAAGGAAGAAGAAGAAGAAGAAGGAAGAAGAAGAAGAAGAAGAAGAAGAAGAAGAAGAAGAAGAAGAAGAAGAAGAAGAAGAAGAAGAAGAAGAAGAAGAAGAAGAAGAAGAAGAAGAAGAAGAAGAAGAAGAAGAAGAAGAAGAAGAAGAAGAAGAAGAAGAAGAAGAAGAAGAAGAAGAAGAAGAAGAAGAAGAAGAAGAAGAAGAAGAAGAAGAAGAAGAAGAAGAAGAAGAAGAAGAAGAAGAAGGAAGAAGAAGAAGAAGAAGAAGAAGAAGAAGAAGAAGAAGAAGAAGAAGAAGAAGAAGAAGAAGAAGAAGAAGAAGAAGAAGAAGAAGAAGAAGAAGAAGAAGAAGAAGAAGAAGAAGAAGAAGAAGAAGAAGAAGAAGAAGAAGAAGAAGAAGAAGAAGAAGAAGAAGAAGAAGAAGAAGAAGAAGAAGAAGAAGAAGAAGAAGAAGAAGAAGAAGAAGAAGAAGAAGAAGAAGAAGAAGAAGAAGAGAAAGAAGAAGAAGGAAGAAGAAGAAGAAGAAGAAGAAGAAGAAGAAGAAGAAGAAGAAGAAGAAGAAGAAGAAGAAGAAGAAGAAGAAGAAGAAGAAGAAGAAGAAGAAGAAGAAGAAGAAGAAGAAGAAGAAGAAGAAGAAGAATTCAATTTTCTAGGGAGTTTTGCAATGTTTGATAAATTCTACTCCCCTCAGCTACATTTCTCTCAAAGCCGGGAGAGATTTTTGCAAAGTTTTATAAATTTCACTCCCCTCTCAGAAATTTCATACTAACCTTACAACAGGGTTCGTCACAATGCAGAGACTGCACAACTTGATAGCGACACCGCCTCCGGGAGGCCTTGGGAGCAAACCGGGAGGTCGCCCTACGTCTGCGGGAGGAGGTGGTTATGGGAGCGATTTCAAACATGGCCAACAGACGAAACACTCAACAGGTAGCTACAGAAAACTCCGTTAAACTGACAAAAAATCAGAATTTCTCAGTTATCTTACACTGTTTTCGCGTATGTTCATCCTAAATACTGGGAACTGTTAAATCTGTCACGTTGATGTACAAAGGCAGCCAACAAAGTTTCAGTAGGCGAAGTTGCGACCAAGATAGCGGCAAAGTTATTCGACTTCATTTTAATCTAGCGGTAGTAAAGTGTGGAAGATAGCAGAGCAGTTGTAAATAGAAATCTGGTTGAACTAGTTTGTCTATTTTTTCAGGTTCTTCGTAACGGAGTAGGCCTATGCAGTTTGCAGAACATTATTGATGAAAACAATGGTGATAACAGTAAATCAACACACACAACAGCTCTAGAATGATAAAAAATATTTGAGGAAAAAATTAATTTGGAAATAATTACATAGTATTAGTAATAAGTATTAAAATGGCTTGAAAGTGATGACTGTTATCATAGCCCCCTTTAAACCCCTTAAACCCCAGTCATATGATGACTGTTATCATAGCCCCCTTTAAAACCCCTTTTACCCCCTTTTTGTAGTTTAAAGGGGGCTATGCTGTTATACATGAATAAATGTAACTTCTGTATCGGAGTACATAGTATTCCCTATATTATAGGCCTACGTGTTACGCCGATTCGGAAGTTATATCTATTTTATAAGTCCTACAGTAACAATTCAATTGAACAAATTTTTCATCATGTCTTTTGATTCTTAAACTAACGTAAAAGCCTGTTGATTGAAATTACTTTTTGATTGGACCACTTCTAAATATTTTAAACCACAGAGGAAGAATTCTAGTAGTTGATTGAAGGAAGGTGATGATTGACTGTTTTGTTGATACTCAAGTTATAGCCAAGAAGTCTTATGTAATAGACTATTATCATATAGAGAAGCGATACTCTAATCTGTTCTAATCTATTCTATCTGATCTATTATCTCTATTCTAATCTGTTCTCTGTGCTATTATTCTCTGAATCTAATCGAATAATATGAATTCATCAATACATTTTCAACCCAGATTCTCAAAATAATAGGGCCTAATTTGTATTAAATACTACAGTACATATAGCCTATGTAAAACTTTTTATCAATTACCGATTTTCAAATTGTGATGAGTAGGCCTACGGTATTGTAGCATTTTTGTTTGATTCATTTGAGGCTAAATGACTCAAATGCTTTTTCAACAAAGATTATAGCAGGATCCTTTTAACTTGTCAGAAAACAGCTGATTTAACGTTAGTAAACGAGCGTACATCAATCAGCTGTTTTATGACAACTTAAAAGGCTCCTGCTATACCTCAGAGATCATGAAATGGTGACCATGGTGGCAATACAATATTTCTGCCAAGAAACCAGACTTACTAAACCGATCCAGCACTTGAAAGTACAGAAAGTATAGAATCACAGATAAAGCTGTACAAGAAAGACTATAATAGTGATAAGACTATCTGGTTGGACTATAAGACTAGCTCGAACCTTCAACTATTTTAATAATTATTGTGAACTGGACGATTGTAGACGATAATTGAACTCGATTACGTATTGAGACACATTTGACATTTTTCCATGCCCGTATAATTTCAACTAGATAAGGAGTCGGCCGCCTCTGTCAAGTTACCATAAACGTTTGTCTCGGTCGACGGGATTAAAATGTCATCTGACCACGTGTTCAAAAAACCAAAATGGCGGCTGCGGTATGGTCTACATCTTCCCATAATAATTATTTTAACAAGGATAAAACAATGTTAGAGTAACAGCTGGATAATCACAATGATAATCACGAATTTGCGATTGATGGCAGGACTGGAATCGTTTACTGAGCTATTCAGATCGAATTAGCATCAGGACATGGTAAGGATGGTCTTATCGGGAGAGGGCAGGTACCATTGTATTCTAATGGCGAGACCCTTTGCCATGTGGTCAATATGAAGCAGATATATCAACGAATCTCACATGGGAAAATGGAAGAAGATATATGTGGATAAATTTTCAAACAAAGATGCTCACAAGGGTTTAGATTCATATCAGAAGTTAGTTACAACCATAGAGAATAGAATTGAAAGTAATAGAACAATAGAAGTACTACTCTCTGGTTACAATAGTTGAGGCAGATTGCACGAAAGCCAATTACAATCAACCGTCGTAAGATGACATCATTCTACGGAGATTGATAGGGTCAAAATTTGGTGACATTACCGATCTAAAACACGTACAAAAATTACATCATCTCATTTCAATTTTATTAATAAAAAATTGTTATTATAAGTTAATTTACTGTCTGTAATATAATTCTACTCAACTGTATCATTTGTAAGAATTTTTCCTTGTAAGTACCTATCATCAAATTCTATATGTCTGTCATATTCAAATTTAACCTCAATCATTTCGTTAAATGATGTAATTTTACGGTGTTCAAATTTATTTGTCTTTTGTGCAACTGATCATTAGTCTGGTTAGTTACTATGTCGTCCTAAGTTCAAACGTTAACGATTATTGACTCTTGATCGTTTTCTCAACTATTAATAATGATTGATTAATAGTAGTAATGGGGAACAATGTGGTACACATTTGATTTTAACCAAACATGTTGAATGTACACCATACAATTGGTGAGCGGACATATAACTCTGCCTTCCAGAACGAAATGAATCCCAAGTCCTTATTCCTTATATTCCTGAATATTGTTATCAATGAATTATTGTAATTCCAGAGAAATAAATACAGTACTTTGCCATTTCAACGAATAAGAACTCATAAGAACTTTTAAATAAGAACTCATGAAAATTCGCTACATTACATGGAACAACAATATTATTTTTCACTTACTCAATGAAACGCTATCAAACTTTCAACTAAATCGCTCCCACAACTCAAGTAGGGGGCCCCAAAATGCCCCGAGGCCCCTCTTTAACAAGCTCATAAAACTCGAGTATACCTTTATGAGTGCTACCTTCAGCCAGTATTTTATAAATCGTTGCGATGATTCAATGAATGCCCGGGGTGCATTACGATTTAGAGTAGCACAAATTACTAGAAAGCGTGAAGCTCGAAAATATCAAGTTTATCACCTTGAAGGAGTTGGATTTTGGGGAATTTGCAGGGTGACCGCTGCGGGGAGGATTGGACAAAGTGTTTTGTAGCTTAGTAAACGGTCTTTTACAGCTTGTTCTGCGGTATTTAGAGGCGAAATTAGAAGCGGTAGGAAGATTTAGAGGAGATTGCCTGAGGAGGTAATCGTTAAGCAAGAAGCCGCGGGAGTCATGAGACGCTTAGATTTGATGTAGTACGAAGTATTCAAGCATCAAGATCCTTATCCAGATGTGGAGAACAGAAAAGGGTGGCGCTTAAAAAGGCGGAAAAATTCTCGGCGTTCATTAGGAAGCAGCAAACACTTTTTAGCCGACCGCGATTACGGGAATGTACATATATTTTACGGGTCTGTGCTCGAATAAAGCTTATAATTTGCGGCCAAGCCGAACATGTGAAATAATAATCAGCGTATACACTCTTCACGCATAATTAGCTTGAATCGGTTCCGCGCCGGCGTGAAAAAATTATTAATGTTTTCTCACCTACGGGATAACAATTTCTCATTCAGGTGTCCCATTCAGTGTGATAAATGCCCGAGATAAATATTGCTGAACCTGGGGAAGCTGTTCTACTATGGGCATTTATTATTTAATGAATTGCAAGCAGAACATGGGCTATGCAAAGCGGGTGATATAGTTCTTTTTAAATCGTCTTCCACCACGGCTTACAGTTTCCTCCTTTATCATGTTCTTTCTTTGTTTATCTTCCTCTTCTTATCCTACTCCGTTGCTTTTCAATTTCTCTCTTTTCTTCACTCTATTTTCCTCATTTTACGATATCCTCTTCTTCTACTTCTTCTTCTTCACTCCTTCTACTCCTCCTTCTTCTACTCCTTCTCCTCCTTCTCTACTCCTCCACCACGTTCAAGAGTTTCCTCCTTTATCATGTTCTTTCTTTGTTTATCTTCCTCTTCTTATCCTACTACGCTGCTTCTCATTTTCTCCCTTCTTCACTCTATTTTCCTCATTTTACGATATCCTCTTCTTCTACTTCTTCTACTCCTCCTTCTTCTTCTTCTCTTCTTCTTCTTCTTCTTCTTCTTCTTCTTCTTCTTCTTCTTCTTCTTCCACTTCTACTTCTACTCCTCCTCCACCAAAAAAAGTTGACTCATAATCCAGGACCTGACTGCAGCAGTGATTCAAATTCTCAGTACAAGGAAGAGCTTGAAAATAGTTCATTGATAATAATTCACTTCTAATTCAATCAGATTTTCCTCAAGGAAACTACAAATGAGGGAAGTTTCATTAAATCTGCTAATAATAGGACATTGTTCATCAACAAACGTCATAGCGTTGTGAGTAAGGCTAGGCGTACACCGGTTAGTCAAGACAAGACAAGACGAGATTAGTCACGTTTAGTCACAGTAATTCACATAGTTGCTTATGAAGCAGCACACACTGATGCAATGACTAATCGGTGTGTGTTGCTTCATAAGCAACTATGTGAATTACTGTGACTAAACGTGACTAATCTCGTCTTGTCTTGTCTTGACTAACCGGTGTACGCCTAGCCTTAGAAGTGCTGGGTATACAACATAGACTTCTAAATAATGTCACTTCTAAAAATGTCATATTCTCAAATATCAATATATTTAATTTATTGTATTGCTAAGATTTATTCTTTCATTTTCTTAAACTTGAAACTTCATCAATTATATGGAATCCACTTTACACTGACCTGACCCCATTTACTGAATGTAGAAGCCATTCTATTTCCAAGATATTGTCAAAATTTATATTAGTTTTTTCATGGGTTGAAAACAAAATTCATTCATCCCTCTCATTTTTCATTTTCTACTCAATACTTCATTCACCGGTGCATACCAATTCACAGTTTTCCAATAATTATTATTGGAAGTTACATTTACATTATCAAGTCTTATATTTCACAACATTTTTCAATAATTGTTCAAAAATAGATAAAATACATCGTGCTGTTTTTGTTTTATCAAGGTCATAATAATTCAAAAGAATTCACCGATTACTTGGAAACTTTCCCATCGGCTACTGAAAATTTTACGCATTCTAATGCACAGACAGCCAGCCACACCTGTGGTAGTATTTCACGGCATTTAGTGAATAAAAAAGGCGGCTAATCGTCGCTCACTGACAGACAGCATACAAAGTGACCACGTGACCGAAGCAACTAGACACCAGAGCCGCAAACACGTCAACCAGAACACTTTTTCAAACTATGACGTCAGACGTTCAAGCCTAAACTGCCGGCGTAACACTTGAAGACATAATACTGCTATTGTAATAGGTTGAGGGAAATTGTTGGGCTAGAAGAAAAATTGCCTAAGCAGAGATAGTCCAAATCTTTATTAATAGAGAAAGGTAAGTCTTTGGTAACGAAGGATAAATTCTTTGATTTGGAGTTATGAATGAAGGAATAAGCTTATAATTTACAATTTATTGAAGTTTCCCACTCAGGAGGAAAATTGTTAGCTTATTATTCATTAGAGTATATTGCCTATAAGTAGAAATATAGCGATGACCAAATAAGTATACCACGCTTCGCCACTATTGGTTAGTCGACGGTATAAGCTAACGAAGGACTTGGACAAATTCTTTGATTTGAAGGTATGGATAAAGGTATCAATAAGGTAATACATTACAATTTACCGAAGTGTTCCCACAATAGGAAAATCCCAAGTGTTAGACTATTTAATAGAAAAACAAACGTTTGAGAATAATATGATCTCGTAAAGGTGTAATATATTTTCTTTTTTTTAATAAATTTCAATTTGAATTTAATTTTCCTTCAACAAGAAAATAGTTCGCAGATGAAGGAGAATTCAATGGAACTGAAATAACAAAGATAGGAGCTTCCCATGGTCATTAGCATTACTAGCACTACAAATAGGAATAATTCAATTCCTGGATAATGAACACTTGATTTGGAGACCAGTAGTTAGCGTTTCGAAGGATTCGAATTCAATTATTCGGAATTGAAATATTGTAGTGCTTGAGAAAATCTCCAGATTGAACTTCAATAAAAAATTAATTTGTGGACGGAGGAAAATTTATTGGGACAGGAAAATATGGTTAAAAGTGAGAAATTTTTCAATTGAAAGTGTAGGATATATTTCTTTCAACTTAGACATTACCTACTGTATCCATAACTCAAGACACACTGATGAGTCATAAATCAACGGATATGACCCAGGAAACTTAATAGAAATATAAAGGAAAACACACAAGGTCAATAGGAAACAATTCGCATTGACCACAGAAATATTCGCGATTCTCTGTAGTCTACATTATTTCTCATTTCTAAGAAGCATGTAAGTGAGAAGATTCCAGAACCCGATGCTTTAAAAAGAGGAATATTAGGAAAATACAATAATTGAAATTACATTTCTATCTATAATGTGGGCATGATGTTTCAAACTCCACAGAAAAATGTGGAGAATCAAATCTTGTTCAATCTCAACTGAACGACCAATATAAAGTTATCAAGAGTGTTCAAAAGCAACTCACAAGTTTTTCTCACCAATAGATTCATAAATTACATGAGAGCTATTATATACTCATAATAAATTGGAACCACGAACTAATAATACATGTGGGTAATTAATTCTCAAAATGACCAATAGGATACTAAACGTTTAGCTATGGACGTCATCCATGCAATTTTTATGACAGTTACCATAAAAACTGTACTGTACACGCTCATAGACCTGTCGTTTGAATAATTTGCTTGGCACCGATAACCGACATTCAAATGTCGTGACGTCATCAGGATATAGAGCAGTTGAAATTTAATGCATAACACAACAACGTATGAAGCTTTTATCAAATTCATTCACGCATGCGCAAATGAAGCGTAAGTGATTAAAAGCATATAAGTTGTTCGGTTATTGAATTTTTCACCCCTAGTTGCAAGAACTTGATAATAATATTCCAATTATAACGATTATAATTTCAACGATATTACAATATTATAACGATGCTATTCCAATTACTGTATAGAGGCAATGAGGAGTGAAACGAATCTACATCTGCGATTAATATCTTCTTTTATCTGTTACGCTGGACAGTTATACTCAACAGCAAAAAATTATTATAATTGAGAGGTGGATATCAGTTGCAAATGGCGTTTCAAAATTCAACTACTTTTACAAGAAAATGTTGAAAACATTTTCAACCAACTATGCTGAAAAGTAGTTGAATGGTTCAACCAACTATCCTGGAACGTAGTTGAATGTTTAAATATTTAAACAGCTAGACACTGTAAAGCAGTTGAATTTTTATAGATTTGATCAACTATAGCCTATTTGAAAGTAGTTGAAAGACGAAATATTCAACCAACAACACAACGGAAAATTATATGAGTGTTGAAAGATTTAAACAACCATACTTCATACTGAAATATAGTTGACTATTGAAAGATTCAAGCGAAAGCTATACTGTAAAGTAGTTAAATGTTGAAAGAGTTGAACATCTATAATATAAAGTGTTTGAATATTGGAAAAATTGACCAAATATACTGGAAGATTCAATCAACCATACGTCTATCAGAAAGAAGTTGAATGTTTAGGAATTCAATCAACCAACTATACTAGAAAGTAGTTGAATGTTGAAATTTTAACCCGCTATATAATGGAAAGTAGTTGAATTTTGAAATATTTAACCATCTAGATACTGTAGAGTAGTTAAGTGTTCCAAGTCAATGTTTTAACCAACTATGCTGCACAGTAAATGGTGCAAGATTCAACAACCTATGCTGGAAAGTAAATGATTCAACAATATATGCTGGAAAGTAACTGATTCACCATTTATGCTGGGTAGTATTATCTCAATAATTGGATGGAATGAAAGCAAGTAAAGCTAAATGTTCCAGGTCTGGCTCTATTTGAAAATGCTATCTCAATTATTATTGTTGATAGGGTGTGGAAGATAGAGTCAAGGTATGAAGGGAATTATTCTGAGCAGTCTAGGCGGAGTCCAAGTCACGAAGAACGTTTGCCAATTCGTTATGCATGACTTCTTCATTGCTGATTGTTGAATGGTGGGAGGGGGGAGGTTTGATAGAGATGATTCAAGTGGGACTCGAATCAAACGATTGTGTGAAATTGTATATGAATCAAATAAACTCAGTGATGAAACAAATAATCTAATTTGATCTAAAATTTAGTTTGATTCCAGAATTTGACACTGAAAATTTTTAATGATATTAAAAAAAGGTTTTATTTAAACTGAAGTGCAAATTTTTCTGAGGGTCTTTGAAAGCAAACAGGTTCTCATAGAAACCTATATAGCATAACTAGTTCAGATAATATCATAAAGAAATTTCTATGTGATAAATTTCTAGGGCGGAATTATTCCTAAATATTTCACTGAAACTCTACGTTGAATTAATATGTTGCTGGTTCTCCCAAAGAACATTCAATGAACTAGTGAAATTCTTTGGCAAACATAACTGAATACTGTAATTTTGTCACGTATTTGACCGAATTATAATGTATTACATTTGTAGAAATAAACTGATCACCTTCGACTTTCTACACATATTTCTGATATATTGAATAGAATTCAATTATTCTATTTTCGGAAAAGGAATGCTCTCAGACTAAGAAATCCTCATTCAATACTAGAATCTAAGAAATCTATTTACAAGAAAATTTTAACAAGTACTGTATTCTCTTGAAATAATGATTATTTTTTATATAAATTCTTATTTTTCCAATTGAAATAGAAGTATGAGAGAAGTGGTATAATAGAATGTGCATAATATACAATCAGAGAGAATAGAAACAGTTCTTTTTAATACTCTCTGTGTACAATCATCAAACCCACACAATCCAACTTATTTCTTTCCAAATTTGAATATAATTCAAGTGTATTTACATATTGGCAGAATAAATTCAATCTCGTTCTTTCTTGAAATAAATCGGGATAAAAGGAATAGAATCGATAAAGTTATTTATTCATCTAATCAAATTGATGAATTTTAAGTAAACCCATCCGCTTATAAAAACTAGTTCCGGTTATTTGATCTAGGTTCTCCTGAGGCCAAGGAACCCCGTATCCGGCCTCTGAAATGAATTCCTCAATCAAATCAATTAACTGTCAATTCACTGCAGACTGCACAGTGCCAATTACAAATTAAACTGCTCCTGATAATTAGGCTGACTGAATTATCTTCAGGAATTACTTCAGGAGTGCAATCCACTATCAATTATCAATGTATACTGAACTAGGTATTGAACTGTTTCTCACAATGAGAGATTATCCTTTCATTTGATTAGTCTATGTTACATTTTAATAATTATTTAGGAACTGTTACTTATTTTTGGAACTGCTACTGGCAGATTGAAGCAGTTTACAGTAGCATCAGTAGACTGAACTAGGTATTGAACTGTTTCTCACAATGAGAGATTATCCTTTCATTTGATTAGTCTATGTTACATTTTAATAATTATTTAGGAACTGTTACTTATTTTTGGAACTGCTACTGGCAGATTGAAGCAGTTTACAGTAGCATCAGTAGACTGAACTAGGTATTGAACTGTTTCTCACAATTCGATAATTATTTAGGAACTGTTACTTATTTCGGAACGGCTACTGGCAGATTGGAGCAGTTAACAGTAGCATCAAAAGACTGAACTATGTATTGCATTTTTTCTCACAATTATTTGGGAACTGTTACTTATTTTTGGAACTGCTACTGGCCGATTGGAGCAGTTTTTCAGAAGCACCAGTGGATGACCTTGCCAGACGCACGTCGAATACTGGTAATTATTGGCCGGTGACTGCTTATAATAGCTGGTCAGATAAGGTTTCAGTCGAATCACTCTTTTATGGTGTAGCTGCTATTCGAATCTATTTCGGCACAAAAACGGAAACTTACCTCTGATTTATTACAGACTCCAAATTATCTCTGATATCGTTTACCTTATCAACCTTAGTACGGAAAGGTATCAAACTTCTGTAGAATATGTTCATCTTGAGTCTATTTTCATGGATTTATTGCATCAAATTTATCGGGATGAATAATAATTTCAAGTAGCGGGCCTATCAATAATATTACTGTATTAATACTTTAGATTGACAAAATGAACTTTATTTCGAAAAAATTTTCCCCCCAACAGTTTGGAGAAATGGCGCTCCTGGGTTTGATAAGAAAACTCTCATAGCCTCTGGATTTTTTATCTAAATTTGGGGTAGACGCAGTTTTGGGCGATTGCCTGTTGATTCTTCCTACTGATTCTAATGTAGATTTTCAATAGATGAATGAAAATTTAAAAAGTAAGTCATTTTGCATCCATTTTTACATGGTTTACCCATAACAGTTTTTTTCTGATATTTTTTTTCTATATTCAATATAGTACCAATAAATAATGACGTTGTAGTACCAATAGTATCAAAAATTCTTGACGTTGCTGATGACCGTAGAGTACGATGTCAAAGAAGTAATATCTCTCTATCTATCTAATGCCAAGCGTCAAATTGAATGAATCTGAGTGTACTAAAAAGAAATCAATTGTTGACAGTGATAAGTCAATCATGGATTACATACTTGTTTTTCAAACATACAAAGGAAAGGGATAATTTATCAAAATTTTTAATTCTCGATAAGAATAATACCCAAGTTTCCACTTAAAAATGATAAATTGAACTAACTTTCAAGCCAGACTACTTCTCATTGTTATCTATCAATTTTCAGAACTGTTTACCAAATCGCAGCTCAAACGTAGAAGGTAGATCTCCACCAGTTTTTAATTACATTCGAATCAGTTATCAATTTATCTAACACGCCTGAGTTTTTCAATTTTGAAATTGTACCATTGTACCTATCTAGAAAATTTATACAGATTGTACTATCCTAGAAAAAAATCATCTATCAAAAGTACTAGGAATAAAATTATCAGATATTCTTGAAAACTAACAAGATTCTTGAAGCCCTCTTATTATTCATGAAAAGGGATTGAAAAGCATACTGGGAGTCTCTTTTTCTGTAAGCTATCTTTATTAATAATTTTTATATTAATTTATCCGAAATTGATAAATGAATTTAAGTTAATTGAAAATTGTACCTCAAACGTAGAAGGTAGATCTTCACCAGCTTTTGAATAAATTCAAAGCACTTAGGTATCAATTTATCTGAAATCGATAACTGGAATTAAATTCATTTCAAATTGTACCTCAAACGCAAAAGGCAGATCTTTACAAGCTTTTGTTTACATGCATAACAATTATTATCAATTTATCTCTAAAAGAAGCACGCACATAGAAGAGCCTTGAACGTGTAATAATAGAGCACAATATTACGTTCAATTTATTCACAGGTGCTACTAAATACAAACTAACTATTTCAACAACACCTAAAACGTACTCAACTATGACGCGATATGCTTTTTGAAAACAATAGACCTGCTATTGCTATTGAACGCTCACTGTTGGTGACGCGCCATGGCTCAAACATGAGAAGCAGCTTTGAAAAGGTACTCCTAGCTTGATGACGTCATAATAACGCAGTTTGGAACCTGTATAACGATTGCAGAACAAAGTTCAATCGATTTAAAAGCGATTAAATGAAAGAGTTCAATTAATTTTTAGTGTAATAAAATAAATGTCCATGAAAACGGAGAAACGTTTTTTAAAATTGTGAAAATTAAATGGAAGAGTTTAATTGAGTTTTTTTTAGAGTGAAAGTAATAAATTTTCATATAGAAGGAAAAACTTTGATTCAAAAAGTTTTGAATGGTTGCTGGGTGATCGTTTCTATTAATAGAGCTACTACATTATAATTATTAGTTGTCACATTAAGGGGAAACCTTGATTTTTTACAGAAATAATGTAAATAGATCTATTATGTCAGAGTACAAAGATTACAGTGTATTTTGGGTTTGATACGTTTTGATTAATTGGCAATTAACGTTTTTATCTTTCAACTGTTTCCTCCCACACGAGTTTGAGAGATGCGTGGGAAATGATGATCATACAAAATAATATTAACTTTATTAGGCCCTGGTGCCAGACGTCACCGAGAGGCGTATATCTTTCATATACTATCATGAGATTCGGTTCCTGAAGAATTACATTTTTTTAAATCAATACAATTAAATTCATTCACGGATCTAACATTAGTTGATTGTATTTTGCTCTTATTGAAATTTGAAATGTAGGTCTTCAACTTGAATTAGAATAATTATGAATAGTAACTCAACGTTATAAATACATTAACGTTGAGATCTTCCCAGAAAGATAAAGAATGGAATCTCAAGTATGCTGAGGCATTCAAGCCAACACCTGTTTACACCTGTGTACTATACCTGCCTATTCCGAACAATGCTATAGAAATTATAATCAAGATCTACTCCTCACGTTGGTTACAAAAGCACGGTGTTCCTAATGGCTTGTTTTTTATTGTGTAAATCAACTTTTCCTTGTACCTGTAAACTGTACTGAAACGCATTGAATGTAATCTTGTATTTGTATTGTACGTACGAGAAATTATCATCAATTTCACATAATTTTACATCAATAAAATGAATAGCACTTAATAAAGACATTTAGTAAATGTCTATAGTAATAGAGACACATAATTTCAATGTGTCTATAGTAATGTCACTATGTTTTTAGTAAAAAAGACAGTAAATATTTGACATTTTGGAGTGGTCCGTAGCCGAGGGCGATAAGCGCATGTCTGATAATCCAAAGGTTCCAAGATCGAATACAGTTGCCGGAACTCCCGTCTTTCGGAGGAGACGAAAAGCCCGACTGCCTAAAAACAGTCGTCATCTCTCATCATCACCCCTCTCATTACCCACGCACAAGCCTAGAGCTCATGTGGGCATCACCCTCAAAAAAAAAATTTAATGTCAAAAAATATAAACTGGAAACCGATTTGCACATGAATACTGGATTCAGTATCTCAACCATAAATAGTCTATGAATAACTGTAATTAGTTATAGTTTATACAACTATAATTTTTATATCAACTATAATAGTTGAAACCCCTTCAAAGGAGCTGAATTCAAGGAAATTGGTATCCTGATGACTATTTATATTACTAATTCATCTACAAAATACCGGTAGTTCATGACTAACGAAACTCAGCATTGCGAAACTATTTTTCTCATTGATAATCTGAATCACCTCCTAAAATAAAACACTATCATCAGAAAAATAGAAGTAAAATTTTTCTTCTTCTTCTTCTTCTTCTTCTTCTTCTTCTTCTTCTTCTTCTTCTTCTTCTTCTTCTTCTTCTTCTTCTTCTTCTTCTTCTTCTTCTTCTTCTTCTTCTTCTTCTTCTTCTTCTTCTCTTTCTTCTTCTTCTTCTTCTTCTTCTTCTTCTCTCTTCTTCTTCTCTCTTCTCTCTTCTTCTTCTTCTTCTCTTTTCTCTCTCTCTCTTCTCTTCTTCTTCTTCTTCTTCTTCTTCTTCTCTTCTTCTTCTTCTTCTTCTTCTTCTCTCTTCTCTCTTCTCTCCTCTTCTTCTTCTTCTTCTTCTTCTTCTTCTTCTTCTTCTTCTCCTTCTTCTTCTTCTTCTTCTCTTCTTCTTCTTCTTCCTCTTCCTCCTCCTCCTCTTCTTCTCCCTCTTCTTCTTCTTCCTTCTTCTTCTTCTTCTTCTTCCTCTTCTTCTTCTTCTTCTCTCTTCTTCTTCTTCTTCTTCTTCTTCTCCTTCTTCTTCTTCTTCTACACTCTCTGACTCTCATAGACTAAACTGAAGTCATCATAGAGTAAACAGGAGTCATAATAAACAGAACAGGATCACAGACTGAACATGAGTCACCACAGAGTAAACAAGACGAGAGCTTCTCTCAAGCCTGCACTCTATTGACGCAGATCAACTATCGCAATCTCTCAGTAATTGAGGCGCCCTCAAGTGGGCTCTCCATTTTCCAGAAGCAGCTTTTCCACTCTTGATGTCAAGAGGCAAGTATCATCGTTCAGGTCTGCGCTTGAATGGGTAACCATGTGAACTTTAGATGTGTGATCAATTTTCTAGAGTTCTTAACGTGAAATAAACTCGTCATAGTGATTATGTAATCGTATTTGGGGAGAGATAAAACCATCCGCAATAAGAATCAACAAAAAAACAATCAACAATCAGGAAGGGAGCCTCCTCCACAATGAGGAGAGGGAGAGAATCACCTCATCCAAAATTATTTCCCATAAGTAACCTGATTAAGACATAAGAATTCTCCTCTCGTAAAAATAATAGAATTCATATGTTTACAATAATCCTATATGTTTTATTCAAGGCATAACGTATTTCTCAAACTCCAAGAAATATTTGATTAGAGCACTATCCCAGTGCAAATAAAAAAGTAGCTGTAGAGCTCACCCTGTATTTCATTCAATCCATAAATGACATTTTCTGATTATATAAATGAGTTATTTCAAGAATTTGACGAACAGTTTGAATATTAAATACATAAAGTATCATTTCGAGTTTTCTAATGATTTTATGATTGAAATGAAACTGAATCAAATAGAAATGGATCATACATACCCCAACCCACCCAATGCTATAAGAGAACCAATACTGATTAAAATAGATATCCAATACTTCTAAAAAATAAATGATGAGATAACCGAAGTGAACTAATGATAATAGAGTTCTAATTATTGAATAACTGAAATCAAACTGAAAATGTACCATGGAACCTCATACACCAATCCATCCAATACAAAACTAATGATAAGATAACAACTAAAAGAATTTGTGTCAAACAAATTCAGAACACATCGGCTGCTCCAATGATAAATGAACGGAAACTCAACAAAAATACTGTCTAATTTTACCAGTATACTCTGTAGCTGCTATAAGGCCAGATCGTTATCTTCAGCAGGGTATCACAGCCATAACAGAGTTCGACTCCGAAACAAGCTGTGACAACAAGTATATATTTGTATTTACTGTAGTAGCAAGAATATAGGAGAACCACATATATATAGAAGAGACCTTGTCAGCTGTCAGGGTCACACAGACGAAAGTATCCAAACTCCCGTACGCACAACCACTATCACCAACACATGTGAAATTGGACGACACTATTCATCAAATTCACTCGGCTCGTTAAAATAGCTACAAACCAAACTCCAAATTCTACTACAAATAGTGCACGATGAACTTGGTGGTCACATTTTTAAAACACACGATGTTTCCAGCGCGTTTCTCACACACTTGTAACGTGCTAACAAAACTACTAATACAAGCTAACCTACAAAGAAGCCAACTACAAGAACAGCCAAACTACGGCTGTACGTTTACAATACGTAAACCGTTTGCTGTCGACGCAAATGAGCGTGGAGGCGGATATATGCTTTTACAAAGAGGAGAGCTCCGTTGCTTTGGTGATACACAATAGATTGTTGTGTTATCATTGAAATGATAATTATTGTTGAAATGTCTATCGTTGTTAGTTTTGGATTGTTTGTGTCACCGAGGACCAGAGGAGACGCATGAATAGAGGGGCTTTGGTCACACCATGTTGTGCGCCTGCGCAGTAAGAGGGATGAGAGGTAAGAACTTCGTGACACCTGTAGCTTCTTTGCACCTGTTGCTATGATTCCCCGATTCCCTACGAGTGAATTTGCCCGTAAAAATAGTTTACTGTGTAAACTAGCCAGTAAATAGTACACAGATTCATTTAATTTGACGCTTGGCATTAGATAGATAGATGCCCGGTTTTTAGTCGCTCAATAGACAGTTTATGGATCCAATAGCACTATTGAATCAATAACCATGTGTTTTCAAATGCAAAAAAAGTTATTGATTCAATAAGTTTATTGAACGACTGAAAAACCGGGCAAGAGAGATATTATTTCTTTGTCATTGTTCTCTACGGTCATCACCAACGTCAAGAAATAATATCTCTCTATCTATCTATATAATGCCAAGCGTCAAATTAAATGAATCTGATTATAACGTTACAGAGACTGTATAAACATAGTGTGGCCATTGGTATCAAAGGGGCCCATAATAGTATGTTGGAACATTTTTCATTTTTCCGCCACCGCCATACTTTTAGAAATATTTTGAATTCTCACATGGCATTACAGACAAATTTAAAGCCATTCACTCATTTTTCAAATCTTCTTACAGAGGCATGACATAAATAATCACTTTTCTAACCCTAAAAATAGTTTCTGTACCCTTACACAGACATTTTAAAAGCTTGATAGAGATAACAATAAATGTAAATGCTTTTGAAATGTAAAAATGAAAAGCGCAATTTGAAATGTAAAGCTTGATTAAAAATAACACTGGAATAGGCAAATTATGGGTTAGATGTTTATCACTTGACATAAGATATTATATTATTATTCAATTATGTTATGGAAGTTGACAACAGTTTGGTGGATTCGACCGAGCTTGGATTTGACCAATCAAAAGCGAGACATACAATGACCACACTGTGATTATAGTCTCTGTAGTAAACGTAGACAAGCGTGAAGTAAACATACTTGACCTCTGTGAGTAAACTAATGGGAATAGTGAACCTTTTACTATCAATGACTAGAAATATTACGCCTCATCAACCAACACGTAACGTCAAAGATCGCAACCGAAGACAGACAAAGATCGTAATGGAATAAATTATTAAAAGATTCCATAACATCAATATTTTTCTACAAATTTTATCAAATTATTAAACGTTGCAGTTAACCAACATAATGATTAGAGTAGCGAAAATCCAAAAAGCCATATAAATTTATAGTTCTGAAGACTTTTGCTGCTGCAAATATTGACAACATTGCTAAATAGCAAGAGGATAATCGATGAATGCCACTGTACAAAAAGTTGTGCCCGGACAGGGAATCGTATCCTGTATAGCAGGATTCTTTTAACTTGTCAGAAAACACCTGATTCAACGTTCGAAAACGAGCGTACATCAATCAGCTGTTTTCTGACAATTTAAAAAAATCCTGCTATACCTCTGAATTGCCGGTCCAGCGATTTAACTACTTATCCACCAGACACCTTCCATGAAGTAGCATTCAATTGTGATGTCAGCCTAACCGGCTAGATATTTCAGATGGATGAAATTATTAGACGTTGCAGTTGAACAAATGCTGTGAATACATAATATTAGACCACAGTTATAACTAGGACACACTATTCAGCACAGACTATAGGACTATAGTCTATCGGTAATCTGTGATTAGAGTAACAAAATCCAAAGAAATAAGGTGTAGGGGCAACCCAGTATGCAACAAGGTCAACCTCCAAAAATTATAATACAAATTTTATACAGGTAGTTTAAATTTTCAGAATTATTTATTAAATAGTGTATTTATTTTGTATAATTATAATACTGTCTTATATTTTTGTTGATCGAAGTCCCTGGAAGAAGGAACCCAGTATGCAACCCGCTCAACCTCTAGAATTAGAATACAAATTATAGATAGATATAAATTAATGGTCTAATATAGATATAATAGTTTAAATCTCCAATAAATAGTTTTTGGAGTTGAGCGGGTTGCATACCGAGTTCCTCCTTCAGGGACCTCAATAAAAAAAAATACGCTAGTATAATATAACAAGTACAACAGGCTTGTGCTAGTACTTTCTGGGTACGTCATGCTTCATAGAATTTAAAAAATCCTGTAGAATAGGAAAAAGGCTTACACACACTAGTCTTATAAAAGGGCTTGATTTGAAATTGAGTTTATCATTGAGTATGAGATTGAGATGATTGATAGAATGTTTGTAATTTTCACATTTTTACAGGATGTTAGACTTATAAGTGCTTGATTTAAAATTAAGTTGATCATTGAGTAAGAGATTGAGATCTAATGTTTGTAAATTTCACATTTTTCCAGGATTTTAAACTTTTTGCTTTCTGAACGGATACTTCAGAAATTTTGAATTGACAAGTTGAAAGTTATAGAAAAATATTGAGAAAATGTATCTTAAGAATGCATGAATATTACTGCAGTGAAGAACTAGAAAAAAGATTCTAACTATTATCTGTAGTATGCCAATATTATTAATAAAAGAATATTCTACTGTGTTCATCTAACTGCTCTAGATGAGCAATTGTTTCTTTGGTTATTGGAATGAATTAAAATATGAATTGAACGCTAAGAAGCGTGAAGATATTGCTTCCACTATGATTTTATGGGATAATCTACTATCATTATCATGGCGCTCCGCAATCTAGTGGAAAAGTGATCGATTACACGATTACTGATCATCACCAATATAGTGCGATTCACGTCAAGAAGTCAGCATTGCTTAGATGGGAGTTTGCTATCCTTGTTCAGCACAAGGCAGTTGCTGATGTCTCTATCCTATTCGCACTGTGCATTGTTGTAGTACACAGTCCCAATAAACACGTTTAGGTGCAGTTTTACGTCATGGACCCATACATTGAAAAATTCAATTCAATTCATTGCTCAATACAAGTACAAATAACTAAAAATATGGTTGGAAGAGAAACAACAGGCTTAGCCTAAAACTGTTCCTCTCCCGTATTTTGATAAATAATTAATTCGAAAATAAGGTTAAATTTCCACTCAAGTTGATTACAAAAATTCCCAGCCAAAAGTACTTGAAAATTTTGAATTTACAAATAAATCAATGCACTCGATGATTGATTGAAAATTTGAAAATATAGAATGAACTTCGAAATTTTTAACCTATAATACAGAACCCATAGAATGCATAAAAAAAATTCAACTCATACAAATTCTCCTGCAGTCCTCCAAAACACTTCTCATTGCGAATCTTCTATTCAACTCGTTAACGTGCCACAACCTTATTCATACTTTTTAGATGTATGTCCATTGACTATACTCTTTTTAGATGACATTGACCACTAATTCATTGTATCTCAAACACCACAAACCAATTGCAACAATCCAACATTGTTTGGTATCAAGAGTGCAGTTCTGTCCTTATTATTCGGCGGTCGGCAAAAGCAGATAACAAACACGACTGGGCGTCAACACAAGCAACATCATTCCCTCTCGCTTCCTCCTCTTCTGGCAACCGCCTCTCTCACTCTCCAGCGTCAATTATGACGTCATTGTTGGGTCGGCAGGACGTTTAGTAATGAGGGCTGGCGGGAGGGAGGGAGAGGTACCCCAGCGTTTGTATAAATTGGTTACACTCTCAGCCATTGACTATTCATATCAGTTAAAAGCCAGTCCGTCTTACAAATGAGTCTGTGATTACAGCTACACTCTTGATCAATAGGTATTTCGATTAAGAAGACCGAGAACGATTCTCATCATAGAAAGCCAAGTGCAAGTAATGGTGTTTCACACATGTTATATGTATGATAGTTTGATAGATACACATCAACATTTATGCTCATCTAAAGATATAGCGCGTTCACTTGCTATGGCATTTTGATATAGACTCAAAATGGATCAAATGAATGTCAATACAGCTTTTTACCCTGTTCAAAATGTAAAATATGTCATACTCTGTACAATATTACATCATAGTGAATGGATTCTTGTACACTTTCATTATTGTAAAAAGCTGTAAATTGTAAAAGCTGTAATTGTAAAGCTTACAACTTATTGTCAGTCAGTCCAGGTGATCTACTCACCTTAAAGTGAACACAATGTTCTATCAGTATACAATTAAACTATACTATGTAATTATGTATACTATATGTTATCTACTGTACACTATACTATACATATTATCTACATCTGTAATCCTAATCAAAGTCTACATTTATATCTGCACACTCAATCTCTAAATTACATAAATAAAATATAGCCTACTCAAAAAAGCATAACTATGTATAATTGTAAATGTAATCAAAATGTAGTTTGAAGTGAATAAATTTGTGATGGTTATTACTTTGATGGCAATGATGGATAATTGTTTTGGTAATGGTATGAAATTGATTTAACTAGAATTTGTGTGGATTATTATAACTTGCTATGATGATTGACACATTAAGACGCTATTGGTTGTTATATATAGCATTAACACATGAAGCATCATATAGACTTTGACTGTCGTGTGTAAGAAATAATGCAATTTAGTAATCCAAACTGATGGTGGGATATTTGTTATGGTTACTGAATGTGTGATGCAATAGAGCTGAGTTTTGTTGAACTGGAAGTACAGATAAAGGAATACAAGGATAACTCTTTATCTGTGATGGAAGTAATCCAACTGATAAAACTATACGGATATTTTTTTATTTTTGTAGTATTTGTATGTGATATAATGATGGAAGTATCAACGTTCTCAATAGGAAAATTTTCACAAAAATCACATAGTAAATGATAAAGTAAGTGAGTTGTTATGAAGACATAGGCAGATTTGTTTGAATGACTCATGTTCTATCATAGAATGAAATGAATGAACAAAGGACTTCATCAAAATGAAAGTGGAGAAAAATATATATATTGAATGTCGAAATAAAGAGTGTGGGGATTAGTAGAATAGACAAAAAGGAATTAGAAGATTTAGATAACAATGCAAAAATGCTTAATTAATTTGTGAATTTCTTAATTCGAAATATAAATATTAGTTTGGCAATATTTGGGACATTGGTTCTCAAATAAAGTACTTTGGATAATACTATGCTAGTTCAAAGAAATCAAATGACTGAACATATAAAAGTGTTGGATGAAATACTTCATCCAACAAATGACATTACTCATCAACTTACTCTTTATCATGAGATATTTCTCTATCGTAATAAGTAATTTATATTATCAATCAATACAATTGAAACTACATTTATACCAAAAATACATACATTTACACGCAATACAAGATACCATTCTGACAAAAGTAAATGGATGAGACTTGTGAACAACTATCAAAATGGCTGCCTACTATTGACTGAATGGACGCTTCTGATTGGCTGAATAGTGAAGCCCTGCCATTGGCTGGTCTCTGATTGGCCGTTCAGTTTAGCCTGTCATGTGCTCCCACTTTGAGAATGGGAGTAGCTTAGTAATGGAAGTCCAAAATGTAGTGTAATGTCAGACAAATGGTTTTACGATTATTCCAAAAATATTTATTATTGTGATAGATGTTTCGTAATGATTATAAATTCAATTCGTTAACTGGAATATTTGATATAATTTATTCTCTTCAGCCACTTTGAACTATAATAAAAAAAATTATATTTCGTAACTTTATTTTAGCCAACTTCTATTGTAGGAGCATAATCTACCTTTGAAAATTCCTGTTCACTCATAAAATAAAACTAATAATAAATAAAACTCATACAATAATAATATAATTCCTATTATCTGTGGAATTTATATTGTATAATTTATTATTTTAATTATTCCTCCTTAGATTTGGTGAAATGCTTATGAATTTATTTATTATTTCCATATTGACCTTTCTTATGTATGTATAAGTAGGTTACTCTTTTTATTACCTCAAATTTTAATTTTATATGGAGTTCTGTTCAATTTGATTCTACTTCACAGTTAATCTAATGTTTCACATAAAAAACTATATAGGCCATTAGAGCCTATAAATTTGCGTACTAGACCTATATAGGCTACCCGGAACGCACCCCCACACACAGATTATAGTCTATAGTCTTATAGGGGTATTCCTGTGAATAAATTCACGTGTAATGTATTGTAATCTGAATTTTTGTGGAATAAAGAATAAGAGTGAATAGGTATGAATAAGAAGGTAAGGATTGTATGATATGATCTATATTGATTAATTATTGTTGATTGTTGAACGGCTAACCTCTTCCTTCAAGGCTTCAAGATTGTAATAATAATTTTTTGAACGAAATTCCTAATTAATAATACTCTGAAGACTTCCGCTATTGCGAATTTCCTATTAATTAGTTTCGTTCAATAAATTATTATGATTTAAAAAGCAATTGAATAGTTGCAATATCCCATTTTCTTCTAGCTTCAAGATTGATTGAAGAGACCAATTAAGTAATTGAAACATGACAAATTGTTCATGTTAATTAAATTAAAGGTATCCAACCCACTTCAAGATTGATTGAAAATACCAATTCAGTGACTGGAGTATGACTTAGGCTAGGCGTACACCGGTTAGTCAAGACAAGACAAGACGAGATTAGTCACGTTTAGTCACAGTACTTCACATAGTTGCTTATGAAGCAACACACACCGATTAGTCATTGCATCGGTGTGTGCTGCTTCATAAGCAACTATGTGAATTACTGTGACTAAACGTGACTAATCTCGTCTTGTCTTGTCTTGACTAACCGGTGTACGCCTAGCCTAAGTTATAAAGTGTCAGACTAATACCATAGATGATGCATGGTTCAGCTCCTTGGCGCTATGCTTTCTCTATGCTAATACTGTTGAAGCAATGCGAGTTGAATGATTACATTGCGTACCTACCACGTTTTCAAAAACCAACCAAAAACCATAGAAATATTGTAATTCTCACCCCGGCATCAGAGCTATCCTCAGAATCCGATTCCATAGCACACAACGATGCGATGCCCGATCAAAACTAACTATCGGAATTATATTAAAGTAAGCCGCTGTCAAATGATACATTTTCCAAACAGAGCGAAAATCGTTTGACGCTAGTATTCGCTTCGTAAGCAGGCAGCACAAACGAAGGCCTACGTATGTTTGCTGTGTTAATGACGTGTGTATGTGAGTGTCTAAAACATTCTAATAATGCTTAATCCCAGTTACAGCATGCGCAAAAGGTGCCAATGTAATATCGCTCCTAAGAAGATACGTTACGTTAGCAATTGTATCAATGGGATTCGGAACTATGAGCTGAGCTACACGAAAAGATCAGACAACTCTCGAGAATAGATCATTAGTAGAATATTGGAATAGATCATATTCTATGCAAATGAATTTTTAAAGAGATTGAAATAACTCGTAGTCTACAAAAATAGAACATCAAAGACACTGAAATAGATTTTCTTAAATGGAAATAGAACATATCGATCAAAATAAGATGATTTGAATAGGTAATGAAGTTCAGTTTTATTTTGGGAGCTATTTTCAGTGGGATGTGACGTGTCGTGAAGACTTCCAATGGAAGGTTGTTTATTGATAATGTTTCAAGAAATGCAAATTTGTTGTGTAGGAAAATCAGTGGATTATTATTATTATTAATGTTACTTACTAAGCAAGCTAAGCAATAACAGTTCATAGGAATTGGTTGAAATCATTGAGATGTCTTGAGATCCTTTTACGTGTGAAGAGATAAAATTATCGATTTTAAAAACTTGTTAATCTATAAAGTTAAATTATTCACTGAAAAGTTGTCATTGAGTCTTGACAGAAATGACGGTGTGGAATGACAGAATAATTTGATAATTAAAGAATAATAATATTTGTTTGTATTAATGAATGAATTGAATTTAATTGAATTGAATACACATGGAAAAACATCAATTCACATTGCAGCCTCTTATATTTAATAACCTGAGAAATGTGATAATACAGAACTTTCTCTGAAGATGAAACACCTTCTACTGTAGACCAAGAAAATAAGGAATTAAGAAGGTTGTATTTTCAATCAAATAATTCAGTTCTCTGAACAGTACAAGGACCAATACAAATAGTTTGTACTTTTAAGTCACTCCAATGAATCAAGTAATTTACCTAAGTAAATCATTATCAACTCCAGATACCTAAACCAAAGACAATCTATTTCTAGAATTGTCTTTTTCTATTCTAGTTAGAATTGTTTATGCCTAAACTAAAACGATGCTCCCATTAAACCACAGGTCACAACCTCATTTCTCCTATCCAAATCCAGATCTGTGAATCTTACACATCCTATACGAATCCAGATCTGTAAATCACGTACAGTAACAGTGATATCTTAGTGGACACAACTAGATTCGAATTGGCACAGCCCAATAACTTATGCACCACTTCCAATCCAATACATCACCCAGAACAAGTTGCTCCTTAGCATGTGAAATCTTGGACAAATGAATCGAGAATATTATTATTTTTACTAAGAGGAAGCGAGGAAGAGAGAGAGAGAGAGAGAGAAATAATGAGAGAGAGAGAAAGAGAGTGTGAATGAGAGAAAGAGAAAGAGAGTGTGAATGAGAGAGAGAGAGTGTGTGAGCGAGAGATAAGCACACGAAGAGTTCCCGAAGTATCCCACTGTGCGTTTAGAGCAGAGAACTATGCGGCGCCATAATTCAAAATTAACTGCACCCAAACATGACAGTAAAAGAGCTTAGCTTTGAATTTATTTTAATGGCGACACACGCATGCACAGGTTCTCGCGAGTGCCGTTTGCATAAATGGGTTGCCGATGCACGTGTCATCTTCGATTGCTCAGGGTTCGATTCCCAAGTTCGCGAGCTTTTTTAATACTGTAATTATTTTACTGCCTAATTGACTAATTTAACGATACGCCTGAGATATAATAGAGGAAATTCTGATAAACTTTGATTGAAGATCCACAGTTCGAATAATTTATAATTTTACAAGTTCAGATCAAGTTTAAACTACGTTTAGTTGAACTCAGTTGAAACGAAGATGCGTACGGCCATTGAGAAGTGAAGATATTACTCGAATTTTATGTTTAAAACTATTTATGCATTGTTATTATGATGCATCAATTATTACAATTTCAAATTCAGATATTACTAGTTTAGATCAAGTTCAAACTTCATGTACTTGAACTCAGTTCAAACGAAGATACGTAAGGGCCTTAAAAAGTGAAGATATTAATTAAATTTTGTGTTTATAACTATTTTTCCATTGTTTTAATGCATCAATTATTACAATTACATTTTCAAATTCATTTTTAAATCCAGAAATACAAACAAACGGCAAAAAATACAATTTCGATAAAGATAGAATCCGCAAAGAAAAATCTGAGCAATAGACCACAATGTGCAGTGAAGTATATGAACTCTAGTAAATTCATGTTCAAATATCATTCATATTCATTCCAGATTTCAGACCACTTCTATTTGAATTTTCTTCACAACTTCAAAGCTCATTAATAAAGTTTATAGTGTTGTAGATATAAAGAGACTTTGGAAAAGTTCTGATTCAAATAATGTTCCGATTCATAGCTGAGGGTTAATGACATTGAAACAGCAGTTCACTGGTCCAATAGCATTGAACTTCCTAGCATCATCCACTTCCTAGAACACTTTAACCCTATGTCGTAGCCACCTGCTTGCTTGTGCAACAAGTTGCCTGTGCGTCATTCCAGTAAAGCGTAATCAACATAAAAAACAGTTTTTTCAACTTCAAACCCTTCTTTTCAATGCCTGGTGAATGAATAACACATGGAAAGACAAAGTGGAATGCTTAAAAAAACAAGAGAAGAAGAGGAGGAAGAAGAAGAAGAAGAAGAAAGAAGAAGAAGAAGAAGAGGAAGAAGAAGAAGAAGAAGAAGAAGAAGAAGAGAAGAAGAAGAAGAAGAAGAAGAAGAAGAAGAAGGAGAAGGAGAAGAAGAAAAACAAGAATAAGAAGAAGGAGATGAAGAAGAAGGGATGGGAGAAGAGTACGGGAATAGAGGCAGAAGAAGAAGGGAAGAGAGGGTGAAGAGGATGAGGAAGAGAGGAAGAAGAGACGGTGACAGATGAGGATAAGAAGAGGAAGAAGTGAAAAAATTGAGAGAAAAAAGATACGGACATCTTGGAATGACAAGTGACAGCCGTCTAAGATAAGCCAGAATGGGATAAAAAGAGCTTCAAACATTTTCTTGATGTATTTTTAGCCGCTGGTATCCTCTCTGTCTTTTTATGGAAATGTCTTATCATCATAGAACAAATTGCTGCTAACGCATTCAGGCATGTAGTATGCATTCAATGAATGGAGACTTGGAAAATTTGTTTGAGTTAAGAGACTTGGAAAAATGACACATGTCTTTTGAAATTTATCAAAATTGAACACTGTGAAACCATACAGAATCTTTATCTGTCTATCTGAATATCTATTCAGTGTTGTGTGGTAGAGAGGACCAGAAGTCCTAACTCCGCCCTTAATAAAGGTAATCAATCAATCAATCAATCTGTGTAACGTGTACAATAATATTAATGTTTTACCTAAGTTATTTCTAGCTTGCAGAGATTGTGTTAGGTAAATCAAAATGATTGTTTCATGATAATTGACACATCCAGGGCCAGCTAACTTGACAAAATCTACCAACATAAATTGACGTCATTTTATGCCGGTTGATTTTAAATCGTTTTCGTGCAATCCACTGATATAATGATTGAATGTCAAATTATCAACAATGTATAAATAAATTATCAACATCAATGTTGATAATTTATGCAAGAAACGAATCACCAATACAGAAAGTGGAAAAATGCAATAACATAATAAGATGTAATTCACAATAAAGTATTATCACAGGGAACAGACTTATGCCCGGTTTTTTAGTCGCTCAATAGACAGAAGATCCAATAGTCACGTTTTCAGTAACACATAGTTTTCAAATGCAGCACACTGATTGATCCAATCGGTGGTGTGTGTTGCTTCATACGAACTGAAAAACTGTGGCATGACTAATACTAGAGTATTGTAGAGTATTGAGTATTGAGAGTATTAAGAGTATTGAAAGACTAGAGTATTGAGTAATATAGAGTATACTTAGTATTGCTTATCTATGGTATTAATATCCATTCTGTTAGCTGTTTCAACTCTCAAGTTACTCCTCATTTCTAACTCTTTTTGTGTTCCCAAATAATAAAATAGAAGAATAGAAAAATAGTAGTGCTCGAAGGTAGCCATTTAAAGAAGACATCTCTGTTCTATAATACATAACTACTGTAATTTCATACTTCAGTAACTTCAGAGTAAAACACGCATATACGAGATTGCTACTTCGGACTATTTTGTGGATTGAACAACATAGTTTTGATTTTTTTCAGTATGGAATGTTTACGTGGTTCCTCTCAGGTCAATGCACCATTATAATAACGATTTTTGGCAACTCTACATGACCTACTAGATCTTTCCTCGATGTTTGATCTTATCTGCCCGAAGCGTTCTTCAAAAATCTACACGGAAAATACTTTCGCAAAACAAACGCAACATGTTTCCTATAATAAAACACGTACAACATTGTTTCTACATTACGAGACCCACGCTTTTAGACGGCAAGATCTTAATTCCAACCCGCTATCAGACCAATATATCAGCTAACCACTTCCTCAGCCTCTTAATTTACTTGATGGATAATTAAGCTATCAAAAATCGATTATTTTACTGCCTACCTGATTCTATCCGTCTTATTATCCTGGAACGTTTTTTTTTCTTTAAAATTCGCGACGATCAATCGAATACTTGCGACCAAGTCTGACCACTTCTCCGGTGGTCTAAAATCATAAATAACAACGAAATTCAACCCATAGGAGATTAGGATTACGCATCAATCTACTCAGTATAGCAGGATTCTTTTAACTTGTCAGAAAACAGCTGATTTAACGTTAGTAAACGAGCGTACATCAATCAGCTGTTTTCTGACAATTTAAAGGAATCCTGCTATACTTTCATGTCACATGCCACTTCTTTATTCTCAGTTTGATTGATGGTCACTTTTTGACAAGAATAATATCTCCACCAGAATACGTCTTGAGGATGACTGCGTACAATGCAATCGTAATTGATAATCTTTATGCAGGAGTTTTATTTCTTACAACCCGGTCGATACTCTCAGGATAATATTATAAGATTACTAACTTGTACCATAGAGAAGCGATACTCTCCTAATCTGTTCTCTGTGCTTGTATATGACTGAATAATAATTCATTCACGATTGATAATATGAATGCTGCACTCCCATCTCTTGAATCCTGATCAATATGTTCGGGATAGAATAAGATTACTTGTAGATGGCTGGACAATTCATTCGTAATTGACAATCTAGAGTTTTCGTTCAATGTAACGTATACAATACAGTATATTCCATAGTAATATAAAAAGGCTACTTGGATTTGATCGCCAGTGATAAATTTGTGATATTGATATTCTGACAGACATTGGGTGGGATTATACTCTGTTGGCAAGGAATCAGGTTCCACATTATAAGGTATTCATTCATGATTCGTGTATTGATTAGCAATGCAATTCATCACGGATTTCAATATTCCAATGTGAAATACGAATAAGTTATAGTAGTGCAGTAGGGTCAAATATGTAAGATCAAGCAATTGAATAAAATATTCCAATTCACTAATTCTTATGACAGATAGTTGTATGTTTGATTAATGCGCTTACACTGTTTATCTCAGAAGTGAAATCAACTTATTTGATTAATAACTTTACATAAGCTTTGATAACAGACGAGTTTCCATAATACAGAATCTCAATTGAATAAAAGACTTGAAGTTGTCAGAAGATTGAGAGTCTATAAGCATGACATATTAGTTAGATTGGTTGTTCAACAAAAAGCTACTACCTTTTGCTAATAAAAAATTGTATTCGCCTTATTTTGTGTCGAGCATTGAACACATAAGACCATCAACATAGGCTCTATAGGAATAGAAATTCCTAGGCAATAGAAATTGAAAGTTTGTATTCAGTATTTCTATTAGATGACAGGACAATTTAATGGTAACAAATAATCTGTATGCTTAGATTTTGATTGGACAATTACATTTCTTAGAAATAATAAAATATTTGACAAAGTAAAAACAAAGTAAGAATTCTTGTTCAGCTATATGATAAGATCAGGATCAGCTATACTGATTATAAAATTCATAATTCTCATACATAACGATTAAATGAGTTGAGAGTTTAGATCAAGGAATGACTAATATTGGAATTAAAAAATTTTACTAGAAATTTTATGGCATATACTGGTAAGGATTTAAGATGAATACTTGTATATAAGAAAATTTTTAAAACAGAAAGAGGTAGAGAAAGATGGTTGAATACAAGAGATGGAGAATAAAAATACTTGATAAATACTTGAGCCAACGACTAAGCAACAGATGTCAGATACAGATAGAGAAAATTAAGAAATTATAAACTGAAGAATTTCTTAGAAATTCAGAACACGTGATGAGTTACAAGCTGCAAGAACTTTGGAGTTCCATTCCTGACACTTTTTCAGCACACTCTGCCCACAAACCCCGCTTTTTTCAGTGTTTTTTTACAGCTTCCTTTCAGAATTCAGTTTGTTTACGACCAGTAATTGGTCCTTTGTTAGAGTTTTAACGAAACAGCACAGAAATGGTAATAATTGGCCTAACCGAGCGAATTTTGGCTCGTTAATTTTTTCTGTTGTTTTTCTCCACTCATCCTTTCTTTTTCATTCTAGTTTTGTTATCTGTTTTTTTTCTGATTCTGAAGTTGAACAATCTCTGGTTTCTGACTTCATTTTTCATTTTGTTTGTAACTTAGCCTCTTTAATAACATATGTATTTCATCCCTCAAATTTTATTACTTTAGTAGGTGAGTCTTTACTGTTACTATCCTTTATTAGAACACCCTCAATTCAATGAATATCATGAACCTTAAAAGCATTTCATCGATGAATCATGTCCGTCTCAAAACTGTTCAATAAGATACAAACTTTAATAGAACAACAAGTCTCTTAGCATCATAGCCTCCTCCAATTCTATATGATAGCATACAATAAATTTTGCAACTACACCACTAATAAAAATTAATAATTCCATAAAAATTGTTATATCAGATTCTAATAATCAATTTCAATTTCTAAGAGCATGGGAAAGATGTCACAAATGGATTTATAAAGCGTCTCATTCCCAGTGTGAAAATGTTTTTAAACATGATATTTACATTGTACTTGAGGCTTTCAAACGAAAAATAGGCAAAATTACTATTCCTTTATTCCAAAAATATTTCAGTTTCAACTTCCTATTCTTTAACATCTATCCTCCTTTCTTTACAACTACGATTATGAAACTTCTTTATTATTGATCAAAAACATACAAACATATCAACTTGAAAAAATTCACATCAACTTAACAAAAAATATGCATGAACAATAAAGCCTTTCTTCATTCTTTACTGTCTATCCTCTATTCTACCTTTGTTCTATACTACTCTGTATAATCTACTCTCTTTTTGCCTCTAATATACTCAGGAATCAAATAGAGATTGTCATTCTATTCTGTCATACCCCACCTATAGTTCGAATAAAACTAGTTGTCCCTTGGTCTGGTGCTGAAGAACCACTCACTTAGGCTAGGCGTACACCGGTTAGTCAAGACAAGACAAGACGAGATTAGTCACGTTTAGTCACAGTAATTCACATAGTTGCTTATGAAGCAGCACACACTGATGCAATGACTAATCGGTGTGTGTTGCTTCATAAGCATAAGCAACTATGTGAAGTACTGTGACTAAACGTGACTAATCTCGTCTTGTCTTGTCTTGACTAACCGGTGTACGCCTAGTCTAAAACCGTTTTTGTCGGAAAGCGTTCGATGTCCGAACAGCTGACCATTTGATTCAATGTTAGCATTTCAGATGATCGGTCGTTTTTTGACAAAAACGGTTCTAGAGAGTGACCAGGCCAAGTGACAACTTGTTTTATTCAAACTATAGTTACTCTATTTTTTACCCAATTCCCTCGATTGTCATTCTATTCTTTCCTACCCCACCTACTCAACTTATTTTTTTGCCCTATACTCCTTTTGGCCTCTAATACATTCAAGTAACAAAATAATAATAAAGACAACCATTCTAATCTCTCCATCTATCCCCCAGGCCGACTAAATAATTGTTTATGATGGAATAATTCATAAAATAGCAGTCTGGAAGGAAACCAGGTTCACAGCTGGAATACACAACCAGCACCAGTTGGAAATTCTATGTGTAATTTCAATCAAACAGCAACTGCTGGCACTGGTTCGATAGCTTCCACTTGTAAATTAATTCAGCAGACTACAGCTGAAACGACCGGTACCGTCCATAGATGTACAAGAAATTTTCAAGACCTGTCTAGTTCTCTAGCTCCGGGAACCGTGTCATCTAGGAGGCACTGGACTCTGGCGCGACATAGAAGGCTGCGATTTCTTGGAAAAAGCGCTAACCTGAACGGAAACATGTCTCGACCAATCACAGCGCATTACTGTCATAACAGTTTATGAGAATTTATACGCGACAACTGAAAAAAGTTTACAGTAAAAACGGCAACGGTATATGTGAACCAGAAGATGTTTGTAGAGGAAGTTTGTATTGTACAAGTTAGGTAAGAATACTGGGAAAACACATGATTCATTTATGAAGTGTATGATGAGATAGGGTTTGGAATTAAAGTTAACAATGGACTAATTGAAGTGAAACAGTAAGGCTAGGCGTACACCGGTTAGTCAAGACAAGACAAGACGAGATTAGTCACAGTAATTCTCATAGTTGCTTATGAAGCAGCACACACCGATGCAATGACTAATCGGTGTGTGTTGCTTCATAAGCAACTATGTGAAGTACTGTGACTAAACGTGACTAATCTCGTCTTGTCTTATCTTGACTAACCGGTGTACGCCTAGCCTAAGATCTAGGATGAAAAACCTATCAATGAACTTATAGCTTGTTAATTTTGCTATTCTATCCTCTTGAAAATCTAAAATATTTCTTCTATTCCTCTATTCCATGTATTGTTTTATTTTATCATGTATTGTGATTTTTATTTGGAATAAATTGAAATTTAAATTCTATTGTTCAATATCAATACAGTATGGCAGTATCATAGTGAATAGATTTTCATTCACTTCATTGTCATGGTCATTATCATTGTAAAAAGCTGTAATGAGGTACTTTATTGTCAGTCAAAGTGTCTCAGCAAAGTGAACTGACTGTACGCAAGATGCCCAAAGAGTTGCGAATAAAATAATTTCATCACTTTTCGTTGAAATATACATTTAATTTATTACTATCAGGAAGATAACTGCATTAAATTGTATAATTAATAAGTTACATAGTTGACAGTTTAGTAATAGCAAAAATAACCAGGTATCAATACACCTATTAATCAATATTAAATATTATCAATATCAGTGGTGATGATACCTCTCCCTTTATATTTAATTCAAGCTAATAGCATAGACTAACCAAATAATGGATAAGAGAAAAAATTACCTCTTCTTATAGTAATTATACAATAAATTAAAAATAGTGTGTGTAGCTCTATTGATTGAATCTATTAAGTTGCAAGGATATTTAATTGATTGATTGGCTTAACCTAATGAGAAAAAAATCATCTGAAATATGACATGATAATTATTATCTGATAAAAAATATAATAGTAAAAATATACCAATCCAGAAAGCAGAAATAGAAGAAATGATGCAAAAGTTTGCAGTACGAGGAATATCATTAAAATACAGTAATAATAAAGCATCAATAAAACTATAACTCACCACTTGATAAAGTGATCAACAGGCACAACGGTCTCACCTGAAAAAATAAATATAGAATAATTAAATAAATGAGACACACAAAGTAAGGCAGTAAAATTTCTCGAAAATTAGGAAAATTAATTATCATTATAATCATCTTGCAAAAAAAATCCTTTCTACACTTTGTATTGAATAATTGTTTCTATAGTTTCTGTAGAGATTCTTCTGAACACTTCTAGTTTCGACAAGAATCCTCGAGGAACTATCTGGTTTGATGATCAATATGAACAATAACAGTGCCCCTTCAATAAAGAGTGTAGGCAGCCAGTCTTGTCTGTAACTGATATTGCCTAAGCTTAGATATGCAGGACTGCGCGTGCTTCTTAAGAGAATCCACTTATTTATTCATTTATTATTCATTAATTGTCACAATACATCATAATCTGAGATACACCCATTTTACAGGTGAATACAATAATATTTACCAGATTAATTAATATTAATCTATTAATTACAATTATATTAATTAGAACCTAACCTAACTTCTAACCTAACCTAACCTAACCATAGAGAAGCTTTACAAGTTTGTTTATATGTCTTTACTAATCTGTTCTCTGAGGTATAACATACTAGAAATTCTCTAGATTTTTCCTAATCTAAAAAACAAATCCCTAATTCGAATTGCTCTAAATATTTTATTTAAATTATCTGGTATAAGAATCAATTCAACTTTCTCATAAATTTAATTCCGTGATCGTGTATAGGCTTTTCTTTTTTAACATTTTCCTGACTGCCCGCTTTAATGAAATGACAGATTCATGGAAGACACAATATAAACATCAATGATGATTTGATCAATCATTCTAGCACAAGACGCTAGATCCATGATCACAATTCGACCCATATCAACTTGAATAAACACTACACGTGCAATTATTACAACACAGTACCAACACTCTCCCTCGAACCCAAGCCACCGAATTCATCCCACGCACTAATCCATTAGCAGCGTGAAATCAGTAATTTGATCAAGCGCTGCCGACCTCAGATTAGAGATCTTCAAGATTAATGTGCGATCCGTGTCGGAGGTGAGACCGAGTAATTAAAGTTATTAATTATTGCACTGATTGCCCGTCGGTGGCAAAGAACAGAATTTTAGAAGAGAGAGGAAAGAAGAAGAATTTTACTCTGGCACCGACCAGATACATAACTAACGGTGTACGAAAAAGCAAACATGAGCTTCCAGTTTCACATTCTCTTTTGTGATGGTTGATCTTTCAGTTTTTCATTATTTGTTCGGGCGAAATAATACGGTGGCAGAGAAAGTAGTTAAGTGGTCCAGGCCGAAGAGGCGATAAGCGCCGGTCTGATAATCCAAAGAGAGAGATAGAGAGTATCCAAAGGTTCCAAGATCGAATACAGGCTGCTTTGGACCAAGTTTAGTAGACTAATGCCCGGTTTTTCAGTCGTTCACATTATTCTATTCTATTCGTATTCTTTCTATTCTATTCTTATTGAATCAATAACTTTTTTTTGCATTTGAAAACACATGGTTATTGATTCAATAGTGCTATTGGATCCATAAACTGTCTATTGAGCAACTGAAAAACCGGTCATAACCTTGGCTTTGGACCGATATTGAACATTTTTTGGTTCATTTCAATGTGATTCAAAAATTTATTTACTTCTGGAAATACAGCTCCAAGTACCATAAATATGAATTCCAAAATTGATTCCCACAATCTTTTGATCCTTTTTATTTTGAAATCAATGTGAATGGATGGCTCGATGGGAAAAAATGCATTTCAAAGTATAGTTTTGAATAATGAGATAGAAGATTTGGCAATTTTATATTTAAAATATATATAATAATTTATAGAACTGTGTTGTAGCGAAACTAGAATAGAAAAGTATTGAATAGAATGGAATAGAATAGATTAGAATAAAATAACTGCCTTTATATGATTGAAAAGTCAAATTCTAGAATAATTGTTTGTTCGTGTTTATAAAATCGAGTTCTGTTAATAGTTCATAGCTCTTATATGTCATTTAAAATAGATAAATATTTGAAATATAGCCTACTGACTTCACACAGTTACAGGCGAAACAAGGACCATTCATCTAATCAACAGTAAAATAACGAAGTAGAAAACCTATTTAATTTCTGATAAAATAGTTCAATTTAATTATTAGAATTGATAAGATTGAATTCCTAGAATTGTAAATTACTTGAGGCGAATGAATAGTAGTGACTATAAAGCAGGTGCCTTTTTCACTGTCAACACAAATTCGTTCAACAGTAATCCAAGGTCAAATCGATTTCAAGTCAAAAAGCCATCTATTAATATCATAATATTTCGTTTTTCTTTAGAAAACCCAACCTAAAAGTGTCATGTTATTCGAATCGGTGTCAACAAAAGTGTTCTGTTCTTTCAACTTTCAAGGACAATCCAAAGATACTAAAATAATTATTACAGTATTCGTTACGTAAAGATGACAACGCTACCTGCAGCTAAATTCGAAAATCTTTTCAAAGCCTTCTTTGACGTCGCAAATCAATAGCAGCGTCTTCTTTTTCAAGCCACGAGGTCCTAATTTGAATAATAGATTCTCGCCTATGAATAGTCTCTTAATTAATTTTCGAAGCCGTGTTCGTAGTCTCTTTCAATTTTCGTAGTCTCAACTCTAATCCAGGCAGAAATATGAATTAATTATCGGCTCGATCGATGCTTCTCAATCATTCAGATTCCTCTTGTGATATTAATTGTAATTCGAGTAAGGAATCGAAGCTATCGAGTATCGAGAATCGAGTAAGGAAACGAATTTGCGATTAAAAATTCTATGAATATTGATGTAATTTTTTACGCTTGAATGAATTTTTGGCAATAACAGTTTGATTGGCATATACCAACTGTTGTATTTTATAGTTTTTCACTGCTGATCAATTCAATTGCTGTTTTAAATTGCGGCCAATGATAATGGGTCCTGAAAGCCTGGATTGGGACTGAGTTGAATTTTACAGATGCAAGGGTGAAAAGAGGGCAAAACGTGTTATTGTAATGAACAGTTTTTGTATTATAGCCTACTATTTGTTGTTGAATTGGAATTCTATTCTAATCGATAAATGTGAAAAAATTCCATTAGCATAAATTAATCTAGCACAGTTCAAATTTTTAGCATTGCGGCTAAATAGGAAGATTCCCCCACTAAGCTCGTTTGATTCAGGTGTCATTCGGCCTCCATCTTCTGATCTATCAATAAAACCTTTCGATTGAGAAATGAATGATCAGTATCAATGGCATATATCAACAATTAATGAGTGACTTTTTATTAATATTGATGAATGATTTATCTAGTATCAACGGCACCTGTTATAATAAATGAATCGAATGAATTATACTTCTTGTATCAATGGTTATTGAAGACAATGAATGAATGAATTAACAAAATAAAAGTACGATTACTTTTGTGGACATGTATAACTTATAACATGGTAACTCACATGTTTGAGTTTGACAAGTCCAGAAAACTTTGCTCACACAAAATGTGTAAGAAACAATGTGTAATCATACATGCGTACTCAAATATTCAGTCCTTATGAATATTGATGAAAGAACAGTCTTCTATTAATTCTGTATGATGTGCGACCTCTATATTTCCAGTATGAAATTTTAATTGTAGTTGAAAATTATCAATAGATAGAACTCATCATGCTTGGCTAACGGCGCCAATAGAAATACTGTGATATGAGCTTCTACGTAAAATGAAAATTTTGTGGAATGAAAAATTTCAATTTCAATTGCCTCTATAAACGCATGATATACTGCCCACATTATTTACCGATTATTGAGCTAATAGTGGAAGCAACACAAGTAACTAAGTAAACGAAGTAAACATAAACAACACATAAACATTAACATTTTGACATAAACAACATGAACAGACAACATTTTGACATACACAGACATTAACAAAACATAAACACACATTTTGATACTAACCTGAAAATTTTTCTTGTACATGATTTTTTTTGGCAATAAATTGAATTGGAAATAAACAAAATGTTAAATTTTGATCATTGTTTAACCTACCTTTTTCCGACGCCCCTCCTGTGTGATGTAGAGATCGGCGATCCCCAGCAGACAGTCATCGCAGCGGCACACATCGCTGGAAAGGGAGATGGTCGAAGACGCCAGGGAGGACGCCGACGCAAAAGAGGACGCCGAATCAGTGGAGTCCATGCGGACGAGGGGGGAGGGGGGTGCCGGACAACTGCCGCCATTGGTCAGTAGCGAGGCAGACGCTCGCTCCATTTTGGCAATGAGCAGCGTCTCCATGAGAGACCGCGCGCGTCCCGACGCTGCCGGAGACGAGAGAGACAGCTGTTGAAACGCGCCAGAAACCTTCACTGGCGCCTGATGGGAGCAGGTCCGCGCATGCGTAGAAGACGCATGTTGGCAGCAGTCACGCGCATGTCTGTGGTGACGCCCGTCAGCTGATTTTGCGTCGTCTGCGCAGTGACCATCAGCTGGTTTCTCGTCGTCTGCGCACTGTTCGTTGTCGTTGTCCGGCGTCGGCGTCGTTTTTGAGACGTCGACGCCTTGAGATGCGTCGCACATATTGCTTCAATCTTGCAGCATCCAATCGCTGAGCACAGACTACCGCGCTGGTCTGAATAAACGCTTGTCTTTTCTGGCACTCACTCCCATATTGGCTATTCACTGTTACACACTTTGTTGTGAATTTCAAAGAAACGAATGCTTATAATCCTCGCCTCCAAGGATTTAAGTTAAATGAACTAGTAACCTTCAAAGTTAAAAATAGATTGAATTTAATTTCTGAACTTTTAATTTGTTTTTCTTTAATAGGTTGGGATTATTTAAGTTTGTTCTATCTAAGTTTATTCCCATTGCGCTCAGATTTTACTTTTGCAGAGATATTTTCCTCTGTTGGTAGTTGCACACTGTTACACAATTCTCGTATATTTAAAACAGATGAATCCTTATTGTAGTTTCCAAACCATCCTATTCTAGTTCATTTGCATCTTGTAACTAGTACACTATACACTTTGTTGTATGTTTCAGAGACGATGCTTATTAAACATTGTTTCCTATACCCATTTTGGTGGCTCCACACTTCTTTGTATAATCCTACCTTTGTATTATAAACAAATGCAAATGAATCTACATCAAACTTTTAATGTATCAGTGAAACAATTCTCAACAGACCAAATATTTCTATTCAGATGCATCCAGGTGACAGTACTAACCTATTCTAGTTCATTTATCATCTAGTAACCTAGACTAACATAGCACTTTGTCGATGCTACGGTGCCACCTGTTTATTCAAGACAGACAAATAGATTCAATTCCATTTCCAACTTGGTGACACTTCACTCCTATCATTTATCATCTAGACTAGACTACAAACTGTTAGGTGTTCTTCATAAGCATCATTTGACTAACGTCTCGACTTGACGTGACTTAAACCATGTACGGCTCTTATGAAACAGATAAATTTAAATGAAATATTCGATTCTATTCTATTCCCATCTTCATTTTACTTTTACTTTCCACGTTGAATGGAAAGAAGTGATTATTTTATCACAAAAACAGTGAACACGGGATGATTGGAAGTTAAGTGTCAAGTCATCGTGATAACACAATTTGAATTGGCCTCGTAAGAATTGTTTCTGAAAGTTTTACTTACATGAATATACAGTATTTAAAGAGGGTTGAAGTTACTCTATCTGTTACTTATTGTAATGGAATGAGAATGATTGGATCTATTAATTTAATGAAATAAAAATGCGGATCAACTTAGATGATTGAGACGGATCAATCGAGGAAATCTTGGGATATTCGTTAATGATGATCATTCATCAAGTAACTTCTATTTTATTCTCTGACACTAAACACAGTTGAAAACAGATACATTGACGAGTACAAAAGAAGTTATGCCTGCGAGTTGAAAATTCAACAAGTCTGATAACGCAAGTTCCAAGTGACTGACTTCAAACGAATCAAATTGCAAGTCACGTCTCTATGGTAACGAATATTGAAGGACGCGATAATAGTTCATTCGAACGTCTTCTTTCTACTGTTGTTCCATTGTTTCAAAAGCTCTGTCTTCACTTTTCCGGTTCAATACAGACAATTTCAATCACTTCACGGAGATCCAACTATGAATGAATGCATGGACATGGTTTTCGAGTTTATGAAAAATGAATTGGATTAGATGCTTTTACAATGTAATTGTTGAGCTGGTTGCTGGCATGGGGAAATATACAAACGATGAAACAGGTATGTTTTCAAACGATAATAATCATCTGAACAGAACTAGTTTGCAATTTCTCCAATTGATTTACAAAGTTCATAGTGAAACACTGACATGAAACTCGAGGTGTTAGGGGACAAATGAACTAACTAAGCTCGCCAATGGCTTTGGAGTGTTGGCAAAGTTCAGACCTAGTATTTGTGACCTATGTGAGTATTTATCTCGTCTCAATTTTGATCATTCTTCTTCTAATTCTTTCTTCTTCTTCTTATTCTTCTTCTTTTTCTCTACGTCTTGATCGTCTAAACTTTATCTTTATCTCTATTTTTTCTTATTCTTCATTTGTTATTATCACGCATTTGATAATGACATGTTTGTTACTTGATAATGAAATGTGATAATTCATATTTTGTTCTCTTTGTTCACCTTTTGCCTTACTCTATCGTGATGGAATTCATTAGAAACGTTTTCTCCACAATTAATGGAACGAGATAACGAGAACCAATGAACGAATTACTCTTTGAGTAATTGTGAAGGTGATATTGTGGTAGTTAGCCATAATAAATGAAAAGACAAGATGTTGTCAAACCACTGATTTATTAGAAAATCGAGATACCGGTTTCGGTTGTTACACCATTATCAATCTCTGGTAAACTGAGACTCAACGTACAGAGCAGCAGTATTTATACTAACGGTAAAGCACCGCTATTGGTAGACGCTCCAGCCAATGACCGTGAACGGCTGCCATTGGCCTAGACAAGCTCCTCCCCGATTAGCGGTTCATTCAAGCATTACAAAATGGCGATTCAAACAGAAAACTGTTTTCTGTTTCTGTCCAATGGCAGCCGTTCACGGTCATTGGCTGGAGCGTCTACCAATAGCGGTGCTTTACCGTTAGTATAAATACTGCTGCTCTGTACGTTAAGTCTCAGTTTACCAGAGATTGATAATGGTGTAACAACCGAAACCGGTATCTCGATTTTCTAATAAATCAGTGGTTTGACAACATCTTGTCTTTTCATTTATTATGAACGAATTACAATGAAGTTAATAAAATGACGTCATTTTACGGCGGTTAAACCATTGAATGTATATCCTTTGGATAAGGATATATATTCAATGGTTAAACACAGTTGCATTTTCGAACGACTGGCCGTTCATCTCTAACCTCCTCCGCTTTGCTCCTCTTTTTATTCTTCTCTTCTTTTCAATCTTCTCTTTGTTTTCAGTTTTATTCTTCTTTCTTCTCCTCTCTCCTTCCTTTCTTTTCTCACTTTCTCCAGCTTTTTTCTTTTCCTTTCCTCCTCCTACTCCTCCTCCTCCTCCCTCCTCCTCCTCCTCCTCCTCCTCTCCTCCTCCTCCTCCTCCTCCTCCTCCTCCTCCTCAATAACATCCTCCTTTTTTTAGTTTCTCCACCCCTTTCTCCTCATCATCACCCAGCCTCTCTCCCTTCATCACCTCCTCTCATCCTCCTTCTCCTTCTCCTCCCCTTCTTCCTGCCCGTTTCGCATAGAGTTCATAATTTGCCCACGAACTGAACTAACTAGTCATGCATGTCTAAGTCTGCATCTCCGGGCCCAAATCTCGTCTCAACCTTTGCGGCGGGGCGGCACTGCTAATTAAATAAGATGCGAGTAGTGCGCTACAAGATGCAGCAAGCTTGGTGGAAATAATGAATACAGGGATCTTCTTCTTTTTCTTTTTCTTCTTCTTCTTCTTCTTCTTCTTCTTCTTCTTCTTCTTCTTTCCCTCCTCCTTCTTCTTTTTCTCCCTCCTTCTTCTTCCTCTCTTCTCCTCCTTCTTCTTCTTCTTCTTTTCTTCTCCTCCTTCTTTTTTTTCTTCTTCACCTCCTTTTTCTTATTTCTCTTCTTCTCTTTTTCTTCTTCTTCTTCTTCCTCTTCTTCTTCCCCTCCTCCTTCTTTTTCTTCTTCTTCACCTCCTTCTTCTTTTCTTCTTCTTCTTCTTCTTCTTCTTCTTCTCCTCCTTCTCCTTTCTCTTTTCTTCTTCCTCCTTTCTTTCCTCCACTTTTTCCTTTTCTTCTTCTTCTCTCCTGTTTCTTCTTCTTCTTCTTCTTCCTCCTTCTTCTTTTCTTATCCTCCTTTTCCTTTCTCTTCTTCTTCTTATCCTCCTTCTCCTCCCTCCTTCTTCTTCTTCTTTCTTCCTCCTGTTCTTCAATTTTCTTCTTCCTCCTTTTTCTTCTTCCTCCTTCTTCTTTTCTTCTTCTTCTTCTTCTTCTTCCTCGTACTTCCTTCTCCCTTCTTCTTATTCTTCTTTTACTCCTTCTCCTTTTTTCTTCATCTTCCTCTCTCACTTCTTCTTCTTTTTTTTTCCTCCTCGTTCTTCTTCTTCTTCTTCTCTCTTCTCTTCTCTTTCTTCTCTTTCCTTCTTCTTCTTTTTCTTCCTCTCCCACTTCCTCTCCTTCTTCTCCCACTCCCTCCTCTTCTTCTCCAGCTTTCTTACTCTTTCTCCTCCTATTCCTTGAGAAAAGGGATCTACGAACATTGCGGGGTGGGGTAGAGATGTGCGCTCAAAGATTCCGCATTAATTAAGCAGGCTTTGGTCTGCCTTTAATTGAGTGTTTATTGTAATTGGCGATTCCTCTTTAGAAATTTCCCTATATAATTATAATCTCCGATACACCATCGATTGTTTACGCTTTTTCGATAGCAACGGGATAACTTAATAATGCTGCAATAGACACACAATATACTAATACGTGACCGGCCCAAGGTGCTATCTAGAGTTATTACGCTACGTATACAAAGTCAGTTATTTACGTTGTTCAGTTAGTTATTATACGTTCAAATACGTTGGCTACTTACGTTCTGTACGTGAGATTTTATGCAGGAATTAAACAACGATCAAGCTTGTGCTACTAATAGAGGAGGTTCAGTTAATCCTGTATAGAATTTTTCCTGTTTAAATTGCATGCTGCATTATAATAGAGGGGGTGAATATGGATTGGTTATTTATTAGCAGCAATTACAGAGGTAACTGGAATATTGTTGATTGGAAATTATTGGGAGATTGGTTTATGAAGTAGGTTAATCTGAAAAGTATGGGAGATTGTAAAATTTGGAAATGAGGTTTTAATAATCTGCTTCTACACAGAAAATTACATATCTGAAAGTCATGGGAGACTTGAAAATTGAGAAATAGGCTTAAATAATCTGCTTCTACTCAGAAAATTACAGACTTATTCATTGAAAATGACAGCTTATAGCAGGGTTCTTATCCTTTATTTAAAAATTTGGTAATTTAAATTAATAATACTTCCATTAATACATACAGATTTGAGCCTGAAAAATGTACGAAAAATGAATAATTAGCTCATGAATAGAGACTATTAAGGACATCTAACAGACAACCTACTTTTGTATGGTTACTTTCAAGTGTTTTATATCAAGTTAATTTTTTGTTGTAATGTTCACATAAGCTCTTAGGTTGTTCAAGGGTTAGGCTAGGCGTACACCGGTTAGTCAAGGCAAGACAAGACGAAATTAGTCACAATACTTCACATAGTTGCTTATGAAGCAACACACACCGATTAGTCATTGCATCAGTGTGTGCTGCTTCATAAGCAACTATGTGAATTACTGTGACTAAACGTGACTAATCTTGTCTTGTCTTGTCTTGACTAACCGGTGTACGCCTAGCCTAATGGGAAGGATGATGATAATAAGAGATGTCTAGCATCCCAGTCAACTGGTAACTAGTTAGTTGATTGATTAATGGAAATTTCAAGATGATTTTTAGGAATACATTCCATAAGAATAAATAAGACTGACCACAACTAAAAATTTCGGAAATAACACTGGACCTAGTCGACTAGTAACGTGTGGAAGAGGCTTAATACTAGAAAAATAGCTTCACTAAACAACGTGTAAAAGCGGCTTGATACTGAAAAAACATCAAGTTCCCCGAGTATTACTAGAAGTAGTACAATAAAGCCAGTAGCCTACTGGAATTACTAAAAAAGTAGAACTATGCTCGCTAATTGTTGCACGGATTATCGCGCACAGCCCTCTTCTTTCCCCTTTAAATTCCATTGGCGACAGCAGGAAGTGATGTGCGGGAGCGAAATGCATTTTAAATTGTTGCACTTGAGTAACTGCACTTTATGGCAGCTGGATGCAATGGTGCGTGACGTCACAATGACGGCGAAAAATGCAGCTCAACCAGCCGAGAAAAAGAGGTCAGTGGCGAATTTGCCGGATGATTTACTAGACGAAAGTAGGATGACATAATTCTAATTCTCTCTCTCTTCCCTCTCACCCTCTCTCTCTCTCTCTCACAATGAATGGAGTGACAAGGATTGTTTTCAGAAATTTATGGGAAAAATATAGAGTGAGATTCATTATTTAGTTCTATTTCCTACTTCCCAATGACCATTGTAATATTTTACAAAATACTAAAATAATTTAATAATTTAAACCATATGATACATCATACAGAGACTAATTTCATGTTTATTTAACTTGACAACTAACAATGATGTACATGAAGAAGAAGAGGAAGATTTAACTTGTAACTTGAATTTCTTTGGAGTGTACAAAAAGGATAATGTGTACTTTGACCTATAAACCAATATTGAACAACAAGCCAGTATTATAGGAATTATTCAAGAAAACAAATAGCCTACTGTACGCAGAAGACGTCACAGAATTCCAACGTTATTAATCAACATTAGTTATATGCTCTCAAGGATTTCCATTCTTCTACCAAGTATCGCAAGAATCGGTCTCAAATTTCATCAGTGGATCGTCAAAGATCTCGGCTGTAATAGCAGAAGCAGCTGATTGAAGAAAAGGACTTGATATTTATGTACTGGTTGTCGGGCCGTAGAGCAGTTGCAACGCAATGTATAGCAGGATTCTTTTAAATTGTCAGAAACAGCTGATTAATGTACGCTTGTTTACTAACGTTGAATCAGCTGTTTTCTGACAAGTTGAATGAATCCTGCTATAGTGTGCAGTAATTTAGAGGCACGCAAGCTCGCAACTCATCGCCCACTATAAATAACACAACCACTGATAAAACAAGCACACCGCTAAACTTACATTATTATCTTTTTTATCTTCCGGCTCTGCTTTGTAGCATGCAACCCACTGATTCTTCTTGTTCTTCTTTATTCATTTATCTTTCTTTTATTGCTTTCACGCGTCCTCTCTCGTCCTTCTTTCTTCCTTGGGCTAGGCGTACACCGGTTAGTCAAGACAAGACAAGATTAGTCACGTTTAGTCACAGTAATTCACATATTTGCTTATGAAGCAGCACACACTGATGCAATGACTAATCGGTGTGTGTTGCTTCATAAGCAACTATGTGCTGCTGAAAACTAATAATCGTCTTGTCTTGTCTTGACGTAACATTAGCTATAATCTTCTTCTCTCTTTTATGGTTTTCACTCTTTCATTCTCTCATGTTGGCTAATACTGTGATTATAATGAAAAGTTTGTGTGATAATATCTGCATATCTTATGAATGGGTACATTACAAGTCAGCTGTTTAATTCAACTGTTTTTTTTTCAAACTGATAACAATAATCTCGATATTCGCCCATTCTATTTTTACCAGTATGATATATCGTAAAGGTGTAGCAGGATCCATTTAACTTGTCATAAAACATATGATCGACGAGCATATATGATCACAATACTTAACCTACAAATGCTGAATTTCGAAGATTATTGAAAACGTCTTTTAAAAAGTTATTCTTTGAAAGGTCTTCTTTAAAAAGGTCTTTAAGACTTTCATGCCCGGTTTTTCAGTCGTTCAATAAACTTATTGAATCAATAACTTTTTTTTGCATTTGAAAACACTTGGTTATTGATTCAATAGTGCTATTGGATCCATAAACGGTCTATTGAGCGACTGAAAAACCGAGCATCAAGCCTTTTGATTATTGTGTCGAAATCACTGTTTAATTATTACTGGATCAGCTGATTTATGACAAGTTAATTGGATCCTGCTATAGGCGCACACATATCGGATTGATCAGCTGATTAGATTTGATGCACTGTTTTCAACTGGAGTGCGCATACGTTTCTGCGATGCGTACGATGCCGATAGGTGTGCGCACTCCAATTGAAAACAATGCATCAAATTCAATCCTCCGATCCGTTCGTTGCGTGCCGTCCGATATGTGTGCGCCTACCTTTTGTGTGACATAATATTGAAGTTTTCCACAGTCATCTCTTTTTTCTGCCCTGTTCTCTAGCTTTCATTTGATCGTTTTCTGTTTCTTGTTGATCGCCAACTTGTTCGGGGGAGGGGGGGGGTTAGTAGTGATGGGGGAAAGGGGGGGGGGGGGTGTAAGACCACCTGCCGGGTTCGACGTTTGCCGTTCAGATCCTATCTGGGACTGGCGCGTATGATTTATGTTCGTTCACCTCCGTAAAAGCAGCAGTCAGAGACTTTGCTACAGATATGCAGCAGAAGCAACAGTTAGTTGCGTACAACTCGAGCCAGTTATTCAGATTCCTTTCCTGTGCCATCCTAATAGCAAAGCAACTTACTACTGGTGATCTTGAATATTTTTGAAGGATCTAATCAAATTGAGCTTGCTTGAAACTGCTATTGAAATAACTAATCACAATAATATAAAACTATTTTTATTAAATAGTTAAATTGTGATTAAATAGTTAATATAAAGATAAAATAGTTCTTTAAGGGCCGGTTCATGAGCTCGGGATTTAGCCAAGTCCTAGACCAAAACGGGTGGCTACCGTAGCATCGACAAACGTTTGTCTCGACAGGTTAGTGGGTTAGCAATATAGAGAGCCCTTAGTACATAGTGTCGAGGCTAACGTTTGTCGATGCTACGGTGGCCACCCGTTTTAGTCTAGGACTTGGCTAAATCCCGAGCTCATGAACCGGTCCTAATATTTTTAAAGGAACTTGCTTGAAATTGATATTGCTATAGCAACTCACACTACTTGTGATCTGGAATATTTTTGAAGGATCTAATCAAAGTGAAATTGCTTGTAAGCAGCAAACATGATAGTAATTCACAACTAGCTTGTGATCTTGAATATTTTTGACTTGTTCCTCATCTATTAAACCAGGCGAAGTATTAGAACGTTGATAAGATTTAATGCTCATGGTTGATTATTGGTTGCTTATTGAAACCTGTAGAAGTGTAAATTTCTCAGTACAAACTGGAAGAAGGAATTCCCTTATCTAGATGTGTCATCAGCTGGTGAACTTTTGCAAGGTGATGGAAATTGCCATTCGAGACCCTCAATGCCACTCAATGCAATGAGTTGCTTATCGCACAAATCGACTGGCATTAGCAGTGCCTGGTAACTGGTGCAAATAATTTCGCGCTCAAGATATTTCTATCAAGCTGATCAAGATGGCGGTAATTAATTGCTTACAACGAAAGGGTGAAGATTGCGATCGAATGCACTCAAGAAAAAGATGATAAAGAAGAAGACGACGAAGCAGGGAAAGAGGAGAAAGAGAGAAGGAGAACAAGAACAACGAGAAGTAGAACAAGAACAAGGAGAAAAAAATGAGAACAACAAGAATTGAATTGAATTGAATTTGTATTTATTAAAACACAAGAAGGAGAAGAAGAACATGAACAAGGAGAATGAGAACAAGAAACAAGGAGAAGGAGAAGAAGAACAAGAATAGGAGAAAGAAAAAGGAGGAGAAGAAAGAAAAAAGAAGAAGAAAAAAGAAGCAGAGATAAGAAGAAAAGGAAAAAGAAGAAGAAGAAGAGAAGAAGAAAAAGGAGAAGAAGAAGAAGAAAGAAGAAAGGAGAAGAAGAAGAGAGAGGAGGAAGAAGAAAAGAAAAGAAGAAGAAAGAAAGGAAGAAGAAGAAGAAGAAGAAGAGAAGAAGAAAGAAGAAGAAGAAGAAGAAGAAAGAAGAAGAAGAAGAAGAAAGAAGAAGAAGAAAGGAGAAGAAGAAAAAGAGGAGAGAAGAAGAAGAAGAAGAGAAGAAGAAGAAGAAAAGAAGAAGAAGAAGGAGAGAAGGAAAAGGAGGAGAAGAGAAGGAGAAGAGGAAGAAGAGAATGAGGAGAAGGAGGAGGAGGAAAAGGAGGATGAGGAGGTGGAGAAAAATGAAAAGAAGAAAAAGAAGAACCTATAGAGCAGTGATTGGTAATATGTCAGCGCTGTAAGAATCACTGAGGATAGGGTGGACCTGGACCTGGGATTGATCTAGCAGTCTTGCTGGCATCACGGTTAATCCTCTGCTTTATCACTGCTGTCACGACCCTAGCAAGCTAGCACATTTCTTCAGCTGTTAATTTATCCCCTTTCAAAGCTCACACTACTTTTTCCGAAGCTCTCCTCTTTTCAAGAACACATTTTCTCTTCATCTTCAGCTGGTTTTCTATTCTTCTTCTCTGTTTTTGTATTTCTTTCAATCTCTTCTTTGAACAAATTCATGTTCATGTTCATGATATTTTATTGAACTTGAACTTCTTAGATACTTCATTCCAACCCCTCCATTTCCACCTCTCCTCTTTTTCCTCCTCCTTCTCCTCCTTCATCTCTTTCATCTTCCCAGGTTTCCAATTCAAATTTAATTCGTGTTATTTTACTTCTACATTTCACTCATTATATTCCCTCTCCTCCATTTCCTCTTCCTCTCCCTTCTCCTTATCCTCCTCCTATTCCTTCCCAAACCCGTCCTCCACTTTCTTCTTCTCCTCTACCTTCTCCACGACTTCCTCTTTCTCCTCATCCTTCTCCTCCTCCGTCTTCATCTCCTCATCCTCTTCCTCCTCATTTTTCTCCTCACACTTCTTCTCCACCTCTTCCTCGTCCTCCTACTCTTCATTGTCCTCTCCTTTTCCTTCTTGACCTCCTCCTGCTCGTTTCTCTTCAACTTATCCAACTTTATTCCCTTCTTCTCATTTTATTCCTCCCCCCCTTCTTCTCCCCCTTCACTACTTCCTTCTTCTTCACACTTCCCTTCTCTGCCTCCTTTCTTCTCCCCATACTCTTTCTCCCAACTTTCTCACTCGTTTGGCGACATCAGCTTAGCAGCAGCAGCAGCAGCAGCAGCAGTCAACAGCTGAGTAATGATGGCACAGCAATGGTTTAATGAGCAGCACTGCCATCGCACAGTAGACAAGGTGCCAGATCATGCTGAAAAGATACTATCTCTTCCAATACCTGTCTCCACGATTAATTGCTTTAATCCCTTGTCCTGCCATTCTTCTAATTCTTCCATCCACTACATCTTCTTCGTCTTATTCTTCGTCGTCATCTTCTTTTTCTTCTTCTTATTTCCCCTTTGTCCTCTTCTTCTTCTTATTTTCTACTTCTTGTTCTTCTTCTTCTTCTTCTTCTTCTTCTTCTTCTTCTTCTTCTTCTTCTTCTTCTTCTTCTTCTTCTTCGGCTTCATCTTCTTCTTCTTCTTCGTCTTCTTCTTCCTCTTCTTCACCTTCACAGTCCTCTTCTTCAGCGAATTCTTCTTATTTGAGCGGTTATCACTGCTTCTGCATCAACTAACTGCTCACGTTATACGTCTGGCGGATAATTCCTGAACTAAAGTATATGGCGCCACTCTGGCAAGAAAATGATAAAGGAATATTTTTCCCATGTCAATCATTTTCTTGAAGGGCTTTAATGACTCTTACTAACAGTTTGCAATATCCCCGCAGTGCTATAATTTCTTCATGATTGCCTACCTAGGTGGTATGTTATGAGCTATAGTTTGATTGATACCTAGTTCAATTGATTTATTCAATTGGAGATCATAGATTAGTATTCTATTATAAATAAGGCTAGGCGTACACCGGTTAGTCATGACAAGACAAGACAAGATTAGTCACGTTTAGTCACAGTAATTCACATGGTTGCTTATGAAGGAGCACACACTGATGCAATGACTAATCGGTGTGTGTTGCTTCGTAAGGAACTAAACATGACTAATCTCGTCTTGTCTTGCTTCGAATAACCGGTGTACGCCTAGCCTAATAAATCATGAAATATAGATTAATTGTTCAATCAAAACGAGTTTACCCCGTGCAGCGCAAAGCGCCGCTTGCTTGCTCAGTAGGCTACTGTATCGTTTGGGAATACAGTATCATTGCAACAGACTTGTATCATCTAGATTGTATCTTCCTCTAGATTTCACATCAAATCTCACAGTGATAGAAGCACAGTAGAAAGGAATGCGCCAAAAGTTTTTTAATATAATAGATTACTGTACATACAGTATTAGATTATAGTTCAATTGATTTTGAATCTATATTCAGCTACGAGTATATAATAATATTTATTTTGAATTATTCAAAGGAGAGAAAACTGTCAATGAAAGTTGAGCTACAAAGCTTTACACAAATATATCATGTGAATAATATGATGATTAATTTACTGTGTCTAAAGAACTGTAGTTGATAAGAAAGAGTGAGAAAGCGTTGAAAATCGGTTTCTCAATACAATCGTTGTGGCCGTTTCTACTAATAGCGATCCTGTCCTCAACTCTCTGATAATATCAGTTAACAAATACGCCTCACAAGATACACTAACAACTAAACCGAAAACAAATTTGGGATATCTAATATCTCCCCATACACATTATAATGAACAGTTTTGTTCCCTCTCTCAATTTATCAACACAATCAACCTTTAGTTTGTTTAAAAAAGATAAATATAACACAGAAATGAACAGAATACAAATGAGACGAACATATCTCACTGTCGTTGTTTGAACAAATTCAATTTTTCAGTTGCATTCAAAAGTAAACTGCTAACGAATCGAACCCCGTTTATAGTAGGTCTGAAATATTTTGAAGTAGACAATTAACAATTCCTAACTTGCTAATGACAGTTTTCGATGGAAACTAATTTTTTATTATTGTAGTTTTTCTAGTTTGAACACCAAATCTAACAAAATTAACTTCATTCCATTATTTCTCCTCCCCTTTCCCCAATGTATTCTCCAATTATCTATTTTACCACCTACAACAAAAGCAGTGAATATGAGTGTTTACCAAAACTCTAAAAGCAAAGTCAACAGTCTAAAACTGTTGAAAGGCCTAACCTATCCTATGGTATTGCAATCAATCCTATGCAATCTCTAACCTAATCCCGATCAAACCCTCCGATCTGTTATTTGGAAGTTATCCAAAAGATAGGCTAGAAACCCTCTTTGAGAGTGTAGGTACTTGTGGTAAAAGTCAAAAGATTATTCTGGATTTTGAATGTATTTTGTAATAAGTATATGTAAAGTTTTGTGCATTCTTGGTTACCCCACCTAAATATGCATTTTCACATGGTAGAAAAAAATTGAGTTAATCTGTAAAAATTTACTTCTCCCATACTGCAAAATAATATCATTCTATGTCAAAATAAACTAAACTACTAACAACTTGAACCTTTTTATAATGACACAAGCCAACAACATAACTCCAGAATGAAATAAACTCAATTTTAATTTCAATTCCAATTTGCTTCTCCCGTACTGAAAAATATGACATTTTATTTCAAAATGAACTGAATTTAATCTTAATTCCAATTCCAACTTGTTTTCATTGATATTAAACTACTAGCAACGTGAACCTTTCTATAATGACTCAAGCCAACAACATATCTCCAGAATGAAATAAATTCAATTTCAATTCCAATTTGCTTTCATAAATAGTGAACCACAAGCAGCTTGAATCTTTCTTTTCATAATGACACATTTCCAAGCCAACAATTCAAGTCTCGTTTCAAAGCTGCCTCGTTTAAATAGGCAGGGCGTTGGTAGCCTTGCGCTTCTATTCAAGTCGGGTAAGTTACCGCTACCGGCGTAAAAAATCGGACACTGTAATAAAACACTGCGCCTGCGCTGATGATCTGTTTTGACAAGAGAGGCCGGAAGGGAAGGCGCGCAAATCGAAAAGCAATCTGCATACTGATCATCGCGATTCAATACTCCTCGCTAGTGGGAGGGGGAGGGGGAGGTTGTGGGTGGAGAGGAAGTTATTGGAGAAGAAAGAGACCGGTAGCAGAGGAGAGGGAATTGGAGAAGGAGAGGGGGGTGAGAGGGAATCGGTGGAGGAGTGTGAGGAGGAAGAATTGGAAGGAGATGAAGTATGGAGAGAGTGTGAGAGAGAGTGAGTAGGTTGATTAAGAGAGAAAGAAAGAGTAAGAGAATAAGGATGAATGAAAAGAGAGTGGGTGGAATAGAGACAGACGAAGAATTGGAAGGAGATGAAGTATGGAGAGAGTGAGTAGGTTGATCAAGAGAGAAAGAAAGAGTAAGAGAATAATGATGAAGGGAAAGAGAGTGGGTGGAAGAGAGACAGACAGTAAGTGAGAGAAAACGAGAAAGAGGAAGAGATGAGTAAGAGAAAAAAAATGGGGATGAATAAGGATAAGGATTGGAAGGAAGATGAATGTAGTGAAAGAGAGGAGTTGCTGAGAGAGAAAGAGAGAGTGAGAGAAACCTAAAGAGAGGAAAAGTGGAATAGAAACTGAGAAAAAGAATAGGAAGGAATAAGGAGTTGAAAAGGAGATAAAACAGAGGAGTTGGAAATGTGAGAAAGATAATTGGGAGGAATGAGAAGGGAAGGAAGATCAATGTAGTGAAAAAAGGAGTTGTTGAGAGAGTGAGAGAAAACTAAAGAGAGGAAAAGTGGAAACTGAGAGAATAAATAAAGAATATGGAGGAATAAGAAGTTGAAAGGGAGAATGGGAGATAAAGGAGAGGAGTTTGAACAGTGTGAGAAATAATATGGAGGAATAACAGACTGAAAGGAAGATGAATGTAGTGAAAAAGAGGAATTCAAACAGCAGGAAATAGGAAAAGAAAGTTGTTTGGAAAAGAGTGGAGAGGAGTAGAAACTGAACGAAGAAGAATAGATTATATTGGATTAGATAAGATTATATATCATAGTATTCTTACTTCATTCATGTAGTTGTAGATTCAAAGGATTGTTCTGCTCCTATTCTATATATATTTGAAATATTTTCGAAGAGATATAGATTCAATCGAACAATACCACAACATCTCATTGGAAGATGTTGCAATATCCATTAGTAATGATACTGCAAAAAGCTGCCTATAAATTAGAGCTTCTCATTATACAAGCCAACTTTCAAAGGAATAGTTCTGAAAAATCTCTAAGAAGAGCGTTTAATTTAAATAGTCATCTTTTCGCAGAGTAACGTCACTACACTGTACTTGGAATACTTCAAATAAATTCAAGTTCTTTGCTAACGAACTTCAATTATTATCGAGAAGAAAAAACAATGGGAGGCACAATTGACGTTTATAAAATTTTACACCAAGTTTCTGTTGATGAGATGGCTCACAAAGATAATCGTCATAACCTTGAAATTCATTGAAGAGTTGTTGAGAATTCCTTTATTATCATTTATTCTAGTCTTGACTCAACTCAACCAATTTAGCAGCAGATCGTGGAAATCATGAATGGCATCAAAACTTATATTAAGAGAACTGATGAGATGGAGATTCTTGAAATTTGTCGTGTCTAGAATTTTGGTTATGAATAATTTTTCAAGTCAAAGTCGTAAGTCCCAAATCCATAGGTATATTCATTCAATTTGGCGGATGGCGAATAATTTTCATTTAACATTTCTATAGAAACGGGTGATGTTCTGTTGAATTTTTCCAATCAATCTATATACTGTATAAGCGAAATGGCATTCATTAATTCATCAGCAGAACTAAAAATCTACTGAATCAAACCAAATGCGTTCAAATTTGGCATACAAGTTGGACGTCTAGACGCGAACTAAAAACGGATTTTGAAAACATCCCAAAGATACGCTCAATATTCGCGTTTTTCTAGCAATTTTCTAGCGATGAGAGGAGGAGTACTATAAAATACACTACAAAAACTGGTTTTTGATGACGGATTCCATTTCTCCGAGGGACATGGAGCTTAGACTCGGGCAGACTATGGAGCTAATGCTACGATTGGTAGTTGAATGACCTATCAAGGTGAACGGCTGCCATTGGCCTTGACAAGCCATTCCCACAGTGAGCGGTTCATCATAACGTAATTAGATACAAACATATCAATGTAAATCAATAAATGTTTACAATTAACATATGAAAGAAATTGGAATGCCAAGAAAATAAAAAAATGCGGAATACAAAGGAAGCGAAAAAATACACAAAAAACCTACAACTTATGATAAAAGGAGTCCACCCAAATCATTATTTCAGCAAAAGGTTTATCATCGGTTTAATAATAGGGTAATAATATTGTGTAATGAGCTTTATTTCAAAACTTTGTCAAAACAAGGACCAGCCTACTCAATCAAGCCACTATTGCTTTCAAGTCACATTTCTCAAAATAAAATGTCATACAGTTCACACCAGCAATTTTGAAGCGTTAATAAACGAAATTTACATAGGACAAAGCCTCTAATTAGTGGGCCATTATAGCGTCGAAAACTTGGCTTTGACAGAGTGATAAAGTATACCTACTTGTTTTGAACTTTGAAGACAATGAATTTAGTAAGAAAAAATAGTAGTGTTTTGTCTAGAAGGCTTTAAGGTGTGCTCTAATAAGCGTAATAGTACTTTATTTTTGCATTATTAGATTATTATGTTAGGCAATCATATCACTTTTTAGTAGATAGTGGAATATCCTATTAGTAGTGGAATGATTTGAACTAATCATTAAATAAGTCGTATGAAATAATTCCATTTTCATAAATTCAAAAACAGTAATGGAGACTATAAAATAATAAAATATTTCGAGCATAACATATAAGAGCTCACATCACAGAATGCTTAAGCTGAAATATAAAAACAATTCTAAACGCATCAACGATATGCAAGTACTGTAATATTGTAATTTAAATTGAATTAACTATATCATTCTTTTGTATGAAAAACCTCAATTGATTAATTCGAATCACTCCAAGACTAATTTGAATCACTATTCTCACTATTCTTGATTTCTGACACAGAACATCAATAATTCACGCGATTATTGAGTTGACTATAGCAGGATTATTTTAACTTGTCAGAAAACAGCTGATTTAACGTCAGTAAACGAGCGTACATCAATCAGCTGTTTTCTGACAATTTAAAATAATCCTGCTATACCTTCGAATTCGTTTAGTAGGCTGTGGGGTTGATAATCTGCTTGATGAACACAACTATAAAAAACAGATAGCTAAAAACATTTATATGAATGAAAAAAGATAGCTTTTTGCTATCATAAATCGTATGTAATTGACAAATTGTGACTCCAATCAATGCATACTGAAGACCATCATGGAACTCAGCTATAGTGCGATTCACGTCAAGAAGTCAGCATTGCTTAGATGGGAGTTTGCTATCCTTGTTCAGCACAAGGCAGTTGCTGATGTCTCTATCATATTCGCACTGTGCATAGTTGCCGCACTGTGCATTGTTGTCGCACACAGTCCCAACAAACACGTTTGGTGCAGTTTTCTCTTTCTCTCTCAATGAAACTTGGCATCAATGCTCCTCACATAAACAATGCTGACTTCTTGACGTGAATCGGACTATAGTGTTTTCTTTTAGAATGGTCCAATAAGAAACAAGCACTGTCTAACAGTGCAATTTTTATTGTTGAAAACATTCATAACCATTTCAAATTCTGAAACCTTCAGAAATATCTATTTGTTTATACCAAAAACTAAAAAAACAAGATCATTTTAGTGTATTGTATTTTTTGTATGTAATGTTGATGTAATGTTGTTTTAATGTTGTGTGTGTGAAATAAATAAATTGAAATAAAAATAAAAGTTATTGTTCTCCACGACACTCATCGGGAAAGTCGGGTATACTATCAGCATACTAGCGTATAAAGCAGAAATCGCTGGATATCAACTAGCTCAGAACAACGAATAAATTTCAATCTCGAAGTGCATTAAACCTGTGGTCAATAGTGTTATCTATTATCATTCTAATGCGCGCATAGCTCTTGTTTGCACTCACGCCAAAGCCACTGCGTAATTAATGCAGCATCAGGATAATAAGAATGTGTAAATCGTCTCATAAATTTAGTTCCTGCAGTTGTTGAGTAGGTAGTGCAAGTAATGGCTCTAACCGTTAATTGCTTTCCTGCATGCTTTCCCGACTACAACCATAATAATAGTCGTTTTTATCATTGAAGTTGTTAACAATTTCAACTCTTAATTTTATGAATAATGAGTATATTGGCCGTATTGTTTATGTATCCCAGGTAGTGGGCTAGTATTGGAATATTAAATTTTTTAAATGTTCAATAGATCAAGTGATTAATTTTAGATTAGAAAATTAGACAGTAGATAAAAACCCTAGAAAATAAGCTGCATTAGAAAATTGGAAGAGTGCCTCAAAAATCTAATTCAGTTTGTTTTCGTTACTCAGTCAAGTTGATAAATGATTTGCTGGACTTGGCTAAACGAGTGAAGCATTCAATACGCATTTTAAATTCATTTGAACTCTATTGCTGATTTAAATTCTTTCCTAAGGAAAATAATAATACAATTCAACATCTTAATTCTTTGAAATGATTTAAGACTGAAGCAAATTTGGGCGTGCCTATAGTTTTTTCTTACATTGTGAAGTATGTATCTACATTGTCAACAAATGAAAATAAATCATCATTCATGTCAAAATACATTTTGATTCTTCAATACAAGTTATGCTCAAGATATAAAAAAGATCTAGATAAAGATATCAGGATGAATATAGTGGAACATTGGTATTGAGTTATAGAAACATTTTATGAAAACTCTCTAATGGTGCAAGATTCATTCATGGAAGAGATAAGCGGTCAAAAACAACATAATCGCATCTGTGTTGATCTTCGATCAGCTACATTAAAATTCTAACGAGCCATCAAGAATCAAATTTTGATCCTCGTTTTTAAACAACGGACCAATTGTAAAGTAGTATCCCGCATGATACACACTATACTTTCCTCTAGCTTTTCAAATAAAAAATGATGACCCGAACGTTTTTGAAACCATAAACATGAAACAAACAAAATCTTATCGTGAACTGTACAAATGGCAACACTACGAAAAACAATTCCAGTAATAAGGTAATCTAAATTCCAGCTGATAAAAGATACTGCACCAAAAACCAACAAAGTGTGAAATACAAGGGAAGCGCCAAAATCGCTCAACATGTAAAGCTCACTAGGATAATCCGATAAGTATCTTGCTCGAAGTTTTCAAACCGAGGTCTAATTTTTTATCAGCTTGTGGAAGATGTTCCCGCCGGCGTTATCTCGTATTGTCCTAAGATTACTAGGTTTCCCCATTTTATCGATCCGATTCTTGTGTCATGTTTTTCAAACCCCAGCAGAATAGATGCCAAGAAATATTTTATAGATTATTTCCAACAAAGACCGGTCTACCACATTTTACAGTTTTACCTCATCTTGACACCACACTGCAACAAGATTACAACTGGTGAGGAGGACTTTACAGTTTCTGGTCACATTCTTAACTAACCTAACCTTGCCTGTAACAACCTAACCTAACAAAGCAAGGTACAAGCAAAGCGTGAATCCATATTTTTGTATGGGCTGATACCATTATCAGCATTCCTTCATTTGTGATAATAACATCTCACACTGTTGTATGCCACCAATCTTCTCTTCTCTTTCAATATATTTTCTCTTGTTTCTCTCTTCCTCTTGTGATTTTTTTGCTTCTACGTCTTCTTTTTCTTCTTCCTCTCTCCACTCGATCTTGTCCTTCTTCTTTCTCTTCTCTATTCATGATGTCCTTCTTCTTCCATATTTTTTCTGCTTTCCATCGGTAATTAAAGAATTAAGTCAACAACGCCTCTCATCTTTCCTAAAATTCTTCCTTGTTTCATCACTTTCTTTACCTTCCTCCTCCATCTCACTCCCTTCCTCTCCCATTTCCTTACATCGCTCTTCTTTTTCTCGTCTTGCCTCGTTTTCCTCGTCTCCCACCTTGCTATTTTTCTCTTCTTCCACCTCTCCTATCTTCCTATTTCCCCTCTTTTATTACTTATTTCTACCCTTTTCAATCTCTCTTCTTCCTCTTATAATTCCTTTTAAGTTCATCTTCTCCTAGTTTCCTATTTTTTATCAAGGAAATCATAGCCTACTTGGGTTTTTATCAGCAAATTTACTCTTCCTCTCAATTATTTCACTTTTCCTCTTCTTACTACTGTACTACACTACTACTACTCCTACTACTACTACTAACTACTACTACTACTACTACCACTACTACTACTTCTTCTTCTTCTTCTTCTTCTTCTTCTTCTTCTTCTTCTTCATCTTCTTCTTCAACTTTCAAGTAAACTTTTCAATTATCTTTTAAACTTCTTAGTTCTTTACCTTTTTTCTTCTACTTCACCACCACCTTCTCACCTTTTCCCCTTCTCAACCGTCTCCTCCTCCTCCTGCTCCTGCTCCTCCTCCTATTCCTCGTCCTCCTCCTTACCCTTCTTCATCTCCACCTCCTCCTTCTCATCCTTCTTCTTCTTCTCCTCATCCTCCTCCTAATCCTTCTTCTTCCTTCCTCCTCCTCCACCTCTTCAATATTAATTCCCACAACACTCCAATTCCACCAATCTTTCCAATTCCACATTCCTTTCTTCAATTCGAGTTGAACGGTTTCCACCGATGTCAAACTATTCAGCCCCAGAGCGCATGCGCATACCAAGCAATAAATCCGACATTAAATAACTAGTCTTGACATGCAGGCGCAACAGGACGATTGCAACCGGTATATTATGCTGTAATTGTTTCGAGAACTGACTGCAAAACGCGGCTAGATTGAAAATTATCAAGCTGCAAAAGATTGTCGTTTGACGTTTTTTTTTCAACCGCATTCTTTGCAATGCAACCGCAGCCAGCAGCTAATTAATCACTGTCGCTCGAAGAAAGTTTCTCTAGCAGAAACTTAGTAGTGGAGAAAGGATTGTAAATCATGTAAAATTATGTCTTGTGAGTACTCCTGCAATGAGCACACAACAATGTGTAACTTGAGATACCAGTACAACTTTTTAATGTCCTACACACTCCTGCTTCAACTATTAAACCCACATGGAATCAATAAAATTGTGTTTATTCGATTGATCATGAATTTTATTACTTGAAGATAAACGATTCAGAGAATAATATAACTACTGAAGATTTATGGAAGAGAAATCAAGTTTTGAAAATATATGTTTGATAGGATTAGAATTATTGTATCATAAGTTTTAAAAGTTGGGTCAGATTGCAAAAAGTGATTTCATAAAAGTGGTAAATTGAAGAATTCAAGTTGAAATTTCTTGAAGAGCAGAGGAATCAACTGCTGTAGATTATGGAGGAGAAATCACGTTTTGGAAAATAATATGTTCAATAAGATGAGTATTGTATTTATCAGTTTAAGTAGTAGACAGATTGACAATAGTAATTTCATCAAAGTTGTTAATTTTGAGACAAATTTTCTAAATTACCTGTTGACAATTTGATGCATCTTATCCTATTCAAAATCAAAATCATTACAAAATACAAATTTGTATAACAAAGTCAAAATACAGTAGAAGATTATTTAAAAACACAATACATTGTCAAATTAAAATGGTAACTTAATTTATTACTCGTACAAAAACTCTATAAGTCTATCAAGTATTATCAGTCAAGTATTCCACAAACTCTTTGACGCTAAAGATATGTCATAAAGGATAAATACATAGTACATATATTAATTAATAAGAGATACATGGAATATCAATAAAATAATCAATATTTTCCAGTGATCCACAAACATTCGGAAATGCCATCACAAAAATTATCACTTGTCTGATAGATTGGAGAATCTTCAAAAACAAATCATTGTTTTGACTAGTTGATGTACTATTTCTTAATTTGAAATGCAGGAACATACGGGATAGACCATAATTTACTCCTCAATCAAGACCAATTACAACAAATACATAAGGCCTATATAAATTTGAGAAAAACAACAAAAAAATAATATAATATCCTTGTCACGTATCATCTTAATTCCTTCAGTCACGTATCTCAATTCCTGAATGTGTATTCACTGAATTTGAATTCTGTATTATTCTTATCAACTGAATTAATATTTGTTATTTTTGAATGTATCTAATACCTTCAATACATCATTGTATTTTGTATTGCATTGCATTTATTACAGTCTTTTCAAGTCTTTAAATTCATTCACAAAGTCCCAATTCTGTTTTTATTTTTATCAATTGCTAATCTCTGGCCTCGAACTCATTTTCTATCATGTTAATTTCTTATTTCATTCCACATTTCACAAAGTCAGATATCGAACTATTGACAGAGACGGGTACGAAAATTGGAAACTAATTAAAAGAAATTGACTTCGGAACGAAAAAAGAAACTAACAAGACAGAAACCATTTAGACAGACAGCCGACGCGGCTCGATTTGACGTTTAACGTCTAAACTTCTAAAGCACATGAAGCATTTCACATTTGTTCTAATTTAGATCTGTTAAACGCTAAGCTAAAGCGCCATTGATGTTCCGAAATTAGAAGTCATTAAAATTTGAGTTTTGACAATTTGAAACGAGTTGACCACTTAATACTTCAGTCTGTCATTAAGTATTTTCGAAAATGTGTCCACCCTTCTAGTGTAATATGTAAATAAGATGTGAAATAAACGGTTCTACTTGTCAGACAGCGCTACAGTTCAAGATTTTGATACAAATACCTTGCCGCTGGTCTAGATTTGCCCAGTCACTAGCTTTGTCGAATTTTAATTTCTATTTCATGTCTTATTTATGTCTTAAGCTAGGCGTACACCGGTTAGTCAAGACAAGACGAGATTAGTCACGTTTAGTCACAGTACTTCACATAGTTGCTTATGAAGCAACACACACCGATTAGTCATTGCATCGGTGTGTGCTGCTTCATAAGCAACTATGTGACTAAACGTGACTAATCTCGTCTTGTCTTGTCTTGACTAACCGGTGTACGCCTAGCCTAATACTACTCCATGTCATTTTATGTCTCATTCCACAGAAGACTCTCTAGTCCTAACTACACCTGAAAAGACATATTCATCTATTTTTCTGAGTAATCAAGGAGACTTTCTGTGAAGGTGACATTGTGGTTGTTATCCATACTGAATAAGAAGACTTAATAAAACAACGAAATACCGGTTTCGTTTGTTACACCATTATCAATCTCTGGTAGATAACTAAAATAAAGTGCAGCAGAATTTATACTCGCGACCGAGCACTGTGATTGGGAGTTGAACGGCCTAACAAGGTGAACGCCTGCGATTGGCCTAGATATAAGCTCCTCCCACAATGGGCGGTTTCTAGAAACGTCATACCAATGGCGGTTCAAACAAGTAACAAAGCAAAGGAAGGCAACTCAAAATATTTGGATATAAGATTTTAGATATGAAAAATATTGAAGATATTTAACAAGGCAATAGACTTGTTAACCTGGACTTGAAACATCTATATTATGTAGTAGTGGGCTATGCCTGTTATTTCTTCCCACATATTGTGCAGTAAATAATTGTCAAATAAATAAATGTAGCTTATATTACATACATTTATCATGATTTTTATCACCATTCAATAGATAGATGAGATTAATTTTTCTCTGGTTCCGTTTAATTCGTTTTTTCGTTTAATCCGCCTATTATGAAGTTCTCAGTGGCGAAGCGTGGTATGATGTTATTATGAAGTTCTTAATAAAGGGCATTGCAGCTACTGCTACGCACTGATGTGAACGAAATGGATCTTCAATTTGAATAAGTTGGTGCTTGATAATAGATGATATAATACAGAAAAGTCTGGGATAAAGCATAGAAGTTTAGTAATTGATTGAAGAGAGATAGTGAATTGTGGAAAGGACTTGAAGAGAGGACTTGCAGCAAAGTACTTCGTGAGAACAGACAAGTTATGGCTGCCTGAGCATTACTGTACCCTCTTCATAACCCGTGTGTCACAGTACATAATCTGTCACTAACTTCTTATTTTCCTTCTTCTTTTATCTCTCCCTCTTTTTCTTCTTCATCTCCTTCTTCCTCTTCTTCTTTCTACTTCTTCTTCTTATTCTTCTTCTTTCTCTCCTCCTTCCTTCCCTCTTCTTCTTCTTCTTCTTCTCTTCTTCTTCTTCCGCCCTCTTCTTCTCTTCTTCTTTCTCCTTCTCCTCTTCCCTTCTTCTTCTCTTCTTCTTCTTCTTCTTCTTCTTCTTCTTACTTCTTCTTCTTCTTCTTCTTCTTCTTCTTCTTCTTCTTCTTCTTCTTCTTCTTCTTCTTCTTCTTCTTCTTCTTCTTCTTCTTCTTCTTCTTCTTCTTCTTCTTCTTCTTCTTCCTCCTCCTCCTCTCTCCTCCTCCTCCTCCTCCTCTCCTCCTCCTTCTCTTCTTCTTCTTTTTTCTCTTATCTCTGGCTTGATATTATTGTATGCTCTCCTCCTTCCAATTTGAAGCTCGCCTCATTCATCTTTAATTTCGTCCCTGTCAAGATTTCCGCGTCCTCTTTTTGCACTGTCCTTTCTCAGTGATATCATTTTTCAAGTTCGTTTTCGTCTTGTTTCTCTCCTGTCAGATGCGATCATCTGTTCATCTCAATACACATTGTGTCCTGTACTGACTTTCCATTCGAGGTTGGCGTATCTCTGACAGGACAACAATTGCAAGTATTTACGGTTGCAAAACTGGATTCAATGACGCCAATGCATGAGTTTTTTCATTGACTAGCCCAATAAATAAACTCTCCTCTCATCTGTGGTCATAAGTATCATTGTGATAATATATTCATATTTATTTATTTGATTAATATCAGCAAGGAATGAAGAAACAGGCGTTAGCCCAAAATTCGTCTGTTCCAAAATTTACATGAAAAATGTCGAAAGTCAGGTTATGTCCAAAAATCATTTGTTCACATACACAATTTACACTTAGAAAAGCTAATCAGGATGTGATTGCTAGAAAATAATTGAATGGTAACGTGATACAATGAAATGAGGAGCATCAATAATTTCCTGTGAGACTTACACTTAAGTTAAATTGAAAATAATTTAAGTTACACTAAAACACTAACTTTACACTTAAAAAAGCTAATCAGGATTTGATTACTGAAAAATAATTGAATGGTAACATCATACATCAAAGTGAGGAGTATCAATAATTCTGTGACTTTCTTCGCCCTTCAATTAATAATATTAACCCCTTTACAAGAGATACGAGATTGTAGTTTTGAATACTTTGTAACAGAGATTTCTAGGAGGACGTTCTCTGCTGAAGTTGAGGCTAACATCAGTCGTGGAGTTGTGCGTGGATAACTGATTAAATTTAGATGATAGAAAAACTGCATGAAATAAAATTCAGTGTCATGGAGAATGAATAATTCAACGACGGCAATTTGCACGAAAATTCAATTTAATTTAACCAGCGCAGGATGGTTATTGCATTTACTCCTGATTAAATAGAATTCATTTTCGTGCAACTGGTCATTAGTGTTTGTTACAAAAATTTTTGATTGGGGAAAAATTAAGAAGTGGAAGATACACTTTATGACTTGTAGTTGGAGATATGATGTTTGAGTGAACATTTTCAACATTTTTTGGAGTGCTCATCATATCCAGTTACGAAAAACAACCTATACTATCCTATGGCAGAGATGACAAAGAATAATCTTTGCATCTTGAAAAGTGAACATGGATGCATAGAATCTGATTTATAGTCTTCTGTTATTCAATAATATGAGTTGACTTTCCCAATAGTACCAAAAGTGAACTCTTGTCAAAAAGTCAACAGGACTAACAAGGAAACATTTCGACATTCTCATTTCCTAGACAAGTGATTCTGAATAGAACCCTGCAGAGTGCAACTTGTACGATCCTAGCTGTAGTCATTATTCCTCCGACATGGGTACATCTAGGCTATCAGAAATCAATGTTGAAATTTAATAGTTTTGTGCTATGAAAACAAACAAACACGATAGACATCAATGTTATTCAAAGACGTAATCGGGTCAATTCGAATTTTTAAGAAGAGATTCAAAATAGAAAAGAGAGAGAAAGGAGAATATTGCGTGCAAGAATGTTAGAATCAAAGAGAGAGAAAAAAGAAGTCTAATTTAAAACAACATATCCAAACAACCTGATCGTTGAGACTTTATTAGACTGATACTTGTTAAATATTATTGTTATTTGTGATATACTTGAAGTTCTTCAAGTTTATCATAACTATACATAATTGATACGTGTAACATCTTGGGAAACTATTCTAAGTTGTAGATCTTTGATTGGTTGAAAACTGAGAAAGGAAACGTCCACGAATCATAGGTTCTGCAGGCACTAGAAGAAGAGTTCTTCTTCTATACTATCTAGATAGCACCTCCCATGATAATTTACTGGCGGTAATCAATACAACTCTTGCAACCGAGAAATTCTACATCTCTGAATCAAGTGTAAATTTCATATCCATAAGAGAGAAAGAGAGATAAGATAAGATTACTTTATTCATGTAGATAACAATAATTATAACTGCTTAGATACTAGATTACAAAAGTTGTAGAGAGAGAGATTTATTAATACAGAAACCATAATTATTAATTTATTTTATAGCTTCTATAGTTGATTTCATTATCCTTCTTGTATTATCATCAGAAATTCCTTTTCATTCTGGGACACAACTTGGCTACTTCTCAACATTCTGACAATTGACCATTGATTGTAATACTGATATATGATTGCATCCACCAACATTTCTTCTGACCACCTTTCCTGAGTTTCCAATACACATATAGCAAAATTATTTTAAATTGTCAGAAAACAGCTGATTGATGTACGCTCGTTTACTGACGTTAAATCAGCTGTTTTCTGACAAGTTAAAATAATCCTGCTATACATAATCTCTTCTCCACGAAATGGAAATCATCGACTCTTTCAATGGTAGCCTCTCACTTCGCAGATCACGCAAACAAACTACGATATTATGGGTTTACAGAGATACTTCTTCGCTGGAAGTATATTCAGCTTGATACTGTACGTGGGCTTTTAAGAATAGGAAAATCGACACTCGCCCACATACGCCTTGTTTAATGTACGATAAGTATGTAAGAACATGTGGATAAACTATACAAATGCTACTAGGCGGTGTTAATACACCAACTACAGTGGAATAATAGTGGTTTGTTTTGACGTGAATACCATCATTAATAACATGTATGATAACGTCTTTATACGCAATTTACATGTAAAATGCATGTGCAACACTTATTTGCAATATGGAATGAAACCAACCTCCTGAGTGACATTCTATCTTCTAGCGTGTTCATGTAATTTGATGCCCCGTGATTTTAGAACGCTTCACTGAGAAATAACGGTAAATTTCTGGATATTGACATATAAATCCGTGTCTTGCTCGTCATACATGCGCGTGGGACATGCGCAGTAAACCATCCCTCGCTCTTATACGTGAGTCGAGACGGTTTTATATGACTTTGAGGAGTTTATGGTGAAATTATTCAGCTTTGTTTATGAGATAATAGCTGTTGCTGTTGCCTATATATGCTCGTTGGTATAGGTTCCCCATACACTCGGTACCCCATCAATATCTTATCTCTCACTCTCTCTCCTTCCCTCTAGCATCCTCTCCCTCATTCCATCCTTCTTTACTGCCCGTTCTCTTTTCCTCGCAAATCTTCCAGTTTGCTAAGCCATGAATGGTGATGGGGGGAGGGGGGGTTTAGTGCCAATATGTGTTTCTTTTTTTAGGTGGGGCACAGCTCTGCTAACGTACCGATCGTGCATCATATATTTGCGAAGTTCCTTAGTGTAATGAGCTGGCTGCTCCATTCACAATAACCGAACCATAAACCAGTGTTGGAGTTATATTTACGGTTTTCAGCTTGATTGTTTACATCCATAATTTTTGTTTTGAGTTTTCAATTTCTCCACTTTTGATGAAAGTATTTGAATAATCATAGGGAAGCAATAGAGGTTGAAGGGAACTAAAAAAACATTATAGGTTTCTATTAACTTTTAAATACAAACCTCAAACTAAATCATGAAAAGCTTTTATTTCTCCAATAAATAATGATAATATGAGTACCACTACTCTTCATAAAATAATGATAATAGAAATTGATCTTTGTTGACCTTGATTGAAACAGGATCAGTATTTATGAATATTTTTACCCAATCAACTGCAAAAATTTGTGAAATTACCAATGGATTCAAAAAATGTCCATTCCTTACATTTTCCATCCATTTCATTCCGTCCACTTCCCATTTTTTTCATCCATTTCCATCACTGCATCCCATACTCCTTGATGGATTTCTCTTCCTCCATTCTTCTTTTACCATTCTTTGTTTCCATTTTTCCATTCATTTTCCATCACTGCATCCCATACTTCTTGACAATTTCCTTCTTCTTTTTCCATTCTTTGTTTCCATTTTTCCATCCATTTTCCATCACTGCATCCCATACTTCTTGTCAACTTCCTTTTTCCTCCATTCTTCTTTTTCCATTCTTTCTGTCCATTTCTCCCTTTTACCACCACTGCAACCCATACTTCTTAACAACTTCCCACTCTTCCAAAGCCACCGTGGGTACTATTCTAAACATGGATTCAGATAAACGGGTTCCATTCTTGTTGCGGTCAATGTTGTCAATGCTGTCAACTGTTGTCAATCCATGCTGTGTGTCACACGCCCATTGCGAAATGCTGGCTGACTGTTGTCAGATGTTGAGAAGCTTGAGTGGATGATAATTATTCAAGCAAAGAACGGCCTAAACGATTGTCTCATACTACGCATGTGCAGGACGCTATAGAAATATACAATAGACTGAACAAGTATAGAATATAGAATACACTGTACCGTCCTGACGTATGTGACAGAGAAAACAGTTGGAATAATAGACAAAAACATGAGGCACTGAAAGCCAGAAGTGAAGTTGACGCGAGTATGGCAGTTGAATGGTGGGAACGCTATGAAGCTCCAACTACTACGCGGCTAAATACCGTTAATAATCATCTTCAGTTTGGACAAAGAACTCCCACTATGTACAACAGATGCTTCGACTCTTAGTTCGTTAGTCCAGTTATTTTTAGGTTTGAATATGTTGTTAGAGTTGAGGGAAGATGTTGGATTTGAGTGAACTAGTTCTCTATGAAGAGGAAATTTTTGTAAATTTGACATGAATCTTGAAATATGTTATGTTCGATTGAAACTGATATTTCAACTGAAATCCTTCAGAAATTCTTATCAATTGAATAATTATCGTAGAGAAAGCGTGAAAATCAAAAAAGAGAGAGGGAAGAAACAAAGACAGGAATGCAAATACAAATTGATAGTAAGAGGAATGAAATTTAAGAGGAACAAGAGACCATACTTTATTGTTCTTGAAGTCAAAACAAAAATCAACTTCATTTCAACATTCTTATCCCAATTTGTCCATTTGAACAGGAGGTTGGTGCAGGAGTGTGTCTAAAAATCAACTCCATTCAGCATTCTTATTTCAATTTGTCCATTTGAATTCAAATACAGCCATTATTCAAATGGCGATCTCTTTTGAAGTCGGCGAACCAGTCCTGGTCTGGCTCTGGACATTAGAATGAACCTTTTTCACAGTCTGAATACTAAATGCACTATATATATTATAGCTTAACTGAGTGTACTATAGCTATGTAGCTGTACTGAGCTCCCCATTTGCAAGCATGCTATAGCAAGTGCATTGTTCTTGTTATTGCATCGTAATGTTTGACTCACAACACATAAAATACATTCAGCATCACAATGAGTCCAATCTGGAAGTCTGAGAGCACCCAATGCATTGCTATGCATATCAAGATTAATGATAAACAAACTATTCACAGTATGGGCTGTACTGAAAGTTTAAATTGTTTTGGATAACTTGAAAATGGATCATAAGATTCTTCATTAGAAGCATGCTGTGAAACACACAAAAATCGACAAAGTGTGGACATGGGGAGTTACGTGAGATTGTCCTATAGAAGGGTCATTTGCAATGAAAGGCTGATTAAATGGCTAGGAAACAATTTTCACTTCTACAATGAAACTATAAAAAAGTGTATATTGGATTTGATTTGGTTACGAGTTCTATGAACAGCGAACAAAAATAGAAGATACAGAAGATAAAATTGGAAAATCTTGAATTATAAATATACGTGGAGTTACTAATGTTAATCACAAAGAAAACTGATAACATTCATGAAAAATCTCAATATTTCATTGTCCTAGATACGAATAAATGAAAAATCATTCAACATAGAGTGATAATATTAATAGTAGAGGAAATAAATCCAAACGAGACAGATTGGACAAGGATTCGAAGATGACAAATAGACTAGAGAAGGACAGAATGAGCTTCAAAATCATTAGGATACTTCACTAATACATGAACTTGTTTTTACACGGATAGTTGCAGCGCAAGAAAGCTTTATGATTGGCTAATGAAGCTCCAAACATGAAAAATGTCTTGTACCGTTTTGAAGACCATAAAGGTGCAAATTGACCACCCATGTTCAGCATGCATATGCATAAGAAACACACGTGAAAAATTATACAACATCAATAAATGCAGCGAATTTGCAATATTTCAGTAGCAACCTCCCAAGTCAGGTCCCAGCTTGTAAAATGTTTTACAAGCTTTCTTGTACAAGAAGTCGTTCAAACTACAAAATAAGTTCAGAGACAAGAGTTTACAATGGTTCAAAAAGTTCTTAAATTTTGCTTATAATGCACGTGGTGTATTATACTGTAAATTTTTTCTATAAGTCATGAGTTGGAGATTCTTTGAAGGATACAAAGATTTGGAGAGAATGATATTCATTCTCTCTTTTTGTGATCTTTGCCATAATCTTCAGCATAGAAAACATCGTTCATGCTCTATTTTTCGTATTGTCGGAAGCTTTGTTCTTAATCGTTGGCTTTTGAGCCAGTTATCACCGCTTCAAGCAGTATTTCGTTTACGGTGGTCAATTTAACCGGTCATCAAGTTTGGAATAAAGGCTACTCTCTCATTAAATCGAAGAAAGAGATATTAATTCTTCGACCCACCAAAAACATTATTTCAACTTGAACCAACAAAAACGTTATACTCCTATAACGTCTATCTTCTGTTCAGTCTATCTCTCTTTCTCCTTTCTTTCATCGTCGTCTTCATCATCTTCTTCTACTTCTTCTTCCTATTATTAATCTTTTTCTTCTTCAGCCTCTCCATTTTAATTTTTCTTCTTCTTCTTCTTCTTCTTCTTCTTCTTCTTCTTCTTCTTCTTCTTCTCCTTCTTCTTCTTTCTCTTCCTCTCAGTTGCTTTCTCTCAGTCTCTCTGATCTTCTGTTCCTCCTCATCTACATCTCCCTTTCATTTTCCTCCTTCACCTCCTCCTCCTCATCCTCCATCAAATCTTCTTTTTCCGTCTCCTCCCTCTCAACATTTTTACATGTCCTTCCTCCTTCTTCCTGTTATTTTCTCACTCCTTCTTATCTTTCACCCTATCTCTTTCTTTTCTTTCTCCTTCCCTCTTACGTTTCTTCTACCTCTACCTCCACCTCATCCCCTTACTTCTCATTTCCATATTATTTTTCCTGTTTCCCTTTTCTCCTCTTTCTATTTCTTCTCTTCTTTTTAACTTTTCTCTTCATTTTTCATTATCTTTCACAACTCTTTTTCCTCCCCTTTCTCTACCTCTATATTCTCCTTATAACATCTTTAATGTCGAAAATTCAATTGAAGAGTCACTATTGAGATTATAGAACCGTTCCATAATAATTTAAAATAAAATAAAAACATGTTTAATTATCAATTCTACTGTTTACTTTCATCTCTCCTGCTGAGCGTCCTCTTCTATTTCTTCCTCTTCCTTCTCCTTCCCTCTTCCTGATCACCAACCTCAATTTATTCCTTACACTTCCCTTTTCCTTATTCCTTATTCCTTCTCCACGTCATCCTTCCTTCTTTTCTCACTCCTCCTTCTCCTTCAAATCTTCCTTTTACAATTGACGGTTCCCTAATGAATAAATGTTGCTCTATCAAACGGCGATTCCAATCCCGAGTCGTAACTTATATTTTAATAATTAATTGAACGAAATTCCCAATTATTAATGCCATACCAATATTCTGAAGACTTTTGCTTTTTGCAAAATGTTGACAACATAGATTAATAATAGTAAGGAGAATATCGATGACAACAGATTAATAGCTAGTACAAATCTGATGAACTGCACTGCACAAAAACTTTCTCCCCGGGCGGGAATGGGCGGGACCGAACCCAGCACCTCCCATGGTATTCATGACCAGCGCGCTCATCCACTCGACCACCGGAAGTCTTCTGTATAGCAACGTTCATTTTTGACTTCAGAATTTAGCCGGAGATAATATTAAGTTGGAAGTAACGAGACATTGGCAACCATACAGTTGTTATTAATCATAATAATTAATTGAACGAAATTCCAATAATTATTAATGCCATATAATATTCTGAAGACTTTTTGCTTTTTGCAACATAATGACAACAGATTAATAGCTAGTAAAGGAATTCGATGAACGCTACTGCAATAAAACAAAAACTTTCTCCCTGGCGGGAATCCAGACCCAGCACCTCTGAACCCAGTGATCATAAGGACCAGCGCCTTATCCACTCGACTGACCAGGAGATCTTCTGTATAGCAGCGTTCATTTTTGACTTGTTAATTTAGCCATAATATTAAGTTGGGTAATGAAGACATTGCAACCATACAGTTGCTGTTCAATCATAATTAATTGAATTGAACGAAATTCCTAAATTATTAATGCCATATAATATTCTGAAAGACACGACTTGCTTTTGCAAATATTGACAACAGATTAATAGCTAGTAAGGAATTGATGAACGCTACTGCACAAAAAACTTTCTCCCAGGCGGGGTGAATCGAACCCAGCACCTCTGGTATTCATGACCAGCGTCCACTTATCCACCGGACCACCGAGTCTCTTCTGTATAGCAGCCGTTCATTTTGACTTAATAGCCAATTGTGCCAGATAATAATATTAAGTTGGAAGGTAATGAGACATATTGCAACTATACACAGTTGCTGTTAGAAATCATAATAATTAATTGAGCGAAATTCCTAATTATTAATGCCATATAATATTCTGAAGACCCTTGCTTTTGCAAATATTGACAACAGATTAATAGCTTAGTAAGGAATTCTGATGAACGCTACTCGCACAAAAAACTTTCTCCCTGGCGCGGAGGCGAGATCGGGCCACCCAGCACCTCTGGTATTCACTGACCAGCGCCTTATGGCTATTTTTATTTTTGGCTAGGAGTCAAAATGAACGCTGCTATACAGAAGATCTCCGTGGTCGAGTGGATAAGGGCGCTGGTCATGAATAATTAGAAAGTGGTCTTGATTCGCAGGCCACCAAGTGCCTGGGAGAAAGTTTTTTGCGCCGAGTAGTTGTTCATCGAATTTCCTTACTAGCTATTAATCTGTTGTCAATATTTGCAAAAGCAAAGTCTTCAGAATATTATATGGCATTAATAATTAGGAATTGCAGCCCAGCGTCGTTCAATTAATTATTATGATTTGTCAACAACTGTATAAATGTCCATTACCCAACGTGTGGTGGGGAAATCTTCATCTGGCCAACCAGCTAAGTCAAAATGAACGCTGCTATACAGAAGATCTCCGGTGGTTTGAGGGATAAGGCGCTGGTCATGAATACCAGAGGTGCTGTCTGACTCTGCCTGCTGGGAGAAAGTTTTTGTGCAGTAGCGTGTTAGCGAATTCTCATTAGCTATGTTACATCAACAATGACTAAGTGACTGAGTCATGAGGGCACAGCTGTGAGGGCATCTCCGGTGGTCGGGCAGCGGTCTCGAAGGTGTGGGGATCCATGGCGGTGGCATTCGTCGCAGCAGTGACGTCGGCTGTTACGAGGTCTTCGGGGCGTATAGCCAGTTCGTTCATATTTGTGTACAAAAGTCTCAGAAGTATTACTATGGTTGACGGCGGCTTAGAATTTCGTTCAATTAATTATGATTTAACAGCAACTGCATGGAATGCATGTGTCATTACCTTCCAACCACATTATCCACAATTGGCTACAGCCAAAATGAACGCTGCTATACAGAAGACTCTCGGTGGTCGAGGGATACATGCTGGTCATGAATACCAGAGGTGCTGTCCGATTCCCGCCTGGGAGAAAGCTAGCAGTAGCGTCTATCGAATGTCTTTACTAGTTATGTCAATCTGATCGTGAATGGGCGCTGATTTGCAAAAAGCAAAAGTCTGTTCCAGAAGACACGTATATATATTAATAATTATCGGGTGCTGTTTCTGTTCAATGTGCAATTATTCGAGTATGGCGTTCAGTGTGTTAACTGTATGGTTGTAATGTCTCATTATCTTCCAACTTATATTTTATTTACGTATAGGCTACTTAAGCCAGGTCTTTCCAGTGCTGGCTGCATACAGCGGCTATCAATTCACCAAAGCGGAGTCAAATTGAATTTTATTAGCGGTTTGGTGTCCAGTGATCAGTGGAAAAGGTTTCTAATGGCCATCCCTGTCTCATTCTTTGTAATTTTCTGTGTTTAGACAGCTCTTTTACAGTACAGGAACTTGATGGTGAGTTTATAGCAATCTCCTCAAGCTAGGCTGTCCACTCTTCAATTAGTATGTTATTGAGAATAAGGAATAATTGCAGTTGAAAAAAGTGAATAGACATGAATATTATTATTATCGTTATGGAATAATAGCTGCAGCTTAGCTACTCTACTTTCGAAAGTACATCAAAATACTAGTGGCCAGTTGCTTTAAAATGACGTCATTGCATCGACACCAGATGCGTTCATTGGTTCTCGTTGTTTTGGTTTCGTTACTTGACATCATTTAACGGCGGTTAAATTCAATTGAATTTTCATGCAACTGGACATAGAAATTTTAGCATAGAGAGGAAGTTATTTCCACATATAATTTTCAACACATCAACTACCGACATGCTGCCATTTTTATGTGAATAAACGTTCCTGATCACATCAACTGGAGCGCTTTCGAGGTACTTTGAACTCATTGTCAACAAGATATCCAAAACTTTAATTTTCAAGTCTTCACTGCTGCTCTCTATCACTCTATGAGAGTGCAAAGTACTCTATTGCTTTCAAAAATATTTGATAAAATATTTTCAAAACGATCAATTCGATAATGTTTGTTCCAAATCTCATGTTGATATTACAGCTGAATTAATGAATTCTTCATCGCTGTGCAAAATTCGATTTCCGTTATTAAATAATTCAGTTTCAAATTCTATATTACCTGCCGTAACATTTGGGTATATTATATCGATCAACATAATTGAATTCTTACGAGAATGGGTTTGAATTAGCAGGAACGTCTTTGACTTTTCAACGCGATTACTTTTGTTTTTGATACAGCAACATGTGAGTTGGCAGCTCCTCTCAAAGGTTAGAGCTGTTAAATGGTTATGGCTAATAGAATTATTGCTATTATAACACACCTGGGCTCCCTCCCTCGTCTTGTGTCCGAAAGAAGATCGGTTTGAGTTTTAAAGTCAGCGAAATTCGTGATTGTTGGGTCACGATTTGTGAAGGGGCGATTATTGGCACGTCACTTTTCAATCAGCGACTGAAATAGAATCGAGCAATCTTCCAGTACAGCCGACAGGCGGCAATCGCTAATAATTTGCGAGGCAACTTTCGGGATTAGCAATCTATACAGCTTCTATCCATCAAGAGAAGCGATGGCTAAAATAAGTGAGAAGAAATTTAACAGGACAGCTCGAAATGAATTAATGTAGAGGAATTAAGGGTGTTGATAACGATTGTAATGTGAAGATTACTATGATAGTGGTAAATAATTTCAATCATAGAAACTCTTGCTTAAGCAATCTAGCAATCTTTAAAGATTCTAACAATGAAGAAAAGCGGAAAGATCGAAATAACACGACAGGTTAGATTAATATAAATAGTATTCATACACTAAGACAAATTACATTCATATAATTTAATGTTAGGGAACTTGAAAGAATGTATTGATATCGATTTGATTATAATGTGAAGATCAATTTGATAGTTGAACATATTTCAATACAAAACCGGAAGAAGATTTATTTTTTATTTGTAGAATATAATTTAAGAATATGATAATATAATATGAAGAATAATAATTTCTTTGTAGTAAGTTTAGTTTTATGCGTAGTCACAGAGAAGAAAGATTGTTTTCATAATTTGTAAATATCAATTTTTCATCAAAAAATTAGTTTTTTATTATACGTTTTCTATATAAAGCCTATTAGTTATAGCTCATATGAAATTCCAATATAGCATAAATTATATATTTTTAATAAGTAGTATAGTTTTCCCAGCTTCTTCAATAATTTTTCATATTATTTTATCAATACAAATTGTGATTGATTGTGATGGGAAAAAGTCCTGCATTAAGTAATAATAATACTGTTTCGAATTATTCTAAATTGAAAAATGTGAGATACGTAGAGTTTGCATACTGAGTTCTCGACTATTTTTCCATACCGAATAGTCACTGGAAAGAGATTGTAATAAAAAATAGAAACTAGGCTAACTTGAACATTTCAAAAACATACACTGGTCAAATTAGCATTCAGTAGCAATCAGTAGACAGCTCTGATGAGTATATTATTTTGATGGTAAGAGATGCTTTTTATGGTAAGAGATAAGAGATATATTTGGCTTAGACCAATGGAGAGAATTACAGCTAGGTCGAACCATAAAAGCTCTTTCGAATGAATCTTTTTTGATTGGGCTATAATAGACTGGGCTTCAATAATAAGGCCCACGGATACTATAACACATGTATTCTGGTATCCGAGATAAGGCCTAATGGAATGATATCTAAGAACTAGTTTCGATGACATTCCTATATTTGTTTATGCCACAGACCTGGATAGTTTAATAACTTGATTTTTTAAGGTTTATTATCAGTAGTTGATTGTAATCACTGTATTTTTATTGTTTATTCACCAACGTTGAAAGATAATCACTTCAGTTCACTTTTGAAATGAGAAGTTTGTTTAGATTTTCTCCCATAGTAAGGGTGACCACTCAAGGCCTTTTTCCGCTGAATGTAATTCATTCATAAGAATTAAAATCGCTTCCCGGTGGTTCGGAACCCACCTAAAGCTGTAGATCCACTCATCTCTCATCATCATTACCCACGCACAAGCTAAGAGCTTATGTGCGCATCACCACAGCAAAACAAACAAACATATTGAGAAACATAGATGCATTCAAAGCTATTCTTTAAATTCATTAAAAGAAAATTCTTCAACTGAGAACTCTTCTATCCTGAATACTAATTGTAAAGAATTCCGTATTATGCCATTAGAAATCATATAAATATTTTTGTAAGGATCCAATTCATCTTTTCTCTAAATATTTCCTTTTTTCCCATTCCTATTTTCCTATATGCGTATCCGTACCCATACTTTACATCTCTATTCTTTTGCAACTTCTAATTGTAGGTCAAGCACCTGTGCATGATATTTTTCGAAATATGTATGAATAATCTTGAAATCGGAGAATTTGAACTCCAAAACAATGAGTAGACAAAAAATACATGGGAACTGACTTTTTACAACAAAATACTTGGAACTTACATGCGTAGTAGAGTAACTAGGTCACTGTCAACTCATGTTACAATCTGTGAAAAATACATTATGAGGAGAAAATCTTTTATATTTCCGAATTCGTACGACAATAATAGTCACCTACAAGGCTATTGGAGTTTATTTAAAACATGAAAAGCAAAGAAAAACAATGATTGTGACATGAAAAAGTAGGCCAGAGCTAATCAATAGCGTCACACATTATCAAGAACGCAAAAGATGCTACAACATCTCAATGGGATTTGTGGGGAATTTTTTCAATCGGAGATAAAGGTGAATACTGTTACTATCTTACAATTTACTATGAAAGTTTTGAATCATGAATCAGATAATGTCTTTTTTTAATAAGAATCGCTCAATATTTTCAAGTGCTCTCGAATAATCAGTCCAATTATTTTAATTATTTGAATGTCATTTTTTTAGTTATTCAATGACCTATCAAACTGATTCATTCTCCCCTGATGATATATTTAGTGATCATCACTCGAATTCTCTATTACTATCATACTTCGATTATCAGATATCAAGATCCTTGAAAAATAATAAAATTAAAGAGTGAAATAGGCCTAATCAAAATTATCGTTTTCAAGACCTCAATCCAACGAGAAGAATAGATTATTTAAAGTTAGAAGGCTTTGGATTGAAATAAACATCAACCCATGCTGATTGATATTGAAAAAAACAATCCATACATTCAACATCAATACATATTCATTGTTTTAAAAAATACCATCCGGACATTCATAAAAAAAGATATTTTGTATGCTTTTAACAATCATTTCGTTAATTTGTTAATTACGTGATTAGCTGAAGATGACAGAGAGAGCAATGAAAAATGTGTTTTGATTATGAATAAAATTAGACCAACTCTCAACCTTGTAGAACCAAAAATTCTGTAAACCTGAAAAAAAAACACTGGAAATATTTTTGCTACTTTACCGGTACTCGAGCTTAGCAGCGTAGCCTATATTAGAATCGAAGAACAATAGTATTTTTCACACATTAGCGTTGAAAAGACACTCACAAAATCTAAAAATAGCACTACCACTTCACATAAATATCAAACTCACAGATTACTCATCACATCATTCGATAAGTGATAGTTATCCACAGAAATCAATCCCACATAATCCCTCAGACTATTTCTATGACTGATAATTCAAATTAACGGATTAATTTTCACAAAAAATAAATTCACGATATTACAAACTGTACCTCAGCAAAACCAGAACGTTTTTTGACAAGTTTTCACGTTTAAAACTTGTTTTCTATCATTTTTCACAAATAAATTTTTTTTACAAATTTTCACGAATAAATAATGTTTTCACTTATAAAATCTGTTTCTCACATATGTAATATGTTTTTTCCCCACAATTTTTCACGTAAAAAATACGGTTCTCACGTACAAAACTATGTTTGTTTATTCTCGATGTTTTTGCGTAAATTAAACCAATGTTCACGCTAAGACGTTTTTCCGGTCGCAGTGTAAAAACGCGAACGCACGCCGTGAAAGCCCGTCGCGGACTGAGGCTGAGCCACAGTTCAACCGAACTGCGCGTTGAGAGCGCCGCATTCAACGATCTGCGCATGCGCCAGAAAAGCTGGTTTAGATTAGAGCGATGTTGGTTGTATAGACACACACACAAGATGTGCTCTTCTTCCTGTGTGACTGAAAAAATGTTTTTTCTTTAGCACGTCCAAGGTGAGGGGGTGGTAGGCTGGTGTTTGGCCTTACCGAGTTCAAGCTCACTGTTGGTTAATAAAAGCTGTTAGGTCTGTTATGAAAAGAATCGAATGCAGTTCGCCTGTAATCAGAACAGTAAAGTTAGTACGACTAACAGGTCAGTCAACTAACGACTGACTGTTCGAGATTCTAATTCCAATGCATTCGTATTGATCGAAACTTGAAATAATAATATTATAGTAATGAAATAATGATTTATTCATCAGAAAAACAAGTACGATGTACTTGTATGATAAAAAATAACAAAACATAAGTAAGAAAGAAGAAAGACAATTTATATTTATAAATGTTATTGAAGAAAAATAGAAAAGTTTCCATGAACGTATCAAACAAACATGTTTGAGTAGCGTGTTTAAATGTTTAGCTGATGTTAAATGTTCTTATTCAAAAGACTAAAGGCCTACACAATGTTTTTTTGGACCAACATGATTCCATTTTGAAGTAAACAAAAACTTCAATGTTAAATGTTCACATTTAATATTATTCAACCCATATTTCATACACTACCATACTTTAACATGACATCACGTTCGGTTACTAGAAAAAACTATAAGCTATTATAAAAACTATATTGAAAGACAAAAAAATTTAAGAAGACATTAATTCGACTAATAAGTTATGGTTTGTTTCCAATTTTTTTATTATGTAAGTTTTCAATTTTTGATCTGGGGAACTTCGCCAATTTGGACAACATGTTTCAACAATAATGAAGCAATCTACAAGAAATCCACCTGTCAATTGGGAAGAATAAAGAAAAAAAGATTGACTGGTATGTTGAAAAGAATTCCTTTGAAAGTTTCAACCATGATTCTGAAATCACATTTGAACACTCAGAGAAACTCAGAAAAAGAGAAAGAGAAACTGGGATCTACAAACAAATATGAAGAAAAATTGGAGAATTATTAGAAAATAAAAAACCTTAAGAACTATCATTCCAGTTTATTTTAATCCGTTACAACTTTTTTATTTGGCTCGAATGGTTAACACTAAAATGATAATTCAAGAGATTTAGATGAAGATTAACCTGAAATAAGTCGTTCCAAATAGCTAACACCAACTCAAAAAGAGATTGAGATGAAGACTCAAATCGAAATCATATTGGTAAGTTAAATTTGAGATGAAATGTGATATTGAGACAAAGACAGCCTCAAAATAGTGTGTTGAAGAGAATATTTCTGACTTCAATTTGAACCCAGCTACATTCTATGTGAGCACTGATAATTTGAACATAATACAGAAACAATACGCTCTATGTTACCGCAGTCTTTCGGTGTATTTGTATACAACACCTGTGGCACAACACTTGTGCACGGCACTGATTTAAAATGTTCTTGCTTTCAAATCCGACCTTGATTCGATTACTACGCCGCGATAAACAATTGCTCCAAACTTACGTGCAATTACTTTTACAACTTGCATTGAATTTGACACATGACATTCCCTAATCACCCACCGCCCGCGTTTGTTTACAATATTGAAAACCAGGAAAACTTTCATTTGACGCAACTGAATGAAACGATTCCAAGGTCGACTAAGTTGTTGGTCTGAAACATTTTTATAATAAATCAAAATGATGGAAGCCATACCTATATAACACGACATGCACGCTGGCTGTAGGCTAGGATATAATATCCTTGCGGCTTACGGCTTTTAAAACACTGCCTGCAGGTAACTTAACTCATGACGCACTTGATGTGATGCAAAAAACGTGATGTGCCAATAAGTTACACTTGAGAGCACTTTTTTATAATAGAAGTATCAACTACATTAAACCGAATTTTGACTGGATATCGGCAATTAAATTAGACCAAAATGAAGGTGTCATTGATCTTTTGAAAGCTGGATCTTGTTCAAAAATCTTATAAGTGAAAAATTTCGTTAAGTTTTCAAGAGAGATAACACAGTTATAACAGTTTTCAAATACAGTACATAGAGATAATACAGACAGTTAGTACACCTAGTTTGTGGTTTAATTCTCAATAGCTGGCAGAGAAAGCACAGGTTTTAGTGCTACCAATACTTCCGAAAAATTTCTTCCATTGTCATTATTTCTTCAAGATTTTACGTTATTATTTCTCCAAAACTATAATGCTTCACAGATGCGCAAACAAGAGCAAATTTGTATTTATTCAGAGATACCTTGACCGATCACAAAACATTAGAAGTGAAGGAAAGAAAGCATTGCGGTGATGTAGTTCTTCCAGCTTTAATCAGACTGATTTCCAAGTTTTCATTTATGTAAGAAATCAATAGAAAATTAGCTTCTATTGATAAGTGTACAATTCACTCTATTATTTGCAATGCATTCGCAACAGACTTCATACCTGTTGAATGAACTCAAAGTGAATACTCAAGTGAACAATATCGAAGCCTATGATTGGCCAAGCGAAGCTAAAAATGCTGTACTGCAATTGGTTGTTAGAGACCAGATACTCCCACCCCAGACACTCCCCTATCGCAGAGAACCAATAGGAAGCAAGAGTGAACGAAATGGCCGACATGCTTTGAACAGTTATGCGAGTAATCTTATAATAATAATAATTAAACAAAACGTCATTTTTAGTACTATAAAACGCACTTGAAACATCTTATTATTCCTTGTAGTTTCATTTCATTTATGCGACCACTAAAAATGAAAGTATAATATTCTTAGAATAATAAAGCTTCATTAAAAATAATATTCTTGAAATATGCAAAATAATGCTTACATCTCTATTTATCAACATATCTTTTATCAAAATTCATATTTCAATGGCAGTTTACTGACAATTAACTATTCTCGAAAACTCATCAGCATACATTGCAACTCTTACGACAATTTATGACCTTCTCACCAAAGAATGATTTTCATTTTCATTCTTCACAATAATTTAATCCTCCTTTATCTATACTTACATTCTTCTAATTCGGCACACCCTCGCGAAATACATTGGAATGCAAAAGCATAATAAATATATTGAAATCCAAAACCAAATTGACCAGCAGCTCAGAAATAAAAAAACAACGACAACTGATCTGGAAGCTTGATAAGTGTGAAAAATCTGCTACGATTACGTCGCCAGTGTCTTGTAATCTCACTACAACCTCCATAGAAATTCATCTTGCATTAATAATCCTGCCTTTTTCTATCACCACTGTTCTACGGTCCTGCTACGCCCTTCATTCCCACTATGCTACTTCTTCTCATCTCTCATCTCTTTCCAACTGCTTGTTCTTCTCCACTATCCTTTTTCCGTCTCTATTATCCTTCATTTACATTTTACTCCTCCTCCTTCTTCTTCAATCACCTTTCTCTACATCTATAACTATTCTTTATTCATCAGCTTCTTCCAGTTCTTTGCCTTCGATTATTTATTTATCCATCCCATTCCTAATCCTTTACAGATAGAATAACCTTTTCCGGTACCCATCTTTTCAGCCCATTCCCTTTTAAACTGTAATCCAAATAATCGTGATGAAAGACTTCCACAGTCAAAAGAGAACGGATTTTGCAGAGATGGGACACAGAGCAAAGATGACGGCTGCTACGATGCTTCCATAATTCCGTATTAAAATAGGCTCACTCCCTAGTTATATGAATATGACTACAAATATTTTTTTTTCTGCAAAAAATATTATTACGAATAGTAAACTCCATTTTAGAATTATCACGGTTAGTACGCAGATATATATAATGAAAATCTATAATATATAATACTATAGTAGCCTACAATGATACTGAAACTGCAACCATATTTACTAATCAACAATCGCTCCAAGAAACTCTTTATTCTGACTCCAACTCTCTTGATTCATTCTCTTCCACTTATTCTATCTTTCTTGTCCCCTTTCTTCCAATCTCTTTATTCTGACTTCAAACTCTACTTCCTACATTCATTTTTATTCTCCTCCCCCGTTTATTTCTCCATTTGTTTCCTCCTTATTTTTATTCTCCTCTGTTTTATTTATTCAAATTCATCTTTCTTCTCACTCTTCTCCTTCCATCTTCCTCCTTCTACAATCTGGCCTTCAGTTGAAGAAATCTCTTCCCTCTTTTTTTAATCTGGTCCTCAGTTAAAGAAATCTATACATCGGAACCAATCGGGTCACAAAAGAATCGTCCTGTCATTGCTCGGCTATTCTAGACTCTAACAAGAGTCCGGCTCCATTAATTGAATCATCTGTTTGCAGCGCAGCCTGTGACCACTCCCATCCAACTTTTCTCAATGAATAAATCATAAATGAAAAATTGTAGACGATTGCTTATTTATCGAGGTGTCGATGATAAATTACTTGCTTCTTGTTTATCGAATCTGAATCAAGCTGCGATTGTTATTGATGATGTTCAAAGTTGATGGAATAAACCATAGAGAAAGCATTTACAGGTTTTTTCCTGATTTTGTAAATATGTTGGTACATTGTGTTAATATTTTGTTAATATGTAATATACTTATTGCTCAATGATAAAGTTTTAGAAGTCACGTGAAACAGCGATATATTATGGCCAATTCATACTTAAGGTCCAAAGTTTGGTTATTTCCTGCACAGTTTGTTCACATGATAATATACGAGGTGTTTCTAAAATAGACCGACAAACTTCGTGAGCGGTTTCCTGACATTGAAATTAAGAAAAAAGGTCCAGTAAACATGGGTCCTAAAATGCTTTGTTTCCCCCCTAGTCGTCATTTTGTTTTTCCCTTTTTATTTTTCTTCTCCAGAATGATTTGACTAATTTTGTTGAAATTTGGCGTGGTCAAGGCCGATATGAAGGTCTGCTGTGAAAAAATGAAGCAACCTTATCTGACGAAATATTTCAAATTGGCTGGCATTTGAAATTTTGAATTGAAATAACTCGAAAACTTGTTGTTTTCCATCTGTTCATCATTATTTTCATTTTCCTGTTTTACGATACTTCTATCTTTCATTCTTTACTCCTCTTCTTCTTCTTCTTCTTCTTCTTCTTCTTCTTCTTCTTCTTCTTCTTCTTCTTCTTCTTCTTCTTCTTCTTCTTCTTCTTCTTCTTCTTCTTCTTCTTCTTCTTCTTCTTCTTCTTCTTCTTCTTCTTCTTCTTCTTCCTTCTTCTTCTTCTTCTTCTTCTTCTTCTTCTTCTTCTTCTTCTTCTTCTTCTTCTTCTTCTTCTTCTTCTTCCTTCCTTCTTCTTCTTCTTCTTCTTCTTCTTCTTCTTCTTCTTCTTCTTCTTCCTTCTTCTCCTCCTCTTCCTTCTTCTTCTTCTTCTTCTTCTTCTTCTTCTTCTTCTTCTTCTTCTTCTCTTTCTTCTTCTAAAGCCTTTTCACAACATCATCATCATCATAATCTTGCTATTCCTGTTCTTCTTACCCATCCTGCCCCATTTTTTATCTCCCATTACCTTAATCTCTCTTCCAAAATCAGTTTTGAAAACAGCAGGATTTCCAACCAAATCCGAAACACTTTGATGCTCCATCGCCAATGTACCTACCCCGTCTCTTTATCATAATCTCACGTGTTATAAAATTTCAATTAGATACTCTTATTCTGCGATGATCCTCCAGAAAGCCTTTTAAGAAGAGGTGATCCGAATTGAGATCATCTAGTATCCCCCACTAGCTGTAATGTCGTCGTTATTTTTTACGATTTCCTATCGTTTATGGTCTCCCTGTGTGAGAAACCGCGTTAATTGGCCGACCGTATCCCCTCTACTGCCATCTCCTACAATATTTACACGGCGCAGATAATTGAGAATCGTTGTTAGGTAGCAAAAATTTACGATAATCTGATGATAGATTTCTCCCGAGGATAATAATATATAAATATAATGATTTTCCGTTTATGGATATACAAAGACAGATCGTAGAAGGTTTCTTATCTGCATAATTATTTTACTACTATCGCCAGTAAGAAACAGCTGGACAGCTATAGCACACTACATGAGTTTCACATCATGAGCTCAACATTAGCCAAGTGATAACACTCGTTCAATATCATCATTATTTCGTTTTATCGATCAATTACTTGCAGATTGCAATTGAATAATGAGTATTTAGACTTGGAAATGCAGATGGAGGGTAGTAGATTGCAATTGAGTATAGAAGGGGGTTTGAAGAAAGAGTAGTTTCTAATCAAGATCAATGATATCTTGGAGTAATGAGATGTTGCCAATGTTGTAATTAGTTGCTAATTAAATAGTTTCAAGACTGGATATTCCAATGACAGAATACAGTGACAGAAAAGAATGGATGAAAGTTTTAATCTATTTACAAGAAAGTTAATGAGAAATGTTTTTTATTGAGATATGTTATGAAAATTAAATATATCGATGTTAAAATTTTGATCATATTTTATTATTTGTGATAAAATTGTATGTGGAATACAGTGGTTATTCAACGTACTTCTAATCACTCTTGAGAAATTATTACAAAGAAAGTTTTCGCTTTATTACTAAACAATTAAGTTTTCACCAGAATAATTACCGTTTACGAAAAAGTAATCTAAAGTTCTAAACTCAATCCTGAAAAAACAACTATTAATTTAATAACGTCCATCATTTAAGAAGAAAAAATATAAATTCCGGATTACATCAATTCATGTGTAGAAGAAATACTATATAGGAGTCATTTCCCAACATTCCCATTTTTCTTCTATTACTTCAATAGATAAGCAAAAAACATCCATAAATTTTGTATTATGTCAAGTAATGTGTAGCAGAAATACCACACAGGAACCATTTATCAACTATACAAGCAAAAACAACCATAAATTTTGGATTATATGAAGGAACGTGCGGTAAAAATAGCATATAAGAGCAATTTCCCACCCAATTCAGACCAGATCAAGCAGTTTCTTACATCGTATCTACCCTAACGTACACTTCAAAACAACTATATCATGGCGAACGGTAAATTTCGATATTTATATCACTCATACCGAGTTAGTTGACTGCTCCCTTTACAAATGTGTGTACTTGAATATGAATGTACACATGTAAAATACGATTGAACATCGGGAGCATATGTTATTACCCTCAGCGGACTGTGAACTATACTTTAAAATAGTGTACGGAGGTAGGATACATAGGTATAGTTGAGGGGCACGTATATATACCAGTAAGCAACAAATCGGACTTCGTTGCGTTTATGGTAAATGAATGCAAATTGATCTACATGATCTTGAAAAGAGAGGGAGAAAGAGAGAAAGATTGATAGAGGGGAAAAGTATGTGATAGAGAGAGAAACAGAGAGAGCAAGACCAGCATACCATCAGCGAGTCTACCATAGTGAGAGTGTGAGAGAAAGGATAGGACAAGAGAGAAATAAAGAAGTTGGGCCATGAGAAAGAGAATGATAAGAAAAAGGAAGAAACAGATAAAATGAAAGAAGAAAGAAGATGTAGAAGAGTGAGAGAGACCTATAAGTGAAGAGAGAACGTTCAAAACGAGAGAATTACACAGATGAGGACTTAGTATAGGGGTGCTTGGAGCAAAGCCCGCGGAACTTGGACGAAGTGCAATATTCAAGTTCACCCGCATTTAAAATAAGATCAGTACTATACTAAAGTACTACACTACAGTACTACTATACAGTACTGCTTTTGCTAACGGATTATGACTGTGCAAATGCGAAACGGAATACTAAATTATTGCACACGGAAAACGATAAACTGAGAATTTGTTACTGTACTGTATGATTTTAGGTTAGGAACAGAGTTTTTAGTAAACAATTGTGTTCCACTACAAATGTGCAGGACTAGCTTACCACTAGCACAGATAAAAGTCCTTTTCATAAGCATGCATTTTCGTATGGACGATAAAAAACGCAACATATCTAAATACATTGGAGCAATTATTGAATAATCGCACGACAGTGCATGAAAGCACTCATTTCCTCCAATGTATTCAGAAACAGTGCGATTTTATCGTCCTTACGAAAACGCATGCATAAGAGGACCGTCAAGCACTAGTACTAGAGGTAAAATATTGTAATACTATTTTAACTCAGGTTGTATCGACTTTTTAGTCAGTAGGCTGGTTATTTGAAATATTATTAATTTGAAAGAAATTTACATTTTTAAGTGAGAAATTACTCACGTTCTTTGCGCGACAATTGATGTACCAGTGAGAAGAAAATGGATCAACTGAAATATTATGTTTTCTAAGAACAAAATGTTCCATGATGCATCTTTACAACAATGCAAAATAACTAGAAAGCCATCAATACTATTTTTTTACTAAATTTCTACAAATTAATCAATACTATTTCCATTTTATCAAGTTTTAAAACTTTTTCAAAACGTCTGAATTATAACATTTTATTTTTCACTACTCTTGCAGAATAACACAAACATTAAACCAGCCATCTCTTGCGTGATGTCTCCCGATTTTTATAAGACGTTATCAACATCTAAAACATTAATTTCTTCTATTTTTCAATCTCGAATAACACTGAACATGCGAAAATCTTCAATATTTACAAGGGTGTCAAATTTTTATTATTGATTCAAAACGAGGTGGCGATACGAGCTTGTTGTTTCCTACAATATTAAAAATGTTCAAATATAGTTGTCAGTTGGAAACCTTCACTAAACAAGAATGCAGGTTGCTGAGACAACTCACTTGTATTTCCATATTCATATTTTATTTATCGTACGGTTTTATTTCTACTAAGACCATTTCCCATAAATGTATGAATAATTCGCGTGTTTGTATGGTCTGAAGCGTATCTGTATTCCCGGAGCATAGTGGAATGAATTTTTATTAGGAACATGTTGGAAAGGTCTATTGCCAATAGGTAGGGAAATACAAGGAATATCGTGAATAATACCAGAGTTGTTCTTGTATCCTTTTCTGAGATCTGGATAGAATTACCGATGAAGTGGAAGAAGGAGCTGAGGTGAATGATGATAGTTTTACTACTACCCTTGTAGCGTTTGTTCGCAAATACATAAATCGGATTTTACAAGTAGCATGCCTGCGTTTTGAATTGGGCAGCAGGCTGCTGCCTCGGCTTGTATAAATTGCAAGTCACAATTTGTTTAGGAGCCAGAATGGCTGGAATATTATAGCAGTAGTTTACTACCGATGATACGATATGGATGCAACTCAGAATAAACTTGTACTCGTTCTATCATGTCGATGTTGTTGAATATCCACGTATTAAAATGGGAAGATGTGCGGAGAATCGCAGATGAGAGGATAAAATGTCTGCAAATTTTTCAGAGTCATGCTGATGGAGTTAATTCTCAGTGGATATACTTCTGTAAATTAGCATTTTCAAAGGAACTAATACTCTACTCTAGGCTACTATAGATTAAAACAGAATGTGGTGATATTCTAAAAATTTAAAAAGGTTATGGATTTTCAAATCGAATATTGGTCCGGCAAACCAGAGGTGCTGGGTTCGATTCCCGCCCGGGGAAAAGTTTTTTGTGCAGCAGCGTTCATCGAATTTCCTTACTAGCTATTATTCTGTTGTCAATATTTGCAGTAGCAGAAGTCTTCAGAATATTATATGGCATTAATTAGGAATTTCGTACAATTAATTATTACGAATATTGAGAGATGAAGCATGATCTTACTTCAAGAACTTTATTGAGCAGCTACTTGAACTGAACTCAAATTGTTGTTGGTTTCTTTTTGCGAATTTGATCAGCTATCTCTGTCTTGGGTTCTATTCTCATTTCGAATGGCATTATTTCCATCACTGCTAACCCACGCACAATTCGAAAACTTGTGAGGCATCATATGCACTAAATCCCCATCACATGATCTTTAAATAACATTTTCACTCAAAAGCTAATTCCTCTTCATTATAATTTCAGAACTAACGTCATAAATAAATTATCAATTGGCATTCTTGAAAAATTTTGAACAATTTTACAGTTTCAAGTCGCTTAAAACGCCACTTTGAAACCCAACTAAATTTACAAGATACATTTCAACCAAAGGCAAAAAATAACAGCCTACAACAATCCACAGGTAAACAGCAAAAGCTGCACAATTGATGAACGCAACTTCCGTCGCACCATATTTGCAGTCACATGTAATTAATGACATTGATATCGCCGCGACAATGTAAACTACTTAGCTGCGAATATCCTCCATTAACTTCCACTACAATCTAATCGTCCACTCAATATTGAACACAGTTTGTTCATCTTCAGAGAATAGCGACTAAAACACCCATAAAGCACAAACAAACCATGAAAAGATTGATTATACGCCAACTGAAAGACGAATGAAACCCATACTGGGCATAGAATTTAATATAGGATACATAAATTGATCCTTTTGCTACATAGGTCGACTATACTGTATATAGTGTGTTTGAATATGTTTATAGATTTATACCATTCTACATAGATATACAGTGTTGAATGTGTGTGTTTGAATTGATACGATTCTAAATAGATAGCCTATACATTATTGTGGAGTGCACAGTGTATAAAACTATAATCCTATATAGGATTGTGCACATACAGTAGGACCTATTAGGCCGCTCTGCCACTACCATCCACCCTCTACCCTCGATGCACTGCCGGATACATTTAATTCCATTCAATATTTCAAAATTTCACTACGCATGAATAAGAACAAAATGCATCACAAAGTAAGTAAAACTAAACACCACAAAAACAAAATGTAGACGGACGAGCTCATAACCTTGAAATTGTCAAATATCGCTATTGTAAGAAATGCTAGGTGGGTGGATGACAAAACACCAGGATTCATCCATCCATCCATTTTCTATTCTATACTATGGTCTATTTCATGGAAATTGTACGTTCCTTATATATTCCTCCATCTACCATCCAGGTAACCATCCAGCAGTGTGGCCCCAGCTTAAATCCTCTTAGGCTATCTATAGCTATAGCCTATATCTCGATTTATACCTCCTCAATATAGTCTATACATCCTATATTATATATACCTCCTATCTACAGTATACCTCAAACTTTACCTCTATACCTCTCTATATTGCTATACCCTCTATCCTCTGTAGTTCTCGATATGTGTCGTGTAAAGTCCGGTATCTTTGCCTTCAAAGAAGCTATTACACCCACGTAAGAGAACAGTTGAAGTATGTTGCATGTCAAAGCCCCGTATCAGGAATACGAAGCAGTCTTGTGTGTGCTGTAGTGTAGTACCATAGGACAAAGTCTTGTCTCCTATTGATGTTATCCTACCATATTCAGTAGGTGGTCGTCTCGGCTTGTTGGCTAGCTGACTGACATTTCGGCTGAGCCAACCAAATGGTCTCGACTACACAATTGGTAGACGTTGAACCATCTAGGGATAAATTGATATTGCATGTCACTAATTGCCAAAGATCTTCAGTAGTAGCTGAGGTAACCCATTCTCTTTGGGTAGTCTATGATAGTAGACGTTGCTTGAATGCTCAATGATTTGTTTTGTACAAACTATGGATGAATATTAAATTTTTCTTTTTAAACGAGTCTGCTGTTTTTTTGGTTTTGGCATCAATATTCTTAAAAAAAATTGAGAATTATACATTTTATTATATATTTTTCATTCTTGTAGTACATGTATGCAGTAATTCACCCATTCGTTGTTTCGTGAATCACCTATTCCTAACAATATTCGCGAATTAATTTTTTTTAAGATAGACTGACACCGTATGTCTGCAATTGATAAATAATTGCCTTCAATAATAGTAAATAAGTACGAAGCAGTCATGTTTTATGAGAATTATCAACAGTTGATCATTAATTTTTGTTTAAAAGTCTTGAATTCAGTATGATAATTGTTGGAAGTTATTTATGTAAAGGTATAGTGAAAGTATAGGTATTTGTATAAAGGTTTAGTGAAATTGTTTAAAGGTATTTCAATGGTGTTTCAAAGTCGTCAGTAGAACACGATGCATAGCAAATAACCTGTAAAGTTCTAGGAGTCACCACATACGGTCTAGTTCTAGTGACACTGTAGTTACTAAGTTTCCAACTATTCTAATTATAAGTAGCCTATTCAGGAAAGAGATGGAGATCTACTCACAAGTTCATGTAGAGAAAATGATGTACGTTCTTACCTGAAAAAAAATATCAAGTAAGTTTTATTACATCAAATCAATCAATTTCTATTCTTCAAAAATTATACTCACACAACAGATTGAACATGAAAAGATCTTTTTTTAAATCACAATAATTTAACACTATTTGTAAACAATTTGGTACAAGTTTTGGTCAAAAAACAGCTTCTGAAACAGAAAACTAAGAAAGTTCGTTCATGACCCTCTTTTCACTGAGCTCTTGAGAAAAATAATTTAAATCTCCCCCAATACTCTCATTTTTATCAATTCAACAATAAATAAAATTATAATAGACTAATATCTTAAAAGTTAAACATGTCTCTAAATCAAAATTAATGTTCGAGATTCAGCGTCCAGGGAGGTCAACAAAAACAAACTTTGGATAAAAAAAAACACAAATTTAAAAAATGAAAAGAGACCAGTGAGCATGAAAGCGCATGCGCAGTGTGCAGCTACCACCGGCGATTATGGTCGGTAGTTATAATAATTATAATAAACATGACGATCACGGCTGTCAACTGAATGACTATAATGATGGGGCTGGTGCAGCCAAAAGCCAGGCCAGTATACACACGGCATGCAAAATCCGAGAGATGATGATGCTTTGAATAAGATGAGCAGTGGCATCAACTTCTCTTAACCTTTCTTCTCCTTTTTCTTCTTTTTCTTCTTTCTCTTCATTTTCTTCTTCTTTTTCTTTCTTCTTCTTCTTCTTCTCCTTCTTCTTCTTCTTCTTCTTCTTCTTCTTGTTCTTGTTCTTCTTCTTCTTGTTCTTGTTCTTCTTCTTCTTCTTCTTCTTCTTCTTCTTCTTCTTCTTCTTCTTCTTCTTCTTCTTCTTCTTCTTCTTCTTCTTCTTCTTCTTCTTCTTCTTCTTCTTCTTCTTCTTCTTCTTCTTCTTCTTCTTCTTCTTCTTCTTCTTCCTTCTTCTTCTTCATCTTCTTCTTCCCTCTTCTTCTTCTTCTTCTTGTTCTTCTCCTCTCTTTCTTCTTCTTCTTCCTTCTTCTTCTTCTTCTTCTTTCTTCTTCTTCTTTCTCTTCTTCTTCTTCTTCTTCTTCTTTCATCTTCTCTTCTTCTTCTTCTTCTTCTTCTTCTTCTTCTTCTTCTTCTTCTTTCTCTTTCTTCTTCTTCTTCTTTCTTCTTCTTATCTCCTTCTTCTTCTTTGATTTTCTCTTCTTTCTCTAATACTGAATAAAATGACTAGTTGTCAAAACCACAACAACGAGATACCGGTTTTGTCACCATTATCAATCTCTGCAAACCTATCAGCAGCAGAATACTCGTCACCGAGCGCTGTGATTGGGAGTTGAACAGCCTATCAAGGTGAACGCCTGCCATTGGCCTAGATACAAGCTCCTCCCACAATGGGAGGTTTCTACACAAACGTCTATCCATTGCCTTTCTTTGCTTTGTCACTTGTTTGAACCGCCATTGCTGTTACGTTTGCAGAAACCGCCCATTGTGGGAGGAGCTTATATCTAGGGCAATGGCAGGCGTTCACCTTTTAATAGGCCGTTCAACTCCCAATCACAGCGCTCGGTCACGAGTATAAATTCTGCAGAACTGTAGCCTATCTCAGTTTTAGGTTACCAGAGATTTATAATGGTTTAACAACCGAAACCGGTATCTCGTTGTTTTATTAAATATGTGATTATGACAACTTCAAGTCTTTTTATTCAGTATGGATAACTACCACAATGTCACCTACACTACTACACAGAAACTTTCTAATACTTTTCTCGTACCTCCTTTCCAATATTTTCTTCCCTTTCCTTATATCCTCAACCTCCACTTCCGCTCCTCATTCCCATTCTTTTCCTCCTTCTCCTAATTTATCTTCTTCTCATTTCTATCCACCTCATTCATCTGTTTATCCACATTCTTTCAACTATCCACATTCTCCTTCTTCCTTCTCAAAATTCCCTTCTTCCGCTTCTCATTTACTTCCTTTTCTTACTTCTTCTATCTCATTCTCCTATCTCGTATCTCCTTTCCAATATTTTCTTCCCTTTCCTTATATCCTCAACCTCCACTTCCGCTCCTCATTCCCATTCTTTTCCTTCTTCTCCTAATTTATCTTCTTCTCATTTCTATTTACCTGCTTATCCACATCCTTTCAACTAGGCCTACTACTGATCCAATTCTTTTCTTCTACCTCTTCTTCAACATTTTCCTTCTTCCTTCCCAAAATTCCCTTCTTCCGCTTCTCATTTTCGTCCTTTTCTTACTTTTCCTCTCTCTTCTCTCCTTCTCCTATTCCTCCTCCTCTTTCTTCTCCTTCTTCTCCTATTTATCCTTCCCTTCTTTTCTTATCTTTTCCTCTTCATTGCCTATTTCTCCTCCTCTCCTCTCTCCTCCTCCTTCTTCCTCATACACCTACTCTTCTAGCTTCTCATTTCGTCCTTCTCCTCTCTCTTCTCTCCTTCTCCTATTCCTCCTCCTCTTTCTTCTCCTTCTTCTCCTATTTATCCTTCCCTTCTTTTCTTCTTCATTGCCAATTCTCCTCTCTTCTTCCTCCTCTTCCTCCCTTCCTCCTCCTTCTCTTCTCCTCTTCCTCTTCCTTCCTCTGCTCAACCACCTTCTCCTCTTCCTTCTTCTGCCATTCTAATAAGCTAGTAGTTGGAGGCAAGCCGTCAACAGGCCATGAGAAATGGCTGGCCGCCTGTATTCAGCAGTCCGGAGATCGACCCCTTGTTATCACCTATGGCAGCCACAGCCTAGAAGGGGAGTTGCCTTGCCAAAGTGGTAGGTAGGTGAGGTGCTGGCAGCTTGGAAAGTTATGGGCTACAGTCTACAATTATCGGCCCAACAAAATGATGGCCTTTGCAAGCTGATATTGGGCCATGGCTCCAGTACAGTTTACACAAACTGGAAGATGCAAGTTGGTGAATAAGCTGAGGTCAAGATGTTGTAGATAGTTAATATTTTTTATTCAGATTCTATCTTGTAGGTGGAGTTGAAGGCGAGTATTTCAAAACCATAGAAATATTTGAGGTTGAGTATTGCAGTTTATTGAAACTTGAATACATCTGGTCGAGAGCCAGTTCTCTTCCAGTATTGTGATAATTTAGATGGATAACAGCAGGATTATTTTCAGAAAACAGTTATCAGCTGTTTTCTGACAAGTTGAAATAATCCTGCTATAAATAAAATGGAATGTACAGTAGCAGAGATAATTTATTCATATTAACTGATTACTTGATGTGATATTTGGTCAGTCTATGGTAGTAGGTTTCGCTGCTGCTTAGTTTGCAGTGACGCTCTGAACACATTTCAACTTTATTATCATAAGTATTAATCATAAGTGTCATTTTCCCATGAATCTTCCTTATCAGAACTCTAAGCTTCCGATAACTCTTTTTAATGTATGTTCCTATGTATCGTTTGTATTCTTAGAAAAATTGAATTACATGATAGGGCCAAATTAGTTAATATAATAACAAACTTATATAGTATATAGCAATATATAGTTCATATATAGCTTATATAGTATATTTCAAACTTATATAATATATAGCAAACTTTTCTCAATAGAATCTAAAAAGAGTGGAGATATAGGAAACAATCTTACAAAAAAGATAACATCAAGTTAAAACTGATCAGCACACAAGTGTTCCTCGATAAATTTGCTAAGATAATATGTAACCGTCTTGTCGAAAACAGAAGTTGAATAGAATATTTCATGTTTAAGATTTGATTGCAACCCCTTTCTTCTTGCGAAAATTCGTACTTGCCTAGTTTCATTCATTTAAATTTAATTCTGAACACAAATGACGAAATAGTTAATACAATCAACACTAGAAAGCCGTGCATAGTTAGAAGTGCAGAGACATTATACTTCTGAAATATGTTTTCAAGAATAACTAAAATATTCGCAAATACAATGGGAAAGTTGTTCAGAATAAAATAAAGCTAATCATATTTATTGTCACACAGAACTAGTTTCAAACGCTTGACATAACTGCCACATCCACTCAGTGCTTTTACATTGGTGGCAGAATTATTTACAAGTATTGCCGGCACGTTTCTTGAAACCGTCCCCCACCCTTGAAAACCTACCTCCCCACCCCCCACACAAACGAACATAACCTCAACATGCCACATTACAGTTGTGCAGTTGGCTTCATATTACAGGTTGTGATTGTATTGCAGTCCAGCCAGCATTCCTAGCAGGTCAACCAGCCTCCACTAATAGTTGTACCCGAGATTTATTACAGAAAATACACATCCAACATGTAAAGAGTTAGCACTTGGTCACGTTTACTACCACTGCTTAACAGTTCTCCATCTGTAAATTAGAATGTAGGTGCATGGATTATCGAATTATTCTGGAAATGTTGAGAATCTGTGGCTGCGGAGTGTTTTGAGATGCTTATCGACATCAGATAGCTTGCTGTACTATTCACATACATATTCCAACTTGTAATTTACTCATTCCTGATGAGTTGATCCTAACATCTTCTTACTGGAATAATAATCGTCTAATCTGATCTAGGTAATTTAAATGAACAGGAACCTTCCCAGATCATTACTAGTGAGTGAGAAATGAGGTGCCTGTGCAATTTGATCAATAAGAAATTATCGCATTTAACGATAATTCCGTAGTTTTTGGCTTAGATAATTACTACATACAGGTGAGATATTAGGCTAGGCGTACACCGGTTAGTCAAGACAAGACAAGATTAGTCACCTTTAGTCACAATAATTCACATAGCTGCTTATGAAGCAGCACACACCGATGCAATGACTAATCGGTGTGTGTTGCTTCATAAGCAACTATGTGAAGTACTGTGACTAAAAGTAACTAATCTCGTCTTGTCTTGTCTTTACTAACCGGTGTACGCCTAGCCTCATTCAGAGATAAATTAGTCACAATATTGTTGAAAATTGATTTTTTCATGATTTCTAGGTCAGACAACAGCCTCCTCAAGAAGCAATAGAAGAGGTGATGGTTATCAAAATCATTATTTCTCTAGTAGTTCAATTTATTCGAACTCTACTTATTAACTCTCTTTTATAACTCTCTTCTCTCTATTCAGAACAGAAGACTGCTTCTTGAAGAGACAGACGATTTAGAACATTCATTATACTACCGGAAAGAGCTGAGAAGCGTGATACAGACGTGCAGAGAAAGAAAAGAATAAAGACGAGCAGGAGAAGAGCGAAATAAAATGACTGAAGAAAAACGAATTAGGTAGTGGTAGAGTCCTGCTTAATATGCAGACAACAGTTTATTACCGTAATAGTATAATCATTGAATAAATTTCGCTGCCTTTTGAAGGTAACAAAAAGTGATCTTTCTTTCCCGTTTGAATGGTAACTATACTTATATACACTGGACACAAGATACATGAAAATCCTATACTATATATCTGTATAGATACTCGTGACCATTGCCCTGCCCTCTTCATGTTGCTGATAGACTTTTTCTAACGCTGCTCCAGCTTATAAACAAAGCGGAAATATATAGAAATTGTAGATATATAGATACAGGCGGACGTGTGTATAGGTATAGTACGAGGCAAGTTATGCAGATTGAGTGGGATTCATTTTCAGATAAAATAATATGCACACCGACAAAGTTGCACGGTTGATAGAGGAGCGAATAGCATTCAGAAGAGGAGGCCATGAATGAATGAATGAATCAGTGCATCTGATGGGGAAAAAATACGATCTTCGCGTTTCATTGAAGAAAACGATGGAGATGATTTTTGAATAAGTAAGCGAGAGATCTCTTATAGTAGCCATCTTTTCTTCAAACCAGAGGCTCTAGTAGAAGTTTCTCGCCAGAGATAACAGTTTCTGGAACAGTTTCCAGACAAGGAGATGAAGTTTTGATTGGAGGATTTATTTTCGAGGGTGATACCTACATGAGCTCTAGACTTGTGCAAAGGGAAGACTGCGGTGAAGGGAAGGGTGATGATGAGAGATGAGTTCAACCGCTGAAAACGAGATCTTCTAGTACCTTTATTCTGACTAGAAGCTTCAGGCTAGGCGTACACCGGTTAGTCAAGACAAGACAAGACGAGATTAGTTACGTTTAGTCACAGTAATTCACAGTTGCTTATGAATCAGCAAACACCGATGCAATGACTAATCGGTGTGTGTTACTTCATAAGCAACTATGTGAATTACTGTGACTAAACGTGACTAATCTCGTCTTGTCTTGTCTTGACTAACTGTACGCCTAGCCTTAGACGTTTTTAGTTATGTCTGACTGAGTAATTGTTTTCAGTTCACGTTTTGACTGGAGGACTTGAGGATTGCATATATGTTTAATCATACAAAAGAAAACATAATATTGCCAACAACATTTTTTTTTTGTTAATAACATGAATAATTTTGAAAAGGCCCAAGTTTTCTTGTACCTTTACCTATAAGTGCCAGGGTTCAATTTCTCAAATCTTGCATCTTTTTTCTATGAGGGAGCTGCTACCAATCTTTTCAAGTTAGCTTATATTGGCAGTCCTAAAATTCTGCATGAATGGACTATGTATTTTTCTGCTTAGTCTATATATATTTTTCTCTTAGTATTGAATAATACAATTTTTGAGTACTTATTCTGAACTTTAAACACCTAAACAAGCTATTGGTAGACTACAAGAAGTAAATGATACCAAACCAAATAAAATCATCCACAATGATAATTTCGATCAAGAATGATACTAGACAACAATAATTAATTCTAAAGAACGATAATTGAATATAGAAAAACTATAGAACGATAAAATTGAATGTAAAAAATCCGAGATGATAAAAATTAAATCAAGAATGGTAATTAAATCCAGATTGATCCTAGAAGATTCAAGAACAATTAAATCAAGTTCACCCTCGAGAATGACAATTAAATCTAGATTGATCCTAGAAGATTCAAAATTAATTAAATCAACTTGATCCTAGAGAATGACAAATCATATCCAGATTGATCCTAGAAAATAAATATTGAATCACTGGCTTCTAGGAGGCAGAAATTCCGTTCTACGTTCTACTCGATCCGGCTGCCGACTCCTTTTGAAACCCAATCAACCTTCGTTGCCATTCGGTTCATCTGCTCATTTGATTGTTTATGAATCTTGCTCGCCACTTGCCTTCTTGTTCGAGTTTTAATGTGCCAATAAAACACCCCACAAGTGCGGCCCTGTCCGCTAAAATGGCTGGCAGTATAAGGTATAAGACGTCAGTATAATAAAGGTGGAATAGTATAAAGGGAGGCCTCCTTTTCTGGTCAAGTAATAATGGCTCCAGTTGACCTTTCGGTAATAAAACCTTTACAGGCCCGGAATGCACTTGTAGGACAGAAAATGGGTTATCACTGTGCTTTTAAAACAGCCGAAATCATAGCTACCACTTCTTGCAGTTGTTCTGATCAATTTATTACAGAGAAGCATTGTTTTGCATAAATCCGAGCAATATACGATTGCAATAATACGATTGTATTTTCGTTTCCTAACCCTGTAACTTTCTTCTCAAAGAAGAAATTGAACAGAATTGTTTTGTTTAGTGTTATATTAATTAATGGAAAAATCTATATTCAACAAAATATACTCGAATTAAAATGGATAAATGAACCTCATTTTGGAAATAAAAACACCTTTCAATATTATTTGTGGTTTCAGTTTCTTGTTTCACAGATACTTACGTAGATCAATTTTAAATGAAGATAATTAAAAACAAAAGATGTGTGAAATAAAGAGAAGTTCCCTGCTTGTGATGAATGCGAGTAAGAAAATTGAAAGATATTCTCAATAATTAAAAATCAATAATTGCAATTCAATATTTCTCCAAACCACAGATGGTACAGTTAGATTAATTTTTGCTGTGAAGATTAGATTAATTTTCCTCTTCATTTTCTGTGTCCTAACGGATAAATTGTTTTTATATTCAAATCACACCACACAGGCAGCTTGTAGCCCAGTTCCTTCTTACTTTGTACTCATCTACGATCAAATGTACCCTGTTCTCCTATGATTATAGAAATTATTCTCAAGCAATCCACCTAATAACCGACTAAATAATAGTTCATTTAAAAATTTCAATTTTTTTAATATTAAAATCAAAACTCATTACAAGATTAAAACTAACTGCAGTGTGTCTGACACTAATTGAAATCTTTCAAAAAAACCCATTTTAGTTGTTTTTAAACTGTAGTAATAATATCAGACTTCATACGAATTCATTTAAAATCTCAACTCATTACATGATTTAATTGAACGTCAGTTTGTCTGACAAAAATTAAATCTTTTAATAACATTATAACTGTTTTTGAAAATTCAACAATAATTACAGACTTGAAAAGAATTCATTTCAAATCACAACTCATTACATGATTGAAACCGACTGCTGGAAGGAACAAATCCATTTTTTCGCAATAATAAATAGCTGGAGAACACCAATTTTTATAGTAATTTCAGGTGTAATTATGAACCCGAAATTTCCGCCACTCACAATCGCGGGAAAACGTTTTTGCAACTGAATGTAATTGGAACGCAACAGATTATTAGGAAGCCGATCACTGAGTGTTTATTATAATTTACTCTCTTAATGCATTGATGTGCATAGGGAAAGAAAAAACCAGAAATACGAGATCGGTATCAATGATATGCTAAATCTAATCGACGCTTTGACCAATTACCCTAAACTAATCATCCCTAATGAAGTTATCATCTGATGCATGTCATCAATTCAGGATCCGCTTCTGAAGACAGACGTGGTTATTAGACAGATCTGAACAAACTCAAGTGCAGCGCCTCTTCCGTTCAGGTAAGACGTGGAAAAATGAGTGTGTTGCACCAAGATGGGATACACTCTAATGTCGGATGTTATTGCAAATTTATTCCCAGTTTAATCGTTATTTGAACATCCGAAAGCCATTTGCATAAATTTAAGTTTAACCACCGTCAGGAGAGCTCGCTCCGTTACTTAATGTTGCTCTAACGGTCATTTGTCTACTAGACGTCTGGTTCGATTTGCCGGGTTTTTTGTCAGCAGTTACTTGAGAATCCGTGGGAGGTTTTCATACGATTATTGATGGCTTGCCATTGAAATCTAGGGTGAAGCTCGCAGGAAAACAATTTTCTTGGTCAAGTTCATTCAATTTTATGGAATTGTCAATAACTTGTCTTCGAAATCTGAAGTAAAGCTCCAAGATTATTCCAAGTACAGATAGCTTCAAGGAGTCATTATAGAACAATAAATAATAGAATAGACATCACTTTTAATAACCGTTATAGGCTGTTGATAATAGAAAAGACAGAATTGAACAATTAAGAATAGCTTTCTTGGGCAAGTTCATTCAATGAAACTTTTCAACAAATTGACATCGAAATCTGAAGTAAAGCTGCAAGGAAATCTAAAGTGTAGCTCCAAGAGAATACGAATTTCATTCAATTATCATAACTTGTCAACAAAATATTGAGTAAACCACCAAGAAAATTAGAAGTGCAGTATCAAGGAATGTAAAGCCTAATGATCAATGTACTACGATATGTAGCTTAGTATTTTTATGAATCCAGCTAATTTCCAAGTCATACCAAAGGTAGCCAAATAATTATTGGGAAATGGAATCTCATTTTTCACCTCAAATTTCAACTGAATCACATCAAAATTGGCGAATCTTATTGCCTGATTGAATTTGTTATCCTGTTCCTGTTACATCTACATGGATGTTTTTGTAGCTTTATTTTGAATCTGATATTTCAATTGAGGTCTTAACTCGAATCATACAGTTATTTGTTGTCCTGCTCCACTTATCATTGACAATTCAGTTATTCTACTATAATCATTATTGCATTAAATCATTCATGATCATTCTAATTCAAGATAACTGACACGTCTTGAGTAACTGTTTCAAAGTTGAACAAATGAATATTCTTTACAACCACGAATAACAAATGAGAACTCTATTGAAAAACATATCCAACAATAATTTTATAATTGATTTCATCAATTGAATTGATCAAATCAATCTCAGCTCACATTCAGCCCACGATACATTCACTACAACATAGGAGACCACAACTAGCATAAACTAATCCTTTGCGCCAAGTATTTAAACTTCTAATCCGGCATCCCCAGCTATTTACATACAAATTACAGTATACCTGCTCACTTGGTGCTAACATAATTAATGCACTTGGAATTGCCTCCTCCCCCTCTTTTTCTTCCTCCTCCTCCTTCCCTCTCATTCTCACCTCATCCTTCTTTTTCTACTTCTCCTTCTCCTCGCCATTCCACTGCTAACTGAATTAGAGAGAAATTAGAATAATCTCTCAGTGAACAAGTTAGCCTGATTGCAATTTTCATCCCACTCTCCTTTAATCAAACCCCCCCTCCACCGGACTTCTGTTAGTTTATATTATTCGACAGCCTTCCAAGACAACTTACTCTTAAATAAATTCATTATTAAATCAATAGCTTTACCACCACCAACCATTTTGACCTCAGCGCCCATTTACAAGTTGGGTCAAACCAGTTTCATGCAATGATGACTCAGCCATCTTTGTGGGTATTTATTTAATTATAGGTTTGGCTGCCATGATTATACTCAATGAGCGCTGCACTTTAATTCGTTATGTGATCTAGCTGCATAGAATATTGAGCATGCGGCTATTTATACTTGAATTTTGATTTTTTCCTATTGATATTCAACTCGTGATTCGACTTCTAAGCAGCGATTAATCGTTAATTGTTATTTGTTCGTTTAATAGATGTGAGGCACCTTTCTATTCAAATACATTGAGTGTCGTAGAGCGGTCTCGTAGAGCGACCTAGTAGCTTTCTAGATACAAACAGCTGCTATAGTTTTTTACGCGTTAAAAACATGTCGCTCTCATGAGAGACTAAATTTCTTACAGCATTCCAGTTGTAATTACAAATTCAATTGAAAGACATTGGTAAAATTGAATGGGTAGGCTTGAAGCACTGGGAGTTTATATCCGCATATACAGTACAATAAAATAGTGTAATACTGTTATAGTACAAGTCCTGTCTTCACATTCTCAGGCTATTTTAGAAGAATGTAGAGAAGATTAAAAAAAGATTTAATTTCTTACAGCATTCCAGTTGTAATTACAAATTCAATTGAAAGACATTTGTGAAATTGAATGGGTAGGCTTGAAGCACTGGGAGTTTAAATCCGCATATACAGTACAATAAAATAGTGTAATACTGTTATAGTACAAGTCCTGTCTTCACATTCTCAGGCTATTTTAGAAGAATGTAGAGAAGATTAAAAAAAAGATTTAATTTCTTACAGCATTCCAGTTGTAATTACAAATTCAATTGAAAGACATTGGTAAAATTGAATGGGTAGGCTTGAAGCACTGGGAGTTTATATCCGCATATACAGTACAATAAAATAGTGTAATACTGTTATAGTACAAGTCCTGTCTTCACATTCTCAGGCTATTTTAGAAGAATGTAGAGAAGATTAAAAAAAAAGAATGTGAAAGAGAGAAAGGGATTGTAGCAGAAATACAAATAGAGGGAATGTGGAAGAGAGAAAAAGAATGAGGGAGAAAGAAAGGCACTGTAGCAAATAGAGACGAAGCAGTACTCTTATAGTACAAGTCCTATCACCACATTCTCAAGCTATTCTAGAAGAATGTAGAGAAGATTGTAGCAGAAATACAAATAGAGGGAATGTGGAAGAGAGAAAAAGAATGAGGGAGAAAGAAAGGCACTGTAGCAAATAGAGACGAAGCAACTTCAGCTGAGAAGACGCTAACCGCAGCCGATTGTGTTTAGGATGCAGCAGGTGACCGCTGTCGGTGCATCAATGAGGAGGATGCACTCACTGCAACTGCACTGCACTGCACTGCTGTCCTCTCACCGCCATTGGCCAAACAAGTAAATTGCAAAACTAACACTGACGACCTGGCCAACTCTTTCTTCTTTGAAAGGCAATCTTTGCCGCCTGAAGAGAGCAGCAGCAACAGCAGCAGCAGGAGCAGCAGAAGCAGCAGAAGCAGCAGCATTTTTGAAGAGCCGACAACCACACGACACAAAAGACTGCACGCTGCCTTGAATAATTGAAATTCAACTGTCGATGGTTGACTGTTGATTCTTCTACTACAGACTCTCTACAGGGTACTAGAGATTCTCCTAGTACCTACAGTACTAGAGATACCTTTACTACTGTACTAGGTCAGAGACCTTAGAATGCAGTTTTTAAACGTTTAAATGGTACTATTTCCAATTTGTTATATATACTGTTGCCATGTTCTTCTAATTTGTTTATTACTCATCACTCATCAGCTCATCATCATTTTCCGCTCATTTCTCTTGTTTTGTTTATCATTTCATCGTATTATATCATTATTACATAATAAAAAACATTAGCACACCCAGAGATAGAATTAATTGAGATATGTTATTTTCAACATTCTGTTCTTTTAGTGTCGTGGTTTGATAAACTCGAGCAGTCATTGGAGCCGAATGCATATACTAGAATGCCAAGTTTTGAATACTCCTCCGAATTGACTTTGCTGGCTACTGAGCAATCCGGCAACACTGCGCTCCATAAACGTAACACTGCAATCTAAGGTTTGCACAGACTATAGAGACCAGGAACTTTAAACGTTAATATGACTGTACTATTTTTCCAGGATTGGTTATATTACTTCTCCTTTCTTCTAATTTCTCCTTCTCGTCATCATCATCATCATCATCATCATCATCATCATCATCATCATCATCATCATCATCATCATCATCATCATCATCATCATCATCATCATCATCATCATTATCATAATCATCGTCATCATCATCATTATCATCATCATCATCATCATCATCATTATTATTATTATTATCATCATCATTATTATCATAAATGAAAAGACAAGATGTTGTCAAACCACTGATTTATTGTAAAATCGAGATACCGGTTTCGGTTGTTACACCATTATCAATCTCTGGTAAACTGAAAATTTAACGTACAGAGCAGCAGTATTTATACTAAAGCACCGCTATTGGTAGACGCTCTAGCCAATGACCGTGAACGGCTGCCATTGGCCTAGACAAGCTCCTCCCCGATTAGCGGTTCATTCAAACATTACAAAATGACGATTCAAACAGAAAACACAATTGAAGAACAATAAATAGCTACAATAACCTAAGAAATAAAAGAAACAGTATTACGGAAGAATAAGAAAAACAAAGGAATAAACTAATACCGTAATATCTGCCTAACAAATTATGATAAAATGAGATTTGTGGTGTTGTATTGATTGAAATGAATTTGGTCATTAGTTCATCATCATTAGTACCATCAATTACGGTATTAGTTATAATAAATCAGTGGTTTGACAACATCTTGTCTTTTCATTTATTATAGATAACTACCACAATATCACCTTCACAACTACTCAAAGAATCATTATCATCATCATCATCATCATCATCATCATCATCATCATCCTCATCATCATCATTATCATTATCATTGCTGTCAATGCTGTCATATGCTGTCAATTCGACCAGTCTTCTTCTTCTTTTTCTCCTTCTCTTCATCATCTTCTTCCTCCACTGCTTTCTTGTCCTCCTTCCTCCCTTTCATCTTTCTGTATCTTTCAGTTTCTTCTTTCCGTATCATACTGTATCTTTCTGTATCATCGTTTAACTCTCAGCTCGATCAAGCGTTCAAAGATTTAGATCCATATTGAGACCACTCAGTTGTGCAATTATAGTATTCGATGGCTTATTGTGAAAACCTCGTAAGTGCCAAAATCGTAATTTTTCAGGAGACACAAAAAACTGTTTTATTTTTCATCCTCATTGATAGGACAGTCATAAAATTTTTACATAAATGAAATGATACACTCAATACGATTACATTTATATTGCACAGTTTCCTTTTGATACTAGTCGAAACCTAATAACCAACAATTGTTGCCGACTTGATAACACCTTGAAACCGAAGTTTCCCTAGAATCAAAGCTCCCTGCAACAAAATCCATGTTATATTCACTTTGGAAATAGTTCAAATACCCGTTACCTGCCTTTAATTATACTCTCTACAGTGATTACATTTATATTGCACAGTTTCCTTTTGATTTTAGTTGAAACCTAATAACCAACAATTGTTTCCGACTTGATAACACCGAAGTTTTCCTTGAATCAAAGCTCCCTGCAACAAAATCCATGCTATTCACTTTGAAATAGTTTATACCCGTTACCTGCCTTTAATTATACTCTCTACAGTGATTACATTGCACAGTTTCCTTTTGATTTTAGTTGAAACCTAATAACCAACAATTGTTTCCGACTTGATAACACCAAAGTTTTCCTTGAATCAAAGCTCCCTGCAACAAAATCCATGCTATTCACTACGGAAATAGTTCAAATACCCTCTACTTAGACCCATTACTTGCATTTCCCTTCCTTGCCTTAGGAATCCGGTCTTGGGCGCATCGAAGAAGCACCCTGACCATAAATTACCAGCACTTCCATTGTTCACACAAATAAAACACGCGCTTACGTGAAAAATTACGCGAAGCTAACGCACGCGCAAGCTCATTCACGAGCGGCACGGCACCTATTGTATATAAATACAGCAGGTCTCCCATTTCTAATACACTTGTTTTATTGCGGTTTGTTTGTTGTTTTTGTTGTTTCACACCTGTGTAAATACTGTGCAACTTTAAACTCTTTGCCAATGGTAATGGCTGGTTTGTGATTTTGCTTGGAGCAAAGCAGTTTACAACGTAACACACCCACTAATGGTAATGGTGTTGTTTGCGGTGTGGCGAATCTAGTAAAACTACAATTGCCCGTGCTAAACACCACCATCGTTGCTCTCGCGTTGTTTCTGCAATTCAAACGCTTTGCTTTTTAACCACCCAAGTTATAGCTATTGATTTTATTGTCAACGCAGTTTGATTCCGTTGAGCGATTCCTTTCACTAGTTTATTGGTGTTATAGCAGGATTCTTTTAACTTGTCAGAAAACAGCTGATTTAACGTTAGTAAACGAGCGTACATCAATCAGCTGTTTTCTGACAATTTAAAAGAATCCTGCTATACATGTTGTCATTCAGTATTAGTGTTAATACATTCTATTTGTCAAGTAATAGTAGAAATAGATCCTAATGTAAAATTGAAATCCTTATTCTTCCAAAAATTGTATACAAATTTTTAATCACTAATTCGAACACAAAAATTTGAACCTACTCTAGAACATGGCTTGCCAAAGTGGAATAGGTTTATTTTCCACACAAAAACACAACATGTACTACTGTATAACAAATTATCTGACTTTTTATCAACAAGAATTTGTGTTAATTTGTGTTGAATCTATGAATTTAGTTGACATTGCTTTTTAACATTATTTCTTCGGAAAATTAATTCTTAACAAGTGTATTTTTTGTAAAGGTGAAATACCGATGTATTAAAAATTTAGAACTCAAATCATAGGGCAAAAATTTTAATCACTTTTGTTTAAAGAAGTAGCATTCGAGGATGGATGAAGTTTATGTTTGAATTCAAGTGAGACTGTCTATATCAAATTTATTCATTGTTTCCGATTGATACTCATATAAAATTGATCTTTCAATTGATACAATTTGATCATTTGTCATGAGATCAATTGGTGGTGTCACGACAAACACTAGCTGTATCTTTTTGTTCTTATTTTTCTCTTTCAATTTAAGGAAGATTGTTATAGTCATCGCACGATGAGAACAAAGCTGTCAAATAATGGACAGACAATCTCTAACGAAGCTGTAGTAGTTGTTACAATGTTACCATCAACATTCCATATAAAAATTAACAAAGAATTGAATAATATAGTGGATTAATAAATTAATAATGGTAGAAATCTGGTTGATGTCGTGGAAATGGAAAGAAATGTGTTTTATTTAATTAATAATGGATTAACGTGGAATGGAAAAAAAATTCTATGACAATATTATAAATCTTATAAATTGGTTATTCTTTTTACAATAAAGACTTTGGTGATAAAACTTGTACTTGAATAAATATAAATTCCGTATCGGCGTAACATGTACAGTATATTATACAATGTATAACGATATTTTTAAGTTACATCTACTCAAGTATAGTGCTAATAATAGTCTATCTTTTTGTGATTCTCTTTGCGAAAAATTTGTGACAAAAGCAATTTCTCATGAGCCCTTTCTTGTTTGCGGGTAAGTATTCATGATTTAAATTGAATAAATTTGAAAAATCTCATAGTCGACCCGGATCTAGCGGTAAGAAGCTAGTTACGCCAACCACAAAACCACGCTGATCATTAATTCAGTCCACGGAATTCTCGTTGCGGAATGCTCATGTTCTCATTACTATTTCTAAAAGTTATTAAACGTGATTAACGACAGCAAACATCAAGTTAATGCAGGCTCTTCGTTTACCGACTCAGTTGTGCTCCAAAAGCAGTAAATAAAAGTAATAAATGTAAATGAAATATATGTATCTCGTTAAATTAAAACAGATAAAATGTAACATGCAAACGCTATGTTGACACAAATCCACGCAAAGTAAGTAAATTATGTGACTATATGGCGTTTGACTATTATTTGCCCATCTTTATTGAACGAGTTCAGTGTTGGGAACAGCTAGGTCTTCAACTAAGCCTCAGTTAGGCTACATTCTTGTTGAATGTTATGTGCTTCTCTACAAGATTTACATTGCAAATATGCTGGATCAGGCTGGTTAAGGTACAATTTTGTCTTGGAATTTCTTTCATAAACTTATGCCCACATGAGCCTCAGAAATTTATATTCACTTGTTGAATCCATAATGCAATTATAGTGGGGCGCAGTTATAGCAAGAAACAGGTGGTGAGACAATATTGTAAGTTGACTAGTAGACCAGTCAAATGGATGGACGTTACTAAAATGAAGTGTTTTGATTTTTTATTTACATCCTATATTTTATTTTTGGGCGCTGAATCCGAATCTGAAGAGATGTAACAAAAATTTCTAGTGCGTTTTGAGATATTCTTAAAATAAATATCTTTGCACTTTTTCCAGTTTTTTTGCTTGTAACTGTAGAACTATATGACCTACTTAATTTCAATTACTTTAGAATGAAAGATCATGGAATTTCCTTTAAAATACATATCAGTGGTGGACTGATCTTGGATGTAAAGACATTGCCTACTCATTTATTATTATAATAATACAGTACCTGTATCTGTTCAACTAATCTAATGGATAAAATTATACTTCTAGAACTAATATATAAAAATATATCATAAATATCCATGTGTATGAATATGTAATTTATACCTTATTGTAGTATATTACATCTAAAAGCATTATTGTTCCTATTACATGATCTTCAAAAGTTAGGTTTTCCTTCACAAAGAGAATCATAAAATACATGACATTGAGTCCGCAAATTAAATCCTTATTTTAAATCCGTATTTTATCACCTCCGACAATAGGATCCGTTTGAAAACTAGAATATCATCGCCAAGCCTCTCAACAGCTGAAATTAATTTACGTTACGCGCAAGCGCAATGGCTCCATATTTTGATGCGTCACGATTTTAATTTTGAAATTCAGCCGTCGTCATGCCCGTTGACAGGCGTCTAATCTAATCGCCGTTTGTCTTTTCTCCATCACCAAAGAAGAAAGAGCGAGCATAGAGATAAAGGAAGGAACCTTCTACATTGAAAGACGCGGTGAGAAAAAATAATCAACAAGAGCGACGTGAGCTTTGATACGGTTGTTGGATGTGATCATGATTTCGAGAATTTTATCGCTTATACGAAAATGAAAAAAATTGATGAGAATATGAGAGAAGCTTTTCCCATGGTGATTTTTCAACATCATTACCACGAAAAATAAGTTTCTTAAGTTATTGAAATTGGTTTTGATTCCACCCGACTCTTCCAATCTCATTTAGTGTCAATCAAGTGGTGTTTCTATTCCTTCCTCTTCCCATATTTCATTCCTCTCTATCTTTATAATTCTTCTACAAACCAATTCTACTGATTATCATAAGATTTTTTCTTCCATGTTCTTTCCGCTTTTTTCTTCCCGCATCTCGACTACGGACTACCCTTGGAGCAGAGTTCCTTTTCCATTACTTTCTTATCGTATTTACCGCTTTGCTCCTGTATCCAATTCTTTTATAATTTTCAAATGGATAAATACTATTATTGTTAGTAATGATGCATAAACACAATTTTATATAGTATTCAATACAATCTCTGATGTTCCAAACAACTACTCTAATGTACCTGATCAATCCTCCAATATGAACACAAACACTTCAATTATAATGAATAAATTAGAAAGAGGATAGTATATACTCGTATGTATCCATTTTAAAGAATAAATTAATAATAACATACTTTTTTTGGTATGATGCCCACATAAGCCCTAGGCTTGTGCGTGGGTAATGGGAAGGATGATGATGAGAGATGAATTAGTATTCAATACAAGTTTGAAGTATTTATTTATTAGTTTGAACTCAAACTTCAAAGAAGTGTATGATAAACCTCCATCTATACAAGGTTTACACGTTTTCACTTCCAAACTACCTGACACTCCCATTTGATAGATCAAAGTATAGTTGAACACTGAGAGTATAGAAGAAGAATTACTTCTATTTTTCTCTCTAGTTGTACACCTCCTGTTTGATTGACCAACGCATGGTTTTGTAGTCCTCAAACCAGCTAGTCATAGATAAGCATTGTAGCACAGTACACTAACATCCTGTGACCAATCACTTTGCCCCATTATCTAGCATCTATTTCTTGGCTCAGCATCACGATTCCTGTCCAATTTATCAATGGTCCGTGGACCATTATGGTCCATACGCATTCTCTCATTTATTTCACCTATACATCCTTTATTCTCCTGACACATCATTCTTGATTCTCCAACCTGTTCATCACCTAAACCTGAGTTTCCATTCTCCTTGGTCCTCCAAGTTCTTATTCTGCTTGATTCTTATGACTCGATCCTGATCAATTCTTCGTGTTCCTTAATTTCATAGAGTCCATCCTCCAATAATTTATTATGTCTCTCTCTTCTTCATATTTCTTTTCATCATCTTCCTTTCTTGTCATGATTTAGTATCGACCAGGGAAAGATCAAAATTAAGAATAGATAATGGGATGATGGATGATGCTAGGGATGATGCCCACATAAGCTCTAAGCTTGTGCATGGGTAATGGGAAGGATGATGATGAGAGATGAATGGACCTACAGCTTTAGATGGGTTCCGAACCACCGGGAAGCGATTTTGAAGCTCATAAATTTTTGTATTTAGAGGAGCCGGTCACCGTTACAACGGGAGTGGTAGGCGCTGTCTCTTATCTAATCTCACCGATTAGACTCGCCTCTGCCACTGGGACAATCGCTTCCCTAAACACATGTTTTTTTTATTTTCCGCTTTTCAACAGTGAGATCAATTCTCTTTGTGATCAATTTTCAGTCAAACCTTCATTATTCCCCAATCATCCACGCCACACCTCCCACTTATTCATTACTTTTTCCATGTCTATTATTCGTGGTAATTCTCGTCACGTTCCTAAATCCTTCATCCCCTACATAGACCGTCAAACGTTCTGCGCATGCGTCAATACCGAAACAAGAATAGAAATGTTGCTGTCGTGATCTGTCCGCTGTCAATTCTGCGGATTCATTCGGAATTCATTGTTAATTTCATCCGGGATTCATTGTGAATTCATCCGGCCTGACCCGGCGTCAATACAACACGGGACTGGTTAGGGCAGCTCGCCAGTTTAAGTTGAAGCCTTGTTGTGTTGATGTGATAGACGTTTCGATTGAAAACGCAGTTTTCAAACCGTTATCGCTTTTATTTATCGTGACTTACCGTGTACGCTATTTGAATGCCGCTAAAGCAGTAGCTCGTTACACATGTTTGTTTAAGGGTTTGTTGTTAAAAATAACAGGATGTTTGCAGAGAGAATAGAAGTAAAGAAGTTCTTATTCAATACTCTCTTGATGTTTGTTGGATATCCTTATTTGGTGTGATGCCAATCTGAAGTTTTCATTTGATAAATAAATCGGTATTGATGTTGTCAACATCCCTCAAATGGAACAATCGTTTTTTGAATCGATGTACCTAAATAATAACAGGATTCTTGTTTGTAATCTTTATTTGGTGAAACGCCAATTAATATTTCATGCTTAATATCGAGCTTGATCTACAACAATTTGACAGGATTATTATTCTCCCATGTTTGTTGGTCCTTCAGTTTTTTTTCTACTTTTCACCATTCTTTCAAAGTAGAAATACTTTACAGAAAAGCAGTAAATTATTTCACCGTTTTACAGTAAAACAATTATTAATGGCAAATGATTACAACATACAATACAAACACATGTTGGCCTCAGTCAAGCTGCTCGTTTTTTTTAAACAAAATATCAAGCTTTTTGAGGATTTGAAAACGAAAAACATGGCATTTTTATATTTTTACGATAAATTTTAGCTGGTAATATGACGAACCAAGTCTTCTCTTCTCGTACATTACAGACAATAGCCCTATTTCCTCAATAATTTTTGTAATCTACCCTCGAGATGATGTGGAACTTCTCCATACTAAGGCTAGGCGTACACCGGTTAGTCAAGACAAGACAAGATTAGTCACGTTTAGTCACAGTAATTCACATAGTTGCTTATGAAGCAACACACACCGATTAGTCATTGCACCAGTCTCGTCTTGTCTTGCATCTTATCATTGTCTTGCTGCTATAACTAAAACCATCACTTTTGATTCTTGATAAATCTTGTTCACTTTTGATTCTCAATATTCTTGCCTAAACCTGTAACTTTTTAATAACAATCCTGTAATCTGCAGAAATCACCAACTTCCAAAAATAATCTTGTGTCATCACCAGAGAGTAAAGAAGAAGAACTTCTTAATTCTATTCTCTCCGGTTATCACACATGTAATGAGTACTCACATGAGGTCCTAAAAGACAGCGGGACAGGCCATATTAGAACGGAACTCCAGACAGAAACTCAGCTGTGTGTTGTGTCAGTGTAGGAACAGTGGCACCGCGATCCACAGATCGAATAATAACCCGAGTCAAGGCTCGCACTTTAATTACCTGTCTCTTCCTTAGCGGACAACTTGAATTACAGCAATAATAACTGCAACTTATATAAATTGAACCATAAATTCAGGCCTCTTAACGGTCGCCGACTGACTGAGAAGTCTTTTGCCAAAGGTAGGAAGTCCCGCCGCCTTTGGCTTGTATACATATATATTTATAACATACACATACATAATATAATACATAAAATAGTCTAGTCTCTTGCCTACCCTACAAGTTGCTTTTGCAAGTCATATCACGCTAATATTTTCAACATGGCAACAATCAACACAATATTAGCACAACTTGACGATTTTTGGCAACATCTGTATATTAATTTTGCAAGTAATCATATTACACGTTCCTTTGGATAATAAATTGCTTTTGAAATATTCCAGCACATTAAGGCTAGGCGTACACCGGTTAGTCAAGACAAGATTAGTCACGTTTAGTCACAGTAATTCGCATAGTTGCTTATGAATAGATTTGAGAAAACTGAAGGAAGTTCGCAAAAAGACTGAAAAAGTAAATAACAATAATAATTATGAGGCTGGTTGACCAGTATGCGCCAGTGTTCATCTATCTGTGTTGGATTTTGAAAAAATTCACATTCTGAACAAACATTATAAATAGTGATGATAATGCATGAATAGACCACACACTGAAAATTAATTAGAACCAGAACCTAATTCTATTATTTTGGAAAATGAGAGATATTCTGATAATGAGAAAAAAACAAGATAGAAATTAATCAGGATTAATATTCTCATGTAACCAATAAACATGAGAAAATATCGAAGATTAATATATCGATAATGTTGAATATATCGAAGATTCACCACGGCAATAATACGTGATCGACTCTTTTCCAATCGATCAGGGTGAACGGATTAATTACACACCATGCATTTCGTGACTGACACAGTCCGTGACTTTGTTGTGTTCAGGTCAAACGTACAGGTTTAGATGGCAGCTTTCACACAGACCCTGCAAGCATTGTCTCGTCTCGAGTGCTTTGATTAAATTCCATCAGGCACAAATTGAATCTTGAAATCTAACAGAATTTTGATGAAAATTACACTACAGTTCTCCTTGAAGTTTGGTATGTATTGGAAAAACAATGATTAGTCAGATTATTACAAACAATTTCAGATTATTAGAAACAATATTAGAAGTCACATTATTCGACTCATAAATTGTAGAAAACTCTCGTAAATTCAATGATTAGATACAGTTGGTACAGTTGAACTCTTTTATCTCCAACTATATGAACGTCTACCAAAAGAACTTCCAGAAAATGGTGTCATCAATGGGTTGAGAACGCAAAATTTGATGTCAATCGTTTTTGTCTAGAGAAAATGCTTCTTTCAAGATTGAAAACCCAAATATTAATCTCACCTAGTCGAATCATGAAGCATGAATTAAAGACTTAAAATAACGATTTAATTAATAGCAAAGTTTGTGAAAATAATGTAGTGTAATAAATAATAATAAGTGTAGTGAAAATAATGAGTATTTGTGATGTGATAAAATTGGGTAATAGAACCAGATAAACGTCCAATGATATGATCCTTGATGATTATCATTATTAACTCAAGTTAGTAGATTCATAAATACACTTTTAAATGCCAGCATGTCATCAATCCTGTTTCATTCTTTGTTAATTATTATTTTAACGAGCATAAATTTTATTATCATTGTAACGGAAAACTGATGGTAACCTGGTTTTAATGGTAATGTAGTGAAAATAATGAGTATTTTTGTGATGTGGTGAATAGGGTAATACAACAAGATAAACGTCCAACGATACAATCCATGAAATTGCGAAATATTATCAATAAGCTGAGTGCCACCGGTTGTGAATAGTGTCTGTAATTGGAAAATAGTGTACAATAAACTTTATTGAATTGAAAAATGAAGTGTGCATTGAGAAAACTAACTACATTACTCAACTAGGTGTGAGTATGGTTAAAGGCAAGTATTCAAATCAGGATTCAAGTAGCCATCATGCAATTACCTGCTGGAGACGAGTTGGAAAGATATAAAGATACCAAATAGAGAAAGCTGGATTTGAAATAACTATAAGTACCGTTCAGGGGGAAGAACATATAATGCGAATTGCGCGCTGATACGCTAGTGCACAGTGAGATGCTGCAATCTGAAGGGAGAATCTTTGCGTGTATGCAATTTGAGAGAGGAGAGCACCAGCACTATTTGTCTAGAAAAGATAACAGGGCCGTTTGAGTTAAGGGTTTCTATAATTGAAAAGGTTAACACGACTATTATCAACAAATCAAAAGGATGATAACAGAGTATAAGACAGAGTGACAGAAATAATGTAAGAGAGAGTGAGAGATTGAATAAGAAAGAGGAATTATACAACAGAGAGAGAAAGAGAGAGAGTGAGAGGGGGGAGAGAGATAGAGTGTGTGTAAGTGAACGAGGAAGAATAGAAGTCATACAAAATAGGAGAGATTGAGAAAGAGACAAAGACATCCAGAAAGAGAGAGAGAGAGGATGAGAAAGATTGAGAGGGAGAGAGAAGGAGATCCAGAGAAAGAGAGAGGAGGCGATCCAGAGAAAGAGATAGAGGAAAGGAGAGAGATGGAGAAAGGAACGGCAGTGATCATCTACCAATAGCAAAGTGTGTAAAGAATTTATTTTGCCGTCTGAATTAATTACAATAGTCATTTCAATCGTTTTAAAGCGCTTTAGGTTTTTGCTTATCTGTTAGCAGCGCTCTGATTGGCTAGTATTTCTCTCGGACAGTGGTCGTTAGTCAGACAAAGCACCGCCAGGGCGAAACTAGATACGCCCTGATAGAGAGACGGAATTATGGCGCAAAGCGGAGGACAGATAACGAACAAGTGCAACCAGAATGATGTAAGGAGGAGGGCGAATAGAGGAGAAAGAGAGAAGAGGCAGAGAAGAAGCAGAAGAAGAAAAAGAAGAGAGAAGGAGGAGGAGGAGGAGGAGGAGGAGGAGGAGGAGGAGGAGGAGAAGAGGAGAAGAAGAAGAAGAAGAAGAAGAAGAAGAGGAGGAGGAAGAGGAAGAAGAAGAAGAAGAAGAAGAAGAAGAAGAAGAAGAAGAAGAAGAAGAAGAAGAAGAAGAAGAAGAAGAAGAAGAAGAAGAAGAAGAAGAAGAAGAAGAAGAAGAAGAAGAAGAAGAAGAAGAAGAAGAAGAAGAAGAAGAAAGAAGAGAAGAAGAAGAAGAAGAAGAAAGAAGAAGAAGAAGAAGAAGAAGAAGAGAAACAATGTAATTTTGCTTTTTATCGACTTGATTTGCCGCTTCCTACATAGACTACTACTAGTTTTCCTATAACTTCCCCTCTCTCTTATTGTTTCATAACTGTTTAATACTTTTGTTGTCTTGTGTTCTCAATCTTTTACCAAGATTTTACAGACATATCAATCAAAAATCGAAATCAAAAGTCGATTTGCATACTAAATCTACATCCATCCAAGACTTGTAATATCTTAGAGAAATATAGCTTATTTTTTCAGTAAGTTCTGTAATTTTACAGTGTTTTTTCCCAAGCTCTGTGTTATTTTCTGTTGTTATTTCTTTTCTTAGCTTTGTGTAATCCCACAACAGTATTTTTCCATAAATCTGTAATTTTCCATGTTTATTACTTTTCTTAGCTCTGAGTAATCCCACAACAGTATTTTTCCACAAATCTGTAATTTTCCGTTGTTATTTTTTTCTTAGCACGGAGTAATCCCACAACAGTATTTTTCCATAAATCTGTAATTTTCCATTGTGATTACGTTTCTTAGCTCTGAGTAATCCCACAACAGTATTTTTCCATAAATCTGTAATTTTCCGTTGTTATTTTTTCTTAGCTCTGAGTAATCCCACAACAGTATTTTTCCATAAATCTGTAATTTTCCGTTGTTATTTCTTATCTTAGCTCTGAGTAATTCTACATCAGTATTTTTCCATAGTTCTGTGATTTTCCGTTGTTATTTTTTCATGTCTCTTTGTAATTTTCCACTAGTATTCTTTCATAGTTCTATATTTTTCCATTAGTATTTTGGAAACAAATATTATTAGAATTCTACAAGAAACAAACGAATCATTCTACTAACAAATTCAAATATGTCTACTTACAGAATTGGTATCAACCTCAGAAGCTCACCTGCAAGAAAAACGTACTTGATAAATCAAGAATGCCAATAAATTTATCGCCTTCTGACAACTATAATTACATTTGAAAGAAAAGCTTATGTATATTATAGTATAAATATGTATAAAAGTATAATCCATAATCAAGTTGAGTGTAAACAGTCCCCTATCCCTCACTCAATGTCATTTATTAGAGTATTCTAAATAAGTGATAAATAATATTCTGTTGTGACAACTTTCAGTCTTTCTATTTAATATGGATAAATAACACTCACTAAAATAATATCGATATCACTTTAACTACTAAATGTTCATTTTATCATTCTAAATATAATTCCACAATCGATAAGTAGGAAAAATAGCAATAGGGAATTATATTTCAATTATAAACTAACTTTTACGTACATAAGCCTATCCTTTCCCATGTTAATCTTCTCGGAGATATTCATACGATTATCCGCCAGAGCGCAACACCGTAGATGCTCACAGCGAATAGTCGAGCTGCACTCGACGCTGCGTGGTGCAGCATTCTCCAAAGGAGTAACTTCTAGTTACCAAAGGGCAATCACTACAGGTTGAACGGGATGACTATAGAATACTAAAGAATATTATAGAATAGCCCATAGCAGCAGCTTGCAATGACAAATACAGTGCTGCACAATAGGCGCACACAATAAATACACAGTGAGACCAGATAATTGCGATAGTAGAACGTGTCTTGGGATAATTGTGGTCAAAGGTATGTTAACGACTGCTTGTGAATCAGCCTCCAGCTGTAAAACAACAGGTCCAACAAAGGCATTGTTCAGTTCAGCTGATTAAAAAGCGAAATAATATTATCAGTTGGCGATTTCGTAATAAAATGGCGGTTTAATAAAGCTATTACAATGCTGAATAAACTGAGCATTGTTCAATGATGACAAATGCGGTGCTGGTTGGATAATATAGGCTGAATTGTATACATTATTTATAAGTGAAATGTTATTTATTCGAACATAATACTGCATATTGGATCTAATGATACTATTATGTAGATTGGAATGCTTTATTCCAACAGTAAGCACTTCTTATATAGGGTTAAGATTTCTAAGTAAGACCTTATCATACTTTCTTAGGTCCAATTTATTTTATGGGGGTTCACATTTCTCAAGCATTTCAATGAACCTTATCTTGAAATGATTTCTTAGTATGATAAGGATTGTCAATGTATTAACTAATTTTTCTCATTCCTTATAAATTCTCAAGCATTTCTTATAAGTATCTTTACGCCATGATTCTTGAAAAAAATGAATTTCAAATTCATGATTTCAGTAAGATGAGGATTCTATAATTTATTAATGAGTTGTCTCTTTTCTTTGCGTACAGCATAAGAAACCATGGCATGATTTCTTGTTATTTAGTATCACAAGGGTTGTCTAATGAAGTTTTATCAATCACTTATTGAATTTTTTACAGGTATGACAGGTTAGAATCAGGTTTTATTTCGAGATAAGGTGTCCGATGTATTTAATGAGCTACTGAGGTTTGTCTTATGTAATCAGTTTTTACAATCATATATCGCACCCTATTAAATATTGTCAATAGGATACAGTAATTTCTTACATTTTTCATCTATAAGACTTGAATTAGAACGGAAAAAAATTAGAACTAAAAACATGAGAGCCTTTTTCTGTGATTGAATCAAGTAAGAATGACTTTCAATTTCAACCAAATACTATACCATATATAAAAACATATTTTGATAGCTTTTGTTACACTTGTGATTTTAATTAGGATTTATGTATTCATTCAATTCAATCTCATACTTTTCTACGATCAAATCCTACTATAATATAGCAGATTTGAATCTTTATACTGTATTAGTAGAATATAAACTGTACATAAAAAGCCCAATACCGTAAACCCATGTCCGCAAAATTTGCCTATGGTGTACAAGGGGAAATTCGCATTATTTTCTGATAATTAGAAAATAATAAAGTAAGTTCAAGCATTCGCTGCGGGCTCTACATGGGTTTCTTCGTTATAAACACCTTTTAACCAAGTTGTTTTGTTCCTTCGTGTACCTCCAGGCTTAGCCTACTCACAACTGCACAACATACATTATGTTTTGATAGTGATGTTCATGTTTCCACGTAGGGAACTTGTGAAAAACATAATTATTCTAATTAAATTTTTTAGATCTAGTGGCCGACTTCCTATATTGTGGAGTAATATTTTTGTGGAAAACTCATTATTACAGGCAAAGTTAGAAGAAAACTGTAAAAGTTGAGCATTTCAAATAATTTTGTTGAACAAAATTTAAAAAGGAGCTGAAAATAAGAACCATTTTCTTAGGAGGGGCCCCAGATAAAAAAGCATTTCCATTGAGGGTGAACGACGTTTTAATTTAGCTAAAGAAGGGGGAATGAAAATGGCCATTGCTCAAATTGGAACCAAAAAGGATGAACCAGAATTCAGATAAAACGTCAGAAAATTAATCCTAGATATTTCGTTCAGTAATAGGATAAGTAAAGATTTCACAATGATTTGGTATAAAAAAAGTAATATTTGCTTCATTACTTGAATTTTTTGAAATTTTCAATATTATGTAGCATTTGTCTCAAAGGTATATTTGAAAAAATGAATATTTTCAAAAAGAAATCCCGAATATTAATGTTTTTTCAGCAATAGTGTTGCGGAAAAATGTGTTGCTTTGAAAATTGTGTTAACATATTAATGTTAAGCAATAATAACAGATTCGATATAAACAATTTGAAATTTTTAATCTCAAGTCCTCAATATGTGTCCTAATATGAGAAAAGCACGTCAAAACATGTTATCCACAGTGAACAAATTTACATGTAAATAAGCCTATTTTACTACATAAATAGTAACACAAACGCTATCTATCGGAGGAAAAAGTAAACAAGTAGGCTGGTACTGTCTTTAATGCTCGACTCCCATTGGCCAGTTTCACCCGGTGTTAAAAGAGGGAGTGGGAGGTCTCATCCAATCGCAGAGCTTCATTCTTCATAGTTGGCTTAGTAGGTTCCGCCATTTTGTTTTAGAAGGCAGACATTTTCTAGGTCTTGACAAGCGTATCACAATTTCTTGAAAGAGAATGACGAGAGAAATAAATTATTGTTGAAAACGTTTTCCGAACTCATTAATTTGATGTTCAGAATCAATATTAACAAAACAAGTACTATTTAGTTTTGGAAAGGAATTCAGTCAGCGATTCAGTTTAGAAAGCATGGAAAATTGAAAGGAAAAGATTATTTCACTGTTGAACGCTATTATGCATTTAAAAATACGAAAATTATTTCAAAGTGAAGAAGATTATTAGCAGAATGTCCCTGCGTGCGATCTAGAGACCGAGACTCTCAAATATAGTAAGCCAAATGCTATATACGGTAATTTATATTCAAAGGGCCCGATGCTATTTGAATTTGAATATTTTTACAAATGGCCCTTTGATTAAAAAAGTTTGGGAGCCCTTAATAAGTGTAACTTCAACAATGAAGAATAATGTTTTTATATGAAAGTCCTTTCATAAAATGTTTCTCTGTTAGAATATTAATTTGTGCACACAATCAAGTGCACGGTTAATTTTATGGCACAGTTTTTTTAATTAGAAGTTTTCAAATGTGGAGTGCTGATATTTATTATTTCTGGGAATGATATAAATAATGACAATAAGGATAGAATGCTCATTATTTCCTCTGAATGGTTTTTAAATGCAATTTCCTCTTTAGTTTAAACCTTAATACCCAATCTCCTTTTTTTCTAAATTTAATTAATTTAATTTAATTTAACTGCAGTGAAACTTCTATAAATTTGGTGCGAATATGCTGTGTTAGCTGATAGAAAAATAGAATTCACAGGAACTTGGTTCAGCTACCAGTGAACAACTCGTCTTATCAACTTGAGCTTAGCACTCTGCAAACTGAACAGTGCTTCGATCTAGCGAGCTTTGCTGGAATCATTCTCACAAAGTACTCGCGTTTGCAACTAGGTCTCTCGCCAGTGTAATTCTGTACAAGTTATTGTACAGCCTCTGTAATTCTGTATACAGTGACTATAGTAATTGTAATTCAGTAAATCCAAAGTGAAAGGACAACCAGGATTAAATTCAATGATTATTTTACAGAATTTCTCAGTTTCATCATTCTCTGTGATATTCAGTTTTATCTCAGAGGAAATCAGATCCTCAAAACTCCTTTGTTAAATTTTATTGCATTAACACGCAAATTTGGACATGGTGACTGTGTTTTCATCCTATACTTGTACCTTGAATAAATAGATAAATTGAGCAAATTTCTTAATTAAAAGTATTTATTTATTTATTCCTTATAACTTTATAAAAACAATAATTTTTTGAAAATACACAGAAAAAATTAATTAATCACAACTAAACAAATAAATTAGAACATAAGGAACTAGGCCTACTACCCCAAAAGAGCAAGCTCGAGCTTGGGGAAGAAAAGAGCAGAAAGTATATTGGAATTGAATTTTTATTACTGAAAATGTGAGATTTCCTGTCATAGAGAAGATATTCAAAAAATGTTAGTATTCAATTAATTTTTCAAACTATAATGTATTTAAAAAATCGAATTCTTGTTCAAGAACTCTCATTCCTTGATTCATCCCTTACTTTAATATTTCCTGGAATTTTTAATTTCTCATGATTTAGTAGAAGAAAAACTAGACCATGCGCTTTGACATATTGATAGGTAAATTTAATTATAATATGGAAAAATATAATAATACTTCATCATCATTTAACATGATTATAAAACTATTATGTCATTTCAAACTATATCATGGTATTGTCTTTGATTCTCAAATCAATGTAACTTTGAAATTTTGTCAATCCATGTCAAGCTTCAAAACTTTACATTAAAAAGTAACTATTTGAGAAGTATCAATTCCACACTCCTCAAAATTAGAAATAAAAGAATCAAATTAAGAAATAAAATTAGGAGAAAATAAAGAAGTAAAACTAAAAAAATAAAGAAATAAAATTAAATAAAAGAATCATGTATAACTTTCGCCACGCTATTGGCACCCATCTCTCATTAAAGATGACTCATTCGTTTGCAGGCATAATGAAGCTCAGCCTAGATTAGATTGGATTGGATACCTATGCGAACTGAGAACACAGTCTAACAAAAGAAGCGTCAATTGCTTGCCGCACTGCAAAGTACAGTATATACAAAGGTGTTCAGCACTATAGTCTCACGATTGTGTAAAGTCAACAAACAATTTTGTTCATGACGCAAATCAGTTTATCATCAACATCTGCTGATTTTTTTCTCTTTCAAGTTCAATATTACTTGTGAAAGTGTTTTTGTTGTACAGTGTACGAATTTATACAGAGTTTGTTGTACGAATTTAGGTTCAGATTTATTTTTAATAGATTCACAACGAATGATGTTCCAATTGAATTATCTGTAAACACCAGTTGAAACAGTCGATTCATTGAATTACTTTTCGATGATTACTTATTATTATCAATGAGTTCTGTTGATTAGTTGGAAATGCAAACATTTCTGAATATTCGAAAAAAGGTTTCAAGTCGGAATAATTTTTACTTGATTTGTTGAAGATTCAATATAATGATAGAAACTTGTTGGATGAGATAATTTCATCTTCAATAAAATTCTGTTGAATAGCATACTTTCACGTCTTCAAAGAGTGAAATTTCAACATCTCAATCTATAAAATGTACGCTATGAGTTGTAATTATTTCAAAAATCTAGAGAAAATTCTCCTCTTGAATACTTCATAAACTTCTCTGTTAACGCTTTCTAAGAAAATGTCAGAATTATATTAAAAAAATGCTCAGAAAATTTCAAGAATTATGTCATTAAAAATAATAGAGTATTATGATGTGTTTGAATTGATGTGGTATTTCTCTATGGTGGTTCGACAACAATCAAGTCCCTTTCATTCATTAACTAGGAATGAATGAAAATCCGTTTTTAAACTTCCAATTATCATGAATACCCTCGCAATTTCTCATTACATCACTTCATTTTTAAAAAATCGTTTCTTCAACACAGCCTCGTTCTAATTTCACAGGTAACCCATTTCATTCAACTTCACATAGCAATTCCATTTTTGTAGCGAAGTTCATCCACTACAATTTCCATCTATAGGCTTTAAGCGGATAATGACACCTGCAATGAGGCATTCTTGTGACTGTTATACCCTTTGGATTTCAAATTATTTGAAAGTTCAACAAGAAATGTCAACTGAGCAATTGCTATTCATCACACGGATGATAATATTTTCTACTCATTCTAGCCTATGAGGAGAATATGAATTGGAGGTGATCTTTGAACTATTAGCAGTGCAGTACATAGCAGAAAATATATATTTTTCAAAATCCAAATTCTCCAATAAACATGTTATTGTGAAGTACGATTCCCCTTCAACTATTTTCCTCCCTTCAATAATCATATCTCGTAGTACTTCCTGATGAAAGTCACATGTAACTTCCATTCTACACATCAGTGATATTGAAATTAAGGCTAGGCGTACACCGGTTAGTCAAGACAAGACAAGACGAGATTAGTCACGTTTAGTCACAGTAATTCACATAGATGCTTATGAAGCAGCACACACCGATGCAATGACTAATCGGTGTGCGTTGCTTCATAAGCAACTATGTGAAGTACTGTGACTAAACGTGACTAATCTCGTCTTGTCTTGTCTTGACTAACCGGTGTACGCCTAGCCTTAGTGTCTAAACGTGTTGTTGGTGTTTCTCAGATTAATGATAAAATCCATATCCTTAGGACCTTGTTTTACAATTAATCGTAAGGAACAACATGAATTGAGAAAATTTAAAAAATAGATTATTCAAACCATGGACACTGGAATACACGATCACTACCAAGAGTATTCAAACTCATCAGTGGATCGTTTTCCTTGACAGTTGAACGTTTTCAAAATGAATAAACTATTTCATGGTTCTTCATTTGCGAGCCCCCCCCCCCCCCCTTCAACCTGGCACCTGGTGAACGAACTACCCTTGCAACATTCCCCCCTACCCCAGGTCCTAATTAGAATGGAGGATTCGTTCTATTGAAGATTCCAATAAAATAATGAAGTTTATTAGGTAAATTCGTATGACGTCTGTAGTGGTTACAATAATATTATGGGGGCTCTGATGACAGTTGACATTGACTCACACACGTGCCATATATGCCGAGTCAATGTACCCCTATCGAATTATGCAAATATCGGTAATAATATCAGGAAACCCAGTCAGGTGGAAAATATTCGATGCGAGGCTTCCGGACGTATTAGTATTCTTGCGGAAACTCGGCTCTTATTTTTCAATATAAGAGAGTGTTCTTTGTTCAATATAAAGTGAATACCAGACAATGACATTCGTTCAAAATGTAATCAATGATTTACAATAAGCTAATGAACGATGATTACGAAGTTGAAAATTTAAAATAAAAATATTGAACAATGATTGAGTATTGTAGAGATCGGACAATGATATTTGGTCAAAATCTATTCAATATCAGACAATGATATCCGTTCAATATTTAATCAATGCTTTACAATAAACAATGATTGGAATATTCACAACCAGATAATGATCATTGTTACTTTGTACAATGATCAAAAATATTGAAGACCAAACTATAATCTTCCACCAATACTTGACAATAATCAACAATATTATTAAGGGAATTGAGGATCTTTGTTTAATATTTGATCAATTTTTAACAATTAAAACAACCGTATTCAGGATCAGATATTTAATTATATTTGTTCAATAAGTGATCAATGATCAACTATGATTGAAAATATTCAAGATCACTTTTTTGTACGATATCTGATCAATGATTGGAAATTTTCAAGATCAGCGATATCACCTACATTAGTGTGGATAGTTAGAAGTTAATGATTTTTTATCAATCCATTACATTGTTTTCCTCCTATAAACGTACTAGATGTTTCTAGTTGCTAGTTGCTAGACGTAACCTAGTTGTACTCCAGTACCCCATTACCTAATTTATTTTCCCCACTCCAGTTAAATGGCTAATTTATTCTCTAGTTAAAAGGCTGTCAGGGCTTAGCTTCGTCGTCCATTAAAACCGTTTTCATCCAAAAACGTCCGACGTCCGAACTGCCGGCCATTTGGTTCAATGTAGCATTTTGGACTTTCGGACGTTTTCAGACGGAAACGGTACCAGTGGACAACAAGGCTTATTGTTGAGTTCTGGAACTCACAGCCAGAGCAAGTGGACTAAGTCTTTCGTTAACCTCTTACCAAAGCCCATAAAAATTGAGAATAACAAGCCAGGGCCTATCCCCAAAACCATTGCAGTCTCTGCATCAGTGAATTGAAATAGAAAGATCAAGTGAACAAGAAGAGGGAAGTTAAGTATAACAACTAATCCAACAGTTATTAGGTAGCAAATGGGACAATGAAATATGTTAGATAAAAAGAGAGAAAATCGTGAAGAGATAATTAATTTAGAGTGGTATGTGGTAGTGACGTTTCGAGGGAGAGAGAGTGAGAGAGTGAGAGGGTAAGAATATTATGACGTTAGAAGCGACCTTCAGTCAAAGCACTGAGAAGGAAGATACCCATCACTTCTTTTACTTTTTCTCTGCGACCTGTTGTAGTAGGCGGCTACCTTCATTCAGATCACTCTCACTCACTCTTTCTCTCTCACTCTCTCACACTCTCTCTCTCTCTCTATACTCAATCTAATAACCGAAAACAACTTTCTCCAAAAAATTCTAAATCCGAATGGCATCCGTAACATCTCTTGCTTGTAGCTTGGAAGAACAACAATTCCAGTTAGTATAAATCTGAATGGACAACTTCTGTAATACAAATTCGCCTTGGTATCTAAATACAAATTATTGGAAGATCATCATTAGTCCTGCCAGTACAGAGTCCTTTAAGAGTCCTTATTATCTCCAAAAAAAGGCTGTTCCTTATTGACATTCCTATTTTCTTATTGACATTGAGTTCCTTATTATCATGGGAAGAATGTTCATCACTCATTATCATCCTTCCAACAAGTAGAGAGCTTATGTGGGCATCATCCTAAAAAATGTGAAGACAGGTTAATACGAGTTTTCTGTTTTGGATTCACAATTTTTTTCTTTACAACTACTTCCTGAATCCAGGCGATCCCCTGCACACCCAGAAGAAATGAGTCCTTGACTTGAGAGATTGATAATGGTGTAACAACCGAAACTGCAGTATTTCCTTGTTTTATTAAATATGTGGTTTTGACAACATCAAGTCTTCTTATTCAGTTACAACTCATTGAATTGAATTTTCTCACTAAGATGTTTTGCAGACTTTTGCTAGATCTCAGAAAATTCGAGTTAATGAGAGTTGAAAAATTATAAAGGTGATCAAATGAAAGAGAAAATTCTTCACTTTGAACTCCTATTAATATCTTCATTTTGTCTATGAGGTCTACAATAGAGAGTCTTCATTTTGTCTATAAGGTCCCAAATAGAATATCTTCATTTTGTCTATAAGGTCCCAAATAGGATGTCTTTATTTTGTCTATCTAGGCTATACTGAGTAGTCTATTGGCACGCCACTGAATTGAATTAACCCATCCACACTTCTCACAATTCCAGTCACAAACTGTCTTCTACATGAGTCTTGTCACATACTGCACGTATCTATAATAAATTCACATCGCTTCCAGCGTTTTCCTTCACATTAGTTGTGGAATGCAATCAACGCTTTGAAATGTCTCATCTAAATGCATGTGTTGCGAATAGTCTGCCACATAAAAACGTCGCATATTGAAACACCATCCTAAAAGGTCAAATAATGTTCTACGCTGAATTATTAAGTTGCAATCAAAATGCACAACACATACAATAATCCAATCTAACTTTCTTCGTTTCTGACACATGGTTTTGCCAGGCTTGATATATCGTGGTGTGATCCAAGAATCAGGTAAGAAATGTTGTAATTAATGTTCATCAGAATCTTATCTCAATCTTCATCTGATGTGTCGAGAGATTCTTCTCAGAAGCTTGCAACTTTTTCACATAGTATTTTATAGTTGTTTATCTAGTACTGTACTGTTGTTTCTCTACAGCTTTTAATTAGCTTGAAGTATGATTGCGGTACTGCAACAGCTAATATAGATTTCGTTCGTGATCTTGCACTTAAATTCGTTAAGATTGTGGTGTAAACTATTTTTATTATTCACGTCGATGATGCTTTGAGAAAATGGTTCACATTGAGATATATCCAGTTCAGTTCAGTTTGTTTCAAAGTATCTTTGACATTGACAAAACAAAATTGAAGATTTTCACAGAGCGAGATAGTTAAATATTCAAGTCATTTTCTTGTTAAGTATTTAGGAAAGGCTAATACAATATAAATTATTATAATATTAATATAATTACTGTCTTATAAAATTATTTCCAGAATCATTAATATCATTCATGTCTTAGGAAATTGTTTCCAGAATATCAAAAGATTCTGATTCATAAACATGATTTTTCAGCTTTTCTTCTTCTTCTTCTTCTTCTTCTTCTTCTTCTTCTTCTTCTTCTTCTTCTTTCTTTTCTTCTTCTTCTTCTTCTTCTTCTTCTTCTTCTTCTTCTTCTTCTTCTTCTTCTTCTTCTTCTTCTTCTTCTTCTTCTTCTTCTCCTTCTTCTTCTTCTTCTTCTTCTTCTTCTTCTTCTTTCTTCTTCTTATCTTCTTCTTCTTCTTCTTCTTCTTCTTCTTCTTCTTCTCTTCTTCTCTTCTTCTCTTCTTCTCTTCTTCTTCTTCTTCTTCTTCTTCTTTTCTTCTTCTCTTCTTCTTCTTCTTCTTCTTCTTCTTCTTCTTCTTCTTCTTCTTCTTCTTCTTCTTTCTCATAAACTCTTCGACCTCACAGCGTAAGGAATTTTTGGAAGAGAAGACCAACAACTCCCACGGGATGCTGATTGAGTCTTTAAAACAACTGAAATTACTGGTCCAGTAGTGGGACAGGGAGATTAACACACAGAGGTGTATCCATTTGTAATGCGATTAGTATTAAGTGAACCAGACGACTGGTTTTCGTTTGATGAACATTGTTGGCCGAAATAATAGCAGTCAATTATTGCGTAGAGCAGAAACACCGGATTGGAACGCCGCAATCATTAGCAACAATCAATCACCTCCTCGCAAGTGATTTCAGGAACTGACGTACAAGTTGATAATCTATTCCGGCTAATAGTCTGACGACGTTGTTTGAGGCTCTGCAACAATTATAATTATTGCCAATGACCTGAATTGGCTCAGTTGGTCGCTGGTTGAAATCAACAGGGGGAGAAAATTGTTTCAAATATTCTTCTGAAGATAAGCGTTTATCAGAATAAAGAGTGATATGATAATATTTTGGAGGAATATTAAATTGTTGCATTGCACTATATAGCTGCTTAACACAATGTTATTCAGCAGTGCTTTGTTCCCATCACTGGGTTGCGAAGACTAGCTTATGGTTGAGATATCAATGTGCTAACCACACGTTACATCTTTTCTGGTTAATGATCATTCCTCTGCTGATTCAGTCATAGGGCGACAAGAAACAAACATGACAGAGGATGAGAAATAGAAAGTTAACTTTATTTTCTCCATTTTGTAACTTACAAACGTGGGCGAAGCTGAGGCATAAGAGCACACTATCCTCCACGTAACACAGGAAGAAGGTGAAGATAGAAAACATAAAATTGTTTTATTTTGGTCCACGCTTTTCCAAAAATCATTTATTCGAAATACAAATGAAAACTGAACATCAGGACCCCAAACCTTTCTTTTGGCGCAAACCCCATCTAAATTTGCCAAATATAACGGTCACGGTGGCTATCATTAGTTTTGCAAAACTCTTTTAATATATAAGGATTGGTATTGGAAATTTGCCCAGAATAAACAATGCAGATAAAAAAGTAGTAACATAGATAAGACATTCATATTTGGTTAGTCATAGCTTAGTCTAGCTGTCTAGCATATAGATTGTTATCTAATATGGAATCAAAGCACCAACTCTTCTCAGAAACATTCAATCCTGAAAATAATCGAGTCTAATCTAGGAGAAACACGTCGACACGTGCCATAGCACATGCTATTAAACGTCTTGCGACATCTGGCGACATTTTTGGGCAACATTCCGCTAAGCAACAGTAGCTTGCTCGTCGCTTTAACCTCAATCACGTCTTCTATGAAGCTGGTCGTTCATGTTTCATCCACAACGGCTTGACACTTCTGTAATCTTTTGCTTCTGGCGACAATTTATTCTGTTTACACTCGTTCTCTCTATCTTCTTCGTCTTCTCTCTACATCTACTACTCTTATTCACTCACATGTGCTTCATATCTTTTCCACCTTTTCCTACTGGAGAGTTTTTATTGAGTCTTCGCTTATCTCATTCTAACATCTTATCAATTCTCTCTTTTTCTCCTACTGTCATACTATTTCTGCCAAACAATCAATAAGTCTCTCTCTTCAAATATCATTCTCCCTTAAAATATCAATCTCTCTCTCTCTTTCTCTCTCTCCTCAATTACACTGTCTTTTAAATTTACTCTTATGAACATTTATCTACTCACTCTCTCTCTATGAACTCTCCTCAAGTGTCAATCTCCAACTATCACTCTCCTTCTTGAACTATTACTCTCTCACTCACTCACTATTATCAAGCATCACTCTCTCAACAACTCTTCCTCTTCAACTATCATTTTCTTAGTCCACTCATTCACATTATCACTCTCCTCTCTCTCTCTCTCTCTCCAACCCTCTTTCTCTTCTTTTATAGAAGTGACTCATCTTTCTCACCTGTAGTTGCAGTTGCTAAATCACTTTCAACATCTCTGTCTGTATAACAATTAAAACGATTCTTCACTACAAATGGAGCTGGTACCATGTAGCTACTACATTAAGGCAAGGACTCAGACAACCACTTATACATTTGAACATTTGTAGTGGAGTACTCCACTCCACATTCAATTCAAATCAAACATTTGTAGTGAGCTGTGTACCAATAACAATCTGACACAGTACATTATTACGTACATTCGTTTGAAGAATTGATCTGGTTTCTGTTTGAAAAAGTACTGTAATACAGGAAGAAGGCGATCACACACTACACGTATAAATTGATTACATATTAATTGTTTCATCCCTTGTTTTTCATGCCTAGAATCTATTGTGTTCCCGTTTTTTCACCGTATCACAGAACTTCTAAATTTTCACGAATACACCTGGTTATGATATAATGCTGTATTATCTCATGTGAAGGGATTCACTAAATTGGAAGTTAACAGACCAGTCTAGGAATGTTCACTTGAGGTTAATCACGAGTGGAATGATTCACTTCATGAATAAAAAATTAATTAAAAAATGGAGGAATGGAATTAGTGAATTGAAAAATGGATGAATAAAAATAATGGAAAAACTGGTAAGAATGATGAACAATAAAAAACACGTAGGCTGGTCTCTGTAGAACTTGTTTTTGCTAGGGATGATGCCCACATAAGCTCTAAGCTTGTGCGTGGGTAATGGAAAGGATGATGATGAGATATGAATGGACCTACAGCTTTAGGTGGGTTCCGAACCGAACCGGTGGGTTTAGAAATGCATTATTAATACAGTAGAATGTATTAATTCAAATGAGTAGTTCGATTCCAAGTAAAAAGATGAAAAATCCCCTTTGATTGGATTCAATAATTATAAGTGACGACTGTAAATATTGATACAGTAGTTCATTGTGTAATTTTATCAAAGAATAACATAGTTTGGAATTCCCAAATATTGTTATTGAGATTCTAAACATCTTTCATCATTTATAATTTCTTGTACTCAATAAAACAGCATGACTTTCCAACTTCCCCAACAGTAGAAGAACGTTACAAAAAAATCTACTAACTACGGTATCATAACACCATAAGTCATTTCTTTTTATAATATGAGAATAGTTTGAATAAACGCAAGTTCTCCAACAGTGGAAAATGGTTGCAGACTACAACCATAGAGGAAGTACAAAGTTTGTAGTTTCTGTATGCTACAACTGTAACATATAAGTGAGTTTTTCATCGGATTTCCGTTCGGTTCACATCAAAAGATGTCACGTGACCAGTGGGGGAAGGGGGAAGAGAGTGGGGGTCTAGGGGGTCACGAATGTTTAAGATGACGCTTCAAGGCTCTAACCTGTCATCCAAGCCAAGCAGACAAAACCGCAAGTTATTTTGTGTTGTCCTTGAAACAATCAAAATATCTAGAACATTGTTCATTCACACTGTGGAAAATTTTCATCATTTCCATGCCGTACCTTTGAAAGGATGTTTTCCAAAGAACTATAAATCTACCATTACTTTGAGCATTACACAATACTTTGAAGAAAATCTTATTTAGCCACTTGAAAATTGGATTCTGAATTAATTCCGTGTAATCGGTCCATTTAATTTGAATATTCTTAGAAGTTGTGAGTGAATGTGTAAACGGGATTTCTAAAAGACGTTTGATTATTTCGAGATCTCACCAATTACTTTTGAGCATTACACACTTTACATACTTTGAAGAAAATCTTATTTAGCCACTTGAACATTGAATTCTGAATTAATTCCGTGTAAGTATATTGTTTTAATTTGAATATTCTCTTTGAAACTACCTTCTCATCATAAAGAAAAAACTATAGATTTTTGATTATTGAGATCTAATAGAAGGTAAAGTGTACAGGAACTTTTTACATGGGAAATCACCTTAATCTATTTGTCAAAAGATGAGTTGTCGTATGAAGAAGTTCTATACTTATTTAATTATCGACCATAGGTCATAGGACTACCTATCAAGTAAACTGTCTTCGCCATACTAATGACATATGTCAAACTAATCGCTTTTATCAAAATTGAATTGAAAATTTGAGTATACTACATCATAAAATAAATATTTCACATATAAAATACACTATTTTATTTATTATGAATATCGAATGTCCATATTCAATAGAATGAATCTGTTCTTTCCCATTGGATAAGAATGAGTGTAAGAACACCTCTGGACATCTAGACGGCGGAATAATGAAGTTGTAAACTTGAATGACCCAGTAACTGCTCCCATCTTACAACAGAATTCAGAACTAGCCAGCATTGCTGCCAAATTGCAGTATTTTGGACGACCAATCAGAGGGAGAGGCGGAGTATTTGAGGCGTCTGTAAGATTGAAAGGTGGCAACTAGCTGTAAATCACCCAGTAACTGCAGCCATCTACCGGTCGTGAAATTCAGAATCATGATGGTCATTCATTTGTGGCTAAGGCCATGAGATAGTATGCAAGGTTTGAGGTTAAAATGATTTCAGCTACATAAAACCGCTGAATTTTAAAACGCAAGTTCAATAGTATTTGTGCTGGCATTGCTGGTCTATGCACGAGATAAAATTTTATTTCTTGGGGAAGTTGAATAGCATGAAGGTTACATGACCATGTTCAATTATGGACAAAAAGGAACAATGAGGTGTACTATAATAAATGAGTACACCCATCACATAACACAAGATAGTAGGCCGGTTAATAGTTTGGTTGAATGCCTCAGCTGGGCGCCTATGCCATCTAGGATTACGATTCATAAACAACTCGTGGTGCATTGCCATTCCAAATGTTAAAGTCGATGATCAGCAAGAGGCGCAATAAAGGATTTCATAGTTATAGATTGAACTCGTAGCTGATAAATAGCATGAGACCCAATAACAAATGCTGTGCAAATAACTAATCATCAAGCGATTCAAGATCAAAGCTGCATAACATTTCTGGCCTTTACAATAAAAAACTAGTAGGGGGTCTTATACATAACTCAAGTTAAATAACTAGCAATCAACGCGATGGCCCTTACAGGATTTTGACTACGCCAATCAACAATATGATTCCAAATCTAAAGATAACTTCAAGAAACTTATTTCAGCCTTTACAATAAAAAACTCATAGTTATAATAACTCGAGTTATAACTAGATCAACACTAGTTTCAGAAATGTGTAACTCATAGGATAGAGCACTACGCAATTGTGTAATGTGCGCAACCTAGTGTGAGAGAAATTCCTCAGGCAGAACACAGTTCATGCAGGGAACAGTTAGTTCCACTAGCTCGGTAGGTGTGACATTTTGTGCAGCTTACGTCACGGCTTGCTGTGAAGGCTCACAACAATGACTGTACCCAGGAAAATATTGACTGGGAAATTATCACTACACAGGAATGATTGTTACAGATTTATAATAATTCATTATCTATTCTAATTTTTATTTTATCTAGAATGAGAATTCAAGGTATATTCCTGTGGAGGTTGAACTGAGATAAAGTTGGCGAAAGATAGCGCATAAGTCACATTTTTTACAATTTTCTAGTTTCTTTTAGTGGTTTATTTGGTTATGTAATGGTCAAGTTTCATGAAACATATTCGAACCCACTGAAATTCATGGAGGATCCAAGGATGAACCAGTCTGTCAAGTCATTATGAGTTGAATTATTTCAGTTTGATTTTTTCGAAAAGAGATTGCATAGCCATTTTCAGAGTTTATAGAGATTTTAACACTAGATTATTTGAAACATGTAAAGCGTAATCCCCTTAGGTATCCAAATAACATATTTTCCTTAGTGTGAGAAAACTACGATTATGTAGATGAATAGCCAGGTTAGTCCACTTCACATAGTTGTGACATTTTTATTGCAGACGACACCAAGTGAACACTCATAAATATGATACTTTATTAACTAGACGACCAGGATTTTATATTATTGCGGTCTATACTGTATGGTTTGTCTGTTGGTGATTCGTGTTTCTTTGCATGCTCTCTGCAATTTTAATAATGTTATTATTGAAACTATTAGCCAGATCTATGATTCTCATTTTATCTGAGAACAATGTTTCAAAGAATTTGTTTTGATACTGAGAACGTTGTAGCCATACACAATTGATACAAACAATTTTGCAGTGAATTTCAGCTTTTAGATCTGCTAAGACCAAATTATAATAGATTAGAAGTTGCCACAACTGCATACTCATTAAAATGACGAGATAACGGTATCGATTCTTCATAGTCAATCTATGGTGGAATCTTGTAATCATCATAATATTTATTATGAACTAAATTTGAAAAATTATCTCCTTCAACCTATAGATAGATAGATAGATTAAATAGCATCCTCAACTTATTTGTAGAAATCTTATTTCATTAAATCTCTTATCTTTAAATAGCATCCACTGCCCACCTAATCAGGGGGATCTGGAACTTGTCAAAATATATTGTTGAATATGTATATATTGTTTGATTCAACAATGATGAAATTGTCATTGATATCGTATCGTTGAGCCAAATTATAAAAGCCGAAAAATCAATTCAAGCATTTTTCTCATTCCACTCAAAAGTATACATTGATTCAAAATTTTGAACTTTGCCTTTGATTCGATTCAACTAGAACAAACTGAAAAACTTCTGATTCTTCCAAACCTCTGAATTTTGGTGCCTTTGTTTTCAGCTATGAAAAATTCATTAGCTTCTAATTCAATAATTTGCAAAAGTGTATTATTTTAGCGTGAGTAGGGTAGGGAACGGTATTAGCATAATCGACCGGATTAGGGTCTGAGAGACCGCGACGGCGACCAGAACCGGTACCAGAGACCGAGCGACGCTTATCAGCATCGCGCACCTTTTCTGGCAGCTGGCGACGCAACGCAATACGCTCTCTGACGTCATCGACTGGCCTTGGTCAGCCGAGGGTTTGCGTCCGACTAATCGTATGCAAATTTTCACTTTTATCTTATTATTTATTCATTGAAACTAGTCTGCAATACTAATAAACAATATTTACCTCAAAGATTGACGGTCAGTTAGTCCATTGACCATTCACTTATCAATCAGTAGCATTGATAAATGTGCAGTGAAAGGGAATATTGCAATTATTCAATTGCTGTTAATTTCATGATCGAACGAGAATCCTGATAATGGTAACGTTATTCCTGATATTCGTTATCATAACGAATATTATATTTTGCCTGTAGTGACATATTCAATAATGTTAATAGGACCCCAAGCTGGCTATTCACTATCAGGTACGCCTATGCACCTGACAAGTTCGGTCTGTTAAGCCTGGTTTTCATTAGTAGAGTTAGTGGTAGAGTTCCCTGGGCGAGTACTAACTATATTGTGAACTCTCCCAATGAAAACGTTCATAGTAGAGTAGAGTGATGGTAGAGTACTTGTTTTTAATTACCAAGTAAGTAGAGTTAGTACGGTAGAGTTAGTATGCTAGTTACTCTACCACTAACTCTACTAATGAAAACCAGGCTGGACCTGATAGTGAGTAGCGGAAATATATTTGACTTCAGGCCGCCTGGCAGGATAGTTATTCCCGCCACACACTATCAGGTCAAACCTGAACAAAATGATCAGATTTACCTGATTGTGAATGACCGACTTAATATTTTTGATTTGCGATGTTAATTTCAAAAACTAACAGTGTATCTCACTAGAAATAACATAAGCTATAATAATATACTTCTCAAATGTCTTATCTGGATACGCAACAACTGTTTCATTCAAAAAAATGAGGGATTCTTCTGCAAAAGAACAATCACAAAATATTGAGCATTGAAAAAAATGTAGGCGTTTTATTCAGGTGTTCCAGCATCCAAGAAAAGTATTTCACGTTCGAAGGATGAACAGAACACACCGAGGGCTAGCGTTCAAAAATACTGAACTAATCTTGTCTCAAACTCTGCTGACGAACAGATGAATAAACGACCTTAGAACTGATGAATAAAACTATATGCGGTCTCAAAAATTAGCAATAGAATAATCCTGCTTCCAAGGCTAAAAGGATCTGTGCAATTTTTGTAAAAGTTTTTTCTAATGAGAAAAAATATGCAAATATTTTTGAAGGTGCCAATAGTATAAAATATTTGTTAACACAATTTATAGATTTTTGCATGAGGATCATTCTCCTCAACTTTCTCCCAAGAATTCTTTCTTATTCTCCCATTACTTCCTCAATTCATCATCCAACTTCATCATTATACCATTCTTTTCCTCGACTCCTTTTGATATTCTATCCTATTCCGAATATAACTAATCCTGATAGCTATCTTAATTTTGTGTTATTGTGTGTATGAATAACATGTAAATCAAATAGATAATCTTCAACTTCAAACAGACAACAGACTTCAAACGTGAGCCTCTGATATTTATTAAATAATTCTTGATTTTCCTCAACGGTAAATCATAGTTCTAATCCTTGATTAACTTCATGGAGTTTCTCCTTCAACAGATCTTTATTTATGATGATTGTGATTTTTGAAAACGGCAATTAAATGAGCTGCAGAATGTCCCTGAAGTTTATTTCTTCATTTGAAATATTGGTTGAAGATGTAGCAGAAAAGACTTGCTGGCTAAGCCGTGGTATATTTACCAATTAAGTATGCCGCAACCCGCCACTATATTGGCGGAAAAATCACAAGTCATTATCTTCATAGTCACGTTTCAACCTAAATAAAACCATTTGAGTAGAATATTATCATATTAAGATTACATAATGAATGTATAAAATACACTCACACACTATTCTTGAAATAGAACTAAATAGGTTTGGATATGAAACAATAACAAAATAATTACGTCAAATTTTTAGTTCCCAATAAAAGTACCCAGTGTGAGATCTATAGGAATTCATATGACGTGAGTGTTAATGATATGAAATAGGCTTGCTAAGTTACATTTTAACATTTAATACCAATTTAACATAAAACTATGAAATCAAAAATCCGAATTTCCAGCTCTCATTCCAGCAAAAATAGACCAAAGGTAACACTGAAATTTTCACACGATCCAAGCTCGTCAATGTAACCGTATATCCTGCTTCTTCTATTTTGCTATATTTCTCCCGTTATTTTACTCAGCTCTCTTTTCCTAGCCTATACTTTAGTTTCTCAAGAAATGACGTCCGCGCTGGAGAGATATCAGAAGAAAGATGAGACAGAGAGAGGAGAGAGAGAAAGGAGATGAGAAGGGAGAGAGTGAGTGAGATAAAAAATGAGAATTAAAGGAAATAGAAAAAAGAGATAATTCAGCGAAGAATAGAGAAAAAGAGATAGACTAAGTGTACGAAAAGTAGAAATAGAAAGAAAAACAGAAGATGAACGTTTGTAGATTTCAATTGCAAAATGGAGCTTTCAAGTTACAAAGAGAAAACTTACAGGAAATAATTGCAAAAGAAACCGTAAAAAATTGCTAAACAAAGAGAAAAACGAATGTAAAATGTATACAAAAATATTAGTTTCACAAGTGACAAAAAACTCCAACAAAAACAAGGAAATATTTAGAAACAAACAAAGAAGAGTGGCAAAAAGATGAGAGAGCACTAGGTTCATAGGAAAACATTAACCATAAAAAGACAAACTGATAAGAGAGAGAAAATAAAGAGAGAGGAAGAGAAAGAAAGAGAGAGTGAAAAATCAGGAATGAGAATAAGCCATAAAATACTATGATTGGCCCCTCAAGTGTATTTTATAAAGAAAGAGAGGCGTACACTCATTTAACCATAGGCTACGCCAATTTTCCTTCTCAATTTAGTTGATCTTGTCCTCTCTCTCTTACTTGTTCTCAGCAGAAGAGAAGAGAGATAATAGCCAATGACGTCAAAGTCAGTCTATTTCATGCATCACTCCCATATCTCTAGTGCTACCGAATAGGCCTTGCAGCCTCTCCGTGCCACAAGAGGCGTGATGAGAGATTTCGTTCAATCCAGTCGTTAGAGGGCTCTGCTTGTTGAATGCTATAAACTCTATCATGAAAGAAACTTACGAACACAGATTGAAGATTCTTTAAGAGAAAGGAATATTCTTTAATCTTTGATACAAACAAGTGATCAGGGTGATTTGATGATAAAATTTGTAGAACAAATGTTGATGTTGTGGAATCTTTCCATAATTGATGAAAAATATTGTTGAGATTGTCAATTCCACTTTATTGAACACTAAATGTAAATTGAACATTTCGATTTGTTGGGTTTTTCATTTGAATTCTTAGATTAGATCCGTGGATCGTTCATTCGATATGCTTCTGTTGGATGACATCTATTGGACTTGGTCATGGTTCTATTCATTACCTGTTATCGGCTCTAATGGTTCTATTCATGCATTTTCAATTCGATATCTTCTTATTGTATTGTTAATTTTCTTTTTCTTTCCATACACAACTGGATATCTCTTAGTATTGTTGATGATGATACGTCTTCTTTTCACTGGTACATTAAGTTGAAAATAATATTCACTTTTAAGTGAAAAATTACTCTTACTTTTCTTCGACAAATATATTCTGAAAACACTCCTGTCAAATCCCAATCCAGAAGCTTGGTTTATTTACTTTCTATTCAGCTTTAGGCAAGATCTAAGCTTCAGGCACACATAAATGGCTTCGCTATAGTCCGATTCACGTCAAGAAGTCAGCATTGTTTATATGAGGAGCATTGATGTCAAGTTTCATTGAGAGAGAAAGAGAAAACTGCACCAAACGTGTTTGTTGGGACTGTGTGCGACAACAATGCACAGTGCGGCAACTATGCACAGTGCGAATAGGATAGAGACATCAGCAACTGCCTTGTGCTGAACAAGGATAGCAAACTCCCATCCAAGCAATGCTGACTTCTTGACGTGAATCGCACTATAGAGCTAAACTTCAGACATCATGTTCTAAAGATTGGGAAAGAGTGGGTAAAGCGAATCATCTATTCAACATACACAGCATACCCACACAGTGTTTTATCTCAAGCTTTCAATCCACATTCGAGTCCTAAGAAAATACACAGGAATAAGAAGAAAATTATGCATTTTCCTAACTAGTTTCTAATTTATTGTAGTAAATGAAACGGATTTCCGTATCACCATGATCATACTTTATTACAGTATACACTAGTAAACCTTAACTATAAAATTTCTTGTCCTATAAATCAAATCGGTTCCGTACCGGTGCATGGAATAGCATCTCGACCTGCTTCATTTAGTTATACTTGTTCTCCGTCTTTGTTTGCATTACTTTCACTGTCCTTGTCCGGTCTGGACATTTATAACCGTGAAATAGGCCTATAGTGTTTGTTATAGAACTGATACTATAGGTATAATCGCGGAGTAGGACTGATACTATAGGAGATAGAACAAGCATTTCTAATGCATGTCTATTAGTGATGTCCAGCCATAAATTATTGCTAGTTGGCTGATTCCTGTAAAGTTGAGATAGAACAAGACCACTATTGCACTATTTGCCCATAAATCTTTTGCATTTCTCTTTGCATAAGTTGCGCCTTCTGCGTCAATCTTGTTTCCTTACACTCTTCTTCTTCTTCTTCTTCTTCTTCTTCTTCTTCTCCATCTTCATCTTGTTATTATCTTAGTCTATAGGCCTATCTTGTCTTTTATAAAGATACAAACATTCTCCAACGTCAGACTATGTCCATTTTCTCATGTTCATTAAATAGTTTATGGATTATTTATAGATTATTTGGTTTATTGAACAACACTGAGAAATCGGGCATATGTTTGTCAAAGATTTTTTATAAATCACTAGCAGCCCCCAGTTTCAGTTCTTCTTCTTAGATTTCTATGCGATCGATCCTTTGATGATCCTTTGTGATCCTGAGAGGCAAAAGATCTTGAAATCCTTCCTTAGTGCGCATCTAGTAGGTATGAAGAATATTTGTGCAAAATTTCAAGTCTGTAGGTCAAGTAGTTTGGGCTGCAGCGTGATTTCCGTGATCAGATTTAGCCTTTTATAAATATAGATTTGATAGTCTAATACGGGCCTAACAAAGACTAAACCAACTATGAATAGTCTTATTATAAAGCTTTTATAGTATTATTTCAAAAAAGCGGCGTCACATCGGTTATTTTTAAAAGGATTTCCGGCACACTTCACACACAATCAGCATCCTAGTTTTATATATTTAATCGAAATTATTCTGGACAGCATCTAATAATTGGAAGTTGTCCAGCCAATTTGGAATGAAAATCACAACTTGAGTTATCTTTCACCGCGTATGACGCAAACGGAAACCGACTCAGTTTTGTTTTATTGCCTCTGTCCAGTCAGTTGGCTTCGTTCGTTAAGGAGATAACGAGATGTTTGAAAATCTTTTTCTTTCAATTTGAGTGACCATTTCGAGTTGGGTCTCTTTTTTACAGCACGAAGTTAACAATAATAAATAGGTTTTTTTTTATATTCGTTAACATTTGTATTTCGATAAATAATGAATAGGTCGAAAGGAACAGGTTGAATGATAGACCAGGTTCTCTATTTGACCTGCCAAAGTTTATAACCGTAGTTCATTATCACCGACTAAGTTTACCTTATAAAATCTCTTCAATGAATCAAAGTATAAATGAATCCATCTGAAATTAACCTAAATGGATCTAACTCGTGAACGGTGCAATGATAGGTTATCAGAGTTACAAGTAAATGTAAACAACTTACAACGGTGACTTGCCAAAAATAGCCAAAGCCTATAATAAGAGGGCCTAATAAAAGCTTGCAATAGATCATCCATTAACCTGAAGCTAATGAAACACCTAAATATAATAGAGCAGCTTGAATAAAATTAATAAACAATCTAGAATAATGCCAAATACGCAGGTTTCTACCAATCTCCAATAACAAAACCTCTTCCAAAATTAATAATAAAACTTCTGGGAGAGTCAATTATTTTAATATTATAATAATATAAAACTGATTTGATTATGTTTTTCAATTTTGGATAAAGATTTAAATCAGCTTATAATGATATTTTGTTTCAGTTATTCGAAAAATGAAATGGCAATAAATTTGATTTTGATTTTATACAACTTAAGTTATAATATAACTCTATCCAACAAATGAAAGCCTCAGTTCACATACTTCAACACGTTTCCTCCGCTCCCAATTCTTTTTCATCCCTAGAAAATCATCATGAGATGTGACCTAGAAAATCTGTACAACGATGAAATGCGACCTTTCCAAACCTACGTTTCGTGACCACTGCATATTTTTGTAATTTTCTTGAAGCTTTGAAGATTTAGAAAAGTTTCCAGCCATCTTCCAGTCGAAGATCAAAGCAATTCCTATGAACCATAAATTTATCACGCTGGATGTGAGCCAGCCACAGGGAAGAAATGGCGTATTTCAGATGAATGACCGTGACCATGAGCTGGAAGGAAACCGACTGCAATCATTCGTCTGAGCGTGAAATTATCGGCCGCTTCATTAGGCACAACTCAGGCACGACTCCACGACTGGAACTCATGGACCAATGCGATCATTCTAGCTTCATTCAGAACAAAGACTAGTCGAGATCACGGCTCGTAGAATACAGAGTTAAACAAAGTCTGGTGAGAAGAGCTAAAATCCAACTATGTAAATAATTTTGACTCAAGAAAATGTGAAAGAACCAACACCTCTGAAACCACAGAACTCATGGATCAATGCGATCATTCTAGCTCCATTAAGAACAAACACTAAAAGCTGGTTCATGAGCTCGGGATTTAGCCAAGTCCTAGACTAAAACGGGTGGCTGTCGTAGCATCGACAAACGTTTGTCTCGACTGGTTAGTGGAATAGCAGCATAGAGAGCCTTTAGTACATAGTGTCGAGGCTAACGTTTGTCGATTCTACGGTGGCCACCCGTTTTAGTCTAGGACTTGGCTAACTCCCGAGCTCATGAATCGGCCCAAAGACTAGTCGAGACCATGTAGAATACAGAGTTAAACGAAGTGTGCTGAGAAGTTTAAAAATCCATCAATGTCGGCTACATTTTGACTCAAGACAATCTGTGAAAGAACCAATACCTCTGAAACTATTCGGAGTTAAAAAAATCTGTTAATACAGTAGTTGTTTATTATTCCTCATGACATCTATTATTTCCATCAGTTGCTTTAACTGTTATTTTTTTATGTTACACATTGAACTAGACTGCTAAATGGGGTTGGAACTATGAAGTATCTTCTTCCAGTTTATTTAGGCCTATGTAATAATAATTAATGTTCTGTGAATTATTCATTTATTCATTTATTGGCAAGATGCATTACAATGTGGGAGGAAACAACAGACATTTGTCCAAAACTGCTTCTTTCCCAAATTTTGATAAATAGTCCAGAGGTTATGTTGTTGATTCATCTTACTGAAATTGTGAGTAAGATTACTACATGACAAAGTCAAATTAATTAAACAAGAATAATATCAAAACTTCCTGAAATATCACATTTTCACTTGAATTTCGTGACAGAAAGATTGAAAGACAAAAATCCACTTGTCAATTATCAACTCAAAATTAAACTACGGAGATCAAAGCTATTAATAGTTGTTTATTATTCCTCTGGTAATTTATTTTTTCCATCAGTAGCTTTAACTGTTAATTTTTTATGTTACTCATTGAACTAGAATGCTCAATAGCATTTGAACTATGAAGTATCCTCTTCCAGTTTATTCATGTAATAAGTGAACAGGTTTTAGAAGCGACCATTTTGTTTGTCTCTAGTGCAGAAAGTGGGAGGTATGAGTGAACAACCAATGAGAGAGCTCCAACATCAGTCTATCAGAAGCATCCATTTTGTGGACAGTTTTCAGAGGCGACCATTTTGTATAGACCCAGTTTGTTTAGATCCATCTATTCATAATAATTAAAGAAGCAAATGAAGCATATCAATTCAGTTTTTCCCACTATACTGATGTGATGAAAATTAATTATGGAACAAACCTCAATTACATCCACTCTCTGTGTGAATTAATCCATAAGTATTTAAAATAGCTGCTATTATTCCTCTATAGTTGCCTACTATAAGAAAATTACTATTTAGAATTTTGTATGGCGGTGTGAAATTATATTGTTCCTATATAATTTGTCTATAAAATAAATATATAATAATAAAATGAAATAATAAATATATAATTGTCCATAACAATTTCTCTATAAATTTTTGCCTATCATTCATTTTTTCGATTTCATTTAAACTGTTTATTGTTTATTTTCATTTCAATTGTTTATGTTACTCATTGAACTAGGCTACTCATCACAATAGATTTTGTGATCTTCTTGAACTCCTGACTGTTCCCCATTATAAAATTCCATGATTCACGGGTAGGTTTCTGCAAATAACCCGCTAATACGAATGATCTCATACATAGATTTTTATCCTACTGTGAACTCATCATCAATTGAACTTATAAAAAACGATACAAATTAATTCGCCAGTTTCATTGCAAAAAACTACACGAAATTATGAATAACGATGGGAACATTGTTATCACTATCGTCATCGCGTAATAAATTAATGCGCCTATATTTTTATTGGGTCATTATCATCGGTGGGATTATATTGTTTTATCGATTACTGCCATCCACTCGTAACTAAGTGCCCAATTTAGGCGAGAACAAATTTATTAGCGTTATCTAAATGTCACATGTCAACGATTGAGAGTAATCCATCAACTCTGTACAGCTCAGATGACGTCAAAACAGTAAATAAACAACGAGCTGGCGGCTGAATTCAATAAGACAAGGTGAGATCAAATGAATTACCAGTTTCGTTTTTTTTTTTGCTAACAACTTCTAGCCACTGAATTTTCTACTATAATAAAACTGATCATCGCCTAGTAAAAAATTTATAGCCAAATCGCAGTCTGGAATTCAATTTCAAGTATAGCATTTGTGTGCATGACGTCATAAATTTGGAAACAAACCGAAACAGTACCAAGGTCGTACATGGTTACAACTTTACTAGATAACGTAACTGGCAATGCAGAAATGCCAACTTTTAACAGCTTATTGTAACAATATTGCAGCACAGAGTGACAATAAACACATCACACCTAACAGTGCAATAGAACTCAGGTCTCAATTATCACTTTCAATTACTGTACAAGTAGTAGTGAAATGATTGTAAAAAGCGTTTTCATTGAGTTTGTGATAAAAATCAATGAATTAAGACTGCCAATCATAACGTAATTAATTGATTGACAATTGAATTATAAATGCCAAAACATTGATTGGCCAGTATCAAAGACAATTTTATTTCTTTTTGTTATTAAGATGGAATTGTCTTTGCCAGTATAAGTGCATTATCATTTAACCAACACTTTTCTCAGTCAATTTTATCAGCTCTTCTCTCCAATGGATTGCAATTTTTCTCATCTTCTTTTGGAAGGATGGTCTATTACTTACTATACTGAGAATTATTTGTATTTCAAACAATCCCTCATAGTTTATAGTTTATTATAATAATTATATTCATTTTTCAACTTGAGATTCATGTAACGTTTCGTGAGAACTCTGCTAACATATTCGGCTATTGCTGAATTAACATAGATTATAATATCATCTATAAAAATTAATCAAACTAATGTTTTCAACAAAAACATGTTATTCCCCTCATTTCTGAATATGGGATTTCGTTGAAGGAGAAAAATTTATTTTTGATTCAAGTGATTGAGGTAAGCTATTTTTGAATAATTGTTTTTGTATTCGAGTATATTTACAGGATATTACTGATTTATTCAATTTAGTCTATTCAAATGGTTGAGACTAATTGGAATGTGGTCCCTTTTCATTACAGTACGGTTAACTGCCAGGAAGCTCATGATTTAAAAGTGGAATGTTGATGACAATGAATGCTGCTCATCATCTATGAAAACAACTGTTTTGAGCTCTATTAAAACAACCGCTCTATTCAAAATTTCAATGACAATATTGAAGCATCAACAGTTGTTAACTGTTATCATCAACTGTTATCAACAGGTTTTTAACAATGCCAAATACTGTTAACTCCAGCTTTCTGACAATTGATCAATTTATCCAATGACTATGATGAGTTGAAGAGGAACAAGTGTAGGTACGTAAAATCTTAATAATAAGCTTTTTTCTTAATAATTTTCCTCTCGGGGAAGATTATAACAGTCTCTTAATATTATATATTGAATTACAGCTTTAGAATTACATCTATTACAGCATTAACTAGGCTACTTGAGTCTGGTTTGAGCTATTGGATCTGAACACTGAATTCCACATGAGAATAATTCGCTCAATATGTATTACAGGCTTTTAGACTTTTTCAAGATTGATAGACAAAGTGAGTTTCTCAATGGCAGGATTGAGGTACGATACAACAGATAAAGAAGAGATAGATAAAACCGAACTCATTGATGCAGTAACATTTTAAGGCTCGCTAATTTAAAAATTTTAAAAATTGATGCTAAAAGTGTCTTCTTTATTTTTAATAGTGAACCGTTTTTGTGCTTGAATAGATACAACCTCCGTATCGGCGTAGCACGTATAAGATAACAATTTATTCCGATACGGAAGTTAGATCTTTTCAAACATAACAAGATTACAATAATTGCCATCACGCAGCTAGAAATTTAAATTTTTTACTTTGTATTAATTTGAGTAGGCTGTTTATTATGCTTTTGTTCCTCACTTTTCACATGCTTGTATTATTTTAATGCAGAAATAAACTCAAATTTATTATTATAATTATTATTACTACGAAGAGACTTTATGATCTAAATACATATCTTGATGATGATACATAAGTATAATCATCAAGTATCACAATCATCAAACATCATAATACTTTGATACATCACTATAATTATTATTACTACGAAGAGACTTTATGATCTAAATACATATCTTGTATCACAATCATCAAACATCATAATACTTTGATACATCACTAATTCAATGAGAAAATAAAATGAGAGCAATATAATGAAACAGTAGATCCTACCTTCATTTTGGGCCGGACATCCTGCAACAGTGGCTGACAGTTGGGGTCCTCATCTCCGCTGAGCGTCGAGCAGGTACTGCAATCAGACGCCTTCCGTTCGGGCGTCCTTAGGGCGTAATCGGCGTCCAAGGCACTGGCGCCCGACGCCCACGAACTGCAATCCGACGACGAATCGCCGGCGGCCGACTGCCGACGCCCGTACTCCAGACGGAAACGTTCGATCTCCTCCAAGGTAACCGACGACGATGCAAACAGAGGATCGTCCGAATGATCACTGACCACCACTGAGGGCGTTCTCCAGCACCGGTAGTTCCCCCCTGCACAATCATCCTCATCCGTGAAAACACTGTACGAAGACTCCCTACGATCTGTCGGAAAATCATCTACATCGGACACATCAACATCGCTAGCCCTTCGACTAGGTGTTGTCACATCACTCCACAAAGTATCCGAAGAGCCAGCCATGAACCCTGTGGAATCCCAATGTGCAGACACCACATCATCTCTACTCAGCGACGTTTCCGATTGTGTTGATGATAGATTGTTATCAGTATATCTAACCGGACAAGCAACACTTCCAGGAGAAGGCATGGACACACTTCTGTTCAATCCCGTTTTAGAGTAGCGGGGACATGAAAACGAACCATCTGCTTCTGGGACAACAACAACATCTTCAGCCACCCTCTCACATCCGTTGTGATCAGTTTTGCAGCATCGTTTCCTGGCATCCTCATCATCACTGTTGTACAGTGCGCCCAGTGCCGAATCGGAACTGCTGCTTCTGTGGGGTACATTTGTCCCTTGTTTCCAGAGCTGTTCCTCGGATTCGGGGCTGTGTTGTTCGGGAAGGGAACAACCCTCATCGGATACACCCCCTGGGCTGTGGCATGCCGATCTCCGTTTATTTCTGCGTGGAGAAGGCAGTGCCAGATAGGTTCTAGACTGGGATGCAACAGGTAGCATCCGTTGTTTTTGCTGTTTTCCATCAACTGAATACCGTTTCTTGTCATTGGCAGTCTTTGTCTCTTCACCAGCCAATGGTAAACTCTTCAGGTCGCCTTCACTTGCATGCAGCTTGATCTTTTGAAGCGTGCCATTAGTTGCCAAATTTGCATCCATTGCCTGTCTTACAGCGATTGCCATGCGGGAATAAGTTTCTGCCAATTGATCTGCACTTGGGAAGGACCGACGCCCCAGGGCTGGTGAGGCAAACACCCCAGTGCGACGGGTTCTCGGTGGAAGAATCTCTTTCAACAAGCATTTTCCAACCACAATTCTTTCCTCCACCACATTTTCATCTTTCAAGCCAGCTTCAACTTCACTTTTTGCTTCATGGCTTCTGTTTAAAGCAACTACCTCTTCCTCAGAAGCTTCAACGTTTTCCTCTTTTTTCAATACACATTCATCCAAGCTAATACTTTTCTCAGGTTCAACATCATTCTTCAACCTTTCAGGTTTGTGTCCCTCAACCTCATCATGTTTTTCAGATAATTTCAATTCACTATCGAATATTCTTCTATCAATATCAGATGTTGACACATGTTTTTCAACACCAGTCACATTTTTGCTACCTTCCCCAAAATTCCTTGGAAGCTTGTCATTTGTTTCTGTCCTAGCACTAATTCCACTTGAATCTACCACCCTACTTTCATCTACAAATTCAGTAGATACTACTTCACTGTTTTTCACTTCACTAGGTACACTTTCACTTGAAACACGGGGGGGATTATTGGGTATTACTACAACAACATTTTCATTATTATTTTGAGAATTATCATCATTCACATCTTTCAAACTGACTGGTAATGTATAATTTTTGTCACTGATTGATTCTACGAATTTCTCCACAACATCTGCTTCATTATTCAATGACAATTCATGGTTAAGAATACTTTTGTTATCACTGTTTTGAAAAACAATTGATGAAACGTTATCTATGAGCTGCGAGGGAGATTCTTTTGAATGGGGAGGTTCAGTTGGGGCAGAGGCAACAATTTTAGACCAATCACAATTATTCCAGAAACGTTTTTTGTGTAGCGGTTCAACCTCTGTAATACTATGAACCGTTGTGTTATTGTTTGTCGGGTAACACTGTGTTGTGATATGGTTAGGGTAGGTTATATTGACACTACATGTTTCAATAGGGTTTATTCCAGTATCATATGTTTTGGGGCACGTGAAATCACCGCGCGAAAACTGAGCGCGCGTCAAATTTGAGGTTATGTTCGATGAAGGTGTTTGTCGACCGGCAGTTGGAGATGAACTGACACGAGGCGAATGGCTACAAGTTTCCGCGCCCAATTCAGCGTCTGCGCAGTGCGTTGAACTTTTCACTGAGGAGCATTCCTGCGTGTAGCCGGTGGCGGCGGCTGAGCAGTTCTGTGCGTAAGCAGGAGGAGAGTGATCGCCACGCGCTCTGGTACAGAAACAACACAACGCCGTCGGCAGTAGCGGTGAAAACGCGGAAGTTGAACAGACTTTTTTCACCGTTTGACTTTCTTCACGATCTTTCACTGACACCACATTGTCTGGCAACCAGGTCCGGGAAGATGCATCTGAAAGTGAATGAACAATGGAGTCAGGCTTGCTTCGAGATTTTCTATGCAATAACTGCAAGAAGTTTCCACATAACTTAGAATTATTCTGAAAGTTTCTTTTATGTAGTTTGTGTATGAACATGATAAGAGAGTCGTTTGTTGTGATTAAAGAGGGGACCTTGTTGTTAGTTGATTACAACAAACGAACATTACACAAATAAACAGCAAACTCTATTTTGATGATCATAAAACCGTTCATGATCAAGATTGATGATACATTTGAATCATGAATTGATCAATGTCGAGGCTATCATAAATTGATGAAGTTAGCATAAACATTGTATAACTATTGAACTGTAAAAACTCTATACAGTACCTACAAACGAATGTATAGTTTGATTGAGCATTGAATGTTACAGTAAGGCTAGGCGTACACCGGTTAGTCAAGACAAGACAAGACGAGATTAGTCACGTTTAGTCACAGTACTTCACATAGTTGCTTATGAAGCAACACACCGATTCATTGCATCAGTGTGTGCTGCTTCATAAGCAACTATGTGAATTACTGTGACTAAACGTGACTAATCTCATCTTGTCTTGTCTTGACTAACCGGTGTACGCCTAGCCTAAAGATTGAGTGGTAGAGAGGACTATCTAGATCTAGTCTCAACTCCGCCTAATAAAGGATATTTTTATTATATTTTCATTTTTTTACAGTATTATAGTGTAGAAGGACTCGAATATTTATTTAAAAACTGTCATAACTCCTCTTAAAATTAAGAACGATATTAATTACTATACTCTTTTACATTCACAGATAATCTTCGAGCCATATTGCTTTATTTACCAAGGTAAAGAATAGTTTCAAGAATCATTACAGAATAATTTTAGATTCACAGATAATCTTCGAGCCATATTGCTTTATTTACCAAGGTAAAGAATAGTTTCAAGAATCATTCCAGAATAATGAACAAATGTGACGTGATTCAATCTGATCAATTCAGAAAGAGTGGAGCTATTCTCACGTAACATAATGTTCAAGTTAGAGAATTTAAAAATAATGTATGGGAAATGATTTTCAAGGAAAGGTTTCTATAAAGTTTTTATAAAAACTTGAGGTTTTTACTTCAGGTTTTTATAAAAACTTGAGAAAGGGTAGAATATTTTATTTGTTTCATGAATCAACTCACAAAAACTGACAAAAAGGAAAATAGCATTTTACCTCTCACACCCCTCTCATTCTCCTCAACTATAAAGTAGGCCGATAGCGACTTGTGTTCGGCGGGTTGCGGCGGCATGCGATCCAGGCGCACGGCGCATTCCAGTTCAGACAGCGAGTAGCGCCTGCCCTGGCCAACTGCCGCATGCGGCCAACGTGCGGTGATGTCACGCACCACACTAGCCGCACCCGGCTTGCCTCCCGCGACGGCAACGGCACCCCAAGGCGGGTCGGCCGAAGGTGAATTAGCCCTAGGGGCGTCATCCCAGGATCCTGCCATGCTGCAACATACGAAAAGAACACGTTTTTATGAACATATTCCATATTATGTAATACAGATTGGATTAATTAGAGTTAGAATTTATACAATTCATTTAATACAACAGATTAAATGCATTCAACTTTTATATGATGTGAGAAACATTTTAAATTCAAACCTCGTTGTTTTATCACGATTATTATCCTCTGCTTCCTTGAATTGAAAGCCTTCCTATGACATAGTTGGGAGAACTTTCGATTCACTACCCTTTTACCACAACTTTTTTTTCTGGATTAGCATTCTTTCTATTGTTTTTTATTCAACTTTTCATGTTATTATTATGTATTGATGTATGTAATGTTGTTTTAATGTTGTGTGTGAAATAAATAAATTGAAATTGAAATTATCAAACCGCATATCATCCTCATAGCGTTGAAAAATTCTCCAGTTCAAGCTTTGTAATTGCAAAAAAGAATCATTTTTAACCATCATAATCTAAAATCTAAAACAAAATATTTCATGATCGACAAGAATAAAGTTAAATTATCTTATCTAAATGCTAGGAATAAGCTTAAAAGCCAACAGTTTCACTACATAAAATTTATTTATTTTTACTACTTCAAATTTCATACATGAAATTGCAAAGTGATACTGCATCACAGCCAAAGAGAATAATAAAAAAAGAATTAATATAGAGAAAAAGAGAGAATAGAGGTTACTTCTCCTATACTCTCTGATCATAGCGGTCTGCGTCGCAACATAACATAAAGTAGTCAAATTAAGTACCTAATTAATTAAAGAATGTAAAAATCACATGTATGTAAATCTCTTGTATCCTTTAGAATTTTAATTATTATTCTTACAAATTATATTAAATTAATTACTTCATTTCAAAAGATAACTTGACGATTGAACTATTAAAAACTGAAGCTGAATCTGAAAAATGATACAAAGATTAATTGAAAATGAAATATTAATATCAATAAACATAAAGTAGTCAAATTAAATTGAACAAGATCTCCCCATTTATATAATAATTAATATTCAGCGATGACAGCCAAGTACGTAAAAGATTCAGCAATTATGAATAATTGGTAATTAGTCCTTTTTATCTTTTACTCCATATAAGGTAGAAGACCTGAGCGTATATCAGTGATTAAGTTAGCAATATGTACTAAGCAGAATAAATCTTGATTCTTTCATATTAATTGAATATCATTACCCTAGTCTGTGGTGATCTACATTACAATATTTCAAACTAACTAGCTTCCACGCGAAATAAGAGCAATTTTTTGATCAAAAAAGGATATTCTGAATGAAAAGTTACAATTAAGGAGTACACAGAACCAGTTGCATGATATCATATTACGCTTTGAGGACTCTATTATAAGCCGACCTGCGGTTGGATGAAGGATTATTATGGAATAAAGAGATAATTCAACAGAAAAAGACAGATGAAGGGTGGATGATAAGGAGAAAGAGGGAAGATTTCGTAAACGGTGGGTAAAAAGAGTAGCTGAGACAGAGAGATAAAGAGAAAGAGAGAGTGAGAAAGAAATAAAGAGAGTAAGTAGTACAAGACATGTGAAGAAATTTCTAAGCAGTAGAAGACTTATAAGGCTCTTGTAATTTTAGCCGCGACCACAAATAATCAACTTCAAGGATGACAAGCGCAAAAGTTTATTAATTATCGAATTAATTACTCCCATAATCGATAGTCAGAGATTGGCTGATAATTTATTGGCAGGTTAAATCGAAAGTTGCACCTTCAAAACTCAATGCTTCAATAAATCATGCCAGTTACCACAGACAATATGCGCTCCTAAAATCCATTAATGAAAAATGATCCATTCAAAAAGTGATTACGTTTTACAACCATCACAAACAACAGAAATAGAAATTGGTTAGGCTATGCTATTACTATAAACGATAATGAATCTGGAGTCCATAATTAGTGTATGCCTATACTCGAATGCTTTAACTGAACAATATGTAATCAACTGGGATTATTGCTGTCATAACATTATTTCAAGTGGATTGGCGATTTATGATTGTGGGAACGGAATTTTTAATCCTTGGCTCTTTCATTCGGTAGTGCAAGTATGTCTTAAAAGTGTTCAGATCATGGGCGTAGCCAGGGGGGCTTTGGGGGCTCGAGTCCCCCCCCCCCAAACGTTTAATAAATTTTTTTCAGGAAATGGGAACTGAATAAAACTTAATCATTTGAGTATTCAAATAATGTCTGTAAAATGGCAAATAAAATATTTCATTCAATTTCAATTCAATACAATCACTAATTTGAATATACTATTGCAATAAATATTTCATAATATGATACACTATTTTATTTATTATGAATATCGAATGTCCATGTTCAATAGAAAGAATCTGTTCTTTCCCATTGGATAAGAATGAGTGTAGAACACCTCTGACATCTAGACGGCGGAATAATGAAGTTGTAACTTGAATGACTCAGTAATAGCTGCCATCTTATAACAGAATTCAGAACTAGCTGCGTTGTGCATTGCCGACCAATCAGGGGAGAGAGGCGGAGCTTGGAGGCGTGACTGTAAAAATGGAAGCTGTAAATCACCCAGTAACTGCAGCCATCTACCGGTCGAATTCGGAACTAGCTGAGTCATTCATTGCTGGCCTATCACGAGATAGTATGCGGAGTTTGGAGGCTACATGATTTACAAATTAGGCTACGATTCATGGAAGGATTTTAGACGCAGTTCAAGCATTGTTCAAGTATTTTCATTGCTGAATAAATAAATAAAATATTCGTCTTGGAAAACACGTCTTCTGAAATATGTTTGAATTGTTTTCATAATGAAATAGTTACACCCCATTAACCTATCTTCTATCTATTCTTCTATATTCTATCTATCTTCTTCTATATATATAATTTATTCACTATAGGCTAATTCATTATAATTACAGTGCTCAGAGGGGATGTCATACATGCTAGATGCATTCTTCTTGTCTTCTCTGTTTCATGGTCACGAAATCGTTCCAGTAGGGAAGTTATATTTCAAGTAGATACTTTCATTCTTTATTCCTGCCCCATTATCCCATTTTCATTTTTATCCTTTCGGCTGCATCTTTTATTTCTTGATATCTTATTTCAGTTCTTATCTTTTAATATCATTGATTTCGGCTTCATCATTTTTATCTTCAGTATTTCCTACTCTAGAAATATTTTTCAAGTTCAAGATATTTGCCTCCACCAACTTTCAGCGAAGAGAAGACAGAGGGAGAGGGAGAATAGAAACGTGAATGTTGAAGTGAGAAAGAGTATTTGGATACTGAAGAGCGTGCCTATTATAAACAAGCACGACCCAGGCCGACATTATTGGGCCAAGGTCTCAAATCGGCGTGTATTATCACCTCATTTGGAGCACACGGTGATTCTGAGCATGACTCGATCTATTTGAAGTTACTGTTACGGTTACTGAAAATCAAATAATACAGTAGTAGTTGGATGTATGTATATTGTAGACGATTAATTAGATGTATATTGTGAATAAACCTCGATCTAACTCAGACACAATATTGTTCCTCAACTTCATCTCTTTCCACAATCTATTCCACAATCAGTTCCTCCTTCATTTCTTTTCTTCCTTCCCCTTCACCTTTCTTCTTTATTTCTCTTGATTTACCTTTTTATTTGTTTATTATTTTATTTTATTAATTCTATTCGGCTAGTCTATTAGTACACTTCTAGTTTTTTTGTCTTACATTTCTAATTGTAATATAGTTAATTTCATATTATTTCCATTGTATTATTAGAATAGTATATCTGAAATGTTTAATTTTATTTCAATTTTGTAATTATGAATGAATTGTTATTTTGTAATGTATATTTACATGCAATAGGTTTACCAAGACCTGGCATATGAATACAATCAATCAATCAATCAATCTCTTATTTCTATAATTAAATATATAATACAGAATGAAACACTTGGATGTTGTCAAAAATATCACTGTATTTATATGAGAAATTCACAAACATGTTTCGGCATCATTGTGCCATCTTCAGTGTACTAAGAAACTCATTTGTACTTTTTCACTTCATGTTTGTGAATTTCTCATATAAATTCATTACCATTACGATAAAAGTTTCATATTCCATTTCGAAAAAGCAACACTGTTTCGATTTCAATTATGAAACTATAATTATTGCGTTATAACACGGTCGTAAATAAATGTTATTTTGGTACCATTTATTGCATATTATTGTCATTATAATACCACAATTCTCTACTATCACTTATAATACCATTTTTGAGAGAAGATGAGCACTCCCGTACCTGATATTTAAGAAATAACAATGAAAACTAGTTGACCCTCTAGACCTTTCAAAGAATACCTTTTTAAAAGACCTTTTCAATAATCTGCGAGATTCAGCATTTGTAGGTTGAGAATTTAATCTGATACTGATTGCCAAATCAGCTGGTTTTCGCCAAATTAAATGCGGAATCCTGCTATACATACAATTTACATACAGTAACATACATTTTAATAACCTACACTTCCAATATATATAGACACTTGTATTTACATAAACTGTAGGCTATTTGAATATCCTAAACTTGTAACAGAGTGAAATAATCGAAATCAACAGTGACTTAGAATCTTCGGACGCCAATCAGTCTGCTTGTGGGACGGTCGAAACACGTCGGCATTGAACCATTTTATCAACACCTCAACTATGTATATGTTTATCACATTGGTATATTTTTACTTGGCTGACAATCCAACAGCGTTGTTGATAACGCCAAGTCAGTCCACTCAACTCTAATATCCATATCTGTGTTTCTTCAACTCATGCAAGCTCAATGTTTCCTAACGAAGTTTTGAACATTTGCGAATTGAATTTACTATGTTCATTCATTTATTCATTATTGAATGAGTTCATTCATCTATTCATCACAATGGTGATGATTATTCAGCAGCAGAATTATGAAGTACAATGAATGAGATACACCAGGTTCTACACCAATAGGGGATATTTACATTTTTATTTGAATAAAAATGTTTATGATTGTTCAATAGGTACTAGCCTACTTGTAAGCTCATCAAATTAATCAGAAGTTCAGCAGGTGTTTTTAATACAGAGACTAAATAATACAATGTTATGGACCTTTTCACATCAATGACCACACTGTTATTATACAGTCTCTGTAGCTTGAAAGCTACACCGAAAAAAGTAGACTACACAAATAATCGATCTCTCTTGAATCACTCTTCCTCAACAACAACTGAATAGAGATAGACTATAGGGAGCTTACGTCTTATCAGTGAGTATCTCAAAAGATAATTCTATTTCAAGAATTAGAAACTATCTCAAGATATCATTCAAATAGAACTAAATATATTTCAAGAAATAGAATTTATTGTATTTGCTAATACTCAACAACTTTCAACTATAGTTTGTTCAGAGAAAGGAGAGACGATGTAAATAAACCTGTGCGTGCGAGATTCTAGCTAGGAGCAGCTAGACCGATTCACAGTGGAACTACTGAAATAATATATTATTATTATCTGCAGTACGTGATTCCAGTCTGACCTTGAATGAACGTATTGTGAACTGGGATTGGACAGAAAATGTTTCGAAAACAGCTGTGAATCATCGCTTTTCTACGCACACAAATGCAAACAGCTTGTTTTGACCGTCTCTCGACTCCGTGAACAGAGTATAGTTGAAACTTCCAGCTCTCATGGGTTTCTGCCCTAAACGTTACACATTATTTATTAAATGTTTCTCAAGTTGAATACCAAAGTTCACCAGTTGAAGTCTCTTATCTCATTCTCCCGCTTTAGACCAGACGTTATTCTATATTCAATTTCCAACGCAGCATTCAATATTCCGCCATGTAATGACGCTTGTAATCGCTCAAGCCGATGGAATATCATGTTTATGTTATCATATATGATTCATCTCGATGATAGGACGTCTAGTGGAATAACAGACTTGTCTTGGTATGAATGAATCTTGTTACATTCATGAGCGAATTCAAAAACATGTCCGAAGATCGCATCTGATAACAGCAAGATGGAAATATCAAATTTTAAATTACAGTTATCATTGACGCAGGTTGAGGTTTATTGCATCACCACCATTACTTGTCCGTTGTCCCACGTACTATTTCATATACATAGAGGGATACTAAAATTGAGAGCTTTATTGCTTTCTGAAATGGCCGTCCGTTTTGCTAATGTAAATATCCTGCGTTTTATGGAGAGAAGGTGTTATATCTTGACATTTGGTCACTTATTCAACAAAACAATTTTTATTATGACCTCCATTCGATTGATCTCAAACTTTTCCAGTTCAATTGAGCTAGCGATTCATTAAAATTTTACTTTTTTATCATCTTGAGATTTCGTATTATTTTCTAATCAAATCAATAAACTTTATAAAGAATTGTTGGTCCAATGTTTAGTCTCTCTGGATTTCTAGTATTCCATTATGGATCATGATCATCTTTAATCATTATCATTTTTTTTCAATTAGGCTTAAAATTAACTGTTTCTGTGAAGGTTTTTTTTCATTTGTGGATAAATAAATAATATAAATTATCATTTGATAATTTCACCAAGTGATTTTAAAAAATCAATCTTTAGCCTATGTAGGCCTATTGAACGAATTTTAGAAAATTTATAGATGAGAATATAAAGAGATAGATATCAAGATAATATAGAATGGAGAGACTGTTTCTCTGAAATTTCAACTCAATAGGGCTCTTCAAAAGGCTTTCATGAATTCATGGATGTGTGAATGAGCTAATCGCTCAATATTTTTTTTTTGAAGTGTTTATTTGTGCGTGGGTAATGAGGTGAAGAATGATACGGTGAAAAACTGCCAGACGGGAATCGAACCCGAAACCGGTGAAGGGATAGCAGACTGAAGGTGGTACGCTCCAGCCAACTGAGCTACATTGTTTGAGAAAAAAAAACAAAAATAATAAATGGATCATTGAGTTACCTATCTCTAAAAAATTGATTTAAGAACATCTACTGACATGTTAGGCTACCAATCACATGACAGAATTCGATAAATTGTATCAAAAACAATCGAGATTTGAATTAAAACTTTAAAAGTGAATGAAAATGAATACATGGATGAAAAAAATGAAAATATAAATTGTTAATACTAGATACATGAAGAAATTGCTATAGTCCGATTCACGTCAAGAAGTCAGCATTGTTTATATGAGGAGCATTGATGCCAAGTTTCATTGAGAGAGAAAGAGAAAACTGCACCAAACGTGTTTGTTGGGACTGAGTGCGACAACAATGCACAGTGCGGCAACTATGCACAGTGCGAATAGGATAGAGACATCAGCAACTGCTTTGTGCTGAACAAGGATAGCAAACTCCCATCTAAGCAATGCTGACTTCTTGACGTGAATCGCACTATAGTACTAAATGATCAAAATCATATTAAATTTGAATACAGTAATTCTTGTAAGGGCAATTCAAATGTAATTTTATTCAATTGAATTGATATTGACAACCAACATGTCTAATATTAATAAAATAAGCGTTGAACTCACAAGTACGTCAGTAGGCCCAATTGATGAGTTCATCTCGACAACAAACACATGGCATGGCACCCTTGCAAGCACGTGATTCAGTGGACAAAAGTGATTAGAGCTATTTTTGAGTATAGTCTAGTATAGGATAAAACTGTGATCGGTCCCCTCTCTACCTCCCTTAATTGGCCACTTCCAGTCTATGCTGTTGATGGCAAACGTGCTTAGAATGGATTGAGTGAGTACTTGACCAGTGGCTTTTATTGGCTCCCATCCTGATTCAACTCAAGACGCAATCAAATATCGCCAACTGAAGCTAGCAGGAGTGGATGATAGAAACTGTACTGAATAGAAGATTAAGAAGTAGATAAAAGAAAGTATTCTGGATTATCTGAAGAGACAATTATATTTCTTTATAAAAGATCTATCCTCTCTTATCTATCTATATCTCTTGTCTATTCTAATTCTATATTATTTATTTAGCGTATGGCTTTTAATACTGGGGAGACCCGAGTGCGAGTAGGGTTCACTTCGCCAACACTTCTCTCTCTCACTCCGATCTCTTCAATTCAAAGTTCGAGAGCTCCGAATAATAATATGTATCTGAATATTGTAATCGTTAGTTTGAAGAACACCGACAAGGCCCAAGCCTGAAACATATGTTTCGGTTGCCACAAGCTGACCTTAATGAACGAAGTTTCGCCAATTCTGTGACCATATTCGAAAGTTTGTCAACTCATTCAATGCTCACTCTCACTTTCTGTATCCTTTTAACACTGTTTTCACTCTTCTCAAATATCAATCGATGATACTGAAAAAGAAACTGCATATCGAATATCATTCACTGATACAAAGATGCATTGCCATCTTTGGGCAGGAATATAATTTGACATGAACCTAGGAAAATTAAATATGAGATTATTCGTTATGAGGAAAAATGGAAGTACAGTCAAACCTCGTTAGTAAGAACCTAGATAATATGACGAATATTTTTAAATCTCCTTGAACCTTTGTTATCGGGTAAAATGAACCTCTTTAGTAAGTCTACGAATACATTGATAAGGAATTTTCCTTTTCACCTTAAAATGTCTTATCGAGATGGTTCGATCTGGTAGCCAGATTTTGCTGGGGATGCCCAAAGAGAATTACAAGTTTTTTCTAGTGTGGGGTTTTTCATGCTTAAGATCTTTGGGAAGTTATTGGTATGAGAAATTCAACTGAATTTAGTCTAACCTTCAAGTTATGGTATGATATATACATATACTTAGTTGTATTTATAACTTTTAGTTATATAATTGTTAGTTGTATTTAATTTTATATAAGTTGTATAACATATACCAAATACGATAGGAAACTATTACTAACTGTGCTTAGCTGCTTAGTTGTAAATGAATTGAATATTTTCGAGAAGATGTTTTCTCTGGCAATCATATTATTTATTCCTTTTAGCAAAGTAAATTTCAACCTTTTATCAAGGACTGGTCTGAGCCTAAGGAGGTTTAATTGAAAAATATAAGACGTTTTTGGGATCGATAATATCAAATGTGTCTTTTGATAGCATCATTACGAATTTCTGAAATACCTCGTTGATTTAAAGACTGAAACTTGTGTTAGTATTTCTTTATAAGAAGTGTTAAAATTTGAAGCGAAAATTAAAAACTTACCACTCCATAGGGACGCGTTTTCTCTGCTACCGCAAGCGTTCCATCGAAGATTCTGTTGAAGAAAAAAGAAGAGATTATAGGCTCCTCCGAGATTGGTGACATAGGATATAATTCAAGATTTTACAATAATGCACAATCATCTTATGTAGCCTAATAAATGTACTCTTGTAAAAACACGAAACTTGCATTAAAAGATGCAAAAGTGATAAATGTAGCCTACATTAAGGAGAGGAATTTACTAATAACTAAAAATTAAAAGACGAAGTTGTCCAAACCACAAATTTAATAAAACATTTAATTTACTAAAATATCTAATTCAATAAAATTTTTAAATAAATTTGTGGTTTTGATAACTTCAAGTATTTCTATCCAGTATGGCTAACTACCACAATATCACCTTCTCTACTATGCAGAAACTTGTATTGGTAATTTAACAAATTAACACCAACACAATTGATGAAAAACTATAAAATTGTGAATAATCAATGTTTTTCCCAATATAAAACATGAAAAGAGAAGCAAGTACTGTAATATCTAGTACAACAAGTATGAGATTGAAATATTTATTTATACGAATATTTATATAAAATTACACTCCACATTAACCCTACAGTAATTCATCCCCCATATTGGGGGATAGACAATGAAATATATCGCAAAAAGAAAATCACTTTTCACATTCTTTAATAAATATTTCAAGTAATAATTAAGCTATTTCCTAAGACGCTTGACATGTGCCGACATCAGTATTGAATTCTTCAAATTATTTTTGTCATGTTATGTAATTATTCATGCATGTAAATCCCTCTGACTTGCAAAGCTGTGTAACTAAAGTAGTTAAAACAGACACAAGTAAATGAATTCCGAACATTTTCTCATTAATCACTGTATTACCGAGCATTACTCCGTGAAATGCAATTAACCACAGTCCTACCAAAGACAATTTTAACTACTTACAGTTAATATTGTCTTTGGTACTATACAAAGACATGAACGTTTGTCAACTTGTACAGTTTCTAAAAATAATCCAGAGGAAACGATAGATGATTCCCTATCCATCATCCATTCATTCGAGAGCACATCGCATAATTCACTGAAGATTCTTATCGTTAAACTAGTGAATTGAAGACGTCATCTGCTAGTTGATCTTGCGTTATACCATCAAAAGCAAAACTGACGCAATTGACCGTTTTTTTCCGTTGCCACCAACACTGAGATAAACCGCAATATTATTATCGTAGCACTAAATGAAACTGGACGAATCATCCAAAAGAGTTTTCGAGAGCTGAGAACAGTATTGTTGACTTTTCATCACTCATCAATCATTAGTTTCAAAGTAACAAACATTCAAGACTGCTCTTGGATGGGTGACCGACACAAAAAAATTGTGCAATAAGGCGAGGTGGAACCTACCCGTAAGGGTCTCCCCACCGATAAAAAAGTTTCATTACATGGATCAAATGAGAACCAGTGTGGGAATTATTGCTTCAAGAGCTTGGAACACTCTTCTAGATAAATGTCCGGCAAATTTTGGTTTCACTGAAAGAATGTAAATAAGCTACAACTGAAGTTTGCAGTGTCGAATTACATTTTGTAATTTGTAGTATTGAACTAAATTTTGAATGGGAAGTAGTTTTATCCGATAGAAGTTTATTTTACAAATGAGTAAACAGATAAATTAGTTGAAGAATAAAAATAGCTAGTTTAGAAAAACCCGATTAAAAATACAATAGAGAGTATACTAAATTGGTTGAGTAGTTTGTGAAAGATTGGTTGGGACTGTGAAAGTGGTTAAAAAGCAATTGATTGAGTCAATTCCATCTTGAAGTCACTTTGAGTTTTTGCTTTTGGTAATGATGTTTTTCTAAAGATTTTAAATGTTTTACTCTTCTCTCCACTTTATCTTTCCTCATCTCTAGCTCAGCATTATACTACTCAATATTTTCCAATTCCTTGTTTTAACATACTTTTACTATATTTTACAATATTTCCTTTATACTTTGTACTATTTACTGTATTTGATAAGTTTGATTTATAGTGGTAATTTTTTTGAAGACTATTTTGGGCTTTGCCTGTAGTCTTCGAAAATCTGTAATAAATAAATGAATTGCAGCATGATTCATAATTGAACACTTATGCAATGATACACTGATGGATATAAAAATTATAAAACACACAATATTGACCTTTGAGCCACTACATATTATTTCAAAAGATGTGCGTTGCATTAACATGTGACAATAATAAAAGGAAAAGTATTGTTTCAAAACAACGTCTTGGAAAAATATCAGTTTTGTTGTTTCGTAAAACAATGTTTTAGGAAATATTGTTTCAAAAACGAATGTTGTTTCAGCCAGTGACCGAGTTGAATTATAAGGAACACCTTAGCATGTGGGGGAGAGAGAGAGTGCACATGAGTGAGGGTGAGAGAGAAAGAGAGAGAGAGAGAATATCTAACCGGGGCCGGGATCATACGGAGGTCTTCCACCTCAAAATTCATAGTAGACCTTGGCACAGTTGTTGGAGTTAGCCAAGTAGTCAAGTCAGGCTGTGGCTTGGTTCGAGTCTCAGTTGATCGGCGGTACTTTCTCTCAAGAGACCAATCTCCCTTACTGAAACCCCCCCCCACACCCTCCAAGAACACCCACCCGTCCTCCCCGCTCCCCCCAATGAAAACAAAAATCGCAAATCAACCACCCATTGTAAACTGAATCAATATGTTGCCGAAAAATTACGACACACTGTTCCTTTGCAGGTAGGCTACTTGGCAATGTATCGCAGACGGCTGATTCAACCAGGTAGAGCAAGCCTGTCATGCAATTCAGGTTGTGTGTGATATAACGTCCATACATTTGAAAGTGTCGCATTTTTGGAGTTTTACCCCGGTCGTACACCGGAGCAATAAGCAATAGGCAACTAGCAACATATGAATCACATGATTGTCTACTCTATACAAACCAATAGTTCAATGCACACTGAAACAGCTGCTTTAGGTGTGCATTGGACTATTTGTTTCTATTGAGTAGACGATCATATGATCCAAATGTTGCTAATTGCCTATTGCTTATTGCTCCGGTGTACGATCTGCCTAAGGTTCAATTCACACAGAAGAGACTTGAGGCGAAGACATGGCGCAGACATGGATCGATCATATGATCGTCTACTCTATATAATCAAATAGTCCAATGCACGCCAAAATAGCTGCTTTAGGTGTGCATTGTACTATTTGATTGTATAGAGTAGGCAATCAATCACGTCTCTTCTGTGTGAATTGGGCCTAAAACGGGACCCGACAATGAATTTATTTACGCCTAGGCATTCTTAATGTAAAATATGGCCCTGTGCAAATTAAAGTATGACATCTCTGGAATAGAATAATCCATAGACAGCTTTTATTATCGGTCTTGATCCGGATCAACTAAAAAGGAGGATCTATGATAAGATTAAAATGCTTCAGCTTTAGAGTGAACTGTCAAATCCTGTTGTATTAATACTTGAAAGTTATTCTTAATTCTTCCCACATGTTTTTCATAGAGAAGCCTTTCAATAGAAGCCTTCAGCTCTGTTCTATGATTGCACTACTTTTTTACTCACAGAAGTGTATTAAGAATAACAAACCTATAAATAAGTAATATGAATAAAAAAATAAATAAATAATCTTATACTTTTCTTCCCACATTGTAGGCCTAATAAACAATTTCAATAAATGAATAAATTATAAATAAATAAAATGAGATTTCATTCTAAATGTTTAAATTTGCCTTAATTGAAGCTCATTATTTTATTTCAGAAATGTTTTAGTAGCACTTTTCTGAATTGTGATCATTTATAATGCAAACAGTATTGTTGTAAACTTGTAATGTATCTTAAAAGGTTCTAAAATTCCCTAACTTTCAAATACAATTCTGACTATTTGTTTGTAAACCCTAACCATATCTAACTATCTAGTTATGTCTAGAAAGTAAATATTGGAGTATGAAATTTGAAACTATACAATGAAAATACTTACTCATTGCATATCCTTCAAAGAAACTGGAAGACACTCTTGTCCTTTAAAGAAAGCAAACGGCCAAACGCACCACCTTTGTAACTTGTAACTAATAGGCAACACCTACTTTGTAACTACTGTACTAACCACTAGTATTATTTTGTAACTCAAGAAAAAACTATAAAAACCACATAAGTTTCAACTACCTGAAAACGTTTGTTCAGTCGAAACATTTTTAAAATTCAACTGAAAAGAATAAAATTTTAGAAAATTTTTAATTTCCAAAAAATATTTTCCCCATAAGCATGTTCAGGACATTTTTCAAATCCAGTATTTTAAAGTAAATCTACGTACGAGAATAAAACACTTTCCTAATGAATAGAAGTCGAAATTTTCAAACATCTACATTATCACAACATTGGTGTAGATTTTTACACAAAAATTGTATCATAGCATAGCATCATTATCATTTCACCGTTGTTTTTCTTAATTTCGAAATCGATTTAGGCCTACATAATTAGAACAACCTAGTTCTATGTATCAATGCAGTAATTCACAACATTATTTAAACTCGATGCTGTATTCTATGACAAAATACTTTGATTTAATAGCAATTATTTAAACGTTTTTTTAATAACTTTCACTAGTACTTCAAACTTACTTTTCATTGATATAATGTTAATGCAAGCCTATTAGTATGAATGTTAATGTCAAATATTAATGCACAGAGTTTGCTGATTGATCATGAGGTTAAGTCACGAATACTCAAGCCTAATCTTGGATGGGTGACCGCGAGGTAAAACCTAACCGTAAGGGTCTCCTCACGATAAAAAGCAATACGAACATATTATATTTAATGCATTCTTCAACGAGTATATATTATGATCTACAAATATTATATACAAACATTGTATAAATGAACTCTTAATTATTATTAAGGCACTCTTCAAAGATTGTATAATATGATCTCCTTATTAATGTCAAGGCACTATTCAACGACTGTATAAATGAATTCTTATTAATTAATGTTAAGGCACTCTTACATCGATTTTTTACGAGCTCCTAATTTTGATGTGAAAGCACTCTTTACAACGATTGTCAACTGTACCGTACACAATGTTGTTAACGCGTTTTATCACCGTACTATAGTCGCGAATACTATAGAAACACAACAAGAAACACAAGAAACACAACGTATTCTTATCCGGTGCGGCACACGCCATAGCACATAGCCCAGCGGACTGCAGCCACACTTTCAAAACGCTCCTCTGTCAACTTGATACAGTGATAGCAACCACTCTCCCCCCCACCCCTCTCCTAGCCACAACCACCCCCTCCCCCCATCACATCCCACCCAAAAAGTATGATGTCACTCTCACCAACACATTGAAAACCAGCTGCTCTCCTTCTGAATGCACCGCTGTTGCTTTGAAATAATAATTCGTTCGCATAGCGCGAGCGAATAATTTTTAGTTGCTGGGTTGAACGAAGAGCGAGATCAACTCTTTAATCCACGATTATTGTTGTATTATTATTACAAGACTAACCAACTGTGCTTCGTATAATTCAGGCTGTGGTGCTTATGTAGCTCCTCGAGACACCGAGAGATACGAATCTATTTTAAAAGAGTTCTGGATCCCTTCCGTGTAGAGACGATTTTGGAAAGTTCTTGGAGAAATTTCAGTGAACCGATAATGATGCGGTTTGCGCCAAAATAAAGATCCAAATTGAACTTCTGCAGGCTTTATTTCCTTGTCAAAAATAATCATTTTAAATGGGAGAAAATTGGTGAAAACCAAAAAAAAAAACTGTGGCACTATCTGTTGGCATTAAAATGTACTGAACTTGGTTAGTTTGTGAAATCCCCCATAGATAGAGCAGCTTTGAAGCTAAGATAAACGTAGTACACTGACTACTTTTATTTTTTCATTGGTATGACTGAGCTACTGTCAGCTGCAGAATCTGCAGATAGTCAAAATAGCAACTATTTAAAACTAAGAATTGTAGAAAATTCAAGTGCCCGGGTTGAACTCGTTTTATTTTAAAATACAAACAAAACCTGCACATCGATCTAGGACCGCTAACCTTTCTTTTGGCGCTAACCGCATTTAACTTGGCCCAATATAACAGTCATAGAGCTGTCAGGATTTTTTGCAATAGTCTTTTAATATACAGAGTGTTTCAGAACTCCCTATCAATATTCTAGGGCATTGTTCCTGAATAAAAACCATATCTAAATACTAAATATCATATTTGAACTGTCTGTAAGTCCTCAGTTACTCACACAGCTGCCATTTTGTTTTTTCACTTATTATTTTTTCTTAATAAAGGTTGAACATAATGAATTGAAACTTTGCACCAACATTTATGACAAGTAGACGAAGCTGCAAAAAATTTATGACAATTTTTCAAATTCATAAAACAAAATGGTGGCCATTTAAAATTTTGTTTCTAAAATAACTAGAAAACCGTTGATATTACAAAAATTCTACAAGAATAACTTTTTTCAGTAAATTTAATTACAAATCTATTGAGATCTTATTTGTTGAGATTGGATGAATATTAATTGAGGTATGGCAGCTTTATTGATAGGTGACCGCTGGTTAGTTGCACTCCTTTTTACTGTCTTTAAAATTTTCACAAAATAATCTAAAATCGCTTAAAAATAACATGCAAAGCAGACGGAGATTGATGCATTGTTGTGGCAGACTTTAGCCGCAATCCCGGATGCACTGCAACTAACTTCCAGCGGTCACTTATCAATAAATAGATAGATTGATAATATTATTGTCAATTTTTTTGCTGAAGACGATGTCTGCAATATAGCTTCAAGCTTGTTCGTGCGTAAAGGGAATGAAGGTGGAAGATGAATGTATCTACAGTAAGATGTGGGGATACACTTCCCCAAAATTGTTTTTTTTTTTTAAATTGTAAAAGCTATAATTTTAAAAACATGTTTCAAATTTCAAAAAATAAACCAACAAGCGAGATTCATCTAACAAAAAGGCCTACGGGTTTCTTTTAAATTATGTTAATGTGAATGGATACACTTGATGATAAATTATTCTACTTCCAGACTCAAGACTGGAGTCTGCATTTGAATGTGTGTCAGGCAGGAAATAGATTCCCTTCGAATGCTTTATCATTGGTGGTTCGGAAGCGACCTGAGAGTGTGATAAAACCACGGCACTAACGGCAGGTTTCAACTACCCGCAACTTAATTAATTTCCGACATTCTACGGATAGAAAACAAAGGTATTATAATTATATAACAGTTTCTGACAGTTTACAATCATTATCTCTCTATAGATTAATAAATAGTAGATGTTTATTGAAGAATAATTTTATTGAAGGTGACTACAAATCATGACAATTATTCATTTAAAAATTATGACAAGTTATCGATGAACCACAATCCCGAATACTAGGAAATTTCTGACGATTTTAGTCGCAAGTTTTAATATATTGGAGGTAATTTAATATTTAGATTCAAAAATAGAGCAAATATACTGCAAATATTATTAAAATGTTATCACTTGGTCTCGATAAGCATGATTTTTGTGGATTGAGCTGGATACAACACATTCCAGCTAATAATCTTATGCCAATAGATTATTCTATAGCCTCTATAGATTATTCTATTGTCAGATCTTCATCGTCAATAGCAAGTTCTTGAGCAGATGCAGGAGCTCCTCCTATGTCTTTATCCACGTCTCTACCGGGAGCATATTCTATAAATTCTTCACGACGATGAGGACGAGGATAAGATGGACCTCTGTGATAATTATCACACCTGCAGCCGTGAGGATATCTGAACGGGTATTCGTTGTAACCAAAATCAAATCCCGGTGGAACTCCAAATAAATTTCTATATGCTGATGATCTATATCTTGGATCATATCCATATCTTGGATCATATCTCGGTGCATATCTGTAATTATCTTCGAAATCATAATCACGATATCCATCTAATTCGTATTTATAATCATATCTTGGTCGTTTGTAATGAGAGCATGAAGCTTCAGTTGGAGCCAGTTCATACATTACTGCTAACAGTGCTAGAGCCTGCAATAAAAAAACATAGATTACAAAATTAACACTTGCATCAGAGATATTGTGGAACTTCTCCATAATAGGTATAAGAATGCTGAAAACAAAATTTTGTCTATTCCATATCAATATGGAATAAACAATGTGGAGTAGACAAAATTGTTTTCATTCTTACCTAACATAGATTACGTCAACTTTTATGCTTCAACACAAAGTAAGATTCAAAATATTAAGAAAAAAAATTAAATGGTGGCGCAGAGAAACGGGAAATTTTGGAATGACACCAAGGAAGATAAGAAGAATCAACTTCCAACTCATAATGGTAAAAACAAAAAGAGAAATTTAAATAAAGAAACGATTTTGTCAATTTCACTTTATTAGTTCACACTTGAAATTAATACAGGACATAGGCCTAGGTTTCATGTTATTACCAACACATCATCGGCTGTATCCTGTATTTCAAGAGTGTAAACTATAATAAAGTGAAATTGAAATCGTTTCTTTATTCCAATTATGGAGAGGTTTCACAATATAAACATAAACTCTACACATTTTATAAAGAGAAATACTTTCCGTCAAGTGTTCTAACAGAGAAAGTTCAATTTTAAAAGACAGTATTCTTCAGATGACGACCGTCCAAAAACACCGAAGGGTATGGAATATCCGCCAAATAAAGGGAGGCCGGGGGCCACCCCAGGAATTTTTTTTTATTTTTCAACAGAAACTGTTGTATTTTTATGTAGTTTAGTGCCCCTCATAATGTTTTCATGGATTTAATATGTATGTTGTACAAATTTGTATTTGTATTGGTAATTTGCATTCCTTTCTGTCATTGTATTTTTCTTATAAATTGAGTTTTTAAGTTCTTATATGTATCAAATTTCAAATAAATAAATTGAATTGTCATCCGATTTACTAAATAATTGTTGAGCACACTTGTTTTTAGATACAAAAAATATCAATATGCATAAGGTAACGATTAAATAAAATATGAAGCACAATAACCATTCTAGTGTGGGCAGTCGAAATAATTATTTGGTCGGAACACTGAACAGCGTCTTCAGTCCACTCCACTTGAAGCACCCAAGTTCTAGCGGGTAGAACCTGTGTTCTTCAATATCTAGAACACGATATTAAAGAATGCCGTCTGCACAAGTAACATGAATGGCTTTACACACATTAGAAACAGTCAATTTTTGTTGCTTATATAATTTTGTCTCAGTTTCTATTAGAGTTATGCTGTTTTCCTTTTTCTCTTGGATCTGGGGGGGGGGGCAATTGCCCCTTTTCACCCTCTTGGATCCGTCATTGGATAGCTATAAGTTCACCCTTGGTCGATTTGCAGTGCGTGTTCTTGCGTGGCAGCATGCGACTCTTAGGCTGCTTTTACGCATTGCGGTTGTAATTTTCCCCATTTCGCTGAAAATTTGTGATTCAAAAATTGTCATGCGATTTGCGATTTATGTTTTATAGAATAGTGGAAGAGGATGTCACTGCTGCCAACGCGATTCCGAGGGTCACTGCTATGAGCATGAGCAACAGTGTCAAGAGCGGTGGATGTTGGCAGTATATGCGTCCCGCACCGCAGTTCATAACTGCGCTCATAAGAGCCTATGTACTTAGATAAATCGCAACCGCAATGCATAAAAGCAGGCTTACTGAAATTGGGCAAAAATCGAATGATACATTGCATGCTCTATGCGCTTGTTGAAGTCGAACAAAAATCTACCAAGTCAGGACATAGAAATTGACTGTAAGATAAAATCCATAAGTAAAAAAGAAAACGAGTTTACAAAGTGCAGCAAAAAGCGCCGCTCACTTCAGATTATTCATTTTAAATAGTTGTTATTTTGACTATCAGCAGCTGACAGCAGCTCAGTCATACCATACCAATGAAATCCTACCTCGTACAGTTATTATAGATGACTATTTTAGTATATTTTTAAGCCAACAGATACCGCCAAAAATACCTATTTTTGGTTTTCATTATTTTTCTCCCATTTAAAATTATTATTTTTGAAAAACAATTTAGAGCTTGCAGAAATTCGTTTTTTATCTCTCTTTTGGCGCGAAACGCATCAAAATCGGTCCACTGAAACTTCTCCACGAACTTTCCAAAATCTACTCTACACGGGCACCAAACTTGATACAGATGATAAACATGGACATAAATCTATCGACATAGATTGTATGTAAGTCATCATTGACTGGATTGATCACCTCAGATTCAAGAGATGAAGATTGATTATCTCTTGCCAGGTCTTGAGAGATCTGTGCCAAGAATTGAAAAAGAAATCACTTCATGAAATAAAAGTGGAGTTGGCTGACTGCATATTAAAATCGTACCGAATTAATCTGAATGGGCTGAACATTGCTTGTCGTATCGCCAAATTCAGACTTCAAATCAATAATTCTAGTATAGATCGATATTACTTAATATCTTTGAAAAATTTCAAATTTAAATTCACCCGTTATACCCACCCCCTTTCAAAATACTAATCTGGATTCAAATCTGAGTTGACTAATGTAATTCATGAGGGGGAAAGACAACAGAGTATGGAAGTGAAATTCTGGCATATACCTGAACACTGTGATGGGTCTAAAATGTTGACACCTTCCTCTGAACTATTGAATATTTATTTGCTAAAAATGCAGCTCCATATTCAGCATAAAACCACACAACTAATTCACAAATACCACCAGTGAAGCAAAAAACCAAAGTTGGTAGCTTAGAGTCAAAAGACAGATTTATACTTACAATGAGAGCTAGGGTTTTCATCGTACTGTTGTTAGAGACTCCTTTAGTTATGGTGAAAACTCTGTAAGGCAATACCTTTCCCACATCTAATAGCTAGACTAGCTTCCTCCATTTATATATACTCCCACAGTTCTTTTTAATTCAAGTTCGTGTCTACATGTAGTTTACGGTTATGATAGATGAATCATTATGGAAAATTCTTGAAAATTTTCAGAGCACTCCGCAACAAATTCGTTAAATGCTTCATTGAGTCCGCTTCAGAACTGGATTTTCGATAATAATTCCTGAAGAATGTGATTTCCTGAGAATCAATCTTATTAAAGTGTTCAGAAACAATGCAATCAGCAGAAGAATGAATATAAAATTTATTGTCTGATAATATAATTGGTGTTGAATAGTCAGCACAATGAGGCGTAACACAAATTAGTCTCAGAGAATGTATCAAGTATAAATAGTAGGCAAAAATAGCGGAATTTATCAAACTTTGCCTGCTGTAGCCGATTTGTTCCTTCAATCAAGTAGTGATCTCAAGCTCTGCCTATATCAAAGATGAGTCCAAAACTCTTCTCTGTAAGTGATAAGTTAATATTATGTTTGTTATTTCAAGACGTTGAAATTGAATTCATTACATAACATTGGTTTGATAATCATCATTATCATTGTAGTAAAACTCTTGCTTTGGTCTTTTAAAAAAAAATACATATAAAGAAACTTGAGTGATAGAGATTATTTGTAGCCTACTCAGTCCTAAGACTCATGTCTAAGTGAGTTTATTGATTGTTTAAATTCACAAAGATTGATAAATTTTTTCGTTTTCAATTTTGAAAATAACATTTCAAAATGTTAAAATTTCATAACTCTTGCTTTGGTCTTTTGAAAAATAGATATATTAATAAACTTGAGTGATAGAGATTATTTGTAGCCTACTCAGTCCTAAAAGACTCATGTCTAAGTGAGTTTATTGATTGTTTCAATTCACAAAGATTAATAAATTTTTTCGTTTTCAATTTTGAAAATAACGTTTCAAAGACTACTAAAATACTACTTATTTTAATACTTACTACTCATTGATTAAAAATTTCAGTATTATTATCAAGGATAGCGCTTGTGATTGCTAGAGGGTCTAATAAATCATTCTATTAAATAATAGTATGATTATTTTGAACATTTAATTCTTCTAAAAACTACAGATTATTTATTGAACTTGATTTCTCCTGTCTATATTCACTATTTCTCTCCTTACAACTCCTTGTTCAGGCTAACATAATAAAGTATAAAGAATACAGTTTAATTATTATTGTTCCCCAAAACATGCAAATTGAGTCACTTTTTATTGAAAGTATAATTTCAAATGAAAATTAGACTATTTATACTTACTATGTTTCTAGCTGTATCACTACAGACATACTTATAATTTTTACCGGATGAAATTAATCTATGAAAATATTATATTTTTCTCATTTTCATATGATATACATGTGCCAGATATAATTCATTCTATAGGTCTGTAGTATAGAGATATAGGTCTTAAGTATAACCAGAGAATATCCAGAGATAGTTGGTAAGTCTATGGTATAACTATATTAACGGTATAAGTATATATATATATGGCTAATAACAATATTATCTACTCAAGAAGAATAATGATCACCATGTTGAAGGTTTTCATTTTCAATGAAATGAGGAATCAATATTAAGAATCAATATTCTTGGCAAAATCAATGGACTGAAATTTTCTGTAAATAATAATAATTATGTTATATGCTCAACAGGTACTAGCCATCTTGGCATTTTCAGCTTTATTTTCACCGCAAGAATGTGATGCCATTTATGATTACTATGGATCAAATGGATTAGCTGGCATTCCTTCTAGTAATGGATTCTCTAACAGTGCAGGATATTATGGATGCCCCTACTACGGTGGATATAATGGATACCCTCCCTACTATGGAGGATATTATGGATACCCTCCCTACTATGGAGGATATTATGGATACCCTCCCTACTATGGAGGATATTATGGATACCCTCCCTACTATGGAGGATATTATGGATACCCTCCCTACTATAGAAGATATTATGGAAATCCTTCCTACTATCCAGGATATAATAGTTATCCCACAATGTAGGATATAATAGTAATCCCTACTATGGATCCCTCTATAATACTCTATAGATACCCCAAATATGGCCCATCTATTGAGTATACAATACATAACCATATGAGAATCATGCTGATCTTCTATATAATCTCGCCTAAAATAAAGTGTGAGAATTAACATATTATAATGATTGATTAAAAATCAATTGCATTCTGAGAACTCTAATAAATTCTTAATTGAAGTAAAAGTATATTGTATTTGCTGCAATTTTTCAACTTCCTCTGAATACTAATATAGTGGTTATGGATTAAATAAGGATATCCCGCATTCTAGATTCATTCTAGTGATTCATAACAGACTAGAATTTCTAATAAAAGTTCTAAACTTGAATTTTCCAAGTGAAAATTTCATACAAGCCACTTTTCGTTTCTATTGCATGTTTATGGTGAACATACTATAATATAACTGATATTATAATATTATGTTTGAGTTACAAATTGTACAAGTCTCTAATATTGGGTTGCACCAACCGACTATCTTAGATAAAACTATTTAAAAAAACACTTATAAGTAGAAATAACTTGATTTTTTACTTACATAATGACGATCTCGTTCCATCCTGGTGTAGCACGTTATCATAGGAGTCTGATAATGTCCTACACCAGGGTGAAACGATCGTCACTATGTAAGTGAAGAATCGAGTTATTTCTACTTGAAAATGAAATTTTTTTTAAATAGTGTTATTTACCAATAGAAAAAATATGGATACACAACTCAACATCTTGAATAAGCTAATATCCCATTCAATTAGCATTGTACTCATCCTGGATCAAAATTGATCATGCTTTGTGCAAACCAACATGAATAACTTGGATCTCACAATACTGGCGCGAATCCACGGGGGCATGGGAATCCACCCCCCCCCCCTCCCAACCGGGCGTCATCTTACACTATACCCTGTTCATCGAGAGTTGACAGAAATAAGAATCCTCCTAAAAACTAACGGGACAGAGCGCTCGGCCAATACAGAGCAAGGTCTTCATCCGAAGAGTGACAGTTTTCAGGTCACAGACATCCCTTACACAAACATTCCTGAGGTGTGCGTCTGAGAGTATAGCAGTAGAGAATAGCGCTAGGACTGCTTGTGAATTGGCCTGACCGTGACGATAGGAGGAGCCTTTCTGTCAACTCTCGATGAACAGGGTATAGATAGAATACAATTTGGTGAAGTCGACAAATTTTCAACCACAAACATAAGGTCTAAAACTTATAAAAAAATAGTTTTAGAGTACCTACCTTTATGAAACTTTTTCCGGGGAAAACCACCGGCCTCCCTCTCAATGAGAAATCAGGAATAATCTTCAGTCTCCTAACTGATTTTTGTTCATGGTGATGGTGACACATAGTATTAAACTGTTGATTAAAATATATTGCTCCCTTTAAGTGAGTGATTGTTGTAAAATAACTCATAGACTAAAACAGTCAACTCATTTTAAACCAAATGAGAAAGTGGCGTTTTGAAGGAATTAATTGGAATTAATAAAAGTGGTGATGAAGGATTCATCTTCTTGTGATTTGGTACGGCTGAGAAAACTGGCTCTCAAACTGCTCTAAATGCACACTTTATTCAGAAATGTTGTGGAACTTCTCCATATTCGGTGGAAGAATAAAAACAAAATTTTGTCTATTTCCACAGTATTGATCAATTAAAAAGCCATACTCGAGTTTCAATTCTCACGGCACCATCTTCAGAGTTTAAGCTCAACCACTGAAGATGATGCCGTAAGCATTGAAACTCGAGTATGGCTTTTTAATTTATAAATACTGTGGAATAGACAAAATTTTGATTTATGCTTTAAATGCTATTTCAAATAGCCTATTTTCACAAAACCTATTTTTACAAGAATGAACACAGCTTTTGGACAGAGATCAGTAGATTATTCAAGTCCTAGAATTTCCAATAGAATGCCACAGACAACAGAAGAAAGAAGAAACATAAGAAATGTAAAAGAACTGTAAGGAATTTTTTATATGATGCTGGAATTTTACATACCGAGGAGCTCATTGTAAATAGGATATAGGAGAAATATGCAAATAGAATAATACTCATATAATAATAAACTCATAATTATTATCCTTTATATTTCGATGAATAAATTTTTTATTAAACATATATATACGAAAAAATATTCATAAAATTAAATAAACTTATTTTTTTTTTTTTTTTTAGGATGTTTTCGAAACCACTTAGCCCCGCAGGGGGGCAGGATTTATTCTGTCCGGGGTGTGGCAATCCTCCGGGTTCCTGATGCAAGTGGTAGATGTAGGCTGGCAACTAACACCGTTGCGTCCCAGCTTAAGTAGGGTGTTCAAGTAGGAACACCTGAAGCATCAACTGCGCAAGCCAAGCCAACATATGGTGGAACAGCATACGCCGACGGCTGCATGGTCAGGGGAGTGCCTGACATCGAGTATGCGAACTCTGGATACCAGGCGACCTCCAGTTTCAAGAAGCCTTCCCTGGGTGAACGCGGAGCTCTGCCCAGGGTGACTGAATAAGTCTCCAGCTACTCGTGGGAATCTTAAGGATACCAACTTAAGAGTAAAAGAGGCTGAACAGCCTCAAACATCTAACGAGGATGGGGGATATCCCCCAAACTCTACCGACCTGGAACAGGTTTCAGAGTTATTGCTGACTCAAACCTGCCGGGAAACGGTACATGTAGAGGAAGGCACTACAACTGAAGATTCCGCAATGGAATCTGAGGAGTGCGCAGACCCATTCCTGATAGAAGTTGAACAGCTTCGGAAGGGTGGGTCCATAACTGATGGTCTGGACGAAGATGTCTCAAAGCAGCTTCGGTTGAGCTCCAGACTAGGAAACAGAATCAGCAGCACATTTGCTGCTGGAATGTCCAGCACTCTTGCAAATGAGGAGGAGACTTCTTGGAAAGGCAACCCTCCTACCAGATGAGGCAAGAGAACTGGACTTCAAGGCCCTGAGTAAATTCTGCTCTGGCCTTGGATTATGGAACATGGCATAAGCCAAAGAGGGGATGCCACAAAAGATCGAATAGCGGTCGCGGTGGCTAAGGGTTACAAAGCCCAACCCAATTAAAAAAAAAAAAAAAAAGAAACCACTTAATTTATTCCACGCACTTCACTAGCTGAGCTGGCAAGTGATGAAATAATATATATTGAATGAAACAGTGTTCTAGTGGTTATGGTATTCAAAGTTGGATTTAAGATTTATTCTTACTGAACTAGCAGACCATGTGCACCGGACGAGCTCCTTTGCGAGAATAATGCATGACAAAATTGGCTGAGATTTACCCATTAGACATGGAACAACAAATAGATTCCATATAATCTATTTTTCTAATCTAATATGCAACTATATCATGATACCATGATAATGATACCATGGTACTAATCATCGTACCAGGCTGTACAAGTCAACCACTTGTTCCATGCGATCAGGCAACTGGTCAACTTGTACAGCCTGGTTCGATGATATAGTTGCATTTTATTGTGTGAATTGCTCATTTGTATAATAAATAATCATTATTCTATATTCTAATTTATATTTTCAACAATAATAAATGTACCAATTCATTTTTATGTTACGTGAATGACAGACCTGCCGGATTTGTTGCTGATAACAATGGAGGTGGATTTGAAAATCGATATTTCAAAATATTGATGGACGTTACAGGAGGAGTACCGTACGTGATTCAAGTAGAATAATAATGCTTCACTAGAAGCCCAAATATGCATTACAAGTTCACTTATATCAAGTATATGACTCAAGTCTCTCTGAGTTTCGGGCTAGAAATGGATTATTTCTCCAAAATAATGAACAATAATCTGTCTTATTAGAGTAATTCATCGCACTATGTAATGTTTTACCAGTACTAATCAAGTCAAATCAGTACCAGTCGTACTAATCAAGTTTGACCAGCCTGCATGCACATTATATGGTGGTTTGGAACCCACCTAAAAAGACTGGTGAACGGGTTTATAGAGCCCTAAAACGGCCTTCATAGACCCACAAAGGTTGAAAAGCAACCTTTTTCGTTTTTTTTCTGGTAGAATGAGGTCCTGAATCACCGGTAACACTAACTTAATTATTGTGTATATCAACCTCATACCATACATGAAAAAACTTAAACATAAATAACAAACGTTGCGTTTACACCGGATTTAATAGCAAAAGTTATTTGAGGCCGTGTGCCCACGTAGCAACTGCTATTTGACTTCAGTCAGCAACCCAGCGTTGCCAGATGACATTGGCTGATAGATTACCCGAAAAACAGTTAAATGTCATCTGGCAACGCTGGGTTGCTGACTGAAGTCATATAGCAGTTGCTCCGTGGGCACACGGCCTCAAACAACATTAATTTGTTATTAAATCAGGTGTAAACGCAGCTATAAACTTATGTTTAAATAACATAAACCTTATTCAAACCTTGAAAGAATAGAAAAGATTTGACATAATATAATAAATAGTTTGATGATGACAGACGCTGCCTGATAGGATCTAAAAGGTACCTAAACAGAATTTCTTCTAGCATAATTATATATACAGTTGGCCTATATATACTCTATTATATACATTATATATGGGTATCTTTGTGGAACTAGGTTATTCCAATATTAGAAACCTCTACTAGCTTTTATTTCTGAATAATTTTATTTCCTCAGCTATCAATCAAAAAGCTGTAAGAGCAATTTTTTTAAATTTGGAGGGAAATAATTTCCACTGAATTAACACACCCCACTCAGTTGAGATGGTGATTCCTCTGTTGTGGTTACATAAATAATCCACCTGCTCTAGGTGCTGCGCCTCCTAGTCCTACTGAGGAAAAGCTGGGATAGGAATTGGGGTAGGGGTAGGAATAGGAATTGGGGTAGGAGTAGGGATAGGAAATGGGGTAGGGGTAGGGATAGGAATTGGGGTAGGAGTAGGGATAGGAATCGGGATAGGGGTAGGGATAGGAATTGGGGTAGGGATAAGAATTGGAGTAGAGATAAGAATTGGAGTAGGGATAGGAATTGTATATTGGATATTGGATCTGTCTGTATCTTGAACACTGTATTCCGTCGCTGACAATGGCATAGGGGTACCGGTATGGGTAGTTGAGTCCTGCAGCTGAAGGATCAATCAGGTCTGCAGGGTAGGGTGAATCAAAAATGGCACTGCTTTCCTGTGCTGGTAGGAGCACTGCTAATGCCAAGCTGGCAACAACCTGTCATGGACAGACAAATCATCACAAGAGTCAAGTCAGTAGTTGACAATTCATACAAGAGCAGGCATTTGCAAAACACTCAATAGGCCTTAAATAAGTAATAAATATTCAGCCACATGCCCTTATCAATCATTCAACCTACCCGTAAGGGTCTCCCCACCGATAAAAAGCCATACGATAAAAAAATCATTCAATCAAAATGCTGTACAAAATGTACCTAAGATTTGGCAGGAATGTTCATTTTGAAACTGCGCGACGATGTAACTTATATGTAAGGTTTTTTTCAAATTTTGCATTTTAAGTACGAAATAGAAGGAAAAGAGAATGGATACAAAAGACATGGAATACGTGATAGGATTTATTTTGAATTGAATATAAACATCGTCATAATTTATTATGGAATGATCATCAGCTGGGTCAGAATAAGATTTTTTCGCTGTAGTCAGGGTCCCGGGCGCCGCAGTCAGAGGGGCGCCGCGAAAGCGGCGGCTTGTGGGACGTCGCGTATGTTTGAAAAATAAATAACAAAAAATAAAAAAATTAAATGAAAATTTAAAAAATAGAAGAATATAAAAATGTAGAATATAAAAAATAAATATAAATGTTAAAAATTAAAAAAACAGTTTAGTTTTTATAGAGTAAACTTCACCCGTAAGTTGAAAAATACTACTGTGAAAAGAGTAAAAGAATTCCACACGAAAAGTGATTTTGTATTAATTCTCCTACTCTTTGAGTTTCTCCTACATATTTGTGAATTTTGCTTCAATAAAGGCCTTTATTCATTTATTGTTATTTTCATTTTTTAATGATATAGCCTCCTATCAATGTTTTCAGATGTTTTTCTTCATCTTCATTTTATTGGGGAGAGCTTTTATGTAGTGATTCTAAATCCTCCTGTTATTTTAATAAGTTAATTAATTAAGTAAGTTACAAAAAAATATATTATATGTAATACGGAAGGTGATTTTTAACAGTGATATAAGTGACAAATCAGCTTAGGGCTGATTGTAGGGTTTTTCTGTATCTTTATATAAAACTAGCTGTCCCGGCGAGCTTCGTATCGCCCTCTTACCCCCCCCCCCCCAAATGCCACCCTCTATAAAGGAATTTTCTTATATTTTAATAAGTATTATGTTAATCAGTGCTGTAACAATACAAACTAATCCAAAATCATCAAAATCGGTTCAGCCGTTCTCGAGTTATAAGCGAGCGACAGACACCAACTCTCTTTTATTAATATACAGCAGTACCTATATAGAAGATAGGGAACATGTTTTTTGTAATCAGAACTCCTCTGTGGTTTCTCAACCAATTTTGTTCGTTCACGTCTCATCTGAAAGATCTCATTGAGTAAATGTTTGATAAGATCTTACATTTTGAAGAAAGTTATCGATGAGATGAGAAATGAACGATCATTTCAGAGTTTCAATTTTTGCGAATGCTTCAACATAGGGATAGGTGAGCTGAAAATTGTCACATTCCAACTTATGATTTGATGATCAGCTGTTTTGGAACAAAAATTGTATTTTTCATTGTTCATTGCACTGGTACAAGTTCATTGCACTTTTTGTAAGGGCATTCGTGCAGAGAGAGAAAAATAGAAAGGTAGAGGGTGAGAGAAAGAGAATGGAAAAGAAGCAAAGGAAATGAGGGAGGAAAAAGAGTAAGAGATGGGGAAGAAGGAGGGGGAAAAGGAAAAGAAAGGGAGGGGAAGATAGTAAGAGAGAGGAAGAAAGACAGAGAGTGAGAGAAAGAGGGTGAGAGAGATGTGATGATGAGTGGTGAGGAGGAGGAGGATTGAAAACTATTTTACGTAGTTCAATAGTCGCAGTTTTGTGCGACCAGGGATGTCCCAGTTGTTTTGAATGGTTTAGTTTTTTTTAGATTAGTTTCCACTTGATTCGCAGATAGTGAGGAGATCGGTCTTGCAAGAATAGTCCAATAGCTTGAAAAATAGAAATAATCCAAGACACACTGCCTATTACCCTACTTCATAAATTCACAAATCTGAAAACTTTTAAATGGAGGTAGATAGAAAACAAATCATCAAGAAAGTTATTCAAATGTTGAGTAATTATCAGAATTGGCTTACCACTGAGGCCCCAAAAAGCCTTACACATAGTTTCAAAATTGAATACCGTAATCAGATTGTCTGTACAATATATCTAAAGTGTCAGGTTTCTAAAAACAAAAAAACACACATAAACAACAAAAACACCGCTCCTTAATTGGATTAAATAAGAAGTGTTTAATACTTACAAAGAAAAGTTTGGATTCCATCTTGAGCAGATGTAGGTCTAGTACAGATCTCTACAGCGAATGTTTGGTGGTTGAAAAAGTCTGATGAATTTGCAAAGATCTCTTGCATTTTTATACATACAAAATTAGTTTCAGCCACGTTCCATGATCATAAACAATCATTTGAGACACCAAAACAAATGCGAATCATGGTGAATTATAGTGGTTTCCATGAAATATTATTGCAGATAAGTGGAAATAACTTGAATTTAAAAAATTATAGAAACATTCTGATATGCTACTCATCAATAATTTTAAATGCACGAACTTCTTATTTCTATCTCAATCATTAATCAATTCAACACGTTCTTTTGAAACAATATTCAATGGTAGGTATAGCTACGTGTTGATGGCGTTCATTAAAAACTTGAACTTGGGCGTTCATTTAAAACTTGTACAATCTCGATAATATTGATGACTGAATTTAGAATTTAAAATCAAGTTTATTAAAAAATCACTATTTCCAGCATTGCCAAGTAGTATCGCAATTATCACTGCAGCTCCTACCATCTTCTAAGTGGTTCACTGGGACTATTAGCAAATTCTACATGGGAATTCCTGGATTGTAATTTTTTACTGTTAAAAAAATTGTGTGACTCCTTTTGAAACGTATAGTTTGATAGTAGAACACATGTAGGATAAATCAGGATAAAAAACAATAAATAAATAAGTTATTTGTTATTTTTTTATTACAAATATTATACTTCCATCATGTTTAGAACACTGAAATCTTTCAATACATGCTTTGAGGCATAGCCTACAATATAACTTAATAGTTGTAGAGATAAATTTCATTTTACAATTATTATTATTAATTATTCAAACTACAACAACAATAGAACATACATGATATTTATTAAACTATAAAATATATGGTATAAAACATTGAACTTTTCTAAAACTAATTTTTAAAATATTAAACTATCCTAGTCGACTTTTTATTGCAATTGGATGTTTTGAGGTACGGTAATTGCCAGTAAACGAATTACAACATATTCTGTCAGGTTGGGGAAATATATGTACGGTACGAGAACACGCACTTAATCCTACTATAATAATAATATTTTAATATTGAATTCAAGTTATCATTGCAAGCTACAGGTGTCTTTCATATTCAATAATTTTAACAGAGATATAATCAAAATGTGTCACCAGAGTTTATGAAATGCCATTACTTCAAAGCCATTCCATACTGCGTGGCTGTGGATGAGCTTCCACTTGCTAATTTGGCTGTGGTGAAGTTTTATTATTAAAATTATCATTGAATTTAGGTAGAATCTATCTAAAATCAATGATATTATTCTCTGTTGAATCAGCAAATGTTTTACAAGTTCAAGCCCTTCCACACTATTCTAATTTTCTAACTCTAATATTCTATTTATAGTAGAAGAATTGTCTTTGATTAAATGGTACGTGGGGTCCACTGAGTCACTCACTTCACTAGTAGCGTGGAATGGCTTGAACTTGTAAATAACATTAAAATTTAAGCAAATTTTGCTTCTCTTGAAATAACTTACTCGTAGATTGTAGAGCTCTGTGATTTTAACAAGCGAAAATTTTAACGGATTTGATTATGAATTCTATCCAATTGAGTAATAATTGTTAATAAGGCATTCAACAAGGAAACTGATGTATCATTGTAAGTTCAAAGTGCAGAACATGGATTTTATTAGATGGGGAAAAAGCGTGATGTTTTTTAGTCAGTTATTAACTTTTTTAAGAATCACATGGAAAAAATATTATATTATACAGCAGGATTCTTCTAACTTGTCAGAAAACAGCTGATTTAACGTTAGTAAACGAGCGTACATCAATCAGCTGTTTTCTGACAATTTAAAAGAATCCTGCTATACTTCGGATACGAAGTGAAACAAATCCTCTCAAGCTGTTATACCTGAATAATTCAAGATGATCAATATTACGAAAATTGATGGGACTACAGTAAGCAATCCAACAATAATAGGTACTGATCTGAAGCAAAGATTTTCTATTTAATCTGGAATTCTACACCTATTTTCTTGTATGATTCTGAACAGTAGAATACTAAACCTAGACTAGTTATTCTTTAGATATTATTGTTTTTAGTAAAGGAGTAACCCATTAACTCATTTTACAGTATACAGGGCAGAACATAATCAAAATAAATTACGATTAAACTCAACATTTTTCCACAGTTTTGAAATGGTAGGTACTAAGTAGCTGAAAAAGACTTATAATCTACGTCTAAACATCGCATATTCTCAGGGCAGAAAGGCTACACAAATTAGAAATATCATGTTGACAGTAATTGATGAATATTGTGATTTTGAGAATAAGGCTGGTCATAAACGCTACGTTATACCGAAGGTACATTTATATAAGACTCAAATTGAAGTTGAGCAATTTTTGTAAACATACAACACAATCATTATACCGAAGAATATTTTCAGAATATTTATGAAGGTAATTATTTATTGTTTTCATGTTAACGAAAGTTAATTACACTGTAGGTTAAGAGCATTATAACGGACGAAATCTGGAGAGGTGAATCTCATTGATTATAATAATCTAATTGATCATTATTCTTAATAATCTCAACGTGATTTTTCTTAATATACTACTGTAACAGTTATGTAATTTCTCAACTACCAGTGTACATCAAATACAGTTGAATCTAATTTCATACGCAATAGGAAGATTTTCTATTTTCTACACACAATATTATATTATATTATCCAAGATTTCAAATCCATCCATAGACTAACAGCAATTTTCAAACTTTTGGCAGTAATTCACAAAGTGTTCCAACTTTTTAGACATTTGTAATAGTTGTAATACAACGACTTGCATGCGATACATCTATGAAATCCACTACTGGCTTTTTTTTATTTGATCCGAATTTATTAAAGCCGAATTTGAATAATTCTATAGACTACCTACTCAAATCTAGTTGGACCGATAAGAATATTATGCAAAAAGTATCTCGGTGCTTTTTAGAGCCTCAATTAGTTGAAAAACATCATTCATGAATGTCTCGATAAAGAAATTGATTTTTGCAAGGGAATTACAATTCAAGGGATGCAATGATGATTATGGAAACTTTGTAAATGGTATATATTATCTTTTCTAAAAAAATTATGAATGAAATTGAATTTTTTCCCCAAAACTGCATGTTATGAATTTCTAAAACTGAGCAACTAATCTCTCTTTCTCAAACTCTGTAAACAGTAATTTTGATTCATTTACAATAATTTTGATACGTTAACAATATTATGAAAGCCATTATGAAGAAATGGGAGAGCTCAGATCAATCGGTTTAATTTGTTTCAGTAAGTAAATGCTTTTGAGACAACACAGAATTTCAGATGGAATTCAATTTCTTAGATAAAATTTTATTAATAACTGTTGGATTAAATGAAAATATATTCAGGTACTTCAGCCAGTTACTTTAACTTTAAAAACAATATTATTTTTAACACAGTAGCCTACTATGTTCTATCAAAAGCATCCATAGTCACCTAAGATTTCAATTTTAGAATATATTCAGAATTACATCACTGAAGTAACTTAAATTACAATGGAACTACGAAAATTAGGTAGCGAATATTTTAACTTTTAACACATATTTTCATGGTGAGGGTCATTGATTAATACTGACCCCCAACAAAATCAAGAATATTAGATTGATGCTCTTTGGAAAGTAAATTGTCAATAAGATAATAAGATTTAATAATTTATTAATAATAAGATTGACCGAGTTTCCCATCGGACTATTTTTTATGACCTTTCACATTCTCCCATGTTCGCAGATTTGCAGCTTGAGCTACATCTTCTAAGTCAAATCACGCAATACATAAATACATTTTTGCAATTTTAGCATGTAATTGAAACAATAGAGTAAAATGTTTAAAATTTTGTAAAATTGATTACTTTTTCAACTTCAATTTTGTTCTAAATAAAACATGAGCCAACAGAACTGATAGTTTACAATAAAGTAGTTATATTTATAAAGTTTTTCAAAGAACGGAAATTCAATTCCTGCTTATTGAAGTGAGGCTGTGAGTTCTAAAATTGTATTTTTTATGGTAATAAACAACAATTATTACCTTATTTTCCAATTCATTAAACCAGTAACGCTGCGATTACTATTATAATAATATAAAAAAGAGAATCTAATAAACTTTTCTGGTTTATATACTGTAGAATGAAAATGGACAATTAACACTTAAAATTAATTAAAGTGGGATAAATGAAGAATTCCTAAGATTGATTAGTTTCAATGATTAGTTATTAATTTCTGGCGCATTTTATTTGACATCATGAACATGAAGAGCATGAACACATAAAGTGCATCATTTGAAAAAAATATGGATTTTCTATAACTTTGAAAATTACAGATAAATAGATAGAATTATTACAATTTCATAAAGAACTATTGAATTCTATCAATCATTTATAAATCATTGAATGATGCAGCAGTAGAATTGAATGATGAATAATTGAGTGTTTTTGTTTGAGGTTGATACGTTTTTAATAATATATATTTAAATATTTTATAATATTCAGTAGTTGATTTACATTAAAACGTGGTAAAACCGAGTTCACTCTATCCACACTTTTTTTCTAATTGAAGCAGTACCTACACAATGAAACAATTAGCAGGAATTTCATCACAGATATTTCATTTTATAATTTAATAATCACATATAGACTTCCTACTTCATTACACACACAAGTTATCTAGTTCCAAAGCAGTTCAAGTTTTGTTTATCATTAAAATTATGTCAACTATTCAACAACAACAAAAAAACTTATTTATGTTTTTGGAACCAAGCCACTAATTGTATGATTCACTTTTTGTCTAATGGGAAAAGGAAAAATAATATGACCGTTGAAAATGTTACTGGTTTTTAATAAATACTATGTGAGATGTACTTTGTGGAGGGCTTATCAAAGCCAAATTAATTTAGAGACGTTCTATACAGCTTTGAAGTTATAGATTTTTATAATGTTTGGCAAGACTAAAATTATCACAAATAATCAACACGGTAATAAACTTATAATTGTGGTAAACTGATAATAGAAAATTTAATACAATAAACAGAATATTGCACAGTGTTAACGAAGAATAAACTTAACTATAGATATTGCTTGATTTCTACTGAATTGTGAATTTTATATGAATTATTGTAAATGAATGACAATAAAAATCTAAAATTTCAAGAGAAATGATCATTTGAATTAAATTATTATAACCAAAACTTCAGAAATCAGAAAGTAGAGATACAAACACTTGGTCCATCGATAACTATTGGAAATTATGATTATGATAAAAATTTAAATTAAGTTTTCTGTATTCAAAATAAATCAACAAAATAAGTCTCAAATTATAACAGAGATAAGATAAAAATATTTATTCCTAAATAGAAATTCGTACAAAATATGCCCACTGATAACTTTTTGTAACTATATGATCTAGAAACATTTGAATCGGAAATAAAATCAAAGAAAATTTAAAATCTCAAAATTTAACAGAAATTGAATCCTGTGATTAAGTAGACACGGAAAAATGTCAGCTTATAGCTATTGAGATGAGATTAGAGGGACATACAGGATGATAATATAAAGAAGTTCATAAACCAGAAAGTAGAGATACAAACACTTGGTCTATCGATAACTATTGGAAATTATTATTATTATAAAATTGAAATAAATTAATCCTGTACATTGTATTTTCAACGAGATTAATAAAATGAACAGAATTGGATACAATAAACATACTGTAATTGAGAAATTGATGTAATTTTACAAAAAACTGAAAGTGTAGATGAGGAATAATTATTGTGTGATTATATTAACGTTTCATAATTGAAAATACAGTATAGAATCAATAGAATTTAAAAGAAAATACAGTATAGAATCAATAGAATTGAAAATCTTGTACAGAAATGGAGTGCAAATATAGTTGCTTTGAAATAATGGGACATTGTGTCGCTAGTTTCGTAAAATCTCGTACTCCAACAAAATATATCGTGGATGGTTGCATTAAAATCGTGGAATATTGTATCACTAGGACAAGGATTTTGGAATCAACAAAATTTAAAATCTAGTTTTTAAACAGAAATAGTGCGTGGACTGAAATCATGGAACCATTAGGTGTTTAAAATCTCGTATTTCAACAGAAACGGAGCGTGGTTATTTGTATAACAATCATGGGAACAATAGGTGTTTAAAATCTCGTATTCAAACAGAAATACAGCTTGGATGGTTACATTAAAATCATGGACACTAGGTGTTTAAAATCTCGTATTTAAACAGAAATACAGCTTGGATGGTTACATTAAAATCATGGACACTAGGTGTTTAAAATCTCGTATTTCAACAGAAATGGAGCGTGGATATTTGTATAAAAATCATGGAAACAATAGGTGTTTAAAATCTCGTATTTAAACAGAAATACAGCTTGGATTGTTGCAATAAAATCATGGAAACAATAGGTGTTTAAAATCTCGTATTTAAACAGAAATACAGCTTGGATTGTTGCAATAAAATCATGGAAACACTAGGTGTTTAAAATCTCGTATTTAAACAGAAACGGAGCGTGGATATTTGTATAAAAATCATGGAAGCAATAGGTGTTTAAAATCTCGTATTTAAACAGAAATACAGCTTGGATGGTTGCATTAAAATTATGGAATATTTTGTATCACTAGTTAATGTAAAGGACGTGGGTTTGTTATAACTCCATGCCCTCAGCCTCGTTTTCACTGAAATCGGACATGGACGACTCGCTGTCGTCGTCGGAGGCGTTTTGCGTCGCCTGCTTACGGAATATTTCCTCGGTGGCGTAGCGGTTAACATACTCGGCCACTTTGCGCTTGTACTCGTCGGGTCGGTGCAGATACATGGCGGCCGCGTCGCCGTTCAACGGATCCACCGGGTTCGGATAGGTCAGCAGCTGAGGCAGAAACGAATCGAAAATGTTCGACAGATCGTAGAGTGCTGTCCAGGCTTGATTGATCACATCCAGACAAACAGTGCCAGACACCTCGTCGATGTTCGGGTGGTAGACCTTGTTCATGAAGCCTATCGACGGCGATTTGAAGGGATAATGCTCAGGTAACACCACGTGCACTTTCCAAACGCCATTCTCGTAGGGTGTGCCTCTCGGTCCATAGAATTTCACGTAGAACTCGTTGATGCCACTGATTATTGTCACTTCGTGTTTGCTTTCGATCAGTTTTATCACGTCAGTGTCCATGCGCCGTTTGCCGATGCTTGGTGAAGACATTGTTAGCGGAGATGTCCACGGCTACTAACTCGACCACATTATTGTCAAGATCTTGAGGGGTTTGCACCTGCAACATTTCAATGCAACATTCTAATGAGGGAAGAAATTATTAGCCTTATGCAGGGTTTCACCCAGCGACCACATAATACAAATAGACGGAGCACTCAGGCTCAGTATTGAAGCCAATTCTGGCGCCTATACCTAAGTAAGATGGCGGCGGTTTACATGAGTGGGAGAGAGATAGAAAAACAGCTGGCATAATCTTGTCTCTCCCACTCATGTGAACCGCCGCCATCTTACTTAGGTCTAGGCACCAGAATTGGCTTCATCACCCGTAATGTTGAAGTAATAGGAATGCTCCGTCTATTTGTATTATGTGGTCGCTGGTTTCACCAACCTTGTTCAAATAAGATTTGACCATGTTCAAAAAAAGGCCATGGCACACCGGTAAAAATGTTGTTGCAAAGGAATGAAAACTCCAGCTGATCTTTTATAATGAATTTCAAGTGATTGGAATTCTCATACACAAACAGCCGGATAAAATTCTAATATAGCAATGCACCAATGCACACAGATCAATTTTCTGCGGCAACTTAAAGATTGACGGTCAAATTTTCACATAGTGTGATAATAACCTTTTAACCTGTTGATGCGTCTGAACATCGTTAAATATTTGACCAATCTTGGTGAAACCCGGCATTAGTTTCATTCTTATATTTTTTTAGAATTTGAAATGCTCAAATTCATGTATACCTACCTTGAAATATTGAAATTAAAATGGATTCAATCTTAGTAAATTATTAGCCTTAGAAATTGTAGTCTGAGCCTGAATACTTTAGTACTTGTACAGCTTGAAAATGGGCCATACCAGCAAGAAACAACTTTTGCGCGAAAAACCTAATTTTTAACTTAAAAGTGTATATTTCTTTCATTTTGAAGAAATTATTATAAAAATTGCAGTTAACATACTACTGTGGATACACTAATAATACTGCAGAGGATACAGTCATAATATTAGAGGAACAAAAATCTAAAGAAAGCTAGATCGGAAGACTTCTGCTCTATGCCATAATCTGTAGAAGTCCTCAGATCGATATGTACAGCTTTCTTTGGATTTTAGTTTCTTTAAATGAGATGTAACAAGATCATATTAGGCCACTTGTTTGAATTTACAATTGAATTTTATTATATTTTTGTCAATAAGGAAGAAGAAAGGTAGGTCGTACATGCAATGCCTATGTCCACACTTGGTCGATTTTTATATGTTGCACTTGCACAGCATGCTGTATATATATTTTTTTTTTTTTGAGGGTGATGCCCACATGAGCTCTAGGCTTGTGCGTGGGTAATGAGAGAGGTGATGACGACTGTTTTTTGACAGTCGGGACCGACGGCTTTTCGTCTCCTCCGAAAGACGGGAGTGGCCGTTTCTGTCAAAATCCGTTCCGGCAACTGTATTCGATCTTGGAACCTTTGGATTATCAGACAGGCGCTTATCGCCCTCGGCTACGGACCACTCCATGTGCCATGCTTAAGCATTGGTATCATGCTGTACAGCACATACAAAACGACCAAGTTTGGTCATAGGGAATGGATGGCATACAGAAGAAAAATCAATAGAATGTGGTAATCACTATCATTAGCAAAATTACTGAATCCTACTGGAATCAAGTCAAAAGGTTTTGCTCTCCTAAGCCTGGTTTTTATTAGTAGAGTTAGTGGTAGAGTTCCCTGGGCGAGTACTAACTATCTTGTGAACTCTCCCAATGAAAACGTTCCTAGTAGAGTCATGGTAGAGTACTTGTTTTCAAGTACCAAGTAAGTAGAGTAGAGTTAGTACGGTAGAGTTAGTATGCTAGTTACTCTACCACTAACTCTACTAATGAAAACCAGGCTTTACTCATATATATGATAACGATAGGTCCTGCTAAGATCTAAGGGCGTGTTGCAAATCTTCAATTGTTTGGTGCGTCCACCGTCCAGTATTGCACATTGCTCAGGTTTCAAGTAGTCAAGCCGGGTAAGCTTTTGTAAAGTAAGGTTATGACGTGATCTATTCAGGAAGACCTGGCTAACAATCAAGACTTTGGATATTTGGATAAGGCTAGGTAGAGCTAAGGTATCATCTGTAGCTTATTCTATTTGCAAAGTACAGTAACTTAAATCATTAAATACTGAGATAAAATTCAGAATCAACGGATTAAGCAATAAACTTTTTAAAAATTGAAATCTTTTCAAAAGAATATAATTTTTAATTATTAAGGAAACAGTTTTTGCATGCAGTGGGCTACGGTTGGATCCATTTTAATTTCAATATTTCAAGGCATACCGCGCATACCTAGGCCTACACGGATTTGAGAATTTCAAATTCTAAAAATCAACTACTACAGAAACTTGGAGACTTAGCATTAGAAGGGCAAACTCATATCATGTTGAGGGTACGGTAGATTCCAAAAATACTGTACCTATATGAAATTGTAAATAAAAAAATTAATTAATGTAGAAATTTGAATCCAACTAGCTAGGCCAGTAAACTGCACTTACATCATCAATTATTTGGAAATGGTATGATACATTGTTTTGAAAGTCAAGATGGTTTAATTAATTTCAGAATCAATTAGTAACCATATTTCAGTAATCAACAAATGAAGCAGAGTATTATCATAAGGCACAAAAAATAGATGGATTATCAAAGATAAGAAAGCTTATCTAATATTTTAAAAATATTCTATAGATAATTATTCGTGCATGTTATTTTCCCATAACATGTTAAAATCTAGGCGATATTTTTCATGGTCAAAAAATAAAAAGAAAGTTGTAAGTTTATTCGCAGCACAATACTCAGCAACTTTCTTTGTTCAAACAGGTCGATTTTGAAACACAAGAGAATGTTATGATTACCAATTTACCTGAATGCTTTAAGACAATCATTCGTCTAGAAGGTGCTGTAGATTATTGGAAACGTCAGATTTTGTAAATTCCTAAATTAAAAGAATATAATAATTATGACAAATTCAATTGCAGAGCACTACAAGATAGATCACAACACACTTTACGATGGTTATCATATGTTTGCTCCAGAGCAGAATGTCGATGACAGATGATTGTGGAAACGTATGGAGACTTGTGGAGAGGGAAGAAGGGAACAATCATCAATATCAGATGACAGATGTTTTGAAATACTATCACAATCAACAATATTACATTGATAGACGCACAATTTATTCAATTATTATAATTCATTGTCTGATTTGATACGATTTCAGCTATTCAAACTCAATTTATTTCTATTGATTACAGAAGACGGCAGCCTGTCAGCTGTTTTCCACTTCGCTTGGTGGGATTTTTAACTGCTCTCCCAGAATGATCTCGAGTTTTCATTCAACAACCAATAAATTAATTATTCATTGACAGTAAGTTATCATTATTTTGCCTTTAAAATGAACTCACCTACAGTCAACCTTATTACTGAGTATTATTGTACTCGCATTGTAATATTAAACTTGATATAAAATAGACAAAATAGCGCAAAAATGAGTTTTTAGTGATCTTTACTATTCTATCGGTGATAAGTAATAATTCTCATAATAATATCAAAATATGACAATATTCAAATACTGTAATAGTTTTCTGAATTGGAAACATATTTTACCAAGTGTCACAACTTCTTTTTCATTATTTGATCAAATTTAGACACTAATATTACAGTACTTACATAGTGTTTCTGGCCATTTCGCATTGGTATAAAGCTTACTCAGAACACATGGAGGAAGCATTACATCAATGCGAAATGGCTGTTGACACTAAATTAATATTTGAATAATAAAAAAGAATTAATTTTCCTCGTTTAGCAGTCTGTTCAAGTTGCTCATATCAACAAGTTATGAATCTGTCGATCTGCAAGGACCATTTATATCTACAATTAATAGAGGTCTATTTCAAACACCAGTTGTGCCACGGAGTTAGGTACCGCGTATGTGAGAGTTTGGTGCTCTTTATTTAGATGAATATTGAATAAGTTAATATGATGAAAAGTATGATTTATAAGTGTTGTTTTCAAAATCTCAATTTATTGGTAGTGACTATGAAAAACCAGTCATTTGTATTTAAACTCAATATTTCAGTTCTCACATTGATATTTTTCTTGATTTTCCCTGAAGTTCCTCTTTTTTTTACCTCTGATAGGTAGGAGAAGATGAAACGGAGATCCAAGATTTGGCTTTACTGGAAATACCGGTAAGTTACCCTATATCTATATCCTAATTCAATGATTTTCGTTTGTAAAATTTACTGTACCTGTACTTTCGTGAATATCTATTCCAGACCTGTCAATCACAAGTGAGTAGAATTCATAAAAGATACTAAAGTATAACCATAGGACATTCTAGGACCATTAAAAAAACGTATTAAAACACACAGGTTTAATGGGCTTACAATTTTTTACATCGATAAAAAGCTACATCAAATGTAGAAGGTTTTGACGTCTTTGACGAAAATCAGCTTTACCTACTTGAAGCAAATATGTAGAATACAAACAAAATTTTCGATTCACCTAAAAAATGTAATTTAAAAAATACATAAGAAAAATTATTTACAAATATATCGGTGGGCTTTAATAGTGAACTAACTCATTTCTCGTTTGCGTTCTAGACAAATGTTTGAAAGATACTCAAGTGATGAGGATTTATCATAATATTCAATCGACAATCTCAATCAATTTGCTTGTAATTTCTTCCTCAAACTGGAAATAATAGAAAACCGACTCTTCCAATAACTGAATAGATATTATCATATGAAAAGTTGAAAATCATCTTTAGTATTATCAAGTTATCTACATATATAAAGATTAACTAATAACAAACTGGTATTGAGAAATTGAAATAGTGCTTTCGAACTGAGACATAATATAGATTAAAGACAAGAGGCAAGGAAATAAGTAAAAGGAATCAGCTCCTATTAATAAGAAATAAAATACCAAAGGCTATCCTTAATTTTGGTCAACTATCAACCATAATGATAAAATAAGTAAACTTTATCACCTCTAGATTCTTAGTTTCTTCAAAATAGTTGCAATTCTAAATTTATCATGATTCTAAAGCTCGTTGTAAAGCTCAGTTTTTTCATGAATGAAAGAAATGGAAAACCCTTAAATGAATTCTGTAAAAGAAATTAAAAACTATAAAAATATTCAAGGATCTCTAAACAAACGAGAAATGAGAAAAATGTTATCAGTTAGAATCAAAATTCAAATGAAATATAAGGATAAATGTTTCAACAAACTCATGAAACATAATAATTAGGTAATGAATACATAACAGATTCCTTTCTTTCAGGTTTTGTAGCACATCCCATCTATATTCAACAAATATTCAACTATACAAGAGAAACTTACTAGTCGAATGTAGGGACAACACAATGCTATAATATCGACATTACACTATGTGATTTACAATAGACCAAGGTCCGGTTGCACGAAAGTGAATTGAATTTAATCTTCGATTACCCACAAGAATTAACATTTTTAATTGGAGATTAGACTTCAAAATACTTTTGTGCAACTGAGACTTAATCTCATCAAGATTTAACGATTCTATTCTTGGATCACTTCCATAATACTCAAGAGCCAAGTCCCCGCATATTTTGCTTTTAATTTGTTGCATAGCTGTACAATAAACTCCCTGAATATACTTATAGTTGCCATTAAATAGAGATAATAAACCCTTGATGCGTTACAAAACCACAAGAAGTCATGAATAATTTTTTCATAATAATCCTTACTAACTGATTATTATTATTATTGTTATCAAAATATACAAAAATTACTCTAATATCGTCACTAATTATTTGTACAATTTTTACATGTAAAGTTAATCTAGTAATTTGTAGAATGGAAGAGATTAAATACATGAATGTTTGAAAATTCAACAGATGAAATAAAAACTTACGATACAATGGAAATAGGAGAGCAGTAATGTAAACGGTTGAAATGAACAAGTCCATAGTAGTAATGAATAGAAACACATCTTAAATCTAAAGTTAAGAAAGACTGAGCTCACACACTCCATTGAGATTGTAGTAAACTATCGTTGAAAAAGAGATTCAAATAACAAAATTTGAAAAGTAAAATAATTATAATTAACTGAGGGGTATACTGTAACAGTGTCAAATAGGTAACAGGAACCTCAAATAGAGCGGAGGTCAGTTTAGAAGAATATAACTTACCACAGAAACTAAAATTTTATAAAATATAGTCAAATTCGCCGAATTACTATCTTACAATAGTGTTTACTTCGTTTGATAGATTATACCGGCTTCAATCAACATATTCAGAGACCTGTAACTGGATAGCACCTTAAAAGTGAGTTTGAGATGAATTCAAATTAGTTTCATGTGTTTCAGTTCTAGTATTTTTCATCTAAAGAACCTCTATTAAATATTATGCCTTATTTCAACATAGGTAATGACACTTTGCTATTATTTACAGTTATCATTATTAATATCAATTCTCGCTAGATTTAGGCCAAGTTCATATTTTTGTTCAAACTACCGTTTTCAAACAAACTATTTAAAAATGTTCAAAATCTTCAACACATAGCGACGTTCTCAATTCCACAAGTTCAGTCGGCTAGGTATTTGTCAGAGTACTGAAACAAACGCATAGATTACAATTAATTGAAGTTCTGTTATGTGCAACTGAATACATAGAATTACAGAAATTCATCATATAATAGTTTCATTTTGAAGACAAACTAGTTCCAATAGTGAATAACAGTCCACTCCACAACAGTCACAAACTGGCTTTCAAGAAGCAGAAGATCTAAATCATGTTTTTCTTCTACTGTTGTGCTATAAGGTCGTTTGAATATACTAGTTTAATATACATATTATTATAAGTTATAATATATAATTTTTTATATGTCGTTATAATACAAGGTTAGTCATAGGGTGACTAAGATTGAATTTTTTCGACAAACGTTAGCTCAAACATATGACCAAGGGAATCTAACTGTTTTCTTCTACTGTTGTGCTATAAGGTCGTTTGAATATACTAGTTTAATATACATATAAGTTATAATATATAATTTTTTATACAAGTCGTTTTAAATTTCAACTAATGAAAATAAAATCAACAACACAAAACATATCAATACTGCAGATCGATAATTTTCAGCAGTTTTAATGACCACACTATGATTACACAGTCTCGGTCGAAGAATGTCTTAGATTTTTAAGGGAAGAGAACTAGTTGTATTTTTTGTTCCTTTTTCTCGTATTCTTCTTTTTTATGATCTCTTCCTTTTTATGTCTCCTCCCTTCAATTTATCACCTTAATGAATTTCTCAGCATGTTATATTATATTTGTGACACTTTCAATGTTGTTGAGTGTATACTCTTGTGAATACAACTTTACTGAATAAAGATTATTTGAATTTGAATTTATCTCTTTAATTACTATAATGGACTATATAGCAGGATTCTTTTAAATTGTCAGAAAACAGCTGATTGATGTACGCTCGTTTACTAACGTTAAATCAGCTGTTTTCTGACAAGTTAAAATCATTCTGCTATACTCCTATTACTAAAAATATTACATTTCTTAATCCACTTGACTGATTAAAATATTCTCCATAAAAAATGTAACATGTGGTAACATTAATATACTGTATCAACTATATTACTATACTCACACTCAGATTTCCGTTTGCAACTGGACAGTGCCTTCTTGATAATAGTCCAGTCTTCGAGCAGCTCGTTGTCGTTGAGCATGTAGACGATGTAGGGCCCCGTCACCGTCACCGGCTTCCGTCTGGTGTGCACATCCTTGCCGCCTCCCCGCCTCCAGCTGGAGCCGCCCCCTTTGCCGCCTCCCCTGCCCCCGTTCAAACTGCGCTCGCACATCCACAGATCGGCACTGATGTCCACACTGTTGCGGTCCTCCTCCAGTCGACGGATTTTGTCCTCCAGGTCCTCTTTGATCATGTCCCATAGCAGGCACTTTTCACTCTACAAATCAATCAATCGATTTTATTCACAACAAAAATACAATCATTTTGATGCAATTAAGTTTTAGTAAATTTTAAACATATTAATTGATAGATTACTCATGAGAATAAATCCGTTTTAGTATACATATATCGTATGGATATTCAATGTCAGCTAAATTATTTTGTTTGTTTTAGAGTATTGTTTACTCACGTCTATATATATCTAAAAATAAGCAGAAGAGCCTACTCGAATCAGAGAAAATAAAATTTTATGAATGTAACTACTGTTTACTGTACAGTAAATATAATAAATTATTAAAATATATCTACTACCTATTACAGAACTAAGTCCAACTTTTTAAGCCATTCCACAGCCTCCTGGGAAGCACAATGAACTTAGTAAATTTACTGGTTTTAGTAAATGTTACACACATGAATTAACAGATTACTCATGAGAATAAAACCCATTTACAATAATTTTGATACAATAAAGTTTTAGTAAATTGTACACATATGAATTGATAGAATACTCATGAGAATAAAACCCATACATCAGCAAACCTAAGCTTGTGCGCTGATGTATTCATTTGTTTATAATAATATTCAAACGTGTAAACAAAACATAAATCGGAAATTCAAATAGAGATGAAAAGGGGTGAATTTTCGAGGTTTAGGACGCGGTTGCATTGGATCATCTTCGATTAATACAGTACTTCAGTTTATGATGTGAATGTTATACAATATCGCTAACATTTCATCCATGATGCTTGAGTTGCTATCACCTTAGACACATTTATTTATTTGATACACAGAAAGCTCAGGCATATAGTTCAGTAAGAGCCTCATTCACATTTTCATTAATACCAAGAATACAAAACCAAGAGTTTCGAATTCCGAATGGAATCTGAACTAAAATGAATGGAGATATAATAGTCTTCTAGAGTCAAATCAAGAAAATGTTATTCCTAAAATCCTGAACAAGCCTGCATGTAGTTAACAATACAGTTGAAAACTAAGCGATCCTGAACTTGTAAGAAGTATTACTCTATTGCAATTGCAATAAGTGTAATTGACTGGCCTCTACACAAACAAGCATTTCAAATGAGCATACTTATAAGTATAACTTATTTGTATAAAGTATAAATTATGACGTGATATAGTGATTGACTGAATGATAAGATTGATAACAGTGAGCAGATTAACAGGAGGGAAAAGATCAGTAAGAGAAGCTCAACTAGCAAGAAAGAAACAAAAAATACCTGAAATCAATCACTTAACTTACAGAATAAAGAAATCATTATTTTAACAGACATTGAGAACAGACAACGGGATAAATTTTGAGGAAAAATTTCCCCATTTCCTTACCTCGAAATTTTGCTTGGCCGCCAATTCTTCGGCTTCGAAGCCATTGTTGATGTTGCCAAGTTTGTACTTCCTGAGAATACCAGCCACCTCTATACGAATACGCATATTTTCCTGTAACTCCTCGAGAGGTTGAAGGTATTCTTGGGCTTTACCAACTTTCACTTCGCCTAGTTTGATTTCTACTTGAGATATTCGTTCTCGGTAGAGCCTGCAAAAGCAATTCAATTTCAATACATGTAATGACTGGATTCGATTGAAATGCGAATTCATCGATTGGGGGATTATTTGGAAATGTATAAGATGTACATTCAAACGGGTAATGAGAAGTGTACAATAAGACACAAAATCAAGGAAAAAATTAGTTTTGCATAATCTCACTTTAGTTTATAAGTAATTAGTTTTGAAAAAAAAACTTCTTAATTTATAGTAAGTTAGGCTATTCAAAAACTTACTGCTCACGAACTAATGTAAATTGTCTTTCCAGTTCATTCATCTGATCGATGCAGGCATTCCTCCGTTTTTCACATTCTTCTGTATCCATTTCTGGAATAAATTGTGAAGAAATTAATACATAAAAATTATACGATTAATACATTGTTCCTATATCAACAACAAACATGCACACTCTTCTAAAAAGACCAATACATCGTGACCCATAGAATATTATTCTTTAGACTTGAGAGGTGAATTATTATAATGAATGGTCCACATTAGTCGATTAGTGATTCGTAACTGTAACCTTCGACTCTCCCACCAAATGTGACCAGAGCTTTAGAAATTTTCTTAGGATGTAGGTAAGTTTGGTCAAGTTCGTCTCCATCAGCTGCCATACCACATTAGGGAGCTTCGAGTCCGGGTGGGTTTTATTGTCTGTAAAAGAAACATAGGCGAGAAAAGGACAGTGACCTGAATGTCTTGAATCCAGTAACAGCTGAGGGAAGACAGTTGCCAGAAAGGTTTCTACACTGACTGATATGCATGCAGAGTGAGAAGGATGATTTGTGAGAGAGATCCCCATCCCTACCATGCCAGTCACTCTTCAAATCCGTTTGAGGGTTGGGGTCCATGTTTCACCTGCGGCCTATATTATTATTAGCTGGTGTCATATATCATGATGAAATTTTTTCACTGTACATTTCGGCTGGTATTGCTCTGTATTATAAAGGATATGTTATTGTCAATTTATTTTATTTCCATATATGCATTTGTACTGTATGTTATCATTAAACAATCCATTCTGTGCTGTTATGGATCTGACAATAATTGTACTCCACCTGGCAGTCCAAAGCTAGACAAAACTTTGCATATGTGTAATTCAATCGAAATACAGGATAATATTATTTTATTTTACCTTTTATATTTTTACTTGAATACATAAAAAGTTATTACACGATCAATATTGTTGGGTATTAATGTATATGCTTTCATTCTGATGAATAAATCATTATTTCATTATTCTTTAGACTTGAGAGGTGAATTATTATAATGAATGGTCCACATTAGTCGATTAGTGATTCGTAACTGTAACTCATGAGTTAGGAGTAGAGTAGTATAAATGATTCAGCAAATTAAAGCTTTAGATTAAGATTTTGGCTGTGCAACTTAGCTTCTGCGAGGGTAATGGGAAGGACGAAGTCGAAAATTGCAGGTGCTCTCTTAGACTTAAACTTGAAAGTTAATTGGTTGATATCGTCAGCAGCAGGAGGTTGAATAAATTGCTAGGGGATCAGGCCAGATTATTATAATGGTTGACAAATTTTCAACTCACCGGAACTGTCATCAGAATCCGATGCTGGATCGCTGCTGTCACATGATGAGCTGGATTTATCCGATTCTCCGGATTCGTGCTCCATCTCATCAACATCACTATCCTCTCGATCTTCTTTGATCGCCGGCATTTTGAAGCTTCTGAAAAGAAAGAACAATAGATCAGTAGAAAAAAATGAGGACATGTTGAGTAGGGGTGATGTAAATTTCCCATCACAATGGAAATAATATTAAACCCTTTTCGGAGTAAAGGAAAGCCAATCATCTATCTTAGATAATGAAATATGTGTACTCAGCACAATAGCCTACTTAGTTCAAAAGTAAATAATTTTGTTTATTCATTTGAAGAATGAGAGGTATAATTTTATTCTCCTGCCAAGTTCTCTTGTTGCATCAGTGAATGAGTGCTTGAGATCTGGAGTTTTCCCTGACTTCCTGAAGACGTCAAGAACTGTCCCTGTCTTCAAGAAAGGTGATCGTGAGAGTCTGAGTAGCTTCAGGCCAATTTCAATCACTCCAGTATTTGGAAAGGTGGTTGAGGCAGTGATAAAACCTCAACTTGAGGCTTTCTTTGAGGGTAACAGCCTCTTTTCCGAGATGCAGTTTGGTTTCCGTGGTGGGAGATCTACTGTTGGCGCAGTTGACCATGTGGCTGAGAGGGTTGGTGCTGCTTTTGAGGATGGCGAGTCCCTTGCTCTTGCTCTGTGCGATCTGAGCAGAGCTTTTGACTGCGTGGATCACCGTATTTTACTCAGAAAGCTGAACTTCTATGGTGTCACGGATTCTGCCCTTTCCATCTTGGGCTCATACCTGTCAGGAAGGACTCAGCTTGTGTCCATTGGTGGTGCCAACTCCTCTACCCTACCGGTGGATTTTGGGGTTCCTCAGGGGTCGGTGCTGGGGCCTACGCTGTTCCTGATCATGATCAATGACCTTGATGAACATGGCTCTACTCTGATGTTTGCGGATGATGCTTCTCTTCTGTCTTCGGGTGCCGTGTTGGAGCAAGTTGTGGAGGCTTCTGCGGAGCGTCTTCAGTCTGCGACTTCTTGGTTCCTTGCAAATCGATTCCAGCTGAACGAATACAAGACCCAAAAGATCATTTCAGTTTGTCACGCAGCCTGCGTGAAGTTCAGGATCCTGTGAAGCTGTTGGGTTTTGTCATGGACTGTAAACTCAGCTGGAGCAGTCATATACAGCAGGTGACCAGCAGACTATCCCGCATTTGCTTCTTGCTGCTCAGGATGAGGGGCCTGGTGACCGAGAAGTATCTTGTAATGATGTACCACACACTTTTTCACTGCCACATTTCTTATGGATTGCTCCTGTGGGGTCATTCAGCGAAGGCTACTGATGTCCTGAGGATGCAGAAGAGGGCGGTAAGGATTATTACAGGCAGCGATCACCTTGCCCACTGCAAGCCCATCTTCGCACGCCTTGGTATCCTGACGGTCATCAGTCATTATATTCTTCTATGCCTGATGCACATCAAGAAAAACCAGCACACTCTGGCAACCCGTAACGATGTGCATCACCACTTCACCAGGCATCGCGAGCTGTTCGACATTCCCAGGAGACGCCTCCACAGATCACAGGCCAGCTACAGGATTTCAGCCCTGAAATTTTACAACAAGCTGCCTGTTGGTGTGAAGCAGTTGGATGGTGCCGCCTTTGAGAGAGCCATGAAGAAGTTGCTGAGGCAGAAGGCTTATTATAGCATCAGTGAATTTATGGGGGATGCCTTGAGTTTTGATTGAGGTTCACGATTCTCCATCGCTGCCATCTTGATCGTTGAGTGTGTTTTTATATAATGTGTTTGTGTTTAAATTGACGCCATCGGTCCCGCAAGTGTGGGTAACGGATGAAGAGGAAGGTATTAAAGTTGATTGGCAAATAATCATCGGTTGCAATGGATTTGACTTGTTATTCTAATAATACTTTTTCGGCTTTTACCTAGAGTTTATAAATAAATCAGTTCAATGTTCTAATTAAGAATTAATGAGCGTTTCTCATGAAATCGCAGAAAAAAGCACTGGCAACCTGTCGACTACACAAATTAATGTAAACGCGGAGTTTTTACATTGAGGTTAGTTTGAAATCAAACAATGAGTTTGATTACGTTACATCTTGGCGTAAGCAAGAAAAGAGTTGTATGATATAATCTTTGTCATGTTTTATCATTAATCTGATAATATCATGAATTTTATCTACATTTTTTGATGGTACATTCTATTTTAGTTTAACCAACCTTGTTTGGGTACAAACAATGTTGCCCACGGCCACACAAAAGGCAAGAAACTGCACTTTTGCAAATTGCAATGGGTAGTAACCGAATCAAAAAGAAAATCTATGAGCAATGCTGAGATACGTACCTGAACTTGCTGATTATAAAATTATTGCGATAAAATATTGGTGCCGATGTCTCAAGATTTTTCACGAAAGCACAAACCACGATGCACTACTCATATCGAGAAGGTTCTAACACAAATACTCATTTTATCATAGTATAATATGACCGTTGGAGATCACAAATTGAAAATTATTCACCAAAAATAAATTATCTCTGATAAACCATCATCAAAACAACAGTTGGAACTTGGAGGGAGACCTACAAAAATTTATTGGCGCTTGGTTGAGAGAAAAATACAGTCAGCTGTAAACAAGATTCATGAACCAGAGTACTGGACAGCTAGAGTGCTCAGCTCTGTAACATAACATAAATCGGGCAGTCTGTGTGGCACTCTATTGTCGTACGCCTCTATTGAAATCATTTAGCATCTGTCACTTTCATACGCTTCTGCTTCTGCTGCATTAATAAATTTATTGTGAGAGAGAAGTTGGAAGTTGAAATTGAAATTGCTCTTTACAATATTCACGTTTGTTTATGAAGTAATTTGGTGGTTGAATTTAGAATTCTTCGAAGTGAAGAATTTAGTGATTAGTGAAAATGTTATTTTGGAAAGTTTAACCTTACTTTCATAGTTTAGAACAACATCCATCAAGGAAGATATTCTTGGTGAAAAATATTGTTTAAACTTGAACTTTACGCGCTGTGTTCTGCCGCAACTTCATTATAATTATTATTTTTCAAGGCATATTCTCCGGGGTGTGCCAATCTTGGGTATAGAATAGATGTATTTACAATGAAGTTGGTAAGACAGGTAGGATGGGGTCGTGCTTTAGGGTTTCTTTTGCTAGTTTGGGTTCTATTTCTCCTGGTGGCTGTAACTTTTTTGAGACACGAGCCAGACCCTCAGACAGCGCAGAGGATCTCTCAAGCGTTCAAAGACCTTCAAATGCTACATCAGCAGAGCATTGAGATCAATCAGCTTTTATCAGACTACAGCATTAGGTGAGAATATTATGATTTTTTTACATATACCCAGCCCATTATGCCCTTTCTTATAAAATTCCATTTAAAGTTTTTAAACTGTCAAGTTTATCAAGGGTAAACTTATGTGCTTATGCCTTTATTCGACATACCTAACAATAAATATTTTATACTGTCTCTTGATTATCTATTTAATTAATTGAATTTGGCTAGTCTTTATATTTTTATTAGTACATCGATTAAGTCATTTTATTTAGAAGTAGATTTCAAAATGTTTCATCTTCGATATAGGCCCAAGTGTGGCTAACAATATTTACTTAATATTAGTATCTATACATGGATAATGATGTAGCATAGAGAGTAAAATTTGTATTTAACACCATTGATCAAATTAGAGAATCCTTCTAACAATGAGCAAGTTACCCCATAGAGGAGAAATAGACGATTCCCCGGTCAGCAGACTGCGGAGAAGACTACTAAAGTAACAAGTGTACAAGTAACGTATAGGAGTATCACATTTTTTAGAAGCTTTCTCGAACTTTATATTATTATCTGTTATTTGCAAACGCTTCTAATATTGTAATATTCTATTCTTTAAAAGGAAACAATTAATTGAGAGCTCCAGTAATGAGTAAGTTGTATTGAATGATCATATATATGAACTGCTTGGTTACATTTCGCTTCTAGGAGGGTAGATTTTTCTAGTATGCATTCTACACAATATTTACTGGAGATACTTGTCACCTGGAGAATAATAGTCACTTTGTAAAAAACTAGATCAATTTATGCCAATATATTGACTAGTATCTATAGGTTAAACACAATGCTTGGTTTGGTTATCTCCTGCCTAATTATTGTGGAAATTGTAATCATATTAATAGGTTAAACACGGTGTTACGTTTGGTGAGTTTAATTGTGGATTGTGGGAATTTTCATTCAACTAGAAATATGCCATCATAATCCGTCGAGAGGACTTTGGTGTTGATATTCTGCTTGGGACTGACAACTTGAGCTCTTCTGCCCCATGAAGTATAAAAGTTTGTATTTTTCTCATTTCAAAATTATTTCATCAATTATTAGAAATTGGAGCTATGTGCTAATTGCACTTGCTGTAATGTTTTTGTTTTGCTGTGATTAGGCCCACATAAGCTCTTGGCTTGTGCGTGGGTATAATGGGAAGGATAATGGTGAGAGATAAAAGTGTACCTACAGCTTTAGGTGGGTTCCGAACCACCGCTCGGAATTGAGTTGCTCTTGAACATTCTGTATTCAAGCAAAGTCTGTTCTGACTATCACTACCTGGAGCCTGTTTAGTGGAAATTTAGAAGTTCTGTAATACAATAAAGGCGGGCTACACTTCACAAGAATGGCACGACCTACTGTGTAATAAACTTATAGGTCTAGTGTGTTGGCCTTTCCTCTGTATTATAGTACTTATAAATGTTTATGAAACAGGCCTCATTTTGTCAGTCTTGATCAATAGGAAGTATCTTAGCATTTTGTGAGTATTCACTCGCCAATACCATAGAGAAAGCATACTCAAGTACCTGAAAGCGTATGCGTACATAAGTAAGCGTATGCTTTCTCTATGCCAATACAGAGCATAAAAGTGTCAGTGTTACAAGTGTAAAAAAATGTTGCAAGTGTGATTTGTGTTAAAAACCTCTCAAAGCTAGAGGATTTTAACATTGTGGTTGGTGATGTGCGCATTTTAGTATGTTTTGTATAATGATCTTGAAGTTTCTATTCTTTTTCTTTTAGAAATTTTAGTTTTAATGCACTCTTTCTTCTTTGACTGTTTGCTTTTAGTGTACCATAACTCTAAGAATACCGCTAGGTATTGTTGTACTCATCAAAGCAAAGAAAAAGCTCCGAAAATGCTCTGTACCGTGATAAAAATGGCGGAATATTGTCTATAAATTTATAGTAATTTAAAGGATAAGATAAGGGTAAGATCGGATCGGCTAAGTTACTTATTTGAATGAGAAAATAGTCATGTTCTACGTAAAAGTTGCTGTAATACTCAATATCCCAATAATCTTTTTATCAATGCAGTTACAAACTTGAAGCTGGTTTTTCAGCATATTTTACATGGAATTCAAAAATGTCCTTACCCAAATAATTTTTTTATATATAAATATCTGTAAATTTTGGAAACCTTAATATTGGTGACAAAGCATGTTCGGAAGCTTTTGTATGGACTTCTTTTTTCATGAGTGCAATAACACCTATTATCATAGAGTAATGAGATACCCTGTATTTTAGTGTGCTGTTCTATCTCTGGGCTCTGGGTAGTATTTTCTATTTCAAAAATTCTGTTAGGCCATAGGCCTACTACACCCCTCTTATATTTAAATTTAACTTTTCCTTATATCTTGTTCTCAACTACATTGAATTTTTAACAATTCTTGAAGCTTCTCGGTAATCCATTCCCTTTTCTTTCATAAAGTGTAGTTGAATTGCTTTGGGCTAACTAGACTGTTGAAAAGATTTTCTTTGCTTTTTATTCATTCTCCATGCTTTTTTAGTGTTGAAAATGCTTGAATCTCAATTATTTCAACTCTCATTTAGACTGTTTTTTTGATAGTGAATTTTTCCACTATCCTATTCAGCAATAGAAGATGATAAAAAACATATTAGTATTTATTTATTCATTACAGATTTTCAAATTTATTCATTACAGTATTGTAATAATAAGAACATAAAAACTGTAAAAACATATTGTTTTCTTTAAAATTTTGAAATGTATCTCAAAAAATTAATAAAGTAGATGGGAAACATAATAACACAATTATTTGGACTCATTTTTGAAATTTCAACTTGAAGCGGCTAAAAATAGATTTTAATGAGAGAGAACACATTTACTGATAACTTTAAGCTTCAAGTTGAGTAGTCTGCGAGCTAAATAGGCTATTATTGAGGCTTTAGCCGCGTTTACATCAAATTTTGATCAACGAAATGTTCTTCAACTAGTTTTTGCATCAATTGTTGAAAACAAAATCAAATCAACAGATTTACAAAAATTGGATGAAAATAATACAAGTATATAATTTAACACAATATTAATGGGTATAAAATTCTCATCCTAAAAGTAAAATAGTTATAAAAATAAATGGTTGTACTTTCTCTCGAAAACAAGGCTCAAATCTCTTGATTATATAAATTTACTAGTAGGCAGCAGGCTCCACCCCCTGTACCCCCGGTACATATATTTACATAATATTTTTACGCAATTTAGATTGCGCAAAATAGGCAGCAAATAAAATCTCCACTTTTTGTTGTCAAAATTTTTCCACTCTCAATGGAAACTCAAATTTTGTTGCTCCACTATACAGGACCGGCCTAGAGCGGTTAAGGCCATGCGGGGCTCAATCCTAAAGCAGTTTTAATCAGAGTATAGATACTCCAATAGTTGCTCGAATAAGTTGCTCTGTTTGGTAGAAACTGCAGCTAGCTTTCGAAACTAATGGAGAAAATCAGGTTAAACGCGGCTTTTGAATCGTTAAACATGTAATAAATTATCACTTGACATTCAAAACAAACATTGTTTGATTAGCTGTTAAGCTGTGATAATAATTATATCTTTTGAGGATTGTGACATTTTTACAGTACATCAGTTGTCATCATTAAAAGATAGTTGTCATCTATCAAATGTAACTTTCGGGATTGAGTGACTTTTGTCTTTCAATGTTTTGTTGACTTACTCAGCCCATAGATACAACGGTCTGATTGTGTAATTTTTATCAAATATCATGAGAAATTGATTGATGATTTGAATTCTATGATAGGTCTATTGTTCAAGTTCAATGTTCGAAGGTTTGTGATACACTTCTCTTCTGAAACTTTACTGCCCTGTTTTTGTGTATTATGCTATTCCAATCATTGAATATATAATTATGATGATCTATTTGCACTTCGATTCTGTAAAATCAGTAAATTAGTCTTAGAAATAAAATTCTCTATATTCATTATGTAGTGAGTTCTCATATTCTCGTAAAGGCGAAATGGATAACTCATAAACATTTTCCATGAAATTTTATGTCAAACAGTCTAGCGGTGATAATAAACTTCATCAAATACATGTATACATATTACTGTAAAAGCATATTTCCTCTTTTATAAAATGTTATATGGAAGGTTCAAAGATTTATTTCATATAGAAGAAATGGGTTTACATGAAATTACACCAAGTTAAAATCAAGAATTTGAAATTCAACAAAAACACCATTCAAAATGGTAAGTTCTGTGTTCATTTTTCATCCCTTAACTTTCCCTCAATATTTTCCATCTACTACGGGAATTCATACTGCTATTAAATTCACAAAATTTGCTTCCAGCACAAGAAAAACACATTCAAATTCAAATTTATTCTACATTTAACAATACACGAGTACAATGAATGGGTATTATTAAGCGATTTACAATGTACTATCTTATTTTAGTATAACTTACTTCCTTCAATAAGCTAAAATACTATTCATGAAAAAATAAATAAATTTGAACAATAATCATAAAAGTTTCGAAACCTTTTTATGCGGAAAAAACTTGTTCCTATTAAACGAGCAAAAATAAAGTAGAGAAAAAGAAAAATAGAATCCTTTTTATTTAAATTAGGAAACTGGATCAAAACTGTATGCATTTGTCTAGCCGTTATCATGTGTGTTATCTGCTGTGGCCTATGCTCCTCCAACAGCACAGATCAGTGCTTTATTTGGCCAACCAGTCATAGCTGGATGATTCCCTTTGTAAACCGGCTTATCAAGCTAACAATCAGGGGGACCTCAGCTGCCATACATGTACCAAATTCGCTTTGTGTTGTAATCAGCGCTTGGTTCAAATATCAATGCTGTTTAAACTTTAAACAATTGTCACTGATTCTCTGGTTTTGATTTTGCTTTACTGGCTCGATTTCAATTCAAATCTAATCAGCAATAAATCTGTGAGATTCGTTTTAAAACAGATTTCCACTTTCATGAGATATTACTTTTTTCATCATCGTAAAAAATCCAATCAAAATTAAATTGATTTTTCAACTCAAAATCAAAGTAGGTGGATTGAACTCATCGAATTGCAAGATCTAATATTACGCTTTACGATTACTAAATGTAGTTGAATAATTGTTTACTTGAAGTTCATGAGAATAAAGCATTTTCTAATCAATAGACTATTTATAGAAGTGAAAATGTGTCATAGAATAGCAAATAGAGAAATTGAAATTCTCGTATTCGAGGGTTTATTTAACTTCCCTCACTAGAAGGGATTTTTTCAAAGTTATTCACTTAATACGGGTTATATTAAAATAGTATATTAGAAGTTTGTTTGTGAGAAAATTGATAAATTGAAGAAAATTGATAAATCAAATTGAATGATCATTTTTGGAGTGTCTGTCTGTGCCAATCAATCTACACATTTTTATCAAGCTCTACCATAAAATAAGAGATTTGCTATCATTCTGATTGTGTAAATGAAAAACTATTTTGCTAAGGCATGGAAATGCTCTACTTTTATTTTGTTACTTTTAATATCATTCTATCAATTTGCTACCATTTTTAGATTCCATCATGCATTAAACTGGTAGATGCATGATACAAATCACTTATTTAGATTTGCAATTGAAAAATCTTCTTATACAGATAGTAAATCTATCAATTGTTTGTATTATTTCTCTTTTTTGTTTGCTCGACAAACTATGGTTGGCTACTTTTCTGAATCCTAGCCCATTCAATTCTTTAGGAAATAAACAGTGGCCTGGTTTATACAAATTTAGAAGTTCTGTAATACAGGAAAATCCCAATGATTACTGAACTTATTGAAGTTTGTAGCGCAGCTATTATGAATGGCACAGCTCATATAGTATGGCTCACATAGTAAGCTGTGCTATTCATATTCACTACCTATTAAGTGTAAACCTTGTAAATACCTTTTTTTACCTATTTACCTTTGTAAATGCAGTTGTCAGTTATCCACCTTATCCTTTTAATTTATTCAGTCGACTTTTAATTCCCTCTAATTTAGCCTTTTTATTCAGCCGACATTAAAGATTAACCGAAAACATACAATTCACTCTATTTTTCCAAATTGATTACTTGGAATCAATTTGTTTCCAATCTATAATTTAATGTCATTTTGTTCTCAATCTAGAATAATTGATGATTTATTATTTCAATCTGTCTATTATTTAGATGATTAGATCTGTCAATATTATGAAATTATTTTTATTTCTAGTGTTGGAAAATTACTTAAAATTAATATTACAAATATTTTGTTATGAGATATAATAGCATTCATTTAATTTGGCGGATGGCATTAGATGGATTGATAGAGAGATATTGTTTCCTTGCCATCGGACTTTACGGTCATCAGCAACGTCGAGAAATAATATCTCTCTATCTATCTAATGCTATCCGCCAAATTAAATTAATGCTACTATACATACATTCTAAAAATTTATTGTTATTTACCCAACATCAATTGCTTTATATCATAAGAAGGCCACTAGTTGAAACAAAATTGATTGGATCTAACTACGTTACATCTAAGTTAGTTGAAACAAAAGTGATTGAATGAAATTTTTATATGAAATGAACATGGTCGCTTCATAAAATGTTCTAATTCGTTAATTTTGTTTGTTTTTCAGTGATTCAGCATTTAGACAGGTGTTCAAAGACATGGTGGTGAGAAATTCTGACAAAAACTTCCAAGGTGTCAAGCTTCCATTCGGGAAGAAATTGGAAGGCGAAAGCAGTAATATTGGTAATTACCTATTTATTACCTACTTATTATTAGAGGATGAGTAAGAAATGTCAATTTGAAACATTTAGATTTTATTTTATAAATCATTATCAATTCGTACTCCTCAAGTTTGCTTTCTATTGAATTGATGAATCCTGCTGAATAAAAAGACTTCAAAACCACAATAAAACAACGAGATATTAAAATCATTGTCAATCTCTGGTAAACAGTTTACCAGAAACCGGTGTAACAACCGAAACCGGTATCTCGTTGTTTTAATAAATTTGTGGTTTTGACAACTTCAAGTCTTTTTATTCAGTATTGATAATAATTAGCACAATGTCACCTACACTACTACACAGAAAGTTGTTGAATCGTGCTTTATCTATTGAATAGGCTACCATTTAGTTTTAAAAATACATGTATCAATGAAGTGACAGTGAAAGTGAAGTTATTAATGTGAATTAAAATCATGCAATAAAAGCTTTATTATTTAATCATTTACTTTTAAAATACAAGTATCAAAGAAGTAAATGAAAAATCTTTTAATAATGGTTTTGACAACTTCAAGTCTTTATTAAATAATACTACAATATCACAATGTAACAAATATTCAAGATCATCTTGATGAGTGACCAACACAAAAACAATATGTGAGCTGGAACTTACCCGTAAGGTCTCCCGATGTTTCTATATAAAAAACAAATAAAACAATGTTAGTGATACTACTACACAGAGAATTGATGAATCGTGCTTATCTATTGAATACCTATTTAGTTTTAAAAATACATGTAAAAGAAGTGACAGTGAAAGTGGGTTATTAAATCAATTATTTACTTTTTGTATTCGTTATTAAGAAATGTTAGTGATTAAGATACAAAGTTTATTTAGGAGAAAAGTCATTAGGATTGTTAATTCAATGATTTATTTTTCGTAGGTGAATGGAGGCAAGAATCAGCTTTAGACTATGAGAAGATGAGAAGACGCCTGAATATGGGCGTTGAAGAGATGTGGTACTTTATCAGTTCACAAATCAAGTTGGCCAAAAAACAGGCCGGCGATGCTTCGCCTCAGATGGTCAAGTCACTCGACAAAATTCTCGACGAGGGTCTTGAGCATAAGAGGTTTGTAATTTAATAATTATCCTCAATTACTTGAATAAATATCCAATACAATATTCAAATTCTACCCGTCTGTACAATCAATGTCATTCACAGTCTGAATGCAAAAGAGTATGAGAAAAATAATTTCTCAAAAAGGATCTTGAGCATAAGAGTTTTGTAATAACTCTCCTCAATTACTTGCAGAAAATATTCACAACAACTGTATAATTCAACTACCGCCCATCGGTGCAATATCCGTAAATAATGCAAAAGGTAGGTCGGTGTTCAGTAGGAGAAGAATAATATTGAATCTTGAACATAAGAGATCTGTAATAATTATGCTCAATTGCTTGAAAAATATCCAGTATAACTGTATAACTCAATCTTTGCCCGTCGGTATAATTATTATAGTTGTGAATTCAAAACATATGTCCTAGCTTTGTAAGTGAAAAGAATGTTTTATCAAACAAATATGGAACTAGATAGAACATTTATTGAAGTGTAAAATGAATAATATTATTAATATGTATTATGATGCAATCTAGTTTGTATGAGATATTGATGTAATATGATACAAAAATTTTTTTTTTGAAATTTGTATCTGCGTAAGACATTATGACAAAAATTTAGTTGAGTTTTGTACCACCGATCAAAGCATTTTCTCTTGTAGGTATCGTTGAGAAATACAGTACTAATAATACTTATTGTGTAGTTCCTTGTCAATGAATTTAAATACAGTACAGTTCTACTTCACAGTTGTTTGGAAAAGCGAGTTTACTTGTATTTGTAGGCTATTACTTAACATAAACAGAAAGAAATGAATGTTCTCAATGTTCTGTAGGTTTGACATTAAAAAATCAGTTTTTTCGAAGCTGGTATTTCTAGAGGAAAACCATTTCGTTTCCAATTCATATGGCTTGTGGTGACAGACTTGATAGCTGATAAAATTAACCGTGATTAGATATTATTTAATGAGCGAGTTAGAGAGCATGCTTATTTAACCACAGATAAGACACGAAATTTTGATCTAGTGCTTTCGAACCCATCTTTAACTGTAGATTCATTAATATGTCATCATTCACTGAGTTTTTCAATTTTCTTTGTAATTTAGACAAGAAATATGAAGGAAACGTCAAAAATTAGTATCATTGAAAGACTATCGTTTCACTTGAAGACAAAGAGTAGTGGCATGAGTATTAATGAAAGTATTTTTCAAAGATTTTGAGAGTTGTAAGGATCAGTCTGAAAAATTACACAAGCTATAAATTTCTGTTTTTACTTGTTCATCAATCCATTCTGCTCTCATCTCAGCATAGAGTCGTGAATAAATTGTTTAGTCAGTTATCAACATACAATAAAAATAAATTGATAACTTGATTTGAGAAGTGGGATTACCGTGATTTGTATATGCTGATTCACACAATATTTCAAATTTATTTACTTCCGGTATCTAGTTATTGAGGATGCACACCACAATTTGGGTAGGTAAAACAAGCATTTACCCAATACTGCTTCAATTTCAAATTTAAATTCAACAAGCTTAAGATAAAATTACATCCAATAAGATAAACTTGAATCCAACAATTGACTAGTAAGGTACTTTTACACTGGAAGTACACTGTAATAGACTGTATTAGGCTACTAGCTTATTATACTGACTCAAATTCATATTTTAAAATTATTTCCATCATTTAACAATATGTCTCCAATTGGACGGTCTCCGGGTAAAAGGGAATAAGTCAAAAATAGACTTATTACCTTTCACCCACACAAAGTTATCTACTAAATACTTATTACAATATTCACATGGGTAATTACAGCTGTTATATTAGAGTATGGACTTATTGCCTTTTACCCAAAGATAAAGCTGTCAAAGAAGTTGTTTTTTAATAATAAAAAATTGGAAAAATTGACTTATTCCCTTTTACCCGGAGACCGTCCAATTACTTTCATATTTAATTATTATTTTACAAATGAATTTCGTTTTAGTTGGCTTGTAAAATACTTCTTTTCATTACTTATTGATGTTTCTCCAATTACTTCAATTTCTAATTGATTATTTTCATTACTTGTTAATACGTCTTCAATTACTTTAATTTCTAATTATTGATATTAAACGAATGTCTTTCGTTTTTCAGGTGGCTTGTAAAAGACTTGGGCCGTCTGGCGGAAGTGGACGGTCACGCGAGATGGCGTGAGAGGGAAGCGGAGGAGTTGTCACGGCTGGTGCAGAAGCGCATTCATCAGCTGCAGAATCCAAAGGACTGCTCAAAGGCCAGGAAGCTGCTCTGTAGTCTCAACAAGGTACAGCAGGATGCGTTTAACTTGTCATAAAACATATGATCGACGAGCATATGATCACAATACTTAACCTAAAAAAGCTGAATCTCGCAGATTATTGAAAAGGTCTTTTAAAAAGTTATTCTTTGAAAGGTCTTCTTTAAAAACGCCTTTTAAAGACTTTAAAGGTCTTTAAGACTTTGAATCCTTTTGATTATTGTGTCGAAGTCACTGTTTAATTATTACCAAAACAGCTGATTTCTGACAAGTTGAATGGACCGTGCTATACAATCAATTACACTGATTATATCGCGTGATGAAAGATGCGTGATTATTATTTATTGTACAGTCTAACCTCGTAGTATTACTACAACGTAGTAATTAGAATAAAAACCTCCATAAGATGAGTTTTCTGTGATTTGGGCTAGGATTGATTAACGGACATAACGGATATTTCTAGCAATGAACCTCTACAAGACTATCGCGACCTATTTAGGATGAATTTCTTATGTTCTCTATCTCTATAGCCTGGTTTTCATTAGTAGAGTTAGTGGTAGAGTTCCCTGGGCGAGTACTAACTATCTTGTGAACTCTCCCAATGAAAACGTTCATAATAGAGTAGATTGATGGTAGAGTACTTGTTTTTGGTAGAGTAGAGTGGGATACCACCGCTTCTCACTCTACTCTACCACCACTATCGTAATGAAAACAGTCTTGAGCTAGTAGAGTAGAGTCTGCTAGTGGAGTAGAGCTAGTAGAGTCATTCTAAGGTTAGATATGTTCACTTGACAACACTCTTTACCTACTATTCTCAATTGTAGTGAAAACAGCTTCTCGACCAAGTAAGTAGAGTAGGAGTTAGTACGGTAGAGTTAGTATGCTAGTTACTCTACCACTAACTCTACTAATGAAAACCAGGCTTTAAGGACGAATCTATCTTAGGTTAATGTCTTATTTTCTACTATCTGTATAAACCTTGCACTGTTCAACTAAACTTGTACTTCATACTGCTCAAGTACCTATATTTTGTACTGTACTGTCTAAACTTGTATTATGGCTGGGTTTCACGTTTCCAGTAGACGTTCAGGTTACTGTAGGCAGGTGGATCATATGATCGTCTACTCTATACAAACAAGTAGTCCAATGCACACTTTTTTTTATCGTATGGCTTCTTGTCGGTAATTTACGGGCAGGTTCCACCTCGCCTAATTGCACAATTGTGTCGGTCACCCATAGTCTTGAATGATTGTTACTAACCACATGTTACTTAGCACTCTCAATGCACACTGACTGGTGTGCTTTGGACTATTTGTTTGTATATAGTAGACGATCATATGATCCACTTGCCTCCAGTAACCTGAACGTCTACTGGAATCGTGAAACCCAGCCATTACTGTTTATTAGAATTTCTTTGGCAATAAATTCATATTTCAATCTGTTTTTTTATTGTACTAGGGCTGCGGCTACGGCTGTCAGTTACACCACATTGTCTACTGTATGCTGGTGGCTTATGGTACAGAGCGTACCATGGTGCTGAAATCGAAAGGCTGGCGCTACCATAGGGCCGGCTGGGAGGATGTCTATCAGCCGGTCAGCAATACTTGTGTCGATCCGTCTGGTGCTTCAGTCAGCTATTGGCCAGGTAAATGTTCTCAAAATGCATTCATAGTCTTCTTGAAAAAGTCCAAGTTTACTCCAGTAACTCAGTAATTAGTGCTCAGTACTCCATTCACTTTAGTTTCTCAGTATTCTCAAGTTTATTAGCAAAAGATTATGTATACTGTATTCCTTTTTTCTAAATATGAATTGATTGAATAGGCCTATCCCTTTTAAAACGGAGTTGAGGCGTGTGTCAATTTCATCCAATAAATTGAAAGAAATAAGCTTCAAATCAAGTCAATATTTTACACGACTTTATAAATCTTGGACAAGGTTTGATCTCAAGATTATTTGCAGAAAAGGTCTTCATAATACATAATGAAAACACTAAGATGTAGTCAAAAAATATCACTGTATTTGGTAGAATTTACAAACATGTTTCGGCATCATTGTGCCACCTTCCTGTAAATTGTAGATTTTAATTTAAATTTGTAAATTCGACCAAATATTTTTTGTCTATATCTTAGTGTTTTCATTATGTATTATAAATATCACAACATCTCACCAGTCACTGTATCAGAAGTATCAGAAGTCTTCATAATACTTTTTTTTATGAATTGATCCATTATTAAACGGAGTTAAGGAGTTGAAATTGTTCATCCAATAAATTGAAAGTGGAGATCTTCAATATTTAGAGATCTTCTTGAACGGTTTTATCAAATCTTGGAGAAGACTGCATGGAATTGAAAGCGATTTGACAATATTTGCCAAATATTGAACAAGATTCAAAGCAACTTGATAGGCTTTGAAGGGATTTCAACCTTTTTTATTTTATTCTGGTTTATGAAATATTAGATAGTGTACTTAACAGGTGGAATGACACAATAATAATGATTGATATTGATATCCATACAATTGCACGCTTTGATATGACTTATAGGGCTTCAGATTATGAAGACTGATCTGAACACAATATTAAAGTTCATAACTTGAAGGGCTTGGATCATTTCTATGTTTTCAGCTATATTTTCTCTATTCACTTCAATCTCTATTCCATGATCGAATGTTTCAATATTCTGATGTACTTTATAGGAGGCGATACTTACATCTGTTTTTCCATTTATTAGCAGATAATTTTTACAAATTCTATCCATCTATTGTTGTCTACTATGTATAATTTATGCATCAAATGTGTACTCAATTCTATTGCTAAGTCATTACTGTACAGTTTTAGAACTTACTCCTTACACATACGTGGACAAGACAACTGAAGGAACGTGAGGATTTAGAGCGATTTTTCATAACCAATGAACCACAAATTAGGTTTTTATCGGTTTTAAATCTATAGAAAATAACGAAGCTCACTGTAGTGACTGAAAAATAAATAGACTTTTGACATATATACATATACATGTTTATTGAACAATATTCAATAAGTAGTAAATCTCAATGTACAGACAGACTCTAATACAGATGACGACATGACAAAACGAAACATCCGACTGCCCAACTCTCTCGCTGTGTCTATTATATTCATTAATCGAGACTTTGACTATCGATAATTCACAATAACGACTATTCTACACACACCACTCATCTCCCTTCCATAATTGCTGTGTTTTCACATTCAGCCCAGAAACTTAAACCCAGATGCAGTGACATTCATTTTATTTGAAGCTTGGCATTAGATAGATAGATGGATGGAGAGATAGATGGATGGATAGAGAGATATCATTTCTTGACGTTGTTGATGACTGTAGAGTAAGATGGCAAAGAAATAATATCTCTCTATCTGTCTATCTATCTATTCATTCATCTATCTATCTATCTATATCTATCTATCTATCTATCATTATCTATCTATCTATCTATCTATCTATCTATCTATCTATCTATATCTCTATTCATCTATCTATCTATCTATCTATCTATCTATCTATCTATTCATCTATCTATCTATCTATCTATCTATCTATCTATTCATCTATCTATCTATCATCTATCTCATTCATTCATCTATCTATCTATCTATCTATTCATTCATCTATCTATCTATCTATCTATCTATCTATCTATCTTCATCTATTCATTCATCTATCTATCTATCTATCTATCTATCATTCATCTATCTATCTATCTATCTATCTATATCTATCTAACTATCTAATCTATCTAATCTATCTAATCTCTCTAATCTATCTAATCTATCTATCTATCTAATGCCAAGCGTCAAATTAAATGGATATCATCACTTATCTAGTTGAGTTGACTCCTTCAAGCAATTTTAAGTTTGATTTTGTCAATCTAATTTCCATCACTATCCTCACTTGTAGGCACAGCCAGCACGCATCTGGTGCATCATCGATTCGGTGGCTGATAGATAGATAGATAGATAGATAGATAGATATTGAGAGAGAGAGAGAGAGAGAGAGAGAGAGAGAAATAGATATCATTTCTTGACGTTGCTGATGACCGTAGAGTAAGATGGCAAAGAAATAATATCTCTCTATCTATCTATCTAATGCCAAGCGTCAAATTAAATGGATATCACTTTACTTGAAGCTCTCCGCTAGTGTGAGTTGACTTCCTTCAAGCAAGTTTTTAAGGTTGAATTTGATTTTTTTAACTGATAATTTCCATCACTATCCTCACTTGTAGGCACAGCAAGCACGCAGGTGGTGCAACTGCTCATCATCGATTCGGTGGCGCCGATAGATAGATAGATAGATAGATAGATATTGAGAGAGAGAGAGAGAGAGAGAGAGAGAAAATAGATATCATTTCTTGACTTTGCTGATGACCGTAGAGTAAGATGGCAAAGAAATAATATCCCTGTATCTATCTATCTAATGCCAAGCGTCAAATTAAATGGATATCACTTTACTTGAAGTTTATTATTGCTTATGGCTTTTTTTTTATTTTGTCCTGCCGAATTATCCAGTTTTCCCTAATGAGAAATATGGAAAAACATTATCGGTTAAGTCCAACACTGAATTTTCAACTTATAAGTCCCGAAAAATCTTGAAAATCGAATTCTTCCAATATTGAAGTGATAGTTAGAGTTGACTTCCTACTGATAATTTCCATCACTTTGTCGATGCAGGCACAGCAAGCACGCAGGTGGTGCAACTGCCGATCATCGACTCGGTGGCACCGCGCCCGCCCTTCCTGCCGCAAGCGGTGCCCGCAGACCTGGCCGCGCGCATCTCGCGGCTGCACGGCCACCCGTTCGTCTGGTGGGTGGGCCAGTTCTTCAAGTTCCTCTTGCGGCCGCAGCCGGCCACCGCGGCCATGCTCAACGAAACGGCTGCCAACATGAACTACAAGACGCCCATTGTCGGGTGAGTGCGGCAACACTGGTTCATGTGATTTGTAATTAGTAATGTAGGTTGTAATTTGTCATAGTAATGTGAGTTGAATTTCGGAAACCTATTGCTGTGTGAGCTGGTAACCGATGTTTTAAGCCATCTTTTAAAATATTAATATTGAGAAAGCTAATTGTTGAGTGTGGGTTGTGAAGACTAGCTTATGGTTGAGATGTCAATGTGCTAACCACACGTTACATCTTTTCTGGTTAATGATCATTCACCTCTGCTGATTCAGTCAAGTGGATGTGAAACTGGCAACCAGCTGGTAGGCCTAAGCCCACATAGGGCTGTTGAGCCATTGACAAACAAAAAAAAAGGTGGCATAGTAGTAATAACATTGTTCTACAGTAATTATAATTATTGTATAATTTGACGCATTCATGTACATTAAATGTATGTCCTGAATAAAGAAGATTGATTGATTGATTACCCTGCTAGCAGCAAATAAAGTAGCTTGGTGTGACTTAGGCTAGGGGTACACCGGTTAGTCAAGACAAGACAAGACGAGATTAGTCACGTTTAGTCACAGTAATTCACATAGTTGCTTATGAAGCAGCACACACCGATGCAATGACTAATCGGTAACACATACTTCATGAGTTTCATGAAGTTCCACTTCAATTTCCACTTTCATGAGGAAACTTTTTTCATCATCGTAAAAAATCCAATCAAAATTAAATTGATTTTTCAACTCAAAATCAAAGTAGGTGGATTGAACTCATCAAATTGCAAGATTTAATAATAGGCTAGGCGTACCGTTAGTCAAGACAATATATATATATATATGTGAGAACATTTATATCGGTATGAATCACTAATGTCAATAATCATCAATAATGTCAATAACTGTATCGTCATATTATGCTTCGTCAAAGTTAAAAATATACATAGGCTATATATAAATAGTACATAAAATTTGAGGTGAATAGATGATATTTGTTAGATTTCTACATCCAGTTCTTCCAACCACTGCAGTGCATGAGGTGTACAAGTCAAGACAAGACAAGACGAGATTAGTCACAGTATCATTATAGAAGCACACCGATGCAATGACTAATCGGTGTGTGTAGCTTCATAAGCAACTATGTGAATTACTGTGACTAAACGTGACTAATCTCGCCTTGTCTTATCTTGACTAACCGGTGTACGCCTAGCCTAAGTCCACATTTGGCCGATATTTGTGTTGCTACATATGCTTGAGCATTGGCGGCATGATGTGACAACAAACAAAAGAAAACAAAAATCGACCAAGTGTTGACATACTGATTTAAATTTCAACTTTACTCTAAGGTCCCTATTAGCCGAGAGCGACCAGGTCGGCCGACCCGGTGTCCGGGGGCCAAAAAGCATTGAGTTAGATGGGACCCTATTAGCCGTCGGAAACAAGTCTCGGCAACAGAAAAAGTCGCTCGGGCTGTCTTCCGAGTGGGACACCGATTCTGGGCGACCTGGTGTCCCACAACGGTCGTTGGGCATTGGAGTATATGGGAGCTATTAGTCATGACCAGGTCGGCCGACTCGAACAAAAATGTACCAATGCGCATGCGCGGGAGTGACGAGGACAGCCATTTATCTCTTTCTCCCTTCCACTTCAGTTCTCCGTCTCACTACGGTTCAGTTGTTCTGTATCCTTTGCGCAACCTCAACAACTCATTGCGTGAATTGTTTCAGAATAATTTAATAAATTCATTTGTAGTAATGTAATATCTCTTATTCAACTCCTGAATAAGAGATATTGTAGAATTTCTGATAGTAGTGAAAGAATGAAACAATGTTGTCTATTACACAATGCATATTATTTAAACATACTTTGTTTCAAGCTCATGGCATCATCTATATGGTGTTGTTGTTGTTGAGTGTTTTGGCTCAACTCAACACTGAAGATGATGCCATAAGCATCGAAACTTAAGTTATATGTTTTTAAATATATTTATTGTGCAATAGACAACATTGTTTCCATTCTTTCTCCTAGTGTAATGTAATCAATAATGTAATGTAATCACTGACTGACTGAGAAACTTGTGATTAATTTTACTTTTGAAATATGATGGAGAGAGAGAACAAAGGATGGAGGAGAGAGGGTCTATTGCAAGGCAGAAAATTGGCGTCAGTCATCCGGTTGTTGACAATTAAATTGTTTACATATTGCTGTTTCATTGAAAGCTTGAGCCTTCCTGATGATTCTAGATGTTTACATAGTAGATAGCAGCTTCCAGACCTTTCAAGATAAATATTAATTGATCTCTTCGAGACTATAATAATTATTTATTTAAGACTAGTGTGTGGTTTTTGTTGATCAATAGAGTCATTGACTTAATGTAAGTTTCTTACGATTCATTTCATACACTTGATACCATTTAATTAGTTTAGAAAAAATATTACATGTGATATGTAGTATAAAATATTATATGATATGTGAATAAAAGAAATCTGTAATATGTATCAAATAGAGATACGTATCGAGTTCAGCTGACAATGTGTTGCACAGAGGAAGAGCGAGAAAGAGGTACTTGGGAGGAGCGAGAACGAAGACTGGGTGTCCTTCCCTATTAGCCGTGGGACACTTTGTCTCGGCGACCTGGTCGCTCTCGGCTAATAGGGCCCTAATCTTAGACGGAGTCTCTAAAACGAATCCTTACTTGGTTTTAACGTACAGCTATGTTTCCAAAAGTTTAAATTTGAGATTAATTGAGAGCGGCAGCTGTGTGATACATATGTTTGCACAGTATAAGTTTAAACCAATATTTTAAACCAAATATGATTTTTTGGTTTAAACTAAAATCCGTTTGCTCAGTATCAGTTTAAACTCAAAAGTTTAAACTTAGAGATTTAAACCACTGAACAGTTGGTTTAAACCAAAAAAATGGTTTAATTAAAAATAATCTAAAGGTTGTGTTGAAAACATATGATGTATGACAATCTTTTCATGTTCGTTTCATGATAAGTTGATAGGTTGTGGGTGAGTTGAAAGGAAAATTATGGAAGAAACTCCTGCTTGCAAACAAATTCTAATTGATAAGCAGTATCTTATTTTGATAATATTAGTTATTTTATAAAAGACAGTACATTATTTCGCTTTATTATTCTGTATATTTATAATATTTTAAAATACTTGTATACCTGTAATGTATATTTAATGTACTTGAAATATTGTTTTTCCAAAATAAAGAATTATTTGATGCTTGATATTATTTGATTTGATTAATTAATAGAAGTCTTCAATGAAATTGAAGAAGACGATTACGAGGAAATTGTTAGAGTTGTTCCAAAAGCAAGAATATTAGCAACGGATTAATCATTTTAATTTCTGGGATGAAGAATTTTTAACGTTGTCGTTTGTGTAAATCAACTGCAAATTTAGTATTGAATGAAATTAAAGACTCAATAAAGAATAAGACAACTTGAACAGTGCTCTTCTGGAAGCTTTTTAATTAACGTTGAAGACCATAGTGGAGTGCATGATATATGGTACTAGGAATCACAAATGAGTAGGTTATGTAACCTCAATGTAAGAAATTTTAAAAAGTAAACAAATTGGGAGGCCAGCCGTCTTGATATTGTCAACGATGTCATTCTATTACCAACATAACGCTAAACTAGTTTAACTTAAACTAGATTGGAAAATGCACTGTGAAAACCGTTTCGAGTTTAAACTTTAAGTTTAACTTGAACTCGATTAAGTTGATCGAGTTTAGCAATTCATAGTGCTTCCCACAGTGTGAACTTTCTCAATTAAAATGACTAACACTGATGAATTAATTTGCAGGGTGCACATCCGTCGAACAGACAAGATAGGCACGGAGGCGGCTTTCCATTCGGTCGACGAGTACATGGCCAAGGTGGCCGACTACTACGATCAGCTGGCGATGACACAGGCAGTGCCCGTGCGCCGAGTCTACCTCGCCTCCGACGACCCGAAGGTGTTCGCCGAAATGCGAGCCAAGTACGCCGAGTACGAGGTGATCGGCGATCCGAATGTGGCCAAGATGGCGGCCGTCGCCACTCGCTACTCGGACTCGTCGCTCAACGGCATCATCATGGACATTCACTTTTTGTCGCGCAGCGACTATCTGGTCTGCACGTTCTCGTCTCTTCTTCTTCTTCTTCTTCTTCTTCTTCTTCTTCTTCTTCTTCTTCTTCTTCTTCTTCTTCTTCTTCTTCTTCTTCTTCTTCTTCTTCTTCTTCTTCTTCTTCTTCTTCTTCTTCTTCTTCTTCTTCTTCTTCTTCTTCTTCTTCTTCTTCTTCTTCTTCTTCTTCTTCTTCTTCTTCTTCTTCTTCTTCTTCTTCTTCTTCTTCTTCTTCTTCTTCTTCTTCTTCTTCTTCTTCTTCTTCTTCTTCTTCTTCTTCTTCTTCTTCTTCTTCTTCTTCTTCTTCTTCTTCTTCTTCTTCTTCTTCTTCTTCTTCTTCTTCTTCTTCTTCTTCTTCTTCTTCTTCTTCTTCTTCTTCTTCTTCTTCTTCTTCTTCTTCTTCTTCTTCTTCTTCTTCTTCTTCTTCTTCTTCTTCTTCTTCTTCTTCTTCTTCTTCTTCTTCTTCTTCTTCTTCTTCTTCTTAAATTCTGTAACTTATTTTCAATTCAATAATTTCTATCTCCATTATGTAATGTTTCTTTTTTTAGTAACACTTGTTCAGTTAGGATAGTACCGTAGTTCTATTTAATTTTTTTATGTTCTATAATAATTTAATGTTTTTTGAATGAACTCACAGCCAGCGCTCAACGTTTCACTTTGCTGTGCCAGTAGTATAAGGTCTACATATTTATATGAATACTAAGATATAAAATTATGTGAATTACATAATTATGTTATAGGTGATAAGTTAAAAGGTTTGAATATTGAGTATTGTAGTTATTATTATTAAGCTTATGGCTTTTTTTTGGCGGAGAGACCCTTTCGGGTGTTCCGCCTCGCCGAATTATCCAGTTTTCCCTAATGAGAAATATGGAAAAACATTATAGGTTAAGTCCAACACTGAATTTTCAACTTATAAGTCCCGAAAAATCTTGAAAATCGAATTCTTCCAATTTATAGTATTGTAGTATAATTATATAAATATGGTATAATGTATTGTTGAAATTGTGAGAAATAAAAAAATTTGATTTGATTTGATTTTACACATTTATGTGTGTTTTGTGTACACACTTTATTTCATAATAATTAATAATTGAATTTTTGTGTTTTGGCGAAATGAACGATTTGCAATTCATTGAATGTTGTGTGCCTACAGAGTGGCCTACGAGATAATGCAGTCGCTGCACGCGGACGCGTCGGACCGGTTCGCGTCGCTGGACGACATCTACTACTTCGGCGGGCAGAACGCGCACCGGCAGCTGGCGCTGGCCGCGCACCGGGCCCGCACGCCCGACCAGATGGCCGTGGAGGCCGGCGACAGTGTGGCCGCGTTCGGCAACCACTGGGACGGCTACTCGATGGGCCGCAACATGCGCACCAACCAAGTCGGCCTCTATCCAACGTTCAAGGTCGGTTGCTCGCAGTTTCAGTCTTCATTGATTTATTTCAGCCAATATTTAGAACAAATGTGGATCTTGTGGTATCTTTCCATAATTGAAAAACTTGTTGAAATTGTCAGATTACACGTTAATAAACACAATGGGTCGTATGAATAAAAACTGAGCATATGCTTATAAGCACGAGCATGAAGCATAAGGTTTTGCTTCTGAGCATTAGGTAGAAGCACAAGCATTTGCTCATTTTTATATGAATAATCTTTACCTTATACTCCTACCTCATGCTTATGAAATCTGGAGCAAATAATGCCTAATAATGCCTATCTATTTTAAAGATTTTTCATCAGCTGATTCATCTTACTTTGTTATTATAGTTTTTTTTTTAGCTTTTTATTGGTGGGAGACTAGGTTCCATCTCGCCTCATTGCACAATTTTTGTGTCTTTTGTATCGGTCACCCATCCGAGAGCTCAAATGTTTGTTACATTACCACATGATTTTCACCGCTCTCACCGAGTGACCACTGATATTACTCAATAGTAAAAGGTTAGAATTCCAGATCATTTAGAATTTTACAGCTCATTTCAATAACATAGTTTATTCATACAATTTTGAGCATAACCTCTATATTTTTGAGCAAATGCTCAAACTAATTTTTGGATGAGCATGAGCATAAGGTTTTGCTCGCTTTTATTCATAGAAAATGAAGCATATGCTCAATATTTTAGAAGTATAAGCAAATGCTCAACTTTATTCATACGGCCCAATGTATTACTAAATATTTCTTTCTGCAATCCCAAACTTCTCTTATAGAGTGCAAACCCTTATCAATATTATACAATGGACACCTGAACTCCTGACGACTCGCTTGTATAAAGTGAAGCCATGGATCTAATCTCTCAGCATGTTTATTTCTAGTGTTATGAGAGCGTATCTCTTCACCTCGTATAAAAAAAACCATTAATGATGTGTATGGAAACATTTTTATAATAATATGTTTAGATATATTAATCAGAACAATCAATCAACAATCAGTTGGATTCAAAGAGCCAACAGAAAACAGAAAAACTATGGTGATTTCGGATGCAGAGAGACTAAGAAGATCTGTAGCCTTAAAGAACTATTGGCAAAAGAAAAGAAAAGCACAGGAAGAAATGCAGATGAGCTTCAACACAGCTGCTAGAAACGAATAGAAATTATACATACCAGAATAAATTAACTTGATTGTACAACATAATAATAATAATATGTTTAGATGAAGGTAGATAACGCCTGAAAAGTTGGTTGTTATTTCTACTTTATTTCAGGTGAATAAAGAAATGAATGCATGCATAAAGTAAATGTTCATTATGGTTTCAGGTGCAAGACTTGATTGAGACTGTAGACTTCCCGAAGTACTCAGAATCTGACAAACCATCCAGCAATGAGAATCATACGTGATCGTATGGAGCGTTTCGTAAGCAAATCTATTGAGTAAGCTCATATTGAGTGGAGCTGATTGGGTGAAAGAGATTAGTGAGCTTTTAAACTTTCTTCAAAACTTCTCAATAATGAAATAAAATGAAAACATTGCTGTTCATTCTACTTATTACAATCTTTCAAGAGTGGAATTGACCTCAGATTCATTGTAAGTTTCAATAATCTTTTCATAATTTTTGTACTGTATTTTGAAAGTAGAGGATCACTAAGTTTTAACAAGGGCTCGGTTTTTTAGGTTGGAGATTTTCGTGAACCAGTTTCAATTTTCACGCACAAATAACAGATTAGTATGAAAATATTCTGTGTGAAAACGTTTTTGGAATTTTAATGTAGGATTTACTTGTTTCTACTATTGAAGTTTTATTTTCAATCTTTTCTTTCATAGGAGCTATTTGGAATGTATTTTGTTAAAACCATTAGGTAGAACCATTAGAACTCTAAAATTTGTCCACAGAGCCTAGAATAATAAATGGCAGTAGTGATCCTTTATTGTATAAAGTCTTATATGCATGAACAAATTTATCATCCAATCCAATAAAAGAGCTTTTAATCTTATTAGATACAGTATTTGTTTCATTTATATTGAACTATCTAGAGCGTCAAATCTTGATCATTATTTGACTTTTTATCTTATTGAATTGGATTAAAAATTTGATCGTGAACCTACGACTTTGGTGATTTGTAACCGATGTCTCTATAATTTTGTCATTTTTCTATCATTGTATCTTATCGCACAAGCATCAGAAAATACGGAAGTAATCATGCATTTAGGAGTAGAATATAGGGAATCTTCCAGTTTAGAATTAGAAACTTCAACTGCCATCCTATTCATCATTATCATATGTATGTCCTCTTCTCCCATCGTAATGCTCAACTCTAAACTTCTTACTTTCCTTTAGTAACCTGTTCAAGTCACAAATTTTTCGACCAAATTTTAGAAAACCAATATTATTATAAGTTGAAAAGTTTATTGTATATTTTGATGGATTTTGTTAAGATAGAATGCTATTATTATTGTTGAATCGTTGAAGATATTTATATAAATAGCTGTCTTGTGTATAATTATATATCATTTATGTGTGTATACTCAGTTTGTGGGCTTGTGAACATTTTGAATTGGAAATAGCTGGGATTCAAAACATGTTCAATAATAATTTAATGGTGGCAAAAGTTTTGTAGTGGCTAGAATCCAACTAACTTCTATCCTGTTGGTTCAAGGTTTGATCCCTGCTGGGGGTCTGTCATTTTTGTATCATTATTACGCACAAGCTTTAGACTAGAAATGTATGCATTTGTTGTTGTTCAAATTTCATGGGGATCTTATTAAAACTTCCCATTGAAAGACATTTTTTACCATACAGACAAATTTATTCAGTTCTTTGCCTCTTATAAACCTAGGCTTATGTAATATCATTAACTATTAACCTAAGTTTTATGAGTGTAGGTTAATGGTCAATGGCAATAAACTAATTCAATATAATATGTATTCAATACTTTATTCAATGTAATATATCAAGTAGTATTACCACTGATATGTAACTTCATGAAGAAGTTTTTAACGGGTTAAATAATTTATCTATTGTGTATAGTTCACTCAAGGTCATTGATTTAAAATTTATAATACTTTATGGTTGTGAAATTGTAGTTCTTATCATAGTCTATCGTACTAGATTTATATTTTCTACTAATTTATTTAGTCTAGATTTGTGTCTATTTATCTGTCACAATTAACTTTGAATCGTGTAAAAGACGAAGCTTTAAGCTGTTATTCTAAGTAAGGTTAATTTGTACATTATATGTCTTGTGACACCAGGATTATTTGAAGGCATTTCCAATTCAAAATGTTATCAACACAGAAGCTGCATAGAATTAATGTGATATTTATTAATTATAATTTACAAATACTTTGTGATTGCATCACTTATGACAGAAACAATTCCATTAAGATCTATGATTGATTGTCAATTGTTATAAATAGATAGAAATCTATTTTATCCTGCAATTATTATTGTAGAGGTGTTTTATTGTTTGTAGATAGGGGTATGTGTTTGTGTGTGTGAAAGAGGAAAAATGAATGTGTGTGTTCTACTATATTAAATTATCATAATAATTATCAAACCGTGAACAAAAAACTACATTACATGGTGTCTCCTTTTTAATTATTTTAAGTTTTTAGTGATTTTTTGAAACTTTTGCTCAAAGTGCTCTCAATATTGAATGGCAATAAATGATAACTCATTAAATAAATTTATCAAGTTCAACTTGTTAGTTTGAAAATTAATTCTTATCACCAAGTATTTTTGTTTAACTTGGACTAAATCATCAGGTGCAATAATTGAGAAAAAACTTCTGAAATTGTAGTTTCTATAACTGTACATTATTCCACTGCTGTATAAAATAATTGTGTTCTTTGAAAATGAAAACCATGACAGTTTATAATTAACAAGAAAAGACTAAATTTGCTTTTTACCAATATCTTTGCTCATTTTTCGTAGCGTTCAATTATGCTAGATTTTTAATAATTATGTTATTGTTTCCAGTAAAATCTTCATTTATGTATCTGTATTCATGTATAGTATGATGAGTTCTCTCTTAAATACTGCGCATTGTATGAGCATTCAAATAACAATTTTTAGTGGTCATCTAAAAAACTGAAAGGAACATTCCAAATCAAACTTTCCCAATATTATTTCAGATGTTGCTTGTAGTTTTAGACCGTGATACTAGGTTTTAATTTCAGAACTAAATTTCTTGCGACTAGTACATACTTTTGAAAATCTGCGATATAAGGAGGAACCAATCTGAAAAAATTCAATTCCACTCAAAGTTGAGGTGTAAACTTATTTTGTATTGTAACATAATTATAAAAATTCCGCCTTCTCTATCTTGGTGACAAAGCGATTTTTGGTATTTCCAATACCAAGATTATTTAGTATTTATACCAACTTTTAAAATCTATTTTAATGCACATAACAATTCCTGAAGTATGGTAATTCGGACTCAGTTTATAGTGTAGTATTAAATTTTGTACATTGCGTATTGAAAGCTACAAGCTTTCCCAGTATAGCAACTTCTAAAAATAATTGGAAAACAGCTCTAATTTCTAGGAGTAAAAAATCAAAATATAAGTAAGAACTTTCAAGTGTATATATACTGCGTATAAGCACCAATAAATATAATGTGCCACTAATAATTGTAGTGTATACAGTACTAGAGTTTTCATCTGCAAACCATTTTAACCAATCATCAAGTTGCTTCCTAAGAATTAATTCATGATCCTAAAGGAAAAATGAGAAATTCTACTTGGTTCACTATCTCTTTAGTAGGAACTGTATTGTTTCCTTGTAATAGTAATGAGGCTGGTGCATTAAAATTATAATTTCTGATAACGACGTTTGTGCAAGCATATAAAATTTTGAAAAATCAATTGTTTGTTTTACAAATGAAGTAGAGAACCTAATCTTCATAAAATAAAAATTAGAATAATAAATTATTCTAATTTAAAAAGGCCGTATCAATGTACAGTAATTACTTTTGCTGCCACTGTGAACCTTCATGCACAAGAGCATGATGCCTTCGTGCGCAAACTTGGTGAAATATGGATTAATCTTGGCAAATGAAACATTTTTGAATGATTTTGTTCTTAATCCTTGTCTTTAAAATACATTTTTTCAATTATAATCAGTGGCGAAGCCTTGGATTATAATACAGTAATTTGTATTCAGATTGGGTTGTTTTGTCTGAGATTTTCCAATTTTTTGTGAATCTTATCAACTTTGTGTTAGTTTTCATTGTGAATTGTAATAAAAGTAGATTTATATTTCCATTCTAAATTCCTCCTTTTTGTTCAAATACTTCTAAGTTTCTTTTATGTGATCTAGATTGTCAATTTAAATTTTGTAACATTCTTTTTCCCAAAAAATATGATATTTTTGTGATATTGGTTTGAATTTTTTTTATAAAATAGAAGATGATTATGATTGTGATGAAATTTTGTTACATCTTGTGAATTCATTTATTTGTGATTGCAATAAATTTTAAAACCCAAATTTTTAAATTGATCCAGTGATAATTTTTTCATGTACGGTACTGAGAGTAGTTTGAAAACTTGATTGCTATTTTTATATTCTCATTTATTTCAATATTTTATATGTGTGCTTCACAAATAATACTTTAAAATATTATGTGTGTTCACCAAAACGTGTTCTGAAACTTAATAAAAAGTTTTTTTGCTAAAGTTAGTTTATTTGTTTATTATAGTTGCTTGTGTGATGTTATTTTTCTTTATTGAAGCATTAATGTCGCAATGCTAAAATTTTTATGCAGCACAACCATTAATAAATTTTTTTGTTGATAAAAAATAAAAATAATTTGTATTCGAAAAAGCTCATATAAAAACTCTATCTTGATTTATTACTCACTTTTATTATTTTGTATTCAATTTCACAAGAACACTTCTGTTTTAATTGTAAATTTCAACTTCTAGTTATTCTTACTGCAGTCGTAACTTGTAATTTTTTGTTGTTCTGGATGCCTGTGAACTCTGTAATGTTTTATTGTGTGAAGGTTTGTCTCTTTTGTTTATGTTGAAATATTCTTTACATATTTTTGTGGAAACGATCCCGTGTGTAGTTGAATCTTGTAGTTCTGTAATATAGAATGTCTTGTAAACAGATTATTAGAAATCCAAATCTTTTATTGTAAAATTAATCATTGTATGTAACTTGACTCTTGTAGAAGTCACTAATGTAAAAAGGCACCTAACTGAAACCAATATTATTTCCATAACGTATTATGATCCTGATAATATTTTTCTCAAACTTGAGAACAATGTTTTCGAACAGTCATCTGCTATAAAACTATTTTCTTAAGGTTCTTATGCTTTTCAATTATTAGAATTTATTGTTTTAGAGCAGAAATTTAGTGTCTGGATGCAATCTTTGTAAATTTATTTAGAGAAAATGGATCAATATTACAACATACCGTACTAATCCGACGTAGAAAATGAATAGTGATTTTCTTGAACGAATTTACATTTATAGGGCTTCTGGAAGCTAAACAAAACACTTTGACTGAATATACCTCTTTTCATTAATTATTTTACCGTGTTGTGGTTCTCTTTAAAGGTATGTCTTCAAAAGACATGTAAAGACAATTGTACCATTGATGAACCCAAAAGTTTTTGTGCTAGTGTTGTTACAGATTAATTTTTAAATGTTGTAGAAACTGGATTTTACCCTTAGAAAATTTTATCCATGTGATGTGATGAATTATTAGAGGAGATGATTTATATATACTGTAACAGAAATAAAAAAGACTCCAATTTAAGACTTTTGTATGCGTTAAATCAACTTTATTCTCATACCCTTGTTTCATAGTAATTATTTTATTTATAAATTGAATTACAACATTTCTAAGAGGTTCTTTGAGGAAAGAAAGGACACGTCAGGTATTGAGTGAGGTCTAAGTTCTGTTTCATAAAAAATTAAAAGTTCTTCAATACAGGAAAAAGGCGGATACACACTAGACTTATAAATTTCTTACATAGATCGCCGTGCTATTCATGTGTAGTTTGTGTCTGCTTATTTTTTTGTTTTATAGGACTTCTACATTTTTAAGAATCAGGCCGTAGAGAAAGATTCATTGACCAATGGTGCGAGTTTTGTGAATTCAGCCCAAAAATACCTAATTGAATAAAAAAAATTTAGTGGCAATTTGAAAAAATGAAAAGGATAATAAGGCTATATAAAATTGATTGAGGATGAACAGCGTTGTTCGAGACGCGTCCGCGATTCAATCAATATTAGTTACCGGTAACTTATCCAAGTTACTTTGTAAAAAGTATTTCTAATTTTAATGTATTTATGCCAGGCGCCATGAGAATTTTTGATTTTCTGTATTCATAAATGAAATTAATATTAATTTATTCTTCACGATTTCAATTACTTTGATAATAATTTTTGAGTTATGCTTTCTTGCGTTTTGTATGCAACGATTGTCAACTCTATCAAAATACCAGCACAAAACAGCTGTTCCGTTATCTGTCCTACTTGTGAACATGGAATTTTTAACACGTATTTTACCCCTCCCCTTCCTCTTCTCCAATCCCTTCTGTCAAAGCAACAAGCCAGCCATTCAAAAGCTCCCACCTCCACTCCTTGAATGTGGAATCACATCAGCGTGAGTTCATTCAAATCTAATCTGATTTGAATTCGGTTTATAATTTTTATTTAGCTTTGTTCTTTTATTCTTCGTGTATTGAGTTCAAGGCATGGTGTATTTATTTTTCAGATGATAGTTTAGCTGGAAACACTGTAAAAGGATTGAAAAGTGCGACATAGCCTAATTCCGGATATCCAGGAATCGGTTTCTTCGAAGCTATAAGTACTTCGAAGTAAAAGTACTTCGTTATGGGTGGTCAAAAATTTCAATACGATGAAAGTGGTGGAACGTTTTTCTATTTTCTTTTATCTTTCCTAGCGTTATTACTTATTCCTGGCACATACTATTGGTGGCCACGTAAACAAAAAGAAGGTACGTAATTTCTGATTATTTTCATTCAAAACATACCTGGTTTATTGTTATCAATTTCATATACTATTTGCATAAAATAGGTATTGAGTAGTTTCAATGCAAGTTTGAATCGTTTAGGCTACATGTACTATTTTATCATGAAAACTTATTTTGAAGTAACCTAAAATGTTAGAGCTATGAACATCTTTCTGATTTTACGTTCGATATTTCAATACTTGCTGTTAGTCAGAATAAATTGATGTCATTTCGCAAAATGAACTTCAACTTTAATGATAATTCATGTGAAATCTAGTCTAGTAAAAATGATTTTGTCAGAATTTTGATTCGACTGAACTTAGACCGGTGTAGCAGAACTGTGATATATTGTGCTATTAGCATTTGTTGACGAAAAATAATCTATGAATTGATTTTAAGTACCCTATATTTGGTCTATACTTCCAATTTTAATCGTTTTTAAATGAATAATTCTGCTGAAAATGCCCCATACATTAAATTTTCACTTTGAGGTTATGTATGCTTTGGTCTAACCTATTCCGAATTCCTTTACTTGGGCCTTACATTGAATTTGAAAACACAATCTATAAAAACATAAAATCGCTTGAGATTTCATCAATTATTGCCTATTTGCATTGAAGGTGACATCAAGGCTAACGGTAATTCATAATTGAAGCTCTGCTGAACATCAATGTCATGTAGACCTATTACAAGTGAATCATTGATTCTGTTATTTAAGGGCCTGGTCACATACGAGTTAGGTTATATTTTATATTGCACTTCTATATAAAGATTTAAAATTCACAATAAGCATCAATAAGTGAAGTGATGGAATAAATCGTATGTGACCAGGCCCTTAGTGGTTTTTGTAATTGCTCTTCTCTTTTTAAAGTTTTAAAATTCACATCTAATAAGCATTCAATAATTATTACGGTACGTTGATGAAATAAATCACTTCATGAATTACTTCTATGATGTCATGAATGTCATTTTATACCGTGACATAGTCAAAGGTTGTATGATGGTCACAACATTAAAAAAGACCTTGTAGCTGGATATGTAACCGTTAAACCCGTCTTCAGGACAATAATTTGAATATAATCTATTAAATTGAAGACAGAGTAAAAGAATAACTTGATACTTAGAAGCTGCGTCATAGCTTACAGTCAATATTTTGTTAAAAAATTATCTTTATATTGATGAAAATCCGCCAAAGTCAACAAAAGCTCTGTGTCAAGTGCCTTTCTTGCTATCATAAGCAATTAACTCGAAATTGTATTAAAAGCATGATAAATTGATTAGAAATACTAGGTGTTAATCCATAAATTGATAAACTCCTATTGATGAAAATCCATAGATTGATAAACTAGATCCTTGCTGAATTCCAAAGGCTTAATGATTGTGTTTATCTTTTAATCATGTAACTTAATTTTCCAGATCCTGACAAACTTGTAAAAGAATGTCACTGTGATAATTGTAAGAAGAAAAGGATAATTCTGCAGTCAAACGAACCATGGAAAGGAACTAGACAGTTTTTAACGTAAGTATTGGTAGTGTACATTGTCAAGTTATCGAACTCATTCTAGTTATTTGTGATCAATCTAAAATATTCATTCTACGCCAGATTTATAAATCATTGGTGCTGAGTCATGTTCTATTGTTCTGAAATCTAGTTTATTAGGCCACTTTATTTCTGCTTCAAGAACGTATTGCGCTCCATGGAATACGTCTGTTCTATAGGATATATTGTTTATTAACAAATCACTTACTAAGTTAATGTCATGGATTAGTTCAGATATGTCTTACTTTAATAATTGTTTCTCTTCCACCATTCAAATCAATTGCTCTCTACAATTTTGAGATTTTACACTGTTGTACACTTGTATCCATTTTTATTATTATAAGCATAAGTATTTTCAGCTCGAAAAATTAATAGAATTGAATCATGCAAAACTCAAATGCAAGGAAGAGTATGTGTACGGAATTTCATTCTATTAATATTATCATAGTAAGAAAATGTGGATAATCTCATCAACCAATCAGAATAATTGTAACATGTTTATTCATCAAGTTTCTTTATTTTACAGAAAGTCAGTGATCATCGGTGGTTGGCTAATTCTAGCACTTTTGGCCTACAAGGTGTCTCAGTTTGATTATGAATATGCCAATTTTGATCCTTATGATATTCTCGGAGTTCCACCGGTGAGTAAAATAGTCATAATATGTCCATTTTATTATATATATCATAATCAGTGTTTTGAATAACATTTTCTCAACTCACAATGGAAAGAGCTTACAATAGGTAACAATGGCCTGTGCGTAAGCTCGTGTTAATGTTATAAATTCACTGTATCAGTAGTATGATGATTTATTAACTCGAGAAAAAGGTTAATATAGGTATTTTGAAGAATGTTCTACATGCATGAAAGGAAGTTTCAAGAATTAATGTAAGTATATATAAAACTAGCTCGTCTCCAATTATTAATCCTATTACTTCCAAAGAACTCCTAAACCAAACTTCTCAACTACGTCATGTTTTATTCAAATATTAGCTTTATTTCTAGTCTAATAACAATTTCCAGGATAGCAAGAGTATCCTAGGTATTACCCAAGTATATAATTATTAATTATTCAATTCAATTTATTTACTCTTCAATGATACAGTACAAAGGTTTTGAAATCTTATATAGAGGCAAAACATCTTCTTTATGTGGGCTAAAATGCCTGTGTGCGAGAAGAGTCTGAATAGTTTATTAGTACAAGCTTTACAGAGGAAATTCAAAATAAAAATAGAAGAAAAGAGCTTAAACTCTGATACACTAATTCATGCAATAACAGGAGAGTCCGATCCCACTAGACGTCAAATCGAGTAGAAACCAATCTGAAAAGAGAAAGTAGTTACAGTCATTACGTGTTATAATAAATAAGTAGAGTCATAATGATTGAATTCAAATTTATAATTTGTTTCATATTTTTTCAAGGGAACATCGGAAGCAAATATCAAGAAAGCTTATCGAAAACTTTCACTCATTCTTCATCCAGATAAGGAGACTGGAGATGAGAAGTCCTTCATGAAACTCACCAAAGGTAATTATCATCAATATTATTTGGTACTTCAACTGAATCCTATTTCAGGTGCATAAAATAATGCAAATTTGAGATGAGAAGTTTAGAAGTTGAATCTCTCAACTAAAAACATGACTGGTTTTTGAGATAGCGACCTTATTCAACTCTTTTGCTCCTTATTCATCCCCTCTGTCCACTCTTGGTCGATTTAACTTGTGCTGCACAGCATGCGGCCAATGCTTAAGCATATGCAGCATGCTTGAATCGCACACAAATTCGACCAAGTGTGGACATAGGGATTGTCTTCTGAATAATAATTGTCTTTTTTTTATTGGTATAGTAAATTCTATCTGGAAGATGGAAGTCAAAGTTATGTAAACTTAGGTTTACATAAAAAACAAACATTGTCCCAATCTCATGAGGGTCTGCTAAGCTTAATCCCCAATTAATATTTTTGATTCTTAGTAGTAATCGAAGATCAAGTCTAATTCATTTTTGTGCAACCGGCCCTAAGCTAGCTTGAAATAACATTTGAGTGTATGTACGTATTTTCTATATAAATTCAATGTACTAAATTTTCTTCTGTTGAAATTGTTTGAAGTTTACACTGCAATTATTCTATTTTCAGCTTACCAGGCCTTGACTGATGATGAGTCCCGTAGAAATTGGGAAAAATACGGTAATCCCGATGGTCCAGGAGCAATGAGTTTTGGCATTGCACTTCCATCTTGGATTGTCGAGAAAGAGAACTCAGTTTGGGTAAGGTTTCTATTGAATTCTCAAAAATAAAGTTGGCCTACAATAAAATTTTCCATGTTTAAAGTTGAAATGCTCTTAGAGTAGAATACTTTTGTATAATTTATGACTAGTTCTCAGGTCTTCCAATTGTGACTTAGCTCTGAATGCGTTATTTATTTTATATTTTTCAACTTCATTTAGGCTAACACAATTCATCCAACTCATCTTGATTACAGTAAAGTCAATTGAAAACAGGTAAAACTTCCATTCTCATTGCAAAGTAATCATACTCTTCATAGAAAATGATAAAATACTTTTATTTCAGGTTCTGGGTCTGTATGCTCTGGTTTTCATGGTCGCCCTACCCACAGTCGTTGGAATGTGGTGGTATCGGTCTATACGTTATTCCGGTGATCAGGTAAATTTCAATTTTTATTTTTTTCTCAAATTATTACTTATCATTCCTGTTGACTTACTCCAAATCATTCATAGAGTTCGACACAATGTCTCACTCAATTCAAACTATTGAAAGTGAACCTTGTTGACAATGAACTAAAGTTGTGTAAACTTTTCTAAATTTTTTGAAAAAAACTTGTTATGATGAACTACGTACAGTTTCAAGTGGGTTTCTAACCACCTTGAAGGGATTAGTGGATCTCTCATGGGATAAAGCGATTAGATTTTATATTTACTACTCTGCAAATTGTCAATCTATTTTGTATTTTCCTAATCAGATCAATAATGTTATCTTTGATCTTCCTTTCCGCTTCTGATTCCCTCTCTATTGTCCTAATAGGATCAATAATATTATCCTTGATCTTTCTTTGATTCATTTTCTATTCTAATGAAATCAATGATGTTATCTATGATCTTCCTTTTCAACTTCGACTTCTTTTATGTTGTCCTAATGTAGTCAATAATTTATTTTTTTATTTCATTTTTTGTTTCATAGAATGATCACCATGATTGTTTTTAAGAAAGTGACAAATTCGTATTGTGGTTTCAGGTGCTATTAGATACAACGCAAATTTACTTCTACTTTCTGCATAAAACGCCCTCAATGCCACTGAAAAGAGTCATTATGGTGTTGGCGGCATCGTTAGAATTCGAAAAGAAATACAACAGCGAAATAGTCGAAAGACCTACTGACAATGAAGAAGTTCCTCATGTGAGTATTATTATATTGAAAACAATAATAATATTATTTTAACATAACTATATTATAGTTTTGTATTGTACAGTATCTTTTTTATTATATTTATTATTCTAGTATATTTTTGTATCCATTCTTATTTGCTACTGCTTGTAGAAACTGTCAAACTTATTTTTAATTAAGAAGGAAATGGGATATTGCAACTATTCAATTGCTTTTAAATCATAATAATTAATTGTACGAAATTCCTAATAAATAATGTTATATAAAACTCTGAAGACTTCCGTTATTCTTTTGACAATATTCGCAGTAGCGGAAGTCTTCAGAGTATTGTCTGTGCTGATTACTGATTTGATCTGTGTTAATTACTGATCTGATCTATATTATAGCACGATCCTTTTAACTTGTCAGAAATCAGCTGTTTCGGTAATAATTAAACAGTGATTTCGACACAATAATCAAATGGCTTAAAAGTCTTAAAGACCTTTAAAGTCTTTAAAAAACCTTTTTAAAGAAGACCTTTCAAAGAATAACTTTTTAAAAGACCTTTTCAATAATCTGCGAGATTCAGCATTTGTAGGTTAAGTATTGTGATATTCGAATACATATTGCTCGTCGAAACATATGTTTTCTGACAAGTTAAAAGGATCCTGCTATACTTACTGATATATTCAAGGGGTGTTTTATTGTTTGTTTTCTCTATTTTTCAGCTAATCAAACAGCTGTACAACCTCAACGAGAAAAACAGAGAACGTCCCTTGTGCTACATGTACTCGATAAAGGCTCGTGCCCTGATTCACGCACACCTCTCGCGCATAGCTCTCAATCCGAACACGTTAGACAAAGATCGCATGTACATCGTCAAAAAGTGTCCTTATCTCATACAGGAAATGGTCAACTGTGTCTCACAACTGGTTATGTTAGCCTATGCTAGGAGAGGTGAGTCAGAAATATGTGAAAATAGTGTCTTATTCCTCTGCAAAAGCAATGTTCTCCTAAATTATTGTGTTGATTGCTGGGTCCCTGGATTTGGTTCGTATTAGGTTGTTTCTAATTATTTTTTATAACTAATCAAATAATCAATATTAACTAGAGTTGCAATGACTCTATAAAGACTCTTTATACTTTTTTAAGAGTACTCTATACTCTTTTTAAGACTCTATAAAGACTCTTTATAGAGTCACTGTAACTAGAGTAAGCCCACAGCGTAAAGCGCCGTTAGCTTTGTTCAAATTTGACCCTAACTTATTCAGTACTCTATTTAACACACTGGTTGCTATCAGATCTGACAAACGCCGAGAGATTCTTTTCTTACATCTTTCACTCCTTGAACATATTTAATAACTTTACATGTAATATTTATGTTGTCGGCGCAAACCGAATCTAAATTGGCCCGCTGTAATGGTCTCAGGGTCTATAGTAAGTTTTGCAAAATATCCAACAATGTATTAGATAAAAAGTAATGGATGCTTGTTCTATTATGTAGTGATTCAATTATCGATCTGAGTATTCATGTGGTGTTTCATTCTTGAACAATATTTGAAGCTCCTTTATTTTATTCACTGTACTTTACTACTATACACTGTATAGTAGATTACACAAAATTTCATTTATACATTATACGACTTTTGTTTTGTTGCACATGTATTTCGTCCATATTATCACATTCTCGTTGATCTTTGTAAACTTACAGTATTGTTCAATCCATTGATGGCAACTCCCATATAGATTTTTCTCGGGAGTGCCTAATTTCTCTTTATAAGGATGAACTTTGTACTTTGGATATATTGTCTTGTACCTATTGTACTTACTGAGAAATAAACATTTATTTATTATTTATTTACTGTATGGAAAAATAAAATAATGTTGTTCTGTAAGTAGATTATCAAAAATTGTCATCTGGAAAATGAAGAGCATGTGTGGATTTCAAACGCAACAAAATCTCATAACATTTGCAATACTGAGAAAACCAAATAGATTCCTGAATATCTCCTGCTCTTTGAAGAAAACATCGTCTTGATGGTTTCACTTCAAGTTGCTATTTTCATTCTAAATTATTCAATAGATAATCTGTGATTTTATTCTTTTGTCAAGAGTCTCTAGACTGTTTCCAATTCCTTTCTCACGTTAAATATTTTTCCACAGTTCCAAGGTTGCTCAACATTGAAACGATAGAAAACTGCATGAAACTGTGTCCAATGATCGTGCAGGCCTTGTGGGAATTCAAAAGTCCATTGCTGCAGTTGCCTCACATCACGGAAGATAACCTCAAATATTTCCTTTCAAAGAAGGTGGGTTCTATTTAAAATTATTTATAACTGCTAGTATTCTTACGTGTCTTTTTTCTCATTGCAAGTACCGTCTTCCATGCATTCAAATCGTCTTGAAACATGGACTTGAAAGCTGTTTTATTGGCTGACAATTTGATCGTGGGCACACAGCTTTATTTAATTTGCGATTTTTGTTATTTTCAGCGTCAAATCAGAAGTATACAGCAGTTTGCTCAAATGAAAGCTGAGGATAGACGGAATGTTTTGCGTAACCTTTCCAATGAACAGTACTCTGACGTTATGAAAGTCATCTCTAAAATGCCTCTCATTGATTTCCAAGTGCGATCTGAAGGTAAGGCTTGATTTTATTTCAATGGTAATAATAATAATTATTATTTATAATTATAATAATTTCATTTTGTTTAATTTTCTCATTCAATATTGAGTTCGGGTTCGGCTTCATAGTGTCAATGGGTCTTTCTAGCTTTTTTATATATTATAAAATATTTTTGATGAGTATTATACCTTCCATCACATTCTATTGATTGTCTGCTTGACCTTGTCTGTAATTCTTATTCTGTCTTTATTTCTCATCTGAATTAGTTTCTTGTACGTTTTATACTTGAACTGCTTCTTGAGAAGTATTGCATCAAACAAGATCAATTCTGATCTACAGGATCAGTACAGTGCCAATCAGTTGATTCAAAATAGTTGATCCAGGTTGGTGCAACCCAACATAAGTGAAGTAACTTAGTGTTGCTACCTGTATCAGTCATTGGAAGAAAATTTTTAAATATTACCTTGCTAATTTCGACCTAGTTTATAGGTATTGTTTCAGCTCCATCTTCATGATTTTCCTCTTTAAGTTGGAAGGAATATTAACTTTCAAGTGAAAAATTACTCAAGTTTTTTGCGCGATAAATGTTTTGTGCTGGTATTGCACATTTTCAAGCTGTACAGGCACTGAAGTATTTTCCTCCTTTTTGTTCCAGTAACATACAGTCCTATGTTTTTGAAGTAAGTTCTAGTTATGAAGTGAAATCAAATAAGAGGGGTTCTTTTGTATAATCAGATTCATTTAATTTGACGCTTGGCATTAGATAGATATTATTTCTTGACGTTGCTGATGACCGTGGAGTACGATGGCAACGAAGTAATATCTCTCTATTTATCTAATGACAAGCGTCAAATTAAATGAATGTGATTATAAAAGATCTGAGTAAAGAAATTGAAAAACTTGGAAATCTTTTAAAATGCAATTCAATCTTGAAACTTAGACGGAATAACGTTATTTTATGAATTGTTTTTTATTCAATTCGCAGTTATTGATGATGAAGCGTCGACAGTATACACGGCAGGTGCCATAGTGACTGTGACCGTCACTCTCTACCGACAAAACATGGGCGTGCTCTTTGGAGATGACACTGTCAAAGAGAAGCATTGCGTCGAAGAAGAGGTCAAGGAGAAGCAGACTGACGAAAATGAACACGAAGATGGAGAACAAAAGGAACAAGAACAAAAGGAAAAGGAACAGGTTGGTACACATCATTACAGTATCGTTCGAAATAGAATGGAGGTTTCGGGTCACCCAAAGAAAGAAATTCTAGAAATATTTGACCAAAGAAACCTTTCACAGATTATTAAATATTTGAACAAAGAAACCTTTCACAGATTATAAAATATTTGATCAAAGAAACGTTTCACAGATTATAAAATATTTGACCAAAGAAACCTTTCACAGATTATAAAATATATTATATTTGATCTAAAAACCTTTCACAGATTATGATGTAATATACACTGTATATACATCAATTATTGTACATAATCACTCAATAAATTATTCAAATTACTCAAAATAAATAAGTTACAAATCAATATGTAGGCTAAATTATGTTATGTTTATGTTACTCAATAAATATGCGAGACAGAATTATAATTTTAAACGTTCGTGAATAAGACTTTTTTGACTACCGTATATCTGTATCAGGTGAATTTCTGTAATATAATTGTTGTTTCTAAGATGATTGAAAAATTATGAGAATCGGTTTAATGAGAATCTTCTTATTATCTTGGAATCAACTGTCAATATTTTGTTATTCTTTTTTTGCATTTTATATTTTTACTGATATCAGAAAATAGTATTGTTGCATTTTATAGTTGTACGATAGTATTTTTGATGTAATCAACAATTTCCAGCGATTTTATTTAGCATTTTCCATTTATATTTTGTTATGATGATTGTTGATGTAATCGTAATGGTAATGTGATTTATACTGATATGAACAACTAGATTATCTATTCATTTATTATAATTATTCACTATTTTTGTAGACAAAGAAGCCAGTTTGGCAGAAAACACAACGAAAAACAAAGAAAGGAGGCAAGAAACAACCAAACAAGAAGCCTCAACAATATCAAAAAGAAGCGCCAAAGGCCTCGGCGAATCCTTCTAAAAAGACTGATGAGAAGGAAAAAGAGAAAGAGAAGGAAAAAGACAAGGAGAAAGAGAAAGAAAAGGAAAAAGTACCTGAGGTGAGTTTATTTCTCCAATCCACACTAATTCTCAATTTTTGCATGTTTAATCTTGCCCGATCTTTAGGTTGTATTGTAAAGTGTTAATTTTATATTTCAGTTATATGACGTAATCAGTTCAAGATAAAATTCTTTTACCTTTATTACAATGCATAACATTTACATCTAACATCCTTATTACAGCAATTGAATAAGTACAATATGGGAAGTGAAACAGGCAATCGCCCTAATCCTAAACATCAATTCCTGACTGGATTTAGTCACATAAATAGTCGAAATATTGATTATGAAAAATTCATGTTTCCATAAAAGAAATGTTCAATTGCTCACCTGAAGAAATGTATTTGTTTGGTGAATTGTTATAACTTATTTGATGGTTATCATCTTTTTTTGTCAAAAAGACTTGTTCTTTTTTGTTAGTAGACATTTTGTTTTGCTTCATAATAATAAGTAGTTTTTTCATATATTTTTATATTTTTGAGTACATTATATATCTGTTCTTTGAAAAAAATGTAACAAGTGATGTATTTTTTTATTTTGATTTACAAAATAACTTGGTATTGATACACCTGAAGCTCTAGGCTATGACAAACCAGAACTAGCTTGTGTATGTGTAATGTCGACTCAATTCACTAAATTTTGAATAGTTGTGAAATGCGAGTTCTATTGCATAACTAGCCTCTCAACGCATTTTAGAGCCTTAATTTTCCGTTGTTAATTGTAAAAAAGTCCAGTAATAAAATAAAAACGATTCTATTCTATTTTCTAGCCTGTGTCGAAGTCTTCCGACGTATCTGCCAGTGAGAGTGAGGGAGACTCATCTGACGACGAAGCAGAAAGATCTGATGAAGAAGACAGTCAAAGAGACTCGAAGAAGGTTAGAACCATAACCGTTATCAATTTCAAACATTTCATGGATGTTTGTAATGAATTCTTCCCATAAATTTGATGAAAAGATTCTTATTTAAATCTTCGAGCTTTCATAACATTTTAGAAAGGCTAAACATTCATCTATTAATATTATCTTACTGTTAGTTCCCTCTTACTATCGTTTAAGCAACTATCAAACCTCGTTTAAAGTTACTATCAAGTTATTAGTAACCTCTTACTATTAATTTAGTTTGAGTTATATATTTCATACTCAACCTAACGACCTTTTAATTCACTTACCAGTTCCGAACAAGTATGAATATCAAGTTTTTTCAATTTTAATGACTTACTTTCTTCTTATTCTACAATAAATACTTTTAATTATCAATTTGCTTAATTATTAATAAATTGATAATTATTAATTATTAATATCAATATTATTTTATAATTATTAATAATCAAATTGCTGTTTCTTTTTAGCCATCTTCGTTGGAAGACGATGATGAATGGGACAAATTCCAGTCGGGAATCGGGAAGAGAGACAGAGTGCTTGAGGGAAGAAGCAAAATGTCGCATAGTGTACATTGCCCTCACTTTCCTGAGGTTTGTTTGGCACTTTCAATTCTAAATAATAAGATAAATTGAATAATTACACATAGCAATATTACTCCAAAAAAAATTGAAGTTTGTACCAATTTGTATAACTATTACAGAATATATTGTAATTATGTTTAGTACGTTATTTGATGATGTATGTTATTTCACTGTATGGAGGTAAAAATAGGTACCTTTTTCTATAACAATATTCTCACTATAACGATTCTTTGCATTTATTGAATCAATACGATTTTTCTATATCATAATGTTATTCTCATTACGACAATAATAATGATTGATTTCTATAACAATATTTGTATCATTCTGTAGTGTCTGTGTAAATTAGGCTATGATTTTTCTAAAGGATAATTGTTATTGAGTTATCATTATTTTAATTCTAAGAGAAAGGAGTTCTTGAATCTCGATTCTGAAGTAATCAAAGAAAACTGTGTAATTGATATTGTTTTATTACTGACAAGCAAATTGACAGAGATACCAGTTTCGGTTCTTACACCATAGTCAATCTCTGGTAAACAGTTGAATAAATTTGTGGTTTTGACAACTTCAAGTTGTTTTATTCAGTAAAAATAGCTCGATTTACTCGATTTGAATATTTCATTCAGGCTCAGCCTGATGAGGAATGCTCTTGAATTTGTTTCTGTATTTTATGTGAATCTCTTTACATTTTGAGTAAATAAAGTACTTTATGATTAAAGGTATTGAGTAGATAAAGTACATTTTGATTAAATTTATTGAGTAAATAAAGCACCTTTCGATTAAAGGTATTGAGTAAATAAGTAAATTTTCGACTATGTTGATTTTATTAATGTTTTCGTATTTCCATTTTTATTTAACATGATGTATAAAGTATAATTCTACTGTATAACTTTTTCATATGACTATTGTGACAGTTGCCTAATGTGTTTATGTTTATTGGCAATAAGAGTTATCTTATCTTGATTGCAGGACAAGCAAGAATACTGGTGGGTATACGTGAGCGATCGTAAGTCGAGAACGCTTCTTACGTCACCCTACTACGTCACAGCGCTAGTTGAACACGAGGAGGTTCAGCTGAAGTTCACCGCTCCGAGATGGCCCGGAGTCTACACGTTCACAGTCTGCCTGCGGTCGGACTCCTATCTGGGATTTGATCAGACGCATGATATTAAGGTTGGTGTTGAAATTGTAGGGACTATCCCTATGTCCACACATGGTCGATTCTGTGTGACATGACGCATGCGGTGTAGCATTCATCTTTACGCCCATATTTAATTGGATAAGTGAAGCGCAAGACGAAACGAAAGTCGAATCTAAAATCGACCAAGTGTGGACATAGCTATTATTTGCCAGCCTTCATTCAAAACTTGAACATTAACTTAATTATACTGTACTATTTTTATGCGAGTGAATTCAGTAATTGAAATATTTTTGGGTGATTGTGTGTTTCTAGTTCCTATATATATTTTATTCAACTGATCTAATGAATAAATAGTATATTCTCTAAAAGTGTACGTTAATACGTCATTCAATTACAATATTATTTCTTGGGTTATTTTTGTCAATGTGCAAATCTTAGTAAAAATACATAATAAATGTTGAAAATGACGTCCTTCTAAAGGTGGGGCTTTGTTACTGCGACCGAGTGCCGCAGCGGAGCCCGACCCAGCGTTGCCAGATGCAATTGATTGCAGATGCAACTATTTATAGTTGGGATTTTTCATCAATTGCATCTGGCAACGCTGGGTCGGGCTCCGCTGCGGCACTCGGTCGCAGTAACGAAAACCCACCTTAAGCCAGGTTGATCCAATGATTGAAAGATTGTCAGACAATCTAATATTTCTGTTTACTATGATTTGACATTGAAATTATGAAACAGGATAACTTTAGACCATCAACAGCGGTTAATAGCCGTTAATGACTATTATTTCTATGAACTACCCGTATAATCAGATTTATTTAATTTGACACTTGGCATTAGATAGATAGATAGATATTATAGATGACCGTAGATAGAGGAAAAGATAGATAGATATGAAATAAAATAATATAATAATGGATGATAGATAGATAGATAGATAGATAGATAGATAGATGAGATAATATTTCTCGATCTATATCTATCTCTCTATCTATCTATTTAATGCCAAGCGTCAAATTAAATGAATATCACTGTACTTGAAGACCGATGTCCACTGTTCATAGAAAAGTCGTATGAGTGTACCACACCAGATTTTTTAATTCAGTGTCTGATTTTTCTTCGACTACGTACTTTTTCTAACCGGTTTTTGAAATTGCAGTTGGACGTTGAGAAGGCACCCGAGGTGCCCACCGAGCACCCGCAGTGGGACATGTCTGAAGAGGAGGAGGAAGGCCGGCCCGAGGCGGACGAGAGCGACATTTCCGAATTCACCACCGACGAGGATGTCGAAGACTACAACCGGCCATGAAACTGCTGCTGCCGCTCCACCCAGCAATCCTATTCTAAACTGTTTTCGGTGTTACTGTAATTTTTGAAATCATTATCTCGGTGCTGATTGAGAGGTTGTTCTATATGTATATCTCACTAAAGCCGCGGCCCTTCGCAACGGGGTGTAATAGTCTCTTGACTCTAAAAAAAGAGTTTGGCTAAAATGTTGGTCAGTTTTTGTGTTCAACTGGAGATTGAATGTATAAGGCTAGGCGTACACCGGTTAGTCTAGACAAGACGAGATTAGTCACGTTTAGTCACAGTACTTCACATAGTTGCTTATGAAGCAACACACACCGATTAGTCATTGCATCAGTGTGTGCTGCTTCATAAGCAACTATGTGAATTATTGTGACTAAACGTGACTAATCTTGTCTTGTATTGTCTTGACTAACCGGTGTACGCCTAACCTTAGCTTCTAACTGAACTTGACATACGTTGTTATGTCTATTTTTCTCAAAAAATCTCTAGACCTTAACTGAGTTATAGCGATTTCCTCAACTTACTTCAAGTAAGTCTTCAACGTACTGGATTAATATTATTATTTTGCGAGCATTGGCGAGAAAGGTTAGTTTTTAATTACTGGATTTTACAAAATCAGGTACTGTATCATTTTCTTCAGAATGAAAAGCTCTACATTTTGTAATGATACAAATTTTTGTAAACCCTATCATTTCTCCAGTAAACTCGATTTGAAAATTCCATTTTGAAAAATTCAGATACTGAAAATATTCAATATTACTATTTTGTAGACTATTTAGGTAGCTCTTAGTGAGCCTACCAAATTTCATGAGAAATGTTGATCCATTAATGAGATTCAAATACAAATTCAAATTCTTTATTTACACATTTTTGTACAATGATGAAAATGTAACAATATGTATCGTCATGATTACAAATTTATAAAAATTAGAATATAAAGACCTAAAATGCAAACCCGTAAAATATAAAATGGCGGATTACAGGAAAACTAAAGAGAAATCGACATTTTGTCAACAACATTTTCCGTTTGTTTCAGCTTCTAGATTAGCGTGATGAGACTGGAGTCACTATTTTCTGGGATACTCTGTTGATGACAAATATTCACACTTCACTTGTTCGATTGTTTACTAAATTTCAAAGTGAGACACTAACCTGTAATTTTATAACCTGCGATAATGTAAAAACCTGTATAATAACTGGATAAACTGTTGTCTTCATAACTAAATGAAAAATTCGTCCTTCACCTTCAGGCGTATAGGCTCATGTTTTCAGTCTCGAACAGTGCACTGCGGATTTATTCAACTCACTCTTTCACTCAGCTCAGCTGTGTCATTGAAAGGGCTTCAATAACGACGTTGAACAATTGGGAGTTGAATGTATTTTGCTCCACTTAGGTGGAATGCAATCACCACTAAAGGTGATGATACCTGAGTAAGAGGCAACAAGAGTTTAAGAACATTGATCGAACTACAGTATAATAATTATAGTAGGATGATATATACATAATATTATTGTGTGTCCACTGTTGACTACAGATATACTACTGCTATCAATGTACTTTTCACTCATCTTAACGCCTCTCTCTTACAACACCGCAAAGCTGCGTTCAAACGTTGCATGTGGCCAAGCTAGTTAGTTGACTTACACACTCGAATAGCATAGTGATTACACGTTGCAAGTAGCAGAAGATGCTAGTCCACTTGTTCAAGTCAACTTGACTGCCCACTCAAAACGTTTAAACGCGGCATGTAATAATATAGTTTCATTGATAAAAAACGGTTCATTCATTATTAGAGGAACACCTTGAAATCAAAAGAGGAACATCAATGAAATCTGGTTCACACACGAAAACGGTCAAACAGTGCTATTTAATTTTTAAATTTCAATGTCTTGATGTTACTTGTTTCATTGAAAACTTCACTGAGAAAATCTAATTCCTGTCCTTCAAGATTTGCATTTCGTATAATGCAATTTAATACGTCATTCTATGCGTTCATTTGATGAATGTTTAATAATACTGGATGAAGCGGTCGTGGCATTATTGTCTATTGTAATAATTTATCAAATTTTATAATTCATAATTCCTTTTTATCTTATCTAAAGGTGTTTCCCCAAAATTTATTGGTAATGAAGGTGTCGTCTTCTGCTTTATAAATGAATAGGCCTAATATTGATGTTCTCTCTAAATATGCAACGCAAACGTAATGTTTTGAATTTCATTGCTCATTCCCTGAAAATTTTACCTAATCATAATGGATTCGGTCTGAATTTTCAATGTTATATCCAATTAATAAAAGCCAATGCATCTCAGAACAAATTTTTCCAAGTGATATCTCAAAATTGAGATAAGCCTGTCTGTTCACTTGGCTTTAGACTCCTTACTTGAAAATTTATGATTTTCATGAATTCATATAATCTTCCAAATACAATCCACACTCAAGTTGTTATCAATAACGTTTTACATATTTATCTACCTTGTTTTCGCTTACTTTTAATGTATCACCCTCTTTTAGAATACATGGATTAGCAGTTAACTTGATTTCTTTAGGATGTCTTGTTTCTTGTGAAAGTGGTTTAGTGATGTCTTCTATGCCCTAGCGCCCACTGAGGTGGAGTGGCGATGGCGTGGCAACACGCTAAATAATATAAACATATGAAACTAAATGAAACAGCGCACATCGCTCGATCGCACTCCACCTCAGTGGGCGCTAGGGCTAAGAAAGATAGTTTCTCCTCGATACTACTACTTATTTATCATTTTCTGGTATTTGAAATTCCTGATTAGTAATATGATATTTCGTTTTTGGTAAATGTATAAGTGAATACCAAAGAAGTTGCTCCACTCCTCCACATTATATTCTGAACCTATTTTCTCAAGTTTATAAATTAGCCTACAAATTTCACGAATTATTCCCTTCAAACCTGCAAATTCACTCATTTTCATAGCGAGCTCAATAGTTGTTGAGAAGACGTAACTTATTTAATTTCTTTACAGAATCTCGTGGATGTGAAATACGTTTTCCTTAGTTTGGATGTAGTGAGGATAAACTAAGTCAATTTAATAGCGAGTGCTCAAAATGGTTGATAGTCACTTCTATAAAATCATTTCCTTTATCCCTTTCCTTTTCTTTCTTTGTATTTTTTAAATGTATTCAAACATATATACAGATAATAATTATCATCAAAAACTCATGTCAAATATTATCCATACATTTTATTTCATTGACTTACACACACGTAATGTGTGTGTTTGAAAATTTTGGAGAAAATCTTATTTTGTGTGAAAATTAGCCTTATTTTTGGTGAAGATTATTTCCAGAAAGAATTAGTTTATAATATTTTTTATGTTTAGGGTGAAAAGTAAAGGTTACTGATTCTATTTCAGAAGTGAGAACTTACAAGTTTTCCATTTTCTTCCAACGTCAACGGATACTCAACATTCCTGAAGTTGTTTTCCTTCTCACTGTTGTCTCATTTCTACTGTTAGTTGTAAACAGTTAGACGTTTTGTATATTTATTGATGTGGCATTTCATCCTTATAATATAAAAGAACGAATTATTAATCTGTGTAAATTATTATAGATGTAAGAGATCTTGGATTCTGTGTATAAAAAATGAAAACCCTATTTCTATACACTGGATAGAACATTTATAAAATAATAAATTGTCTAATTTTTAACTATATTGTATATAGATTTCATCAAACCTGTTCCTTTATAGGATTACCTTTTTTTATTTTAGGATTATTATGTGTGTTTCTTTCAGGGGCGGATTAAGGTCTGTGTTTTGGGGGGGCGGTTCAGGAAGGTCAGTTCCGGGGGGTCTGGGGGGCCTCCCCCGGAAAATTTTTGAACAATATTAAGAGTGAAAAACCGAAAATCTAGGCTCTAAAACTACAACGTTTTTCTTACATAAATATTAAAATTATGTGATATTTTTATAAAATTAAGTATTTTTCCAGTGTAAATCACAACAAAAGTTCAAGTTAACATGAGATGAGCAAATTTTAAAATGAAAACACGCACACTGATGAAAAGTATGTAACAATCTGTCAACCTCAATACAAAACCTCAGTATGAAACGAACAGCCTCAATAGTCCATCTGGATACATTGAGATTTGAAGCCAGTTTATGGATTCGAAATAATATGTTAATAATTTCATGGTACTCAGCAGCATTTATGGATAGAGGTTTGTCACCAAAAGACCCTCTTATGCATGGGAGCCTACCATACTACCAACGAGCATCAGACAAAAGGAAGGAACGGCATCTGAACTTGAATTGAAGAGGTTTTTAATATTAATTAGTGAGTCTCTGCTCATTGGTACTTTTTTGTGATCAAGAAGACAGTAATATTGCAACTGCAATTAGAATATTTTAGGAGTTATTGTTCAGATTTGAACCATCAATAATTCGGTCGCCCCCCCGGCCACCTCTTAATCCGCCCCTGATGGGTGCCTAAAGGTGAAATTTTTGGGACAGATCATCTCACAACTGCTTGCAAATAAAATCATAAATTTTTGAGCAAAGATGCCTGAATGTATTGTATCTTCACCCGCGGACAGCTAAAAATCTAAAGAATTCAAAGATTCTAGAAATAGTCAATATTTATTTGAAATTCCCGGTCGATAACAATATCGATCATACTGTATCGAAAGCTGACGAACGATTCGAAGTCTTACGAAAGACTGACTATTAGATTGATTTTCGAATTATTACAATAAGCAAATTGATAATTGAAAATTTTATCATATTAACTAAATAAATTATTTTATCGATTGTTGAATGTTTTATGCAAATATAATATCTTGGCATCACTGATTGATCAGCTGACTTGCTAGTATCAGCTGTGAGATGAAATCCATGTTCACTCACACTTCATTTCTGCTTCGTAACCAGTAGTGTTAACAGCGGTCGAATTATTTTCTGAATTTTTCGAAATATTTACGAGTGCTTTCATCTACAGTCTATTTTTAAACTAATACAGTGAAGCTCTCAATTATAACCAGTGTTCGACTTCATAATTTGGTGGTTAAATGAAGCAAATTATACTACAGTTTGAGTTGTAAAGTTTTTGATCCGGCAATTCTACTATTGAGGTTAGTTGATCTTATTTATTTTCAAAGTGAATAAAATTAAAGTTTTAAATATTTTCTAATCAGTTGAACTATTTAAAATTTTCAAATTTCTTTACATTTGAGTATGGTTGATATCTGAAGTCTACTTCACAAATTGGTCGAAGTTATTGAAACCGATATGGAGTCGTTATTCTCAACAAATATTCCAAACTTTAATATTCATTTACTCTTAGTTGATTTGATTTTGGTTTGAGATCTCGTTATATTCCATTCATCAATACAATATATGTAGTTTTTCACAAATAGTTTTCATGAAATTTATCCAGCCATTTCCCTGTGCTAATCTAACAATTCATTCAATAAATCCTATGGTTCTTTATTTTATTTAATCAATTCAAAGTGAAGCAGGTTTTTACTTGGTTCAATTATTCCAAACTTTACCCTTCATCTTAGGAGATATTGAAGTGCTTGTTTTTCGAAGTCTAGTTATCTTCACAAACTCATTGGATGAGTATGCTTAAGGGTTTTATCTTAACATTGTGAATATTAGACTATTATTTAATATCATAAAAATATTTAGCCTATGCATAGCAATAATTATTAACAAATTGAAAATACAAGCTAAACTCAAGTTTCATTTGTTTCAACAGGATGAATTTTTGAAAAATACAAAAACAAACATGAACAATCGATTATTGGAATGCATCAATTATGTATTGAATGGTAACCCCACTACAAAGGGAGGTTGAGGGTCAAGTTCTCAAGAGGGCCGGATGCGCCCTAACTTCGCCCTCCCAGGAATCAATTAAAGGCAGTCATTCAACACATTCAATACAAATAAAGACGTGGAATCAATCAAACCAAGATGTGGATAGGTGAATCTGGTATGAGGTATCTTTCCCTTAAATTACTAGTTGAAGAGTTAGGCTAGAATTATCTAACATTGTCCCAGGCTAGAGGGTGGGGTATAGGGGGTGGGACGTTTATGGTTGTTAGTCATGTAGCATACTCTGACACAATCCTGGGCAGTACCACGTCATCATGCTAGTTTTGCGACGAGAGGGTGTCTTCTGTCTTGGTCGGGCGCTTTAATAGCAGCACCGCCATGCAGTGCAGATGTAAATGTACATGTTTTCCCCATCATGCAATGATGGGATATGTGGTACTGTTCTTGTGTTTGCATAGTTGGATGTGAGACAAGATAACGGCCATAAATAGGGATTGAGCTAGATAGGGGTATAGGGGGTGGGACGTTTATGTTTGTTAGTCATGTAGCATACTCTGACACAATCCTGTGCAGTACCACGTCATCATGCTAGTTTTGAGATGAGGGTGTCTTCTGTCTTGGTCGGGCGCTTTAATAGCAGCACCGCCATGCAGTGCAGATGTAAATGTACATGTTTTCACCATCGTGCAATGATGGGATATGTGGTACTGTGCCTGTGTTTGCATAGTTGGATGTGAGACAAGATAACAGACATAAATAGGGATTGAGCTAGATAGGGTGGGTCCCCGTAGGATATTTGCAGATTTCAGTCGAGTATCGTAGTGTCCTAGTCAGTGTTCTGTGTGGTAGTTCCACTGCGTTGTCACTATGATTGCGGGCTCGATTCAGCATCATTTATATGACGAGGTGGTAACTGTTACACTGTAGCCTGTTGGGATCTATTATACAGGAGACTGGGAATTGCAAGTATAAGATTGTAGTGCCTTCAGCAAAGGAGTTAGAACTTAGGGAAGGGGTACAAAAGATATTTTTGATAGCTTTTAAGCTGCATGTATATTATATAAGAGTCATTTCCAATTTAAAATTTATACTTATTCAAAATTTTTGATCATAGCATTGCCTCCAGCCTTTGCTGGTTGGCATGGGGAAGGGGTTCAAGCTATTATGGCTTTGGGGCTGTATTTATTCTAGCCTTTATCCTAAGTCTTAACTTGCAAGCTTTGATACCTCCAAAGGCGCAGATATTCTTGAGTTCTAACTCAAGAGTTGAATGATTTGATACTTTTCTACACATGCTAGAAAAGAAAACTGCTTAAGGCACTCTCTCACACACGCTGAGAGGTGCAGATTCATGATTATTATTATTCTACTAATAGGATTTAAGTTACAGACATCAATGAGAGTTAGAAACTCTTAATGAGTGATGTAAATGCAGATATTGAAATATCTGTTTATAAGACGCTCTCCTACACACGATAGGAGAGCGCAGTAGTTTAGGGCATTCTCTCACACACGCTGAGAAGTGCTGAATCATGATAATATATTATAATTATTATTAAATTGATTAGTTCTAGTTTAAGGAATATTTCACGTATAGTACTGTTAGAAAGTTAGAAATTCTTATAGATGCTGAAAAGTGCAAATATTCTCAAGATATTGAAAAATCTTCATTTAAGACGCTCTCCTACACACGCTAGGAGAGCGCAGTAGCTTAGGGCATTCTCTCACACACGCTGAGAGGTGCAGTTATCAATTGAAATCAATATGAATATCGATTGATTTTTATTAGTCAAAAGTTATAGATTAGACCACTCCTGGCGGTTCAGGCGTGAGTACTTATAAGAGTTTAGTTATAAGTTCCAGGTCGACTACTCAACTTTAATCTTGAAAATTTACTCAATTCTTCATTTTCTAAGTATGTTTCAGATACAGCTTCGCTTTTCCAAGGGATCCAAGGCCATGGATATTCTATTTTTATGATATACTGTGTGCATGGATTGAATATTCTGTGTTGCATCTAGAACTGTGTGTAGTTACATGTTGGATGTTATTTATTCGCCTTCTTTGCATGTTAGATTTGGTATGGTGCATCTTTGGTAGAATTCAGAGCATACTTCACGTATTTAGCTTGATCCAATATTAAGATTCACACATAAGTGTTTTGTTTCAGGATTGTGTTTTATTAGGGTAGCCTACAGAGAGTATATAGTCATGTATTACTATACACTCTCTGTAGGGTAGCCTATGTATTTCATCTAATGAAAGTTTTTTTGTTACAGATCACCAAGTTTAAGCATTCACTTCATTTACGCTACATTGCAATTAAAGAGTGAAGTTAATGGACTGGAGGAAGGACGTCTACTGCATATTTGTTAAAGTTGGAAGCATTGTCCACAGAATAATAATAATTTATTTATTATCATTCTGTTAATGCAATCGTATACTCTGTTTACTGGCATCACCAACTTATACCGTAAATCGTTTCCAAATTCAATTTCCACTTTAAAAATTCTTATTAATTATATTAGATCGTTTGGTAATTTTCCATTACAATTTGAAATTTTATTAGCAAAATAAACTTCCTCTTGGTTTTCTGCGGTGCAAGGAGGATGCAACTCAGGTCGACTTCATCTTCAAAAGGCATCCAAGAGGTTCTGTTCTTCTGGAGCCTTTGATGATGTTTCTTTTCTTGTTGGGTTAGGGATGGGGGGGATTGTAGAGGTCTTTTTGAACTTCGTTGTTGTAGGGGGGGGGGGTTGTTTGTATAGGCTCTTGAGGTCTATGAGAGTTACTTTAAAGTATTCTCATGTAGGCTTTAACCTTCTTGTACCGCAGAAGACCCAGAGGAAGTGATGTTATTTCAAAATTTTTTATTCCAAATTGGGGATACTGTTTGGTTGGCAGGAGAGAGGTGATCTGTAGCGGTACCCCATGGATTGTCTCTCGACTCCAACCCTACCGCCCTCCGTCATAGGGTGTGTAGCAAGACAACAGTATTCGCCTTAGGTCGCGTGGCCCACAAGCCTTACGTCCTCGAATGGTGATGGTCTGGCAAGGTAACACAGAAATTTATCTGTATTTCCTTTGCTGGTACTACTCCGCGTGTGGGCCGGGCAACGTATGTCATGGGTTCCTCGGTCTGGTGACATCTTTTAACTTTGAGTTTTAAGATGTCCCCGGACGGTGGGTTAACATACAGTGACTGCGGCTAACAAGGCTATGGCAAAGTTGAGGCTCCCAAGGCTATTAGATACTTTCACCTTCTAGTAACCTTAGTAGTCTCATCTTGTCTTCTTTATTGATAGTATACTCATGGCCTATTTGAAAACTATAATCAATTGATTTTTTTTATTCAAGACAGATATGAGCTGTGCATATGCAGTAGCCTAATATGTGCGAAATTTTAGTTCTTAGACCATTGTGCCACGTCCAAAAATTAAATCATTAATTTCATTCATTAATCTTTAATAATAGATAATCTTTGAATAATAGTGTTTAATTATATATTAAATTTTATTATATTATCTTTAATTTTTTTTTTGCTAGGGATGATGCCCACATAAGCTCTAAGCTTGTGCATGGGTAATGGAAGGATGATGATGGGATATGAATCTTTAATGATTTTTAATGAATCTTTATGATTTTCAGTGTACCGGTATAGCATAGGTATGTTTTGTTTTATAGTAGTCTATATTATATTTATATTTGTTTTATATTTTTTCTTGTTCTTTGAGATCATTTTACCTGTATCAGAGGTAATGAGGTCAATCACCTGTATTGAGAATAAATTTATTAATTACAACACTCATACAGCTTTATACAGAGTTTAAAGTGTTTAAGATTTCTTACTATGCAATAATCGAACATGGCTGTGTCATTGTGGATGAATTCTTAGGGCTCTCATTCACTTTCAGATCTAACTGCAGGCTGGGCCTTTCACAGTCCCGGCCTGAAATTAAAACTGTAAGTGGATGAAAGCCCATATACTACTTGAATATAATGTAGAATGAGGTAATGAAATAATTGCTAATTTTTGATAAGTAATTGTAAATAAAATTTTCAATCTCAGCTGACAGGGAGGTCCCCTCTAATATCCCTGGTTTCTTTGCTAACAAGTGGTGTTTATGTAAGCTCTGTCTTCAGTCTGTAAGCACAGTCTGCAAGAATGTATCGGTCCAGCTGACAAATACAGTCTTTTTGAAAAATATCTGTGACATTACAGAACATAAGAAACTATAATAATGATGAAAAATGTTGTGTTCAGCAAGCAGAAACAACTGATATTGGTACAGTAGTACTTCCAAAATTTATCTTAACTTGGTAGCATTCATTCAATTTGGCGGATGGCATAAGATAGATGGATTACTGTATTTCTTTGTCATCGGACTCTACGGTCATCAGCATGACACAACATCAAGAAATAATATACTCTTCTATCTGATGCCATCCGCCAAATTAAATGATTGGTACAATACTTAATATGTTGGGTTGCACCTACCAGGATCAACTATTTTGAATCAGCTGATCCCATTTGATTAGCTTTTCCCCATACACTAGACATGCACTCTGTTATAATGCTGCGAACCGTGTTATGTGTGGAGATGCTTCAGATATCATTGATTTCTGTTTTATAATAGGCTCTATGGAGTTCATTTATAATTTTATCCTGGGCAATCAGGCAATAAAAATTATGTTAGATTCTAATTTCTTTTATTTGACAAAAAGGGGTTTCAAGTGACTCATGGTGTGGATAAGATATTTTTTGACGATTAATATAAATGTTTAATAAACAATGCTTTGAAAAGTAACCTTAATGAAAAAGAAAGAAAATTCCAATAAAAATATATAATTATATTTTTTCAAGAACTGCATTGTTCATTCAACAGCTACTGCAGTTCCCGAGCAAGTTGCAACGGAGTAATGTTTCGTTGCATGATCAAAATAAATCATTTTTATCATTGAAAATAATAATGATATTGATCTCTATCAATTATTATTAATAGGATATTTCAATTTTTTTATATTTGAATTAGATATTAATTTTTTATGATGATTCGCATTTAACCTAAGTATATTACATTTTTATTATTCTCTGTATCAAGTTTGTGCAACGCATGAATAATTCAAACGTCTGCGCATGCGCTGTGCCCAATTGCTAGCCAAGCTGATTACAGGAACATCATCTGAGTTGGTTGTCGTTGTAGCTGTTCTAGTCAGATAGAATTTCGGCAGCCATATTGATTTTAAACATCGGTTGGCTTGTTCAGCCAGTTCTCAATTTTGTTATCCGTTTCCATCTGCTTTATATTTTTACATTTCTCTTCCAAAACGTGAAATACTGTTCATACTATTATTCTAAATTAACAAATAAGTTTCCTTCGAGGAATAAACAATGGCCTGTGCTACACTAAAACGTTCCTTGGATTTTGATCCCGTTCATAGCCATGGAAGACCATCAAAACGTCAAAGATGTGTTCCAATGTGCGTTAGCCCGTCAAGTTCTCCTCCAACAACTTCTACAAGCGATTACAGTCCATCGCCTTTTTCTGATGCTTGTCCAAAAATGACCCCTGGTAAGTATTTTTGCTGGATATTGTAACCCGTATAAGGGCCCATTATAGAATCTTGGATTTATAGCCTATCATTGTTACACCCATGTTACGTAGTTGGACAAGAAATATATTGTATTTATTCAGGTTACAATTTTATCTAGGGCTCAAATAATGAATTTTTTTATTGAATCTTTCAAAGTATCAGTGAACCAAAACTGATTGAATAATGAGATGTGTCGATATCCTGCCTACTCTAAGCTTAGGCTAGTTTACTTGTAGACTATTGTTACCAATGTTTTGGTTGAAATAGTTTTATTGATCTTTGAATGTTAATTGAACAATTCAGGGCTATTAACTAACATTTTCTGTGGATTTATCATATATTTTTTATTTTTGAGGCCGCTAACAAAACATTCATGACTATGCTAAATTTTCAATAGGCCTAACTTAACTGATGTTTGTCTTTGTGTGTTTCTTTTGTGATTTTTTCTGTATGGCATTGCAATTTGTCCAGTTTTAAAAAGTTAATCATAGGCATAGGCCTATTATGAAGCTCCCAAGATGGCCTAGCCTAATGAATATTGTTCAATTAGTATTGTAATCCGTTTTTGAAACTAATCTTAACTTTAGGCTACTCGTACTGGATTCCATTTTATAAATTACGGTTTAGTTTCACAAAATGATTCATAAAGTAATTTCATACTACCTAGGCTTATTCATGAAATTTTAAAATCATGGTTGGTCAATGGGACACTTCTGATTCATGAATTGTACTTTACATAAAAATTTGATTCAATTTTGAGCTTATCTTCTTTAATTTTATGTTATCATTGAATTTGCACTCAGCGGCTAGAACAAGAGTGCAGAAGACTTATTCCAATATGACAATTTTTCAAATCCAAAAAACAATTGAAATTGTCGATTGAAATTTTATCTGTTGAGATTGGACTTATATTGAGATATGGCAGCTTTAGTGATAGGTGACCGCTGGAGGCTGGTTGCAGTGCATCCTGGGCTTGCGGCTAAAGTCTGCTACAACAATGCAACAGTCTCCGTCTGCTTTGCATGTTGTTTTTAAGCGATTTCAGATTATTTTGTGTGAATTTTAAAGACAGTAAAAAGGAGGGCAAGTAACCTCCAGCGTTCACCTATCACTAAAGCTGCCATATCTCACTCAACATTGGTCCAATCCTAACAAATAAGATTTCAATCGATTTGTAATTAAATTTACTAAAAAAAGTTATTCTTGTAAAATTTTTGTAATATCAACGGTTTCCGAGTTATTCAAGAAACAAAATTTTAAATGGCCGCCATTTTGTTTTATGGATTTGAAAAATTGTCATAATTTTTTTGTAGCTTTGTCTAGTTGTCATAAATGTTGGTGCAGAGTTTCAATTCCATATGTTTCACCATTATAAAAAATAATAAGTGAAAAAAAAATTGCAGCTGTGTGAGTAACTAAGGATTTTCGGACAATTTAAATATGATATTTAGATATGATTTTCACCCAGGAACAAAGCCCTAGAGTATTGGTAGGGAGTTCTTAAACACCCTGTATATTTAACTTGTATAAAGCATATGCTTAAACATTTAATGTTTAAGAACTCCCTACCAATACTCTAGGGCTTTGTTCCTGGGTGAAAATCATATCTAAATATCATATTTAAATTAGTACCATGCTGTGTAGCACACAAAATCGACCAAGTGTAGACATGAGGATTGTTTTCCTTAATTGTCGCATTAATTGATGGATAGGCCCAATTTTACTATGCAGATTGATTGATGTGTGTGTGTTTGTTTTGCAATGACAGAAGCAATGGCGGCGGGCATTCGCGAGGAGATTCGTCGCCTGCACAGACGCAAGCAGTTGCACTTTAATCCGCAGAGCGGCGCTAGCAGCAGCCATCACGTGGACGCCGACTCGAGCAGTTCGGAGTCGTCGGGGCCCGCGTCGCCGACCGGCGCCTTTGTTCACCACCAACATCAGCCGACAATGTCGCGCGACAAGCCGCTATTCACCTTTCGACAGGTGAGTGTAACTTTCATTTCGGCATGCTGAAGGTCTGATGCCGTATGTCAGTCTTAGCACAGTGGGTGTATTTCTTGTGACTAGTCATGTTTCGATTTTTCTCATAAAATTACAAATACAACTGAAAAATTGATCATGTAGTAAGAACTACTTACTCGATTGGGTAAGGAGCCATGTTAACTAATAGTGATTCAAAGGTTTTTGAAATTGCATATAATTTGTTTAAATAAAGGTATAATTTGGTGTTATTTTGATTGAACATATCAAGTTTTGACTAAATTATGGTCAGTGCTTGATTGGTACGACGTCATCAACGCAAAAATGTAGAAAAATTGACTGTCAAAAATATAACGACGATTACTAGTTCGATGTAGAGTCAGCTGAATAATCTTGTTCTCTCCCACTCATGGAATCGCTGGTAAATATTTTTAATAAGATTTCTTATGTTTTTATTGAGCTAAAAAACTATGAATCATACTATAAATAAATGATTAAGTCATACTGTAATCAGATGAATATCATTTATTTGGTACCAAAAATTACGTTGAAGTTTCAACATTCTTCAAGCCATTAGGTCCAGTGAAAACAGTCAATTAACGTATTGGAAATTCTGACTTCCATAATATGAATCAAAACCTGAGTGCTTTAAAACAAGACCAAATCCAACTCTATATCTCTTTTTAAAAAAATTGTATGCATTTTCAAAGTTGTAAAGTCCTTTTTGAAACACCCTGTATATTCTTCTATAAAAAACAGTAAAGGTTATCCTTTTACGATTAGTAAAGGTTTCTACAATGAATTTGAAAAACTTGATTAAACGAGACGAATGGTTCGATTAGTCAATGTTTCATTCAGACAAGGTATCATATGTACAGTAATGGGAGAAGCACGAGCTGTGAGCTGTGATGAGGAAATGGCATTGGTAATGAAAAGGTACGGATGAAAATCAAGAGCTATTTTGTAAAACATATCCTCGCAACAATGTTCCATTCAAAAGGGAGCCGACTATTCGAAACACGACTAATCAAACCACAGGATTAATTGAGATACTTGTCTAAATGCAACAAAGTCAAGGTGTGCGTTTAATCAATGTTTTCAGCTTCATTGTAAAGTAGAACCTTGTCTAAACGAAACCTTTAGTAATCGAAACACTCCCGTCTCAGCTCTTCCGCCAGTTTTGTTTAACTTCTTCAGATTGATGGTTTTGCACAGTTTAGCTTGTTCTGCGCATGCGTCATTGATGATGGACCAAAACTATATACCATATAACTATATACTACATACAACTAAACCATACTATATTTGTATGCATTCTTAAAAGCCTTTTCAAGCGATTCCGATTCATCCTTTCTCACACTTGGAGGTTCTTAGCTTTTCTATTATTTGCAGTTGTATTTTGATCCAGGTTTCCTCTATCTCTTGATTATTTCTGTGGAATTAATGTTTCAGGTTGGCATAATTTGCGAGCGCATGCTGAGTGAACGCGAGACCCAGTTGCGCGAGGAGTATGATCGTATTTTGAACATGAAGCTGTCTGAGCAGTACGATGCCTTTGTCAAGTTCTCCAATGACCAGCTGCACAGACGCTTTGATGTGTCCACTGCTCCCAGCTGTGAGTAGATATTTCATTCTTCAAATCAGTCAGTACAGTCAGATTCATTTAATTTGACGCTTGGCATTAGATAGATAGAGAGATATCATTTCTTGTCGTTGCTGATGACCGTAGACTACGATGACAAAGAAATTATATTTCTCTATCTATCTAATGCCAAGCGTCAAATTAAATGAATCTGATTATATTTCAAGTTACTTTATTTTTGTCTATCTTTTCTTTCATGAGTTTACAGTCGTAAATTACAGTGAAGAAATATTGACAATTATTGTCCTACAAGCAGTCAACAGAAAAACATATACAGCTTAACTTACTTTATAGTTCTCTAGTGCCCGGTTTCTAGGACAATCATTAGTGGCTAATGAACACTAGTAAAGTTGATGCCACTTTAAATTTTAATTAAACTTATGGTTTCCTGAAATTTCTCTGTATTTGTTTCTTCACTAATTTGGTGAATGTGATTTTGTGTGCAAAGGTAAAGCTGCGTTTACATCAGAGTTAATAACAAAAGCTTTTAACCAAAGTTATTGGAGGCCGTGTGCCCACGGAGCAACTGCTATCTGACTTCAGTCAGCAACCCAGCGTTGCCAGATGACATTGGCTGATAGGTTAGATTACCCGAAAAACAGCCAAATGTCATCTGGCAACGCTGGGTTGCTGACTGAAGTCAGATAGCAATGGCTCTCCTTGGACACGGCCTGTAATAACTTTTGTTATTAACTCCGGTGTGAACGCAGCTTTTAAAAGTTATATGAAAATAATGACTGCTTATAATTCAATCAAATTACTTCTTATTACAGTATTACACATATGATATTTCAAATTATTTAAAAAAACTTGATAATTTGCTGATCTCCATTTTTGGAACCAGAGGTGTTTACTAGTACCTTTGTATATATGTACCTCTCTATAATGATTACTACAGATAATTTATCAAATAATAAATGATTTGTGAATGATATTAGAAGTGTTAATTTTGAATTTGTATTGGACAAAATGTTTATATGCTTGTTTTGTTTGTTTTTCAGACCTCTCTTAAATTGACCAGTATGCGACGAATAGAAGATGAGACAAATCTTTCCATATTATATGGAGCACAATAATAATTATAATAATAATAACGCTGCTCCTACAGAAATCCTTAATAACTGCAATAGTTGTGTGTTCCGCAAGGAAATGCTGTGCCTCATCTTGAAAGTAATGATATTACTCTAATTAAAAAATATTATTACATAATTTTCTGATAATAATATAGTTATCGATAAATTTTTAAGTGGATTCATATGTTGCATAAAAATTGAGTCAATTTTTATTAATTTTTCAAATTTTGATAAGAGACAAGTGTCATTGTTTACAGAATTTTCTACTCCATGTTTTGTAGTAGTATGTTTTAGGTGAATTTTGGAGTGACATTGTTTAAAATTGCTTTGGGTTGACATTTTGGAATGACTTTGAGCGTTATGGTGGTTTGGTGTGGTGCTCATATGATTTCGATCTTAATATCTTGTGTTCTATTTAAGTTTGGTTGGTAGTTTTGTGCTACAATATTGCTGTAAGCTGGAATTACAACTGATTTTTTACTAGCTTCTGTGATTATTGTGAGCGCATAATTTCTATACTAATCTGACAAGTAGCCTACATTCTCAAATTGACCGAGTGACTATTTATTAAATAATATTCATAAAATTGAAAAATAAATCTCATAAATTCATTCTGGTTAATGACAATTATTTATTTTGACCACCTATTTGAGTAAACATTTTTCATGCCAATTTTAATCTAAGGTTTTCAAATAATGTAAATTTTTGTAGTTAATATGTAGGTAGTTTTTCAAATATTATCTTTCATTTAATTTGTTAACGATTAGGCTTTGAATTATTCTCAAAAATTCATTTTTCACAATTATGTATTTTTATGTTAATCGTATTGGAAATTTTTGTTGATAAGAATTACACAATTCACTACATTGTTAGTAAGTAGCTGACTTAGATTAATTATTATAACTGCGAACTGTAATATTTATATTGGAAGTTGTAATAAATTGAGTTTTGATTGAAGTCGACCGCTGTATATTTATTGTGGAACTCTATAATCAGTGGTGCCCACCCCCCCTAAGTTACCTCATGACGCACCCCCCCTGAATTTAACAACCCCGCCCCCCTGAAAATTGCGGAAAAATAAGCACACCATATTTTGTTTCTAAAGCTGGAAGGTGATGGAATACCCTAGATAGATGGAGTCGGGGGTCCTCCCCCGGGAAATTTTTTGAAATATAATTGTTAAAGAGCACAAAATTATGATCTTTTAAAAAGTTGGGAATCTTAATGAAAATTTATTCTTTTTTATTTGGAAAATAGTATTAATAATAATTCATCTATCAGATAAATGTTTCCCTTAAAATATATTTCTAGCTTAATATTGACCAAGTATCAAGACACAAAAAGAAAATTTATACTTGAGAAGATATAATAAAATTGGGGCATGTATCCAGGATTTTTTTATGTGGATCTGAGACCAAATGAATGTAGGAGTGTAAAATTCAAAGCTGTAGGTGAACTAAACTATTGTATAATAGTCTAGTCATTGAAGCCTGCAATGGCCGGTCCGAGGAGGTTTTTTGATACATGCGAGCCGTGGATTTGGCGCCAATATATAGAGCAGTGGTGCACCCAGGATTTCCTTCTGGAAGGAATTTTTGGGTTTGAAGACAAACTGGAAATAATAACTTTTGTCATTGAATCATTGCATATTTGTTTGAGGTACAGTAAGCTTCTTAAACCCATTTTCATATTACCCATATAGATTTTTTATTAGTATTGATTTGAGTCTTGAAACTTTAAAATTCTGTAGTTGAAGGTAAGTAAATGGCAAAAATATTGGAATTATCATTAAATTAATAATTTCAATGAGAAATAGCTAATTCAATTGATAGACAAAATACTGAATTCATTAGATAAGACAGAAACCCGTAAAATTAAATTTATCCATGCTCTGTTGTTGTTAATAAGACAGCCTGTGCCATCTAGTAGCAAGACTAGGAACTACGTCTTCAACACATGGAGTAAAGAATACATTTCTTTCCTCCTTGGTGAAACGAAAGAGTCCAGTGTATCTCTTCGTCGCTCCTGGTTGCCTGGTAGAATTTTCGTGTACAGAACTATTAGCGCTGGAAGCAACTTTTATTTTTTAGACAGATTTGCTCGAGACCAAGGATTAAAAATCGAAGTTAAAGTCGATAATCGAAAATTTGGCAGGAATTTTATCCATTCGTGTATTGTTGGTTGCCTATCATTGATGAAATGAAGGCGCTCACATCTAATTTACGTGGCGGGCTGTTTGAATATTACCAAACTGCAACCGACTGGAAAAACTCAACTGATTTATATTATATTTATCCAATTCTGTTGGTTTTGTCAATTTATACATTTTCAGCCCAAATATCACCATTGAGAGGACTGGAATGATTAAAAATCATTAGCAAATCAACCAAATTAGATAATTTTCTATAAAAATTTAAATTTATTTATTGAGAAATTCCAAACTCTGCAGCAGGAGCTGTATTCTGCCCAAAATTAATTCATATTCGTCAAGGTTGGAGCCTGTTTCTTATAATGTAGAATTCCTGTATTATAGGAAAAAGGATACACACTTATGAGTACGCCTTGCAGCAAGGTACACCTTGCTTTTCATAATATAATATGTGAACACCTTTTCCCTGTTTTACAGGACTTCTAAATTTTTATGAAACATGCTCCTGGAGCAAAATTCCCGTGTAGGAACACCTAAGAAGTGATAGACGGTACTGTACTCAGCTAAGAATCGAGAGAAATTAAAATAATTCATCACTATTATAAACAGTAATCATGGATGGAATGAATTCCCACAAGTAAATGTTACATAATAAAAGGCACGCAATCTAATTAACATCTAAATTTGTTGATTGTTGTAATTACAAAATATTGTATTTCAGGAGACGAGAAACCAACCATTGGAATACCGTACCGTACCGAACTTAATGTATTACAGCTAGATGGTAATGCACTCACCAGTATGGTAGCTACTGAAACTTCAAAATAGTACTTGAAAAGTAAATTTACAGACAATGGAAGAATAATTATTACAATAATTTGAAAAGTTGTTATAACTAGTCTGTTTTAAAACGTAGTGTACACCATGATAAATCGCAGATTTTGGACTTGAAATAAACTGAACCACTCTTAATGCGAGTTTAAACTTTTAGCATTAGCCTACTATCTACTGTGGTCACAATGAGTCACTGTTTTAGTTGAAACAATAGTTGCAGGAAATGACTATACAGTAATATTCATCCAAGTTAGCGGATGGCATTAGATAGATAGACAGATAGAGAGATATTATTTTTTTGCAGTCGAACTCTACGTTCAACATCAAAGTCAAGAAACAATATCTCTCTAACTATCTATCTAATGCCATCCACCAACTTAAATGAATATTACTACACTTTCCATGAAAATGTGCTAGTACAATCGATTGAATTGACGGAGAGGTAAATAAAAAGAAGATTTAATTTCTTAGTAATATTTTTATATCATAAGCTTACAATGAGTTTCATTTTCGGTACTCAAAAGTGAAACTAAATACTCAGTTGTTTGATTCACCTTTCCCAAAACACTAATCGTTGACGATGAATAATGCGTCGACTGTCTCCTTCAAGCTGTTTGTTGAGACTGCTTACAAACATTCTACACATAACACACTATTATTCTGACAATAGCATATTTTATATCGTGTTGAATTGAAGTGACTTAGTTACTCTAATCATTCGAATGACTCATTCATCTACATTTGCAACTAGATTAATCAAATATACAGACAGTGATTGAAAAACAAAAATATTTTCAGGTTGGATGAAAATATCATTCTATCTCGTAGTACAAAATCATTCGCTAGCTTCTCTTATAAACAATCTTGCAAGCCAACATCATCACTCTATTCAAAATACACCACTATCAGTAGTAAGACAAGAATTACTTAGTTTTATCAAAATACTCAAGCATCTCCATCATTAGTTTATTAGAATTATTAATCCTTTATAACAGCGACATAAAACGATAACCGCTCGATTAAAATTTATTTTAAAGTAGATTGAAATCACGTACAAAATCAACATCATTTAGGCTACCTTAAAAAAATGTTATTCCATAAATAAATGTAACAGTAATAAAATTATTATTCAATAAATTACTATAAAATAAAAACAAGAATATAAAAATAATCAATGGAATGTCAATGAACTAATAGAAGGGAAACAGATGGCCTTATTATAATGCAATTTTTCTTTGGAGGATGTTTTTCTTAGCATTGTGCGTTATCACTGAAATTAGACTTGAAACGGGTACAATAATAATTATGGTACCAAGAATAAATTATAGTAGGATACCTTTTACTTTGAGTGGAGTAAAAATGCTTATTGACAAAATAAAACTATGGCATATGTAATGGAGCAAGCAAGCTATGTTTGGAATCAGTTATTTTTCAAATCAAATAAGATAATAAGATAGACCTATCATGAACTAGAGATGATCGTTTCTATTTATAACAGCAGACAGCAGAACTTGATTTATTGATATTGAGCGAAAACATTGACTCCTAAAACCGTGTAGAAATCTTGTCAAGCAAATTCATTGGAAAAATCCCATTCATCACTATCTAAATAAGATTTTTTCATATTAAAAATATAACAAGTGAAATGAAAATTGATTATCAATCACATTTAGTATCAAATGTAATAAAACATTGTCTGTGAGACATACTGTTTGAGCTGAAAAAGAAAGTCCCTGGCGGAGTGATATCTAGCTTACTCAACTGGCTATTTCTCCAGTTCGCCAGGGACTTTCTTTCTCTTGTAAAACAGTAGTTATGATAAAACCATTTTGAATATCACGTGAAATCTCATGAAAATGATTAATCATCACAAATCATATAATTATCAAGATTTAGATTGCATTAAAAAATCTATAACTTATACAAAGCAATTTAGTTTGACTTTGAAAATAATACAAAACACACCAACAAATTTTATTTGAAAAATTATATGAATCCACTAAATTCTGAAATTATATTTTTAATTTTAATACTATTTAGACCACGAACAAGATGGCGTTTTGTGATAAACTACGATCATAAATTTACGATATAGCAATCACGTTCTATCAAATACAATCGGTTTCTATAAATAATGATCAACATCCGTTTAGTTTGAAAACCCCAGCCTAGAGAGATACAAAATATCTTTTGAAAAGATACAAATTCAATACACTAATAAAAATATTGAAGTTATATGGTAAAAGCCAGTCTACATAATTAGAGAATCAAATACATCTTTATTTCAATTTTTCCATAGTAGCTCATTCTATTTAATTTAACAGAGGTCACATTTGAAAAACTATCCTTTATTATAACAATTATAAATGTATTGTAACAATTTTTTGTAGTAGTAAGAAGTTAGCTACTACATCTATAACTTAAAAAAACTCAAAGTAATTCAGTTTGACTTTGAAAGTAATACAAAATATGCTAACAGATTTTATTTGATGAATTGTAATTCCTCTTAGTAATTCTTCATCTGAAGAATTATAAGTAATTCCTCATAGATTTAAAACAATAAGTTATAACCTGTTCAAGTACTAATTCACACGATTTGCGTAAGCAAAGTTTCTCATTATAAAGGTTATGAAATCGTTTTTGGAATAGAAGAGAATCTTTGATGAAAATTTTCAAATACAGAAGATTTTAAGAAAATATTAACCCAAAAAATTGAACTTGTATCAATCCAATACGTTAAATAGTCATCTCTCATAACCGGCTTGTAATCAACACATATATTATAATTTAGATTTTTTACAATCAACAAATAAGAGCATAATTTCAACAAAGCTTGGATATAAGAACTATCAACTCTATCTAAAAAAGCTTGTTTGTGGATACAATAATAATGAATAGATTAGCGACGGCTATCATAACAATAATAATTTGATAAAACGCAGCTAGCTTTCGTGTGTGCTCTTTGAGTAGTATGAAAAGTCACTGAATACTATGATTTATTTAATGCTAGGAAGGCTGAATATCATTTACCAAATAATTTCTCAAATGAACGTTACAAGATCACATTTTGAAATGATCATTCAGCGCTAAATGGCATTCACTCATCTCAGTTGATCCGAGCTGAAGATACGACCGCGTAGGGTCCTTTTTTTCTCCTTCTGCAACAGAAAATTGAAAGACAATATAATTTTAAAGCTATCAGAGATGAAGAACATTCATTCAGGTGAATACATTAATAAAACATGATTCAAGAAACAGTCCACAGATTAGCTATGTCCACACCTTCTCGATTTTCGTTTCGACTTTTGACGTCTAAACGTCATTTAGACGTTTCGTTATGCTTGTCGTCTTGTGCTACACAGCATGCGCTATGACGAAAATCGAAAAGCAGACAAAAATCAACCAGGGATTATATTTAATATGATTCTACATAATCTTTTTCACAATTCATAATATTTTTTCTTGTTTCGTGTATGTTTTCAATTGAGAACAATTAGAATTTTTGACTAGCACCAGATATCCATATTCCCCTGATGCCTGGTGGGCGGAGGATGCTATTATTTAAACTGTTTAATCTATCCATGTGATATTATGATTCATTATAAATAATATTGTTTTGATTTATCTTGATTTGATTTCAATTGTTCTGATTTATATTTTATATTATTACTGATTTATCAAAATTCTTGGTTCTATGGTTCTATTTTTCTTTCAAGTGTAGGATATTATTCAGTAATTTTGAGATTCTGATCTATTGGACTTAAACTCAATGATCGATATGAAATTATCTTTTCATAATAATCCAACAATAATCTTAGCTAGGTTATTTATTTATTTCATTAATTGACAATACACACACCATGGGTGGGAAGATACAACAGGCATTCGCCCAAAACTGTTTCAATCCCTAATTTTAACTCAATTGTCCAAAGGTATATCTTTATTATAAAATAAAGATCATATTTGAGTTGAATTATGACCTCAGTTTTCAAATTCAACACGAATTGCGAATATAAATGAATAAACTATCCAGAAGAATATTTGAGCAACTGCATAGCACAGCACGGCATATTTCATAAACTGACTTGAGATGACAATGATTCAGGCAAATGGAAATTGATGAAATAGAGTGCAGTGAATTGATTAATTCAAAATAATTATATTATAGTAACTTATAAGAGTTTACCGTACCTTATCGTAGTGATGTTGCCCACTAAGAACGGACATTGAATTTGCGCGCTTCAGGCTGGAAAATAGAAATTTCCTCTTCAGTTTATATGATCAATAAACTTAGTAATTGAATACAATAGTGACAACACACGCCTTAAAAAAATACTACAAATCTGCTAATAATAAGATAATAAACAAGTAATTTAATAAAAATATTGTACGGTACTTGAAGTTAGACATTAAAGATAAATTGAACATACCTCAGAATTTAATTTTTAATAGATACATTTTTTAAACAAAAAATAGGTTTTGGCATCGAATAATATGAATCACAAATTAATTGGTATTCCAAATAAATATCATAAGCGACGGTGGAATATAATAGGGAATCTTTTGAAAAATTAATTTTCTCATAATTCAAAAAAAAATAATTGATTAAAAATAATACATATAACCGGAATTATTCTTTGAACAATCCAAATGTTTGTTGATATTGTATTATCTATTGTTGTAATAATGATTTTTCAAGGAGTTCCATGTCTTGCTCGAGTCTAAGCTCCGTGTCCCTGGGAGAAATGCAATGTAGTGTATAAGAGAGCAATCTTCGTTTCTCCTCTTCAGCCGCCAGGGACACGTAGCTCAGACTCGAGCAGTATATTACCGTACACAATAAATCTGATGAAAATATCGGATACAACATGAAAATAAATATCTACTCACCTATGCCAAATTACCTTAGCTTACCAAATTAAATATTTTGCGATGCTGATCCTTAATAATGACCTGGACTCTGTATACAGCAAGTTCGACTCAACATAGTTTATGCTAAAATATGATAATCCAACTCCATAGAAAACTATATAAAACAAAGTGGCGGGTAAAGCTGTCTCATGCATGCTCTATTAAGCAGTTATAAAGCATAAAGACATGCACTATTCAATTGAAAAGCATTCTATGTACAAAATAATACAATAAATGAGAAATAGTGAGGTACAAGGTTTATGTTTCACTCTCCCCTGTAATCTTATTACAGTTATAATTGAACATAATCAATATTATTCAAGTTTTTCGATAAACCCAAATTACCGTTCATGATTTTTCATCATGGGCCTATTTTGTTACCTCATTGTTTTAGGTAACTCATTATCTTTTGATTATTACGGTAGGGCAGACCATATTTGCATGTAAATAATTTCTATTCCTGATTAAAAGCAACTTTGGCTCAGATTATGATACAACAGACCTTTTTGTAGGTACTATATTTTATATTTAGGTACTGTTATTATTTTATATTTATTTTATTTAGGTACTGTAGTTTAGAGGGGGCTATGCTACAACCCAATTTCAGTTTCTATTATATTTCCACCACGAATCCATCTTTGGTAAGATATTTTGATCAAGATAAGATATCTTTTCATCATGTTCCGTAAACAATTCATACATTCTGACCATTTGTAGGGTCTGGAATGATTGAAAATCATTGGGATTTCAACAATATTAGACAATTTAATTGATTTATTTATAGCAGATACTAAAAAAGAAAAAGCAAGGAGTGGAATGAAATAAGAATGATGAGTATGCTTGTTCATTTTTATTGAAATAACAAATCACAAACTATTGTAATAATAATAAATCAATTTACTAAATCAAATAATTGCACAACGATAGGTCTCACAATATGCATTCAGTTGTACAATAAGATTTGAGACATTTAGATCTAATCAAATAACATGAATAAGCAATATAAATTGAGAATTCGGGAATCAGATCAGATAAGAAAAACCAATCAAATTAAACCAACAATTTACTGTATTATTATAGTGTATCATTTGATCTCAATTTGATAATAAGAACAATAATGCAGAGGATCAACAAAGACAATCTACTATAGTGATATTCATTTAACTTGGCAGATGGCATTATATAGATAAATAGATATTATTTTTTTGCCATCGGACTCAGCAACGTCGAGAAATAATATATCTATCTAATGCCATCCGCCAATTTAAATGAATATCACTACACGTGTCTTGTTTCTGAACTTTTTGCACACCTGGCAATCATGTTAATAGGCGAAGGAAAGTGATTGAAACTTGTTGCTTAAGAAATACAATATGAATACTGTTTCAAAAATAATACTACAATAAACTTTTCCAATTACACCCATAAACATAACAAAGATAATATTTAATGATACTACTAATAGAAATGGTTTAAATGGTTCCACTTACAATAATTATATTAGAAATTAATTTACTTTTACATTTGATTCAGCCTTTGATGTATGAAATAGGATAATCAGTCAGCTATTATCCTATTTCATACAACCTTTATTTCAAAAAGTATGAAGTAATGCGCTTATGAATATGCTAAAGAATTTAAGGAAGACACAAAAATGAAAAAAAAATTATTGAAGAATTTCTAAACTTAGCAGCATTGTCCAAGGCCTAGTTTCAATTGCTAGTCGCACGAATTTTCGGCAGTGAAAATGTAACGCAATGCTTCTAGTTCAAGTTTATTCTCACTGGAAGCAATTAGCTAGAATTTTACAACTAAAAAACCGTGCGAAATCTGAAATGAAGGCTGGGCTTTAGGATTCATAACCATTCACTGTTCCAATACGATCCAACTAAAATATAAAACGTTCAGTCGTTTGGATCTTCAACTATTTCAAAGCCAAATAATAATTATATCTTAAAACTAGAATAGAATCTCTTGATCGATTCTTAAAAATAGAGAACACATCTAGATAACAAAATCATAGTTATTACCGAAGTAGAACAAGCTTAAACATGTAGATAATATTTATTAATAAACAGTCTATAGAACATGATTGGATTGAATTCAGCAGTTTCGCAAGTCACACATTCTAATTGCAGAGTTCAATGAATTTAATGATACAGTAAATTGAATGAGAAGTGGATGAATGAGCAATGTTAAAGCTCATAATAATGAACTAATTTTAATAACTCATAATGATAAGCTGTTGATATAACTAACGTGAACAAATAAAACTGCAATTGGATTTAATTGAGCGCTTTGAGAGTGGGGGAAAGGTAAGGACAGCGAATTAATTATTTATCAATGCTTTGAGTGAACTTTGCAGTACACAACAGCTTATTGGCCAATACATTACAAAAGAATTTATTTGAAAAAGTATATAGTCATTTTTTTAATTGAAAAAAATTGCTGAGAGAGCGAATTTAGGATTAACTGAATAAAATGTCCATTATTATCGATTAGGGAAAAATCAAGAGTGAATAAGGCAAAGAATACGACCGTTAAGAATAAAAAACCAACAATTCATTCTAATTAAAAAATGAATAACAGAATTGATGAAAAAGTATTTAAGCTTTTCCAAACTGGACCATTGCACTAGAGGACTTGAGCACAGGGATTTCCCTCCTCTGTGGCCTAAGACTCCAGCCACACAAATGCATTTAAGAAATTAGAATTTCGTCAACATTCTTACATTGTACGGTACGTAGACGATTTAAAAATGACAAAATTCAAATTCGACACTCCGCGATCGACACTTTTGATCTGTAAATATTAATTTAATTATAGAAAGAATGTGAAAGGAATTGAGTCACAATTTGTTAATGTACAAAGTCTTATGAATGTATAACGCCAAGTAGCCAGTTGTACTATACAAAGTAGACCTTACCTTGTTAGTGAAGTAATTTATGGATACAATACTCATAATGACTTTGAGCAACATCAAAGTTATTTTTCAATTGTTTTGGGTAGTAAGTAAATTATAAAGGAACTTACATATAACACTTACTTTCAGAATTCCAATCATGATATCAATTATTCTCAACAGAATACATTATTTCTACTTTCAAATAGAAAATTACACAATTATTACATACATTTTAATAAACTCTCCTTATTCCTTAACGCTCTTTTGAACACCGATAAATTTTATTTATATTATTCAAAAGGTATTCATTTACAATATTCATTAATTTTATCTCAAATTAAGAAGTCCAGGAAAAGTAGTCACACACTAGATGTATGGATTTATTATATTGTACGCCGTGTTATTCATGTGTAGTGTGTATCGGTATTTTCCCAGTATTAAAAGACTTCTAAATTTTTATGTAACAAGGCTCTCAACATTAGAAACAGCCCTACTTAAACATGTACAATACATTACATTGAATAATCTTTTTCCACTCCAATATTTTTATTTACATAGAAAACATTTACATATTCAAATATATAGAGTTGATACAATGGAGATTCTGAGATAAATTTTGAAATTTGTAATGTACCTTATAATATAACATTAGGCTGTGACAGTAATTAAACTACAACAATACTTGAAACAAGATTTGTTACTGTGAGAATATGGAACCAATTCAAAATATTTAAGAACTCATAAATCAAGATTGAAAATTGTACTTAGTCTCAAGAAAAACATTAAATAATTACGTAATTTATAAATCAAAATATTTTCTAGAGAAAAATTGAAAAGAAAACATATTTGACCACGCTAATAACAAAAGTTCATTGAAAAATGCTAGTAATAGTTATCCAGTATTGAAATTGAATCGACAAATAATATGAAATTAATATTCTCCTGAAATATAGGCTTTTCACATTATCTTCTGTGTGTGTGCTAAGAGGTTCATAAGACCAGAAACAATAGTTGAAATAACTCTTATTTCACAGTGAAACTAGAAGTAGAAAATAAATGCGTGATATTTTATGGAATGCTTACCGGTACATCACACTTGAACTGATGATTACAGCAATAATTGCGCGTTCCAGTTTTTCTTGCCCACTAAACTAAATTACTTTGAATTTAGTACATGGGAAAGTGCAAAATAAACTAATAAAAGTAAAATACATAGACTCTAAATTGAAATTTACTTCCAATGCCTTTCATAGCACCAATTTGTTTCGATTGGTAACAATTCATAATTTTCCACTATTCCCAGATACACTATTATCCACCAACACAATTCGCTGTTATTATACACAGAAATATTTCAATTTTTCACAACAGCTCTATTTGCATCATTCTTTTATATATGAGAACATTCATTTATTCCATATTACAGTTACTAGAAATTAGGAGAAAAATTCTAAGACTGAATGTTTTCAAGTGGTATTGAAAACAACAACTTTCAATAATCTAGTAAATTGAGAAATAACTTGACTTCATTGTTACTAGAACAAGTAGTCCACTAACCGAGCTTGATATGTAGCAAATCAATCTTTTTAGATTGTTATTCGTTCATCAAACCGGAATCAAAATTTGAATCATGTAACGTTTACATTCAAGTAACTTGAAACAACTGAAGAGTTGCTTGTTATCCAGTCAATTAATAAAATGAATTTAATTTAATTTTTAATCATTCAAAATCATTCGAATTTGTAAATTTGAATTAAACTGAAGTTTGTTATAGTTATAACTTCACTATAAAATAATGTTATAACTTCACTTCAATATAAATCACTATCGAAAACATTTAATTGAAGAAATTCAAACTCAAACAGAATGGAAGTCTAGAAACTATTATTTTACTACCAAGTGTTATCGTAAAAAATTGACATTGAAGAGTTTTTCTTAGAAAGGTAACCCAATCAAACATAACCAGCTTCAGATATAGCAGCACCAGATAAAAGACTTAAATATATTTTTGGATGAATGATTGATATTTCAACCACCAATTGAATGAATTCGATAAAATAATTGTTGCTTTATAGTTTAACGGACTCAATAAAATAATTTATTATTGATAGTTTAATGAACTCAATAAAATAATTTATGCTTGATAGTTAATGAAATAATTGATTATTGATAGTTAAATGAACTCGATAAAATAATTGATGCTTGATAGTTGAACGTACTCAATCAATAATTTTTATGCTTGATGGTTAAACAATAAATGTGCGACAGTTCAATCATAAATGATTGAAACATTTATCTGGTGCATTGTTGCCTGGGTTTGGTAACAGCAATTTTGCATTCAATGACACATTTTCCGAGGTGACTCTGGATGAAAATGGGTTCAAACTGATAGGAGAAACATGTGTCCTGGAAAAACTCATTACTATGAATGCTGGTCTTGTGCGGGCTGGTCATTTCCCTATACTTGAAGCTTTTGTTCACACTTTTGTTGCCAAATTTGAAATAATAGTAGTAATTCTTGGCGTTTTCCGGTGGTCCAAGGAATACTGTGCATCTGAAAATGAACAAAAAAACGCAACTTGATTTAAATTTGAACTGATCAAAATTAATTTTAGTTTAATAATTTGAACTGTACTGTTGAAAATGTGACTGGTAATTGGTGAAGCCACGAAACTGCGGTCAAGTGTTGTAACAATAAATTAGTGTAATTGACAACATCATAATACAGTAATTTTCTTTATCATGGAGTCCCACAACATCAACATAAATTCAACAGTTGATAAAAATTTGGAAGCATCGATTGAATTAGCGTCGTCAATTTCAATGCGTTGTAAGGCTATAAAACCATGGGGCCTGTTTCATACAAGTCCAGAAATGCAGGAGCATGTCAAGAAAGAGTTAAAAGTTGGTTTTTATTCATATATCTTTTTATGATAGCGGTTATAAAAACAAAATCTTTGGAAAGATGGAGTTTAAACCATAGAGAAAGCATACCCAAGTAGATGATTTATCCCTATGTTAAATGGTGAACGACAGAAAAACTACGTGATTGTGGCGATATCTCTGGGGACTCGAGAGTACTGTAAACACTTGATGTGTTAATCAAGTGGGCGATCGGCGAGACCTCTCAACTCACCTAACACGAACTATTTTCGGCGTACAGTAAAAATGTGAACAAACATCCTACCTGATGAGTAATCTACTTGGCGTTTGCTTACTCTATGGTTTAAACAGAGAATTTTCTAGAAAAGGTGGTTCAGAAAACCTTGGCTCTACGATACAGACCTATTTCGTACACATTAAACCTCTAAATGTAAAGAAAACTCAAGATTATTATAGAAAATCTAACAAAATCTAAGTGATTGTAAATAAATAAATAAAAACATACCCTCTAAGAATGTTGTGCGGATAGACTTTGAGAGTGACTATGAACACTTCGTCCATAGCAGATAGTACAAATGAAGACTGGCGATGAAGTTCAAATGGGATAATCACCGACTGAAATCAAAGGTACCAAGATTATTTTTACACTGTCTGTAAATAAAATGTCAACAAATGTGATTTTTTTAGTAAAGAAAATATAAAATTATAATCATTTTACGTTTGTAAGTTATACTTTCTCAGGTGATAAATAATAGTATTAAAATTCTAGTGAAACCAGCTCCTATGGAAAGAACATAGTGGAAATGGGCTATAGGTGTCGTGGATCAATCAAATTAGCAATTATTTTAATTTTAACTTTAGGAATCATTACATCAACCAAAATAGATTAAAATTTCATATTTATACTACTAAAAAAAATCACAAAATAATAGCAACATAACATTTCAAGAATAACTGGGTCTCATTGGTTTGTTGGTTTGAAAACCTGTGCGGATGATGTCCACATTACTTGTGCGTGGGTAATGAGGTGGAGGATGATAGGGGGAAAATGCCAATGACGGAAACGGGAATCGAACCAGTGACCGGCGCAGCAATAACAGACTGAAAGTGTGACGCTCCAGCAGAATAGGCTACGCCGGCTGCCTATTTCGTGAAAATCTACCTAACCTTCAGATATGTATTTCTATTTATGGAAACATGAAATGCATCGTTCTTAAATGATATTAGATTATATTGTCATTTTTCTTTCTTAATCCTGATTTTTGGCCTAGAATAGAGTATAGTGAATGATACGAAGAACTTTCAAAATAAACGGAGGCGAATAAAACAGGGTGATGCAAATGAAAATAATTGAAAACATAATGAAATGATAGACAACCTATTGTAAAAACATTCTTTATCAGGCGGAGTTAGAACTGGAAAGTCCTTTCTACCACTCACACTTACATTCTCACAAAAAAAGAAAACTAAGGGCTATAAAAATAGCAGTTTAAAACATAATGAAAATAGGCAACTAGTAACATATGGATCATATGATTGACACTCTATACAAACAATGGTTCAATGCACACTGAAACAGCTCAGGTGTGCATTTCTTCATTGTTTCTATAGAGTGACGATCATATGATCCAAAAACTTATCCTAACTATAAGCTTTAACGCGCTAACAGCTGACGCTCATTCTCACAAAAAAATTGAAAAACTAAGGGCCGCTTTCCCCAACGCTATACATCTAGCTTAAGCCTCATTCGGAGAATAGGAAAATTATAGAGAAAAAATATTGAGCATCAGCTGTTGCACTTAAGCAGCGTTGGGGAAAGCGGAATAATTGAAAACTGCTCGCTACTCACTTGAAAGGCAGATTCACGCGAGAAGATGACTTGACTAGCGTGCAACTTGTTGCAATGCACAAGCAGCTCCTGCTTGAAGCCCTTCCACTGGCAGTCGCGGTCGATGCAGCTGTACTGGCGGTAGCCGCAGCCCAGCTCGTGCGTCGTCTTGTCTTTCAGCGCCGTGCTCACCGTGCAGCCGACCACGTAGTTTTTGCACGGAAACTGCATCATGTCGGCAACCTGCCAATAACCGTCAAAATGTTAAAACTCTCATCAATAACAATAATAATAAAAGCAGTATAGCAGGATCCTTTTAACTTGTCAGAAAACATATGTTTTACTCGGCCACCAATAGTACAATACTATTAGTACTATAAGTACAATACTTGACCTACAAATGCTGAATCTCGCAGATTATTGAAAAGGTATTTTAAAAAGTTATTCTTCGAAAGGTCTTCTTTAAAAAGGTCTTATAAAGACTTGAAAGGTCTTTAAGACTTTTGATTATTGTGCCGAAATCACTGTTTAATTATTACCGAAACAGCTGATTTCTGAAAAGTTAAACGGATCGTGCTATAGCCTGTTTCATACAGTTTTAGAAAAATGCGAGCTTACATTAAGGCCCAGCGTCCACGGAGCAACTGCTATCTGACTGCAAACGGGTTTGCGACTGCAGTCAGATAGCAGTTGCTCCGTGGGCGCTGGGCCTAAATGTCCAAAGATAATATATTTATTCAAAACAGCATAGATGTACACATAGTACAAAACCATTTGAATATCGTCAATATTATCTTAAATCTAAGGAAATCTACATAATTATTATTGTTGTTTTAATAATATACTATTTTAACAAACTTTGCATTGAAAAAATATAACATATTTTCATCTTTAAACTTCTCCACTGTATAATAAGCTTCGTCTATTAAGAATCTGTGAAGCTCAGTATTTAATTTATTCTATTAAGAATCTGTGAAGCTCAGTATTTAATTTATTCTGTTCATTGTGGGTGCAAAGTTAAGTTATGTCCAACCTCTTTTCTTCACATATGAAATTACACTCGAAAAAGCTAACCGCAGCTAGATTATTGATTTTAAATCTGTATAGACTGACAGACAAGCCTAATTAGCATTAAAAATTGAAAATATCCATAAATATTGAATAAGAGAAAATAATCACAAATCTTTAATCTATAATTTACCTATGCCTGAGTTTAGAGCAGTTTCATCTTTTCCATCAACAGGTTAAGAACGGTGACAGGGAAAAATGTTCCAATACACTTTTATGGAACCTTTCAAACCACACTGTGACTATACAGTCTCTGAAGGATGAACGAGTTTGATAAGAAATGAATGAAATAAATATTTTATAATATTAGTGACTGCCAGTTTTATCTTTTCTATCAACATGTTAAGATAGTCAGTGAACGGTGGCGGGGAAAGATGTTCCAACACATTGTTACGGACTATTTCACACCAATAGCCACATTGTGGTTTCGATTGCAGTCATCATCAATTCCAATTTCAACCGAGGTTCAAGTATTTTGATATCAAATGAAGACTGTTACCTTTTCCATGAGCAGGTTGCGAGTCTCGGTGAAGCGTGTCCTACAAGTTGGACAGACGTTCAGGCGAGGTCGACACACATTGCACACAGGGTGTCCCTTTCTGCACTGCCGGATTGGCGGCACTATTGTCTCAAGACACACGGGACACTCCAGTAGCGCCAACAGTTTCGCGTTGAAATCTTGTCCTTCTCTGTAAGACACAACATTTGCTAATAATTCATAAGTTTTCAAATTAATCTACTACATATTTTTGACTACAAATGTTAAATAATGAATTTAATTCAAGAAAAAAATATTTTAAATGAACTAACCCCTATCACAGACAACAAGTGTAGTTAGTCTATGCCCCTACATTATACATAGTGACCATAGTCTCTCCGCAGAAGCTACTTCTCTTCATGTGGACTCATTTAACATTTTATTATTAAATTATTAGTATTACAATTCAGTACTATATATAACATTACAGTGATGTTAAGGGATTGGGGTGATGAAAAAATTAAATTGAAATGTAAAGTCAATACCAATATAAATTAAAATTATATAAGATAGAATAATTTTCTAAAGATAAATATACAATGATGAATATTTATAATTTTTTATTTATATTAGTATTACCAAAAAACATGGGTATCAATGTACCATATGTAAATTATTATTATATATTAGGCTTTTTGTAAGAGACCTCTCGGATGTTTCGCCTTGCCGAATTATCCAAAGTTCCCCAATTATTTCGGAAATATGGTGAACTTAGGCCCTGCGCTGACGTAGCAACTGCTATCTGACTGCAGTCGCAAACCCAGCGTTGCCAGATACCATTGGCTGATAGGTTAGATTACCCGATTACCGATAAACAGCCAAATGGTATCTGGCAACCAGATAATATAATTATCTATTATATTAGCAACTCCTATCTGCGCACAGGATTTTTCCTTGCAGTTAAATAGATTTGTAATATTTTGAACATTTGTTTTGCGATTATTATGTGAAAATCTGAATAAAAGTTATTTGAATTTGGCAACGCTGGGTTTGCGACTGTAGTCAGATAGCATTTGCTCCGTGGGCGCAGGGCTTTATAGGTTAGAAATAGGTCCATCACTTTGAATTTCTGTTCATCAGAAATCTTTCACAATCGAATCCTGATAGATAAGTTTACAGTAACTTGAAGAATTTGATTTGTAAAGCATATATTCGATTCACTTAATAAAATAAAAATCTTTTTAAAGCTGATGTCTGTCCATTGAGAGAGAAACAAACTGCACCATCAAGGGATAATTGGTTATGTGTGGAATGCTGAACTCAGGTCTCCCCACCGTTAAAAGCCATTCAAACAAATAATATTCAACTCACTCAGCATCCAGCGTCTTGAGCAACGTGGCAGAATTGCCGCCCGTTTCACCGTCCTGCTGAACACTGGCGGACTGCGCGGATGCAGCATCGGCCTCCACCACATCGAACGGCTCATCGTTGCTCAAATCCTCGGCCGGTTCCGTTGTGGCCGAGTTCGCATCCGAATTATCCTCTTCGTTGTCTTCGGCTGCAGCAGCTGCAGCGGTGGCTGCACTATTAACCGAAACTACCACCACTTCCTCCTCCTCCTCCTCCACCTCCTCGTCGTCGGAATTCGGTGCCAGTTCTTCAAAGTTCATGTCGGCAGCCGGCTGATCGTCGGTTACCGGTTGACCGCGGTCAGGCGATGACGCTCGCTCGTCGTCGTCAGCTTGCGATACGTTCTCGTTGTTGGCACCGCCACCGTCTCTTAGCAATTCCAGATCTGAAGAAAAAACAGTAGAGGACATTAGACGCATAAAATAACGCACTTCAAGTTTGAGGGGGGTCAATTACTGCAAAGGGATTAAACTGATTTAGTCTATACGTGCTATGGCACGCAATGCTGTGTTTTAAATAGTGCTTGCCTCTTGTGAGGGTATTTCAAAGTGAGTAATTTCTGAGTTACACGACTACTTAATGATTTTAGAAGGACGCACTTCAAGTTTGAGGGGGATCAATTACTGCAAAGGGACTAAACTGGTTTAGTCTATACGTGCTATGGCACGCACTGCTGTGTTTTAAATAGTGCTTGCCTCTTGTGAGGGTATTTCAAAGTGAGTAATTTCTGAGTTACACGACTACTTAATGATTTTAGAAGGACGCACTTCAAGTTTGAGGGGGATCAATTACTGCAAAGGGACTAAACTGGTTTAGTCTATACGTGCTAAGACACGCACTGTGTTTTAAATAGTGCTTGCCTCTTGTGAGGGTATTTCAAAGTGAGTAATTTCTGAGTTACACGACTACTTAATGATTTTAGAAGGACGCACTTCAAGTTTGAGGGGGATCAATTACTGCAAAGGGACTAAACTGGTCTAGTCTATACGTGCTATGGCACGCACTGCTTTGTTTTAAGTAGTGCTTGCCTCTTGTGAGGGTATTTTAAAGTGAGTAATTTCTGAGTTACACGACTACTTAATGATTTTAGAAGGACGCACTTCAAGTTTGAGGGGGATCAATTACTGCAAAGGGACTAAACTGGTTTAGTCTATAAGTGCTATGGCACGCAATGCTGTGTTTTAAATAGTGCTTGCCTCTTGTGAGGGTATTTCAAAGTGGTAATTTCTGAGTTACGACTACTTAACAACATCAAAAAGACGCACTTCAAGTTTTCAATTACTGCAAAGGGACTAAACTGGTTTAGTCTACACGGTCTAGCACGCACTACTAAGTTTTAAATAGTGCTTGCCTCTTGTGAGGAGTATTTCAAAGTGAGTAATTTCTGAGTTACACGACTACTTAATGATTTTAGAAGGACGCTTACCCTAAACTGGTTTTTTTAAATAGTGCTTGCCTCTTGTGAGGGTATTTCAAAGTATGGGAGAAAGAAACAATAAAAGAACGGAAGATAAGGATAAATGGCAGTTTACTCACTAGTAACAGCTGTGCGCACCAAATCCTCATCGATTTCAACATCGGAGTCACTGGCCGGTCTGCTGAAACCAACAACATCAAAAGTCATCATCATTTTCATCAAGTCATCATTGATTTTCATCAAACGAAAACGTTCTAAGCTTCACAAGATAAGTTTTTATTTTCCCTCAATATTAATAATATTGTAATTTATTATTCACATAGAATAATCAAGATTTATTCATGATAAATCTCAAAATATAAACCAATCTCAAATCTTAAAACTGAATTTCAAGAATTTACCTTGACGGCACCAAATCCTCGTCCAGAACTTCATCATCAAGGAAGCCCATCAATCGACGATTATTCTGAAATATCACAAAATCAATTAATAGATTCATCTTGGTTTGATTTAAAAAACAAAAATAGTTCTAGAAAAGGTCAATAAATTTTACACGTATGTTAACACGCGAGTATCGCACCTATTTGCAGAACGCCAGAGGTCACGCATTAGCAATTTGCTCACACCCACTTTTTTGAACACTTGGGCACTATTCACACCTGGAAACTTCAAATCGCAAAGCAACTCATCGCTCGGCAACTCAGCGATGCAGCGGGTTACTTCAGTTACTTGTCATGCTCACAGCCGCTACTCCTAGTTGCCAGTTGCCGATCAACAACTATCACATCATTCTCAAAAATTAAATATTTCGAGAGTTTTATAACTTATCTTCGATATTTTATAAGTAACCAAAAAATGATGAAATACTACTTTTTAAAACAAAAATCCTACTTTTCCAGTTTGTTTTGGTTAGAATATAAACACAACTTACGATTGCTTGGCACAAATCGATCACTCGGCAACCAGCATGTCGGATCGCAGAGCAACTCAGTTGCGCTGCGATCGTGTTTACGATTCTGAAATCGCCTAGTCTAAGCGTCATCATTTGAAAACACATGCTGCGTCACAGAGTTGCCGAGCGATAAGTTGCTTTGCGATTTGAAGTTTCCAGGTGTAAGTAGTGCCTGGGTCTCTAAACAGTTGGATGTAGCAACTGATTTTCCAACAGCTATTTCTTTCAATATTTTAAGAATGATTCATGTGGTTATAAATCATATGGAACCTACGTAATTTTGTTGAGCACAATTTTATAGAAAATTATTATTTTTATAGCACATTATTTTGATAGGAACATAATCTACTCATGTAGGAAATGAAAATACACATTATTTTATTCAAATAAAAAACATCCGAAATGAAATTACGAGTTAATTAATTTGAAAACAATTGTATGAGAAAAGAATATTATAGAAAAAAATGCCTTGAATTCATTGTTGATGTCTGCTTCTTCATAACTAATATCAGAGTTATCGTCACCAACAACAACACTTGAAGGTTCATCCAACACACTTTCCAACATGTTCCTGTTCATTTCCAGGATCCATTGTTCTTTTTTCAAAGCTTAGACACCACTTTCAGTACACTTATCATAAAAACATGTTGAAATTTTACTGATGCCAGAGATCGCGCGTTAGCTATTTGCTCACGGAACTGACACATCGACAATAAACACGTCACTGTAAGTCTACCGAACTACCGAAACTAATCACTACCGAAATACATGACACACTACCGAAATGAATCACATACCGACTTGTTAAGGACAACTAGAGCGAGGATTAGACAGGCTGCTAACCTTGTAGAGCAAAAACTCCAAAAGCTGTACACAAAAATTACCTTTCTGCGTTACTTTATCGCGTATTAAACTTTAAACTTACGCGATTTCGCGTATTAAACTTTCAGTAATCTAATCGAAGACAGAATTAGAAACCTGCATGTACCTCACTTAAGGCTTTCTTTCGTGTAGATCCTTTACTCACTTGTAACAGTTGTGCGCACCAAATCCTCATCGATTTCAACACTTGAGTCACTGGCCGGATATAAATTATGACATTCATAAATACGGCCCCAAATGTCTGTATCAATAATAAATGAATAAGTAAAAAAATATTCAATTTCCGATAAATTAGAATGAATTTTAATGATGTATGTATAACATATGCTTCTTCAATTTTTACACTCACAAATTCTTTTCTTCAAATAGCGAACTCACACTAAACAGAAACATCAGCTGCAGTAAGTTATAGTAGAAATTTGTCAAGTGTTATGAAAAATTGGTGAATATTTTCAATTGATAATATTGTTAATATTCACAAATATTGAAAAACAAATTAAAATGAAAACAGATCCATGATATTTTTAATTGTCATACTTAATGTGAATAGAACAAGTGGAATTAGTTGAGGAATAGAATAGTTGAGAAAGAGATAAGAACAGCGAATAGAGAAGTCAATTCTTGAAGCCACTTACCATACGATCTTCTCCCAATTCGTCGACAGCTCTCAGTATCAAGGAGGAACGCGACGGTTGATTTCTACCACCATTTCTATTGGTCGAGGAACCGCTGCCATTGTCACGTGTAGGGTTCGACCAGCTCGGACTAAATCCCAAACTGCAAAAAAAAAACAGAGGTAAATCGAGATGATACTAAATTGTACACGGGAGTGTACTTGTAGACGGTAAGTGAGCAAACTGCCTTAGGGCAACGGTTTTATTCGAAATATTTCTTAATACAGTTGAATTTCTATGTAACGACGACGATAATCCTACAAATTAGCTGTAGACAGGTATTCGTTACTGAGAGGTTATTGTGCCAAGAATGAGGTAGGTAAGTATGACATCACAGAAATGTTTGTAATTTTGGATTAAAAAATTGTAAACCTGTTTCCAAACAGCTCTAGAAACACGAATATATTATGTATATGTGTTATAGGTCATGTTATTGTTAATTAACGTCATCATGGGAAGATATTCTAATCACTATTTATAAGTGTCTGTTCTAAATTTTGTAGTAATGTGGTCATCAACAAAATTTTTTTAAGACTGTGAATAATAATGAATAATATGCAACATAACATAGCTTTGGACTGTTTTTTAAGTTGCAAAATGTACGATTTTGGGCATTAGCCTGTTGAACCTTCCAATAAGTATCATATGTACACTACTAAATAAATAAATAAAATAATGTTAATTTGTTTTGAATAGATAGTTGGAGGTAAGACAGATCCTACATAACATTATCCTGCCATTACACACATGCCTTAAAAAATAGTATAGTTTATGTTTGATTAGGATAGGATGGCTTTAAGGTGGGTGGCTTTAAGGCCACCTTTTGTGAAGGTCACCCATCCAATAGCAGTCTTGAGAGTGTGACCTCATGATCACTCAGCAACCTCTCTCAATGAACGGTTTCTTAGCACTGTAGGCTATCAAAAGTATAGCAGGATTAATTTATAGAGTCAGAAAACAGCTGTTTTGATGAACCGCATCACAATATAGCAGGATTCAATATTCAACTTGTCAGAAATCAGCTGTTTCAAAGAGCAATATCACAATACTTAACCTACAAATGCTGAATCTCGCAGATTATTGAAAAGGTCTTTGAAAAAGTTATTCTTTGAAAGGTCTTCTTTAAAAAGGTCTTTTAAAGACTTTAAAGGTCTTTAAGACTTTTAAGCCTTTTGATTATTGTGTCGAAGTCACTGTTTAATTATTACCAAAACAGCTGATTTATGTCAAGTTAAATGGATCATGGTATACTTAACCTACAAATGCTGAATCTCGCAGATTATTGAAAAGGTCTTGAAAGACTTTAAAGGTCTTGACTTTTAAGCCTTTGGATTATTGTGTCAAAGCTGCTTAAAATCACTATTTAATTTTTTCCGGAACAGCTGTTTTCTGACTACTTAAATTAATCCTGCTATATTATATGAATGAACAATGATCATTGTATTGAAGTAACGACTTGTATTTCACTGTAAATAATTAATGCTTTTACTCACATTCATAATATGATTATTGTTTTTTAAATAGTGAAAACCTACTTGGAAACGCTGAAGAACCTTGGAGGCCGCGAAGGCCTCGGGGGCGGCGGTGAAGGGGGTGGACTGGGACCCTCCGCCGCGGTGGAGGAATTCAGAATGACGTCACTGCCGTCCAGAGAGTCCTCTCGCGTCGAGTCCAGATTCGCTACGAAGCTCGAATTCCCAGCACCACGATTACTAAAACAAACACAAAGTTTCTTCATGAGTCGTCATTACATTGTAATTTATTTCTTCAAAAACGATACAATAACGTTAATAATTTTACAAATTGATATCATCTTCTATATGAGTTTCTTATAAGAGTTTCGTGCCCCGACTTTGGAAAGTTCGTGGAGAAGTTAGAGTGTACCGATTTTTTACAGGCTTTATTTGTTTTTCAAAAATAATCATTTTAAATAAGAGAAATTTGATAATAACCTAAAATAGTTTCCTGTGGCACTATCTAATGGCATAAAATGTACTAAATTATTGAATCCCTTGAGTGTTTGTTTGTGAAATGAGCTTAGAAAGGGTTTTTATGAAAGTAGTACAGTGACCAGTAATCACTGTAAAAGGTAGGATTTCATTGGTATGATTGAGCTGCTGTCAGCTGCAGATAATCAAAATAGCAATTATTTAAAACTACAAATTTTAGAAAATTCAAGTGAGCGGCGCTTTGCGCTGCACGGGGGAACACGTATTACAGAAAAATATATTGACCACATTAACCACTTGCTAATGAATACTTCTAGGAATAGCACTTCTTTGTTTTTTTTTAGCATTCGAACGCTTTTTTGGATGGTTTTGAACTATCATTGAAAATTACTACAATTTAGTCTTTCTTTTGGGCTTCGCTTTGGTGTTACAGTATTTCATTTCATTATTATTCTTTCGTGTTATTTGTCTCCAGTTTTCTGGGTGAGAAGGTGGAATTGGCTGAACAAGCAAAATGACACCCTTTATATTGTGGAATATTCAAGAAACTTTCAACTATTGAGGTTTCCTTTCTTCAAACTTGTCACTTTCAACTTTGAAAAAGACCTTTCTAATTTCAGAAGTTCAAAACTATATAAAACCGAAACACAAAACCACTAGGCCATAATTCGGAAATAATTGAATTTCGACTGTAAATTCAGAGCAGGAATTTTATAAGAAATTTATATCATGTAACAAGTTTTAAGGATACACTGTAATTGATATCTTATTGAATGATAATGGGGCGATAAAGCATTTCATTCAACATTGAATGCTAATTTTAATACGAAAATTAATTAAAAAATAAACAATCTAGTGAACACAATTATTCTGAATAAATAATCTAGTGTAGATAACTCTACACTACAATTCTCTTTTTTCTTTCCTCTTCATTTACCTCGTTTTTCCGCCTGTTCTAGACCCTTTTCCTTCCGATTATCTATCCTCTACCTGCCTATCACATTTTAGTATGTATTGCCCAAGGAAATAACAGTCCCTTCTCTTTTCTCTAGCACACTCCACCATTAAGCAACGCATTTTCTTTGTTTTGTACTCTTACTTTCTCCTTGTATAGGATGAATTTTGTGTTTCAATAAACAATGTGGGCATCACCATTCAAAAACTGTCATAGCAACATTGTAATTGATTTTTTATTAAATGATAATAGGGACAATACTATTGAATCATCATTAGAATTTACGACCTGCAGTCAATATTTTACTAGGCCATAATTCGGAAATAAGTGAATAGATGAATTTCGATTGTAAATTCAGAGCAGGAATTTTATAAGAAATTTATATCATGTAACAAGTTTTAAGGCTACATTGTAATTGATATCTTATTGAATACATATTTATTACTCACTCGACTGGAGCGCTTTCAAGTAGCTTGAACTCTTTTTAAAAATCTCAAAACAGTTCAAAATTCACAACTTCAATATTCAGCAAGGGGGACAATACCGGGTTCATTCAACATTAAAAAGAATGGTTTGAAAATGTACGATTTTCATTGACGCGATCAGTTCAAATGATTTCCTGTCTAATTTAGGTTGTTTGGCTTGAACACTGGTTTCTATGAAAAGTCAATCTTCGCACCATTCTTTTATGATAACTCTGTATATCATTTCATTCAACATTGATACAAATTTTGATACGAAAATGAACAAATAATTTAGTGAATGAATTTAATGTGTTGGAATAAATGAAATAAATTCCTACCCAGACAGTCCAGCACTGCCATAGGGCGATATCTCATCTCGCGGTCGCTCGCGGCTCAATTCCACCAGACGGCGGTGCAGGAACTCGCGTGTGCTGCTGCTGAACTCTTGGGTGGGGGCGGCGACCGACGTATTAGTTGACGAGCTAGCCACTGGCTCATCCCTGTCTCTCACCAGACTGCTGTTGGCAGCAAAGCTGTGCCTGGGACTGGACTGCAGAGGAGCCGCCCCCGCGGAGGCGGCAGCATTTGTGTTGGGACAGAATCGTTTGGGAGGGTTGAGGGGGCCGGGGGCGGCAGTTGACTCGTCGCACACCAGAAACGTTGAAGGCCGGTCGCGTTCACCCAGCTGGCTCACTCTCAAATCACGCGCTCCTAACAAATCAATCGACAATCATTATTGGATCGGTTATTCGATATCAAGTTTGTGGAGGTTAGTATTTGACAATAGTAAAGTTTTTGGTACTTGAGTATTAAACGGAGGCCACCATTACGAAACGCGCCGCGGCACTTATAGAAGGTTAAATTGTTATAGATGTTGTAGTAGAACTATTCTAGTATTGTTAGGTGGGTTAGGTTAGGTAGGTAGGTAGGTTAGGTTAGGTAGGTGTTAGTAGGTTAGTAGGTAGGTAGCTAGGTTAGGTTAGGTAGGTGTTAGTAGGTTAGGTGGCCTCCGTTTAATACTCAAGTACCAAGTTTTTAGTAGTAGTATATGCACATATGCAATGGTTGTATTATGAGAGCCTTTAAACGACGAGTGAGATACCAAGGTTAAAATACGAGCGGCAAATCTCAAGAATCGTTTAAAGGCTAAAATACAACCATTGCATACACCATTTTATTTACAAACAACAAAAAACAATAATATCTACATTATAAATCTACAATAGCCTTGATTGAAACGACCACTGTCCTATTTCAATCATTAGCTTAGGAAGCTGCTAAAAGCACACACGCATAAGCCATTACAGTACTTTTATCAGCTGAGATTGTGTTTTGTTCAGTTCCTGTGTTTTAAAACTGGAACAGATTGAACTAGAACCGTTTCATAATATATTAAGTAATTTATAAAGTACAATTGACCGTTCTCATTTACAACTGATGTTTTCTCAATATTACAAATCACTATTCTCATTTGCAACTGATACTTTCTCAAATTGAATTGACACTTTCTCAAATACAATTGGAAAAGGTGTAGTAATCGAAGAAAGATCATTTTTTGTGCAACCAGCTCTAAGTTAGCTTTACAATATTAACAGCTGGGTAGTTTCCGCGTAACAAAGTTTGGATGCAGCTCATATAAGCCCAGCAGTCATTTTCTCAGGTGTAACGACGGTGAGCACTTTTTCACATCGTGGGACGTGAGACGGCACAGGCTCTCTAAGATTTTCCCTAACAACTAACCTGCCTACTAAGTAGCAGCATAGAGAGCCTGTGCCGCCTCACATTCCAGGATGTGACAAAACAGTAACCTGTAACAACAACAGCAAGTGCCAAAACATGCATGCACTATGAATTCTACATAAAACTATGTCTCTATGCTTCCAGAAACTATTTTCTCATGCGACATGTTTCATGTGACATTTTATGTTTCATGTCCGTGTATTTAACAAAGGAGAAAAATCAAGTTAAACTATTACATCAACAAAGAAAGAAAAAGGAATCCAGAGAAGTTGAACAATAATACGTGGTTCATTCAAGAAGCAGGGATAAATTATTGTGGCAGTTTAGAGACAAAGACAAGTAATATTATTTCTAGAAGAAAGGGTATTTAACAAGGAAGTTGAATCGAGTGCAATTATTACATCAACAAAAACAGAGAAATAGAGAAGAGTTTTTAAAAGGATAGGAGCTGAACAAGAATAACAATTTGAGAGGGATAATGAATTAATAAATATGAAACGGTCTTGCAAGTTAAACGAAGGCAATGCCAGCTCTCAGTGGAAGGCTGGCTGAAATAAGTACATTGCAAGAATTGCAGTCCAACAAGAATAGAATGGGATTGCTTCACTTTTCTGCCATAGAGGGCGAAGTTAGGGCGCAGTCGGGCCTCTCTTACACTTAACCCTCAACAGAGAAGATAGTTCGACAGGATATCAGAGAAGGAAGGATAGGATATTATGACAATATTGGTTTCGAGCATTAAAATAAAATAAAAAACGTTTCAGTTCAATCACAAGGAGTTTAGATTAACATCGAGAAATAGATAAAGAGAGTGAGAGAGAGAGAGATTTATAAACATGCCAGACCTAGGAAGACCAGAGAGAAATGAGAGAGAAAGATAGATATTGGATCATAGATTAGATTACTTTATTCATGTAGATTATAACATATCGGCTTAAATTCCAACATATAATTGGATTATGATAGTTATTCCAATGAACTTAATTTAAAATAAAATTAATTACAATATTCGATTCACTAAATAAATCATAAATTAATTATGCTTATTAAATTATGTTACATAGATATAAACTTTTATTCTAGATTCAACAATCTATTAAAGCTTAATTCTAGATTTACCAAAAAAAGCTTATATCTATATAACATAATATTTATGTTTTGTTTAGTAAGTCGAACATTGTAATTACTTGAATTTTAAATGACGTTCATTGGAATAACTATCATAATCGAGGATTTAGGCCTATATATGTTGTAATCTACATGAATAACGTAAATAATCTATCTAATCTACAATCTAATAATATATCATAGATAAAAGAGAGTGAGAAATGGAGGCATTAGATTTAGATAAGAGACAAAGAGTTTGACAGGTGATTTCATCAAGCATTGTAAGAAGAATGACATTTCCCAGGAAGGACACTATAAATGAAAGGTACATTTATCATGCATAATAGGGAATGAACTAACTAACCACTATCGCTAGTAGCTGACTGCATCTGCATGAGAACATTGAAATCACGATAGCGACCGGTGTTGGAGCAAAGCGGCACGTACGAGGCCGTACTAGTGGTGTTGCTGGACGGATGCTGGTGAAACATTGGCAATGGATGGTTAACCGAGATGGGCAGGGGTCGTTGGGGTGAACGGAATGGCTCTGAAAACACACACACGCCAATCAACATGAAATGATTCCAAGCAACCATACTGTACGAAATTTATAGAACAAATAATATTGATGTTGTAGAATTTTTCCATAATAGAAAACACTTTTTGAAATTGTCAAACTCCACTTAAATAAACACAATGTTTACAGGACCATGGGTTCAGCTGAGGATGTGTTAAGTTTAACATGAAACCTGTAAATATTGTGTTTATTAAAGTGGAGTTCGACAATTTCAAAAAGTGTTTTCTATTATTCGTAGTAACATTTATATAACTAGGGACTTATGTTTTCATTTCACTTCCGACATGCAGTCATGTTATTTTAATGTAAGAAACGAAATTTGTCTACTTACTGACTGGAGCGCTTTCGAGTTTCAAGAAACCCATTGTCAAACGTGAAATGAAACTATTTGTGTAAACATCGCAGTTCGTAATGGATCAAGAAATAATCATCTTTATGACTAGGGAGTAGGGGTAGGCCTATTTTCATATAAAATGTAGGGAGCATTGGAGTAGACCTCATCTTAGATCTCTGTCAATTTCATTCTCGGCCAACGTTTTTCTATTTGAGGGAGCACCTATGTCACACTTGCTACTTTGCAGCCCTGACGTGATAGTCAACAAGCAAGACAAATGCTCGGCTTTTAACAAATACTCACGCAACGTATAAATGACGTTAGACGATGACACCGGCTCTGATCTTAGCACATCGAGGAAGTTTCTGGAGGTGACGGGAGCTGTCAAGGCGACGGGAACTGGGGGCGAGGACTGACGTAGCAGCGAGTCAGGCTGAGAGTCGTTTAGTCCACTGCCGCCTCCGCTGAAAGGACAGGTCACATGTCTCCTACCCGAAGAAGATCGTCGACTGCTACTTGATGCGTTGATCACATCCTCTGCAATCGACAACAAATCTAATATTAAATCATATTCAAAACCATGTGAATTTCATAATCTATCAAGTCTGAGTCACATCAATCTACTTCACCAAGCTGTTAGCAAAGCAGCTGACACTAAATAGCAAGTGTGACATAGACATTAGCTTCTAATAGTAGCTGTCACACAACTCTTGCTACTTTGTGTTAGCTGCTAGCAAAACAGCTGATAATAATTAGCAAGTGTGACATGGACAGTAGCTTCTTGTAGTACGTGATATTAGAAGCTACTGTCTATGTCACACTTAGGCTAGGCGTACACCGGTTAGTCAAGACAAGACGAGATAAGTCACAGTACAGTCATAGTGTAACACACACCGATTAGTGATTGCATCGGTGTGTGCTCATGAATGTGACTAAACGTGACTAATCTCGTCTTGTCTTGACTAACCGGTGTACGCCTAGCCTTACTATCGCATTAGCTGCTAGCGAAGCAGCTGATACTAATTAGCAAGTGTTACACAGGCAGTAGCTATTAGAAGCGTGACAAACTAGTAGATAGGCTATTCGAATTATGACAAAGTACCTATGTCACACTTGCTACTTTGTATCAGCTGTTTCGCTAGCAGCTAATAGAGTAAGTGTGACTCGGGCTTTATGAGTCCAGTTCAACTACTATATCTATAATGAATCTAGATTACTGATCAAACAAGATTGACAAACTTCTCTGATGATCACTATAGTTCGAATAAAACTAGTTGTCCCTTGGCCTGGTGCTCAAGAACCACTCACTAGAAACGTTTTTGTCAGCTGATGTTCGGACAACTTTTGACAAAACGTTTCTAGTGGTTCTTGAGCTTTCACAACTAGTTTTATTCGAACTGTAGTAAGAATCTCCCTCAACCTCATTCCCTATGTTCACACTTGGTCGTTTTTGTGTGCGACTGCATATGCTTGGCTGCATTCAAGCATTCTTTGTTGAGAGTGATGCCCTCATGAGCTCTAGGCTTGTGCGTGGGGTGATGATGAGAGATGACGTCTACTTTTCAGGCAGTCAGGATTGGCCGTTTTGTGGTCAAAATCCGTTCTGTCAACTGAGATTGATTCAGGAACCTTTTCTATTATCACACCGGCGCTTATCGCCCTCGGCTACGGAGCATATTGGTCGCATGCTGTGCAGCACACAGAAATCGACCAAGTGTGGACACAGGGATTCATAGGTAGTGTTGTTTCTTCCTTTATGAATGCTAAAGGAAGTATTTTTGTTTTTGGAACGTGCAATATTCAATACACACCTGAATCAGAATCCGTAGTAGAGTCCGGCGATCGCATTCCGTAAAGAAGAGAGGTTATTCTTCTTCTTATTCTTATAGAGTTCCTCAGATGGTCCCTATTAGGCTTCTCGGGCCGAGATGGCCTTTCAGGACGTTCCATCTCTATAAAAAAATAATTTATTTGTGAATAATCCTTACTAGAATGCTAGCTACGAAGCACTCAACTACTGCTACACCAATATAAATTACAACTTACAGTAAGATAAATCAAAGACCCTCTCCAACCACAATAAAAATATTATTTGGAAAAGCTAAATCCAGATCAAGTAAGTTATTCCAAATGAATGTGACGCCAAATTCATTGCAATTAAAAACTCATACAAATTGCAAAGTGGTGAGATAAGTCAAACTCATCTAGCATGATATAGGCTAATCCAAAGTTGTCATTTTAATTGCATTTAATTACTACAAACTGTATAAAGCAATTATATAAGTATGATCTGAGATATGAATTTATAAGAAAAAATAACAATAACAATTTTGAGGAGATTGAAAAATTGATTTTTTTGTTTCTATCCAATTAGCCTAGTATCAGCTCTGTGGAGGGAAGCCCAATTAAATTCGCTAAGTTATTGTAATAGTACATCAAAACAATACGATTTTAATGTTCTACTTACATTGAGAACAACTCCTATTGATTTGAAATCTTGTATCAGACCAAGATTAGCTAAAAATTGAGTAAATGGTTTTCACCAAAATACAATCTCCAAAGCACCTTGTAATCATAAACAAAATGGCCAATTATGAATTCAATACAAAAGTCTGCACATAACCTGTGAAAGTGAAAGCGTTTTGGCTCTGGCTGATTTGATATCGATGCACACTTTGCGCAGTTATCGATTCTATGATTTTTTCCATTAACCAGGAATAAAATATAACAAAAACAAAATAAAATTAAATTTTTTGAGTTATTTTCTATCAACAGATTTGACTGGAAAAATAAAATCATACAAATCTATATTACATTGACGTAATCAAGTAGTCCTCGATGAGATGACGTGAACTGTCATCCAGCAGCTGTTTCATGTTTTTCATAAACTAACCTAAAATTATTATTTTTTCCTGGTCGTTATAAAACTTATAGATCGGCTATATTTTATATAAATTTGAAGCCGAACTTCTATTTATCACCATGTCAAGACAAGGAACCAGATTGGATGCTAAGAAAGTGGTAATTTTGTCTCTTAAAATCATTTGCAAACCCATTGTTATCCTAAACTATGGTATAATTATGTCAACTCAGTTTAGAGACATTTATTCTAATTTTCAGCTTATACTGCCTTTATCTGTTTAAAGTTCATTACTACACTTTCTTTGATTATTACAAAGCCTTTCCGTTTTTATTCCATCTGCATTAGTAATAAATGACCATTTTTTGTTTCATCCTACCTATTTTGTTTACCTACCTTTTTTCGGCCATTATTTGTTTCAACACCTATCTATTTTCATGTACACTTTTTATGTTTCCAGAACTCGGAGTTGTTTACTTTGACTTATGGAGCACTGGTATCGCAGCTTATGAAAGATTATGACAATGCTGATGATGTCAACAAACAACTAGAACGAATGGGCTACAACATTGGAATCAGACTTATTGAAGATTATCTAGCTCGCACTGGAACAGGGCGCTGTTATGATTTCAGAGACACTGCAGAAAAAATACAGGTATATCAATTTGAATAGTTTTGAAACATTTGAAAGAAAAGTTACATGAAATGTGACAAAGTATAGAGATTATAAGACAAATAATAATACTGTAAATGCTATGATTAAGAGGGAAGGTTTTGACATAAGCCTGCCCTGTTGTAATCGGTTCAACTGAAAAGCGATAAGCGCCAATCCAAAGATACCGTACTGGGATTGATCCCAGTCTACAGAACAGATTTTGAAAACAAAACGACCACTCCGGACTGCCTAAAAAGTAGTCGTCATCTATGATAATCTCTCATTACCCAAGCACAAAACTCATGTAGGCATCACCCTCAGCAAATAAATCTTTCAATATAGCAACCTCATCGAGTTTAAACTGATGTCATTATTTCATATTAATATTAACAATTCTTATTATTCATAACATCCACCAAAATGTAGAATATTAAAATTATTTTAAAATTTAGAACAACGAAGTAGACTTGTAGTGTATAATCAGATTCATTTAATTTGACGCTTAGCATTAGATATTATTTCATGACGTTGCTGATGACCGTAGACTGCGTAGAGTATGATGGCAAAGAAATAATATCTATCTATTTAATGCCAAGCGTCATATTAAATGAATCTGATTATACAGTGATCCAACCAACCAGTTAGGTTGTATTCACACTTGGTACACTGGAATAACAAACATGTGTTTTTAAATGATGACGTTCAGACAATATAGTTGCAGGATGGTTTGAGCGTCATCATTTGAAAACACATGTTTGTTATCAGGGTCGCTAAGTAGCCGCGATTTATGTATCCAAGTGTGAGTAGAGCCTACCTACAAAAAGGGAGTCCCCAAGATAGTAAATAATTCGATGGAAATTTAGTCGTTCCTATTTCAATTTTGTTGTGTATTTTGCAGGCTGGTTTCAGACTATATCTGGGCATTTCACCCGTCATTACAAATTGGAGTTCAGCGGGCGACGAATTTTCTCTTCAGTTCGAAACGAATCCTCTCACTGAGTTTGTTGAGCTGCCCGATAATTGCTTGGGCTTGAAGTACATGAACGTTCTAACAGGAGTCTTGAGAGGAGCATGCGAAATGGTGAAGATCTTCTCATTCATTTCCTATTCCTTATATATTAATATTAAAAGTTATAACAAAATTCTGAAAGCTAGTTCACCACTTAACAGTAGACGAACTAACAACGTTATATTTAAAATCATGCGTCTGTAATTTGAAATTTATAATACAATTTGTTTTTCAATTCGGCGGATGACGAATGACTTTCATTCAACGTTTCTATCTATGGTTACGGGGATGTTATGTTGAAATTTTTCCTCATAAATACTGTATATTTCCGTCTTTCGGAGGAGACGAAGCAGTCGTCATCTCTCATCATCACCTCACTCATTACCCACGCACAAGCCTAGAGCTCATGTGGGCATCACCCTCAGAAAAAATAATAACATGTAAAAACATATTTTAAAAAATTAACAGAACTATACCATGGAAACGTTGAATGAAGTCATTCACAAATTACAAAAATACTACTTTACTTCATGAAATTTGATCAGCAAAATCAGAACAACTCTATAAAATTTGCTTCAACAAATATTAATACTGTATTTGAAATTGAATATTTTCAACAAATATTAATTATTTATTTAGCGTATGGCTTTTTATAGTGGGGAGACCCGAGTAGGGTTGTTCCAGTTCACCAACATAACCAATTATCCCCTGATAGGGAACATGGTTAATAATATGATAGGGAACATGGTTAATAGGGAACAAATATTAATAATTCCATTAAACTTCTAAAAAGTGACAAGCGAATTAGACTATTGTTCATATTGTATCAATGACTGGTAATCTTGAAATCACAATTTTGTGAAACGTTCTTGTTGGGTGATTGAATGTCCACTTGTGCATGCACACCTTTGGATATGTTTCATAGCTCAATAATTTCAAATTCAAATAATCTATAGGCTACTAAACAATACTACAATATATAAGTACTATCATTGAGCTAAAATGGAGGGGTAATATTCTCCTGAGCAGAGCAGAAATGATAAATTGTATTTTAGATAATTTTAATGCTTTTTAAAAGATACCATTCATTACTATATGGCCCAAACAATCTTGTCAAAAAAATATTGTTATTAATGAGGACTTTTCAAATTCTAATTTTGGATCCTATCAAATTTCAGGTGCAAATGGACGTAACTTCGTGGTTTGTGCAAGACCAGCTGAAAGGTGATAATGTCACTGAACTGAGAGTGAAGTTTATCAAAAGACTAGAAGATGCAATACCGGCTGGTGAAGATTGAACATGTTATTTGCTATTCATTTTTGTAATCTTAAATAAATCCAAAATTATTCTAGCAATATATTATCCTAATAATTTTTGTAAATATTGTTTTTAATAGGTTAAAGTATTTTGCCTCATGAAAAGAGCAGCTACTTGTCTTGGCATAGCAAGCCACCTTGAAGTACAACTCAAGTTGCCGCATTCTCATTCGGCAAAAGTAAAGGACTTGGTTCGCGATCACCAATTTGAAAGCAGCTCTGCACCTTCGCCATACAAATGACTGCTCTTTTAATAAGCAAAAATCATACAAAATACTGTATTGTCTTAAATACTTATAACATTGTATTTATTATTCGAATCATGTTTGAAAATTTATTGATAATAAATTATCATGTATTCAAGTGAAATACAGTATCTTATTTATCTTGTTATATCCATTCTTTATTCATCTTGTTATCATCAGATTAATTTAATTTGACGCTTGGAAGTAGGTAGATAGATAAATATTATTTCTTGACGTTGCTGATGACCTTAGAGTACGAAGTAGTAGTAATAATAATAAAGAAATAATATCTCTCTATCTAATGCCAAGCGTCAAATTAAATGAATCTGATTATACTTGAGTGGAATCTACCCAGAGTCTACTGCTCGATTTACTATGGAATCTGGCTGGAAATGAATTGTCATTACTACTATTAAATCATTTTACCAAAATTTATAAGATTTTATCCTCTATTACTACGGCTGCACAATAGTGGATGAATTCTGATACACTTTCATCTTTGTAAAAAATTGTAAACTAATTGTCCGAATATACCACTTGCTCGAGTATTGCATAAAACTCATAAACCATTTGTTAGACTCGATTACAGCTCATTCTAGCCAATGGCATGCATTTATCCACCTAGTGACTCAAATTTCAGAATTTGTTCATGATATAGATTTTTTATGTCTTTTGTAAGTTAATGATGTTGCGTTTGTCAGAGGTAATTCCAAAAGGTCCAATTATCATGAAAAATTCAATAAATAATTCAAGCTCAAGAGAATTTATTACAGTAAACACCAATAATGATAATGCCTTGGTTCCACTTATAAAGCCATTTTCAAGAATGGTTTGTTAAACCTACAATTTGAAAAAAAGCTCTGGCAACCTGTCGACTAGGTGAGTAGAGGTGCAATTAGTGTCATGAAATATTCCAGCAAAACATTATTCGGACAAGTGGTGAGATGTCGTTTTCTTAATTTTTAACTGCTTATAAATCATTCTGACAAATGGTACATTCGGAGAAAAGGATAGATGGTAGCCTCCTACATTTAGGCGTTATCCTACAAAATAAAAATTCCCTTTACTGTTGGTAGTATATTCTTGCACAAGATGATCACACAAATTCATCATAGTCTTTCTTCATAATACTATAGGCTATTATACACTAACAGAATGGTTGAAAATTCAATAATTATTGATAAGATTGTTGTTTTAGTAAGGAGCTATCACAAAATAACACCTTGATTTTATCCAAACAGAAAATTAACAGTGAGTCAAATAGTACCGAACTTTAATAAAAATGAGTAAATCCAACAGTTTTCAACTACAAACAGCCAATTTGTAATAAGTCAGATTTCTCAAAACAAATGACTACATTGGAAAATTTCAATTTTCACAATACTGATCATTTATGCCGAAAATATTATACATGCAAAATTGTATTTTTACCACCAAAATATAGTGATAAAAAGTAATATTAGTTTATGTTTTCTATAGTCGGCAATATAAAATAAATAATCCATTTTCACTCATCCATTCACTATAAAACTATAAAGTTCATTTCTGAATTGAATCAATGAAAAATATACTCTACTAAAATGTATGTACATGAAGTTTTGTAGACAGGCTACAAATTGCAAATCAAACAGCAAAATCAATGCAAATTATGTGCTGCCATATCATCGGCATCAATTCCCAGCATTGCCAATTCGTCAAGATCCATTCTCTTCTTATCCTCTGCTTTCTTTCTATCCTCTTCTTTCTTTCTATCTTTTTCTGATATTTGGGGCTCTTCTATCTTATTATCCTCTTCTTTCTTATCATTCTCTTCTGTCTTATCCTCTTCTTTCTTTTCCGTATCCTCCTCCTGTTTCTGATTTGTCCCCTGGTTCTTTCTGGCCAGGTCAATCTTTTCCTGAAGCTCTTTTTCCAGTTTCTCTTTCAACAGTTTCAAATGTTTGCGTTTCTTCTGAGACGGTGCATTTTTTTTCTGGGGTGGGGGTGTTGGAGGAGGAGGAGGCTGTGGATTGGGCTGCATTTGTAGGTGGACAGGGGGTGGCATTCTGGGGGGGCCCGGGGGTCGCATTCTGGGTGGTCCCGGGGGTGGCATTCTGGGTGGGCCGGGAGGACCCATGACAGGCATTGGAGGACCCATTATTACTGGTGGTGGCATTTCTTGATGAGGAGGGGGAAGTTGCATCTGCTGTGGAGGGGGTAGTATTTGTGGTAGCGAGCTGATAAGGTGAGGAGGAGGCATTTCTTGAGGAGGGGGCATTTGCTGGGAAGGCGGAATTTGCTGTGGAGGGGGCATTTGCTGTGGAGGGGGCATTTGCTGGGGAGGGGGAATTCGCTGTGGAGGGGGCATTTGTTGTTGAGGGGGAACTTGATGTGGAGGGGGAATTCGCTGTGGAGGGGGCATTTGCTGTGGAGGGGGCATTTGTTGTGGAGGGGGCATTTGCTGTAGTGGCGGGATCTGTTGCGGAGGAGGCATTAGTTGAGAGGCAGTCATCTGTTGAGGAAGAGGTATTTGTTGGGTGACTTGAGGTGGAGGCACAGTAAAGTCCTGAGCCGGTGGTGTCTCTTTAGCTGGATAGATTATGTTCAATGCTTCTTCAAAGTCTTGCGGGAGATTATCTTTATTCTGTGCAACAGTGCTATCATCTTCAATGTCCATGTCTTTCACAATGTTGTCATCTGTGTTGCGAATGTAGAAGCCACCCAGATCCTTAGCCACAGACCCAGAGGTGGAGGAGGCGGCAGAAGCCAAGATCTGCTTCATCTGCTTGGTAGGTTCAGTCTGTAGATCAGGACCAGCCATTTTTGGTAGATTTGGCCAAACCAACGGTACCTCTTCCTTCTTTCCTGCTTCTTTTTCAGCCAACTCCTTTTCAATCTCTATTTTTTTCCTAGCGAGAACTCTGTGAACAAATGGCATTCTACCGATGAAGGGCAATTTGGGCTTGACTATTTTCATAAGCGGCTTCTTGCCTGGTTCTTTCTGAGCATTGAGCAATATGTTCTTTTCAATGTCTTCATTGTCGGAGTCATCACTCTGGCCGGGCACCCACAATTTCTTGCTACCGGTTGGCAACTTCTTGACATGCTTTTCAAGTGAAGCAATGCCGGCATCTGGATCACTCAATCCTTTCTGATGTACCATTCTTGAAAATCTCTCATTTCCTTTTTTATCTTGATTTTTATCAGAATCGTCTCTGTCAGATCTTGATTTCGAGTCATCCCTTTCCCTTGAGCCATGCTCCCTTCCCAATCTGTTTTGCTTTCTACGACTCTCAGATTGTTTACTATTGTGTTGTTTTTCTATATCTGCCCTTTGTTTGATTCGGTCTTTCAGCTCCTGTTTTTTCTTCAGCAATTCTGCCTTGACAGGGCTTTTCGATTCAGACATCCACTCTTTGACCAGTTTGTCGTCAAGTCGGTCCTCGGAGGAGGATCTGCGGTGCGAGGGAGTGGCTGGCTCATCCCAGCGCGACTTCAACTGGGGCACTTGCACCATTATGTCTGGCTTTCTTGTCTTCTCTTTTGAGCTCTCATTTCTGTCATGTTTCCTTTTCTTTTTATTCTTGTCCTTTGCTCTTTTTTTATGGCCGTGATCGCTGTCACTACTGCTACTGCTGCTGCTGCTGCTACTTGAACTGCTAGAGCTACTTGATCTGGATCTCTTGCTTGATGAGGATTTATGTTTTGCTTTTTCTTTTGAACTACGTTTATCCTTCTTGTTTTCATCAAGACAGGCTTTAATTTGTTGACCTATGGAAAGTGACAAAGCCATCCGCAGCTTTTCCTTTGCATCCTGGTCTGAAGTAAACGTTGTCACCTCTGGAGGTGCTTTCTTTTTCGGCGACTCAGGTTTTGGTTTTACCATCGGTGGCTTTTCATCCTTCAGTTGTGTCTCTTCTTTCAGCTGTTTTTCATCCGCTTTGCGTTCATAAGCTCGAGATCTGTTGGCCAGCCAATCCACCTCCCAATTTGGATACTGATCAATGAAATCCTAGAAAATAAAGAAATAAAAATAATCTGGATAAAAACAGGTTGAAATAATTGAACCGCCAATTTAATGTTATATTAAGCACAAAGAAAATGTAATTTTAGAAGTTCAAGTGAAGGAGAAACAAAATAATATAAGAAAAAGATTACTTGAGATGGATTTGAATTTCTCAAAAACGTGGATCTTTACTACAATCAAGACACCAGTATAGAAATTTGCTTCCGGCACTGTAAAATAGGACTGGTGCACCTTTCTGTGAACTCTTCTATATTGAATTAAATTTTAAAGTTTTTTATTACAGTCTTTCAGACAGACAATTTTACACCGTAAGAGATTGGACTACCCAGAATACCTGCACTATCAAATCATCTAGAATAAATCAGAGGAATAACATAGTATAAAATTCATATTTATCCCCCACAAATATGAGGGTAATAGAATAAGGGAATGAAATGAGATTAAGGAACAGAGAAGTAAACAATAATGATGATGATGAAAAACAATGAGTCAAAAAAATGTATCAGAAAATTGAAAAATTACAATATGAAATACTTGTAGAAAAATGTGTGTCAACAAATAATATGAGGATGAAAATGAGAATTTCAATGCATGTGGTTAGGGACAGAGTTTTCATTTACTAGTATTAATTTTACTTACGGTATAAGCTTTTGTATGTTTAGCAGACTTGAGATGACGCGAAGCACAGTGTAGATCACCAATCCAATGGTCGCACAGCTTGCAATACCAGGCAGTGGATGATATGAAAAACTGCAGCCCTGTAAAGTACAACAGAAGTAACACATTAGTAATGCATTCCAATTTCATCAACAAAAACACTGTATACTGGTTTGGTGTATACCAAATTCAAGATAACACTCAAGTGATGGCGTAACACATCGTCTCACACATTGATAAAAATTTTATTAATTGTTTAAAATGTGTTTATTGTTTTCAATTGTGATATTGTTTTTTATTGATTGAATATTTACAGTAATAGTGCAGATTAGTGTACTGTGCTATTCCTGAAGTAAAAATCTGTTTATACAATTATTAGAGATAAAAATAGATACATAATTTTGAGGAATACATATTTGTTCTGGAGTCTTATTGTTCAAGGGATTCCTAAGTTTTTAGATTCCTAAGGAATAGCAGAAGAAATACAAATTGAGTTCCAATACGGCATTACGACCAATTTGACAAATAAACAATACTTGAAAGGAATAATTGTTCAAAAATTTCAGCTATCACTGATAGTAGAAATCACAAACAATTATGAGTTAAAAATATTTATAATATAAGTAGATAACTTATTACAAATATTTGGTACAATACAAATACAAATGATTGGTACAATACAAATGATGATGACTGGAACCATATTGATTGTTTATTAGTTTGTATGAACCAATACCAGAGGTTGTATGTAGCATTATGGAAGAGGATTGGAGTAGGATAATAAAATATTATTAAACGAATAAGCGTCATTATGTAAAAACGTTTTTATTGAAAATGGTACAATAAGAACGAAGTATTTCAGTCTTTCCTATAATAATGTTGATTCTCAATGACATCTCTCTTCAAGTTTGTTTAAAGATGAAAATTTCCGCTATTGGAGAATATCATCCATAAAAACCGATGTGAACATGCGAAACCTTTTTGGAAATAATTACTAATGAAAGTTCCCATGTAAACGATGTGCGAGACAGTACATTTTCAAATGTATGTCACAATAAAGTCTTGGCAGAGATTTAAAAGCTGGAAATAACACTGCATTTTCTCAATTTTATTCCATCTGTAAAGCTGAGGCCGCACTGCTGGATGGTTACCTGGATATTAGATGGTTTATTTGTAGCTCATACCTACAACATCCATAATAGAACATGTGGAAAATGATCACGGTCTTCTTGATAAACCGTCTTAACCATACACCATTCACCTGCAGTGCGGCCCACGGTTAATGAAAAATTTATTCCAAAAATACTGAAAGGAAAACTAAAACCCAGAAAAGGTGGTTTTAGTAGGCTATACATTGAATAATTATATTTACTTATTAATACACTAACATACTTTCATGGACATGAAAATCTATAAAAATAAAATATAAATTGATATAAAATAATCTAATTTTAATCTAGTTGCCGAATAATTACAACATTTAGCTTGATTTGTAATAAAGCTGATAACTATAATCTATCACTGAGTAATATTAATATTTTCAATTATTTACATTTTTCTTTCGCCCATACATAATACAATACTGTGGTTTTCAGAATAATTAATATTATTACATATATCTTATAAATATATAACATATTTTTCAAGTAAAACTGTGGTAGTAGACTAGCTCTTCCTTTGACATCCATGTTGTTCGTCCATCTTTGTTCCATGTGGTTAAAGAAATTCAATTCTCAAAATTTCATGTAGATAAAGCTGATGGATTGCAACTTCTTCCTTCAAAGCTGAAACGTTGATTATTTCCTGGATCCCATGACGAGAAATTTCCCTCGCTTCAAGACACAATTTCAGACATGCTTATCACTAAAAATATCAAAATACACGATGAAGCCCTGATGATATATATATAAAATAGATTTGGAAATAAAATTTTTATAATAAATCTTATTCATAGAAATGTCTCTCAAAAGAGAAAACTTGTAAAGTATATTCAACTTGATAGTTATAAAGGTACACCAATAGTACCAATCTAAATTGACTGTAGTTATTGTTCTTTTCAAGATTATGAAAATAAATTCTGAACGAAAACAATTTCGAAAAATAAAATTGGATTAAAATAGATTATTTTCAATCAGTTTCACACATCATTTTTCAATGAATATGATGAATACTTTGAAGCTCAGCAAACATTAATTTAGATTTAAAGCAATGAAAATTGATAAGTTTATCCGTTTGCATGGACCTTCCAAGTTTAAAACAGCTGAATAAATCTTTCAAATCAATTTCGAATAATGGTTCATGATTTTTTCAATCATTTTTGATAAACAATAAAAACCTTATGATGTTTGCCTTCAATGATGTTTTGTGAAATACACCAGTAGTCATTAAAAAGATTTAAATTTAAAAGTTCATTTACTAAACTTTATGCTAAAACATTCATTATTAAAAACTACGTACCTTTAATGGGAACTCTCTTGGTAGGAGCATCGGGAGCTGCTTTGGGGTCATCTGGTTCTTGAAATTTATGCCAAGGCCAATCCTGAATGTTACGTTCCTAAATTGAAATGAATGGCACATTATAAAGTGAAATCTTCAACACCAATGTTTTGGGGTACTTATCAGAATATTTTAAGTGCTTATTGATTTGTCAGTAGTCAGTTACTATTCATTAGACTGGATACCAGTCAATTTCAACCCAATTTTAATACGAATTACTCATACAGTCCTTCCCGTAAGGGTCTCCCCACCGATAAAAAAATCATACAGTGAACTGAAATGGTTGGTCTTGAAAGTAATATATTTGTATTGAAATTAAATCCGTACTTCAAACTTATTCCCACAGAAAATTAACTAACACCTGAATATCAACACTGGCAAGCTTGCTATTAGAAGGGCAATACAATATTTAGAATTTATTCACCAAAGTTATCGATAAGTAAAATTAGATGTTTAATCTAGGAGTGACTCGGGATTCATTTTCAAGCTTAATTTTGTCTCATATGAGATAGGCGAACCGTACCAGTTTATAAACTTCAATCATAGTTCATTCAATCATCTACTTTCAACAAGTGTTTACAACTAATGAGAACGGCTGATTTTAAAATAAAGAAATTATCTCATTTGCTAATGAATCAATCTCATTATCTAATGAAGCAAACAGGAAAAGCAACAGAGAATCTTAAAATGTTTCTATTGCCGAACAGGAATTTCTCGATAATTCTCAACACAAAATAATAGTTTCAGTAATGGAATCTATAAGGAATTCACATTAACTAACAGTGGAATAAATTATATAATAAATAAATAGAATGAATTAACTAATCAATATCAATGTCCTAGCCGTTCAACGAAAACTATCATTCTTGAAAATGAACATTTAGCTGAATATGACCCAAAGTAAAGCGTAAAAAATGGAAAAATTTCGCCGCCAAATATTAGGAATCACTAACAAACTCAGTTTAAGATGTTTCCATGACAAAATAGGCTACCTATTGAATACAGTTTTAGCAATAACAAAGCGTAACTGTAATATTAGTCTACGATAAAGTTGTTGCCTTGCCCTATCGAAGCCTCAAGTCCATTACGCTTTGAAGAATCTTTTATATTGTACAAATATGAAATATTAGTCAATAATTACAGACCAATAGTTTATCCACCAATAATTACAGAAAGGTTGAAAAATGAACAATTATTTGAACGAATACTACTATTAATTCAGTCCAGAATGTGTTCAATGACAAAAAACTTACTGATTATTAATCTTTGTTGGATTAATCAATACAAATACCACAGAGAATAAAGACAAGAGGATAGAAGATAGGCAGTCCCCAAAACTTCAATTCCTAAAATTCGTTACATGAATACTCCAAACATTAATACTATGCTTAAATTACTGTTACCATCAAATATTTATCAAGAAGAGAACTTATTTCTAAGTTGTGTGAAAAAATGTGCGTCAAAATGTTGTTAAAAAAAAATTGTGTGAACAAAATGTTAGAATGGATTCAGTCTAGGATCGTATCCTAAACTAGGATCGAGTCGTATTCTAAAAACGTATTCTCTAATAAGTTTAGTGTAAAAAATGATCGTGTAACAAATAATAACAAAATGTTAGTATGAATTCAGTCTAGGATATGTTCCATGACCAAAAACATAATTATTATCAACTGTATTTCTCTGATACGAATAGTCTATAAACTGTAAGTGTAACAAAAAAGCTACTTACTTTAGTAACATTCTTGTGCTCTTCCGAATGCAAATGATTGAGGTACTCTTTAGCCGTGCGAGGGAATACATTACACACTTTACACCAGTGTATTTCCGGATCGTAGTGAACATAATTGAATTGCGGCCTTTCAACAACAACAGCAGCAGCAACAGTAGCTGTGCTGGTCATTGGCTGTTCGTTTTCTTCCGGAATCGTCGGTTGTTTGACCGGTTCATGTGCATAGGAGAAACTCAGCTCCGGTGCTTCGATCGGTTTATCCACTCGCACATGGCTATGCGTTTCGGGAGACCTGTAGCGCACCGGAGGGGGAGACCGGCTCCGGTTTCTGAGCGCCGGTTCCGGACTGGGGTTTGGTTCCGGATACTTTACGCCGGGAGGCGGCGGGGTGGGCTGGTCCGCGAATCTTCGCCTGGCCGGAGGTGATTTCGATCTTGGTCGCTGTCTTGCATCTTTGGCGCTCGTGTCACTCTCAACCTAAAAACATTTCATTTGATAAGGTAACTCCTATTAAAAATAAAAGGACTTTCAACTTTTTTTGATAACTTTTAATACCAATAATAAAGGAAGTATAGGCTGAATATCAACTCCGAAGCCCTGGCAGTGAGTATACAGGGCCTACGCTTGTTTTCCCATAACTATTGCCTTCGCCAATATATCAATGAATTCACAGTCTTATCAATGAACTAATTAAAGTGTTGAAGTGTCGAAGCCCCTTATAATTTATTCATCAATGAAGATAACAGGTTCCCTAAATCTAATAAATATCCATACAATAATATCGTAAGCCTGTTGGACCTTCCATCAAGTATTACTTGTACATCACCGAATATTAGGGCACTGATATGCTTGCGATCATAAGCCTTCACAACACATTACAATAACACTGTTCAGAAAGATCTGTCCTACCATCAAATTTTAATTTTTACAGTAGCTGTATTAATTAATAAACAACGAGACAATTCCATAAACGTTCATATGTAGAGATGAAAAAGTGACAGCTATTTCAAAATTAATTTAATTTCAACATTAATCGTTGTGTTATCAGGTGGTAACGTTCAATGTAATTATTCGAAAATTAAATTTTATATTGAAAAGGAACTTCTCTTACTCAAGAAAATCTTAATATCCAACACTTCTAAATCTGAGTTTCATTTAAGAATAAAATTTTTGATTAATTCACGAGTTTAACACTTATATCATTTTAATTTTTCAATCACAGACTACCGTACACATACATAATCGAACACCCTGACCCTTCCCCCGATACATAAATCGTATAGAAAATGAAGCTTCAACATTAACTTATAAAGGTCATGCATTTTGTAAAAATTAAAGGCAGACAAATAAAGTGGTGAAATACGTTAAATATTATAAATAAATGATTACCTCTTCCTGTGGCATATCATCATCATCATCAATCTCCAACTGGAATCCATATTTTTCCATTTGGTGACAAGGTGCAAAAACCACATGTGTTCACGATAAGCATCACAGTTGACAATCAAACAGGTTGATTTAAACAGTTCAAATAGAAGGAAGAACATTTTGAAGAGGGAAGACAGATTCAATTGAGAAATGTTTGAGATACACACAATTTGAAAGAGTTTTCTACTGGAGGCTTTGACTCGCATCAAAATCCTTCTAGATTCTAATCCGATATCTTACTTACCTGTTGAACGTTTCACTCAATAATTGGCATGAGTTCTAGCTTTCCGCCCGATAAGACACTTTTTCAGTATAAAATAATCATTATAAACAGCCTATCGGGTGTTTCAAAAGAGATATTGCAGCTTTAAATTGGTAGTAAAATTCAACATTTCAAGAACTATTTTCTTTGTTAATGATAAAATAGGATTGTAAAATATCGATGAGTGTTGAAAAATGTTGACCTTTTCTCAAGAATGATTGTGAGTTTATTGATATTATTATTTGGGCAATCAAGTTTGTATAAAGTTACAGAATTGAACCGTGAAAAATGTTGACCTTTTCTCAAAAATGATTGTGAGTTTATTAATATTATTTGGGCAATCAAGTTTGTATGAAGTTACAGGATTAAACCGTGAATCTTCTCGACTGTTCAACATTACAATGCTTGATTTTATCGTTCTACCAAAACTAAGACAGAAATATGAAATAATCAAGTCAGTAAGACTCAAGACAGAAAAACAGAGCTAAAACTCTCCACAAGGTATAGCGAATCATTGCACTTGACTGAAAAAGAATTCAGACGGCCGATTGAACAACAGCCAATTAAATTTAACCACCGTAGAATGAGGTCATCTGATGGGAGAAATTAGGTCTAATTCACCATTTTCGACTGTTAAATTTAATTGTCTTTCGTTCAACCGACCGCACATCTTACAATATTATTTTTCAAGATTAATTCTAACTATTTGAAAATGAGAACACAGCAATTGAAAAGATGAAGCGTATTTTCAAATTATCACACTTTTAAGCTCAACAAGATGTCGTTCGTGAATCTATTTTTTTTATAAACTGATATAATATTTATGAAAAGGTTTCATAAATTTAGGAGATAATCCACTTACCTTCTTTGCAACCTCTTCATCTTCCTTCTCCTTTGGACCAATTATATTATTCAGCATATCGATTACATTTCCAATAGCCTTCAGTTTATTGTTTATTTCAGTCTGGAAGTGAACAGACAAATTTAGATAACAACTGTTTTGCATTCAACTTAATTTCTACTAGCTTGTTATAATTAACAGCATTGATGTATTGACAATTGAACAACCGAACATTTTCAACATTCTCTAGCTGTAGGTTTCTGAAAAACTCAAGTAGAAAAAAATAGCTTCAGTTTCACTATTTGCTCAGACCTCAGACACTGAACTGTAAGTTCAGCAAGGTTAACAAGTTTTCGTAAACTAGTGTTGGTGGATAAAATAGTGTATGCAACGGTTGTATTTAGCCTTTAAAACACTCACTAAAGCTAGTGTATATACATCACTATATACATATTATATATACATCCTATATCTCACTAGTGCTTTAAAGGCTCTCATAATTCAACCGTTACTAACATAACTATTAAGATATATCTTCAAGTAACTCAATAAACAAATTTGTAAAATGAATATTGATTGTGACAGCACTTCCTAATTTTAAATTAAATATTATAGCAAGCAAACTAAACTGTACGAAAGACATGCAATGAGCATTTTTTCTCGACTCTTGGAGTGAATTATGAATAATTAAGCGCATAAGATTACATTTTCAAGCAAAATTAATAGTAAATTTCTAAATCTAACCTGCAGACTATGGTTCTCCTTAAGTACTATGTCATTTTCTGGTGCAGGCTTTTCCATCAATATTTCCTTCTTTTGATCCTGAAGCATTCTCAGATCTCGTTGAAGTACATCTCGTTTCTTGACGTATTCAGCACGCTGATTAATTAATGTTATGCGCTGTTGTTTGGCTTCATTTTCAATTGCTGCAAAATTGAACATGTTATCAAATTAATGGAAATTTTTTAAAAATAAATTGCTAACGAATATGTTTAATAGTTAGTAGTGGTTATAAGCATACAAAAATTTGAAAGATCACATCCATGGTGATCGACCCAAAAATGATTTCGTAATCTCAGTAAACGTACAAAATGTGTCTACATTTGAAAATGTATTGCTAATACATCATTTGGAAGTTGCATATTTCTTCCAGAAATAGCAATAAAAAGTTAGAGAAACACCAGATAGTATCGAAGTGTTAGTTCTACTTTAATACTCTCTGATAATCACTGACATAAATTATATCTATGCAATCTAAATACCAGTGTTATAATAAAATTAATACAGTAAGATATTTTATCGAATGGTAAGATAATTTCAATAGATATCGGTTGAATGATTAATAATGATGGAAATTGTTTCCATTACGTAAATGTCAAGCAATTGGGAGAATTGGAAATTAAGCAAAAAAAAAAAAAAATTAACAGTAGACTCATCAGACAGTTTTTCTACAAGTTGAGATAATATTAATAAAAAACTATAATTACCCAATTTTTTAGCCTCCTCACTATCTATGACAGTTTTTGGTGGACGCACATCATCTGTAATGAGAGAGAAAATTCAATTTTCTATTTAAGAAGTAACAAACATACTTAGGCCTTCACAAAATTATAATTTCTGAGCATTTTTTGAGTAGACCAACTTATAAAAATACCGTTTTGTAGTATGCTTTCTGGCTCATATTACCCTAATTTTGATTTGTACCGACCCCCCCCCCTCACAAATTCATGGCTCACGCTACGCCTATGGTTATATGAATGTAATATATTGTATAACATTTGAAAATAGTCTACAAAGTCTATACCACTAGATCTACTATGATCTCTATACTTATTCCTAATATTGTAGTATTGGAAAACCTTAATATTGACAGCTGAAACTAAAAAAATATACTTCCAACCACTACGGGAAGTGAACAATACGAAACAAGTTTTTTCAAAAATCCATTCTCTGAACAATGGATTTCTTTTCAATCTAAATTATCTTTTGTTACAATCTTTGAACAATCAGAAATGTTAAAGACATAATAATTTTGAAATCTTGATATTGAAAAAAAAAACTTCCAATAGGACATTATTAGTTACATACTGTAGTATAGATATCATAATTTTTTAATCTCAGTGATCTAATCCACACAATCACACCCCCAAATTGTGTATGCAGATTGTATATCCCAAGTTTGTTAGACCCGGCCTTCTTTTTGCAATTTCTAGTCACATGATTTCTCTGTCCTAAAAATTCAATTCAAATAATTTACTCAGTTTATGGAACAATTCTTATAGAAATCAAAAAGAAAATATCAAGGGCACTCCTCATTAGACTAGGTCTGCATGGAAGGCGTTCATCTCATCATTATAAATTCATTCATCTTATCATTGAATAAGTTTAATCTTGGAAATATAAGAAAATAAAATTGAAATGAGCCCAAATGCTTTCAAAAATCTTAAGGTTCACTCAAACTAAAAACAATGAGTCCTATTTATTGACAGAAATCGCAAGTGGAGGGAGGCAAAGGATTTATGGAGAAACACATTCTCGTAACTTTTCTACGACATAAACCGATAAATACTACCACTATGGTAACTTGCCATCTGACAACTAGTATTACTAGCTGGTATTTTCTCATGCAATAGGCCCCAAACAATAATTTACTTACTTAATACATAAAGCAATAAAAATGTAATTTATTCATAACTTGGAGCCAGTATTAAAAAATCTCACATTTATTAGTTGTAATGTTGAATTATAATATCATTAGAGTTACTCCTTATATTGCATTTGAGTCGATCATTCATAATACGAAATTTGTTGTGGTATTTCTCCATAATGAAAGAAAAGGACGGAGATATTGTTAAACCATTATTTTATTTTGATTTAAAAATTACAGTATCATGGTTTCATGGCATAGCCTGCCACATAGAAGTATTCTCATTCCTTTTCTTTCACTCATAATACCTCTCATGATCCAAGAAAGTACCAAGACCCAAGTCTTAAGAAAGTAGAAAGACCCAAGTTTTACCTTACGTATATCATCAACAAAATGTTGCACAAAACAACATTGTTCCCTAAATACAACAAAATCTTACTCATGTTATAACTAGAAATTGAAGAGGCATATTGAATTGAATACTCACTTGCAGATGACGTCAGATCCACGGTGAGAGGAGCCTGTGGTACAGGAGGAGGGGGGAGCGAATGCTGCATAAGAGGTGGAGGTGGCGGCATCATATTAGATGGATGCCAAGGCGGCATACCTCCCGAATATTCCTGACCAAAAGTATTCGTCTATTTCACAAAAGGGCCACGAAACAAAAATTCAAACCGTTGTAGTGTAATTCGAAATTGAATAGATTTTATTCGTCAATAATATTACATACTAGTTTCCATTCTTGCTGTGAGAAGTTTATCGAAGAACGGAATACAAATATAAATAATATTAGGTTACTCTCAAGAGGTAATTTATTAAACATTGAAACATAAATCTTCTGCAGATACAAATACGTGGAAATGGTGAACAGTACTTGTTTAAACTTCAAGTTATTCGAAAATTAAGAACTAGATAGAAGTACTTCAGTACATTTATTTTACTTGAACTTGAAAGTACAGTACTTACTTTTATGAGCGCAACGTTGCAAAACTTGCAGATGTTTGTGATACTAAACTGAAGATCAACTCTATGTATGATACCGGTAAAGAAAATTCCAAGAGAGGAATATTTATGTAGTTCGTCGTTGTTATCGAACAGATTTAAGTTAGAGTTTCCAAGTACACACGGATTCAATCTGTAGTTTCTAAGAATACAACTTCACGTCAGAGTGAACGAAAAATACACTTTTTAAGCCAAGTTGTAATTTTTGAAAACAACAGTGATTTTGATTCTTGAATACCAATTCAACCAATTTACTATATCCGGTGGATAATTTATAAAATGCGCTTGAATTGGTGACCGGTACACCTCTAATTGTTGACTTCTAGCTCCAACCTCAAAAACATTGATTCCTGATGAATTTCTGCAATTACCTCAATAATAAAGTCTCTCGTGAACCGTGAACTTACCCACACAAATGAAAGTCAAAAGAAAAAACATCAAGATTTCATAACTACTAAGATCAAAGCAACGCATGAGTTCAAATTCTCATGAAAACTATGCCAGCCGAAAAAGAACCGATGAACACAAATTAATCATTATAAATAGATTTGAAAAACATCACAGCTATCGCTAAGAAATTTGATAAATATATAAAATAATTCAAGATTATTAAATTTGTTCATCGAATGATATTTTTTTACAACAGATTGATTTTGTGCTGTGAATATTTGATAGCAAATAATTGAATATTTGAATAGAAAATAATTCAAGGTTATTAAATTTAATCTTGGAATGATATTTTTTGATTAAGGCCCAATTCATAACAGATGAAACGAAACAAAACATTTCCTTCAAACCAGTGGGACAAGTTCAACATTGAAGTGGGTGAGATCGATGCACAACGCATAAGGCAAAACGATTTGTTTCAGTCGGTTTGAAATACGTTCTATATTCAAGTCGAAAGAAAACGTTTTGTTTAGTTTCATCTAGTGAGAATTGGACCTAAGACATTGTAATAATGAAACGGTACCGTACCAATCAATAACACATAAATTCATCATATTATATCCAATAGTATGGATCTTTTTTAGCTTATACGAGAAATTAAAAAAATATATTCAAGCTTAATAAGTAGTTTTCACTACTTGGTTTTTACAAGGAGCATCTAATGACTCAAGGAATGTTGTTCTAGGAAACTAGGAACGTTTCGACATAACATGTAAGCACGTTAGGGACTTGACACTCTTCCAGCATAATCTTACAATCAAAACTGTCATTCAAAGTTTATTACCTATAGTCTGTTCAGGGAAAGGAGAGACCATGTAAATAAACCTGTGCGTGCGAGAGTCTAGCTAGGAGCAGTTAGACTGATTCACAGTACAACTACTGAGATAATACTATTATTATCTGCAGTACGTGATTCCAGTCTGACCTTGAATGAACGTATTGTGAACTGAAATTGGACAGAAAATTTATCGAAAATAGCTGTGAGTCATCGCTTCTATACGCACACAAATGCAAACAGCTTGTTTTGGCCATCTCTCGACTCCGTGAACAGAGTATAGTTATTGGAGTAGAAGTGATGGTTTTGTTCTATCAAAATTCAATTTAGCTTCCATTTTATTCAACTTTATGAATGAAATTGATAAGTATTAGACTTACCATGGGAGGCGGCGGATAACCTCCAAGTTGACCGCCGTCATAGTAGTTGGGGTTTTGTGGAGGTGGAGCATTATAGTTCTGCATTCCTCCTGCATAGCTTGCCATCACACCATATGAATCCTACAAACAGTGAATTCCCATCAGTTCTAGATTATTACCCAACAAGGAAATTGATCATTCCTACTACTGATATTCCTCAAAAATTAAAATGTCTTTTCTGAACATTTTTGAAAAGCATTCGTTGATTTTACCTCTAATCATCACCCTTTCCAATATAGATGGGTCAAGTTTTCTTGGCAAATAGCCAGAACCGGTCGAGCTATGGCGAGGGGGATAGCGCGGGTACTTTTCTGAGAATATTGGGCTACTACACGCAACGATCAAATAGTTGTTAAGAGATTAATCTTCAAGAGATTCCCTATGTTCACAAATGGTAGATTTTGTGTGCTACTCAAGCATGCTGCATATGCTCCAGCATTGGCCGCATGCTGTGCAGCACTAAAAATCGACCAAGTTACTGTTACTGTCGTTATCAACATGCTACTGTTGGTTTGTTTGATTTTTTCATAAATCTGTATTTTGGTGCAATCTATTTTATTAAAAAACGTTTGACGCATTCCTTGCTACTGTGCTTCCACCACTGCGAAATTTGATAGAAGTCAAACTCATAAAAGTCAGCAATGATACTGTATTCGCAAACAATACAGTACTGAGCAAGCAAGCGGCGCTTTGCGCTGCACAGTGTAAACTTGTTATACCTAATTATTTGATTTGCTTATTATAGAACAAGAGTGGACATAGGGATTGCGTGATTAGCAATAAGTTTCGTGTACTAAATTAAGAGTTCTCCAACTCACCATATGTTTTGATGGATCTTGCTGAGGATAGTAGCTGGTCGGCGCCTGATGCGGATGCCAGGTGGGGGTGGGGGTTGTGTTGGTGGGGGGAGGTGGCGGTGAAGGGGAAGGGGTGCGTCGTCTGCGCGCCGGAGGGGAGTAGTTGCGTCTGCTTCCTGCGCCGTGATACCTCGGAGGCGAGTAATCGCGGCGCCTCGAATGATGCAGCGGCGATCGAGATCGATGTCTTGGTGATCGAGATCTCGAGCGAGACTGTCTCGACTTGTGGCCCGCACGACGGTATCTCGACGACGGCGATCTCGATCTGCTTTTCCTCGATCGACTTCTCGATCTGCTCTTCCTCGGTCGACTTCTCGATCTGCTCTTCCTCGACCGACTTCTCGATCGGCTCTTCCTCGATCTGGATCCAGACCGTGACCTTTCACGTGATTTACTCTTCCTTCTTGGATTACTTTCTACAGTTTCTTTCTCAGGTTCTGTTCCTATCTTGACCGCTTCACGAACAGGCGACGGGCTTCGACTTTTTTGCTTGACCACTTTCACTGTAGTCGATGTTGTCGGAAAAATGCTCTCATCTTTCACATCAACCTTTGCCACTCTCTTCACACTACTATCCTCCGCAGCGACTAGGTTCTTCTGAATGACACTCTCTAACTTCTCCAGCAGTTTGAGTTTTTGCAGTTGTGGAGACGGCACAACGTCGTCCGATCTTCTATCGTCCTCTTCTAGATCGGTTTTCAGTTTGTCGCCGAATAACGATGTGACATTCGCTTGCAATATGGACAGGCCTTGTTCGGGAGTTAGTGACTCCATGTCTTTGAGGCCCAACGTTGAACCGATTCTGGTGAACAGCAGTTTGAATTGCTCTTCTACGAATGATTTTTTACTGTCTTTCAATTTATCTTTCTTCTTATCTTTTTTATCTGTGTCCCTATCCTTTTCTCTATCTCTCATTCTTTCCTTAACTCTATCTCTGGATCTGTCGATGTCTTGATCTGTGTCCCTCTCTCTTCCTTTATCACGATCTCGCCCTCTATCCTTCTCTCTATTCCTCTCTCGATCTCTATCTCTGTCGTTATCTCTATCTCTGTTGTTATCTTTATGTCTGCCAAAATCTCTATCATGATCTCTCATTCTAGACCTGTCTGGAGACACTTTTGAAGGATAACTACCTCTGCCATGTACACTGGCACCAGCTCTACTGTGGGGCCTCCTTGGCCAAGTGAACCCGCCACGAGGATTACCTCTCACATAACCACGAGGCGTGTAAGTGCCTCTCAAGCTTCCTCTTCCTCTTGAACCCGCATTTCGACTGCCGCGTTGTCGGAATGTCCTAGGACTTCGAAAACTTCCTCTCGACGGTCTCCTCACCCCACGGTCATCATCGCTGCCACTTCTGCCACCGTCACTATCCTGCTCATAATTGTCTTCTTCTTCATATTCTTCTTCGACATCTTCATCTCCAACGTCATCTAGTTCCAATTCTTCATCTTTGGCTGAGAATTGTTTTTTACTAGGCTGAATGTCAAATATGTCATCGTCTGCTGAATACTTTGACATATTGTGACGAGCAAATAAAACAGTTTTTTCAGATACAACTAGAAAATGCTGGAATTCCTTTCACATCTACTGCTGAGCTGAACAGCCACAATCAGGACATGAAAAATAAAAAAGAGAAAAGTACAGAAAAGAGCGAAATGTGAACAAGATTGGATATAACTGATTCAACCTAAACTTACAGTGAAATACGTGTCTTCATTCATGAGAAAATAAGAATTGGGAAGATAGAGGTGTTATACAAAAGCCTCAAAACAATGATACGTCACTTGCCTCGAACTGATCACCCATCAAGTTAGATAATATAGTCTATTCCTATAGCTATATAATTATAATAGTTGGAGAGATAATTAATAATTGTTAAGTTTACTTCCACCTATGATAATATTGATTACCTCATCACCAACAAACAGCAAGACAAATTTAAGCAGTGCAAATGCAGCTGAGGCTGAGTTACCAAGCATTGATCAAGGATCCAAGAATATGGATAATTCACAATAGTAAACAAACTTCATGTAAATCTACATGTGGCACAAGTTTTCGGCAAACATGTTTCCTATCAAGGGATAAAATTGGTTATTTTGGTGAAGTGGAACAACCCTATTCTGGTATCTTTACCATCATGAGCCATACGCTAAATAAAAAAATCGCCAAACGAGATTGTCAATTTTTTAATAAAGCAGCTATTTATGTTTCCTCTAGCCTAATCCCTAAATATGCTCACAAGTAGTAAACTGATTTTTAAGGGGCTTCATAATGTTAGGGCTATAGATAGAACGATATGATAACGATTTTCCACAATAATAAAGTGTAAAAAACTAGCTGCAAATGGAAAAATGTATCGATAGAAAAGTGAAGTAGAGAAGCCTACTATCTTTTGCAACACTTTTATCGTGAAACCTTTTGTTGAAAGGACTGACAATCTCATTGGTAAGGACTAATTAGTTGAATGAAAAACATGTACAAGATCATAGCCTTAATATAATGAGTTTTAGGGCCTGCATCTTCATTAAAAGCTTAGCATTGTTTTTTTTACCTCAGAACAATATTAATAATAGGCTATACTAACCTTATAATGAAGATGCAGGCCTCGCAAAAAAATATTGAATCTAACACTCATAACACATTAGGCAACAGAGTAGAAAGACTCAAAATATAACAGTACTGGTAAATAAATAAATACATACAACACATAATGAATAATTCACAACAATATTATTCGGCTCTTCGGCATTTCTCAACCAGTTGATCCACAAATTTTGACTGATGCTATCGTATCGTATCTATCTACCGAGACCGACTGAATCGGAGTGAATCCATTCTCCATTTTGCAGCTTCAGATTTTTCATCGCCTTCTGAATATCTCGACATTTTAGAATTTTTTATTAATATTAATTACTCGTGAAAAGTTTCCATTAATTACAATAAATTATCAATCTACGGAATACGTGATGATAATTCATGATTTTATGTATTATTTACTTGCATATTAATAGAAACTTACATGACTTGACATCCAGAGCAGATACTAGTGCTCTCAAGTGAGAGAAGAGTGAATAATTGGGTGGGATTGAAACTATTGAGGATGACAATGAAGAATAGCAGGTGACCTTAGCGCTTTGAGTGGAGGACTGTCTGAACATCCATCACGCCTAGAATACTTGACTGATAAAAGTGATAAAGCTCCTAAAAAAAATTGATGTGTAGTTGAAGATGCTAAAATATAATTATGTCTACAAGATGTGCTAATTGGTGTAATTAATAGCGCACCCGCTTCCCACACAGAGTTTGCGAGTTCGAATCCGAGCTGGGTAAAATTTTTTTGACAACTTTCTGCATTAATTTTAATAGTCTACCGGTATTGATGATTATTATCCATATGCTTTAAAACGTAGTAGCCTATGTTGCAGATTCCTCTTATAATTACCATCAATAAATAAGTTTCCTTAATTTTTACCTTTCAATAACAAGAAAGTATTAATGCTATTATTGGAAGCTCTATTTTGCAAATTCATCTATTAGTATATTTTCAAGTTCCATTAGGATTTCAACATAGTGTAGTTGAAAGGCAAGAAATAATTTCTTCTATTTCCAGTTAAGAAGAAAATACTTTTTAAACATGAAACGAAGTATAACAAAGTATGATATTTATCAAGATAAGTTGCCACTTCAAGTTTTCATCAATTACTCCAAAATATTTTTTTTTATCGTATGGCTTTTATTGGTGGGACTCCCTTTCATCAATTACTCCAAAATATTTTGTATTTCTGGGAAATTACATTTTGAGCGGTAAGGGCAATTGGAGTGCAGTTTTAATTCAAAGCGATTGACTGGTTGTCCAGTGGAATTAGGTGTAAAAGTTATATATTTTGTTTTATTTACATTTTAACAGTTTACCAGAGATTGATAATGGTGTAACAACCGAAACCGGTATCTCGTTGTTTTAATAAATGTGGTTTTGACAACTTCAAGTATTTTTATACAGTATGGATACTTACCACACCTATGTCACCTTCACTACTACACAGGAAGTTATAGAAAATATCTTTATGCATTTTTTTCTATCAGCCTGACACATGGGGAATTGAGGAGAAGTAAGAAAGATCTACTGTACTAAAAATATGTTTAATAAAGCTGTTTCAAAATAGGATGCAGGGAGATTTTTTCAATGAATAAACACAAATAATACATTTGACAAAATAAATTTCATTACAAAAGTATGTTCAATCAAACAGACGATTTAGTAATGACATACTCGTACAAACAATGAGTCCTCACAATAATGGAGACGTAAAATGTCTGAGAACAAACTGATTTGTTATCTACCTCTGTACATTCATCGAAGTGTGTTAATGTAATTAACACAATCACAATACATCCGAATTATGTCATATAACTTAACATATACACAATAACATCCGAATATGAGAATGAAAATTATTTAGATATTTATTAATCGTTGGAACAAAGAACATTGCTTATTGTTATTAGTATTACAAATATAAAGAGAAAGTGGTCAAAGTCATAAAATTATTCATAATACAAAACAAGGTATAAAATCAACCAAAGTAATCAAATTAGTCTCAAATAACAAAACATTATTCATTATTAAACATTCAAATTAAACATTATGTTTCAAGTTAATACAAAGTCTATTTAATAGAAACGATCAATTTTCTACAACACTTTTTATAAACGACTCTTATTTAGATCTTCTCAGCTTCCTGTAAAAAAAGAAATAATACGAAACAAATCAATATCAAATCCATTTTTACACATTTAAAACACGGAATCGTCAAAATTACTTGCAGAAATTACTAAATACAGTACAATATCTAATTTATTTTTATTACTATGTATATATTGCTATATTGTCAGTGTCCTATTATTCCAAGTCGGGCTTAGTCCAAAAACTAAACGTTTGACTTCAAATGATAAGAATTCAATTCTATACTCAAGTAAAAACCATAAAAGGATGAAGATAACACTTCTAGTTGAGCAAGGAAAGCTGAGATTATAAAAGACTACCGGCTCTACCCCCCTGGAAACCCAGCGGAATTAGCCAAAAATGGGACCAACATTATTCATATTAATTATTATTCAAAGTTATATTTATAGCCTACTAAGCATATTAACTATTTATCCATTCATGTATATAGAATTATTTATATTTCATTTGAACATGCTTGCTTTTTGCTCGCCAAGTCTGTCAGCAGGGATTGTCAAGCTCTCGCCACTTTAGAGTGGACATTTTTGTCCAAACTTCGCCAAGTCAGAAAAATGAATAAATCATTCTATTCCATATCTGTCACAGTAGCTGTCATTAGTTTTACAAAACTCTTTTGAAATATAAATGAAAGTGAGCTTAGAGAATCTCTCAAGCTGTATCTTTCTATTCAATGCACCATCAATCAGAAATTTGAATATCACCTTATTGAACTAGGTGTATGAATTTATTTCAGCTTAAAGCTCAAAGATACAGGAATTTTTTCCATAACAAATATTGAATCTTAAAAATTAAAAAAAAAAAAATAGTTTGATGGTTTTGATTAGTGATAACCTATTGAGTATTCAATGTCAAAAGGTAGTCATATTCTAAACATCACAAAACATTTATGTATCTGGAAAAGTTGACAGATGTTTACTGGAGATTGTTTGTCAGAAATCCATGGCTGTTAGAACTTTGGTGGGACACGCTAAGTAGGAATAATTTTTTAAAATCAGAAGAGTCTAATGAATTATTCAAAATAAAACAAGAAATGAATGAGACTTACGTTTGTAGATTGAGTTCTTTGTAGGAAGTTGGAGCTCTATTTCTCCGACTTCTTTCTGTTTTTTGTATACCTGCAATTTAAAACATGGATATTAGATCCAGCCTGATACAGAAGCATCAAATATGGCACAGTTAATTAAATAATTCAACTATACTATTCACTGTAACACGGCCTGTAATTTAGCATCTATAGCCTATCAGGCTACTTGAAGAGCTGCTACTAGGTAGTTGCTAGCAAAATAGCTGCTACAAATGTAGTATTGCTACAAAAATAGGTAGTTGCTAGCAAAATAGCTGCTATTGATATTTGAATATGGTAGTGTACAAGATGAAAAGAAGCTAACTCGCCGGCCAACAAAGTTAACCGCGGAAGGTATCGAAGATCTGAACAATCGTTTGTTGCAGTCACCTAAAAAGTCGCTGAGAAGGTTATCACAAGCTGGGGTGTCATTAACTACAGCAAAAAAATTCATGTATACCTATATGTAGTGCAACAAATTTTGTAATTCAACTTTGGGTTGCGTCCTTAATGAAACACCCTATACTTATGACAAATAAAGTTCTTGATTCTTGAATAGGATAGGGCGACTTCACTAACCTCCTAGCTGATAGTTGGTCATGTGACTCAATAGCGCTCGTTAAAAGCTCGAGAAATATTCATTTCGAGAACAGTATGCGGTACCAAAAATTAGATTGCAATAAGATGAGGATTGAAATTTTTTCAAGTACAGTATGCTATGAATAAAAATTAGGCGGAACCCAGCTCGTTCAATCAGTGGTGTCTCCAGTTTTAGTTCAATGTTTTTTAAATGGATTCCTGCAGGCCATTTTTCAAAAGGAATGGTATTTTGACTCTGCCCTGCATCTTCATGCTGCAGGCTTTAATATATATATATCGAAGAAAATTTGAATAAATTTAATCTTAGATGCGGTATACATGAGCACAACACCAGAGCATGTAATCAAATTGATACTGAGCAGGTACAGCTTTCCAAAACCCAAAAGATGTGTGTATACTGGTATAAAATTATATAAGTTGCCAATGTGTATAAGTGAAAAGGATCACAAACCTTTCAGGCATGCTGTTAAAAAATGGTTCAAAGAAAAAGCATTTTATTCAGTAGAGGAAATGTTAAGTGACACTTATACATTTGTAGCTTATAGAGACTGCATAGAAAAACTATGCAGAAATTATGAGACGTAGTTATTATTAAGTTATTACTGTATTTTTAATGATTTGTTATCTACTGTATTCCAATTCTTATTTTAATATTATTACTTTATTTTTTCATGTATAAATGACTGTAGTATAGAAGATACTGTTAACTAGATAACTGTTTGACTCTGCCTTGTTATACAAACTGTATTATTGGCTGTGAATAAATATTATCAATTATCAAAATACTGTGGTTTATAGATCTACAATTAAATGACTTGACACCTTGAATGTTTCATGAATAAATAAGTAAACGATGGAGAAAGATGTTATAGTACTACGCAAAATTTTTTAATATACAAGAAAAATTATATTTCAATGAGTAATTTTAAAACTAAAAAGCATTAGACTCACCGAATTCATCAAAATTCGAAGCTGTTGATAAATTCTGATTTGAATCTTGAGATACTTTCTTGTTCCTGAAAGAATCAACAGATTTACATCACTTTAATGATACCACAAGCAATATGTTATAGAGATACTAAGTTTGAAGGAAAGTCAAATAACCTTTACTACACACCGTTGACAATATCTATCTCATTGCCTTCAGTGCTTTCTTTCAAAAAGTTTCGATTGAAATGGGTAATTATCATGCCTGTCAATGATTTGCTACAAGCTGCTGTTTCACGAAGCATAGACTACTTTGAAAATTTCTCTGGCACATAGGAGAAAACAGACGATTCAAAATCATTACTGATATGACCTGCATAAGCGTTTTGTAATCCTCCAATGTACAGTGCGCGCAATTAGTCTGGGCACTTGGCCTTGGCAAGGCGCGGGATAGAGAGCGGTGTGTTCATTTCTAAAAACATCGGCCAGCCCATCGCGGCGGCCGTAGTAGCGGTGGATAGCCGACGGCTAGTAGCGACAGAGAGCAAGTGCCCAGACTAATTGCGCGCACTGTAACTTCTTACCGTCTATCCTGTGAGACCGATTTCTTTCTTTTCTCCCTCAATTTTCTATCAGCTGTCTTTTGATCATTTTTCACTGCACTTTTCTTTAGGGCATTGATTTTTTTATTGCTTTTTAGAGAAAGACGTTGCAAGGACACACTCAATCTTCTTTTCATAACAATAGTTCCGCTTGAAAATAATAATCAGATGATAAAGTTAGAGAGAAACATACTTTCAATCCATTTTACTAAGAGTTCAACAGTATTGATACAATAAAGATGATTGAAGATACGTGGTCAATATTTTGAATAAAATATTTTTTAATGAATTTATAATATAGTGGAACTTCGGTTTTACAAGGCAAAATATTTATTTAAAATCCCCTGAAAACAATATTTCCCGGATAAAGCAGACCGTGTTTTTAAGAACACCCCTACACAACGATTTTATTTTAGCGCTTGTTTCGTTTTCGACTCTATTGAGAAATTATGAAATAATAAAAATGAATAATGTATAATAGAACGAATGCCTTAATTTTTTACCTAGGAGGGCGAAGTTAGGGCGCGGTCAGCCCTCTCTTAAACTCAACCCTCAATAATGAGAGTTTCATTGGTGTGAAAGGGTATATAACAGTAGGTCGGTCTACAACCGCCATATTTTTGCCAATATTTTGAATGTGATATTATATGAGTTTAAAGGCAAATTTGAGGCCATTCACTCATTTGTCAATTTCCTTTAAGAGGAACAACATTAAACAAATTTTTCTAATATTAAGAATACTTTCTCTATCCTTCTAGAGAATTTTTGGAAATAAAAATAATTAATGATAAAAACCAACACTGCCACAGGTAAATTGAACATGTATTAAAATTGTAATCATGATAATATGATTAAAGTATCTTTTCAACGTAAATCTTATGGGAGTTGGCAAAAGTTTGGTGGATTTGACCGAGCTGACCAATCAAAAGCGAGAGACATCCAATGGCCACACTGCGATTACACAGTCTCTGTAGAAGTGTAGATGGTCGTCTTTCAATCAGGGCTCTTTTTTATTTAAACCCAACATTTCCATAATTACAATATATTATGTGAACTGTGCCTATTGATAAGTAAGATTAGTTTGCTCATATTATTAATAAAATATTAGAGAACGTACATTTCTACTTACATTGACTCTTTAGGCGTTTCACGGCGACTGTTTTCATGGCTGCTCTCATTCTTCCTGCCACTCGCCGGAGTAGTTTTCATCTTTCTTCGTTTAGTGATCGAACTGCAATCAACTAAAATGGCGGAAGGCTCACAGTCGACTGTCTCATTTTCTAAACCATTGTTGACCGAAATGTCTCGATCCAATCGATTGGACCTTCTGCTAGGACTGGAGGCCGTAGTCTTCTGTTTCGTTTTCAGTTTTACAACCGGTACGTCGTCTTCATCGTCACTCGGAACGTTACCGGTTTCAGCAACACTCGCTTCAAGTTTTGATCGTTTTCTGGGACTTGTCCTGCTTTGTTCGAGCTGCTCCCTACTGCTTGTATTTTGTTTCTTTTTAGATTTTCCTCCGACATTATTCACTTCACTGACGACAACTTCTGGGTCAACATTATCAAGATTGTTACATTCATCAACAACATTTTCTCCTTGTCTTCCTACTGCAACATTTTCCTCTATATTTTCCCCTTGACTTTCCACTAAATTTTCTTGTACAGTCTTTCTGGGAGAGCTCCTAGGACTTACTTTTTCTGAACTGACTTCCAGCGGAGGAGCATCAGTATCTTCTTCCACTTTGCCATTTACACCGGGCGTATTCTGTTGCTCCTGGGCATCGCCTAGCATGTTATCAATCAGTCTGTTCAGTGTAACCAATGACACTCTGTTCTGTTCATTAACAAAGCCTGTAAACTCCAACGTACTATTTGATGAGACATTCACATTTGATTGGCTGTTGTCAGTCGGCTTGGGAGCAGCAACAGGTCTCACAATTTCCACATCTGAATTATCCGAACAAGTGTCGATAATTTTCTCGCAAACCACCGAACAAGATTTGTAGTTTTGATTGTTGCTGCTGGACAACGGAGTGGAGATGTTTAGTTTTGTTTTGCTGTTGTTTTTGAAAAGAGATGACGTGTTACTCCTTGCTTCATAAACTTTGGAAGCTGGGGAAGCTTCTATAATATCATCATCATCTTCATCATCATCATCAACAATGTATGACACATTATTTTCAGAAACATTGACACTCTTTCTCCTCCTGTCCGTCCTTCTTTGAGTGGGAGTATTGTTGCAGTACATCCAACTGCTTCCCTCCAGCGGATCCACTTCTCTATCTGGTGCTGTGTGATTTTTGGCAACTTCAGGTTTGTCCTCATCAATCAACATACGACATCCCAAGCTCGACCGATACAAATTCAGATGCGGAATGCTGTCCAACTTCTGCAGCTTGACAACCGGCTCCCTGTCGCTCGAGCGAGGTGACGCGTGTCTCCTGAAGTTCGGCGATGATGTCACAGTGCTCTGTTAAATAATACCATACAAAATTAACTAATATCATCGAGTATCATTTGTACAATTTACTAAATGAATATTTTTCTTACAGTTTATATAATCTAACACTACTTTCACTGAGGAGAATCAACTACAGCTACCATTGTGAGTACACTATAGTCTGTTCACCGAAACCAGTCAGTATAGGCCTATGTAAAAACCGAGTGAGCTTGTGTATGTCTTTTGTGAGTGTATTGCAAGACGGCATGTTCGCATTTCAGCGTACGCAACTAATCGCGTATTCAGCTGATAAGAATTGAGAGCGCCTCGTTTTGGTGAACAGACTATATAGCAGGATACTTTTAACTTGTCAGAAATCAGCTGTTTCGGTAATAATTAAACAGTGATTTCGACACAATAATCAAAAGGCTTAAAAGTCTTAAAGACCTTTAAAGTCTTTAAAAGACCTTTTTAAAGAAGACCTTTAAAGTCTTTAAAAGACCTTTTTAAAGAAGACCTTTCAAAGAATAACTTTTTAAAAGACCTTTTCAATAATCTGCGAGATTCAGCATTTGTAGGTTAAGTATTGTGATATTGCTCGTCGAAACATATGTTTTCTGTCAAGTTAAAAGGATCCTGCTATAGTCTGATGAATTCAGATGATTTTACGAACTCCTTTAGCTAATCTATCAATTACCACCAGTCAATACACCCTTTATAATCAATATACCCTTGGTTCTAATCACGTGTTATGTACCTAATTACTAAAGCATGTCTCACTTATACCAAAATTCTAAATCATTCTGAAAAGTGGATAAAACTACAACCTAAGTGGAATTAGGTTATCACGGCGAGGTGGAACAACCTTCGGGTCTCCTCACCGAGAAAAGCCATACGCTAAATGAATAAATAAATAAAATACACTTATACCATACTTCAGTTATAAAACACACTTTTTCATTCCTTCAATCAAATATTTTATAAATGAATCAAAGTATGAAAATTTAATTGAATCAAAGTACTGAGCTAACAACTGATTTGATTTACTGATTGATTACATTGCTAGTGCCGGGTTTCAAGCTTAAACAAGCTTATTAAAAAGCACGTCAATATTATCTACGCGTTGCTTGGATCACAGCTGAGATCGCTAATCACAGCTCCGACATGAACGCACCCTTATTCGCTGTGTATTCAATGTGAAGATTTAGGGCGGTTGCAGACGAACCACAATCGCATGTGGGATGTGGGACCGACATATGATCATATGATCGTCAACTCTATACAAACAAATAGTCCAGTGCACACCAGTCAGTGTGCATTGAACTATTTGTTTGTATAGAGTTGACGATCATATGATCATATGTCGGTCCCACATCCCACATGCGATTGTGGTTCGTCTGCAACCGCCCTTAATCTCAATCTAGAAAGCCTTTCAGGCGATTTGTTTTCAATTACAACTACAAACAATGATATTTCCACTTACTGTCGCATTCCTTCGGCGAATATTGATGACATTGCTCATCACAGGAGAAAGATTATCAGTAGAATTTTGTGCTTCTTCCTGATTGCTACTGTTTACATCTGTTCTACTGTTTCCCAAGAAGAGCATTTCACCAGCTGCAATTATAAATACAGTTTGTGAGAAATGATAGCCTCATAATTCAAATACGATATTTCATAACATATTGGTAGTTTTTAGCAAATGCCTGTTGATTCTTTCCACCACTGAGCTAAATATATCCATCTGGAGGTAGCACAAGCTAGGGCTGCTAGCAGGATTAGTGTTCCGTCTAATTTCGTTAGGTTGGTAATAAAGTGAGGATGAAATTTTTTTCTAATACAGTATGTAGTACCAAAAAATTAAGTTGGCAATAAAGTGAGGATTGAAATTTTTCTCAAGAACAGTAAGTTATGCTATTAAAAAAAAAGAAAAAATAGGCGGAACCCAGCTTTTTCAATCAGTGCTACCTCCAGATGGTTGATTTAGCTCAGTGCTTTCCACATTGTAATGTGTATTTTCAATAAATAAATGTCTTGTTTTAAAAAATTAATAAATCTAAAAAATTAATCTTTAATAAATTAATGATTTGTTTACTATCTTGAAGGTTTGTGCTATCCACCATTAAAAACCGTTAAAAAAAGTTTGAACAAAATAATGAACCTTAGAATTTATTATTATTATTATAAAAACCTTAGAATAAAATTTTAGTTAATAAAAGATTTATAATTTCAAGTCTTATAAAAAGAAATATTGTACTCACAGTTAGAAGATCGGTATCCTAGTCTTCCCAGTCTACTTTTCTTTTTACGCGCATTGTCCTGTGGAAAGAAATTGAATACATCGATAGAAAATAGTGATGGAAATGGTAGAGTAGGCCAATTCACTGTATATCTATTTGTACAGTCAATACACAGGTAATATTTCAAAATATTCCTAAAAGTATGAAACATTTCATAACAGAACTTATAGTAGGTCCTATTAAGATTTGATGTACAAATACTGGATTGAAAGCATTTCCAAACACAAATGCCATTTGAGGAGTAGTGTTAATAGAGGGTTTCAAATAGGACTTTACAACTTTGAAAATGCATAAAAATTTTTAAAAAGAGATATAGAGCTGGATTTGGTCTTGTTTTAGAGGAAAACACTTCAAGTTTTGATTGGCATATTATGGAAGTGCAGAATCTCGCCCTAGCAATCTGTATAGCCCATAGAGTTCCATAGCCAATAATAGCATGGTTGAACAAAAAAAAATTGAAGGACGACCTGAAAATGAGAACTAAAACTAAGTTCAAGATACTTGAAGTAAACTAGAAAATAGTCCATCATCATTATAATTTTATTCACAAACGAGTTTTCTGTGAACCTTTGGCTCACTCACACTTGGAAACTCAAATCGCAGAAACTGAGCGACTCGGATAACAAACATGTGTTTTCAAATGATGACGTTCAGACAGTACGGTTGCAGGGTCGTCTGAGCGTCATCATTTGAAAACACATGCTTGTCAGCCGAGTCGCTCAGTTTCTGCGATTTGAGTTTCCAAGTGCGAGTAGAGCCTTTATTGTGAAAAATTGAATAGATAAATTTTCACTCACAACAAAATTGATTGATTCTCGAACCATTTCTTGCATCATGTTTGTTGATACAGGACTGGAATCTACCTGTGATAACACAAAGGAAGAGAAATAGATTATAAAAACTAATCAGTGATTCCTTAGAAGGAGATTCAATTTCAGGCAACCTAGGAAGACATATTGAAATAATTAAAACAAATCTTGATAAATACCATCAAGTTATAAAATTATAATTCAATTTAAATTGTAATATAATTATAAATTAATTATAAAATTTACACTTGATTCAGAGATGTAGAATTTCTCCATAGTAGACTGTTAAAGAATAAGATCAAAATTCTTTGTTCTAGGTCTTGATCAGTGGTCTCATTCTTTTACGTACAATCTACAATAATTAGTAATACAGTATGTTATTTCTGTTAGAAAATAATAAATAAAAGTTAATCATTATTATTTTATATTATACGTTCCAAGTTTAATAGGTACCTTGTTTTTCTATGTTGGCAATGAAATAGTATGACTACTATTATCCGCTGTAATATGTGTATTCAATAAACTTGAATGTGCACAGTTTGACTGCACTTTTTGACGAAGAACTATCTCGTTTTTATTGAACTACTCTGTACTACCAAATAATGAAGTGAAAAATTAACAATTTCCTACTAATTTCCAACTTTGCAGAAGTAGATGATTGAACATTATTACAAACTTTATTATAAACTCATTTGATTGAACATTATTAGAATTGGTGGGAGATTTTTTGCTTGCAACGTTTTTAAGGAGATTGTACAAAAACCAATGAAATCGAAGAAATTACTTTAAAATAAGATGAAACTCACATCACTGTTGCTTTCTTCAAAAATAGTCGGCAATCGATCACTATCGTCATTTTCTATTTGGCCGCTCAATCTCAATTCCTCTGAAATTGAAACAAATAAAATAAAAGTAAACAGTAGTAACTGTACGACAAGAAAGTATAGCAGGATTCTTTTAAATTGTCAGAAACAGCTGATTGATGTACGCTCGTTTACTAACGTTAAATCAGCTGTTTTCTGACAAGTTAAAAGAATCCTGCTATATATTATAAAAATCAGACAGTAAATCCTCAGGTACATGGTGTTGTAAGGAATATAAAGAATATTCTCAGATACAATAAAACGTTTGATGTAATTGTGTGAAGATAAATACTCCAGGTGTTTCAAAAAGGACGCACCTCAAGTTTGAGGAGAATAATTTCTGCACAGGGAACATTTTTCCTCAAAATATAATGTATTAGCTCAATAGTTGTACTCTTTATTAACGCAGAGTACATCACTTACATGTAACAGTGCTTTCCCAGTATCCATCTGGTTATGGGTCTGTGTCTGTAAGTTTACTTGTATAGGCTATGGTTTTCCAATGGATGAGCGTGTGCTTATTATTGAGAGTTATTAAGCATTATTATTAATCTTGCGAACAAGACAAGTCCAGTGAGAATCTCTCGATTCTAAAAAGTATTCTGTTTTTTACTGGAACTTATCCTTCAATCGTTCGTAAGATTTATATGCGTAATAACTTTGATTAATAGTAAAACGTTCATAATTTGGAAAATGCCTTAGCCGAACATGAACTGACACTACAGATACAAATGAATACTGAGAAAGCACTGGTACATGTAAGCGATATACAATTTGTTAATAAAGAGTACATTAGTGCTAATACATTATATTTTGAGGAAAAATATTCTCTAAGCAGTAAAAATTCTCCCACGAACTTTGAAGTGCGTACTTTTTGAAAAACCCGTTACTAGGGATTAACTAGGTAAACTGTGATTAAAATGAGACTTGAGACGGCTGCACCGTTATCCATAATAGTACAAAATGTTCAACATAAATGTTCAAGCACATACAATATTTACATGGTAAAATTCTGAATGGAAGCATTACAAATCATTTTTATTAGATAACATACACTTCAAATAAGAGATAAAGTGATATTCAATCAAACATATTAGATTAAATATTGTTAATTGATAAAATCAATATTATATCATTTAATCAAAATATATTCATTTTTATAAAAATATATAGTCCTTTTTGAAACACCAGTTACAGAGCGTGCCATCCAAATTGGCGTCTAGGGGAGGCTGTGCGAGAGAGATGGATAATCTCTCCCACCACGCTTCCTCTCCAGCCGCTAAGGCTAGTACAGTCAGTGAAGCAAATAATATCACAGTACTGCTAGGTAACCGAAGCGAATATATGATTTTTTTTATAAAGCTGAGTTTGCCAGCTGAATGAACTCTTGAAATTTACTGTACCGCGAGTCAGCAGGCACTGTAGTGGGAGAAAGCGATCAACGCGCATGCTCCAGTGAGAAGCCAATTTGGATGGCACGCTCTGTACTAAGAAGCTAGTTATAAGCCATAATATCAGTTATGAATAATATTATTACCTGGTGGAGTAGAGCATAAGGTAGTGGAGAGAGTGAGTGAGAGTGAGCGAGAGAAAGAGAAAGAGAGAGTGGAGTAGGTAGAGGAAAGAGGGGGAAAGGGTAGATCTCGAAGACAGATTTCTTACATAAACTAATCAGAGTTAATTTCAAGATGAGTTGAACGTTTCAATATACCTTCTAACGATGGCACATTGCATCTCTGAAGAAAAATAGATGGCTGATGCACAGTGTAGCCCTGAACCATAGGCCGAATAGGCGCTGTCTTTGATGTTGGTTTCGGCATACCTGAAATAGCACTGCTGTCAATTCCCTACTCATCAACACAGTTATTGATACAGAATATCTCGTGGAGAATACTACCAGGTGAAGTCCTCATGGAAATTAAAATGAAAGTTCTTGTTGCACTTTCTTCAAGTTTCATGTGAAATTCCATAACGATTAAAATGAAATTTATTCTTCCAACACAAGTTTCAATACAGTTGATTTGTTGCTCTATTGTTACACTTGATGGCTCCGCCAAATCATCAGCAACAACTTGGCAAACAAACAAAGGCCACGGCCTCACTGATTTCTTTTCAGACACTGGAGACACCTCATTCGAGAGAGAAGGTTTCATGGTTTACAGCTGTTGGTCGGTCTTGTTTAGCGCATGCGTACATCTTCACTAGGAGCACTAGTCTTCTTATTTTATAGCCACACCTCGTACATAATCTTATGATGCGAAATTTCAATTTATAAAACTGAAAATGATCTCCAAGTAAATAAAAGATGTATCACAAATTGAAAGCGGAGTATGTGTTACAAAAACTCAAAGCCAATTTTATTCTATTTCTGGAATCGAAACAAAAAAAATTAATTCATGTACTCCAACATGATCCCTTGAAAAATTGTACAAAAAATTGACAATTATTCCCTGAAATGAAAATGACCTTTTTCGTATACAATGACACGGCTTTCAAAGTATGCAGTGACTATTGAATGTTTCAGATTGTAACTTCAAATTGATTTTATTTTCAGAAAAAGTAAATTACAATAAATTTCTTTGAAAATTACTAATCTAATATGAAACTATTCCGTGTTTATGATGCTCAATTTACCATGCAATTACTATGCTCACAGATTCTATATCAAGTTATAGGATCCTACAAGGTAAGAGGGGTTATAACAAGTTTCAACATAAGAAACATGTAAGGCTTTGGGTATTCATTAAATGTTATCTAGCGTTTAGAATGAACTATATAGAAGGACAGTAAAACCGGGCACACAACCTAATGTTGGGTTGCACCAACCGAGATCAATTATTTTGATTCCATTTGATTAGCATTGCACTGATCATGAATCAAAATTGATCTTGCTTGATACAATCCAACATTAGCAATTTGTAGAGATTATTAAAATGTAATTCAGTCCAATTTTAAAACTATGAGTAATAGAATAGCACAGTCTAGGTACAACTAGTCTTATGTATATCTAGCAGTGGTAATAGTAAACTGTCAGTAACACACAATGGAATTCAAATATAATTACCATTATTTGAAGAATGCATTGGCCTGTTATTAGGGAGCCAATTACTTCGCATACCATCAACAGCGCTTTTGCCACTGGACATGTGCTTGGTCAGTTCAACTGTATGCGTCAGCATATTTTGAAAAGTTGCATTCATCGTTCTCAGGAATTCCTCCATATGTATGCGATCCTGTAATCAATTACATATAAGATGATAATGTTTAAATATGAAAAACTATCTAAATAAGTTGAGTATATAAATGACTCACAAATGAGTATATAAATGTGTTTGTTCGTATGGCTTTTATCGGTGGGATTCTCTTAGTCTGAGGCCACACTACGAGGAGTGTCACTTGGTGCTTCATTTCATCACTTCGTCAGATAAGGTTGCTTCATTTTTTTACAGCAGACCTTCATCTTGGCCTTGACCATGCCAAATTTCAACAATATTAATCAAAACATTCTGGAGAAAAAAATAAAAAGTGAAAAACAAAATGGCGACTAGGGGAAAATAAAGCATTTTAGGACCCATGTTTACTGGAACTTTTTTCTTAATTTCAACGTCAGAAAGCCGCTCACAAAGTTTGTCGGTCTATTTTCGAAACACCCTGTTTATTGGTCTATCATAATATTAGCACAGGTGATTAGTAGAAAGAATGTATAGCAGGATCCATTTAACTTGTCAGAAATCAGCTGTTTTGGTAATAATTAAACATTGATTTCGACACAATAATCAAAAGGCTTGAAAGTCTTAAAGACCTTTAAAGTCTTTAAAAGACCTTTTTAAAGAATACCTTTTTAAAAGACCTTTTCAATAATCTGCGAGATTCAGCATTTGTAGGTTAAGTATTGTGATATTGCTTGTCGATCATATGTTTTATGACAAGTTAAATGGATCCTGCTATATTATGAATTGAAGCTCACCATTGACGTCAGTTGATTCATCCAGACACTGTTCTGAGAATGGAGTTCCTTTTCAAGACTTCGATTGAGAACTTTTTGTTCTTGGAATTGCCTGATTATTTCGTTGTTCTGCGTTTTCAAGTCATTATACCCTAAAAAAATTAATAGAGTTATACAAGAAGGATATTGAGAAATCTTGAATAAAAATTAAACATTTAGCTGGATTATTAAGCTGCGTTTACACCAGAGTTAAAAACAAAAGTTATTAGAGGCCGTGTGCCCACGAAGCAACTGCTATCTGACTTCAGTCAGCAACCCAGCGTTGCCAGATGACATTTGGCTGTTTTTCGGGTAATCTAACCAACCAGCCAATGTCATCTGGCAACGCTGCTGGGTTGCTGACTGAAGTCAGATAGCAGTTGCTCCGTGGGCACACGGCCTCTAATAAGGGCCAGAGCATCTGCCGTAGATGGTTCCAGGTCCCGTCCTTGTCACCGACTGCCAAGAGCCACACATTTTCCGAGAATAATTTTACATGAATTTTCACAACCGTCTTCATTTTTTCTATTTCCTTTTGAGGGTCTCTCTCTCATTGTGAAAATTTATGGCAAATAATAAAATTATGCAGTTACCTTACAACAATGACACCATAACTTATAGGAATACTATCGGTATACTTTCACAAATTTTCCCTTATTATGCCTAGGTATGATCATATGAAAAGCAAAAAATAAATGTTACTCACTCTTTGATAGTTGTTTGTAGGCTCTTTCAAGTCCCTTGTTTTTCCTGAATAAGTTTCTGTATTTCCTCTGATGTGAAATAAGATATCCTGTACAGCACCCATGGTGCACGAGTTTTCTTGGCATATTCATAAGATATTTTATTCTATACGATGGATCAGTAGCCTAAACCTGAAATAAATATAATTTAGAATTAATAGTCTATGATTTAACAGAGTTCAGAAATATCAAGAAAACCAGTAACCCACGTAATATAGAACGAGCTCAAAAATCATTAGACTATAATAGGCCTAAAGTATTTACTTTTCCAAGTATAGGTAACTTATCCTACAATAGCACCTAAAATGCAACTTATACCATCAGGCAGCGGAGCCCGACCCAGCGTTGCCAGATGAAAAAATTTTTATAGTTGGGATTTTTCATCAATTGCATCTGGCAACGCTGGGTCGGGCTCCGCTGCGGCACTCGGTCGCAGTAACGAAAACCCACCTTTAGAAACTAATGTAACATATTCAAATTGACTCAGTCGAGATTTAGATCGCCATTATCAAAGTAGGCTAGATGGTGAAAACATAAGTTTAGATGTAAGCATTCTTAGAAACATCAGGAATCAAAACAGGCAATTTCAATTGTTCTTACTTAAAAAACATCATGAACATCATTACTAAATTTATTATATCACAGGACCTGAATCATAACGAGGCTGCACGTTCAACTAAACAGACTGCTGCATGTTAGATTCAGATTTCGGATTGAAAATGTTCCAATCTACTTTTTCAACTCTCTAGCTATTGATCTAACTTATCATAAATAAATAGTAAGTCGCTTATTTCTGTTATCCAGAGGTTCTGATGTTCATTCAAATACAATAAATTATGAAATCTGGACCACATAAGAATTTTTAATCATCCAAACCATAGCCCCCTTTAAACTACAGTAGTTTAAAGGGGGCTATGTCCAAACCCATCGCCTAACCTCAACACACTCGCCAACTAGGTTATGATAATTATTTCATAGTGTTTGGATTCCATTAAACGAATGGATTACCTTAAGAATTGAAAAGAATAAAGAATTGATGAGAAGCATAAAAATTCTGAAAATTTGACCACAAACTTAGTTTTATCTATACAAGCAAAATAATACTGTTTCCACCATAAAAGAATTCTAGTTGAATGACGCTGAGCCCGAATCACTATCACGAGTAATGAAATTAATAGATTTAAATCACTGACAACAGTATGTAGAAATTACACTTGAGGTTCATTAATAGTTATAATCAGAAATCAAAATAACGATTCACCAAAGCAAAGTCAAAAATTAGAACCACCAATTCCAACAACAGCTATCAGCTATCAACAAACGATAACCGAAATTAATTTCGTCATCAGACATGATTGCCAACTGCCATCTGTCAAAATGGCAACTATTTAATAAAAATTGATAAAATCACACAAAATAATATTTTATTTATGGGAGTTATGAAATGAATAATAAACTTGTCTATATTGGAATGAAAACTAGCTTTACATGTTAAACTGGGGAAAAATCAAAAGGGTGGGTGAACTGTGTCCTGATATCTTTTAGGCCATGTTTACACTGGATGCGAGTTGGAACTCGTACGAATTGAATATTCCTCGTGCCTACGAGTAGAACAATATGATGATTGTATAAAATAATGCCGAAATATAGGAGTCATTGACGTGGCGGCAATAAAGCTGAAATTAACTGGTAAATGGAACTTGACTTGAGTTATATATTGCAAACTAAATGAATATGCAGTGCATTTCGCGCTTAACTTAAATTTAGTGTTCTGTGATTGGTCTGGCGCCATTGAAACTTCATACACACTAGGAGAAAAACTTTGATAATGAATTAAAAAAAAAAAAATGCTAGGAAAATTTCAACAGCTACCTCACATTTTTAATCAATGGTGGGTTTAATTTTCACTTGACTCATTTGCTCACCACAATAATAATATATCTAACTAACAAAACTCTGATAAAAAATATAGGTTTATGAGGGCGTAGCAAAAAATATCATGAAAGCGCTAATATAGCCATATATATTATAGTCAAATGTCACTTATTTATTATAAACAAAGTTACAAAAATGTTACAAACTAAAGATGGCCCAATGGTGCCAAGTAATGTTTGTAATTTTGTGTAGTAAATACAAGTAACATTTTTTTAGTATAATAATTATTATTAACCAGCTAGTAGGCCTAAGCCCACATAGGGCTGTTGAGCCACTGACAAACAAACAAACAATTATTATATCAGTGTTCTCATTATTTTAAATATCACAACGTCTCACCACCAGACATGTGTCAGAAGTTGATAGTTCAAAAAGTTGATAAATGATAGGCGATGTCTTTAAGTGCATCCTACATTAGTTACATTTTGGCAATTAGCCTAATCTATAATAAGTTGAAAATTAATTTTCTTTTAAAAAATAAAAGGAATGTTCAATAAAACTAATTTTTTCCAACAAACAATAAGAAGAATGTCAATCATACTATTTTTATAATAAAATGGGAATACTACACAGTAAACTAATAGTTTAAAATAAATTGCCAATCTGGGTGTCATATTTTGTAATACTTTATGAGAAAATGTAGGCAATCTAAGTACAATTAAAAATATTAATCTACAATAAATTTCATTTTTTACAATGTATAAAAAGTTATCTTCTCATCATCTTTCATCTTCTCATTATAGATAAAGTTTTTCCAATCTTCAGTGTTGTGATGAACTGATGAATTGTCCACAAAGCAATACAGAATATCCATTTTCATGTTTGGAATATCTTGCTCGAAAATCACTACTCGAGTAAAACAGAGTCTGCCAAGTTATTATTCTCAACATTCAACTCATATTGAGTGATATGTTTTACTGTCACCTTACAATTTAAATGGAATAATCGAAGCACAATATTCAAACAAAGAAACAATATTATCAGGATTGCTTTAATGGTTGGTAATCTGTGAAACCATTGCGACATAATGAAAGGAAGTTGAGACATTTTATGTTTATAGATTTGTTTTTCTGATTACATATGATTTTTCAAAACAAATGATTCGAATAAAAATGTGTGGGCAGATCTGATTGACATTCTACCTACCTATTTTTATTACCTTGGGAACTTCAAAAAGAACTTTTTTCAAAATTTGAAATCATTCTAAAAAAATAGAAAACTTCAACCTTAGTGGAATAATTAGGTTATACATGGAGAGCTAGATATACTTGGGGAAATCGTATGAGTAATGACAATGAATGATAAATATTAATATAAACAAATAAAAAGTACATGGCATAAATCAAGAATTAGAAATTTACATAAAAAACTCTTCTCAGACTGATAAATTTATTTAATTTAGGGAAGAACGCCTTTCATTGTTTATGGTAGACATTCAACAGTACGGCAACATGCAGTTATTCCTGAACATTCAAGACTGCTATTGAGTCACCCATCCAAAACTGCTCTTGGGTGGGTGACCGACACAAAACTAAGGCGAGGTTCTCTTCACCAATAAAAGGCTATAAAAATAGATTTTTCAATTATTCAACATGTAGAGAGTTTTAGAGTCATCACATTGAACCACCGCGGTGACTAAAGAAACAAATAGATATTCTCCAAAAATTGAAGCATAGGAGGTAAAGCACGTGTTCTATTTTTCATGTTAATTCATTCAATAATATGGACATCAACGTCCTGTTCATAATTCTTCATTTTCTGTAGTTTACAGGTTCAAGTCTACTTTCTTCGTCTCAACATAAGGATAAATTGGAATGATTTGGATTTTCAGAAAGAACACCACTAGTTTATTGAACAAAACATCTCGTTTATTTTGTCAATCAAACGCGTTTATTGCCGTGTACAAAAATAGAAAAAATTGATAGATTAACACATAAGTTGAATTGTTGAAGAAAATCTTATTACTGTATATCACTATTACATCATTAACATAGAAATTGTAGAAAATCTTATTCACTATCAACTTATTAACATATTCTTACCCTAAAAACGCAACTAAAGATCAAGGTATTAATTGTATTCAAAATAAACATGGATATTTTATCTTCAAAATAAACAAAAACTTCTTGAATTTTTCATTTTATACAGTAACGTTGAACAACTTTACCCTGGCATGAAAGATGTCAAGTTCTACAAAATTATTTGAATTCTAGTGCCCTATTGAAATAATTTTCTATCTACGAGATAGAATCTCGTCGTGTATCTCAGAAACTTCATTCTATTAGAAAAATATAAGGTTCTGATAATTATTATAACATTCTTCCACTAGAATAATTTTTGTTTGAATGCTTGACTTTTATAAAAAATCAATTTTCTACTAATAAAATAATTTGAATGAAAATCTAGGCGCTATTACTTACTATCTTGTACCTTGTAATTTGTTATTAAGTAGGTAGTAAATGAACTTTGAATAACTTGAAACCGGTAAAATATGGATATCATATCTACAAGCCAAACCTGTAGATTAGACACGCGTAGACATTAGACATTTACATAATAAAGCAATAGATTGGAAGTAAATGTAAAACAGGAAAAATGTACAGAGGAAACCGTGTAAGATCGAAACTTCCAATACTGTCATTACTGTAATTGACAAGATCAAAGATGAGAATTATTGTTGTTTTAAAAATAAATTATTTTGTCCATTCCCCTGAAAGGGGTGAACAAAAACCTATGAGAAAACTTCATAAAAGACAAAAGTATAGTGTCAATGTACAAAGACAAATGTCTACGAATAGTTTAAGCACTTCTACTATTGGATATTCAATGTTCTTAGAATATTTCGATGAAAGCTACGTAATACCATCAGTTATTTTACTATTCGAGAAGGAATTCCTATCTGAAATGAACGCTTAAATTTAACAAGGACATTTCTCAGCATTTCTAAACAAATTTATGAGAATTCTATTGTATTTATGGTCACTAGCCTTTACATCATTTGAACACAATTCGATACCCAAAAATACTAACTTTTCTAATGCTTAAAAATAATGGTAAATACTAACTTATAGCCTACCAACATATGTAAGCATTTTATAGTCTAGATTATATACTTCTAAAACGAAGTTCTCATATTACATTGAAGTACTTCAATGAGAATTTACAGTGTGTATTGATTGGTGTTATATCAATTTCTTCAATTAAATTGTTGGAAGTAAACATGAATAAAATTATTCTTTCTCATCTTTTCAATAGGCAACATGAAATGAGATAATTATTATGGCATATATTTGAGGTTTTAATGATAAAATTCAATACTTTACAACAAAATAATATATCTGAAACTTTATACTTGAGAAAACGAATTATGTAATAAGAAGTAGAAATGCTCAATAATTCAAAGTTGTATAAATCAAATTAACAAATTCGGATAGTCTATTTGAAAATATTGAAATTTAGCACCATCAATTCACTGATCGAATTGTTGTCAGACCTGATTTACCGCAAGTTAGTAAAGAAATAACTGGCAATAATCGGCTATTCAAAGAAAAAAACTGTTATAAGAATAAACAGACTGCAGTCTTCAACACAACTACGAACTCAATAAAAGAAAGTGATCGAAAAATGTATGATCAAATAAAGTATAACTAAAAGAATATATAAGGAAAAACAAGCTATAACCAAAGCATCAACTTCTTAGCATCTAAACCTCTTCTAAAATATAATTCACCAGTACGTAATTGAAAATAAAGCAGCCATAAAACTAATCAATATTATACATTCAAAACTTGAAAGTATCGAGAATATTAATTAAAGTAAAACTTAACTTAGCGAATTATAAATTAGTTGGAGCAGCACCCACACTCACCTTGAATACAAGGAACTAATACAAAATGTTTCAACGTATAAAATATAACTTATCATTTAACGTATAACGTATTGTGTATTATAAAGTAACAATGAAATAAGCTGGTTTTTAGCTTGGAATGCATATAAAGAGCAATGTTCAGAATAGTAGCAACTTGTTTCAAGTATTTTATCACCCCATGCATTGATTATATTACTTTTGTCATGTATTAATTACAGTTTCTGAGCATCACGCTGTTGTTTCAGCATAAGTAACTTTGCTACAGTATTATCGAGATCCAATTCTTCCGGTGAATGGTCGCTAGACTCAAAGCTTTCAAACCCTATCAGCTTGCCCCTAACTTCAGTCACGTTCGTGCCAACCGATCTTGAAGATTTATTAAATGCCTGACATAATTTTATCCAAAACTGTTCGGGATTTGAGTTGGTTTCTTCTTTATTCAAAATTTTCAAGCTTGATCGTAGTCTCTTCTTGCATCCTTCTTCTTCCACGTCTTTGTCTCTCTCTTTCTTGTTGTCTCTTTCGTTTTTGTTGTCTCTTTCATTCTTGTTGTCTCCGAATTCGTCACCACACTTGTTTGAATCGTCGTCTACTTTTGAATCATCCGTGGTACGGTTTTCTTCAACCTCTTTTATACGCGGGGATGTTCCTACCGATTTTCTTGCACGAGTTACTTTGGTATTAAATTCTTCTGTCTCCTGAGAATCGTGTTGCAGTTCTTTTGAAGTTTCACCTACCAATTTTCTTTTGCGAGTTACTCTGGTATTCAATTCTTCTGCTTCTTGAGAATCATCTCCTGGTACACTCGAAGTATCACTCTCCGCTAATGATTTTCTTGCACGAGTTACTCTAGTGATCAATTCTTCTTGAGAATCATTTTCCAACAGTACATTCGAAGATTCAGTTTCATCAGACCGCGCGGATGTTCCTACAGATTTTCTTGCTCGAGTTACTCTAGTATTCATACCTTCTTCTTCATCTTCTTCTACAACATGCAACTTGTCAACTTCCACTGGGGCACCTTCTGATTTTCGTTTTCTTGTTACTCTGCTGTTTATTTCTGTTTCTTGAGAACAACCTTCAAGAACATTGGAATTTTCAATTTCATCCGAACGCACCGAACCTACTGATTTTCTTGCTCGTTTAACTCTATTACCAACACCTTCAGTTTCTTGCGAATCATCATCGATAACGCTTGAAGTTTCATCTTCGACAACCTTCCCTCCTGATTTTCGGGCTCGCGTTACTCTAATATTTCTATCTTCGGTGTTCTCTTCAATCTCGTCACAAACTGCAGCCTCCAGCTTGCCTGAATGGGATTTTAGTTTCCGCTTTTTCTTTGGAAGAGTCTCTTCACTCACATCTTCAAGAAGACTTGCTCTTTTCTTACTTCTATTTTTCGTTTTTAAAGTAGAATTATCGATAGAAGATATATCAATCACGTCATTAGAAACGAGGGAGCAATCAGGATTGACATTAATAGATGATGTTTCATTACTCACTTCTCTATTACCTGTGGAATCGTCACTTGTACATAACTTATTTACATCATCGGTGGATAGATTTTCAACAAGACTAGATTTTCTATTTTTGATTGATTCGTCTGCTGTTGTTATTTTGAAAGCATAGTTAGCTTGGTAACGAGCTGCCCTTTTTTTAAACTTTTTAGAAATTTTCGATTTGATGACTGGTTTCTTAGGTTGGCATGTTGAATTAGAATTCACTTGAAATGTTCCACTTGATGTGCTAATTTTCTTATCACTGGAGCTTGCAGTTTCGTTCATATTTTGTGTTGAAGTTTTATCATGTTTCATACTGATTACCACACCCGCTGGACTTTCGATTATACCAACTTCTTGTGCTGAAAATTTATTGAAACCTTTTTTGCCAACAACCACCTCACTTGAGCTTTCAATTTTATTGTCATCGTTTGAAACAGTTACGTCAAAACATTTTGTGCCAACAGTTTTTTCACTGGAATTGCTAACTTTGTCCACAGTTTGGTTTGAAGTTTCATTACAATTTTCTGCGCTACGAATGACATCTGTAGAATTTTCAATTTTTTCGGCTCTTTCAACTGAAAGTTTATCAATTTTATTTTTGTTACAAACGTTTGAAACTGATTTTTTGATAACTTCAATTTCATCAAGGTCTCTCAAGAGCTTTTCATAGACACTTTCTTGAGCAATAATTTCGCTGGAGCTTTCAGTTTTATTATCGTCTTTTCCACCACTGTCTTCAATATTTTGTGTTGGAATTTCTGCGTCACAAACCGCGCTAGCTTTCTCGACTGTGGAACTTTGAACAGTATTTATTTCTAGCGGACTTTCCTGAGCGGAGGATGATGATGGCAAGTTATCACTTGAGCTTAATTCAGTGTTGGAATCTTTCTCAAGAGTTTTGTCATTTTCTAAATGTGATTTATTGTGACGTATTATCTCAGAAGGCAATGAGCGTCTATCATTGATAGCAGCAGGTAGATCCTCACTGAACTCAAACACATCGTACGAGTCACTGCTCACAAGAGAATTATTGTCAAACCCATCTTTATCCGTTCGATTGCCTCGTACACCTCTGTTGAGTTTATTTTTATTAAATTTCGATTTTTTCACGTCAGAAATGTGCTGGATCAGCTGAATGTCGTCAGTAACTTCGAAATAATCGACGCAAATCCTTCTTCGCTCCCTGAACACGGACTGGGCAACTTCCACAAAACTACCGAGCATTTTAAGACTCTCAGCAACAACTAATGAAGCATCTTCACAATTTTTTATCGCAAGTTCAGCTACAGCTGGACTATCACTGTTCTCTTCCAATGTTCCGCAAATATTGGTGATAAGGTTTTTGAACGAGTCACTGCTATCATTAGATTCTTGGTCTGGAAACAAGTCGTCGCCAATTTTCAAAAATTTATTTTTCAATTTACCAAGTTTTTTAACTTTCCGAGTGTTCGGTATGTTCTTGACATCATTTGGTGCGTCAACCTCAAAATTGAAGTCCTCGTTACTCAATGTGAGTTCTTTCATTTTTGTGCCACCTTCGATAACACTGCTTTCGACAGATTTGTGAACAATTTCGTTAGATTTCTCCACTTTATTAATTTTTTTAGGTGGAACACTTTCTTCTGACGTTTCTATAGTGTTAATAGTCTTGGATTTATTAATCTCACCAACTTCCTTCCCTTGAGAATTATCACTTTCTAAAGCCGTTTTGTTAGTAACATTCAGTGAAGATTGATCAACCTCATCAACTTCACCAGCAGTCTCAGCCTTGTCTTGCAACTTTGGACTTTTTCCAGTCTTTTTAGTCGTTAGAGATTCATTCAGCGCAACAACTTTCTTACCTACAACTTTTTTCAAGGATTTATCTCTTTCATTAATTACATTTTCACTCTCATCTTTTTTAGATGTTACCTCTTTAGTACTTTCACACACTACAGCTTCTTTGATTGAAATATTTTCTTGATCTTTTTCGTGCACAACTTTCCTAGCGTCAATCTCTTCAGTCGTTGAAGATTCATTAATCACATCACCTTTCTTCGCTACAAGTTCTTTCGTGGATTTATCACTGTCATTGATGTTTCTAAATGGAACATTTTCACTCTCATCAGAATTATCTATTAGTTCTTTAGTATTTTCACTTACTGCAGCTTTCGTGATTGGAATATTTTCTAGAACTTTTTTGCTCCCAACTTTTCTAGTCTCATGAGAAGTCGAAAGTGAATCCACATGTTTCTTTTTCTTTTGAATGAAATCATTTTCACTCTCATCTTTTCTAGGTGTTACCTCTTTTGTACCTCCACACACTGCCGCTTTCTTGATTGAAATATTTTCTCGAACCTTGTCGGCCCTATGTTTCTTAGCCGCAAAAGTCAAAAGTGACTCAACAGGTTTCTTTTTCTTCTGCATGAAATCAGCCTCATCATCCGAAGAATCACTTTCTAGTTGACGTTTCAAAATATCAACTTCTGATATTATCTTCTTCTGAATCAACTCACTTCCCTTGCTGGAAGATATATTCTTGTGAACATGATGATCTCTGCTGCTTTTAGTTGAATCACAATCAGATCGTTTGTGTTTAGTTTTCTTGAAAGCATCACGACTAGATTGATTACCTTTCTTTGACACAGAAGTATTTTTTAAACTCTCATCATCTGAACTGGAAATTTCAATCACTGAGCTTCTTCTATCTTTAACTTTGGGAGGTTCCATATTTGTGAGTTCTTTGTTGGAGAGATTGGAGACAACAAATTTGCTTGAAGATGGTTGATGAGCTGGTGATTTATCAGGCTTTATCTTTTTCCCTTCATCGTGGTTTTCTGCAGTGACTTCTTTGACATTACTTACAGTTCCTGTTGTTTTTGGATCTACTGATTTTGACGATTTTGGTGGTGGTTTCTCCAAAGAGATCTTTTTCGCTGGGTTGTCGTGTTTACTTGTTCCACTATCAGCGTCTTTTATAACAACTTTCTTCTCACCTTTTTCGGCCCCCGAATCCAAGGAGACACGGCGTTGTTTACTGGCAGCATCAGACAATGTACCACTATTCTTCTGTGCACTTATCGATGTGGAAGTTACTGATTCATAGGAGCTGCGTCGATGTTTTGTCGACTTGCCATGTTCTTCATTAGAAATCGCTGACTTGTCACTTTTCGTATCTTTTTGCATTTTTGAGTCGTCAACTTTTGAAGCTGCTTTACTTTGAATTATAAGATCACGTTTTTCTTTCACCACTTTTTGACCACATCCTTCGGTTTTCTTTGAATTTGAGGGGACATTTTTAGATTCAGATTTGCTCTCAGTGGTCGATTTTAATTTTGTGCTTCCACTTGTTGATGACTGCTTGTTTCTCTTATCAGTTGTTGAATCCAATTTTGCATCTTTTTGCGTTTCTTTTTTAGTTGAACAAGGTTTTTCTTTATTGGAGATTGTTTCTGAAGAGCTACGACGATCTTTCTCTGGTTTCTTAACACTTTCTTTAGCCTGATTTTTGGTAACTGAGTTTGGAGAAACCATCTTCTTGTGTTCTTGATCAGTAGACCTAGATGAATCATCTTTCACCAGCTTCCTTTCAATATTTTTAGCTTGTTCATGAGCAATTCTTCTCTTATTCTTTTGAAAGAGAGGTTCAAATAAATCACTTTTCACTGATTTCATACCATTTTCTTTCACTTCATTAATTTTATCCTGTGGATTAATTTTCTTGTCCAGTTCAGTATTATTTTGAGACTTCTCCAAATGCGATTGTGGTTGTTGTTTTGGGTGATCTTGTTCACTTTTTTGAGGTATTCTAGATTGTTCACTATGTTCAGTCGGATCTCTACTTAATCTCGGATCTAACATAACAGTCTGTGGAGCTTCAATGTTTTTGTTTGTCTGCACGTTATTTACTTTATTCAATGTGAGATCTCCAGCATTTTGACTATCAATTGATGGCTTCAACTTGAGGTTTTGTGAATCTGTATCTGAGCACTTTTCAACAACACATGGGCCAGATGTTTCAAGAAGCTGCGACTTACTGACAGTGATAGATGTAGTTTCTGTAGACTTTTCTTTTTCTATCCTTTTCTCTTCTCGCAATAGAGTTGAGTCACCTTTAATTTCATCAAACTCCGATGCTTCATCTTCATCTAGATTATCTGCTGTGTTGCCAAAATCTCGAAGAACAGGATCTAACTCGTTCATAACTCGCAGAGTCAATGATTTCAGATTAGGCTTGGAATTTGTTTTCTTGGACGCTACTTCGGAGAGAGATGTTCTTTGTTCCAATGTTTCAACATTTATTCCGGTTTTCTGTGATATTTCAGAGTTTCTGTCAACTTCAACACTATGCTCCCTGTTAAATTTGGGAGTTGACGATGGATTTGGCAATAATTCAACGTTTTTAACAACTTCAGAATGATGCGTTTTGCTCAATATTGGATCTGCTATTGACGTTTGTGGCATTTCTGCAGATTTGCCAACTTCAACATTTTTGGTTCTATTTAATCTGGGATCTAATACTGAAGTTTTGCAAGGTTCAAAGTTTTTGTTAGTTTCAGAATGAAGATGTCTATTCAATCTAGGGTCTGAAACAGTTGTATGTGGTATATCGACGTTTCTGTTTTCCGTAGACTGACTCCGTGCTCTCGGATCTCTATTCAATCTCGGATCTAGCACAACAGGCTGTGGAACTTTGCTGGTCTGCACAATATTCACCTTATTCAATCTGGGGTCTGCATGTGGAAATTTAGCTTTAGAGTTGTTAGTAGAATTATCATTAGATGTACTAGATTCACTCCTAACATGTAGCGTGTTTTGAGGTTTCTTGTTAGAAGTCAGATCAGTGCCGTCCGTGGTAGAATCTTTGGAGCTTGTTGTGAGTTGAGAATTTTCAGATTTCAACAAAATTCCTTCATTCTTTGAGACACTTTTTTGTACATCAACTGTTTCAAGAGATTTTGAAGCTGGCTTTGATTCTGTAGTTGAAGATAATTGTTCTTTTGTTGGTACTTGGCTATCTCTAGCCACAGACGATTTTTCTTGAGCTTGATTATCTGATTTTGAATTTTTCAATTTATCAACAGATGATGCCCTGCAAGCTGCCTTAGCATGAGCCAATTCTCTTTTCAAATGTTTCTGAATTTGTTCTCTCCTTATCTTACTTGCTGGTGACTCATTCTTTCCACTATCAACTTGCTGGTCTTTCACAGTTCTATTTTCATCTTGTTTTCTCTCATCTAAAGTTGATAATTTTTCTTTAGCTGTCGATTTTTCTAGTGAATCAGTTTTACTTTCAACTCTGGATTCTGTTATTTGAGGAACCGTTGGAACCGATTTCTGTTGTACATTTACAACCACTGTTTTGTCGGACAATTTAGACTCAGTTCCGGATTTATTCTCGGATCTATGATGAGATTCCTTTATGGGGTCCATAGGAGCATCTGAAAATCTACTCCTCCTTTTATATAAAGTTGATGCTTCTTTTTCATACTCTGATTTTGCTTTAGAATCCTTGAAACTTTTACAGAATACAATTTGTCCTAGACACTTTCGCTCCTCTTTACCAGGTGAATTCTTCTTGCTGGTAGCTGAATCTTGGATTTCAGCTGATTCTTGTACAATATCCATTGATTCATTCGCAATAGAAACATCTGGTTCATAATCCAACAACTTACTTCTTTCCGGTTCAGCTGCTACTGAAGATAGTTGCTTTGTTGAAGATTGATAGTCAAGCGATGTTTTTTGAAACGATTTTCTCTCCTGAATATCATCTTTGTGACAAATGTCAGCATTTTCAGATGACGATTTCGATTTAGATTCAGTGGAGATCCTTCTAGGCGCGGTGTTGGATTCATCCTGTAATTTTCTTCCAGAACTGGTGGCAGGGAATGTAGACGAATGATACTTTTTAACTGTTGATGATTGGTCGCCAATTTCCTTTAGAGAAAGATTTCTGTCATTAGTTTGAGACATATTTATTTCACGACTTTTCTCTGGCAACTTAACCTTATTACCATCAACCTTTCTATCAGACGACGACAAAGTTTTGTGGTCTTTAGAATTTTCTTTTGTGGAAATTTTCGAATTCAAACCATTCAAAATCTCCAACACTTTAATTTTTTTCTGCATCACAGCTTCTCTGTCAGGCTTCGGTTTTGGATCGACAATTTCCCCCTCTTCCTCTTCTTCGTCCTCCTGCATTTCCTTGAGAAATTCGGGTGCTATTTCATGAGTGATTGCTTTCTTAACAACCGGTTTCTTAAACTCGATCCTAAGCTTCCGCTCCTCAGGTGTTGCTGACTTATTTTCAGACTTTCGTACCTCGGGTTTTGCTGGCTTATCTTCAGACTTTCGCTCCTCAGGTCCTGGAGATTTAGGTGACTCAGACGTTTCCGGTGTTTCCATCTGCAATTTTTTCGGAGCCAGAGTTTTCCTAACCGACGAAATGATGTCCTTTACATAGTTGATGGTGAACGACTTGTTACGTAATGGTGACTCGCTTTGTTCGCCTTGCTCTAGTTTTCCCTTGATGAGATCGATCACATTCATAATATCGTGTCCGATTTTCTTTCGGCTGGATACTGATCTGACCGAACCGCACTCACTGACAGCAGGGGATGAAGGACGCACCGGGGATGAACAGACCGTGGAAGGAGCCGGGGAAGAAGGGAGGGGAGGATTGAAAAGGGGAGGGGGTTCGGTAGTTGGCAGGGGTGGCTGGGAGGGGGGCAGTTGATTCAAATTGGGAGGGGGACGTAGAAAGGGTATGATCGGTCCCGTAGTGGGGGGTGCAGGGGGTTCTATATAGGGTACAGGTATGGGATAGGGGAATTTCGGATGATGCACCACTTTGAAAGGAGGGTGGTGAGTCGGCGGTGGGAACCTGGCGAATCCCATCGTTGTATTAAGATTACCGTCACTAGGGTCACTACTCATTTCAGGATGCCTTGGTGGGAATGCGGAGTTTGGTTGAGCGTTGTAGATAGGAAATCCTCCGTCAGATGGGTTGTTGAAAGGTGCCTGTGAATCTGAGTGATGATGACATTGCGTCGATTTGCTCAATCCTTGTGGGTCCTGAAAGCAAAAATAGATGTGTCATTATTATTCTACGTCACATAAGATAACTTTATTCATGTAGATAACAAAATATATCTGCTTCGATTCTAGATTACAAAAGTAATAAGTAAATAATATTATTCTATAAATTTCACGAATTATAAGATTAATCATTTTTAATAATAATTAATAATTTTTCAATTGTTATTAATTAATAACAAAATCAGTAGGTACTGTATTAGATGCAATGTGAATATGATGGTGTGATTGAGATTAATCTACATGAAACGGCCAAGTTTGGACATCCTTCACCTCATTATCCAAACAAACGACAAATTAGATGGGCATCATCAGTATCTTGAAATGCATATGTACTGCCTAAGCGACCACTTTCAACAAACTCATCTGCATATTTATTATTTAGCGTATGGCTTTTGTCGGTGGGGAGACCCGAAGGTTGTTCCACCTCGCCGTGATAACCTAATTCCACTTAGGTTGTAGTTTTATCCACTTTTCAGAATTATTTCGAATTTTGAAAGCATTTCTTTTTGATACATAAAAGTCCAAAAGTTCTGCATAATCTTTCGTGAACATTATTCATCAAGTAATGTACAAATAATACTTAATGGAAGGTCTAACAGGCTTACGCCCATACGGAAAGGTACCTATTAAAAAATGAGTTTGGAATTGAAGTGCAGAATAGTTTCCCTATTCAGTAGGGAGTACTTTGCTATTTACAAGTACACGTAAAGTACTTTCATTAATGAAGTTTTTTGTCAATGGCGCAACAGCCCTATGTGGGCTTAGGCCTACCAGCTGGTTGCCGCCATTTTCACATCCACAATTCATTAATGAAGTACCTTTATTAAATTTATAAGTGTACTTGAGAATAAGTAGTCATCTGAGTTAGCAATATTACAAGGAGAAATTACAAAAAAATAAGATAATGTTATGATCATTATCCCACTTTTTACAAGTAAATAATCGTAAATTTAGCTTACGTTTTCATTGATAGTAGTAATTATTCCTCCAGAAGATTGGCCGAGGATCATTCCATTGTCCGCCGTAGAAATTGTAGCCACCTGTAAAAACAAAAAATTCAGGTTAAAATTGAAAAATAATAAGTTTTTGGTAGCCGCCTGATAGAACATCACAAAAAATTCAGGTTAACATTGAAAAATAATAATTTTTTGGTAGCCACCTGATAGAACAACTAAAAATTCAGGTTAATATTGAAAAATAATAATTTTTTGGTAGCCACCTGATAGAACATCACAAAAATCCAGGTTAATATTGAAATGGCAGGTTTAAGCTACTCACAAACTTATGAAAAAGAAAGTTGGGATGGATAGTCTTTTAGAACAATGATATTGAAAAGGGACCTGTCGATGAAATAATATGCGATTTTAATTGATAAATAAATTAAAAAAATGATGTCTTAGTTTCATGCGTTGAAAACCATGCACAAGGTAAACTCGATTAAATCTGAATTTCGAACAACTTCAAAAAAATTCTGATAATTACAAAAATGAATAAGAATATGCAGTTGATGTGGGAAAATCTACTGAGACTAAAAACAAAATCAATTATTGTAAATACTCAAGCAGTTGCCAAATAATATACTCTATGGATATTCATCACTGGAAACTATCATTCAACTGGAAAAATCATTCATCGCTGGAAACTAAGATAACTAAGAACAAACAAATCACTAAATAAAAAACCAAATAAAAGGCACTATTATATACATACACAATCAGTGATAAAGTGAACGTAATTACAATATTGAACAACTACAACTCTCGATAATAATTAGTGTCTGGTGCAGAAACAAACAATTGAAGCAATTCAGCAATTTATTTGGTGTGAGAAGCACAGTAAGCAAATTATGGTGATTTTAAATCAATAAATGAATCTCATAATGGTGTCAATAGCCTTGGCCGCAATCCAATAACTAAAAATTTAGTTTGTAAGCAAGTATGGGTGAGATTACTAATCTGATCAAAAATCTCACTATTTTGAGATGATTATTATATATTATTCATTTTAGAAATATTGGAGCATTCTGTTTAATTAAAGGTAGACTTACACAACAAATGACCTAGAAAGGAGACAGAGACAGGCGACAAATAAGCGAGACAGATTGTGGTGTCTCCATGACTGCAATTCAATCAAGGTCATTTAGCAGCCTGAGACAGAGACAGGCGACAATCACATCTCGTCTCTGTCTCGAGCTGCGGAATTACCTTGATTGAATTGCATTACGAGCAGTAGTTGTGGAGACGCCACAATCGGTCTCGACTATTTGTCGCCTGTCTCTGTCTCCTGTCTCGATCGCTTGTTGAGGAAATCTACCTTGAGAAAATTAATAAATACAATTTATTCACTAGTTTTTTCAAGGAATATTTGAATCTATATCTCCAGTGCATCTTCGTTTTTGTATTGTTTCGGGGAAATAAACTAAACACAATTACAACCATCAAGGTTGCACAATAACGAATGTAGTGGGATGTAAGACTCTTATTGCTTACAACTGTTTTCGTTTTTAGTTTAGTCCAGTATTCAACTGTTTGAATTTGAAATTAAAAATACAATTTTCAAGATTGCACGATAAGAATGTAGTACTCTTAGGCTAGGCGTACACAGGTTAAGACAAGACGAGACGAGATTAGTCACGTTTAGTCATAGTAATTCACATAGTTGTTTATGAAACAGCACACACTGATGCAATGACTAATCGGTGTGTGTTGCTTCATAATCAACTATGTGAAGTACTGTGAATAATCTCGTCTTGTCTTGACTAACCGGTGTACGCCTAGCCTAATTGCTTACAACTGACTAAACTTTTAGTTTAGTCAGTATTCAACTGTTTGAATTTGAAATTACAAATACAATCTTCAAGATTGCACAATAAGAATGTAGTACTCTTATAGCATACAACTGTCTTCGTTTATTTTTTTGTCAGTATTCAATCAAAAGGTGGTATAGTGGGATGCGCTTGGCGGTTGGCGATCAGTAAACAGCTGATATTAATCAGCTTTGACACAATAATCTGAAGACTTTTCAAAGTCTTAAAAACCTTTGAAGTCCATTTTAAAGAAGACCTTTATAAAAGACATTTTTTAAGTACTGTATTTGCAATAAATACTACACTTATTGCTTACAACTGTTTTCGTTTTGTCATTATTCAATCAATATGCTGGTACCTACCAGCATAGAGAAAGCATAAGGGCTGGTCACATACGATTGTGGTTTGCTTTACTTTACTTCACTAACAAAGCTACTTTGGTTTACTTCACTTCCCTTACTCGCATAGTAAATCTATATAAATCGTATGGTATATAGTAAGTGAAGTTAAGTAAGGCTAGGCGTACACTGGTTAGTCAAGACAAGACAAGTCGAGATTAGTCACGTTGGTCACAATAATTCACATAGTTGCTTATGAAGCAGCACACACTGATGCAATGACTAATCGGTGTGTGTTGCTTCATAAGCAACTATGTGAAGTACTTTGACTAAACGTGACTAATCTCGTCTTGTCTTGACTAACCGGTGTACGGCTAGCCTAAATCAAACCACAATCAAAGTAGCTCTTCTAGTGAAGTGAAGTGAAGTAAAGTAAAGCAAACCACAATCGTATGTGACCAGGCCCTAAGCCAAGTAGATAGCTCATCCGATAGGAACGGCTGTTTAAATTTTAATGAGCGGCGAAAATAGTTCGTGTTAGGTGAGTTGAGAGGTCTCACCGATCGCCCACTTCATTAACACATCAAGTGTCTGAAGTACTCTCGAGTCACCAGAGGTATCGCCACCATCACGTCGTTTTTCTGTCGTTCACCATTCAAGATGGGATAAATCATCTACTTACGGTTTCACTACGCTACCAGTCAGGGTCTCCCCACCGATACTCAAAGCCATTCGAACATTATTATTAATATATTATTATACATTATTATTAAAATCAACTGCAACCGTTAACCATTCAGCAATCACCAGCCCTTAATCCATTAACGAAAAATTTATTTAATACATTTTAGAATTGATAACTTTTATAATAAGTAAAAATTTAACAAAAACAGGTAGTAATTTTAAGCGCCTTCACTCTGATACTCTCTCTCACACTCGTTCTCTCTCTCAACGCAAACAGGCACATACAACTACTGTACTAGCGGCTCGCAGCAGTCGTACATGCTAGATATCACGGCGACTGGCGAATAACTTTCATTCAACATCTCTATAGCAACGGGTGATGTTCTGTTGATTTCTTTTTAAATTTGTTTTTACTTGTTATTTAGCAGCAAACATTTATCCTGGGTATTGGGAGTAATCGACAAAGTTTGCAATACGTATATATTTGTGCGTGATGGTTTAATCAACAATAATTTGTCCAACAATTTAACGATGATATAAATTATCTCGTGTGTTGTGTATAAAATAAGACCACTTTACTAATTACTACTTAGTGTCAAAAATGTTCACAGCAATATCAATTCATGATATGAAGTCAACTAGAGTTGATAATGATAGGCCTAATGTATCGATGGGTAACGTACTCATCAGAACCAACTACTTATTACAATATTACTGTTAGTTGATTAATTAGTCAATGGCAATACTGTGACAGCAGTAACTAATGTAAATGAGACTTTGTAAATACTAATGCTAATTCACGAAAACAATAGAATAAATGTACTATACATCAAAATAATTAAATAATATAAAATAATAAAATAATAATGAAATAATAGGTCGTGCTATTTCATCAATATTAATTTTGAAAACCATCAAGTTTTTTATTAGACCTTGATCTAATGCTCATTTATAGAGAAAAATTCATCGACGCAGAAACTATTATTCATTATTCATGCAGAATTAGTTCATGAAAAAGAAAATTATCATTAACATTAAAAAAATAGAAATAAATTTCATTATTCCATCAACTTATAATGTAACCAATACTGGGGTACGCGACATGGGACCGAACGATAGAATAATGCAAAACATTGTCTATATAGAACAATGTTCACCCTCATTTCTCATACTTATTTCTTTCCATTTTACTATTAATAAATATTAAAATATTAAATAATGCTGGAGTACTGGTTACTGATAAGGCAAATGCATGCGTAATTCAGTAAACCAATGTTTACAATGTTGTATGTATTCAGTGCTAGCTGAGACAAATAGAATAAAAATATTATTTAGTCATATTTTGGTGATCGTTGGTGCATCTTCGCGCGTGTTATAGAGGCTACATTCTGTGAGTTTTGTGAGTCTTTCGTTTCTTTTGCTTACAAATGGTTTAAATTAAAAAGTTATAAAACTATAGATTCTCTTAGTTTTTTATAGTTTTCTCAAGTGTCAGTGTTAATTATGGATAAGTGGCTCAAACAAAAAATTCCTGAAGGAGATCTTCCACAAGAATCTGGGTCGAAGTCTGAAAATGTAAGTGTAAATTCTAATTGCTCTCCGAATTAAATAATAAAAATGGTGTAAATGTGAATAAAAAAAGAAAGTATGACGAATCCTATTTGAAGTTTGGGTTGGACTGGAAACTCAGATGAGCCGTCTCCACAATGTGTGATAAGAAAGTTTTTGGTAAAAATAAGTAATGCGTTTTCGATACCGAATAGCTATTTCGTTACGTTACGTGTATTAGCCAATCAATTTAAATGACCCCTCCCCAAGACCCATGATACGGTCTTCGGAAAAGATTGAGAAACCGCTGGACTGGACTGGAGTGCATCTGGTTAAAATCGTCACTGAGCGAGCGCGTGGTGTTCGTGGGTAGGGGCGCGGAAAAATCCAAGAGATAAATCTTGTAAATTCGATTCCGACGGAACCTCTGGTTCGATTTTCAGTCTGAAAAATTCTAAAATTATTTCAATTCTTCAAAATGACTACCTGTTTTCTTGAATAAACATTCCTTTTGAGATTTACGAATTAAATCTTTTTATTTAGAAACAAAAATCGTTTCAATAGCGACTTCAAGATACATATTAGAAGTATAAATCAGTTTTCAAAACAATTTAAGCGAGTAATCAGTAGGAGTAATTTTCATAATTTTAAAGCGCTACGTGGTGGCAATTTTTGGAACTACTGCTGTGGTGTTTAGCCTTAACGCAGATCCCCGTAAAAGATTACCTGTTGACCTGAGGTGTTTTGTGCAGCAGCTGGTGCCTGCATAATATTGGTGTCATGACCGTGGTAGGCCATGTCCGCATGTGTCATGGCAGGGCCTCCCAACATAGCCGAAGGTGCGTACACCTGGCTCATAGGTGTGTCAGGTACACTCATGTGGTAGGGTGACACCATTTGTGGAGGCGGGTGCTGTGATTGTATTCAAACAGTAGCCAAAAAGAAAAATCAAAAACAAAACAAAATTAGGAAAATGTAGACGAAAAAATAAAGTAAAATGAAAATTGTAGTAAGTAAATAGTACTCACAGGAAAACGGAAATAGAACAAAATTAGGAAAATGTAGAAGAGATAAGAGAGTAAAGTAAAATAGTACTAAAAAGTAAGTGAAAACTAAAACCCAAACTCAATAATGTAAAATTTGCCACCGTTTTCCGAAGGTCAACTATTCTATTAATATATCAGCCGTGCATTTAAGCACAGTTGAATGTGTGTTCGTTGTTCTGGAAACATAATTCAGCTAGCGTTAGTTGATAAGAGTGCATTTCATAGTATACGATCGATGCCATGATAAGTGTATTCCACGTCGAGACATCAGTTCTATCTTGTCACTTTGTATTCTATAGTTTTCAGGTTTTTGAAGATAATAATTTATATATTCTAGATGAAAAGTTTCCCATGATGGAATACACTCCACTAATGACGCAACCAGAAGATGTGTACACCTAGGACAACACACTTCAAGTGTTGAGTTTAGTTACAAAATGTGCTTAAAGCACCAAAAACAAAATTCATATAAAGATATTCAAAGATAAATTAAGATAGTAATCAACTAAAGATAATGTGCTGAAAGTGAAAGATGCATGTAATAAAAACGCAGAATAAATGTGCTTAAAGCACCAAAAACAAAATTCATATAAAGATATTAAAAGATAAATTAAGATAGTAATCAACTAAAGATAATGTGCTGAAAGTGAAAGATGCATGTAATAAAAACGCATAGAGTAAATTGAAAATTATCAACTAAAAGCTAATAGAAGAGATAATCCATTCTTTTATCGAACTTTATTGGATTAGTCTATGCTTCTAGTATTAGTGATAGATAATGCTAAATAAGTAGGTAGGTAATAAGAAAACCATCACATTTTAATGTTAATGTGACTAGTTCGGATATACTGCGCATGCGTGTTGTAATATAGTCAATTCAATTTGTACATTAAATAAGCCATGAGTAGGTGCTACAATATTATCTACTTAAAACAATACTTCAAGGGAAGTATTGTTTTGGAAGGGAAGTATCAAACAATACTAAGGAGGGCAGTATTCGGCCCTCCTAAACGTTTAAACAATACTTCAATAGAGCCATTTTTCTCAAGAATGTCACCAACTTACACCTTGTCCACCTTCAGGTTCCTTTTAATATTTTTGTTCATCACAACAGTTTATTTAATAATTCGAATGATGCATGATCAATGCAGGTCAGATTCCACCTCGCATTTTGACTGACTTCTAGAGAACGGTGGAGGTGGAACCTAGCATCGTGGAAGAAATTTCTCTCGGGCAGCTGTAGTAGTTGATTTAAAAAATGTACTGCCACAACCAAATCACTAAATAATATTAAAACTCTAATAATAATGGATGCATTACTTGTAAAAATGTGCAGGATTCCGTAACCAAATACATATAACAAAACTTAATTTAGTATTTTCTCTAGAAAATTAATTGAACAACATATTATACTGAAATAGATAATAAAATAGAAAACAATAAATAGATAGTACATTAAGATAGAACAGTGAATAGAATAATATTCAAATACCTGAAAAAATGACTGATTGTGAACAAATTGATTCGCCATGCAATTAAAAGGTGGAAAAGTCGGCTGCGGCTCATTGCCAGATAGCGGTGTGTCAGGATAAACGTTTTCATTAAAAACCTTCACCAAAAACAAAATAATAGAAAGCAACCACTAAGTTAACAAGCAAATAAGTTAAAAACAATTGCACTAAAATATAAATTTTATAAATAAACAAAACAAATCATCAATATCAATTTTCATTTCATGAGTCGTTAACGTTAAACCTTGCGATGAGATTAAGCTGGTGTGACCAGGAGAATATCCATTATTATAAAGCTCAAGATTTATTCGAGTGTGCTTAGCACATTGATAAAATCCTGAGAGCAAAGTTCGCTACTCAAATTATTTCTTGATCGCTTACATCGATTTCAGAATCAGTCAATTTCAATATCCAGTATTACAACCACAGTTTAAAGAAAATACTTTTCTTGCATCAAGATAGAAATTCCTGCATTAATGTTCTTCATTTTGAACATAATTCAGACAACTTGAAGCTATTCCTTTGAATTGGTACTAACATTCAATAATGGATGTAGAAAATAGTTTTAGTTGTTCAAAATAGTTTTAGAATGATAATCCAGAATGATTTGAAATTAAATTTGAAAAATTAAATTAAAATCATACTAGGTTAAAAGTAAATGAATAAACATGGAGAATCTAGTTTTATACAGTGTTCAAACCACCAGGTAAGTGAAAATAAAGCCTTTGGCCTCTTTTAATAATAACAGGCAACAGCATGCCATGCAACAAACTACAACTCAAGTTCAACAAGATAACAAATTAAACAAGGTATGACTGATTCATTTTGCCAAGTACCTTCATTGACAATCCAAACTTATACGACTAGGAGCACTACTCCAACATGTACAAATAATAGCCTACTATCTTAGGCCCAATTCACACGGAAGAGATGAGGCGCAGATGATGGATCTTATAATCATCTACTCTGTACGAGCAAATAGTACAATGCACACCTAAAGAGCTATTTTGGTGTGCATTGTACTATTTGATTGTATAGAGTAGACGATCATATGATCCATGTCCGCGCCACGTCTCCACCTCACGTCTGTTCTGTGTGAATTGGGCCTAAAGATGCGTACAGACTTGCGCGCTGCGCCACTCGCTATTACCATACGCATATTGTGCTATTACACATAAAATACAGTGATATTAATTTAATTTGACGCTTGGCATTAGATAGATAGATAGATAGAGAGATATTATTTCTTTGCCATCGTACTCATCAGCAACGTCAAGATATCTCTCTATCTTAATTTAATTCTTATCATATTAATTTATTGGAATTCAATTTGACGCTTGGCATTAGATAGATAAATAGATAGATATTATTTCTTTGCCATCGTACTCATCAGCAACGTAGCAACGTCAAGATATCTCTCTATCTTAATTTAATTCTTAAAATATTAATTTATTGAAATCTGTTTATAGTATGTAAAATAATTTTAGCATTGCTTATTGTTTTTTGTTTATTGCTGACTATGTATTAGTGTTTGCCATAGGTCTCATCAGACATGGCAACGTAAGATGTAGATAAATCTCACGTATTTTCACATTATTAGATTGCATTTTACATTGTTGAAAATTATTAGTTACAATTCATAAAATTACTAGAATTATATTACTTATACTTACAACTTTTGTAATCTAGTATCTAAGCAGTTATAATTATTGTTATCTACATGAATAAAGTAATCTTATCTTATCTATCTAATGCCAAGCGTCAAATTGAATGAATGTCACTGTAATTGATATAGGGAAAGTATAAACACATGAATCTAGCTATACTGCAAGTGCTAATTTAATAAAACAACGATAAGTACCGTGGGTTCAGGTTTCTTCTTCTCCTGCGTTTCCCTCCACTGTCGAATGGCCTCCTCAAAGTCCTCCTTCTGCTTGCGTCTGATCTCGGACAGACGGGAGGTGGTCGCGTGTCGCGGGGGCGACTCAGGAGACGGCGACCGAGGCGACGAATAGACGGTCGCCGATCGTTTGTCGCGACTGCGTCGTCTCCACAGCGTTTGCGACGGGTCGCGAGCTCTGGTCGCGGTCAGTTGCGGCTCCACGGCGCGACCGCTGCGTGCTCTGTTGCTGTAGCGATCAGTGGGGCTGGGGCTGCGACGCCTCGGAGCGACTATCGCTTCAGGTCTGCCGGGCGACAAAATCGGAAATTAGATGGAATTGCAATCATATCAAAAATAAAATTCTGAATTTTTGGATCCATGACGAACTGCGAAGTTAACACTATTGTTTCCACACTAGAATTGACGACATGCAGTCAAATTTTACTGTAAATAACATCGATCGACAAGACCTTCACTGTTGAAAAAGAGTTCAAAGGAACTTGAAAGCGCTTCAGTCCAGTGAGTAACATTTATGTTATTTACAGTAAAATTTGACTGCATGTCAATTCTAGTGTGGAAACAATAGTAAAAATAAAATATTTCCCATTTGTTTGGTTCTTTCAAAATTGGAACATGTATGATTAACTCAATCATAAAATAATAAGGTATTATCGTAAGTAAAACATGTTACACGTTTGGTGCTTTTTAAATTAGAACTTGGATGAAACTCAACAGTATTGTTAAGAATTACTTGAAACCGTACTAAATGAAACTGATTTTATGAGGATGACACTGAATTATCAGTGTTGGTGAATCTTATCAACAAGAGGGTTTTAATCACACAGAGAACAGAATCAGAACCAGATTATTTAAAAAATAATCTCTATTTGTTTGGTGATTTTTTCATTTTTCAGGAGGCTTTGTGATGTTCATATTATTCAAATATTATATTATTCAAATAATATTATTATAATTATATATATATACCTATTGAAGTGGTTCTTGAATTTTTAATCAATAACTGTCTATGAATATTTAATTAATATTGTCTATTAATATTCTATCAATATGTAAGCAATATTATATAATAAGATGAAACTCTAGAAAATAAATGATTTTGTTATTTTTTTATTTGAACCTGAAATTGCAGCAGACTTCTGCGCATCCTACTCATGAGCCCTACGATGTATTCTAGTATGCGTGGTTGTACCTGAAATCCAAGACAAATAAGTTTGATCATGAACTTACTTGCTGGTGACAGGTTTCCAGTGCTTGAGCGGCGAGCGGGACCGCGACTTCAACTTTGTCCGGTTGTTCTCATTAATCCTGATCGGAGACCGACTTCTCCTGAAAGGCACAGCAACCTGAGGCTGGTTCGCTACTCTTTCCGGCGATTTGTTCTTCATAGCCGCTTGCAAGTGTTGGTCTCTCCTCGACACGTGCTCTACTCGCACCTCTTCTTCGTCCTCCTCTACTGTGCTAATAATTGGCGGCGGCGGTGGTGAAGGAATATCCGAATCTAGTTCTATTTCTTTAGAAATTATACTAGAAATGGTCGGGAACAACTCACCGTCATCATCATTTTTCATTGCAATTTTATCCTTATCTCCTTCATTGCTAACACGTGTCACTTCTTTAGCAGATAATTTCTTACTCTTACCCAGCGCCTCATACAATCCAGAAAACGACTCGGCTGCCGGTCCTTTAACTACAGTTTTGTTAGAATGCGCGGTGCTTTTTCTACTGCAGTCACTGCTGTAACTACCTTCTCTACTTCTCACTGACGATATCCTGGTAGGCCTATCCTGTTTCAATTCTTTCTTCAAACATGTCTCACTCCTGCTAACCTCTGCGGCTGCTGCCTGCTTCAAATCTCTCTTCTTAAACACCAGCGCTATTTTCTCCTTTATTCTATTCTCCAGTTCAATCTTTTTCTGCCTCTCGACATCATTTTCAAGCCTGAATGTGGAGGCAACAGCTTCAATCTTTTTCTTCTTCTCCTCCTCCAGGAATTGCCTTTTCAATTTTTCTCTTCTTCTTAATAGCATTTCAATTTTTCGCTTCTCACGTTCAGATTTTCTCAATTTCTTTTCCTCCTTACTTCTGTGCTTTTTGCAGTTCCTTCTCTCACAGCCCTTCTTCTTACAACGTGTAGATGTTTTGGAACTCTTTTTCTCTTTATGTGAAGAATCTTTTTGTTTGACTAGATTTTGTTTTTTCTCAATCAATTGTCTCAAATCATAGTCGACAGTTTTAGATTTCAAATTCACAGAATTACAGTCTACAATCACTCTTTTGGTGACTTTTGAGCCGACGACTATTGGACTGATTGTTCGAGTTTTTGAACGTTTTTCTTGTTTTGATGAAACTTCTGATTTATGTTTTAAAGCTTCCAAAAAAGTGTTATTTTTAGTTACTTTCAACTGATGAGCTCTTTTCTTTAGTTTCTTCATACGTATTTTTTCCTTCCTCTTTTCCACGCAATACCTAATTATTTCCAATAACTTCTCCTTGCTATCATCATCGATCAGCTTCTTTGATAACATTTCTTGAACAATTTTATTTTCGCCTACACTTTTAATTTTCTCATACAATAATTTGATAATTTGTTCTTTTTTCTTGGAATTGCACAGTTTATCGTTCTCAGAAGGCGGTTGCGAGCTTGAATCTCTTCTACCAACACCATCTCCGAAGTTATTCATCATATTGTCAATTTTGTGGTTGAACATTTTGTCTTGCTTCAATGCATTAACAGCTTCATCGTCGTCAGAAGACGTGCATTCTCCGGACTCGAAACTTTTTTCTGGTAAATTATCAGGTAAATCGCCATATAGATCCACGTCATCTTCCAAATCCTTTTTGGATAGCATGGATAATTCGAATGTTGTCTGCACCCCGAAATCTGTTTGGAAAAGGTTCTCGGTAACAGAGCCACGTCTCGCTTCCACATTATTTTGTTCATCACAGACATTTTTCGCTTGTTTATCACACTTATCCACAACTTTTGGGAGCTCAACTGTGGAAGACCTCTTCTCAGGTTTAGATTCATCTATTGAAAGGTTGGTAGATTTTTGGCTATTCTGGTCAGTCTTTTTATTAGGTAAACTTTGCTCCTTGTTAATAAATTGTTTATAATACACTTCATTTTCAGTACAAGTTTTCGACTGCTGGCAAGATATTTTCTCTTTGTGAGAATTTTTGGTCTCTTTCACTAGGTTTCTCTTCACCGCTTCTTTGACAACATATTCACATTTATCAACTATTTTTGCTCTATCCTTTTCAACGTCCACATCTTTGGAATTTCGAAAATAATTATCACCTTTAAGTACACTATTTACTTCTTCCTCAACAACTGCTTCTTTTTCATTATTAACCTCTTCTTCAGGCTCATCATGTATTTCACCCTCACTCAATTCTCCTCTCTCGTTTTCTTCATCATTCTCTCCTCCCACAATTCCATCTTCTTCTTGTTCTTCTCCGCTTTGGACAGCTTCTTGCTCTACCTGATCATCTTCTTCTACATTCTCTTCTTCTTCTTCTTCCTCGTTCTCAGCTACCTCTACTTCTTCTTCCTCGTTCTCAGCTACCTCTTCTTCTTCTTCTTCTTCGTCGTTCTCAGCTGCCTCTTCTTCTTCGTTCTCAACTACCTCCTGGTCCTCTTCTTCTCCTTCTTCGTCCTCTTCTCTGTCCGATTCATCATTTTTGTTCTGTTCGTCAAGCGCGACGCAATCATCATCCGATTCTTCATCAAACTCTACTCCCTGGACGTTCGGGTCGATGAAATCGAAAATCAGACCCTCTAGATCCTCGAGCATCGTTTCCATTTCATCATCGATTTCGAAGTTCTTGAGAGCGTCGGGCTCCTCCTTCACCGCCTCCATGCCCTTCGCCTCTTCAGCTGGTTCCCCCATGTCTGCTTCACCAGGAGGTAGTACCCTGCAACAAATGCACAACATAATTTATTACAACAATCTAAGACATAGACATACTAAGAAAACTAAGACATGCCGTACACAATATTATCAACAGGGGCCTGGATGAGCTAGTGCAGGAAACAATTTAGAACAGCAATCTAGAAAGACAGATTCAATATAATCAACAGGGGCCTGGAAGAGCTTCCCTGGAACAAGTCTAGGAAACAACAATTTAGAACAGCAATCTAGAAAGACAGATTCAATATAATCAACAGGGGCCTGGAGGAGCTTCCCTGGAACAAGTCTAGGAAACAACCATTTAGAACAGCAATCTAGAAAGACAGATTCAATATTATCAACCCTTTCATAAAACTTATAAGTTATGTAAAACAGGACACTAGACTTCTAAAATGCTTCCTTGGGCTAAGGCCACACTACAAGGAGCTTCGCTTGGTGCTAAGAGCGAATAAAGTGACTGATCCTAGTGAACGAACGTATTGCATACTATTGCAGCAACGATTGCTGCTACTATTGCATACTGCAAGCAATGTGCCCTTTTTTGCATACGCCCTTAGTTGCATCGCTCGCAGTTTGGCCATCTTCAATAGTAAGCAATGCATTTGTTCACTAGAATAAGTCACTGAGCGAGTCATTTGGCTTTTAGCACCAAGCAAAGCTCCTGCTACACACACTTGTTAAGGGTCCATAGACGAGCAACTTGGTTGAAATTGTCAACCTAGACGCCAACACCAGGGCCATCTAGACTGAACCGTGACATTCTAGGAGTAGATCGCTTTGTGTGACATAACGGTTCAATCTAGATGACCCTGGCGTGTAAATATATTTGGGCTATTGTTCCATGCGTGTAGGTTGACAAAGAAGTTGGTCGTCTATGGACCCCATGGAACAAAGAAGAGTTCTTCTTCTTTGTTCCATGGTGGACACCTGACAAGTCTCTGTGTTTTGTTTAGAAACAGCTATGAATTCAAGGATGAATTTGACAACGTCCCATATCTCTATAGCCAGGTGTTGACTGACTGATTGATAGAAAAGATTTTGTACTTGCCGACAAGTACAAGTATGAATTCAAGGATGAATCATATTATAACTATGATAAACCAAAAAAAGAAAATTAGGCCACTGTAATTTATTTTTGAAACTTAGTTTCATCATTCTTTTTGACTACTTTTGACTACTCTTATATTAGAGGAGGCTCTCCTGTTCTATGTGACTTGAACGTTTTAAGAAAGGTCCCAATATTGGAGTGATTTATAGATTCAAGAAAAACACAGTCGATGTACATCTAACAAGCATACAATGTTGATAGCTACGTCCACACTTAGTCTTGCGTTTCACGCATCCTATTAGGCAAAAAACGAACGCTGCACCGCATGCGTCATGCGTTATGACGCATACTGTGCAGCACACAAAAATCGACCAAGTGTTGACATGAATTAGTCAATCCCAAACTAATTCGTAGTGAAATACATTATTTCAAGCAAATATATGGTTTATTACATTAGACTATATTGTAAAATTAAAATTCTCGAGGTAGAACCACATTAATTGTCATCACTGAGAGTAATGTAGTTAAAATTGGGGATATAATTTAGAAAACTAGGACATCCCTGGTAGCATAAATCTGCGACTATTAAACTTCGTAAAATAGTTTTAAATCCTCCTCATCTTCTTCTTCCCCTCCTATCATCTTTTCTCCTCTCCTCTCCCCTCCTCTCATCTCCTATTCTCTCCTCTCTTTCAATCTCCTTTCGTTTCTTCAACTCTGCTCCTATTTCCCTCTTACTCCCTTTCTTTTTCTCACTGCCTCTCTTTTCATCTTTCTCCTCTCTCTCACTTTCTGCCTGTTTCTTTATCCCTGTCACTCTTCCTCTCTTTCCCTTCCTTCCTTTTCCTCCTCCCCCTTCTTTTACTCTCTTTCCCTCCCTTGCTCTGTTTCTCCCCTATTCTCTTTCTCTCACCCTCTATCTTTCTCTTTTTCTCTCTCTGTTCAAATGCTCTCTGCTCAAATGAACAACGAAATTTTTGTTCCAAAATAGCTGATCATCAAATCTTTTAAGTTGGCATGTGAAAATTTTCAGCTCACCTATCCCTTAGACTTAGTTAAAGCTATGGCACATACAAAAAATGATAATCATGTCTGGTATTGAGAAATACCAGAAATGTTGAATTGTTTACTCATGCAATTAAAATTGACATTACAATAAATTAGAAAATAATAATCATATTTGTAGGAGAGCATGCTTGATAAAAAATATTTCACTCAATTTTTTACAATGCACAATAGTTTTGGCACTATCACATCATCAAGAAAAACGCAATTTACTGTATTTAAAAATGGAAATGACATGAAATCAACGATGCGTTACTTAGTTCACTTGAAAAACTACTGTAGGCCTACTGATAATCATAATTAACAAGGGGTGTAATGTTTAGAAATAATTGAATAATATTTTCATGGAAAGACTGTTATTAATGATAATAAATTACTGATAACTTATATCTGATAATTTTTATACCTACTGATAATGACTGTTACTGATAATTCTACATTTAGCAGTTCGAGTCTTACCATAGGAAAGATAAGTAACAATTTTAAGCAACAAAATTAAAAGTTTATATAACATCGAGTATAATAAATTTCTGATGAAAAATAGAGCACTCCATTTTATTGAAAACATAAATAATTTCTAGATTGAAGAGTGAGGAGAAATGCAAGCTATGAAGAGAGGAGAAATTCTTCCTTGAATTCTGGTAGCAAGGAACATAAATTATTAAAATAATGATTACAGTAAATATTTATTCTAAATTTTGTTTCAAACATCCAAAGCATGATAGAGTAACTAGCTCGTAATTCGATATTCTAGCTTGAACTTGGATTTGTTCAAACTATTGCACATTCAAGTTACATTACTATCAAATTAAAAAAAAAAACACATTTTTCTGTATTATTATACAACAATTTTAAATCCTATAAGTTACTATTCTTGAATTATTTTAATTACTCATCACAAGGAATGGGAAATATGGCAAAATTACTTCCTAACCAGCAGAAATCAAGTAAGATTCTGCCCGAGTCGAGTCTAATTATTTTGATCTTATGAGTACCTATTTATATAGTTTAGGTATCTCATCTTACTCTTTTCTTGATTATCACTGCACACTTCTCCTGCCATCCAGGAGGATTTTAAACATTTTATTACCAAAGCTTTTTTAAACTTACTTCTTGATGATAGCTTGAATTAGCAAACAACATTTCAATTGACAAATCTAATTCTAGGGACTTACTAGGGTGTTGATTTGTATAATGAATTATACAAAAATGTATAGGCCTAATTACATTTGTAATAGTGTAATAGTACCATGGGGTTTTGACTTGGCAAACTATATACATTGATCAGAAAGAACTTCCTTGATGAGCTGGGTAAAATGAGTTATCACTTGATATGATGAGAGATACTGTATTTCAGATTTTTACATTTTAAACCTTCTAATTTTTTCCTCCAGTATTTTTGACTGGTCTTATTTTTCTACCAAAAAATTAATTTTGAGTACAAATATTTCAAAAGGTTTCTCCCCAACTTGCTAAATAAGCTAATAATTACAATGAATTTTTCTAACTGAGTGAAGGATAATTTCTTGTGCCGCATCACTATGAACTGCTAGTACGGCAGGCCTTAGGCTAGGCGTACACCGGTTAGTCAAGACAAGACAAGACGATATTAGTCACCTTTAGTCACAATAATTCATATATAGCTGCTTATGAAGCAACACACACCGGTTAGTCATTGCATCAGTGTGTGCTGCTTCATAAGCAACTATCTTGTCTTGTCTTGACTAACCGGTCTACGCCTAGCCTTATACTGTATGACAACCTCAATTTGAGTCTGACATCAATCTAAAGCTGCGTTCACACCGGAGTTAATAACAAAAGTTATTAACTCCGGTGTAAACGCAATTTTATTGTTTTTAGACGTCATTATTCTTTCCTATTATATTCAGGTTAGGGTTCTAGGGTTAGGTTAGGGTGATGCTCACATGAGTATCCACTTGTGCATAGGCAATGCTAATGAGAGAGTTCGAAATATGAATAAAAAGGATGGGCTGAAGAACTATAGTTCGAATAAAACTAGTTGTCCCTTGGCCTGATGCTCAAGAACCACTCACTAGAAACGTTTTTGTCAGAAAGTTCGATGTCCGAACAGCTGACCATTTGATTCAATGATGCTAACATTGAATCAAATGGTCAGCTGTTCGGACATAGAACTTTCTGACAAAAACGTTTCTAGTAAGTGTTTCTTGAGCACCAGGCCAAGGGACAACTAGGAAATGATTTTATTCGAACTATAATAAGCCTTCAGTTGTTTCATACCGCTGAGGCGTGGTTTTGAATGCACATAACTGGATGTAACTGATGCTAATTAGTAAATAGAATCTCAATGGTGACTATGGATTGAATCAGAAAACAAAAGATGGAGAAGAGAAGTGAAAAGCATCCTTTTATACTTTGGTGGCCAAGTTGGTCTCAATCCTAAAGCAGTTTTAATCAGAGTCCCTTTATTGGGACAACTGAAAAGCATCATCTAACCCTTTACATCAAACTATGCTTATCCACTCAAATCAACTCATTAGTAGAAACTGAACTTCAAAGGATTTTCAGGGATGAGTGAACTATGAAAATCAAGCAGTTTGTAGTGATGAAGCAAATGATTATTCATCTGCTTGACAGAGTTCCTTGGAGTGAATATTAGGGTCTTGTCAAACCATGAGATAGGCCTAAAGTTTTGCACATTGTCTGCAAGCAAGCATACATTTTGGTGATTCATTCATTCTGATTCATATCTAATGATAGATAGATCATTATCCAAGTATATAAAGAGCAGATTCTAATACAGTCATGAAGCATATAAGGATCTCATCAGGGGCAAACCGAGAATTTTTCTTTGAATGAGGGGGGAGTTGGTTTGATAAAAAATATTCCATTTTGCTTGAAAAATTTTGTTTGGAGGTATATATTTCCCCTGTATGGGTTTACCCTGCATCTAATACTTCAGTAGAAACATTTTTGAGGGTATGCTTGTGTATGGGTAATGGGAAAGGCAATGATAAGAAATGCATTAAATGGCTGCTTTTTGGAGGATGCATAATGAAAGCTATTATTACTATTGGATTTACAATGTTGATAATGGAGAATCTTATTGTTAAGGGAAATCAAGTTTTAAAACTTGAAATGCTTGAACGAAAAATATGGTATAATGAGTGGAATTGCAATGATAATAATTTTTATCCAAGTTATAACTTCATGAAGGCATCTTCTACCATACATATAGTGAATTTTCCTTGGTCATGTAGGGCTATGTTACTATGCATGTATTGCTGAACTGCTTATATCATATCATGCATTGAATCGATAAATTGTACAAGCAAGTTAGACTGTTCTAATAATTCATGCATCAGGTTATTGATAGATTAGCTGCATGCAGCACATGAAATGTTATTACAGTAGCAGTATATTATACAGTGAAATCAATACTGATTAGGCTATGCAATGCTTCATGATTTAATGTTGGTAGAGTTAACAACTAATTTCCCCATAAAAAAAATTATGATATATGAATGATGGTACAAACAGGAACTCAATTACAAACTAAACAGATAGGTAAAAATGAAAGAGACATGTTTTTGAAAATGTTTTATTGGAAAGTACAGCTTTTTGATTAGTTCTAAGTTAAACAATTAAAATACAAAACTTATCCTAGTTAATAAAATAGCTGCTAAATTCAAATTGAAAAATTAATACTTACCTACTAAGAAATTTGCAGACAACTGGCAAGTTATTCCTCTTCAATTGAACAATCCATAATGTGGACCAAAAGGTGAGTTGCAAACATTTCTGACGAAATTAGACCGCTATTATAAACTTAAACCTAATTATTGATTAAATAGGCTAGTTGTTGATAATACTGACAGCTTGTTTCAATGCAGTTTACGGCAGTCGATTACAAACTTGAAAGCCTAACCTGACCGTAGAAATTATGTGTTTGCCAAATCTAACCATATTATTATGTAGGTGTGAATAATGAAAATTAATGAAACATGATTTTGGATAAGGAGGTATGGTGATACCGGAGATCATTGATAGGAGTAGGATGACCTTAACAAGAAAATAATTGGAAAATATAATAGAACATGAATTCATTAAATCAAAAATACAATGCAAATATATATTGCAAATCAAAAATACTTACTACAAAGCTTCTAATTAGATACGTAAATCTACTGCTAACTGTAGATAATCAGGACTATTGTATACAGAGAACTAAGAAGCAATCTTCTCAGTTCCCCTGTAAACATCACTGATGATGAAAGTCGAAACAGGATTCCAATGCATATTTTTGGAATCCTTCTCCAAAGGTTTGGTGTGTTGAAGCAATAAAATTACGCCATCTTGTTCAAGAGTAGCCTAGTCTCCATTCCGTTTCAACTGTGTCCAATGAACAGAAAACTTATGATCAAATTCGACGATGTAGTTCATGAAATCCACTAATGGTTCAAATAATGCACTCACAATATAATTGAAAGTTTTGAACAACTTCTTGCTTCAAAAATGGTAACTCATTCCATCGACAGTAACAAACAACTCAACATTCTCGGAGCAACAGCAACAATGGACATAAATATTGCTTCTTGGCGCGAATTCAATAGTAGGGCGCATGCGTAGAATGATTCAACTCCCACTCTGGCTGCTATCAAAGAAATTCTGAGGCTGAGCTAAGCAGCTGTGGTATGAAAGGGATTATTCAGTTCAGCAGTGTAACGTAACCTCAATTTTCTGTATTCTCGGTTCAATGTTGGACATCATTGTTATTGTTCCCTAAAATACAATTATATTATTATTTGTCTTCTATAGTTTCTCCTTCATAAATAAGTGTAATTAAAAGTTTCATCGTTTCATTTCTACTACATGACCCAAACTAACCATACCGTGGGCCTTCTCAGTTTTCCTTTTCAAGGACTCGTCTGCTGGGTGTGCCGCCATTGGCCTTGTGTATTTCTCTCTTCTCTCCATAATTTTCAATTAATTGTTATTTTCAATGACGTTTGGTTAAATATGTAAGTTTATACTGTAAACTTTACGAATCTTTCGAATGATTTAGTTCTCACAGCGGTCTCATTTACTCACAGGGTCCGTGTTTCACAAAGTGCCTTTGTTATTATCCATCCACTATGCCACGTACTTTGTACCACGTAAGTTATCGTAATCTGGTTTGGTTTCATCAAAACTACATAGAAAGTGGCTGTATCTTCAATATTATTCGTTATCATCTTGTTCTAATTCGGTATAGCATACGTATTGAATCAGTTTTTGATTTACTGTCAATAAGTGGAACCAGTAGAATGAAAATCAATAACTTACTGGGTGTATAGACTACTGTTCGGTAACCTAACTTACCACTTAGCCTAGGTATGTGTTATTCATCGCGAATTTAAGACTGTTGAGGTAAATTATTGGGTTGATTTTATGTAGCCTATCTTATTTTGAAATGCCATTTCAAGTACGGTACCTAAAATACTACTTCTACTATGAAATGTTTCCTCTCTTGATTTGAAAATATACGTGATACAGTATCCCAGTGTTTATTTTGAAACGCATTATAATCTACACCATTGTCTTGAACTAACATCATGGACAGTCGAATTAGTAGAAGTACAAACAGAAAGTACAATAATTGCTGTTATCTCTAGCTGAACGAAATAAACTAATATACCTAACCTTACAGATAACGATATAATCTAAAGTAAGATGATAAGAGCCGAAGAGAAAGACATAATGCTATTGTCATTTAATTAAAAATTACATAAATATCTTAGGATTCCAGTACCTATAGCATAGCCCAAATATAGCATAGTACAAATAGCACGGTGATTATTATTCCACCTTATCTTCCATGAAATGACTCTTGTGATTTTTCCTTGTTATGTGAATTAACTCTAAATATGCTTTACAAAACAACGGAAACTGTTCTACACTGCAATATCTGAGTCTCAGAATGATTTGATCTACATAATTATGATAATAATTTGTTACACCATTATCAATTTCAGTTGTTAACTCAGACCCGAGCCTATTGAATAAGTGCATTTTTATTCTTACTATCATTCGATTTTAATGTTGAATAAATTATTCAATTTGATTTATTGGTTTTTCACATAGTACCTACCAAATTCCCATACTGCAGTTATTAGAAATCACTTCGATTCTCTCTTCTTCTCCTTTGAATTGATTGTACTTATAACTTATGATATTAATGTACAATATTTTTTTCAGAATAAATCATTCATTTGAAGTTTGTTTGGTTTATAAAATCTGTCTAAACCTATCCTATTCCAAATCCTTTATTGCCATTCAGCTTTCTTTGGTAATATGGTATCTCGATTTCTAGGTTTATTTCAAACATTAAATTATCACTATACATAGTATCATTGTAATGGTATAAATAATCATACTATAACTCAATGATTGTAGTAAGTGGAGAAGGACCCCAATTTATTGTCTGGTTCTTTTCTATTGATGTAGGTGATCATGAATACTCAAATCACTTCTTACCATTCACTACTATCATGGAAGTCATACCCATGACAATAATTAATAACCATTTGTATATTTCAACAAATAGTAAACATTTATTTCTCAACGGAAGCTACATTGCTGCTGAGAATAAAACTTTTAATAGCATTCATTCAATAACTGTATTTTATTCTTCTCCTTCATTACTCATACCCTACAGATTGAGTTTTGATAGAACAATGATAAGGTAGTGTCAATAACCAAGCTTTTTCAAATCAGAAAACATTGATTAGAAATATGAATGAGGAAATATGTCACTTAAATTATTGAGTCACTGTTTTGACGTGATGTTCTACTTAAACAGTACATCAAGTTTGTCTGATACAATTTGATGTCCCTACCATTCTCATTGTAGAGAATTTTCTCAAATATATCTAGAAAATTGTATCCAATAATGGCAAAACATCATGCAGAAACTGCTGTAACACAATAGCCTAGTATGAGTAATATTTTCATTTGTGAAGCTACAGTTGTATGTAATTACTGTCAAACAGTGAAAAGAAGATGAATCAACAACAAGAAATTGTAAATGACTATCATGTCTTCATTTATCAATCTCCTCTTCATTGTTTCGTATTATCAAGTACTGTACTGTACCTGTAGCCTAAATTTTGAGTTGTAATATTAGTAAACGGAAACGCATTCAACCTGAAAGACTTCACATTTATTGAATTGGATGTGAAAAACATACAATTGAATAATGCAAAGTAAACATAATCATGAATAATAGACCACATTGAATTTTCATGTAAACAAAACTTCAAAGTTATAAATGTACCGGTACTCACATAATGATGATTTATATTTTTCAATCTCTTATCTGGTGGTTATATTAGCGCTCTTGAGTTTTCAATTGAAACAACGCAAAAATATTGTTGGTTTACGCAAAATTTGTTGCTGAAAAGCATCAACTTGCAAATAAACATGCCTAACCTATCACAACAGAACAAGTTTGGCTGCCGAATGCCCGTATGGTGGATGCACGCTGCATGATTTCTTATCGATCAGAGGTGAAGCTTTCGACAAAGTGTTTCGCTCTAGCGGAAGTTTGTTGTACTACGTACTGGAATTCGTCCTAAATGAAGCACGGCGTTCCCAGGGTGACACCATGATTGTTGAATAAACAATCACAGCACTATTTTGCTGAATGTACCTTGAAACTCTGTTACGGCGTTGTCATGGAGTTACGAGGAGAGTTATTTATAAATTGACAGTGACATTGTAAACAATGTTAATTCATCAGTTTCCATCAATAACTTCAACTGAAAATGTGTAGCGTGTCTTTTGAGTTTTGTTTGATTATTTTGATTTCAAAATACTTGTTTGTAATTTTTTAAATATCTCTCAATATGACGTGATTGTGTCACTGCAATTAACTTAAACTGTCAACAAATTCTGATGAGGTATGTATCGACTCGAATGTTATAAAGTATGAACACAATAGGCATACATTTGATAGAACATGGTGAATCAACATATTATTGTTGTTTTTATAGCAACAGGTTGTTAAACAAAATAATTTATTGACAAGGAATGGTTCATGACATTTCAAAGACTGACAACTTTTTTACATATTTTTCTTAAATTTATTCCAAAGTGAGTAGCCTAATCACTTTTAAATTGTGTGTTAAGAACAATAATTTTAACAGAGAATTAATTTTATAAATAACATCGCTGCGTTTTTAATCCTGCGTTCATTTGTCATATCGTATAATTCATCTTATTGCATTTCTAAAACATTGCGACATGTTTGAACACGCATAAAGGGAGCCTAATTATATACGAACACTGATACAAGCATTGAAATAGAAAGCTTATCAATATTTTGAACAACTTTGTAAAAGAGATGGAATTCTGTCAAAAATGAATAATAAATAATCGATGGGCTAGTAGAGCTATTAATACTAGGCTGTTAATATTTTACGTAACAATAGAATGAATGAAAAATGAATATTTTTCATTATAAATGAATACAATGCATTATCAATCGTCTACCAACTTCACCCCAAGCAGTCAAGAAAAACTAAGAGAAACTCAAACTAGTAAGAGAGATCTTTCACCTGTGCTAAAAGATTGGAAAGTCTTTCATCACACCACTGAGCGGAGCTCAGTCTCCTTATTTTTTATTTGACAATCTGTTCAAATAAATCATTGCTATATTGCAATTTATCGTACCAGCCAGTTGCACCAAAATCCAATTGAATTTTACCGCAATAAAATGATGTCATCTAATGGAACCAATAATGAACGAATATGATGTCAATGCTATGACGTCATTTTACAGTGGTTAAAAATTTAATTGGATTTTCGTGAAACTGTACGCAAGTTTATCAGGAACTCTTGAGGGAAAATCATAGAATTAGAATAAAACATTGCTAGCATAATAGGAATATTTTTGAACAATAATGTTCAATTATTACATGGACATACATTAAATTATCAATTATAAACAATAATAATATTACCTTTACCCACATACTAATACGTTCATACTATACTCTATGCATATTGAAAACATGTATTTAACGTGTATGGCATACTTCATGAATATTTGCACTCAGATCAGTAATAATTACTTCACTCTCAGATGCCCGGTCTTCCGATGGTTCCTTCTCACTCTACAGGGAGTATAAGAACAGAAAGAAATGCCTACACGTTTGCCAGCTCTCCCAGAACACTCCTCACACGTAAAGCCAGATACAGATCGGAGGAAATGTAAGTAGAAACGTTTGCCTGATATATGTGTTAAAAGGTATACCGTAGCAAGTAGGTACGTGTAAATAAATATACCTGGCTTGCTATGTTATATTGTACCAAAGAGATGTATTAAGAATGCACCAACTTTTGTATGGCTAGTCCTAGGGCTCTGCCGTGGACTGAACATAAGACTAACCAAATATCTTAGGCTAGACGTACACCGGTTAGTCAAGACAAGATTAGTCACGTTTAGTCACAGTAATTCACATAGTTGCTTATGAAGCAGCACACACCGATGCAATGACTAATATCGGTGTGTGTTGCTTCATAAGCAACTATGTGAAGTACTGTGACTAAACGTGACTAATCTCGTCTTGTCTTGTCTTGACTAACCGGTGTACGCCTAGCCTTAGAATGGATTATCTTTGGCTGAACGCACACCGATGAGGCATATTTAGTTTGCGAAGCAAAATGAGATGCTGGACATGTATTTCAACGGTAGCCCACAAACTCATCATCAAAACCATTGTAGCAATCGTGTTTCGCCTCGTAGCACTAAAATGCCTCGTCATTGTGCTTCCAGCCTAAAAAGCGCATTATAATGCTTTGGACAGGGTACACACGGACGGCAAATCGCGGCGATTGATACCGCCCGCACACGGGCGGGAAACGTGAGCGATTCCTGAGCGGATTGCAGCGAATTTCTCGGTAACCGCAAATCGCACAAATGCCGCTCGTGTGTAACCAGTCCAGCTATAGGCCTTAATTGAAGAGATATAATTGTAATTTAGAAGCAATATAATTCAAAATTTTAATATAGGATGAATAAAAGTGTATTCTTCATTAGAAGAGGAAATGTGATCCCCTTTGTCCACACTTAGTCGATTTTTGTGTGCTGCACAGCATGCGGCCAATGCTTAAACATTTTATGCAGCATGCTTGAGTCGCATACAAAATCGACCAAGAGTGTGGACATAGAGAATGATCACTGTGATATTCATTAAACGTTCAGAAAATTTCTGTTGTGCTGCAGGCAAAAAGAGACCTCGTATATCAGCACTAAACCTCTGAGTTGGAGTGAAACTTGTAACTTATATACGAGGTTTCCATACTAAGCTATTGATTTCTTACTGTGAAGGATGTGGTTTTTACAATAAGCATTCATAAACGAAATTGAAATGTTTAGATTATTTAGATGGCCTATTTAGATGTGATTCGTGGTTGAATATGCAAGGAGGTTACTAGTAACACATATCACTGATAACAGTTTAATACAGTGTTGAGCATTAAATAAGTTGAATTTTTACTTTCCGTAGCTCAATTATGTGATTTCAAGCAAGTTGAATGGCTTCATAACAGCCAAATCTATTTCATTTGGCGAAAAAGACAATGCATCTTTTTCGCCGTTGAAACAATAGTCAGAACAGGACTTGCGTGATCCGCTACCTTGATCGTTTGTTTTAATTGCTCCATGAAAACGGTTAACACTAGCTTTGCAAATCTTTTCCACCCCAAACCCTCGCGTTTCAGTGAGATGTTGCGTGCCTGGAGTTAGTAATGGGTGACTGAAATGTAAAGCGAAGATTTAAAACTATTCGAGGGATAGAAAGAGAGAGAGAGAGAGGAAGAGTAGCCTAACAGAGAGAAATAAATTATGCTTGTGTGTGTGAAGGAGTCCCTAAAATTCAAGATATAGGCTACCATATATCCCCATTACAACGAACTAATCCTTTTATAACGACAACGAGAGCTTCTTTGTCTTTGAAAGGTACAACCATTGTTCTTAACCCTTTCATTGACCTCATCTATTACGAGGTCATTGCATTTCTATTATCACTCAATAATTGTCAAGGTTGATACGATAAGCTTGGTATCTGATGAGAATGCAATCTTGATATTTCAATAATTTCAGTTGCAACGATTGCAATTGCAATACTGTATTTTCCCATTAATTTATTCAAACATGGAACTGTTATCATTACGTTTATAAGTTGCATGTATAGAATGGTGTTTGAAAGCTATTCAAAGTAATAAACAGTTTTAAATGTAAAGTTCAAAGAAACTTAATTCTTTCTGAGGGTATTGTTTGGGAAGAATGGATTTGGATGAAGAATTTATATGAAATGATGATAATTATTGAAATGGAATAAAAAGACTCGTAGACCAATAAACTAGTTTACCAGATACTGATAATGGTGTAACAACCGAATCCGGTAAGTCAATTAATTTTTCAATAAAATTGTGGAGCCAACTATGAGTTGTTTTATTCAATATGGATATCTACCACAATATCACCTTCACTACTACACAAAAAGATCGACTGTAGTGCAGTAGGCTATAATTAATTGTGATTAATTATATGTAATTTTATAAAATATATAATAGTTATGCTGTATATTTCAATTTAGACACTTTATTGACATAAGCCCATATACTGTACTCCTTCCAAAACATCACAATTGAATTTCAATATTTTCAATATTAGTAGGTACTCTTCTTCTTTTGGTATTCAACCCTGAGGTTGCATGGTTTGCAGCAGTGCGCCATTCTTCTCTTCTTTCTTCTTAGTAGGTACTATAAAATGTGAATAAATATAAAGCTAAGTAGGCCTAAATTGAGGACAATTTCTGGACTATTTCCAATACGAGGAGGAATTCCCAATACATTGATTTTTCATGTCAAATACCTTCTAGTAGAAACAATCTACTGTATCGAGAAATATCCCGACTTCAATTCTCTTTTAATTTATAAGCTGCAGTCACATAACATCTAGAGCAATTCAGTAACCCGTAACAATTGAGACAAGAATACCACTTACATCACAGTTCGTATTCAGCTTACAGTGAAATACTCATTACAATCATCATCATTTCGCATTTCGGCAAGTCCACACAGTGTAATTTTGGGGCGCCGGCCAGCTACATTTTCAGGAAAATATAATGATTTGTTAGGGAATGTAATGCGGGGGGGCAGGGGTAATTATGGCAGGGGGCTCCACAATTGATTCGGGGTGTTTGAATACAAGATGAGCCAGACGGTGTTATCGCGAAGCGATCTGTGCTTGAGACACTTTATTACGGAGCAAGACTCTGATCACGCGAATGTGTCTTATCGGTGGCTAGAGAGAGACCTTTGGCCCCGCCAAGGTCAAGATGGTGTTTGCCAGGGAGGCTTGCTTGGGTGGTGGGGCTGAAATTTGTTGAGGAGCGGTGTTGTAGAATAGGGAGTGTGAGGGAGAATATGAATACATGAGGGAAAAATAGGAATGAATAACAGTGAGAAACGTAGGAAATAGTTGATATTGAGGAGTGGGAGAAATAGAGGTGGTTTTGATGAAATAGGAAAACGTGAAGGATGTGGGAGAGGAAGGGGAGGAGAAAATATGGTAGGAGAAAGAAAAAAGGTGGAGAAGAAGCAGGAAAATAAGAAGTGAGAAGGGAAAGAGGAGTTGAGGGATGGGAAGGAGAAGTAGGAGAGAAGCACGATAGACAGAAAACAGTGGAGAAGATGAGGAAGAAGTAATAGAAAAAAAGAAGTTTTAGTGATAGAAGAAATGAAGAATAGAGGAATAATAGGATGAGAAGGAGGAGGAGGAGGAAAGGTGGAGGAGAAGTAGGATGAGAAGGCGGAGGAGGAGAAGAAGGAGGTGGAGGAAGAGGAGAAGGAGGAGAGAAGAAGGAGAAGAAGGAGAAGGAGGAGAAGAAGGAGGATGAGAAGAGGAGGAGAAGGAGGAGGTGGAGAAAGGGAGGAGGACGAGAAGAGGAGGAGGAGGAGGAGGAGGAGGAGAAGGAAGAAGGAGAAGAAGAATGAGGAGGAAAGGAGGAGGAAGAGGATGAGGAAGAGGAAGAGGAAGAGGAGAAGGAGGAGAAGAAGAACAATGAGGAGTAGGAGGAGGAGGAGGAGGAGGAGGAGGAGGAGGAGAAGGAGAAGGAGAAGAAGAACAATGAGGAGAAAGAGAAAGAGATGATAAATAACAAGATTTAGCTTTCATGCATGAGAGGAAGAAAAGAGGTAGAGGAGAACAGAGTGAAAAAAGGAGGAGAAAAGGGCAAGGTTGAATATTACTGTTGTAGAAACAACAACATAACAAGAACAACAACAAGTTGATGATAAGGAAGAGTATGATAAAGAAGAATATGATAGAAAAGTATAAAACAAAGAAGATGATGATGTTGGAGAAAAGAATCAGAAGACGAAGAAGAAATGAAGGGGAAAAAGAACGGGGAAGGGATGAATGTGATAGGGGAGAGTACAGCGAGGTCGTTCACTGCCACGCCACAAATAAAATCTACATTTTCACATTTCAGGTCGCATAAAAAGACTGCATAATTTTGACCAGGCGCTCCCCCCCCCCTCAGGTCCCTCCTTTCACGCCCAGCAATTTTCCGAATGTTGGAAACTGTTTACTCATTGAATTCAAAGAACCAGCCAAGGGCGCTTCCACTGGCTTTCTCACCTTGGAAAATGTGAGAGTGTTATTGAAACTTATAAGGCCAGTTGCACGATAACTGCGGAAAGATGACGTCATTTTACGGATCTTAATATGTATCTTGTTGCTTTGGTTCTGTTAGATGACATGATAATGGCGGTTAAATTCAATTGGTTTTTCGAGAAACTGGCCAATAGTCAAGTCAGTCGTTAACGGTGGATTGTGACTTCTCCATGAATGCAAGGTTGTAGCCTGGTTTATATATAAATAAATGATAGAACTGCTGTAACACAGTATTTATGAATATTATGAGGAATATAATATATTGTGAATATATATAATAATATTGTGAGGAATATTTCACTCAAAAGTTTCAATCTATTTCATATTCTAAGTCGATGAAGAGTAATGGTGAATTTCAACATTGAGAAACAAATATTATTCACAGTAATTTTGATATTTATCAAAACTTTGTATACAAGTTATGTCTAAATAAAAACATTTAAACTTTTTTTACAATATAAATATTACTATGTACAAAAAATTATGATGTACTTTGAAGAATCCAAAATTATTATGAAACCACCGTATAAATGACAACCTATAAAAATTAAGATAAACTTAACAAATAACTATATATCAATTAATTTACTACCAATCAACTCTCTCATCTCAATCTGTGACTAAATGAATCTCTTCACAATTTATTATATCAACAAGCTGAAAAATTGAGATCAACTCTACAATAATTACAACCAATTGATACAATAAAATTTGAAATTTAAATAAATAATATAATATAAAATTTGAATTGATCATTGAAATCTCTTCTAATTGATTATAATCACAGACAAGCTAGAAATTGAGATCAATTCAACAAATTACAACCAGTTAATACAATGATAAATTCTCAAATCGATTAACAACCATTACAAGTAGATGTCACATGCACATGCAACATGCACTCCCCCCAACAATTTTCTTGTAACCACAATTTGAGCCGCGGGCTAGGGGAATCGTGACGTCACACAGTGGACAGTGGTCAATTGTGACCTGCGCCCAAGTGTTGGAGAGAGACGGTAGACGACCGCAAACCTCTTTGAAGAGGTCAGTGGAGGGTCAAACCGACGCCGGCGACCATACAAGACCCCATTGTGCTAGCGGAATTGGTCAGCTTTCTCGCCGCTCTTTTCCGTGTCTCCAGTTATTTATTTTTCCAATTGTCGCCCTACTTCTATAGTGTTGGGCTTCATTGATTTCGCACCTAAGTGGCTGCTGCGTGGATCGATTGGAATTGTTTTGTTTTCCGGCGATAATAATTAATTATTTCTGTGCAAACTTGTGGACGAACGGTTCAAAGTTTCGGTGAAAAATGTTTTCGAGGGCGTGAGAACTTGAGAGGGATTTGGAGTGTGCCGGTGAAAGTAAGACCGGAACTGGTGGAAAAGTTCGCGTAGTTCCGTTTTATATTTCAATAGATAGTTTAATCCGTTCCGTATTTGAATTGATAGATTAATGTGGAGACCTGTATAAATTTTCAATACTTTTATAAAGATCGTTACTTCTTATTCATAAATGTTTTTCATATTTGAAATTCTATCAATGAAGGATATAGAATTTCATATGGGCTAACAAAATACTGCTTAAGAAATATTCTTAAATCCAATAAATTGTTCAATGTAGGTAGAACGTTTATTCACATTCTCGTGAAAACAGTATAGAAAGTGACAATATTTGGCATGAAACACTGCAATTTTTATCAATCGATGTTTGATTAATGTAGGAATGTGAACTCTATTTGAAATTCGGGGTTTCAAAGCAATAATTGCAAAGAATGGAACTGCCATATGGTATATATAAATCTTATTCATGAGGGTATTAGATAATTTTAAAAGACTTATATTCAGTTATTTGAATAGTTGAATAACTGATATTACTGAGAATAACAAATGATATTTTCAAGCACTAAATATTGCAAGCGTTACCGGAAAATGATAAGACATTCATAGAAATTTTCAACAATATACTTTTCAAATTATATACTTTTTTATACATTTTAAACTATAACTCCGATTAGTTACTCTGAAATCAGCACAACTTTGTACAGGTCTAGTTTAGAATCACCTTGCAAATCATTCAATCCTACTTTAATTAGTCCATCATACATTCTTATACGTTGCTTTTGGATTGCATCGGTAATACAAGTTGACAAAATAACAATTATTTTTCATAAAACATTACAACAAAATTATTTTATAACGTCTTAAATAATTCTAGTCTCGTAGACGACTTCCCTTTACTTTACTTTACGGAAGGTCACTTTAATCAGTTTCGTGAATGTAATCAAATTATATAGGTTCTGTAATCTAAAATAATTCTTATAGACTTGTGGACGAATACACTATACCCGAATAATTTGGAGGTTCATTTAACCAGTTTCGTCAATGAAATCAAATTATATAAACTTTGTAAATAAAACTTCCCCGTTGTGATGAAAAAGAGCGAAGTTTCTACTGGCCAGTCTTCTCTTTGAGTGCAACGCGTTTCGTGTCAAGTTCGGACACGTCGCATGCTGCCAACTTAGCGTGGCGTGAGCTGTAAGTGGCCATCATTACAACACTGGACTATGGATCATCATCATCATCACAGGGGCAACGGAGTCGTGGTGGGGATGAAACATCCAGCCGACATTCATTCCGAAAAAGGCACATTCCGAAATCTGGGCGACAAGGTACGCAATCAACTGCACCACTATCATCATCACTATCATCACAACTGTCATCAGGACAGTGACGCGAGAGGGGGCAGATTTCGTCAGATTGTGAGGAAAGCTAAGGAAGACATCATTAAGGCATCGAAGAAAGATTTGAACAGTAATTACAAAACTGCTAGTAACGTGGTTGATACGGAAGGAACAGTGATCAAGAATCACAGTTACTATCACAAGAACTGTTTTACAAGTAGTAACAATTACTACTGTCCACTTAAGAAAGATTGTAACAAGAGTGGCAACACAAGTTCTTCCGAAGAGTTCGTAGACTCGTTGAACGAAAAACTGCGGAACCTGAAGGATGGTACGAAAATTGGCGCAAGACATCGAGCGAAGAGAACCCTGGACGAGCGACCAATGTTTGTGACCACTGTTAAAACGGGCATCTTTCTCTCGCCACCTCCCGAATTGGCCGCCATTTTGGGGCTGCAAAGTCACACAAACTCGTCGGGATCTACAGCGTCGGGTGGCGAGGAAGTGCTGCTCTACTCGTTCGCGAGCCAGCCAAGAGTGTTGCACAACAAGAATCAGCGAAGGAATGTGAGGCGGAATGACGAGAAGGAACGCTCCTTGATGAAGGAGCAGAAAGCGCAGATGGATCAGCGAAGGACGAAACGGGATACCAGCCAGGAGAACAGGAGACAAGATACCAATCACGTCAGGAAACCGTGAGTAGACACACGTTTCAATTTTGCCTTTCGTCATTTATAAATTATCATCTAAATCAACATTTCAAAAGACAAATCAAATCATTATTTTTTTGTTTTCATCAGTATACACATTATAGTATACCAACAATCATCATTCACGATGGGCTTCTAATAGGAAAGCGCTTTCGAACGTGCTTACCGTTCAGGGAAAATAGATAGGTAATATTAATTTGTAAAAAAATATAGCACGATGTACAATATCAATTATCATAGACCAATTACACCACTACCATCATCACAACTGTCATCAGGACAGTCACCTTTATCTTTACCTTTATCTGTGGCAATAGGAGTTTCAGGAGTTTGTTATGGGTGCCTTTAAAAACTTATAACTTTTATAAAATAGCTATATCGAACACCTTGACTAAATGACATACACCCTTCTATATCTAGCGTGGCGTTACTGTAGTAATCAATGAAATTTACTTCATTGATCAAGGAAGTTTCTATTATTTCATAAAACATATTAGGAACCAGGAATGGTTCACCATTATCGACTAAAATCAATTTCAATGACGGTAATGGAGTAAATAGTTTTGCTCTTATCGGAAGTAAGTAGTACACTCAACATGAACTCTTATAAAATTGAACCATTGGCATTGAAAATGACCAAAACCCTTTTGAATTGATTGATATTCAACAAGAAAGTGTCAATCAATACTGTACACAATTCAATCTATCAAACTGCAGTTCGTATCCTCTGCAATCTTTTCATTCACTTTTAATTCGAAATCATTAATACGGTACCGTAACAAAAGTGCAGCAATTGTACCGTCATTACAGTTATTATACAATAGAGAAAAAACACACAATGAAAAATTGAGAGATTTGTCTACATGCAATCTTTATCGATCGAGGTCATTAAACTTCATTCATGACAATTTTCCCATGTTTATTTATGACAATTGTTCATTATAAGTATGAGATACGGAAAAACAATTTCAAACAATGATACATTGCATCGATGGATATCTAGACGAAAGACGTCATTTGGTACTCAATCACTTTTTCTACATATTTTTGGAGTTGAAGGGTAGATACTTTTCTGTTTTTTCTTTCTGGCGAGGTAAATATTAGTGAACATGCAGCCGTTGCATGTAAGCTAGTATCACGACACGAATTTCGTTGCATAAAATGTGTACACAACTGAGAAATGCCTCTAGACGAAGGTCAAAATAAACAGGGGTTAAGATTACGAGAATCAGTCATCCCTCGGTAATGTGTTTGATGATGGTGAAGACATTTCAGACATCTCTTTCTTTTTTCCTCCCACTCTTACTCTCTTTCTCACACCCACACTCTCAACTCTCTCTCGTTCTTTCTGTTCACTCTTTCTCTTGTTCCTCTCTTATTTCTGAAACACGAGGCATGAAAGATCACGGCTGACGATCGTTGAACATGCAAGCAGAGGAAGCGAAAATGGGGTTTTCCATGACTAATTATCCGGAAAATCTAGCAGATTTTGAGGTTACGTGTAATTGTAGCTGCTGAAACTCCAAAAGAGCTTGGTAACAAATTGTTTTGATGAAATACTATTGGGAATGTGGAGCTTTTTCAGTGGTATTTTACATCTATTAACTTCCCATGATTTCTTCGATAAATTGAGTGGAGCATAAATCATTAGCTCAATTCATTCAATTTCATCAATTTGGAAGGAATCATAAGATATTGTTTCATATAAGATAGCCTAATCATCATTATAAGGTAGTTGAACAGTTTCTAGTAAATTGAATAGATCTCACGACCATTGACTTTCAATCCTTTCTCAAATAAGAACTTCATCTATTTTGTCTTTTTGTTTAATTTAGAAAAAAATTTAAATGGGTCTATTGTGGAATAGTTCTTCTCCGTTCTTCCCTAAGACGCAGACGCACAGTCTTCGTAAGGGAATTACTGTAACTTGTTATTTAATTTGTTAGGCTTGGTACTTGGAAGAGTGGTGATAACAGATGGATTTCACGACTGAGGCTCTACTCACACTTGGAAACTCAAATCGCGAAAAGTGAGCGACTCGGATAAGAAACATGTGTTTTCAAATGATGACGCTCAGATGATCCTGCAACCGTACTGTCTGATCGTCATCATTTGAAAACACATGTTTGTTATCCGAGCCGCTCAGTTTCCGCGATTTGAGTTTCCAAGTGTGAGTAGAGCCTGATTTTTAGGCAGCCGGGAATATATTATCGCTCAATATTAATTAATTTTATTGCTCACTTTCATAATTTTTCTTAGTAAGTTTAGAACTCTGCAAACGTTTTCAACAACAGATGTTTTTATTCAGACCAAAACAATCGATTGTTGTGGCTCGCGGTTTCCAGTCAAAATAGTACAATGCACGAAATTTGTTTACGACCGAAATTTTCTGTATGACCTACTCTGGTCTTGTGTTGCTTAATGCGATTCAATTTTGACCCAGTTTTGAAGCAACGCCAACCACTGCAATTTACATAAACCTCGACTGTTGTTTCTGTTTTGGTAGCAAGTTGAAAACCTCTTACAACTTTATTATTATTAGGTGCTAAGATTGAGAAATAATCACTTGATCTACGAGTATGACTGGACTAGTGTTTTCGGGTCATCTAAACATGAAATGGGAGATACTTTTATAGTTACTGTTTTAATTTTTTTTTTGTACCTCTGGAACAGATTGCTAGGAGCTCCAACCAAGATTCAAATTCAGATAAGAACAAGTTTACCCCGTGCAGCGCAAAGCACCGCATTCTTGTTCTATGATGTTGTCCTTGTTTGCTGATGTCTCTATCCTATTCGCACTGTGCATAGTTGCCGCACTGTGCATTGTTGTCGCACACAGTCCCAAAAAACACGTTTGGTGCAGTTTTCTCTTTCTCTCTCAATGAAACTTGGCATCAATGCTCCTCATATAAACAATGCTGACTTCTTGACGTGAATCGGACTATAGGAGCTCCAACCGAGATTAAAATTCAGATAAGAACAAGTTTACCCCGTGCAGCGCAAAGCACCGCATTCTTGTTCAGTAGTGTATACTGGAATACAGTACCATTGCAACAGACTTGTATCAGTGCGAGTTTCCTCTATATTTCACATCAAATCTCGCAGTGGTGGAAGCACAGTAGAAAGGAATGCGCCAAAAGTTTTTTAATATAATAGATTTATTCATTTATCAATACTTGAAAACGATTTTTAATATTGCTTTTACAAATTTATTAATTCAATTCCATTGCTGCTTATAGGTAGATGAATCCACAAGCATCTGAGAAATCGTTGGGTTCACTAGAAGGAATGAGTTCTATTTTTAAGCCAAAGCTTCACCAGGTTAAACAGAAAGTGTTAAAAAATGTTTCTTAACTTTTGACAAACACCCAGCAATCGTCGATAAAAATCAGCTTGGAATTTATTCTTTACTCCTATCTGTACTACTTTCTTTCTCATTAGTTGTCTGACATATTTCTTTTTTTTATCGTTCGTAATGCCAGTCACATCGAGCTAGACCAGACACAGTCAGTAATAATGCAAGCTAATGGAGAAACTATTCACAGTTTATGGCCAAGACAAGATGGTGGGTCATCATTTATTTAGCAGCGCACTCCAAATCGATTCACAATAGACGTAGGGTACAAACATGTAAAGTCAAACAAATGGAAGCTATCAAGGCTCCTAAGAATAGGATAGTGTTTGAACTTTGCATAAAATTCTATATTAAAGATCCTGTACTTCATTACACCTAAAAAAGTTGAGCAGTCCTTATTTTCAACAAATGATAGATCTACATGTTAACTGTGCATAAAACTCTTTATTCAAGATCTTGTATTACCCGTGGCGAAGCGTGGTATACTTATTTGGTCATCGCCGGGTATATTTCCTATAGGATGACCAAAAATGATACAAATGCATGACTAATTCATTAACTAGTATTGTAATCTAATTTTATCTAGTATGCATCATTTAAAATTTTTAATGTAATTGTTCACTTTCATCCATAATTATTATAAGTATAGCAGGATCAAATTAACTTGTAATCACTGTTAGTAATAATTCTAGACACAATGTTGAACTTCTATTTATGTCTTTAGCATTCAGAAAGAAAACTTAAAGCAATATTAGAGCCAACACATCAATCAGCTGTCTTCTGACAATTTAAAAGAATCCTGCTATAAAATGATGAACACGAAAGTCTCCCAGAGCAACCATTACAAAATTCTTGGAAGATTATAAATTGTTTCTTGTTTCTTTTGACATAATGAATTGACTTGGAGATTTCCAACAAAGATTTGAACGATTGTTGGCGTTGCGAAAATCTCAGTGTCGGTGGAGTGAGCGGGGGAGGAGGGTGTCCGAGAAAATCTGCTCTGTGATTGGTTGAGGCGACTTTCTCTCTGCTTATCAGGACGGAAGTTTCAAAAGTGTGGTCACGCAACACTCTGGACTCCAGGGGGTCGATACAACCCCCTTTTCACATCCACCCCAGCACTTATAATGCAACACAAAATAAGCCAGAATCATGCCAGAACAGCCAAACAATCATAAGGCAACAACCACCTGACTATAAGATTAGCTCCAAGATGTATTTAGGATATTTCTGGAACAAAATCGACGTGTTTGCTTGACATTTGGTTTGGCACGCATCACTTTCACTTGAAAATTGGAAAGACGATCATTATCAGTTGAATTTCAATTCTACATTTCGTAACATTTCTTGTAGCCAAGGACTTGTAGTTAAAATTCTGCTATTATCAAGTAGGTTATTACTAGAAACGTTCGCTAGCTTTGTGAAATTTGAGTTTGATGAATCGGGGTTTTCTGCTGCCAGTGATAATATATCCTATTTAATTGAGAAAACTTGTAATGTTGTCAACTTCACTTCATTGAACACTTATTGCATCACAAGACCATGATTTTGTTCGATTTAGCACATCTTTTACGAATGTACAACATTTGATCTGCAAGCTCTATTATATCCTTGATTGATTTAAATAGAGTATTTCATAACACTGAATAGTGTATTACGGTAACGACCAAAATAGTATCATTGTATTGCTTCAGCAATGTTGTTATTGTATTGGTCAATATTGTCTTCTTTTGAGAAAAACCGAAAGTATTTTATTATAAGAAGCCAACAAGTTTTATTAAAAATTATTCGTTTTTGTTTTTCCTTCCTTGTATGTTTTGATCGTTTCCTTGTATCCTTCTCATGTATGTTTTGATGTAGCCTAGGTGTAAAGTTCAAATTCTCGGTATTGAGTGTTAGCATAGTGCCAATTTTCTTTCAAAATTAATCTTGATGGAAGCATCCAATCATTAGTGATTCAATTATGCATATTAAAACTAACTTTCTAAATCAGCTACTTGAAGGTTATCATCACTTCCCTCGCTAATATTCAAGAAAACCACCTGAGTCTGATGTTGTGAAGATGGACTGCCAATAGCTCAGTTTTCAATGTCAAATGTTGAAAATCGATAAACCCACATTGCATTATGTAATAACAAGCTCGTTATACTTCTTTGGAAGTTGGGCGCCCCTTCCAATTTCATTCTCCGCCTCCAGTCCATCAAACTCGCGTCATTTCTTCGTTGCAATATTGACCGAGTATGGAATGTTTACTGAAAAGACGTACGTCGTTTTCATTGTTGGTGTCACGTGCATTTATAGAGAGAATCCACTTCAAACCACTATTTGTCATTCTAAGTCATTACCGCATGATATCAATTTTAAATTTAATTTATTCATCAATAAAAAACTTATTTACAATATAACAGTGTTACAATGTTATAACAGTGTAATAGGAAGAGTATAACAGTTCATAATAATAGACTATGAACTATAAGTTTATGATATAGATTATAGACTATGAAGTCTGTAGTTCACAGGCTATGAACTATAGATTAAGTCTATGTGCTGGCGGCCACATGGAGTACAACTGCCCATTCTATAAAAATAAATTCCAAAAAACCCATTCCATTAAAAATAATCAAATTTTACTGACGTACGTTGCTCAACTTTTCGGATACTGTATTTCCAATTTCTGTATTGTATTGAATAAAATAAATATTATATTCTACTCTATACTTTTGATCATTTTAGAACTTACTATTATAAATAATTCACAACTGAGTTACTGTACTAAATAAGTAAGAATTTGTTTGCAAATAAGTAGCCTGTTCGAGTAGCCTGAATTCAAAGTTCACTGAAGAATTATAAACTTAATGCAAGTACAAGTACTCCAGAAGTATTTTACTTGTTGATGACACATTGTCGTCATTTAAGAAGTACAACAAGTTCCATTACATTAAATTTAGAACATTATATATTTACAACAAGTAGTCTCCATTTATAACAGTTTCCAGTTGAATGATAATGGAGAAATAATATCCTGGTGTCAGATTAAGTTATATCGTGATGGAAAACTGATTCGTGACCCTATTACTATCGAAGTGTACTTCGTTATTTATTAAGGACCTATAGAAATAGATTCCATACATTTTCGCCCTCAAGAAACCTTCCTCTTCGCACTCATTCACTCTCTATTCTCTTACCTACTCCATTATCATTCATTTTCTCATTTCCCCACTCTCTCTCTCTTTCTAGAATAAGCGCTCGTTCAGTCGGTTTCATTCACCTTGCATTCTTGAGGGCCGCACGGAGTTTATAGTAGGCTACTTTGGGTTTTATTGGTGGTAAGCATCGAACAGTCATTGAACTTGAAAAGAGATTCAGAAACTTATATTTCCAATAGTTTCAACTTGTAGAATCTTGATATTAATAACTGAATCAACGATTTTACTGACGATAAACTTAGTTTATTGATTTTTCAATATTCTTTAATGAGTGGTTGATGTAGATTGTAGACAGACAAACTCTGTGTGGTACACAGTCATTGAACTTGAAGAGACTCAAAAATTTATATTATCTGTGATTACAACTTGATTACATCTTAATGCGATTTAAAAAGATTCATCTGATGCTTTTGTGGCTCTTAATGGATATAATTATAGAATCCTGATTGATTGTCTTACTGATTATTGATCTGACCAATGATTAGTCAGAGACAAACTTTGTGGAATTCGAGAAAAATTAACTTGAGAATATTCGAGAAAAATAAACTTTGTGGAATTCGATAAATGAACTTGTAAAACGTCAAAGAACTTGAAATGAAATTAAGAAATTATTTTCTAGTGACGTGTGGTTTCAAATTGTGGAAACTTCTATTTGATCTGTTCTTTAATAATCCACTTTACCTCCTATTAATGATTTATGGTTACTTGCATGAATTGCAATGATAATATTGATATTGAGCTGTCAATATGATTTGTGAATTGAGCTGTCATTGAACTTGAAAGTACATTCAGAAACTTGTATTCCCAGTGATCACAACTCAGAAAACTTTTGATGCCAACTAAGAAAATTTATCTTTTGCTTATGGATTATAATTGGTTCTCCTCTGAAAATCATCAACTGTTTGATGATGGATTGATAGGGGGGAAAAATATCTAAAATTGGTGTGAAAAGTGTACCTTTAAAAAAAGGATCTGAATCTGATATTTTCAATACAGTACTTTCAACTTTGAAGTGATTGAAAAAATAATAATTTATCAAGATTCCTCTGATGACGAGCTGTTGTAACTTTTATGAAAGTTAAAATAACTTTAATAATAATGCGAATTTAATAATAACGAATAATAATAATTATAATCAAAAATAAAAATTATAAATATAATTAATTACTAGTCTAAACTTTATTCAATTTTACGTTATTTATTAGAGATTCTATCCATTCAATTATAATATTGATTGATCCATTCAATAAATGATTTTTTTCATAATTTCAAATCAAAGAATTTGGCATACTTTCAATCAATTTTCTATTTTTCAGACCCGATCAACATTCGCAGTCCTACGGCAACATAATGCATGACAAGAGAGTGATTCGAGGAAGTACAGTGGTATCACATCCCATGTACTCAATAACGGATTCGGTAAGATATCTCCAGATTCAATTGAGTTGAACTATATTATAGAAAAATATAGAAAATGGATAGAGTAATAGAATATAGACAATAATGTTTAAATTATACTATGAAAGTATCAAAATACTGTATTCGTATAATATAGTATTTCATTTTACAAATTATTTTATGTGTGGATGACACTGTAGAGGACAATGTAAATGACATTGATATAGAGCACAAACAAACTAGCTCTGTGGAAGAAAATTTATAAAGTAGCCTAATTTGGAATAAATACATTGCATATTGTCTATTCAACTTTTTCATTTTTGTGAATTGTACATGTAAAAAGTGGTTTTTAAAGGTTACTTAATCAGGGAGTTTCACAAAATCTCCTTTTCGTTTATGTTTTGGCTCCTTTTCTGAAAGGATCCAGATAATTGTAAGGTATTGTCTTTGCCTTTGTTAACACATAACACTCAAAGGAAGTTTGATTCAAACCGCGTTCGACCCTGTCCTTGAAAGATCGCTCTGAAGGTGATCTTTCACAGTCCAGTACAGTTACTATAGTCCAGTACAGTCAGTACGGTCCATGTGTGAATCACTTCCTACCGTCTCCGTGTATTTCAAATGGAAAGACGAAAACTGTACAGTCCTAGTCCAGTCGTAGTACAGTCCTATATGTGTGAATCAACCAGTAAATCAAAACTATTTCAAACAAACATAAGTCATAATGGCGAAGAAAAGAAAATGGTGAAAAAGGGTTGTGTTAAGTAGTCCACCTGCAGTCCTGCACAAAACGTGGATGCGAAAGGAAGTTTCGAAGTCCTATTATTGAGAGAAAAATCTATTTAAAAAAAAATAAAAATCGATTCACAGATCGTGGGTGTACGGTTCTTACTTACCGATGCATTGTCAGGGTCCGTTGAACCGTTTCAACAAATCATGTGACCTCGTTGTGTCTATTACTTGAAAATTTCCTGACACATAAAACCCAAGTGCATTCATTATTCAGCATTCAGCAGTGAGTTACGTTGAAGCAACTCAACCTGTTGACAATTTTATTATTTCGACATTGTCACTCAAGATCAATGCCCTTTTCTTGCCTCAGTTGAATTTGAGTACCTATAATTATAGAAATATTAGTGATGGCAATTATGAAGATCACGTTAATAGCTATTTTCCGGTGGAAAGCTCTATTCAAGTTGGAAGTTCAGGTTATTGATTGCTGTTTGCTGTTCTTTCATTGAAACTTCTAATTCACATTTTCCGACTTGGAAAATAATATTTTTAATACTTTTTTTTAAACTACTCGACTGAAGATCTTCCTCAATAGATACACAAATTACATTAGAATTATTGCAGGAGTACAGCAAGAATACAAGCGGTATAGAACAAATATTATGAGAAAATAGGCAAATTCTCCCATTCCAGGGTTTAGTCAGAAAATAGTCCAAATTCAGATTTTTTTGCAAATTTATAACAATGTTCAAATGATCAAATCTATACAATGTATTCAAAATTATTCGTTATAGGTTAATATAAATTACTAAAAAAATTTATAAAAACCCAAGAATCCTTCATGGAAAATCACAAACATTAATGAATGATTCCATCACTTGTAGTTTAGGATGAGGACTTGAGTTATCGAAGATTGTAGGTCTGTAGATCTGCAATCTCAAAAGCAGTAAATATTATACATGAATACAAGTCGAAACTGAAAATTTTACCTACTGTATGAATACATACATTGCATTTCACATTTCGAATTTCATTCAAATAAAAAACAAACCATGAATCTTTTCATCTTGTCATACATGGTTAAAGTCGATAAAGTGTGATACTAAAGCTGGGTTTACACCAGACTAAAAATGGCCATAATACAAACGTTAGTCGACACTATATGACTTTTTCTACACTAACCTGTCAAAACGTTTGTCACAAAATGTGTCAATCAACAAAAAGCTTAAGTGGCATCAACTTTCAGAAATTGTCATTTGTACCTAATTTTAAAATGTCCATCAATTGAATTCCATATTACATCCTCTTCAAAACTTGGAAAAAAATAAACGTGTCAATCAACTTTTCAAAACAGTTTCTCTTTGCAGTTTAATCAATTTATGTTAGGCACTTTACAGACGAAATATCTTCTTCATTCACTAAAATGCTTGTTTTTTGCGTAGAGAGGGGTGGAAACCGGTGCGGCCCGATTAGCAGAGGCGAGAAGAAGAAACATGGCGCGAAGAAAAGCGCAGACTACTGCTTCGAGAGCACTGAGAATGAGAATGAGCACACCCCCTCCTGTCGAAGGTCGCAAGCACGAGGACATCCAGACTGACTCCTACCTGGAACAGGTAATCGGCAACAAAATATTGCATCATTTCCCTAGAATTTATTCAGCACTAGATAATATACTCGGTTATAATAATCTGTCAAATCAGACTAACTCCTATTAGCCCAGGCATATTAGTGCAAAAAAGGGGTCTAGCTTAAAAAAATTGCGCGATCGTTTCAACCCCTTTAAGGGGTCCTGAATAACGTGTATATGAGTTTGCGACGGTTTCTAGGTTGTGCTTCAGATTTGAGAGCCTAAATTTTGTCACTTTTTGAAACTTTCGCTTATAACTCGAAAAGTACTTATCCTACAAAAACGTTTACTGCATCTTTTTTAAAGAGCATATAATTATGCGACGAATGGCGTTTGCAAAATTGAAATAAGTTTAGCCGTTCAGCCACAATCACCCGTCAAAGATTGGAGATTTTTACTAACTTTGCTCAAAACTCGACAACTCTCAACATCTAACGCCTGTTGTAGGTCTAAAAGGACCTAGCCTTTTCTCAAAATATCTAGGTCATTTCAATGACAAAATTATCCATCCCTGGATAAATAGAAATTTCAATTCTATAGACCTATACTTTATTTGACTAGCGGAGAGAAAGTGGGAGGATGCTTTGGCGTCATCGCCTCACCAAAAATCGCTCGCTTAATATCCTCGCATGCGCAGCATTTATTTATTTAGTTTGTCACATATAACTGCATCTCGGGAGCAACGCTCCTGCAGCATATGACACGTCAAGGTTTGTGGTAGATATTATAAAGATATGTAACATGCAAAATTCATCTCTCAAGAAAGTCGGATAGTTTGTACGGACACAGATCTATGAGAAATTCTCGGAGCCTTCTTTTAAACATACTCAAACTATCTACTTCCTTTATTCCATTGGGAAGTGCATTGAATATTTTCATCCCCATATAGTGAGGTCCACTTTCCAATAGACTAAGTCTATGTATGGGGTATGAAAACCCCCTAAACCTTGTATTATGAGGATGATTCCATTGATTCACCTCATACATCCTTCTATTTTTAAAAGCAAATATTCATATTTCAAAAATGTAAATAGCTGGAGCCGTCAATAATTTCTTCTCTCTAAAGAGAGGCCTGCACGAACACCTTGAATTTTCTTTATAAATTATTCTTACAGCTTTTTTCTGTAGTACGTTTTCTTTAGGCTAGCAATTTGAGGTTATGTAATTTTCATAACCAATTTATTCCAGCAAATCACATCCTCATTGAACACGACATGTTTCATAATCACGTGTGAATATTTATGTTTTTTTTGCACAAATTGCAGATGTTGGACCATCCGCGAGCCGAAACGGTGGCCGTGCAGACCGAGCACTCGCCTGACCGCTGCGACACCCCCCCGCCCTTTGCACCCTTCAGGACGGGGGTCGATGCTTCCACGCAAATAATGCCCGGAGACGTGAGTGGCCTCACAACGTTCTAGTGCTGTATTTTGGTTCTAAAGTAGCGGCCACGAGATTGGGTGGCTGAGAAAATTTGCCCTGTTGTCAGATATGGAACCTGTCAAGCGATATCGAAAATTGCTTGCTATTCTTCATCTTCTTCTTCATCATCTTCTTCTGCTTCGTCTTCTTCTTCTTCTTCTTCTTCTTCTTCTTCTTCTCTTCTCTCTTCTTATTTTCTTCTTCTTCTTCTTCTTCTTCTTCTTCTTCTTCTTCTTCTTCTTCTTCTTCTTCTTCTTCTTCTTCTTCTTCTTCTTCTTCTTCTTCTTCTTCTTCTTCTTCTTCTTCTTCTTCTCCTCTTCTTCTTCTTCTTCTTCTTCTTCTTCTTCTTCTTCTTCTTCTTCTTCTCTTCTTCTCTTCTTCTTCTTCTTCCTTCTTCTTCTTCTTCTTCTTCTTCTTTCTTCTTCTTCTTCTTCTTTCTTCTCTCTTCTCTTCTTTTCTTCTTCTTCTTCTTCTTCTTCTTCTTCTTCTTCTCTCTTCTTCTTCTTCTCTCTTCTTCTTCTTCTTCTTCTTCTCTCCTTCTTCTCTTCTCCTCCCTCTCTTCTTCTTTCTTCTTCTTCTTCTTCTTCTTCTTCTTCTTCTTCTTCTTCTTCTTCTTCTTCTTCCTCTTCTTCTTCTTCTTCTTCCTCTTCTTCTTCTTCTTCTTCTTCTTTTCTTCTTCTTCTTCTTCCCTCTTTCTCTTCTTTCTTCTTCTTCTTCTTCTTCTTCTTCTTCTTCTTCTTCTTCTTCTCTTCTTCTTCTTCTTCTTCTCCTCCTCCTCCTCCTCCTCCTACTCCTTCTTCTTCTTCTTCAAGTAGATTCCCCTGCATGATTGAAGTAGTCAGCTGGCAAGAATTGACAACAGCTCAAAACTGTCTTGTGGCAGCCAGTCTAGTCAGTTTTCCATGTCTTCACCGCAGTCAACGGACCAGTGAATTAATTCCAAGATTGCAACCTTCTACTTGAAAACATTCAGTTCATAGAACTATATTCTCTTATGCTCGTGTATTCCCTTTTGCACCAATCTGTTCTATGCAATCCGTGCACTCCTGTTCCCTTTCAATGGTCAAAATTGGCTTGTGAATGGAAAGGATGCCTCCCCTTGGAACTCCATCTAAATTAGCTATTTCTCTACCTTAAACAAAATTTGAGTCACGCTTTTGATCTATTCCATTACTATGTATTTAATTTGATTTGAGTTAAATCGTTGAAAGTTTGGAAACAAATTGTGGAAGCTGGAAATTTACTTCAACCTACGAATGGTAATACTGTATTCCGAATACATTAAGTTCTACCATGAAAAGTGAAATACTGTTGATCAGAAAACAAAAATAACATGATGACACAGTACTGTTACTTACCAAAAATAATTCATCTTGAAACATGAATATAAATTTAGTCGAGTAATCATCTTCATGCGAAATTTGAAAACCAAGAAGCATGACAAGCAATCACCATTCTCATTTTGAACACACTTTTCAAGCTCTTCATCTTATTTACCAATGTGACTGTGTGTGAGTTATTATGGAGAGCCGACATTCACCACAATAAACAAACAACCAATTAAAACGAATTTTGTGCTCGACAAACAATTCCCTTCTCCCCCATTTTATCGATTTTATCCTGCTTTTATCCTCCTATTGTATTGACCTTTTATCGTACGGCTAGTCAACAAAATCTGTCGTCAGATGATGGTGTTTAGTAAAAAAAGGTAAATTGATCGGTACAATTTATAGGTAACATATTACCGGAATTGGCCGGATTTCACTGGAAAAAACTTTGAAAAGGTCAGCTATTGCATGTTTTACTGAGGATTTCAGCAAACCCTTGACGATTATTGAGATTTCTCACGTACTGGCAAAAGCTGTAAGCAAACATGGCAAGATTGCAATTTGTATTCATTGTCTGACAGAATTTCAGAATTAATTAAAGGACCAGTGTCATTTTTACAATAAGCTTCAGTGTAACCATGAACTTGTCTAATGAATTCTAGGTTCTCAAGTAAATGGGTTTCAAGATCAAGAAAAATGAATCATGTTCATAGGTTGTATTCATATTTTTGATGAGGAAAATAAGTAGAATAGGTCAGCAGTGGAGAAACTTTCAGACCTGGACGTTGTTCTGTAACTTGTAACGTGAGAATATAAAATTATTGAAAATTATATAAAGAACTTGAATTTTATTGTATGCTGAAATAACAAGATAATACCACAAACGCTATCTATCGACAAAAAAGGAAAACAAGTAGGCTAGTACTATCCGTTAATGCTCGACTCCCATTGGCCAGCTCGAGCTCCTCCCAGTAGGAGTGACAGGTTTCGTCCAATCACAGAGCTCCATCGTAGCGTACAAGTTCATTTCAGCCATTTTGTTTTGAGAAGCTGCCATTTTCTAAGCTAATATTATCAACCAGTGCAGTTTTGTACTATTTAAATCAGTGAATCAATTTGAATTTCGTTTACAAGAAATATACGTTCATTTTGAAGATTATAATTTTATCGACTGGATTTGAATTTTTCTTCTGTTAGCTTTAAAAATAATACTGGCGAATTTTTTCGCATTTTTTGTTGGGGTGCCTAATTTATGGTGAGGGGGGCTGGTTCTAAATTCAAAGGGTGTTTCGTCATGAGGCTTGAGGAGGTGGGCACCCCTGTCATATTATATTTTATTGGTAAAATTTGTGGAACAAATGTTAATGTTGTAGAATTTTTCCTTAATTAATAAATTAATCTTGTTGAGATGCTCACTTCCACTTTATAGAATACTAATATACAGCTGATGATGTATAACATGGAACCATGGTCCTTAAAAACATTTAGGGGTGGTTTATGAGCTCGGGTTTATCTCTATTTCGAGGCTAAAAACCGGATTTCGTGTCGAGTGTTAAAAATCGGGTTTATGAGCTCGAGATTAGCAAGTCCCAGGCATAAAAGAGCAATATTATCGCAAGGAAAAACCTGAGGTTTAAAGGTTGGGTTTATGAGTCCAACAACAGATCATCTCGAGTCTAAAAGATAAACCAGGTGGATTAGTTTATCCCGAGCTCATAAACCCACCCTGAATGTTTAATAAAGTGAAAGTGACAGTCTCAACAAAATTTATTAATTATATTTTATTGTTGAAAACATGAACAAATTTGAATTCAAATTTTGCTTCTTCCAACTTCTTGTATTGTTTTTCTTTTACGCAGCTATTTGACTTCGAGGTGGAAGTGAAACCAGTTCTTGAGGTGCTAGTGGGGAAAACTATGGAGCAGGCAATAATCGAACTTCTTGAAGAAGAACGTGAAGCAGAACAGAAAGAACGGCAAAGGAGACTGAACGAAATCAAGGAGGCGGAGAGAGCTGAACAAAAAAGACTAGAAGAGGAAGAAGCTGAAACCAAAAGGAGATTGGAGCAGGTAAAATGAGAGATTTGCAGTATCAGCATCTATTCAACATTACATTTTTCAGAGAAAGTATTCTCTGAAATTTACAAAGTATTCACAAGCATTCACGAATTTCTCTCAAGTTTGAACAGTATATCCTCTGAAATTTACAAAGTATTCACAAGCAATCTCGAAATTCTCTGAAGTTTGAACAGTATTCTCTGAAATTTTTAAATTCATGGAGAGTGAAGAGTATAAGTAAGTCTGCTTATTTTTCTCTTAGTGTAAATGATCTGATAAATGAATAGGGAAGATATGAAAATGAAAATTATGTGGAAATATTTTCTATATCTTCAATGACATTGAGCATAAATAGATAGTAGGACTATCAGAATCAGAGACAATATTATATTCCTTAGATAGAATTGTTTGTGGTATCAAAGAAAATTCTATTTCCTAATAATATTAAGATAGCATTGTCTGTGATTGTATTAACAACATTAATCGTAGAATAGAAGAAATGCAAACATTTCATTGTTTCTAAGGGCCGGTTCATGAGCTTGGGATTCCTAGACTAAAACGGGTGGCTACCGTATCATCGACAAACGTTTGCCTCGACAGGTTAGTGGGTTAGCAGCAAAGAGAGCCCTTAGTACATAGTGTCGAGGCTAACGTTTGTCGATGCTACGGTGGCCACCCGTTTTAGTCTAGGACTTAGCTAAATTCCGAGCTCATGAACCGGCCCTAAGTATTTCAACTACAGTATTTCAATAGCTATTTCCTTGCTACCCACTTATATTGTAATAATTTACTTCCTTATTGAACTTGTCTGTGACTTTTTATATCAATTCAAACATGAAACATGAATTATTACTGTTACAGGTACCAAGTCCTGATTCAAAGCCTTCTTCAGAACACGGAGAGTCTCATAAGGAGGATGCATCAACAGTTCTTACCACTAAATACATTCAGGAGCTTTTACCGTCGATACTGGATGGCCTCAAATCATCTGGATACCTAACCGAGGAAATAAAGGAAGGTGATTGCTCATCTTAACACTATCGATTAACACTAAATTAACTACATGCCAATGTCAAGTTAAAACAAAAACTAATACTGTACATTCCTTATACTCACATTGATAGAGTGTACCGATGATAGTGATAGCGAGAGATCGATGGAGTTAACTTTGCCATTGATCAGCTCGTCATGGATAATTCTGATAACAATAATAAATTCATATATTAGTTTTAAACAAAGCTCAAGAACCTTTACTGCACATAACAAACAATGCTTTTCAGTTTATGGCTGAGTTAAAATGAAGCTTATGAAATTAAGTAGATGAGGTTGCTTATGACTTCTTTATATAATATAACTAATAATGACTTTAGCATTTTAGGTTTACGACTTGTTTTATGAATTAGATGAAGCCTTATATGAGAATTGAGAACGTGTTATCAGTAAACGGCGAGGAGGAACTTACCCCACCGATAAAAAGCAATACGAACAGATTTTTATCAGTTATCACGCTTATGATTTCCAGACGCTTTCGTGATTATAGATGAGTTGAATGAAGCTTACAAATTTCAGTTTCAAATAAAGTTCTCACATTTATGATTTCTTGAATTCCTCCCGTGAACCGTGAATCAATTTTGATATTTACAGTACCATTTTCTTCCAACTCCGCTAATACTATTTTTTTCAGATGTAGAAGAAAACTTTATGTCATGGCTGATGTCCGAAGTAACACAAGAAATGAAAAGGGTTGTTGAGAATAGAGATTTGCTGTCGGGTAAGTTTTCTTGAAAAAATAAAATGAAAGTTTGATAAGAAAGGCATTTTTATGTTCCTTAACGTGCCCGCTTCTCAACCTCAGATAATCTTGAAACAAATAATAAACTTATTCAAGATACTGTAGCTGATTTTTTGAGACCATTCCAAGTCATTAGCCTTTTCAAGTTGAGATAAAGTTTAGTGCTAAATTTTAGTTAAAATGCTTCTACTCTATAGATAAAATTTTAAAATCAGTTGCTGGAAAATCCTTTTGAATTTCAAATAATGTCATCTAATGGAATCAATGCACGAGAACCAATAAAAGAATCAAACTTCAATGCAATGACGTCATTTTACGGTGGTAGGATTCTCGTGCAACTAACCGAAAGATTGATTTTTCACCAAGACCGTTGATTGATCGTCAATTTCAAAACAAATACTCTAGTTCTATATAGTTCATGATTACTCTATAGTTATGATTAGTAGATAAATAATTTGGTTGTACTTTTTATTAGATATCGTCAAGGAAATCCTAGATACAAGAGCAGAGTTGCACAGAGCAATGGGCAAGAAAGAGACGAAAAAACGAAAACCGAAATCATTCAAAACGTTATCAGTGGAGGGAACTGATAACGAAGAGTATCTCTCTGATGCAGCTGATGATGATGCTGATGAAAATGAACAACCAACTAAAAACCCACTGCCTGATTTATGTGAGTTTCTTTTTAGTTATTAATAAATTAAAACTGTTTAAGAAAATTTTATCATGGATTTTCGTAGAGAATGTTATGAGTAGGCTCTTCAACAGTATGAAAAAAATTGGTTATTATTATTTGAAAACCATAATTCAAATTACAAGATAGTTCGAATAATTTCCACCTTGAGAAAATAACTTGTCAGCATTTGAAACATTGAATTCCAAAAAAGGTCGCTCATAAACCATTGTTCATAACATCAATCCTCATATTGAAATCTGACGATAAAATTCAACTACCGGCATTTAGTTTCGCCATCAACTTTGTTTACTCTTTGTTTAGGACTCACGATTTTCTTATATATTTATTATGCATTGTTATAATTTTAGTTATCAGCAGTTTCACGGCATCTCTTTTGTGTTATTATTTTTCATCATTATCAATTATTGATTTCAGTTATATCATCATTGCTTTCGAGGATACGTGACTACAAAGGTGGTATCTAGATTGAATGCTTAAAACAAATTTTATCAGAACAAAACATAGAAAAGTGCCGGTAAGAATACTGCATTACATTTTTTCGATGTTTTTGAATTTTGAAATTTTGGATCTTACTTTATTGTTTTTGTATTTTGTCTCCATACTTCACTTTTGTGGATGTTTAGTTTTTTGTTTTTATCAACACCTTCATTAATCATGTAAAGTATGTATAAAGTCGCATTTTCAATTCATTCATATATCTCATAGGCTATTGCAACAAAAAACAAAACCAATTACAGTATCATAGATGAAATATCATCAATAATAATATTAAGCTTTATTAAGCCGATTTATCAATTTATTAAGCTGACGTAATCGCGGGAGCCGAGCCCCATCATTTGGTTTTCACATTTGAAATTATTTTTTTCTATATTTTACAGTTTTTATTTTTACAAATAAATTGAATATGAGTATGTATTGAATTGAGGAGTCTTTGAAGACTCCACTATAAACATGTAAGCTCATCCTCTACCATAGACTCACCAAATAGTTAAAATCTTGTTTATCTCATATTATTCTTTATCACATATCTCAAACTTGGCTTCTCATCCGTTAATTTCTGACACTAAGACTGGGTACAGTAAATTTCATTCATTGCAAACTCAGCTTTACGAAAAAATTCATTTCATGATGTTACTTGATGGGAACAACTGTATCAAGGAATAAGATTATCCATCTCTCTCATAGAAATTTATATCTGTACCATGCGTTTATTAGAGAAAAGACTGAAAAAATGTAGTTTTCTTATTTAACAGTACATTACGAATAAAATCTAAATAAATCTGTTTGAGAATAAGTCTAATGAGTTTTCGACAACGTTTGTCTCGACAGATGGTTAGCAGCATAGAGAGCCCTTTTACATAGTTTAACATGTACAACACAAGTATCTGTACAATCAAATTTGTAATTTTCTTATTTATAACAGTACATTACGAATAAAATCTATAAAAATATTTTTGAGAATAAGTCTAATAAAGTCTATACTGTACAGATGGACAATCAAGACCTCCTTTTTCTTCTAATTTTCCCACCCTCTTTCAACTCTTCCACCCGTTTTCCTCCAGTATTTACTTATAAACTGTACCAACCCAACACAACACACCATTAGCACAGAATGTAGACTTTCTCCTATATTTGATCATTGAAACACTACACGAGCTTTGACAAGGAAGTGCCATTTCATAAGCGGAAGGTTTGGAGGGTGGTGCTGATATAAAATCGGTAAGGCAAAAAGCACTTTGCAACAGTGTGGTTGGGGGGGAAAGGGGAGTGGGGGGTTAGGAAAGATCAGCACCAACTGCACAAACAGCCCTAGAGGGTTTTATATCGGTGGTAGATAATATGTATATAGATATATGTTTCCTAGTTGGTTAGGGTTTGATGCCTAGAGTATTAAATATACTAGGTGGTAGACAATATGTATATAGATATATTTTGTTAGTTAGTTGGGGGTTGATTTTAGACAGGGTTGTCAACAGCAAGTGTTTCTGCAATTTTGGCGCGTGGGTTTGGCACAGTTGTAGAGGGAAGGTGGATGAGGATAGGCTAAGTTTGTGCAGGCCTTCAAACAACCATTGAGGCCTGAGGGCCAGATATGAGGCCTGAGGACCCGGCGGCTAGCAAGCTAAAGCTAGACAAGCACCTGACGCGGTTCAGCTGCTGTAGGGGGTGTGTTGCACCCTCTCAACCAGACACCCCTTAATTCTTTTCAATTTAGTGACCGTGAAGTGGGGGGTTCTATCAAGCGGGGGGAAGGGGGATCCGAACAACTATCAGAACATCTTAATTGACCGTTCATCGATACTCCCTCCCATATTATTTTCCATCTCCTTTCTCTGTCCTTGTCATCAACCAACAATGACCTCCCGATTACTAACGCGAATCTAATACGTTTACTGTCCCCGTTTTTGTTAGATATATGTGACTGTGGTTCACCCAAACGAGAAACGCGTCAGAAATTTGTGATGACCCCACCACAGAATCTATATCTATAGTGAAAAGAATATAAGGTAGTGCAATATTATGGTATATAAGACCACAACATAGAATCTTTATATAGTGTGAAGAACATAAAAATATAAGGTAGTCCAACATTAGGCTAGGCGTACACCGGTTAGTCAAGACAAGACAAGACGACATTAGTCACGTTTAGTCACAGTAATTCACATTGCTGCTTATGAAGCAGCACACACCGATGCAATGACTAATCGGTGTGTGTTGCTTCATAAGCAACTATGTGAATTACTGTGACTAAACGTGACTAATCTAGTCTTGTCTTGTCTTGACTAACCGGTGTACGCCTAGCCTTATAGTATATAGATTCTATACTAAAGCATCGACACAGACTAGACATTTGCTTATTATATGACAAAAGCCTTTTATGTCTATCCACAGATATATCTTCAATCTATAATATAGTACAATATATGTCTGTGGGTGACCCCCTCACTACGGTGATGAATCATTTCTATGAACCATTGTTGGCGGTTTGCAAATGGAACCCGAGGCGCACAAGTGTGAATAAAGTCTAATGAAGTGGATGTACATGTATTGTTCATGGGCTGCTTTGATGGATGATTATTGTTTCTTAATAGTATGCAGAATATTCTTGATAGATTTTGTGTTGAAAAAATGTAGTATGTTTCTACTACACATGTACTGATGTTCATTTTTTCAAGTCATGAATGAACTTTTTCAAATTTCTCAAGGAATTTAACTAGAGTATTTGTAATTTTCACAAGTAAGAGTAGCCTATTTGTACAAATTGTGTTCTGGGATGGAACAGTCATCAAAATACTCACAGGGAAGGGAAGCGATTGGCTTCATGGTCGTGCCGGTGTCTAATCGCAAGATTAGACAAGAAACTTAGGCTAGGCGTACACCGGTTAGTCAAGACAAGACAAGACGACATTAGTCACGTTTAGTAGTATTCATAGTTGCTTATGGCAGCACACACCGATGCAATGACTAATCGGTGTGTGTTGCCTCAACTATGTGACTACCAAATCTCGTCTTGTCTTGTCTTGATGTGAACGCCTACACCTGTTATTCCCATACTCAGGGTGCCCACTCAGGTCTGTTTCCGTTGAATGTAATCCATTCATGAGAATTAAAATCGGTTCCCGGTGGTTCGGAACCCACCTAAAGCTATAGGGCCTCTCATCTTTCATCACCATCCTTCCCATTACGCACAAGCTAAGAGCTTATGTGGGCATCACCACAGAAAAAAATGAGATATACTTCAAATAGATTTATACTTAAAAAGGATGTACAGTACTTGAAAAGGATATACTCAAAAATGATTTTTTCTTCTTTAAAGCTAAGCATCCTTCCTTAATCCCTTATACAATCTTTTTGAAGTAGGTCTAGTAACATTACTGGAACAAAAAAGGGTTTTTTACTGAACAACCAAGAAACCGAGCATCAGAGTATGAATTGAATTGGCCAATGAATCAAACGGTTTTTGATACATTATTTCAAAATTAGTTCCTCACTAATAAATTAGAGTCAGCTGCAAGGTGTGCAATACTAGTTCAATGTGAAATGATATTTTAGGCGAAAGTGATAATGTTTAAGAGAGAGAATAATGACGTGATACGAATAAGAGAGTGATAGAGAATTGAAAGTTATGAACGTAGATCAAGTCAATTCTGAGACTTGGCTTACACTGGTTAGTCAAGACAAGACAAGACAACATTAGTCACGTTTAGTCACAGTAATTTACATAGCTGCTTATGAAGCAGCACACACCGATGCAATGACTAATCGGTGTGTGTTGCTTCATAAGCAACTATGTGAAGTACTGTGACTAAACGTGACTAATGTCGTCTTGTCTTGTCTTGACTAACCGGTGTACGCCTAGCCTTAAGAAAACGACAAAGAAAACCTTATTGAGAATAAACTCTGTAGAGAATCTGTCATGTTAGGAGCGTATTTATTCGTATTTATATTCTATACTCATAGTAATTGAAATAGTCGAATAAGGTTGAAATTGTACATTTTTCGAAACAATATAACATAATCTAAGAACAATTTAATTTTGAAACTAATGTTGCAGGTTATCAAATTAATCTTATTAAATTTGTCTGATGTATTTCAACATAGGGTAAAGAATAAGGTTGAAATTGTACATTTTTTTGTAACAATATAACATAATCTAAGAACAAATTAGTTTTTGGAACTGATTTTGCAGGTTATCAAATTAATCTTATTAAATTTGTCTGATGTGTTTCATTGGAGAACTCTTCAAGGTATTGAATAATCACAATTCAATAATTTTATTTTACTTCTATTATAAAATTATTTTTCACTTCCTCATCCCGTTTGCTTTGTTTTTTCTCTCTTTCCTCTCCATCAGATTCATCACGGCACCCATTGTTCAGATCGCATTGTCTCGCTCCGCGAATAAACAGCATCCCTCGCAGTAGATCAGCCACCGCAAGGATACGGTGTGCAAAAATATTTCATCATTATTATTTTTAGGGTGTGTCGTGTACAAGTGTTGCCCGGCTAGTGACGTCAGCAGCACAGTATATCTATGTTTATCGTATCTACAGATATAGTAGACTGTGTAGACGCGTGCTAAACTTCCCAGCTGACCGGCAGCACCTGCTCCTAAGCCATTTCGTTACGCGCGTCTTTCAGAAAGGGGCTTCAGCTTCAATCTTGGTCGGTCCACTTGCTTCTAAACACCCTCGCAACCACACTATTGCTACCCTCCAACCCTCGTCTTGCCTTCATTATTGTTATTATTTATTTCTTTTCTCTCTCCAAATCCCTCTCACACTCTCTCTCTCTAGTTACCTATCTATCAATCTCTCTCTATTATTTATCATCCTGCTTATTCTTCCTCGTTATACTTGCTTTCTTTTTCCAACACATCTTCTTCATCTAAGGCTAGGCGTACACCGGTTAGTCAAGAAAAGACAAGACGAGATTAGTCACGTTTAGTCACAGTAATTCACATAGTTGCTTATGAAGCAACACACACCGATTAGTCATTGCATCGATGTGTGCTTACTGTGACTAAACGTGACTTTCGTCTTGTCTTGTCTTCTTCATCTTACACGTTATCCTCCTCTTCCTCCTACTCCTCTCCCTCCTGAACCACATCTTCTCTCTTCATTCCCTCTTCATCTCCCTTTTCTCCTTCTCATCATTCACTTCTCTTCTTCTTCTTTTTCTCCTTCTTCTTCTTCTTCTTCTTCTTCTTCTTCTTCTTCTTCTTCTTCTTCTTCTTCTTCTTCTTCTTCTTCTTCTTCTTCTTCTTCTTCATCTTCTTCTTCTTCTTCTTCTTCTTCTTCTTCTTCTTCTTCTTCTTCTTCTTCTTCTTCTTCTTCTTCTTCTTCTTCTTCTTCTTCTTCTTCTTCTTCTTCTTCTTCTTCTTCTTCTTCTTCTTCTTCTTCTTCTTTTTCTTTTTTTTCTTCTTGCTGCTGCTGCTGCTGCAGTAGCCTCTAAACGCCTCCTACTATCTTGTGATTGTCCAGCAATGAATGACTCAGCTGGTTCCGAATTCGACCGGTAGATGGCTGCAGTTACTGGGTGATGTACAGCTTCAAGTTTTACAGTCACGCCTCTAAGCTCCGCCTCTCTCCCCTGATTGGGGAGAGCTGGACAACGCAGCTAGTTCTGAATTCTGTAATAAGATGGCCGTCTGATGGCCGATTGATCGCCGTCTAGATGTAAAAGGTGTTGTACACTCATTCATATCCAATGGAAAAAAAAATTCTTCCTATTGAACGTGGATATTCAATATTTCTAATAAATAAAATAATGTAGTATGAAGTATTTATTTCAATAGTAGAGACTCAAATTTTCAATTCAATTTTGATAAAAGCGATTACAAGTGATTAGAAGAAGAATAATAATAATAAGACAGAATAAAGACATTCTATTGGGGATCTTATAGACAAAATTAATACATTCCTATTTGTTTCTTATAGACAAAAAAAATACATTATATTGGGGACCTTATGGACAGCATCAGCAGCAGTAGCAGCAGCAGCAGAGAAGAAGAAGAAGAAGAAGAGAGAAGAAGAAGAAAGAGAAGAAGAAGAAAGAAGAAGAAGAAGAAGAAGAAGGAGGAGAAGAAGAAGAAGAGTATATTAGTTAATCATAGTATTTAGATTTCAAGCTGCTGCTTTCTGCTGCTGCTGCTGCTGCTTCTGCTTCACGTAAAAGATCACAGAAAAATAGAACCATAACCAACTCATTGAACTTTATCCTATATTAAACTGGTTGGAGACTTGAAAAACAGACCGGGACCACCTATTATAGTAGGGTACATGGTAAATTTCGGGTCATCCCCTATTAGTTCTATGAAAATACCACTTGAAACAACTCGAAGATGAAACCAGGCGTGGGCCCTTTATAAAATAGGGAAATAGACCGCCTTCAACCCTCGCTGGCTTCCATTTCAACCCCTTTGGCATTAGCATACTTCATTGAGTCTTGATTGACACTTAAATTAAAGGTTACACCCCATAACAATACCCAGCTTCCACCAGATGCTTCGCCCTTTTATTATTATAATAGCGCAAGTGGAATTATTAATTTCTACTCTTTAGATATTCGTGCAACCCACATATCGAATTATAATTTTTAAGCCGTTTCAGATTATGCAAAAACTAATCTAGTAGGTTGGAGGGCTCCACCTGTACACATGAACTGTATCTTATGTATCGCTCTATATAAATTCAATTTGATAATTCTTGTCGATAAATTAGATTTTTCATCTCCACATACATAACATTTAGAGGAGAATAAATAAAAGTTTTATTGATTTGATTTGATTGATATAATATGTACGATACGTATACAGTAGGCCATTTTTGCAGATCACTTATAATCCATGCAAGAATCTCGATTTAACTGATTGTACAGAATAACAAAAAATTTCGATCCAAAAACTTTCCATCATTACTTCAAGTTGATCTGTCTATATAGCGTGAGATCGCCATTTTCTGAAATTTCATCTCACGAAAGATAATCTTACAAAAGGAACGTTTAAAGTCTTATTGACAAAAAAAAACTGGAAATTAACTGGAGGTAAAGATTGATTCTCTGCATGAGCGTCATTTCAGCTTTTAAAATGGGGTGGCAAGGTCTGCCAGGGATCTGGGGAGCTTGGAGACCGTGGCGAAGTGTGGTATATTTATTTGGTCATCGCACCGGGGGGTCTGGGGGGTATGGAATACCCCCCAGGAAAGCGGGGGGTCCGGGGGCTTCCCCCCCGGGAAATTTTGAAAATTTAAGTGTGAAATTACGCATTCTGAGACCGTTTTTAACTCTTGATTAACCAGAGTTTATAGGCAAAAATCTATGGTTTGACTTGACATTTTTTACATTAAGTATTTTTAAGCCATTAGAATGTTTTTGCATTAACATATCTTATCTGGCCCTTTGATCCTTTTTAATGTTAAAAGCAATGTTTCAAGTATGGAAATACTTTCCCTTGGAAATTGGTTAGCTCTGAAAATGAATAGATAAATACAAAATACAGACTTAAATAATTTTAATACAAATCATCACGTAATCTTTTAAAAACTTCAAAACCTATAATACAAACCTATATATATGGGGGGGGGGGTTTCAACCCCCCCCCCCCGCTGGGTACGGCCTTGCCCATTCTACACGAGCGTGAAAACCGCGACGGGACCGTCATGTCTCAACCTTCCTTTTTGTTTTTGAACATGAAAGCTATTATTGTGTGCCAGTGAAAATGTTAAATAAAAAATCAAGATTTTGCCACGTTAAAACACACACTTTGTTCAGAGATGTTGTGTTACTTCTCCATATTCGGTGAAAGAATAAAAACAAAATTTTGTGTATTCCACAGTATTTATTAATTAAAAACCATACTCGAGTTTCAATGCTCACGGCATCATCTTCAGTGGTTGAGGAATTCAGTTTAGGCTCAACCACTGAAGATGATGCCGTGAGCACTGAAACTCGAGTATGTTTTTTCAATTAATAAATACTGTGGAATAGACAAAATTTTGTTTTTATTCTTTCACCGATTGTGCCACGTTTATAAACTGTAATTTTTCACTTGTTTGCAAATAACTGAAATTATTACTGCCTGATTACTAATTAATAATACGATTTTTGGGGTGGCAAAAAAAGGGGTTTGGGAATTTTGGGGTGGCAACTGCCACCCCTTGCCACCCCCAAATGACGACTATGATTCTCTGAGATGATTACGATTTAGAACTCTCCGTAATTTTTAAGCAGCTTGAACTCTTGCTGCAAAGTATCCACTGAAAATACTTAGAGCAAGACATTACGATAAAGAATTGAGTAAAAGCATAGATTAACCAAGTAATGAAATAATTTTTTTTTAAATTCGATAAATAAGATAATGAATTATTTATGGTAAAACCCAAAATCTGGAGCCTGCTCCATAGAACTTAGAAGTCGCATAATACAAGAAAAAATCCAGATGTACACTATTGCATAGTTTATTGCATAGTTTATTGCATAGTTTATTGCATAGTTTATTGCATAGTTTATTGCATAGTATTCATTCCTATCCATGTCTAATGTGTATCTGCCTCAAAATCTTTAGATTCATCGCAACAATTTTTGGATCTAAAATTAATAGAACGTCTCTTGAAGAGAAGATTATACGAATTTGTGTTAGAAAGGGGGCTTTTATTTTATTACCTTTTTCTTGTTTGACAAGACTTTCAAATTCATGATGCAGATCTCAGATTGACTCAAGTCAGGTCGATCCTTATCTCAACAACCCACCAAATCGAAGAGCAGGCAGGTGGATCCAGTGAACCCCTATGTGAAACCAATGGAGTCATTGATGCTGCGGCTCAAAGAACAAAGCATCGAATTAGATCAGCACCACGTTTAGGGTTAGGCATCACAGTCAGCTGTACCAACCTCGCGCTCGCAACTACAATCATTTAATCTCAATTTAGCGTGTCACCCCCAACCCTTAATCTACCCCTCATTCTGTCGTATTATGCCCTGCCATTGATATATTTTATTATTATCTTGTTCATCCTTCAAGTACCGTAGTGCAAGCTAGAGTCTGAATACAGTGCTCTTTGGCCCATATATCTATGTCTGCTATTACGAATCCGATTATTGAAAGCACCGCTATATATATCAATACAGAATATGGTAGGAGTATCTCTTTATATAGCATGAAAGATGATTGTATTGTGGTATACATCTGCAGCTTTTTTTTACTCGATGAAATGGTGGATGGATGATAGATTGACATGTGTCCTGGTGTCCAGGAGAAAAAAGAAAATAAATTATAAAAATGTATTTAAATTCAATTAAACTAATTTCTTTCAATTTTAAGTGAAATTGATAGGGAGGTTACATCACAGAAAGCGGTGAGGTTTATATATATATAAACCTTATTATAAATGTTTTATTTTATGAATTATCATTATTATTATAAAATTTTAAATAAATCCTTATTATATTTTTGATTCAAATTCAGTTTGTGAAATCTTATCTTGTGTACATCCACAAATCTTATCCACTGTACAACAGTATTTATTTGGTGTGTGAATATTGGATCGTATTTGGTTTCAACTTTAACATTTTCGTGGTATAATCTATGTGTTCAATAGTCGAAATTGTGTGAAATTTGTATTTTTCGTGTATCATGTAACAACTCGCTTGGGTGTGAGTTAATTGTTGATCAATTGTGACTAATGTATTTTCTGTTGAGTGATTTTAAATCGTATTGTACTCCATTTTATATCTTGAATATTGTATTCTATATTTTCCTATTCCACCCACTGTGCATTTTTTGTTATTTTTATCTACTCACTTGTGTGTGACTTAATCATTTTTGTCCACTTGTTACTATTACTGTTAATTTTTTCCAGTATTTATTCAGAATTTTTTTTCAGAAATCAAGAACGTAATAAGGAACCATCCAAGATTCTACGAATGAAGCTTTATCTTCGTGGTGCGCCGACTCAGAACTTAACAAGAAAATGCCATCCAACATTCTACAAATTTAGATTTAGAGGTTCAGAACTAACTTGATAAGGGAATGAGAAGTTTGAACTTTATATATCTTATTTTTTAATCTAAAATATTGATCAAATAAGCATAATGCTTGAACTTATCTTAATCTTGTCTACGATGAACCTTTGGTTCTGAACGTGGGATAATTACATAGGGTTCGTGGAGCAATTTATATATTATTATATAAATATACATTACTGCTAGGCAAACTGCTACAGCAACTCTAATGGCTGGTTTTCACGATTCTAGTAGACGTTCTGGTTACTGGAGGCAGGTTACTGGTTTATAGGTAAGTAGATAGGCTTCTGGTAACCTGCCTCCAGTAAGTAGAACGTCTACTAGAATCGTGAAACCCAGCCATAAGCTTTCGCTTATACTGTCTAGCAGTCTGGATAAAGTTCATACTGCCCTACGATTCCTGTTCCCAGCAAATTTTCATCATTTGGGAGAATTTTTGAAAGTTGATGACTCTCTAGCCATATTTCGTCTCAAAAACTACTCAATGAAGAATAAAATCATCTAACATACTACAGAGAGTGTATAGTCTATACACTCTCTGTATAACATACTATCAATTTATAGATTCGATGATTATAATGCATTAATAATTATAATTAGAACAAAGAATCGATGATGTGTTGATAATAACATGAAAACATGGTCCTGTAACTCAAGTATAAATTAATAAAGTGAAATTTGACAAAATCGATTCTTTGTTCTAATATGGAGAGATTTCACAATATGAACATCAACTCTACTAATCTTATTAATTATAACTTAATTCTACCATTTCAAAATATTCTTATATCTAGGATAAGTGTAGCAAGAGTAATAACTATTTTTTAACCATTTTCAAAGCTGTATCAATCAAAAACAAATCATGATGTCAATTTTTAAAGCAATCACAACTGCTTAGAGATGATGATAATTTATTTTTAAATACTATTTCCAATATTAGGATGTGAAGGTCAATTTAGCTTTAATATTAAATTTGTCCGTCCGATATCGCCTTTATTATTATTGCTAGTTAGAAAAATAATTGTCATACATCATAACTAATAATATTGTATAATAAAATGTCATTGCACTTTCAAGAATATTGTGTTTTTCTTTTTCGACAATCCCTCTTCACAAAGCTTCACAGGTTGATTAGAGTTCACAGCAGCTTAATAGTATTCATCATTTCAACATCGAGGGCCTTTCTCATGAAAATTTAGAAGTTAAAACAGGAAAAAAGAGTTGACACTAGAAATGAATAGCACGGCGTACTATCGTAGAGAAAGCATACGCCAAGACCTAATATCATAGATAACAGATTAGAATCTGTTCTCCTATCTCTTCTCTATGGTAATATGTAGTAAACTTTCAAATCTGGTCCATATCCGCCTTTTTCCTGTATTACAATACTACTTCTAAATTTTTATGAACATCTTGAGTCCCTTGTGTAATAAGTTCCATACATTACATTATAAAAGCACAGAAATAAACAGAGTGATCAAAAGTGAAATATACATTGAATTCCTCAATCACTTGAAAACAAGTCAATCATTAAACAACAAATTATAAAACTTTTCCTGAAAATTCATTACAGTGAATGTTGCAAGTGCCTTTTTTGTTGTTGAGTATTACACAATTCAATTTGTGAACAGTTTCTAACCAGAACACAATATACCACCACGCAGCTTCTGCGGAAAGACTTTATGATTATTTAGTTTTGTAAAACTTTTAATTAAGTCTGAGACCGTTTTGAATACTTCATCAATGGTAAAAATATTCATAGTCTATACATTGTACAGGATTATCACCCTGTAGTATAATTTTTTACATGCATTATAATGTAGAATACATACGATGATAGAAATAAGATAATTTTATTTATTGTATGTTTTTCATACAATAATGAGATTCAATGATAAAAATTGGATGAAGTGATACACCTATCAATCTCTTATTTCCAATTGAGGAATTGGAATGTAAATAAAAAATTATTAAATTTTTAATAATTAAAATAATTAATAGTCATCAAACATTCCATTTAAACCTAGTGTTTGTATTCTAAGATCCCTCTCTCTTTACAAATACGAAAGAAACAACAGTTACTAACACTCAGTAAATTAATTTTCTTAATTTTTTAATGACATTCCATTTAAACCTACTAGCGTTTGTTAGCGAGATGCAGTTCACTCAGAGTCCACTCAAGCATTGACGGCCAGTTTGACATATCAAACACTCCACTGTCATTGGACGAGTGGGATTATCTGCTGGAGGATTTAGATCACCTACGATAGAACCAGGCGACAAAAGAAAGGACTCTACTCCAGCAGGAACTGCACACACTTGTTCGTCAGTCTAGCGTGAATGCGGCGTGGTCGGATTAGGCAATATTGTTCTATTCACTTTTGACAACAATCAAATAGATCCAGTAAAGAGGGTGGGGGATGGAGGCGGCAGAAAATAGAAATACGAGGAAGATAGAATATGAAAGAAAGAGAGTGAAGGAGGAAGGAGAGCGTGATCGAGAGAGATGTGTGAGAGAGAGGGTGTAAGAGGATGAGAGAAGTAGTGTAAAGAGAAAAGGAGAGTGAAGATGAAGACAGAGCGAGAGTGACAGAGAGGGAGTGAGAGAGAAAGTGAAGAGAGAGGTCATGATGTCACCCCAACCATTTGCAAGGTGGTGACATGACGTCCGCCAAACTTTTAATACAAGGGGGCGCGTCCCTTTCTTTTTATTTTGTTTGCAATCAGCTGACTCAATAAAGATTTCTCCCATACGTTTCCTGCCTAACCTCTTCTACAATAGCAGCAATTACTGCAGATTGTTATCAGTTTTATCACTCTTATCAATGATCGAGTCGCAGTCGGAGTAATGCACACCTGTTGTATCAAAGTTGAGATTCAATCATTAATAAAATGATTAAAAAATTGAAAAATACAATTTTGATTTTCTACCTGTCAGCATTAATGAGAAAGTTACATCAATTTAATGAAACTCAAGAATAAGTTTGAGTGCAGTTTGTAAATGGATCAAGAAATCATCATCTTTGAAACTCAAAAATAAAGGAAAATATACTTTTGTCAAAAGAAATAAATGACAAAATACATTAAGAATGAAAATGATCTATGATTGGGAAGATTGCAACTGATTATGATTTTTGAGAAGAAACTGTTTAATTCACACATAAACCTAGACATCAATGTAAAGAGAATAGAAGTAAAGCTCTTCTTTTATACTCTCTGGATCTATGTATCGCCAGACCCCGTGGTGCCGGGGGGCCCAGAGCTCTAAAGGGTTAATGCCCGGGTTTTCAGTCGTTCAATAAACTTATTGAATCAATAACTTTTTTTGCATTTGAAAACACATGTTTATTGATTCAATAGTGCTATTGGATCCATAAACTGTCTATTGAGCGACTGAAAAACCGGGCATAAGAGTGGCCTAGATCTCGGAAGGGCCACGAATAATACTGGAGTTGCAGAAAAATAGCAATATTTTTATTATGAGACCATTTAGAAAGTATTTCAAAGCAGTTTAAAGTTTAGTCCAGTTATTGAATCAAAAAAGGGTAATCCCGGTAATTAATAAAAATTATTGATTCAACTCATCATTGAATAATTTTATTTTTATTATTTAATAGAATTATAATTGATACATTCTCAATCAATGCTCAACAAAGTAATTTTAAATGTCGAATAAATAAAAATATCATTATAAGGAATGCCGAGAAAGCAGGAACTACAACATCAAACACTAACGAAAGAGTAACTGGCTCTGGCAATATCACGAATCAAAATTGAACGAGCCTTCTGATTGGCAATGGGTTGAACAGTAGCCATTTTACGATTTTAACCAATCAGGAGCCAGCTCTACAAAAACGTAACATTACACCAGACATTCCATCTGACGTTTAGTGAGCTGCTAGCTTGTGATTGGTCGAAATGTAAAATGGCGGCTGTTCATCCCAGTGGCCAATCAGACGGCTTCGTGAATTTTTGTAAGCATTCTGCGTCATTAGCATTGCCACGCCCACTTTTCTGAGTGTTTGGCGTTAGTGTAGCTTTCTCCACAATTCTCAATTACAGTATTACTCAATATGATTCACAATCTATTATATCTATCTAGTTCTCGTTTTATCCCATAATAATTAGCCTATTATTCAAATCATCAGAAATGGAACGTCTATATTTTGACCGACTTGAGCTTATCAGATTCAAATAATAATTTAGACCTCCTCGATGAGCCGAGGAGAATATTATCTAGGTATAGTTTGTTAAAATCAGTTCTCTTTTACCAAGGGCGTAGCCAGGAATAGGGTTTGGGGGGGCTTGAAGAACTAGATTACAATGGGTAGCCGGTTAGGTCAACGCAACCCTCCCCCCACTAGATATATGGAAGGGCCGGTAGGATTTTTGGAATATTAATATAGAATGACTTCATTGATATTGCTATTCAAATGAATTATTTTTAATACATGAAAATATATCAGCTTGCAGCTCAGATGAATACGAAGTAGCTTTGTTATTTATCTTGTGATAATAAGATAATTTCTTATAATTTTGTGTAGTCAGGTAGATTTTGATACACATTTTCAGGCATTAACAAATGCTCTCATTAATAGGAAAGTAGCCATTCACCCTATCTTCATTTGGATTTAATGCATATAAAATTATCTAAACATTGAATTTTAATCCTCTTTTATCAATATATAAAGCGAAATGGTTTCATTCATTCATTCATTCATTCATTCATTCATTCATTCATCTATCAGAACTAAAAATCTACTGAACCAAATGCGTTAAAATATTGGCATACATGTTCAGTTGGACCTTTAGACGTGCACTAAGAACGGATTTTGATAACATCCCAAAGATACGCCCAATATTCGCGTTTTTCTAGCGATTTTGTGCGATTTCTCAGCTTTTTCTAGAACTAATTGCAAGAAAATGTTTAAATTTGGTACTTGAGTTCGTTCAAGGTCCAAAAATATATGTTAAAAAATGTTTGAGAATCTCCCAAAATTACGCCAGAGATCGGTGTTTTTCCTAGCGTTTTTAAGGCGTTTTTTTATCGACATATCGATGTTCGCTGTGTCAATGGGGGCGGACCCCCTGGTGAGCGCAAAGCGCTCACTATGTCAGAGGAGGAAAGAAGAGTGTGAATAAGAGTTTTCACTTCAGTTTGCGTGCGTTTTGTACTGATCACGAATTCGCTAGTCTTCGCACGACTTGTTTCACTTTCAACAGCTGAGAGCGTACATCTTCGCTTACATTGGAGAAAAAAGGAAGATGATTGGAAAGACGAGGAAGAGAACAAGGAGAACAATTGGAGGAAAATTCAGAGTGAGAATAAAAACAGAATAGAGAGATTGATAGATAGTGGCGAAGCGTGGTATACTTATTTGGTCATCCTATAGGAAATATACCCGGCGATGACCAAGTAAGTATACCACGCTTCGCCACGGTTGATAGAATAAAGGTAGAGGGAACTTGGATGACAGTAAGGTTGGAAAACTATTACAAATATACAAACTAATTACTTCTAAAAAATCACATTCTTCACAATGATCAGGACTCCGAACTACATGAAAAGTAAGGAACAGCTGTATAGCAGCTTGAATTACTTCCCTACTGGAACGATTTCGTGACCATGAAACAGAGAAGACAAGAAGAATGCATCTAGCATGTATGACATCCCCTCTGAGCACTGTCAAGTGAATTACCCATGCACAGGCCATCCCCAAGTTTAACAGAATGCGATTGAAAAGCGAGCACAAGAGCAACTTCATATCAACTTCTACTTCAACTTCTTCTTCATCTTCAACTTCTTTTTGAAGCAATGGCAAAAATTGAAACTTTGATCGCTCATTTCTCATCTCCATGATAACTTTCTTTCAAAAGGTAAGACCTTATCGAACATCTACTCAATGAGATCTTTCAAATGAGACGTTGAGACGTAAACAAACAAATTCGGTTGAAAAATCATGAAGGAGTTGAAGCTACAAAAAACTTGTTCGCCTCCTAATTATGTATATAGAAGAAGATAGTTAGAACATAGGTTAATGGGGTGTAACTATTTCATTAAGAAAACAATTCAAACATATTTCAGAAACCGTGATTTAATCATTTATTGTGTTTTGCAAGACGAATATTTTATTTATTTATTCAGCAATGGAAATACTTGAACAATGCTTGAACTGTGTCTAAAATTCTTCCATGAATCGTAGCCTAATTTGTAAATCATGTAGCCTCCAAACTCCACCTATACTATCTTGTGATAGGCCAGCAATGAATGACTCAGCTAGTTCTGAATTCGACCGGTAGATGGCTGCAGTCACTGGGTGATGTACAGCTTCAATTTTTACAGACACGCCTCTAAACTCCGCCTCCAAGCTCTAAACCCCGCCTCTCACCTGATTGGTTGGCAATGCACAACGCAGCTATAGTTCTGAATTCCGTCGTAAGATGGCAGCAGTTACTGGGTTATTTAAGTTAAACTTTATTATTCCGCCGTCTAGATGTCAGAGTTGTTTCACACTCATTCTTATCCAATGGGAAAGAACAGATTCTTTCTATTAAATATGGACATTCGATATTCATAATAAATAAAATAGTGTATTATATTGTGAAATATTTATTTCAATGGTATACTCAAATTTTCAATTCAATTTTGATAAAAGCGATTAGTTTGACAACCATCAATATTTATGACACACGTAGATTATTCATTCAATCATGGGAAATTCTACTACAGATTTTTCGAGAACGACTGGTCCAAAAAGACTGAATTTGGTATACAAAAATAGTTGAGGACTTTAAAGGATGTGATTATGGGGTTTAAAATTTCCCCACAAAATTATATACAATTACAAGAAACGTATTATCAGCAGTTTTGAGTCAAAGGGAAGGATGTGAACAGGAAGCCTATTTTTGCATCACTATAATATGAACTAAGTGATTGTGAATTGGATTCGTGCATGTGAAGAAACTTTGAGGTGAGTCCAAAAATACTCTTATGGAAAGTGTCTTATTTTTTTGTTAGGCCTATTTTTGAATCACATGATTCGTTGGAAAGGAAGTAGAGGAGTTTAGAATTATGGCGTGTCCACGTGTGCACGTGTCCATCCAGATTGACTCCACTTGACGCTCTAATATAGAGATACAATAATATTAGCAAGGCTTAGACTGTTATAAACGGTTCTAATAGGGTGATCGAATACATCCTAAAATAGTTTGAGTTGAATTAGTTCAATTAATTTACATCATAAAATTGTTGGCTTATGTGCTGCTATTTTATCATTCTATTGGTGTTCTTTGTTTATTATGTACGAAATTATTTCAAGGTGTATTTTGTATTGTTTTTTTGTGCAATGGGTCTCCTCAGACCTAGTACAACTGATAAATAAATAAATCTATCAATCAATCAAGATGAATAATTTAATTTTAACCTTTTAAGGTACACCATGTTAACCTTTTTGAGCGATTATCTTAAAATACCGGTACCTTCTTAAACATCTTAAGATTTTACATCTTAAAACCTTCATATCTTCGCTTTGTTGACCTTTTTGAGAGTGTTCATCTCCCTGGGACAATGGGGAAAAAAATTTGGAAAGAAAACTAGCTAAGAATCAACATCCCCTCTCATTACAATGAATTTCATTTTAAAGTTGCAAAATATCTATTCAAACTAATGTTTACTTTTAGAACAGGAAACCCCGATAAAATGTCAACTCGTTTCGGAAATTTTGATTTTTTTTGTGATTGAAACAGAACTTGATGAATCAGCTTTGTCCAAAAAACAACCCGCAAAAATAGATAACATTTTAATGTGTGTCCCACTTTTTATGCCGACTGTACACAGCAGTATCATTCGACTTGCACAATAGATGGCTGATGTACAAAAGACTATTTTCATTAAATATGGTTTTATAATAGAAGGGTGTCACATCGTCTACGATATTTCTAGGGGATGAACCATACCGCAGTGGTTGAAGGGGTGGTTCGCGACAAACCAGGGGGTGGATATGAAGAATATGTTGGTGCTTGTTGTATAGGGGTGGGGGATGTTATGAGCCTGTGCGGTCCATACTAGTGGTTGACGTTAATTCAACGAACTAGTTCAACTAGTCTTCATCGTTAGTCAACGATTCAACTGTATTAAATTTGAATTCTCTACTCAGTCGAACCATAATATATCTTATCTTATCTGAATATAATCTTATCATATTAATATAGCATCGAATTTTAACACAACGAAAAAGCAATTTAAAAAGGGAAAAGCAATTGAATAGTTGCAATATTCCATCTCCTTTTATCTTCATATCTGGCCGAATTGGCTTAGTCAAAAATGAATGCTGCTATACAGACAGAAGATGTCCGGTGGTCTAGAAGTAAGGGCACTTGACCGACAATCAAGGGGTGCTGGGTTCGATTCCCGCCCGGGCAAAAGTTTTTTGTACAGCTGCGTTCATACTATTTCCTTACTAGTATTATTCTGTTGTCAATATTCGCAGTAGCTGAAGTCTTCAGAGTATTTTATAGCATTATTAATTAGGAATTTCGTTCAATAAATTATTATGAACTGTAACTGTAATACGTATACTAATCAAACTAAATGAAATCTTGCAATGAATTTTCATCATTTTACGGCAGTGAGTCAATGCTCAATACAATTGGATTTTCGTGCAATTGACCAATAAACGTTTTAAACACGTTAACCGTTCAACCAATTCATCAACTAGTTGACGCTTACTAAGAACCAGTCTCTTTTCGTTTCGTTAACGTCAACGACTGCATGCAAGGTGCATCCCTGACATGAATGAGAGTGATTGCGGCCAAGATTTCACGCTAGGGGTGGTTTTGCAGGGGTTGTATCAAGCCCCCTCAACTATAGACTGATTACCCCCTCCATTCTAATAGTCACTACAAACTAATATATAATGAGCCGACAATGGTTGGGTAGAAACACTTTACTCGCGAATCGTGGTGTGATAGGCACGTGCCCACTGTATTCACTAGATCAAGTAGTAACAGGTTGTCAGGACTTACGATACCCAAGAAACATTTCATTCTTCGACATCATATTCCCAAATGATATTTAAGTAAATTTGTTGAACTTATAATTTATCCTATATTTTGTATTGTAGAAACGATCAACTCAATTCAACAAACTTTTATCGATTTATCAGTTTTTTATGTCGGTTCAGTGAGTTAAGCGGAGAGGTGTTAGTAGCTGTATGACGATTTTTACCGCACCATTGGAGGATAGACTCCTCAAAAGAGAACAGATTTTCTATCACTTTGAGGTGAGTTTTTTATTATTGACTATTTTCTTGAGTTTCTTATATATTATTTTTTCAACAAATTTCATCTTAATTTTCAGCGAAAACACATAAAAATTCTTCCTCTATCTGTCTACAAGGTCAAGTGTTGATGAAAAGGATTTCTTTGTATCTCCTTTTCCAAGAATGGACATTCATATGTCCAAACTTCGCCTTTTCATCTAGATAACTCACAATTATTAAATCATCAGTATATTTTTGCTTTATATCTATACTCATGGCATAATTTATAAGCTAATGTAAATTTGACGAATAATCAATTGTATATTTGTTATTATAATCTAGAATTTAAGCCGTCATATTTGTTATCTACATGAATAAAGTAATAAATCTAAATCTACTTGAAAAATATGATTGAATTTGACTGAGAAGTTTATTTTATTACAATAACTTAATTTAATTTGTTACTGGCACAAACCTGAAAAAAAGCTCTTCGCTTATGAATCCTTTATGTAGGCTGTTCATGTGAAGATGTTTTGCTTCTTTGTTAGGCTGTTGTTCCTCCAGTTCCAGTTTTTATCAAAGAGTATACTGCAGAGCCTTAATAAATCGATTAGTCGATTAGCCTTATTGATCGATTAATTATTTAAAAATTTGTATTTCCGCTTTATAGTATAATCATATTCATTCAATTTGACGCTTGGCATTAGATAGATAGAGAGACATTTTTCCTTTGCCATCGTACTCTACGGTCATCAGCAACGTCAAGAAATAATATCTCTCTATCTATCCAATGCCAAGCGTCAAATTAAATGAATCTGATTATAACAATCTATATCCGACTTCGAAATAGAGAAAACAAGATAGAAAAGCTTTTGATTTTACTCAAGTAATAAGATTAATATTATACAATCTCCGATTTTTGAATGGTGTTAGAATGTTTGATTTTTTATTTCCAGAAAACCCATCCAAGTATGTTTCCCATCATACCTCAGACATACACCAGCAAGTCATTGCCTCCTCTGGGACAGCCTTATTCAAGTGACCTATACATAGACGTATGCACCACTAAGCAGAATGATCTTATCAAAGAGTTGAAACCAGCTAGCGCAAGAGTGACAGCGTCGGAAGATATTCCAACAGGATCTTCAACTGGAGAAATAAATTTATCTCAAATTATGGAAAACAATTATGAGGATGATCAGGACAATAAGGTAAAATTCATTTCAACTGAATAGAAAGTAATAAGAGATATAGGTAGAATAAAAGTAATCAAATCACTCAACCATATTTCCTCTTTCTCTTGTATCAACTTCTCAAAGTTATTTCTAGTTTCGGTAAAATGATTTGAATTGAATTTCTCATAGACAATGTACAATATAAATTTTCACTTTACAGAAGAGAAATTATTGGCCACATTAACTATTAACAAATTCATTAACAATTTCATCTTCACAAAATAATTATAGCTTCAACACTTTTCGATTGAGCTCAAAACAAAATATTGGGCTTCATATTGTATTGATTGATATATGGTTGTTAGCTGTAGTTGATATTTATGTAGTTGTTAGTTGTAGTTGTAGCTGTTGCCTTACGCCCTATATATATAACAAGAGTACGGCATTCTTCAATTTTGATGCTAGGATAATTTGAATTCCAATTCTAGGCCTATTGTAGTCGAATGATTGATTTTTTAGAATAAATAATAGAAAAATATCTAATCAAATAAATAAAAATATTTGTATGTAGTTGAAACCTTGAAACCGTACATTTTTCATTATTAAATAATCATTCATTTATTGGTAATCATTCATAATGTGGTATTAATTATGAACTGTTTCATTTTTCTTCTATATTATAGCCTAATTATAAATTAATGACCAGCATGATAATCTCCCATTGTAAATTTACATGAAATCGGTTATCTGTTTTATGAAATGATAAACGGGTTTTTAATTAATTTATTCGATTAATAATTGATATTGTTCTTGTGAATAGTAACTTGCATTGCGTTGTACAGGAGCTGAAATAGAAAATTTATGAGATCGAATGTGTTTTCACCTAAAAAAAGATAATAAGTTGTTAAATTCTGAGTTTATCAAATTACCATGTCTACTTTTCAAAAATGATAAGGAGTTTGATAAAGCATTGAAGAACCAATCCAATAAACATATTTTTTTGTTTTTTCCAGTCTCCCATTACAGTATCGTTGCAAAAAGATGGTTACTTGCGAGACGACATAGATCACGATTGCTACAAATGGTTGAAAACTTTAGCATTGGCCGATGATTGTCAAAGCTACAATGTGCAGCTCAGGAAAAGTCCTGGAGATCAATGTGTCAAGCTTGTCGTTACCCAGCCGCTCAAAAAAGGAGAAAAACTGCTCTTATGGTTTTCAGACGAGATTCTTTCATTGTTGATGATGCCGTTTCTCACTCCTGTCAACATTCAAGGTGAGTTTTCAACTCAATCAATCATATTTAGCTCATCTAGAATGTTTCCTAGAATTTAGCTCCTCATCAGGAGTGAAACCACAGAGATTTCTCTATGGTGAAACCACAGAGATTTTTTCTCTATGGTGAAACGCATTGCACGTTTGCCAAAATAAAATAGCCCAAGTGAATTTAATTATTTACAGTGTAATACTATTCGATACTTTAAAGAAATTCAGAAGACAGCTTAGTGTGACTGTGGCCTAACACAAACCATGAGCCACATCACTGAGGAGTTAATACAGGAGTTAATAAGTGTCCCATCCTTTCCTTGGAGGGAGACCTCAAAGAGCTACATGAAGTCACGGATAGAGCTATTTATTCGTTGAAGCAGCTCAGAATAGGATTGTAAAGTGTCTTTTGAAGAATTGCTTAATTATAATTAAAATGCAAACACAATGATTTTGTCAATTCTACCATTTATTTGTGGTACAAGGACCATGGTTTCGTGGCCACACAGGTCACATCATCAGCTTAACTGATGAGTTTTAAAATTTGTTTAAAAATTAGGCTACTAAATTTTTTCATAACATCAATGCATTTCATACCAATGCTTAGTAGATAGATAGATGGATAGATAGATAAACGATTTTTTTTAAACTCTAGAAAAAAGCACTTTACAATAATAATTACAAATGAAACAAAAACAAGATAAGTTAGCACATTACATTGTACATAAAAATAAATCAAAAATTCAATTGGCTTATCTATATAAACTATATATCTATATTATCTATCGATAAATTGGAAAACTTCAATAAAAATAACAACTAATGCTTAGTATATATTTTATTCACATGTATTATATTTAATGTTTTATATGAAAACCTTACAAATGAATAAATAGAATTATAAATAAATGATTGTGTATACATTACATTACAACAAAATTGTTGTTGTCATTTCTTAAATGATATGACCACAAGAATAAAATTATTGTTTTAGTTGAATATTCAGTTAAACTTATGAATTATTCAAATTTATCTGTGTAGATTAGAAGTTTTACAATGCGAAACTCTATGACCTTTTCAGGAGAGAAAAACTACAGATGCCATCTCTGCAGGAAAGCATTCGAATATCCCAACCCTCTCAAGATTCATCTCATGCTGGGATGTTTTTCGAACGGGAGGGGACTGTGGAAAAGACTTGGCGATGCCTTGAAAGCAGACCCGTTAAAACCTGAAAGCTTACCCAAAAGTGATAACAGAAGTGTTGAAATCAGTTCAACATTCAAGTTCAGTTTGAAACCAACACCAGCTTCAACTACCACTACTAATTCATCGAGAGATCGTTGCAAGAAAGTTTCAAGAGGTTTAAAGCCATCATCACCAAGTTTGACCACTACTTCAAATCCTTCTCCAGACCTTAGCTCACAAGACAGACTCAACGAAGTCCGACCGTCCTCTGAACCCTTGAGACACTCAGCGTTCAAACCATACCTGAAAAACATCTCCACCAATCAGGAATCGAATCCAGAACAAAAATGGTACACAGACCCTTTAAGACTGCCACCAACTTTATCATCAAACAATGTTTTCTTCACTCATGCCTTCCCTCTATTTCCCCCACCACCGAACTCTCCTGTCACATGTACTTCGTTACCCTCTTTGGCGAATATCAAGGAAAGCAATAAAATGCTGATTCAGCAAGCTGTCGACATGGAAACCTTGGTTAGCAACCTTGGAAGGTCGAAGCAAGGTCATCTGTGCATCTACTGTGGCAAAGTCTACTCGAGGAAGTATGGACTGAAAATTCATATAAGGTGAGAAAGGAGAATTATTTTTTTTGTCAAAAGAATATTGAAACAGAGAAAAACAGAAACAGCTGCTCGAGTCTAAGCTCCGCGTCCCTGACGGCTGAAGAGGAGAGACAAAGAGTGCTATAAAATACACTACAAAACCTGGTTTTCGAAGACGTATTGCATTCCTCCCAGGGACATGGAGCTTAGACTTGGGCAATACTTATTCAGCCAAGTTTGTTGTTTCTCTCCCGTATTGTTATTATTTCTGTCTGTGTCTGTATCAATGTTCATAGAAGGTTTCTTACCTTATATGAATAGTTTTTGGAATAAGGGGAGGAGATTAGGAGAATAGTTTTTGGAATTATTTTTATGACGAATGAATCGTAACAGAGAGTAACAGTAGGCCTACGTATTGGGCTAAGCCCGTTGTTTCTCTTCCATATCATGTTCCAAGGAGAATAGTATTTCGGAATTATTTTTATGACAAATAAATTGAAACAGACAGAAACAGTTTGTATTGTACCAAGCCCATTGCTTCTCTAACATATAATATTGTTATGTGAGAGAATGATGTATCAATAATGACCTCCCAATTCATCTCAATATAATACAATATTTTATCATTGATTTTTGCAGGACACATACCGGATTCAAGCCGCTCAAATGTAAATACTGTTCGAGGCCATTTGGGGATCCGAGTAATCTAAATAAGCATGTTCGACTGCATGCGGAAGGAGAAACTCCTTACAAGTAAGTTGAAAAATATTCATTCAAAAATCATTACGCAAGTTGAGTTTTCAATGAAAATGATGGAAACTTTCAACGCCGTAAAGTGAAAATTTCCAATTAATACAAAAATATTGAATGTGCAACTTCAAACATAGATGAGAATGAATATCACAAAAACATTAATCAATTTAAGGCAACTTTGAAACATGAAATTGAGAGAATCCTCCAATCTAAACAATATCGCTTGAATCTTAAAACTTTCCAGTTATTTTCTCTCTTTAAAGATTAATCATCAAGTTTGTATGTGAAGAAAATTGAGGCCGATTCCACATATCGATCAGTTCAGTCTCAGTTCCTTTTCAATTAGTGCTCTGTGACATTGGCCACCGTCATTGACGCAATTTTTCTGCGCTTTCGTCAATGACGTCGGATCAATCACAGAGCACTAACTGAAACCAAAGAGTTTGGACAAGATCCATACTCCAAGATTTTCTAAGATCCTCTCTGCTGAAACTGAACTGATATGTGGGAATCGACCTTTAGAATGTCTTTCGACAACTGAAGTATAATTTATCCGTGCTCTCATGGAGTAATATGGTTGTAATCAGTATGATTTCAATCATTGAATGGAAGAAAGTGATTGGACGGAAAATGGTCACTTCCCAAGAATTTTCGATTAGATTGATTTTTTGAATGATAAAAATAACAGTGACATTCTGCCTTTATAGTGAGAATTAGGTACCAAATAAGTTACTTCGAGGTGATTTACAATGAACACCCTCTGATTTTTCACTTCAAATAGAATGGAAATTTAAACTATTGATAAAGCACATATAGATTACATTTATTCATAATTACTATTTTCCTGTATTTTTTAGGTGTGATCAGTGCGGGAAGGTATTGGTAAGGAGGCGAGACTTGGAGAGACACATGAAATCCAGACATCAGCTAGACTGTGATGAACTTGAAGATCTTAGGATATCGCAAGACGTCAACTGCTAAAAAGTTTATTAAAATCATATATTCGAATATAAAGTTATGTGTTACCGCCAATATAATCGTAAGTTACGCGTTAGCACGCTTAACGGTTAGGCTCTAACATTATGTGTATATCATTATATTTCTAGTCAAATTAGCAATGGTGTTGATATTCCTATTTATGAATTCCATTTCCATTATAAATCTATAGATGAATGCTATAATGGATGGTGTGGTATGTTAGTGGAATATTACACCAAGTATCAAATATTTAGTTGTACGACTACATCAAGCTAATACAATAATATTGTACATTAAAAAGTCCTTTAATATTTATTTCTTTGTAATATTTGAATCATTATACGTTTGTCAAAAGAATATAATATAGTGTTATTGTGATCTTATATTATTTTTATATATTGAAATTTTTATTATGATTATTGTAAATAAATTGAATAAAATTGTAAATTGTGAGTAATTATAATTATTGTATTTTGCTAATATAAATTATTTTTTGATATGAGTATGATTTGAAATTTATTGAATAAATCATGACAAGAATTAGAAGCTTTCCTTCATTCAATGAATAAATCGAATGATTATTCAAATAATAATAATGCTTATTGAAATACCTAGTTGTACTTATTTAGCTACACAACGTTGAGTTGTCAAAAATAGGAAAACCGTATTGTGTAAATAGAACGTCAATTTACGCAGAGAAAGCTTGAAAGCACTTATTGATAATGTAAAGAAGGTACCGGTAACTTACCGTACTTGAAAAAATGTACGGTACAGCGCATGATGCAAAGTTTTTACAAACATGAAACAAGTAGGCCTAACATTAAAATAAAAGTCGTATGTAATTGCAAAAAAATATTTCAACTTTTTGTATAAATTTGGGATCTTTTTCTAGAAGCTGAGAAAAAATAGACAAGCATGTCTCATCCGATGAAATTTTTACAAGGGAAAATTTTAGAAATATTTTTCTCAATAAATTATGTTTTCTTCACATGCATTTCTTTATAAATCCTGTATAATTAACAGTATTTCTCAAAACTATTCCTACATTTTGATTGTACATGGAGACAGGGGCGGATTAAGGTCTGTGTTTTGGGGGGGGCGGTTCTGGAAGGTCAGTTCCGGGGGGTCTGGGGGTATTACCCCCCAGGCATGGGGGGGGGGTCCGGGGGGCCTCCCCCGGAAAAATATTAAGAGTGAAAACCGAAAATCTAGGCTCTAAAACTACAACGTTTTTCTTACATAAATATTAAAATTATGTAATATTTTTATAAAATTAAGTATTTTTCCAGTGTAAATCACAACAAAAGTTCAAGTTAACATGAGATGAGCAAATTTTAAAATGAAAACACGCACACTGATGAAAAGTATGTAACAATCTGTCAACCTCAATACAAAACCTCAGTATGAAACGAACAGCCTCAATAGTCCATCTGGATACATTGAGATTTGAAGCCAGTTTATGGATTCGAAATAATATGTTAATAATTTCATGGTACTCAGCAGCATTTATGGATAGAGGTTTGTCACCAAAAGACCCTCTTATGCATGGGAGCCTACCATACTACCAACGAGCATCAGACAAAAGGAAGGAACGGCATCTGAACTTGAATTGAAGAGGTTTTTAATATTAGTGAGTCTCTGCTCATTGGTACTTTTTTGTGATCAAGAAGACAGTAATATTGCAACTGCAATTAGAATATTTTAGGAGTTATTGTTCAGATTTGAACCATCAATAATTCGGTCGCCCCCCCCGGCCACCTCTTAATCCGCCCCTGATGGGTGCCTAAAGGTGAAATTTTTGGGACAGATCCTCTCACAACTGGTTGCAAATAAAATCATAAATTTTTAAGCAGAGATGCCTGAATGTATTGTCTCTTCACCCGCGGACAGCTAAAAATCTAACGAATTCAAAGATTCTAGAAATAGTCAATATTTATTTGAAATTCCCGGTCGATAACAATATCGATCATACTGTATCAAAAGCTGACGAACGATTCGAAGTCTTACGAAAGACTGACTATTAGATTGATTTTTGAATTATTACAATAAGCAAATTGATAATTGAAAATTTTATCATAATTAACTAAATAAATTATTTTATCGATTGTTGAATGTTTTATGCAAATATAATATCTTGGCATCACTGATTGACCAGCTGACTTGCTAGTATCAGCTGTGAGATGAAATCCATGCTCACTCACACTTCATTTCTGCTTCGTAACCAGTAGTGTTAACCGCGGTCGAATTATTTTCTGAATTTTTCGAAATATTTACGAGTGCTTTCAACTACAGTCTATTTTTAAACTAATACAGTGAAGCTCTCAATTATAACCAGTGTTCAACTTCATAATTTGGTGGTTAAATGAAGCAAATTATACTACAGTTTGAGTTGTAAAGTTTTTGATCCGGCAATTCTACTATTGAGGTTAGTTGATCTTATTTATTTTCAAAGTGAATAATATTAAAGTTTTAAATATTTTCTAATCAGTTGAACTATTTAAAATTTTCAAATTTCTTTACATTTGAGTATGGTTGATATCTGAAGTCTACTTCACAAATTGGTCGAAGTTATTGAAACCGATATGGAGTCGTCATTCTCAACAAATATTCCAAACTTTAATATTCATTTACTCTTAGTTGATTTGATTTTGATTTGAGATCTCGTTATATTCCATTCATCAATACAATATATGTAGTTTTTCACAAATAGTTTTCATGAAATTTATCCAGCCATTTCCCTGTGCTAATCTAACAATTCATTCAATAAATCCTATGGTTCTTTATTTTATTTAATCAATTCAAAGTGAAGCAGGTTTTTACTTGGTTCAATTATTCCAAACTTTACCCTTCATCTTAGGAGATATTGAAGTGCTTGTTTTTCGAAGTCTAGTTATCTTCACAAACTCATTGGATGAGTATGCTTAAGGGTTTTATCTTAACATTGTGAATATTAGACTATTATTTAATATCATAAAAATATTTAGCCTATGCATAGCAATAATTATTAACAAATTGAAAATACAAGCTAAACTCAAGTTTCATTTGTTTCAACAGGATGAATTTTTGAAAATACAAAAACAAACATGAACAAACGATTATTGGAAGGCATCAATGGTAACCCCACTACAAAGGGAGGTTGAAAGTCAAGTTCTCTAGAGGGCCGGCTGCGCCCTAACTTCGCCCTCCCAGGAATCAATTAAAGGCAGTCATTCAACACATTCAATACAAATAAAGACGTGGAATCAATCAAACCAAGATGTGGATAGGTGAATCTGGTATCAGGTATCTTTCCCTTAAATTACTAGTTGAAGAGTTAGGCTAGAATTATCTAACATTGTCCCAGGCTAGAGGGTGGGGTATAGGGGGTGGGACGTTTATGGTTGTTAGTCATGTAGCATACTCTGACACAATCCTGGGCAGTACCACGTCATCATGCTAGTTTTGCGACGAGAGGGTGTCTTCTGTCTTGGTCGGGCGCTTTAATAGCAGCACCGCCATGCAGTGCAGATGTAAATGTACATGTTTTCCCCATCATGCAATGATGGGATATGTGGTACTGTTCTTGTGTTTGCATAGTTGGATGTGAGACAAGATAACGGCCATAAATAGGGATTGAGCTAGATAGGGGTATAGGGGGTGGGACGTTTATGTTTGTTAGTCATGTAGCATACTCTGACACAATCCTGTGCAGTACCACGTCATCATGCTAGTTTTGCGACGAGAGGGTGTCTTCTGTCTTGGTCGGGCGCTTTAATAGCAGCACCGCCATGCAGTGCAGATGTAAATGTACATGTTTTCCCCATCATGCAATGATGGGATATGTGGTACTGTTCTTGTGTTTGCATAGTTGGATGTGAGACAAGATAACAGACATAAATAGGGATTGAGCTAGATAGGGTGGGTCCCCGTAGGATATTTGCAGATTTCAGTCGAGTATCGTAGTGTCCTAGTCAGTGTTCTGTGTGGTAGTTCCACTGCGTTGTCACTATGATTGCGGGCTCGATTCAGCATCATTTTTATGACGAGGTGGTAACTGTTACACTGTAGCCTGTTGGGATCTATTATACAGGAGACTGGGAATTGCAAGTATAAGATTGTAGTGCCTTCAGCAAAGGGGTTAGAACTTAGGGAAGGGGGTACAAAAGATATTTTTTGATAGCTTTCAAGCTGCATGTATATTATATAAGAGTCATTTCCAATTTAAAATTTATACTTATTCAAAAATTTTTGATCATAGCATTGCCTCCAGCCTTTGCTGGTTGGCATGGGGAAGGGGGGTTCAAGCTATTATGGCTTTGGGGCTGTATTTATTCTAGCCTTTATCATAAGTATTAACTTGCATGCTTTGATACGCCAAAAGGCGCAGATATTCTTGAGTTCTAACTCAAGAGTTGAATGATTTGATACTTTTCTACACATGCTAGAAAAGAAAACTGCTTAAGGCACTCTCTCACACACGCTGAGAGGTGCAGATTCATGATTATTATTATTATTCTACTAATAGGATTTAAGTTACAGACATCAATGAGAGTTAGAAACTCTTAATGAGTGATGTAAATGCAGATATTGAAATATCTGTTTATAAGACGCTCTCCTACACACGATAGGAGAGCGCAGTAGTTTAGGGCATTCTCTCTTACACGCTGAGAAGTGCTGAATCATGATAATATATTATAATTATTATTAAATTGATTAGTTCTAGTTTAAGGAATATTTTACGTATAGTACTGTTAGAAAGTTAGAAATTCTTATAGATGCTGAAAAGTGCAAATATTCTCAAGATATTGAAAAATCTTCATTTAAGACGCTCTCCTACACACGCTAGGAGAGCGCAGTAGCTTAGGGCATTCTCTCACACACGCTGAGAGGTGCAGTTATCAATTGAAATCAATATGAATATCGATTGATTTTTATTAGTCAAAAGTTATAGATTAGACCACTCCTGGCGGTTCAGGCGTGAGTACTTATAAGAGTTTAGTTATAAGTTCCAGGTCGACTACTCAACTTTAATCTTGAAAATTTACTCAATTCTTCATTTTCTAAGTGTGTTTCAGATACAGCTTCGCTTTTCCAAGGGATCCAAGGCCATGGACATTCTATTTTTATGATATACTGTGTGCATGGATTGAATATTCTGTGTTGCATCTAGAACTGTGTGTAGTTACATGTTGGATGTTATTTATTCGCCTTCTTTGCATGTTAGATTTGGTATGGTGCATCTTTGGTAGAATTCAGAGCATACTTCACGTTGATCCAATATTAAGATTCACACATAAGTGTTTTGTTTCAGGATTGTGTTTTATTAGGGTAGCCTACAGAGAGTATATAGTCATGTATTACTATACACTCTCTGTAGGGTAGCCTATGTATTTCATCTAATGAAAGTTTTTTTGTTACAGATCACCAAGTTTAAGCATTCACTTCATTTACGCTACATTGCAATTAAAGAGTGAAGTTAATGGACTGGAGGAAGGACGTCTACTGCATATTTGTTAAAGTTGAAGCATTGTCCACAGAATAATAATAATTTATTTATTATCATTCTGTTAATGCAATCGTATACTCTGTTTACTGCATCACCAACTTATACCGTAAATCGTTTCCAAATTCAATTTCCACTTTAAAAATTCTTATTAATTATATTAGATCGTTTGGTAATTTTCCATTATAATTTGAAATTTTATTAGCAAAATAAACTTCCTCTTGGTTTCTGCGGTGCAAGGAGGATGCAACTCAGTTCGACTTCATCTTCAAAAGGCATCCAAGAGGTTCTGTTCTTCTGGAGCCTTTGATGATGTTTCTTTTCTTGTTGGGTTAGGGATGGGGGGGATTGTAGAGGTCTTTTTGAACTTCGTTGTTGTAGGGGGGGTTGTTTGTATAGGCTCTTGAGGTCTATGAGAGTTACTTTAAAGTATTCTCATGTAGGCTTTAACCTTCTTGTACCGCAGAAGACCCAGAGGAAGTGATGTTATTTCAAAATTTTATATTCCAAATTGGGGGTACTGTTTGGTTGGCAGAAGAGAGGTGATCTGTGGCGGTACCCCATGGATTGTCTCTCGACTCCAACCCTACCGCCCTCCGTCATAGGGTGTGTAGCAAGACAACAGTATTCGCCTTAGGTCGCGTGGCCCACAAGCCTTACGTCCTCGAATGGTGATGGTCTGGCAAGGTAACACAGAAATTTATCTGTATTTCCTTTGCTGGTACTACTCCGCGTGTGGGCCGGGCAACGTATGTCATGGGTTCCCTCGGTCTGGTGACATCTTTTAACTTTGAGTTTTAAGATGTCCCCGGACGGTGGGTTAACATACAGTGACTGCGGCTAACAAGGCTATGGCAAAGTTGAGGCTCCCAAGGCTATTAGATACTTTCACCTTCTAGTAACCTTAGTAGTCTCATCTTGTCTTCTTTATTGATAGTATACTCATGGCCTATTTGAAAACTATAATCAATTGATTTTTTTTATTCAAGACAGATATGAGCTGTGCATATGCAGTAGCCTAATATGTGCGAAATTTTAGTTCTTAGACCATTGTGCCACGTCCAAAAATTAAATCATTAATTTCATTCATTAATCTTTAATAATAGATAATCTTTGAATAATAGTGTTTAATTATATATTAAATTTTATTATATTATCTTATTATAATTATTATTATTATTATTTTTTTGCTAGGGATGATGCCCACATAAGCTCTAAGCTTGTGCATGGGTAATGGAAGGATGATGATGGGATATGAATCTTTAATGATTTTTAATGAATCTTTAATGATTTTTAATGAATCTTTATGATTTTCAGTGTATAGCATAGGTATGTTTTGTTTTATAGTAACTTAGTCTATTTGCAAATATTTTTTTCTTGATCTTTGATCTTGATCTTTGTCCCGGCCTGAAATTAAAACTGTAAGTGGATGAAAGCCCATATACTACTTGAATATAATAGAATCGTGAAAACCCGCTATTACAGTGAGACAATCCCTATGTCTACACTTGGTTGATATTGTGTGCTAGACAACATGCTACCAATGCTTAAGCATGTGCAGCACTCAAAAGTCGACCAAATGTGGAAATAGGAAATGTGCTAAAGACAAGTTAGATATAAAAAAAAATTCTACTTGTATTAATTTACAATACTACACAGTTGCTTCCATCAGATCTTTCTGTTCAAAGTGAGGCATTTGCAGGCCGAGCCTACCGGCGGTCCATACAAAATGTTCGGGAGCATTTGCTTGCAGGGTGAGCTGTGAATCGGCGTTTCGACCAAAGAACCCTTCCAGGGTGACGGCCGAGTGATGGATCATGGTGGGGATGTACATTTCGCTACCCTTCTTCAATCCTACTCATCAGTGGCGTAACGTTTGCCAGCTGGGCCCCCACTGAAACTAATTCCGGGCCCTTCTTCTTTAACAGTCTGGGGTATGGAAAACCCTGACATAAAGAGGGTCGGGGCCCTCCCAAATTTCAGTAACAAGTACATAACAACAATGTTTTAGACTACTTTTAGTCTTGCGACGCTGAAATCAATAATTTTTCGTTTACTATTGAGAATTAAATTTCGACAATTTTCAGGGGCCTAGGCCACTGGGGCCAAGCCGAATTGTCTTGTAGTCTACTATTATGATCAGAATTCGATGGGTGAAACAATATTTTATGTAAAACAATCTGGGTCTGGGAACCGGATGTATGTCTCACTTCAATAGTTTGTAAACACAATTATTATATCCCCGATAAGCTACTTCAAACCAGTACCTTTTGTTAATTGTACACAATATTCAAGTAATTTCCCGTCATAACAACTCTCAACCAATTTTTTTAACCAACTGACTTATTCTAAGTTGATGCATACCGGTACTGCAATTTTGAGACATTTTATTGTTCATGTTTGTTAGTTAATTGCTAAAATAAAACAGCTTTTCTTGTTCAATCATTTGTAATTTCAAAAAAAACATGGACCGAATTTCAGAGCCCGCATGGGCTGAGGCCCCCCCACCATGGGGTTTTGCAGGAGTGTCGAGAATTCACTGCTACTCATGGAGAAAAGTTGAAGCTTCAACTCTGGAAAAGCTTCCTTTACAATCCTTCTTATTGGAAAACAGCTTGGTGGAATAGGATACAGTGTCAACAGCGATGATACGGTATCAAATTGTAGATGGCAGCACTTATCAACATCGCAGATGTCCTGAATTTGGTCTTCTAGGTTATGTTTGACTCATCCAACTTTTCACATGCTCCTTGTTGACAGTAATTTTTGTGTGTTATCGTAATCTAAGCAAATTTTGAAGATTGTCAAGAACAAAAATGGTGAGTACACTTTTTTATCAATAATAATTCTATTAGAATACATTTATACCATTTTTATATCAATCTATTGAATTTCTGGTAACTGATTTCTACCATTGGTACCGTACCTCCAATATCGTTAACTTTTACTGTCAGTTTTTATAAAAAATGGAACGTTTATGAATTTATGGTTGATTTTCTAATAAGCCCAGCTATTAGTATATGAATTTTACTTTGTGTTTTTATAAATTCTATGTAGGCCTATTTCGAGTTGTGTTGATCAACATAGCCTAGCCTACACTACACGTGAGCAAACTAACCTATCTTCTACTGTAAAAGAACCAATGTCATGAAGTTTTATCACTGGTTTGGTAATTATTTATTTAGCAGAAAAATATTAAATTAGTTGATAGTTCAGTAGCAGAGACCCTATCATTAGAGGCAGTGCTATTACTGAAGGTTGGAAAACACAATTCTTATCTGATAGGAGTCACAAAAACTTCACAAACAGACTATCTTATTAAATCACTTATCTTCTTGATTGTCTCATATCTCATAACTTTTGTATTCAATGTCTAGCATAAACATTAGTTTGATTTTCCTTAAAATTTGTTTAAATTTTTTTTTTAAACATCTATTGTATTCATGTATTTTTCAGCCGAAGCCAAAGCAAAAAAAGAGGTTTATTGACAAAAAGAACGCGGTGACATTCCATCTTGTACACAGAAGTCAACAGGATCCTCTAGTAACCGATGAGAAAGCACCGCAGCATGTCTTAGTCCAGCAAGAGACCAAGGAATCAAAGGTCAGTTGTAATTCAACCTTCAATCAAGTCTCCAATTTTCTAATACAGTATGTCTTTCTAATAATATATATAGTCTCTCTCTCTAATAGTTTTTCATATTAAAGTCGAACAAATTCTAGAATCGGCTTTTTATTTTTTTTTGTGAATATTATTGTAACTAAGTATGGAGAAAGGGCAGTATATGGACTTGTGTGAAATTAAAAAATTCCTTGATTCAAATTCACGTATGGTGTTAATATAAAAGCAGCATAATTATCAAATCATGCCTTTCCTCCTGAGAGAAGGCTTAAATAACTTTCCTAGCTTCTAGATATAAGTACAGCTTATCGAAAGGAATTTAATTTCATCAACGCTTCCAAATCTCTAGATTCTCAATCTCAAATTTATTGATTTCATTCAAAGCAATGCTTTCTTTTAACGTTCTTCAATGCATTATATTACAGAAAGTTGACCCAAAAGAAGAGCAGAAGAAGTATGGAATCTATTTCGATGATGATTACGATTACTTGCAACATTTACGGGAAAGAAAACCCACTGTCAACCATTGGCAAGAAACACCAGCGCCTGTAAGTATTAAATTCAGTATCTAATGTACTAAATCCGTTCATATTTTTTTTTACTCTACATCTATTTGTATGTAGCCAAGTAGTTTATATTTCCACAAACTTTACCCTTTATCTCCTAATATTATCTCATGAGAATATAGTTTAGACCTATAAACAACATAGAAGTACGCAAATACCGGTACGACATAATATTATAGTTTAGTTTCACAATTACAACTACAAACTCTCCCAAGTAATTTTCATTTTCCCACTCTTGAAAAATAAATTGTCTACTTTATAGAGGAAAATTCATCCAATAAAACCCCAACTCGTAGTATAAAAAATTGTTTGTAGATTTTGTGAAGGGAATTATTAATTTGTACAGATACAGGTTGTGCATTATAATATAAGCATTAGTAGAATGCTTTGACTATATTCTATGATATAATTGAAATAAGTAAGATGTTATAAGGTAATATCAATGTTTACAATGTGTTTTCTCTTTCTTTTCTGTTGAATCATACATACAGGGAGAATATATTCATACACTGTAACACTTTTATATTTTAAGTATGTATATTATGGATGAATAAATGAAATTTTAATTTTCATTCCAGAACTGTAAAATCAACCTTCCATCATCCGTATTCGCATCAGAAGTTGAAGAAGAAGTCGGAATGCTAAACAAAGCAGCCCCACAACCCGGTGAGTGAATACTAAATATTTCCAAGTGTTTTCTTTTTTTACTTTTTTTTCAATTTGGTAAAATTGCCGTTCTTACACAACATTATTGTCATCTGATTTTGTAAATTATAGTTCAACTCACTCAATTCAGTTTGATTTTATCTAGAAATCCCTTTTTCCCCCCTTTTCTTTTGCTAGGACTGCGCCTTGACCTGGACCCTGACATAGTGGCTGCCATGGATGAAGATTTCGACTTTGACAATCCAGACAACGAACTGGAAGACGATTTTGTTGCCATGGCGGATGGAGTGGCCTCGGAAGAGGGGAGTGACGTCGAATACTATGATGAAGAAGAGGAAGAAGGGGAAGATGGGTGAGTTGTAAATTCTTGTCAAATCAAATTAAATTTATTGTATAGATCATTACATAAGTAGCAAACAGAAAAACTTCATACATCCATCATATTTAATTAACTAATAATGATATGATTAACTAAATGATATTCGCATATTATCTTACCTTTAATTGTTATACTATAGTTATGTTGTGTTATTTTTTCTAGTGAATTTTGTTCTCTTTTAATATACACAATATTGTTATGTAGAACATGGTCGTTTGAATCAAGGTTAGTTTAGATATGATAATGAAATTTATTTATTTATTTATTTATTTATTATTTATTTATTTATTTATTTATTTATTTATTTATTTTGTGTTATTTTTTTCTAGTGAATTTTGTTCTCTTTTAATATACACAATATTGTTATGTAGAACATGGTCGTTTGAATCAAGGTTAGTTTAGACTTGTACTGATAATGTAGATATTATTGTTTTTTGTTGGTCGTAGATAAAATGGTGTAACAATGATTGTATTTTAGCCTTTTAACTACTCTTGAGATACCTTGAAATAACTCGCAGCGTTGCCGCTCGTATTTTAACCTCGGTATCTCACTCGTCGTTTAAAGGCTCTCATAATACAACCATTGCATAAACTACTATTGTTCACTATTGCACTAATAACTAGCGCTTGTTATTCACATAGGATGAATTATCACTAAGGTAACGATATCGTGAATCTGAATAATCCTCCGACAATCCTTGGGTAGAATTCTGTTGAAAATTTAGAATCAATTTTACTTTTATATTCCAGCTCTGATAAGGATTGGGAAACTGATGAAGAAAATGACAAATTTGAAGTGGAAAGTAATTTCTCTGAAGAAGAAACCAAGTCCAGATTCACCCAGTATTCTATGACCAGCTCTGTTATCAGAAGGAATGAGAAGCTCACAATGCTGGACGAAAAATTTGAACAGGTACTGTTAACATAATAAGCTAGCAAGTAGGAATTTAGAGTTCTGTTTATTTTGAACCTTCATCCGTAATTCATGTTATCCGTAATAAATCCTTGTCTACACTTTGTGTGCGACTCAAGCATGCTGCATATGCTCAGGCCCAGCGCCCACGGAGCAACTGCTATCTGACTGCAGTTGCAAACCCAGCGTTGCCAGATACCATTGGCTGATGGTTAGATTACTCGAAAAACAGACAATGTTATCTGGCAACGCTGGGTTTGCGACTGCAGTCAAATAGCAGTTGCTCCGTGGGCGCTGGGCCTTAAGCATTCATATCATGCTGTGCAGCACACAAAACTCGACCAGGAATGGCATACCATTAATTCGCTAACCTTTTGTGGTGTATGGGTTTCTGCTAACAATATTGTTTTATTCCACAATTCTAAACGTATAAATAATGTACAGTATTTCAGTAGTAGAATAACAATACGAGCTTATTCGCTCAAGTAATTCTCTATTCTGTGCAAACCTGCAATACGGATTCTTATAGCAATGCTATTTCATACGAAAACACGAGCAATTGAGTGCACTGTTGCTGTGTTTCTTTTAAATTAACCTATTCATGAAAAATAAAGTATTCTAGCTACTGGTGTTATCTTGAGGATCGTCAATGATTTACTAGAATTAATTTTTGGTTTGTTTTATCTGTTATGTTGTGTTCAAATCCTGCTTGTAGTGTTTTTCTCATTTTTTAAAAAGACATTATGTTAGCAATAGTTCATGAATGTTTTAAAGTCACCAATAGATTTATTTTTCTCCCTATTTCCAGCATTTTACTTTGAACAATCACAATTTCATTAGAGTTTTGCTCATGTCATGGTCATTTTTTCAATTAACGTATTCAATATTAATTGGGGTAGCGGTTGTCCTAGTGGTAGCAGGCGGGTCTAATTTGTGAGATTAGATAAGAGACGGCGCCTACTACTCCTGTTGTAACGGTGATCGGTTCTTTTAAATACAATTTATGAGCCTCAAAATCGCTTCCCGGTGGTTCGGAACCCACCTAAAGCTGTAGGTCCATTCATCTCTCATCATCATCATCCTTCCCATTATCCACGCACAAACCTAGACCTTATGTGGGCATCATCCCCAACAATAAAAAGGTGTTTCCTTTATTTCTATTGTTTTAACACTAGAATTGACGACATGCAGTCAAAATTGTTGCATGTCGTCAATTCTAGTGTTGAAACAATTGTGTTAACTTCGCAGTTCGTTATGGATCCAAAAATTCATTCCTTTATTTCATTAAAATTATGTTTATTTTTCACAGATGTTCGCCGAGTACGACGATAATGAAATAGGCGCTCTGGATTGTGAAGAGATCGAGGGAAACGTGGACATGAAGTCTGATCTTCTGATGCAATACGCTGAAGAATATTCGAAAGCCAATGAGAAGCAGTACTTTGAGCCGGACAGAAAAGCGGTCACCTTCAAAGATTGCTCGGATGAGAGCGGCGAGGAGTTTGATCGGGTGGTGGTTGAAGAGAAGCCGCAATGGGACTGCGAATCGATTTTGTCCACTCACTCGAATCTCTACAATCATCCAAAACTCATTCAAGAGCCCTCAAAGGTCAGTAGACACGTTCTGTAAATTTTATATACTTTGATTACTGTTTTTTTTATCGGTGGGGAGACCCTTACGGGTAGGTTCCACCTCGCCTTATTATTTTTTGTATCGGTCACCCATCCAAGAGCAGTCTTGGATGTTTGTTACTCAACCACTTGATTACTTAGCAACCGCTCTCACTGTAATGACTGTAATGATTACTGTAATGTTACCATTTGTTACCTGTGATACACCTGAACTAATACACCAGGTATTACCAGAAAATATGAGGTTTAAAAAATTGAATATATGTTTTAATAATTGTAAATCATGTACTTTGATTACTGTAATGTTACCTGTAACATTACCTGAAAATTTGAGTTTCTTTTTTTCTAATAAATCTGTGATTCAATGATTATTATAAAAAATAATATAAAGTATGATGATGTATAAGTAGGCTATGTTATAAAACTTTCTGTATTAGTGATGGTGACATTATGGTAGTTATCCATACTGAATAAAAAGACTTGAAGTTGTCAAAACCAGATATTTAGATAATAAAACAACGAGATACCTGTTTCAGTTGTTACACGATTATCAATCTCTGGTAAACTAAACCCAGATGGTTTAATAATAAAATATCTTCAAAACGTTATGAGATATCGTTGTGCGGTTTTCGCTCATGCGAGTGTCAGTTGTATTATGAAACGAACTATGAAATCTTTTATCAACTGAGTATTTCTTCAATTGTTTTTTGAGTATTTGTATATTTCCATAAGTTTTCAGGTTGAGACGTAGCTTATTATAAAATACCTTACCTGTACAGTTAGGTTTTCTCGAATAATCTACTGTTAAGAGTCACGAAATGGTAATCAGTTCTTTTTCATGTGTTCTAATTATGAATATCAAGATTTTGGCTTATATTATTCATTTTCACTTATAAGATAGTTTCATATACATACAAGCAAGGTCCCTTTAGGAGTCCAAATCTCTTGAATAGGGGCCTTCATGAATTTATATAGACACTGAAGGTCTGGAAGGTAGACCTTCAGTGTCTATATTGTGTAGTGATATCGATTACATAGCCATTATATCATTATTATTCTGTTATTCAGATCAAGTTAGATCGTCGCGGAGTTCCAATCTTGGCCCCCAAGTTGACGGCAAAGGCGCTGGCTCAACTGGGAGATGGATGTAAACCCAGCACAGGTCCCGGGTCACTGGCGTCTGCTGTCTCGCTTCTGTCAATCAGAAGTAAAGACGAGTCTGCCGAGGAAAGAAAACAAAGGAAGAAGGCGTTCAGAGAGCATAAATCGGTAATAATTGAAGCTGCATTCATATCCAAGCTGTTAATTTGTTTGCCAAGTTTCAAGTATTTGTTTACAAGCATTCATTAGTAAATTGTATGTTTTGTTAATATTTTTGTAGCCTATTTGTTTATAAATTAGTAATTTGTATGCAAAGTTTTTTCAAATCAAATATTTTTTATTCCACAAAAATAAATCTGTCCAATAAAGATACACTTGTTGATAATTTACTGGAATACTCCTACGAAGACTATACGTCTGTGTGTAGGGGTGAGTTCCGTGTTGCCCATATAGGTTTTGGCCAGCCATATTTATTTCTTAGATCACCGAATTTTATTTCATGTTCGTACAGTATGAGATTGATTTATTGGTTCAGAGAATGATTGATAGAGATTGTTTCACTCTATCCTAAATAATTAGGGGCAAACTAGTTTTGTATTACTATCAAGTTCACTTGCTCACTGGCCACATTTACTGGATGTATAGTGGCCAGTTAATTTCCTAGATTGCTTCCAAAATTTGTAATGTATTTTTGTTGGATGGAAATAAAATTCATTATTTTTTTCATTAACGTTACACAGAAGAAGAGTGAATAGATAGATATTGTCAATTAATTGAAATCTGGGCATAGAAATCGCTTATTCGATTAAAGTTCCTTGAGCTCACTGATATTTTGACAACTTTTTGCTTATCTTGGAATGCAATAATTTGTGACATGTGGTATTTATGAGGAAATATTTTAATTAGCAATTTGATTCCTTTCTAATCACTATTTCTCTTTGTGTCAATTCTAGGAAAGAAGAGCTGAAAGAAAAATGAACAAGGAAGCTTTCAAAGAGGAGAAGAAGAAAATGGCAAAAATAATGTTGAACAACAAATTGAATTTGCAGAGATCTATTGTTTAATTATTGGCATAGAATTTTACATTTTTGTCTGATTTTTTCTTGTACATACATATTAGTGTAATAAAAGGTGTTCTTTTCTTTGATACCGTACCTTCTCTTTTTTGTAGAATAAATCGCTTCAGTTAAGTTAATTGAAATTAGTGATTAAAATGTTATGAAACAGTAAATTTTGTAACGTATAGTAAAGATAATTTAATAAATTTTTGTTTAAATTCCACAAACAAGTACAAATTTGATGAAATATATTGAATGATTAAAAATTATCAAGCAAGATGAAGGTTTCTTATTGTATTATTTGACAGAATAATTTAAAGATAATGTGTATGTTCTCTGGTAAACTTCAAATGCATTTAAAAACTAAACCTGATGCTGGCTGTTGGCATTGTATTCATGTCTATCAATTGTAGAAATTCATAAATAAAATTGCGTTGTTTATATGTAAAATAATGTTTTCTGACAACTGTTGTATTTACGCCACGTTTCGTGAAACTGGAACAGGAGTTTAAAGTTGCCGCTCGCGTTTCCTGGTCCCTTGTGGGTACTCCGTCTCGGGAACATTTTTATCAGTCATTTTGAATATCAATAGTATGATTTCTACTGAATTATAATTTATTTACAAAGTGAGGAGAATTGAAAAACTATCTTTCTGATCCCGTTCCCTTTTTTCAACCTTTCCACCTACGATGAAGTTTAGGTTTGCTAACCTGATTTGACAGTGTCGTATGTCGACAAGTCGAAGTTCTGTATTCCTACCTCTTGCAGGTTCCTCGTTTTTATGTGTAACATTTTTTGATAAAATATTTTAGAGTGCAATATCCTTTGAATTGATAGATTAGGTAAGTAATCAATCAAATTCTATGATCGTTTCTTATTATTATTGTTCGGAATACACAAAAATGGCATACAGATTTACCTCCTACTGTAGCCCCAGCTCATGAATTAGGTTGTAAATCCGATCTGGGTTGGATAATTTGCAAAATTAGTTCAAAGCAAACCCTTTGTTCTCTTTATTTATGTATGGAAGCTAAATGAATTCACCATAAACCTTGCCTGACATTTTAAATAACCAGTAAATACGGAAATTTCAAACTGTTCATCTGATAGGTTACGGTACGTTTTGTTCCTTGTCTATTGTATCTGTCAAATATTTTATGCGTCTAATTACTTTAGCTCGTAAATCTACTGCAATGGGTGCCTAAAAACCTCTTCATTCCACTTGAATTCTTGGTCTCATTTGCTTTACTGCTGTTTTTGAAAATTTGTGGGAAGTGTGCCAAGTGTACCTACAATTTATAGGTAGCTCAAAATCACCTTATCTCACTATGAAATTTAGTGAGTTGTCTGTAGTATATGTGTTATTTCTCTACTAAGTTTGAGGAAGTAATGAAAATTGTACACTTCGTTACTTTACAGTAAGTTGAATATTGTTCAAAGGCAGTAGATCTAGTCACTATAGTGCGATTCACGTCAAGAAGTCAGCATTGCTTATATGAGGAGCATTGATGCCAAGTTTCATTGAGAGAGAAAGAGAAAACTGCACCAAACGTGTTTGTTGGGACTATGTGCGACAACTATGCACAGTGCGAATAGGATAGAGACATCAGCAACTGCCTTGTGCTGAACAAGGATAGCAAACTCCCACCTAAGCAATCCTGACTTCTTGACGTGTGTATCGCACTATAGTGTGTATATCTTATATCTCTTCAAAATGTTATGTATGTATCAATGGGAATAATCAATCTTAACTCATGTTCATTCTTTAAATGAGATCGATTAAATCTGAGTGATTATTTTGCCGATAAACTCAACAGTTAGCAGTAGCTATTGTTGATTATAAAAATGCTAATAATTCTTTTGTATTGACAGATATTGCATTGGAGATAGACAGTTGTGCGGTAACTGATCATTCGATGACACAACCCTTTTGACAGCTTACAACTCTGATGGCCAACTGCTAACGATGGATGCTAGTCAAGACTCGTGAGTCATCAACGTGATCAGCTGTTTAATTTTTACGTTAGTGTGATAATTTGTCAATTTTTCACGCACCAACTAACATAATCATGAGTGCACCATATAGTCGTTAATATTTATTGATCTAAAGATACGTTTACATTTGGATACATGTATGAGATACTTGTGAAACTTCAACAACACACTTGTATTGAGCTTCAACAGCTTCAATACTTGTTTGATTTTGAATGAACAAAGTTTTTTTCACTACTTGATTTGTGTGTGCAAATAAGTACCTAAATCATGTATCTGACGCATGTATCCGAATGTAAACGTACCATCAAGTTAGTTTACCGTATACAATTTGAAGTGGTGAGCAGTATTACAATTATGATTTTATTTCTGGTCAAATAACAGGACATGTATAGTCCGATTCACGTCAAGAAGTCAGCATTGTTTATATGAGGAGCATTGATGCCAAGTTTCATTGAGAGAAAGAGAAAACTGCACCAAACGTGTTTGTTGGGACTGTGTGCGACAACAATGCACAGTGCGGCAACTATGCACAGTGCGAATAGGATAGAGACATCAGCAACTGCCTTGTGCTGAACAAGGATAGCAAACTCCCATCTAAGCAATGCTGACTTCTTGACGTGAATCGCACTATAGATACAGCAACTTCTTCTGTAGCCTATTATATTGACAATGAATAGAGAATATCTTGAGTGAATAGTGTTTTCCTTGCTATAGATTAACCTGGTGGCTTGGGCTCAATCTACTGGTCTATCATGTTTCTTATAGCATGGTTTAATGGATAAGGATTAACTATCTGCAGTCTTGAAGTAAATAGTAGTGTACTCATGTTACTCTCTATAAAGCTTGGAAAAAATTATGCTAGGCAAATGAAACTTTGGGAATGAAAAGCAGAGATGATTTAGCTCTACTAAAACATTTATAAGGTTGACTGGCCTGATCTCATCAGTTTGAGAATTGGCTGCTTCCTCATCTTTTGAATATATACCTTTTACGTTTGACCATATAGAAATCCCCCTGTTGAACACAATTTGTAAGCTAGAATAGAATATTTTTATTTCACTTGCTCACAAAATACAATAGAAGGTTTTCTTACCTTAAGGCGCCTAAATATTGAAAAAAAGGATTAAGGAAGCAGTTGGCTTCGTAGTTTTGCCTGATATAAGGGTGACTGATTGAGGTCTTCTGAGGTAATATAAATATGAGTATTAAAACTAATTCCCGGTGACTCGGAAACCATCTAAAGATCAACAACAATCATCATCATCATCACGCACAAGCCAAAAGCTCAAGTGGGCATCAACCTCAGCAAAGAAGCTCATTGGTGATCCATCAAAAGATGAGTGGCACAGCAACTGTGATGAAAGAAATTTAAGAAAGAAATAATTGAAAAATTTAAAGCTCGGGAGCGAAGTGATCCATCTTCCTCAAATCAAGATCTTGTTCATTATTCAGTCAAAAAGAACATGGTCAATATACTAAAAAAACATATAAATTTCCAGAATCAGCTAATTATAAAACAGATGGAATCAGATCTGCCAACCTTATAGGTAGTGTAATCCAAAATCGGCCTAGAAGATGTAACATATTATAATTTACAATTTTTAATAGATTAGCCTATTAGCAGATTATGTTTGATAACATGTCGGTGTTGACCTTGTAGTAATATAGTGATAACAGTAGCTGTTCGTATTGCAACCCATACTGTCTGAGAGAGAAAGGAATTATAATGTCATGCCAGAGCACCCATTTCCGCTTTTAATTAATCCAGCTATCATTTCATTTCTGATTGTTCAAAAGACTAATTGGACTGTTCTCTCTCTCTCTGATCCTCCAGGAATGATGGTCAATTAACCAGATTTGTCCATTATCCTTCCGTGCTTTATGAAGTTCTCTTATTTAAGAGGATTTTTCCCTTTTCCTTGGTTTCATTGATCAATACTGTGTCGGTGAATGCCGTTCTGTTCCCATCGGTACAATGGCATTGTGATTTTCACACCAGTGCGGTCCGGGCCCGTACTCTTTGATGGTACAGTATATATATTATATTCGTATGGCAGTTCTTTTCAGAGGAGTCAAAATAAATAGAAAAATATACAAAAAACAAAAATACACATAAATGTGTATAGTCCTAAAAATAGATAATAAATGGTACAGTGTGTGCACAAGAGAAGATTAAAATACGGAAAATCCAATAATTCAACTAATTTAATTGATACTTTACGTTAAAGTAAAGTACTTTCCATCATAACTTAGTTTCCTCATTACGTATAGCATATCCCTCAGATTATGATAGCATAATACATTCTAAGCACAAGAGAAAATTTAAGTATAGAGAATCCAATGATTGAACTAATTTAATTGATACTTTACATGAAGTTACTCAACGTGTAGTAGGGTACTTTCCATTATTATTGTAACTCAAGCTTTTTGCCAAGACATACTCACACCGTCACCTCGAGAGGTGCCGCAGTATTATTGATGGGAAGCTCCTTATCATTTGCATTTTGCTGACTGTCTTGGGAGAGCGGTGGAGTCCTTTGGGAGTTTGCCAAGGGAATCGACATTTTTCTTTGTTGGAAGGTGGGAGCAAACAACGACCCAATTTGGAAAGACAGTCGCCAAATCAATCGATTTGTCAACGTCTTATTTCAGCGGCAATGTGCTTCTGCTGCTTCGATTCTGAATACAAATCTTGATGTAATGTTCTGGAATTAGGTACTTGTCAAGATGAGTTTGTTTTGAAAAGTAGGATCTCTGATGTTCTCATTTCTAAATAGGACCATTTACTGTACATTATCAAATAAAAATACTCGAAAATGTAATAAAAAGTTATTATAATAGGCTATCGAGTTACGGGTTTCGATTGTTACACCATCATCAATCTCTGGCAATCTGAGTTTACCACAGATCGATAATGGTGTAAGAACCGAAAGCGGTATCTCGATAGCACATTTTAATAAATTGAAGGTTATAACAACAGTGAAATAGAGAAGAAGGTTGGAATCAGGAAGATTTGTGTGAATAGAGTGAGTTCTTCAGTTTTTTGTACAATGTGTCTGACAATATAAACAAGGCTGCGAAACAGCAATACTGGTGGATAATTTTCAAAGTTCATTAGAATTTGAGCAAGTTGAAATTATAAAACTTTCCATACTTCATCAATGTTCTACATTTGGTTCTATTTTATCTCCTTTTATGTTGGAACTGAACTGTTCATTAGCTAATGTTGGGTTGCACCAACGGGATCAACTATTTTGAATCAGCTGATCCCATTCAATTAACATTGTACTGATCCCGGATCAAAATTGATCTTGCTTGGTGCAACCCAACAAGTGAAATAGCAGTCATGTTGCAGTCAATAGCAGATTTTTCATAGCTGTCAAATTGAAATATAATTATTTATAAAAATATTATTATTTGTTATATTAATATTATTATTTATTTAAAATTGAAATAAATTATATTTATAAAGGGTTTCAGGTATGTTTTCGATATGCTCCATAACTTTGATAAAACAAACAGCTTAATATTTTTACTAGTGGTACAGTCACTTGATAAAATGAGGGTTGAAGTCAAATTTTTGCTTAAAAACAAGATTTTGCCATCAGAACTAATTTGTTGAGACCAGACCAGCAAGATGATATTACAGTCCCTTGCAATGTTGTAACAGAACTGTGCTACCTCGTAAATGGAAATAACTCTACCCTATAGCTCCCAAAGGATCCGAGAATTGCTGTGCGAACTTATATGAATTGTAAAACAGGAGCTAGAGATGATTAGCGTAACAATAAGATATTCGCTTTCACAGTACCCATAGGGATTTGAAACATAGTATTCAGCTGTAATATTCACTACAAATATTGTATTACAGTATAATATTATATAATATAATACAGTGTAATATTATACTGTATTACACTATTCAATAGTGATCTGAACTTTCAAGACTCATGTGAATCTTCTCTACTAGGTTTTTGCCAGCTTCAGACATCGTGTCTTAAGACATTATGACTTATAAGACATAAGTCAAAGAGATAATGTGTAAGCTCTGATTTGATAACGTTGGTTGGTTCAAGTGCGACATGATGACTTGAGTCATCATGTCTTAAGACACGATGTCTGAAGCACCAATGTGTAAGCTGGCTTTGATTTTGGTAGTGAATTAAACCATGATTTTTTCTACTAGTAACCAGTGTGCTAGATAAATTTATTAGTATTGAATAAGAACAAATTCGAGCATAACTAACGGTGCTTTGCCCTGTGGGCTTACTAAAGTTAACACAATTATTGAGACTTTCAAAATACTTGAGAACTACTTGCAAAATTGTTGAGGCAATTTTGTCTATTCAACATAAATTGCTCCAGTGTTGACAGTATGTATGGTATGTATCCAACATTTCTAGGTTATGAAAGTTGGACATACCTAGAAATAAAGTTGGACATATTTTCACGTTGAAGTAAACTTGGATCTTTTGATTTGCAATATTTCATTTAAAAACATTCATATCTGTCATTCATTTAAGAAAGTACAATTAACTCATAGGATAAAAACAAAGACAGATAGTCCAGAACATTTTCGTTTCCTAATAAATTTTGGTAATTATTTCAAACGAAGGTTATGTTAAATTCACTATTAATCACAAATCTTTCATACTTCCGAAGCTGAAAAATATGAGTTATCAATTAAGAATTATTTAAAAGGGTCGATGTAAAAGCCAAAAAGCACCTGTACTGTACTGGTACTGAGAATGAATAAAAACAGAGCAGGTATTGATAGAATAGTAGAGCAGGTTGGTATGATCCAACAGTAGACTGCGTGATGGTCTGATCATGGAAGTTGATGGTTTATGACCCTGACTCTTCACCTTTTCACACTCAACAGTGTCACTTTTAATGCAAGCATGTAATAGAGTTGCTCTATCGATAGTCCCAAACAAGTGTTGACAGGGCTTGGTTAACAACCAATATACTCGTTGTTTATATACTAAGTTATAGCAGGATTCTTTTAAATTGTCAGAAAACAGCTGATTGATGTACGCTCGTTTACTAACGTTGAATCAGCTGTTTTCTGACAAGTTGAAAGAATCCTGCTATATCAAGTTTGGTGATACAATTGAATGAATTATTTTGAAGAAATCGTCTCATTGTTTACAATAAATCTGTGACAGTAATAATATTTCAGTCGCATCATTAGAATAGAATGAATGACTTCTTTATTTTACTGACATGGCGAAGTTTGGACAATGATGACCACTCTACCACTTAACCACACGATAGAAAGCTTTAATCATTGATAGGAAATTGATAGAAAGTTGATAAAATAATGAAAATACATTATTCATTTAATAATAGAGAAATGAAAATCCAAAGAAAGCTGTATAAATAGTTCTGAAGACTTCTGCTGCAGCAAATATTGGCAACAGAACTTATTTCCTCCATACATTATTTATTATTTATATTTCCAGTAGATCAATAATATTGTTTCTTTATTGAGATGTATGGGGTAAACATTTGAAAAATGAAACATCAAAAGCAATAAAACTGTACTATTATTTAAACTCAAAATTCAAAAGTAAAACCAGAGATAAATAATCCATTTATTTGGTTAGCTAGATAGTATTGGACTGTAGTTGGTTAGGCTAGGCGTACACCGGTTAGTCAAGACAAGACGAGATTAGTCACGTTTAGTCACAGTACTTCACATAGCTGCTTATGAAGCAGCACACACCGATGCAATGACTAATCGGTGTGTGTTGCTTCATAAGCAACTAGCCTTAGTCGGTAAAACTTATAGAACTAGTTTAAAACCATACTTATTATTACTCTGTTTGAAAGTGTAATAGAACTGTACTTTTTCAAATAATAATGATAGCAATAAAAATAACATTAAAGCCATCGGTCTTAATTTTGTCGATCATATCTAGAAAGTAAAGGTTCAAAATTAGAAATGAATGGATTTAATTAGCACTTTCTTTCGGATCCATTTATTAATTCCACTCGCTCATAAAGCACCGTAACTCGATATGCTATTGTTTTCCAATAGGAAAGTTATTACTCTCTTGTTAACGCTTCCTAAGCCAGTCTTCCGGCCTTTTAAGGATATCCTGTTCGTGAGGTCCTTGCTCCAATACTCGATTGGTGTACTGTATCTCATTCTTTTATTTTTAATAATATTACTGAAGTGTGGTTTCACATATTACATGTTACAATGTTACTTTAAATTATGTTACTAATTAAAAATGTTACTAAATTACAAGGGATAATTGGTTATGTTGGTGAAGTGGAACAACCCTACTCGGGTCTCCCCACTATTAAAAGCCATACGCTAAATAAATAAATGTTACCTTTATTGATCAAGTCGTTTTATTGCTATATTTATTGATTGCAATATTTTAATATTTATGGAAAGTTTTTACTATTATTAGATTATTAGCCGTGTACTAACCATTTCCGTGATTTATCTGACCACGTTATCTACAAGAAGAGGGTGGATGCCAAGAAATTTTTACGCAGTGGCCAGTTAGCTAGAAAACGACATCGCCACTAACCGAGATACTGTATTTAACAAATATATTCAATCCATTTTCTCCAACAAATATCATCAAGAGTTGGCGGTAGTATAGCAGGATCCATTTAACTTGTCAGAGAACAGCTGATTTAACGTTAGTAAACGAGCGTACATCAATCAGCTGTTTCTGACAATTTAAAAGAATCCTGCTATAGTCGGCCATATTGGATTGATGTCCCATAAGATCAATGTAATTTTAAGCTAAAACACACATTTTCTTGTAACACATCACGTCCATATTTCAAGTAGGATCTTCTTGGAAAAAATATTTGGTAAATAATAAATGTTGCAGGGGGTTGGCTTTTTCAAATTTTAAATATATCTTCCAAAAAACCGCCAAAAATTTTTAAACTTGGAAAAGTTTATTTTTGCTCTAATTATTGCAGTAATTTTCTAATTAAAAAAGTAAAAAGCCAACCCCTGAAGAATTTTATTCTCTTTCTAATGACACTTCAAACGTAATTTTCTGTCCAAAAATAACGGCGCTACATGTGACAAGAGATTACATTGATCTTATGGAACCATTTCCAATATGGCCGACTACTACTGCCCACTCTTGATTAAAAGGATGAAAAGTTTGATCGTGAACACACAGCTTCAGCAAAATAAACCAGCTATCCATGAATATAGCACGATCCTTTTAACTTGTCAGAAATCAGCTGTTTCGGTAATAATTAAACAGTGATTTCGACACAATAATCAAAAGGCTTAAAAGTCTTAAAGACCTTTAAAGTCTTTAAAGACCTTTTTAAAGAAGACCTTTCAAAGAATAACTTTTTAAAAGACCTTTTCAATAATCTGCGAGATTCAGCATTTGTAGGTTAAGTATTGTGATATTGCTCGTCGAAACATATGTTTTCTGACAAGTTAAAAGGATCCTGCTATACCATTTACTTATCTGTCCTGCTGGTTTCTCTCGTTACTTTACCTTACCTTCTTACTCTATCTTACCGTACTTTCCTCACAGTACCTTATCTCCCTAACCTTACCCACCTTACAGCACTATTGACCCATTCTTGTTGTGGGTGGTTCAATGTAGCGTATGCTCTCAATGGTGGCTGGGCTCCTTTTTATTGGTTCCATTAGAGACTTGGTCCCACAAGTGCTTTATTTGAGACTATGAATGCGCTAGTATCTAATTTATTGCCGTTATCGTTTAGTTTGCGCGCGCGTTAAAGATGACAAATAGGTTTTCTTCCACCTCGGTTTTGGCGCTACGTGCTCTGGCATAGCTGCAAGCGTATTTTCTTGCTGTTTATAAGTACGGCGAGTATAGCAGGATCCTTTTAACTTGTCAGAAAACATATGTTTTACTCGGCCACCAGTACAATACTTAACCTACAAATTAATGCTGAATCTCGCAGATTATTGAAAAGGTCTTCTTAAAAGTTATTCTTTGAATGGTCCTCTTTAAAAAGGTCTTTAAGACTTTTAAGCCTTTTGATTATTGTGTCGAAATCACTGTTTAATTATTACCGAAACAGCTGATTTCTGACAAGTTAAAAGGATCGTGCTATACATTGTTAGTTGGTAGAGTTGTGATACAAAATATTGTTTTTAGAAATTTGTCGTTCAAGCATAGGCACTCAGCTAAAATGAAGGTGAATAATATACTGGTACAAATCTGCGTTATTTGGCTAAAATTATTGTCATTATAATTTTACTTCCGTTCAGTATTGGTCCCTATTTTGGTTTTCGGCTGTTTTACAAAAGGGCTCGTTCTCTCATCAACCTTTGTGGATGGTTAGAAATCTTTTGTTTTGTTCAGTTACTTATAGATTGCAGAAGTCCAAAATTATTAAGATAGATACTATCGATAGTATTGTAATATATTATTGATTATCGATTGCAGAAATTGAAAATTATTATATTATAGAAATAAAGGTATCATATCAAGTGTTTAGGTTATTACCCAGTCTCATGCCAAGCCATTTTTAGTTCCATTGATACTTAATTCTCATATAGAATGCAAGAATATAAATTGTTCATTTTCCAAAAAACTAATACTACTACAAATACCAAATTACAAACATCTACAGTTATTAATACAGAATTGTGTTAGTAAAAGATCAAAATAATGTGTTATAATACAATAGTTTTTTTGTGAGTTTAACTCACTCAACTATGACAATGGACATCTATGTACTAGAGTGGCTTCCAATAATACCAAAAGATTAACACCTGGGATGCAATCCTTTTGCAAGGTTCTTTTAAGATTTTAGAAGGTTCCAAGGATGGCGGAATATCATGAGTTCAAATCCTTGAATTTTGAAAGGTTATCTTGAGATTTTAGAAGGCTCCAAACAAAATCTGGTGACTACGTCGAATAGTATTTGTATGATGCGATATGCTATGGAAGTTGCTTGAAGTAGTTTGTTGTTTGTCATGAAATAGACCCAACCCCATTCCTTTGCCTCTTCTCTTATTAATGTTGTCTGCTCTGGTTGCTCTCCATTCACGCTCCAGATGATTTTCAAATAGAAAATTGTGACATTCACGTTGCAGTCGCGCTGTTGGTAAAGGAATACTGATTACTCTCATTGCAAGCCGTGCTGATACTAGGGGGAAGGGATGGGGTGGGTTGAGAGTGCCAGTTGCTTTTGCAAACAGGACTGGCTCTTGTTTGTGTGTACCTTTGCATTAAATTCTAGTTACACTCCGGAGAGGAACGTTGTTGGTTTTGGATTGGATAGGGGGGGCTGCAGTGGAAAGGGGTCTGTTGAGGATAGGATTTAGAAGAAGAAGAAGTGAAAGAAAATAATGATGATGATTATGGAGACGGATGCGATGAATGACGACAGTTGGAGGTTGGAGGGAATTTAGATCGAAGATTGAGACAGAAGAAGAATGACAGTTGGAAGGAGAAAGAGGGAGAAAAGGAGGGGACGAAGAAGAAGTGAATAAGGTGGAGAAGGATAAGAAGAAGAAGAAAATAGGAAAATAGGAAGTGAGAAGAAGAAGAAGAGGAAAAAGGAAGTGATGAAGAAGAGGAAAAGGAGAAAGGAAGGGTGGAAGAAGAAGAAAAAAGGAAAAAAGGAAGAGGAAGATGAAGAAGAAAGAAAGAAGAAGAAGAAGAAGAAGAAGGGAGAGAAGAAGAAGAAGAAGAAAGAATGAAGGAGGAGGAGAAAAGCTGAATGAAAGAAGGAGGGAAAGGGTGAAGGAGGAGGAAAGAGAAGAAGAAGAAAGAGAAGAACAGAAGAAAAGAGGAGGAGAAGAAGCAAAAAAGAAGAAGAAGAAGAAGGAGATAATGACGTTGATGACGAACGACGAAGGAGAAGTAGAATGACAGTCGTAAGGTAAAAGATTGAAGAAGACAACAGGGGAAAATAAGAGTGAAAGGATTAGGAGAAGAAGCAGAGAAGAGCCAGCAGAAAATAAGGACAAGAAGAAGAATTTGGTGGAGGGAAAATTGGGAGGCTAAAAAGATACGCAATAGTGTTGGATGAAGACAGAATGAAACATTGGAAAGGCAAGTGTAGAAGGTGGAGAAGAAGAAAGGATAAGGTTAAGTTTGAGAAGGATGAAGAGTGGAGAACAAACGATGAGGAAAGGGGAAGAAGAGAACATAATAACATGAAAGAAGAGAAATTTGATGAAGAAAAACACCGTTTGATGGAAAAAGTAAGAATAAGACGGATAAAGTATAAACCAGGAAAATGATGAAAAAATAATATTCAAGTAGAAAATAAATCAAGAGATGAAGAAAATTTAGAAATAAACAAAGTAGAAGACCAGGACGTGAGTGGAAGATGAAAAAAGGGAATGAAATAGTTGGAAATAACTATAACGACCATGGAGAAGGAAGAAAAAGAGAAGTGAAGATTGAGAGAGTATTTGAGTGGAGAGAATACAGGGGTGCTTTTCCTATACTTGTGGTGACATCATTCTCTCGAAGTGCGGTGTGCTGAGTTTGAGCTCGGGCTATGGGACAAAATGTTCTTGAGCAGCTCTTTTTGTGTGTGCGTGCGTGTGTGTGTGTGTGTGTGTGTGTGTGTGTGTGTGTGTGGGGGGGTTGTTGGCTGGTGGTGGGAGATGTGTTTGCATCACGTTTAGCCACATCTTGTCTCGTCTGGCTGCTTGTTTATTCATTATGTTTGGGGGATGAGTGAGAGGGAGAGAGATAGGGGAGAAGAATGATGAGGAAGAGAGAAAGAAATAGTGTGAGTACAAGGGATGGTAGATAAGGAAGAGCGAGTTGCAGAATTATATTTGGAGTTTGAGTGAGAGGAAAAAAGAGAGATACAGGAGAAGGAAGATGAAGAAGAGAGATAGAAAGACGAAATAGAGAAAGTGGGATGAAGAGCTATCTCACTTTGATGGAACTAGGAAAACTAGTGAGAGGATGAGAATGAATAAAAGAGATAGAAAAGGAGGAAAAGTTGAAGAGAGTGTGGGAGAAAGAGAGAGTATCTGATGTGACTAGGAAAACTTTTCGTTGCAGAAAAGTTGTTGTTGAAGGTTGAACTATTCATCAAGTGAGAGAGAATTAAAGAATAAATTGTTGAAATTTGTCCTTAAAACCCGAAACCCTCTAGGTTCTAGAACCTTGAACCTGAAGAAAATCTGTTCAAAATTGTATCAGGCGAAGTTGCAGTTGAAAATGCCTTTAAAATCCAACACCCTCCTGAACCTCGAACCTCTAAAACCTGAAACCTTGAACCTGGAGTTGCAGTTGAAAATGCCTTTAAAATCCAACACCCTCTTGAACCTTGAACCTGAAAAAATGGTTTCCAAGTTGTATAATGCTAGGCGTACACCGGTTAGTCAAGACAATACGAGATTAGTCACGTTTAGTCACAGTACTCCACATAGTTACCTATGAAGCAACACACAGAGATTAGTCATTGCATCGATGTGTGCTGCTTCATAAGCAACATTGAGAATTACTGTGGTTAAACGTGACTAATCTCGTCTTGTCTTGTCTTGACTAACCGGTGTACGCCTAGCCTTAGAGTGAGTTTGTTTATTGGTGTGAGGGATGGTGAGTGGGCAGAAACGTGATGGGACTGAGCGAGTGAGGTGAGGTTTGAAGCAAATGTTGTGAGTGAGTTGTTGTGGGGTCCAATGAGAAGGATTAGCCGTCACAGAAGCTGTAAGCTGCCTGCCTAATGAGGGCCAGACGAGAGCACTGTACTCAGCTCTGCAAGTTTTAAAAGGACTGTCACAGATCTGTTCATAACTACTAAATGTCTGAGTAAATCCCCCGGTGGAACGTCTGTGGTCCTGGTGGTTTTCCTTTTAAGTGAAAGTTTGTGTTGGGCTGAGTTTCCAAAGTGGAAATTTCATGGAAAGAGTAGATTGCGTTGAAAAAATAAAATGTTCGTTACTCAGTTAGTGAATAAACTTATAATATTAAGCTAGGCGTACACCGGTTAGTCAAGACAAGACTACTTCACACAGTTGCTTATGAAGCAAGACACACCGATTAGTCATTGCATCGGTGTGTGCTGCTTCATAATTAATATACGGTTTAATTTAGTCTCATACGCTAAGCAAATAAGTAAAAATAGATATGAACTAAAAGATCAACTTGGAGAGATTAGTGAACTGGAACAAGGAATGAATGAATAAAATTGCTTTATTTCGTAAACTATTCACAAACATATAAAATACAGTACTGTAGGAGGAAATGAATGTTGAATAAAGTCGTTAAAAAAAGAACATATTAACATAATAGCCACTCAATATATGAATTGTAACAGTCTGTGTTTGGCTGATGTTTTTGAAACTTCAGGTTTGCGTCTATTGGTGGGGGGGGGGGGCTTCCCCCTATTAGCATGAACCCCTTATTCAATCGCTATCCTAAAAACATATATAATTGTCTACCACTTGTTCAGTGCAGAAAAGTTGGGAATTGAAAGATGAATTCGTGCAGATTAGTTGACTTTTTGTTGAATAGGAGTGCTATTAGTTGATGGCCTTGAGGTATGCCACTCGTACATCATCACACCTATTTCAGCTTCAGTTGGTTTGTCATCAAATTACATTGCTCTGATGCTCATGAATAACTAGTTAGTTCCTGCAATTTCTTCAACTACCATGTGTCGCTTGTTGTTTGAGTTGATGCTATGTATTTGATAAGCTTTCCGCTTATTCATAATATTATTCACCATGTATAGTACAACTTTATGCCTCCCTAGGTAGGCTGCTTTTATAAATTTATGATATTTATACTGTTGTACCAAATAGTTGAAATTCTCGAACTGTTTGGTTGACAGTTTATAAAAAATTAATATGAATCATCAATCTATTGATGAATTGATGACATGTTGCTAGAATTTGATCAATAACGAAATAATTACGATAATCTCACTTTATTTATTTGTAAATATTGCAAGGGAAAAAGCAAAAACAGTAACGATTAATTAAGATTCAAGGTGTTTACAGTTCATGAATGCTTATAAATAAAATGTGCACAGCCTACGATAATTGTCATGAAAATTTGTAAAGTGAAGAGATCGGACCTTATTTCCTTTCAAATCTCTTATCATGGAGTGGAATTAAAAAATCAGTAGATGAGATAAGACAAACAAGTGATATATTTTATCTGGACAAGCACAGTATGACTATAGATTACTACAATAAAGATTATGTTCTACATATTGTATGACTACAATTACTACAGTAAGAGAAATGAATATGGAAATTGAAGAATAAACTCTAGCTTCATTTGATGAGTTGCTCCTGGGTGGTGCAAGAAAATAGTAATGCCGAAGGATTTAAACAAATTGCACCCGTTTTCTACATGAAAATCTCCGTTCCTAATTTCAACTGCTCGTCAATCTTTGCAAGTGCTTTGTTTCCTGCTGGGGGGATTCCATCCAATTTTCTATCGGCTTGCAGTTTCAGTCCATCAGACTAGAGCCGAAGAGCTTCTGACTGAGAAAATGGGGTTTTCTCGTTAGTCTCTTCATCCCCTTTTCTTCTTCTTTTTCTTCATCTTCTTCTTCTTCTTCTTCTTCTCTTCTTCTTCTTCTTCTTCTTCTTCTTCTTCTTCTTCTTCTTCTTCTTCTTCTCTTCTCTTCTTCTTCTTCTTCTTCCCCTCTTCTCATTCTTTTTCTTATCCTCTCATCCTCTCTCCCCTTCCCCCCATTCTCCTTTCCCGATAGATCCGACGCAATAATTAACAGAACTTTGTCAAGAAGTTCTTGTCCTGCCAGAGTGTATTTCAAATTTTCGAGCTGTACTTCATTGAGTGATAGTGGCAGTGCTCGTTTTTGCTCTGAGTATTTCGCAGTTTGTTATGAGTTGGAAAATTAGTGAGACAAGCAGCTGAGATAATTCACTCGGGTAGTGATTGTTCACTTTCACATTGTGTAGAGTAGAGCATTCCTTGAAGGGATTTTAGTCTGTTATTTTCAAGGCAAGAAGCGTAGATAATTTACGAGTGTACTGATTGTTCACATTTCTGAAGAGGGTTTGCGAGATGAATTCAAGAGTTGTTTTCATTATTCGATTCATGTCTTGGATGAGAAATCCCAGGCCTATTGTTAGCGATATTCGTTTTGAGATCTCTATAAATTGTACATTTTGCAAAACCTAAATCAATCATACCATTCATATGCACGTTGGTGTTATCCATTATGGTGCTATTCATGATTTTTCGGATAATATTGTGAGTAAATTTTCAATAGTGATAAATAGTTCGAGTTGTTAATTTTGGAAATGAAAATGGAATTGTTATGAAATACAGCATTTTCTTGTAAACATTGATACTTATTTCAAGTGATAAAATTAACATATTTATTTACAATTACTTATTGTCTTTTTTTTAGAAAATTATTAAACAAATTAGTTACCAGTGATACTTATTTCAAGTCATAAAATTAAAATATTTATTTACAATATTACTAATTGTCTTTTTTCAGAACATTATTAATGATGTTCTCTTATCTACAGTGGTATTTGGACAACAGGACAAGACGTACAAAACTCCATTTATAAAATTCAAATTAACAACTTTTTCCATCAATTCAAATCCAAAATCCTAACTTGAACTGTGTGAGAGATTCGATAATGAAAGGTTTGTGGAATGGGATAGGTATTGAGAAACAAACTCACATAATATGAAGGTTATGAGGGCTGGGAATGAAAACGACAGACGGTTGTAGTGGTATTAGTGGGTGTATTCAAATTTGCTTAGCATATAGATTTTCCACGGCACTGAGCAAATTACCAAAGGGCTTTGTTGATCGATTGCTTTGTAGCCTATATCTACAGAAAGCACTCACTCTAGTAGCAATAACAGGACCGTTTGGTTACCTATATAAGTATTTTCTTTTTATTCCCACATTGTGCTCCATTTATGTTCTCTTCATTACTGGTTTTTAATCTCTCAGAATGTTTTTCTTCTTCATCCCTTAATTTGTTTCTATCCTTCCCTTCTTTTCCACTTCCACTTTTATCCATATCTTTACCTTTTTCCTTTCTCTCTTGCTCTTTCATTTGCCTTATCTCCTTATCCCTTCTTCTCTACCTCTGAGTCTCTACTTCCCTTTCCTCTTTCTTACTATCTCAGTTTCCCTTCTTCTCTTATCTTTTCTTTTTCTTATCTTCTCTCCCTCACTAACATTGTGTCTTTCCTTTCCTTCTTTTCCTCTTTCACTATCGTTTTTTTTCTCCTTTTATTCCTACCTCCATGTCTTTCCTTTCCTTTCCTCTTTCTTACAACCTCTTTTGCCCTCCTTCTCTCTTCCTTTTATCATCTTCTCTTACTCACTACCCTCGTACTGTTCCTTTTTTCATTTGTTCTTGCTTATTCTCTTTCTTCTCACCTTTGTGTCAATCCTTCCCTTCTTTCTTATTCCGTTTCCCTTTTCTCATCTGCTCTCCCTCACTCCCCACGTGTCCTCACCACCCTTTCCTTTATTAACTTGCTCGTGCATTCTCCTTCTCTCTTCCTTCCTATCTTTTCGTCTATCCTTCCCCCTTTTTTCCTATCTTTTCGTCTATCCTTCCCTCTTTTTTCCTACCTTTTTGTCTATCTTTATTCTCTTCCTTTTCCATTTTCCTTTCCTAATCTCCTCTTCCTCACTACCTTTCTGTCTTTCCTTCCCTTCACCTCCTCTTGCAATCTCCTTCTCTCTTTTTCCCTTCTCTATCCTTCTCTTTTCCTTCGTCTATCCTTCCCTTCTCTCCTCTTTCATTTCTCTTTCTGCATCTCGCTTCCTTTGTGAGTCAGTCGGCTAGCCTGTCCATTTGAGCGTCGGTTTCAATTGAATGACTGCACACACATCCAGTAGTCAAAGTGATCGGATCGCTTTGTGGCCTCAAGGTGAATTAGAACGGCGGCAATATTGCTGATGTTCATGAACATTGTCGATTATTTGCACAGAGCCTGACTGCCAGTGCCAGCTAAGGTTATGCTTGGTAGATTTAGGCCTGTTATCTGGAAATCTGAACTGAATGTCAGTTTTCTATCTGGATTTGTGTTCTGAGTTTTGATTCCACTACTGCTGTTCAATATTTGTTTAGCTGATAAGGTTGGAAAGTGATTGGATATCAACCATAAGCTTCATAAAGTGTACTATTTTATGAAGTCTATCTGATAAACCTCTGTCTGATGAAGAGAGAAAGACCATCTGATGAAGTGAAGTCCAATAATATCTATCTGATAAAGTCTAGTATTATCTATCTGATGAACTGAAAAAAAACAATACATAAATTATCTATTTGGAATATTGTTGTAAGTATTTTGGAGTGCTTAAATCCATATAAGGAATTTGAATAACGTGATTGGATATCAACCGTAAGCTACATAAAATATACTACTGTGGGGATAGTATTTAGTATTTTGAAGTACTCAGATTTATTCTATTATGAAATTCATGTAACGTGATTAGATATCAACTGTAACTTATTAAAATTTGTAGTTCTGAATTTCTTGTGTTCTTATTGCGCTTTGTAATCTGCTTGATTAATATTTTCTTTCTTCTGTTACAGGTGAGTGTTCCTTATTCAATCTTTCATCCATTTATTTCTTCAGTGAGTACATTCAAGAACCCAACAATTTTTAATCTAACATAAATGTTTTTTCTCAAATTATTATCATTCAAGTGTTGACTGTGGACAAATGGGCTGAACTTTTTTGTTTTGTTTTTTGTTTCTACCAATACTACTTTTTATGGGTATTAGGTTCTGCTCAATATTACCACAATGTATTACAGTATTGATATGAAATTACATGTAATAGATAGATTAACAATATATTTGCATATTTATTGATAGTATTTTACTAATATTCTAACCTAATAATGGTTGTTGTCATCAGTGCCAAGATGCACTCTTCAGCCGCGTTGACATCAAATTAATTAATCAATCATCGAGTGAAAGAACCTTTAATTTGCCAGCAACTGACTGGTTCGGAAGCCACCTGAAGCTGTAAGTCCATTCATCTATCAACATAATCCTTTCCATTACCCACGCTCAAGCCAAGAGCTTATGTTTGCGTCATCACAACAAAAAAGCTTTCAATAAACTTCAAACATATCATGGCTTTGTATGTAGATGTTATAACTGTATATTTTTAGTGTCTGGGCAGTTTGAAGTCAGCTGTTCAATCCAAGGTTATTTTGAAATTTGATAAAAAGTTTTTTTTAAGCGTCTCAACTCAGAGTTCACTCTGCTCTCCCGAGGTGGTTTCTCCACAAAAATCCATAAAGTTTACTGACTGTTCAGTACAGTGTTCATACATTCTCTTTAAAACCATCACAATGTGAGCTATGAGTCTTTTTAGCAAAATTGATGGAACCAAATACAGTAAGTTGCCGTATCGATTTCCTTTTCACCTGTCTGTTACCATAATGACTACTATCACTTTTAATGGGCCATTATGCGATTGTAATATCCATCATCCGCTACAAACGAACTACAGTACTGTTATTCGGTTTTCTTTTCGTGTTGCCTAGTTACCGCTTACCAACATTGCGTGGGGAGGGGGAAGTAGTTGGCGCATGCGCCGTGCTCCATGCGTTGCAGACAAAATCAGTCAGTTCCGTTTGAGGTGTGGTGCGCGTTGGTTCGCGAGTGACAGTGCAATGAAACGAGACAACTTCTGAAGCACACAGTGTGAACGTCATACTTTCAGCCTGATTGATCCTAGGCTGCTATCAGTTTTTCCAACTGTAATACCCGATTTCACTATTTTTCTAACACTAGACAAACTTTCTTTTCTCATACCTTGTTTTTTTTTTTTAAATAGCTATCGATTTCATTACTCTTCTCCCCCTTGTTTGTGTTCTTGAAAGTCTTCTGCATTGATCAACCTTCTGTTACTAAATTCTTTTCTTCCTACATTATCTTTCTATATTTATGGATGTTAGTTTTAGCATTCACAACCTGCTGCATAACACACGTGATAAATTAATAAATAAAACACTTTTGTTTCTAGCATATGCTGTGATGAGTGAATATTGAATGTAACGCATCCCCAATTTTTTTCGTTTTTGCTAAGGGTGATGCCCACATGAGCTCTAGGCTTGTGCGTGGTTAATGAGAAGGTTAATGATGTATATTGATTGTGTACATTGTTACTTCTCTAATTCTGTACTCTTCATGTACCTAGCATAGTGATTGCAGATATTTGTGATGTTTCTAGGAATGGATTCTTCATACTTTGCTCTCAATTGTGTTTTTCTTATATCCATTGTTTTTTATATAGTTCACAATCTGGAAGAGCAGTGCAGATATGATTAATTGTAAAAACGTTGCTTGAAAAAGAAATTTGAATGTGGTGCGAGCATCTATGAAAATATCTAAATATGTTCTTTTTTTATTGCTTGATGTGGACGAATATCAATTATCAATTCCATAAGATATCTACTTGAACGGATCTTCTGGAGTATAATTTGAAGCTAGAGGTATTTAAAGTACTTTTTATTGAAGCTAAATATACTTATCAAGAGAAATAACATTGAAAAATATTATCCAAATTTATTGGTTAGTGCTCATGGAAAGCATTCTAAATAAATTACAAGTCTTCTAGATTTTCATTATTTGCTTGGTTGAATCTTGTAAGTTTTTTGCTGATTAATTTGCATTGGTGACGACAATAAACATGTAGCTTCTTCATCTTGCCCCCATCAAAGTCCCCCATAATTGTGATATCAATGGTAAATCTTTATTATTAGTTTAAAACTCATGGAGCCTATTGAATTCGACAGCTTTAAAATGACGTTTTTTTTTTGTGGAGAAACAGTTGCAGTGAAATTGCGTCGAATGTCTTCAGTTATTGACCTTGCGTAATCCAGTAAATAGGTTTCAAAAGGTATTACATTATTTGAAATTCATCATAATGGTTTCAAACGTGTAAGTCCCTTATACAGTAATAATAAATAAAGCCTTTATTCTCAACACTGTACAAAAAGAAAAAAAGAATCGTGGGAAAAATTCCCTTATAACTCCCATGTAAAATATTGGAATGAAATACAGTACATCAACATACAGAAATTTTCTAATACGCGTTAAAGTTACAAATGCGGTTAACTACTTTGACTTTAATCTAGGAAAATAGTTGTTCATTGTTTTCTGACATTCAATCGTAGAAGCTACCTTTCTTTATACTGAAATAGATTCAACAATATAAGAATAAAATAATAAGTGTGGTTGATACCGCAATCACTTCACTTTTTGTGGTTAGATTTGATATTGATCACCTTGACTAGTTTGAATCCCACACTCACAGGTCCTTGTATCAGTTTACGTATTCTTTCTGTTGACTTTATATCCTGAGAGTGAGAAGGAAAATGGTCAAATTACATTTTTTTGTTCAAGTAATCTTAGAACTTGATACTATCTTCGATAATAATCTATGAATTAGAACGTTTGGACTAGCGGTTTGAATATGATATTGCATTGTAATCTTGGTATGGTTTTACCATGAAATTGATCCCATTAAAGGTGTTTTGATGTTAAGTCGTTTTCTTCAATAATTAAAATATGTTAATCGGGCATTTATAATATTCATTACAAAGAGATGACGGTACGTCTTTGAATTTGTGTTTAAATTTAAATTTATTGTACACTTGTGTTACAACGAATAAACTTTTTGAAGTTTCATAGGGAACTTAACTTTATAAAAAGACTGGATTATTCCTTTGAAAATAAGGCCATGATTACATTGGATGCGAGTTGGTACGAGTTGCGAGCGTAAGTTACCCACTCACCGAATAGTGGATGTCTGCTAGAGAGTGGATGTCTTCGTTCGTAAGTCGTATCATCTCGCATCCAATGTAACCGGGGTCTTAAAAAGAGGTTCTATTCTGAATCAATCTGAGAAGTACAGTAGTAGTTTCTGCTTCCAAGGAAAGGCATGATTAGAAAAAATAAGATTACAAGCTCAAGATTCAACGTCAAGTTAACACCTTTATTAGGAGATGTTAAGCTCAAGATTCAACACATTAATTTCAAACACATTTATGGAGTTATTGTTCAAATTTTATCTGTATTGAATTTAGGTCGAGTAAGACATGAAAATTTGATTGAAAATTTGTCATCAGCTTTAATTACGTTGATAGGATTGAATCATTTGCAATCGTGAACAGTTTGAAACAAATATTTGAACTGTACCATCAATCTAATAAATGCAATTCTATCGCTTGTCAATCGAGACTCGACAACTATAAAACAATCGTTTAGTGAGTCCTGGCCTAATCTCTAGCGATACGAAAAACTTCTGTGGCTTCCATACAACTCCTCGAATCTTCTTTTCCAACTCAGAGTTGTCTGTTTTGAGTTGTATGCTGTTGACTGATAGCTCAGCGTGGCTCAATCGATTTTCAATCAGCGCAGAACGCTTTGACACCGTTGTTGTTGTTGTAATCATTTGGCCGGCCGCCATCTTGAAAAAAACTTCTGTAGGTGTCGGGCATTTATTGGGCGGTTTGTAACACTTGATGGATGTTTTCCAATGATAAGTGTTACTTTTCAGAGTCTTCTTCGCGCATAGCCACTGATAAACATTTGAAGATTACTTTCTTATAAGTCCAAATGGGAGTGAAATTCCAGTATTTGTATTTATAATGGGTGTCATTTAATTTGGCGGATGGCGATCAGTAAACAGCTGATGTATCGTAGCTTTGACACAAAGCTTATCCTACAAATGCTGAATCTTGCAGATTATTGTGTCAAAGCTGCGTAACTTCAGCAGTTTACTGATCGTAATCCGCCAAATTAAATGACACCCATTATACTTGATTGTATTTTCGAAGTAGAAGGAGAATAAAATATGTATAGGAGAAATAAAATAATAATCATTATTATTGTTCAATTCGTTTGAGATTGAAGGAGGGCGCTAAGAAGTAGCTTTTCGTGAGTAAAGTATTGTATTCTAATAATACTGTATATTTTATTAAAATCGATTACCAATGCTAGGATTCATTAGATTTGCTTGAATGTTAGGATTTCAATATTCATTGCATTCTTATCAAATACATTTACTAGTTGAAATCTTAATATTTTGTGCATTATTTTCATCAGTCATTTTGCATCTAATTCATCAAAATGAAATGTTTGCTTCGATTACGAATTTGTGAATGAGATATTTCAAGAATTAGTTTTTCCCTATAGTTTTCATCCTTGGCATGTATGATAGACGTTTCTCCCAGTCAGTTTGTCTTTTTGATCTTCTCAAATTCTTGAGTTTATGTTGCATCGTGCTTATTTGTTATGCAATGTAAGGAAAGTAGAATAGATAGGTTTCTATTTCCAATATTTTATAATTGTGTTTTAATAACAATTTATCTTGAGTTGAACTATATTGTGGCATGAGCCTGATTCATCCTTTTTATTCCATGTTAGTTGATAGTTAGGTGGTTTCTAATATTATTCTTCTCAACTTTTTCCCAATGTAGGCCTACAGTTCATTATAACCGTCCTTACTTGTCTCTACCTCATTGTTTTGTCATTTTTCTCTCTGCTTAATTGTCTTTCTCTTCTCTTAACGCTACTATCCAACTCTATTTCTCTTTTTCTCCAATTTTACTTCTTTCAACAGATTTTTCTATATTCTCCATCTATTTCTACATCCTCATCTTCTTTCATCTCTCACTTCTTTACCTTCACTACCGCACTATCTTTTCTTGATCTCTCATTCTTCCTACCTCACCCTAAAACTTTTCTTCCTTTTTCACTTTCTTCATCTCACCACTGTTTTCTTCCCTTACACCACTTCCAAACTATAACTTCTTCTTTATCCATTCCATTCCTAAACTCTGTTCAATACCTTCTCGGTCATGCTAGGTTTTTCTCTTCCACCGCTGCGCCATAGATTCCCTTTTTCTTATTAGGTACTCTTATTATCACTCCTGATCGCTCTTTCTCTGTTTCTATTACTTCCCTCTTTCTCTGGTCATTCTTTTGCTTTTCTTCTCACTCCTCCTCCTTCTGTTCGCCATTCATCTACTTATCTTCCTCCGTCAATGCATCCCTATTTCTCCTTTTCAACACCCGGATGTTTCACCTCTAAATAATCTTTTCTTCTCATTCTTCCCTTTCCATTTCCTTCACTTCTTTTATCCCCTTATACTTTCCCATCACTCCAAACTTGTCTTTCCTCTTTCACTCCCTCCCCCTCTTCTTTCCACTTATCCTTCCTTATAATTACAATCCTATCTTTCCTCTTTCACCCCACCCTCCTTCCTCCCACTTATCCTTCTTCCCCTTTACTTCAACCTTATCTTCCCTCTACCACCCCCTCCGCACCTCTTCCAAACTACATCTTCTCTGTCTCCTAGCCATCCTATATAATTCTAATTGAATGATAACACGCCATCGAATAGTTCAGAGGCGTTTAATATCTATGGAAATTGAACAATTCAATTTGGTTGTCTCTCCCCTGCAGGTCTCTTGATGATGGTAATTGCTATTGCAATTAATTGTCTGCTAAAGATAGCTGGCTGTAATTGGGTAGTGGAATAGGAGCTGACTTGATCCAAGTTATTCTAAATCTAAATTATTCTCTCTCTCTCGTCCTTCATACGAGTCCATCACTTCACTCTAGTTTTACTCTTAGTATTCTTAATTTTACCTTTTCCATTTTTTCTTTAACTTATCTAATATATCGTCTCGCCGTTTATTCAACTTTTTGTCTTCTCTCACTCTAATTTACTATTTCTTACCCTTAATTCTACTGTCTTCTTTTCACTTCCCCTTGCTCTTTCTCACTCTTGATTCAACTTTCACTGATTCTAATCTAACTACCTCTTTTTTACCTTCAATTCTACTTTCTTCGTTCTTCTTTAACTTAGGCAGCTCGTACACCGGAGCAATAAGCAATAGACAATTAGCAACATTTGGATCATATGATCGTCTACTCTATAGAAACAAATAGTCCAATGCACACCTAAAGCAGCTGTTTCAGTGTGCATTGAACTATTGGTTTGTATAGAGTAGACAATCATAAATGATCCATTATGTTGCTAGTTGCCTATTGCTTATTGCTCCGGTGTACGACCGGGTTTATGCTTTCTCTTACCCTCACGCCTAAATCCCACTTTTTTGTTTTTTTTTCTCCTACTCTCTCTTACCCTCAATCTCACTCCTTTTTCTCACTCTATTACCACCATTTCTCAACCTTAATTCAACCAACTCTATGCTGTTCGACTCTTATCACAATTCACTTTCTCTTACCCCAAATTCTACTTATCTCAATTTTAAGCCTCTATTCCTATGTCTACTCACTCTCTCTCACCCTCAATACTACTTTCTTTTTTTTACTCTAACTTACCCTAACATATCCTCTGTGGTTGTGATTGCTGTGTAAACTGATTCATCTTACTATGTCATCTCAATTCAATCTCTCTCTGTGTCTCTCTCACTCTTACTCTCACTATTTACTAGACGGTCCGCCCTAATTAACTTCGGAATGACATCAGGATGCTCTATTGCTAGCAGAAGTTCGTGAACAGCAAGTTCTAGTTCATTAGTACCAGTTACAAGCAAGCTAGAACGTTGTCTGATTGTCGTAGCAGTCTTACATCTATTCTGACACTGGTTCCAGCAAGGATAACTGAATCCCAGTGATTAGTTGGTCGGTTTCTTGTTTATGGGGGTGTTGGGGCACCTAATTGTATCACATAACTACTTGTGTGATACCTCATTGCTATCATAATTGATATTGCCTGTTTATGTTAACTGTGTAAACGCAAGGTTATTAATAACCTAACTAATAGCTTTGGTGTAAACGTACTCTGACATGAATGTACAGTATCAACATACAACTTAATTGATATTGAATGGTGTTGTAACATGTAATTGTACCTATTCTGTGATAGCTCACTGAAAGCAATTTCAAACCACTGTCATAATTTAATGGAACTATTGTGTGACTCTAACTCTATCTATTGTGATTGCTAACTGTTATCGTTCTCTGACTTGAATACAATAACATAAAACTTTATAATAATGTATTGTCAAAAGAATTTGAAGCATATTATTGTGCTATCAAATTTAAATTAATTCTCCAGATTATGAAATGAAATTAAGATCCTACTATCTAACTACTTCTCTGCCCACTTAAATCAATTTGTAACAACTGTCATCAACAATGGAGGTATTGTTTGATCGTGTTGGTAATTAGAGTAAATGTAATTTTGGCATGTTAAACTAACTACCGTTAATTTACCGTGTTGACAGGCGGTTAAGCGGTTTGAATGCCTAATTGCACTCAATGTTACAGTTGTCAGAGATCATAGCTATCAAGTTGATCTAATCACTGTGACCTTTATGAAACTATTATCGATTTTCTGTAGAGGTTAAAACGTATATTTCGAATATATCCTACTTATTTTCCACTCAATCACTTGTGTGGATTCACACAAGTAGTTACAACTCACTGAAGCAAGAACATAATTAGATGTAGCTCAGTGTTTTTGCGTCTTTGAACTTTGAAAATTTTTTGCTGGGTAGGTCCTCTGTCTTTTTTATACATCTACCTGAATGTGATAAATTCCATCACATAATTTGTAATTACATTACATTGGGAGAGTAATGAATTGTGATATTTGAAGTCGAGAAAAAATGTATTGTATGCAATTTATCATCACCCAATATTCTCTCCAGGAGAAACAAATTCCTTTAAAAACATATCAATCTCAATCGATGAAACAAATTTTTGATAATTTTCGAGTGAAATTGAACAGTCAGTCCTATCAGAGAAATTGTGGTCGTATGATTTCACATTTAGTCAGGTTATGGCATTTTTTACAACGCTCTCCAGCGTTGCGAATTCGTGCATTGGTGCGAAGTAATTTTCGACACTGGTTCAATCTATGCTGATTTGTAGTCAGAAGCGTATTTTTCAATTTGACGCTATCTGAACTGAAATGTTTCCTGAGAGAGGAATTCAGGACGTTTCCTCTCATTCTTTTCCGTCTTTTTTCTCCCTTTCTCTCTCTCATCGCTTTCTTCCTCTCTTCTCTTTGTCTCCTCCCGTCCTCTTTCTCACTCACTCTCTCTCCCTCCCCCTCTCCTCCTCGTTAAATCTTCTCATCTCGTTTCTCTTCCCTTTCTTCTTTATTTCTTCTCTGTCTTGTCTGACGCAACCCTATCCCTTCTGCACTGGCCAAGTGAAATAGAGCCTTCAACGTGTTGGTCCATTAATCATTCCCTTATCTATGTTTCAAGAAAAAAAGACAGGGAATAAGTGTGACTGGAAGTCCAAGCTGTTGCTCTGATTTTGAAGGGTGTTGACATGGGAAAGGGGTTCTGAATTTAGTAGGAGGTAGTGATAGGACTCAGTGGTATCTTAGTTTCAACCACTCGAATATAGCAAAATGTGCTTTGATAGAAAACCAGGAAATTGTGTTTTTCTAATTTTGTTAGTCTGTTCCAAAATCTATTCAAATAACAATCGTTATCAATCTTTGGTTGTTTGAATTAGGCTATCAATCACTCTCCACCCTCACACAGTGGAAATGGGAATTTAAATGAATCAACCCAGCAATCATCATGAGTTAGGCTAGGCGTACACTGGTTAGTCAAGACAAGATTAGTCACGTTTAGTCACAGTAATTCACATAGTTGCTTATGAAGCAGCACACACTGATGCAATGACTAATCGGTGTGTGTTGCTTCATAAGCAACTATGTAAATTATTGTGACTAAACGTGACTAATCTCGTCTTGTCTTGTCTTGTCTTGACTAACCGGTGTACGCCTAGCCTTAGTTTGAGTTACAACGGACAACTTAATGTAAATTGAAGTAATGTGTGAATCAGATTGTTAAAGGAGAAAGATGGATAATTTGAGAGAGACGAAGAAAAAAGAGGAAAATTTTAGGATCAGAAAGCTGGAGTTAAAACAAACAAAATGAAAGGGTTGTTATTACAATCTACATTGATGAAGGAAAAACAATTTTTTGGATTTTCAGTATTTTGTAAAAATAGTCTGAATCTTCGTCATCAACATTTGAATGAATAGAAGGATTCAAAAGCATTTTTTCGGAGAGCTTCATCAATATTTTCCAAAAAAATATTGACGAACCGAGAGAGTTTCAGCACACGCAGTGTGTGGCCCCAATGGGAATTACTGACTGAACAAACGGTTGGCACAATTGTTACTGAATTCAGAATTGAATCGCATGCACGATTCCAAATCATCATCATCCAATCCAATTTAAACTCTCGTCCCTCCATATTATCCATCAGGATGCTGTTTCTCCTATACACGCCATGCTAGTCATAGCTTTGTTGAAACAACTGCTGTATAATGATGATGGAAGTTGGAGGTTGGAGATTGTTTTCTAAATCATATTCATTGGCCTCACATTCGCCGCTATCACTGCTAATGAGTGCTTTGTTTGTAGGTTTTTTGCGAAGATAAATATTTTTGCTCGTTGGAATCATTTTCAGCTTTCTAATATGCAATTTTCATCACGTGTTGTGTGGAAATATAGGAAATATTTTTTCACACCGTTGTAATCATTCTCTATAAAATGAACTTGTTCCTTTAAATTGAAAGTAAATTGACTTCCTTCTCTGTCTGTTCATATAGACTATCACAGAGATAGACTATATAGAGATAGAGTATACTACAGAGACTGTCTAATAACAGTTTGGTCATTTGTGTGAATGGGTCCGTAATATTGTTTTGGAATATTTTTTATTACCGCCAATGCCTTACTTATGTCAAATTTTTGAATTTGATATGGGAGTACAGGCAAACATTAACCCATTCACTCATTTTTCAAACTTATTTCTTGAGAAACTACGTGAAAAATAACTTTCCTAACATTAAAAATTGCTAACCAAACAAAAGTGTGACATCAAATTGCCACACTGTTATTATACAGTCTCTTTAGAGTAGCCTATACTATCGCTATACAGAGGTTGAGACTAGAAGAATAGAATTTGATATAAAAAAATAAAAAACATTTCTAAATGCTTATTTGATTAAAATAGTTATGGAGACATTTGTATTCAGTTCTTGTGAAGGCATGGGAATTATCTCTGTTTTGCCTGACTTTCAATAAAAATGTGGGAGAAATTCATTCATAAAATACAGTATTCAATTAACTTCAATACAATACAGTATTCTATTAAATAGTTCAAGAGATATTCATCAATTATGTATAATGTCCAATAAAATTTATATTCATTTGTGCTCAGTTTCTGTAAAGGCTGGAAATGATCTGTTTTGTCTGTCATTCAGTTCAGTATAGTATTTGTGTATGACCTCATTTGAATAAATTATGTATCCAGTTGCCAGAGAATTATCATTGCATCATTGTTTTTTTTTTTTTGTGAATAGATTGTATATAAAATTGACAACTTTCATCATTTGCTTTCAATACTGCCTCCAGTATTCAGTATGAGTATTGAATATTCGGTATCTTCGTTCCAATCAATAAATTATCATTCCAATCTGTTAATTATTACTACACGCTAACAGAAAAATTCAAATTTAGTTTTTGTTTTTACTCGGGCAAACTCATTCTGTTGAGAATTCAAATTCAACTTCTGGGAAATGAATGAGTCCAATACAATTATCAAGTTCACTGAAATGAAACACGTATGGATACTAGTGTTACATAACTACTCTCATTTACTACACATTGCTTGAAAATCAATGGTTTTTTCACTATGCGATTGTTTGTTATTACCTGTGTAAATGTGTAGATAATATTTGTATTCGCTTTAGGAATTCATGTTCTCTCATCTGTATATTATGTGTGTTGTGCAGCATTTGTGAGTGTTATTTTTGTGCTCATTTGTCATAATATTTTCTCTTATTTTTTTAATTCTACCTTTCCTCATTTTCATCTCTCTTGACTCTTTATTTTTCATAATATTCTGTGCATCGTTCAGGATCATCGTTGGTGTTTGTGAAATATAAAAAACAAAGCTGTGGTTTTAGTGGTGGTGGTGTCACTTTGTTACTTGGTGATGGTACTGAAAGTTTGTGCTAACAATTTCAAAGTTTCCATGTCCAACGCAGCATGTCAAAAACTATAAATGCATACCGTGTGTAAGTTATCTCAACTATTTCACTTTTATTCTTACTGTTATTGATTCCACTCTCTCCATCATTTATCACTAAGTTGTTTGTTAACATCATTCGTATCGTATCTCATCTTATCATTTCATTTTTCATGTTTAAATTTATCAATATTTTCAATTTTTGGCTGAGGTACTGTGGTGTGTTCCATTCTACAGTAGCTTTTTGCACATATTTTTTTTATTGATAATTTTTACTCAGCCTTCTTTCAAGTCACTGGAATTACCGAATTATTAAAATGGTTTCAACACTAGAATTCACGACATGCAGTCAAATTTTACTGTAAATAACATAAATGTTACTCACTGTAATTTATTAAATGAATAATGAATCTGTTACATTTATATTTCAAAAATTTATCAATAACAATTATTTTCTGATACAATTTAATTATAGTACTTATTGCTAATTACTCATTTATTACCATGAATCCAAACGAGTTTTTTTTTGTTGATTAATTACTGTTTATTGAAAATGTTGGAAACGTGATCAAATTCCTGATGAATTATTCGAGCTGTTGAATGAATAATGAATCTGTTACATTTTATATTCTTCAAAATTTATCAATAACAATAAAAACAATAATTTTCTGATGCAATTATAGTACTAATTATTGCTAATTACTAATTATTACTCATGAATAACCTAAACGAATTTTTTATGGCTTAGGCTAATTATTCGAATACTGAATACGGATGGAGGTTGCACTTGACTGCTTATATTGTAAATGTATTGCACATCTTGCTTCCTGACGTCATTGATTCATTCCAAATTTGAAGTTTTCGAGAAAATGAATTACATTTCAATTGATATATTCTAGGTGTATATTAATTTAGATTAACATGCTCGAAGTATTTATTAATAATCCGCTTTGAGTTCCATGTACATCGTATTCTGCCTCTACATAAATATTACAGTGTTTGGTTACACACTTTATTAGGGAGCCATAATGAAAAATGTTATATTGCAATTAGATAAATGATGAAAAAAACTATAGAAGATGATGGTTTTATAGTACTGAAGATGGAAACATACAAATTTATGAATTTATAATATAATTTAAAAATTTATATTGAAAAATTGATTTGAATCAAATTATCATTGTAATTTTTCCGTTCTTCCCTCTTATTTTGAGTTACATTTCAGAAAACGTAATTTTTGTTTTTACTTGTATATAGGAGATATACCCGGCGATGACCAAATAAGTATACCACGCTTCGCCACGGTTTTCTTTGTATCCTATTTCTATTATATATTGGCTACTCCTAATTCTATAAACTGACGATTGCAGGACAGTAACTTGTTCCCAATTCCAAGCCAATCATTGAACGAAATAGAATAAATTCTTCCGATCCAGTACAACTTTTTCGTTCACTGGTGATTGAATTGAAGTCAGGGTGCATTTCCATGTTCTATTCCATACAGGCGAATATAATATTCCTCACGTCTCTGAGTTCAACTACTGGCACGAATTGGTGAGTTGTCTGTCTGTTTTTTAACGAGATTCGAACACGATCCTTCCATATTTTCCCTGCGGCGAAACGACCTTTCAGCTCCATCATTTCTTTTTCTTTATATCTGCTTTTCAATATTCTCGCGTAGCTTACCATATCATCATTTCAGGCCACATATCATTTTTTGAATCGTCACTACATTTTTCACTATCTCCCCATATCTAGAGTAGTTTGCTTTGTTTTTGAATTTTAGAGAAAAAATGAAACCTAGAAAAGTGAACTGAATAGGAGAAATAATGTAACCTAAGGAAAAATAATATTGTAATGCATGTTGGATTTTATGTAGAATTCTAAACACAGAATAACAGATATTAACTATACTGTACTATACTATTCTCTCCTTCTCAACAATTCTCTTCTGTTTAAAACATTTTCAGTTTCCAAAGAAATTCTTATTTCAGTGTTTGACAGTTCGAATTGTGTTGCAAAGCTCATTGATGAAGCTTGGCATTTTTTATATTACCACATAGTAGTACACGTTTTATTCTTGAGTGTACTGAACACAAAATTCCAAATTAGACTGAAGGAAAGTTGAGAAATGGAAGTAAATCTTCTACGTTTTGCAGAGCCAATAGAGAGAGTATTTGAAGCCATTAGCGTGGTACTTGGCGCTGATAACTAATTCATATCTCCTAAATTCCTCAAGATTTTCCCTTCCGAGTTTCACGAGACATGGTGTTATTGAATTCCGTCGGGTTCATTCGCAACGTTATCGCTAATGCGTTACCCTTCAGAACGGCATTAATATTGGATGATGCTCAAGCTGCAATGATTATGATAATGTCGGTTTAAAATCTCGTGACGATGATGTTGATTTCAAAGCTCTTGAAGATGATCATTAATTTCCCTCTAAACCGTTGCTCATCGTAATTTTGATCACGATTTTCGTTGTCATATCTAATGTCTATGAACACATACAATGATGAATGACGAACGAACCCACCAAATTTTCTGATTAGTAAGTTGATGTTACGAAACCAATAATTTCGGTTGATAGTAAGTTGAATACTTATAAAAGTATATACTAAAGTTTTTAGTAGCTTTCAAGATATAAAGTTTTCAATTTCAATTTTACTTTCACATCAATACAACAAAATGCAGTAAACATACGACAAAATCACAACAGATTCACAATACAATAAATCACAAGAAACAAATAAAAGAAAAAACTTGACTAGTTAAGTATAATGTTGAATATGATTTTTAATTTATTCAACATTATAATTAAATAATTTATTAATTTGTAAATAATTAATTTAAACAAATTATTATTATTAGAACTAATTTATGAATTGAGAGTTAATCTTATGTATTTCAAGTTATTTGTAGATTAACGATATTGAACACAAGCAAACCCCAAGTGCAAAAGCCCTCTTACAACTTCAGACGATGATTTTCATCTAGGAGCGGTTTTCAATCAAATTCTCTACTCCCTAGCGGTATTATCAGGATTTTGGTATCAGTTTCGAAGTGGGGTATCTCATAAATTTAGCTTGCTCAGCTCTCGCTGTTCACCTAATTCGATCAAGTGAAACGAAAACGAATCCCCACTTGTACTGTAGCTGTACTGCTGATCATCCAAAATTGCAGAAACTTTCTGTTATAATGAGCAGTAGACGAGAGGATGGTAGGCCCTAACTTGACCATTGCGGTCAATATTATCGATACAAGAGACGAGAGGCCCCTGAAACTTGCGGTTTCAGCACTCCTTGATTATTTATCTATCCTTTACCGCACTGTATCCCTTCTTGCCCCTTTACTAGTCTTATTACATCCCTCTTTCTTTCTCTTCGTCCTTATGAATTTATTCTGCTATCTCTTTCCCTCTTTCTACTCCGTTCACACCCCGTTACAAATTCAATATAGTTGTTTATCTTTATAACATCAATCATTTATTCAATAATTTACATAGGAGAGTACAACAGGCTATGCCCAAAACTTTTCCTCTTCCAATTTATACAAACAGTCCAAATTCAGGTTATGTCATACATGTTAACAAAACATCAATTTCCTCTTTGAAAACCAAATTAATTTTTTTTTTTTGAATTTTCAAATAAGCTCATTATTAAAGTTGCAAACAAAACCTCCAAAATCATTGAGAAATGATGTAAACTTTCAAATATAATATTGTAGAAAGACAAACAGTAATCGCCTAAACTTCTAAACAAACAGACAAAATCGCCCAAAACTTCTTCAATCCCTGGATCTAGTTCCATAAATAGTCCAAACATTAAGGTTATGACAAAGTTTCTTTTTTTCATCGAAGATTTACACTTCATTATTTATTACAAGTTTTATCAGTTTACGCTTAAAAGAATGAACCACAAGTAAATGATGAAATTTGAATTTTTTAAGGCTGTTCAGAAAGCTGAAAAACTAGAAAAAAATTGAAAAGCTCCATCAAGCTTCACTTGCTCTTCATATTTAAAAATTCTATTTATTGAATTTTTATTCTATTTATAAAATTTCTATTTTTTATAAATTCTATTCATAAAATTTATTTATTCTATTTGTAATTTACTCTTGTTCTTCCATTTATTTTATACATTCACAATATATCAGATCCATGAATTTCTCTTGTTTTTTAATTATACTATTTTGTAACATTTTTATATTATCCTATAATGCTGTTCAATATAATATCTCGTTGAATGTTTATCAGTGGATATCGAGGAAAGTAACTTTCCTTTTACAACCTGGGAAGAAAACTACATTTGACCTACTCCATGTCGAAGTGTTCATCATCAAGAAAATTGAATCCTTCGTGTTCTCGTATTCCTTTCTCTATCTTCCTCACTCCTCTTCCGTATCTCCTTTCTCTTTTCAAACTTTCAAGATCTCCGATACTTAGTTGCTTTTCGCGAAAGAGGAGAATCGAGGGTAATAAATTTCCTGCACCTTGACAACTTTGTGTGACTGGTCTCAATTAAAAGTTTTCCTGTTTCATTTAGAATTGAGCACGCATCCTTGGGGAAACTTTTTGCCAGCAACTGGAAAGCAACCCGGAAGTTGTGGATCTTGCTTTTCTTTAAAATGTTGAGAGCGGCACTCCCTTTTTCCAATCTCTAATTCTTTTTTTCGCTCACAGACAGAAAATTGCAAACCTCATCACTTCTGCTAGTGGTTGTTTGAAAAGATTTATTCTCTCCCCGTTCCAGAATTTTATGGGCGTCAGACCTATAAAGAATCTAGAAACGTCAAGTCATATCCCCTGTGCTATTGGGTATCAACAAAATTTAAAACGTTTAATATATTTTTGGGGAAGTCTAAGGTGTCACTTCCGGATTAAGATTAACATTAACATCTCCGTGTGAAGCACTTTTTACTCAGCTTATTTTAAACCTGTGTTCTCGTTCAGGATACACATTTTTCGGGTTTGTTTCTCCCAGTGTAACTTGTTAATTAATGTAAAAAACTTGCGTATTTTATATTTTTCCCTTCGGCAAAATTATGGGAAAAGAAGCGTTGAGTTATAAACTTTCTCTATTTTCTCCAAGATTGTATTACTTAATTCAAGAAATGGTTGATGATGAACATATCAAATACATCCAAATTCTAGTATTATAAGTTGAATATTAATTGCTCATCAATTAATACAATTTTATCAGTGTAATATAGATTACTCTCAAGGAATATGAGTTGAGAGTAGAATTTGACCACATTAAGCTCTATTTATTTGTGTTATAAAATATTCCTGAAATCTTCATTCTTTATTTACAAATATCACGTACACACAGAACTGGGATAATGATGATTTTGTTTAAAAAATAATACAATTGAAATTTTCATTTAAAATAATGCTAAATTTGGAGTAATTTTGATTGTCAATATTACACTACTGAATACAGTATTCACCCGCAACATTGAACTCAATACAGTACACAGACTTTCGTTGCCACCTTGTATACTATAACTATACTATACGTTACGCCAAGAGAGACTGCTCCCAGCTGCCGTGTTTTCTTTGAAACAGTTCTACACTATTTGCTTCACTTTTCTTCTTTTAGTCATGATGAGGAGTCATTGAGAACCATCTATCCTCCTTTCTTTATTTCATTTCCCTTCTCTTACTATTCTATTCTATTCTTTCCTTACTATTTGCTTTACTTTTCTTCTCTTTTATCGTGATGATAAGTCAGTCGGAGTTATCTATCCTCCTCTCTTTCTTTTACTTTTCTTCTCCACTATTTTCTTCTCTTTTATCAGGAAGAGGAGGCAGTCAGAACACTCATCTACCTCTACTTTCTTATCTATTCCTTTTATCTCTCTCTTTTCCTCCACTCCTCTCTTTCCTTTTGAGAGTTTAACACATATCTACCACAGCTGAAGAGTATGGTTCCATAGTACTCTTCTTTTCTTGTTTCAAAACTTTCATATTATTTGATTCCATAGTTTAATCACTCTTTTCACGATTCTCTTATGATCCTTTCATTTTGACGATTTGCAGTGCTAAACTATTTGCTTCACTTTTCTTCACTTTTATCATAATGTTGATGAGGCAGTGAGAACTTGCTTCACTTTTCTTCTCCGGTTCTTCTCATCGTTGTGGCGCGTCACAAAGTGCATTAGCCTCACTCCTTTCACTACTCACTACATTTCACTCGATTAGTCACAGTTGAGCGAAGCCGTGACGCGTGATGACTACAACGGCCGCCATCTTGGAATTGAGCGGCAGCGGCGATCCACGTCACGCTTGCGGGTGATTCATTCTTCTGAGGCGCGATGTTACGAGGCGACCTTGGATGCTGTCTAGTTGCTGCAATGCTCTGTGGCTATGTTGAGTAGTTGGCTACTTGAGACTTGCATTGAGTGGGAACAAAAATGATAGTAATATTTGGATAATTATGTTACGTATAGCAGGATTCTTTTAACTTGTCAGAAAACAACTGATTTAACGTTAGTAAACGAGCGTAAATCAATCAGCTATTTTCCGACAATTTAAAAGAATCCTGCTATATGTTGGGTTGCACCAACCGGGATCAACTACTTTCAATCAGCTGATCCCATTAGCATTGCTTCGAGTCTTTTTGTTCAAAATGGATGACTGGATAGTCCAAATATTATTACTACTATCACTTTTGATCCCACCAATATATTCATCAAAATGACTTAGACTGAGGCATGCACTGGTTGTCAAGACAAGGTGACGATTCAGTCACGTTTAGTCACATTATTCACAGATGCTTGTAGAGCAGCACACACCGATTAGTCATTGCATCGGTGTTGTCAGCTTACACAAGCTAATGAAATGACTGTGACTAAACGTGACTAATCTCGTCTTGTCTTGACTAACCAGTGTATGCCTACCCTTAAAGTTTCATCTTGATGATAATAGTATTGGGTGGGAACAAAAGTGATAGTAGTAATAATATTTGGACTATCCATTCATCCATTTTGAACAAAAAGACTCGAAGCTTTCATAACCACATATTTATTAAATCGTATCGAGATACCAGTTTACCAGAGATTGATAATGGTGTAACAGCCGAAACCGGTATCTCGATATTTTAATAAATTTGTGGCTATGACTCCTTTTAGTCTTTTTGTTCAATATAGATAACTTCCACAATAATGTCACCTTCACTACTTCTCTGAAAATCTATTTATTTATTCATTCATTTGAATTATTACTATCAAGTTATCAAATAACAGACAGACATTCACCCGAAATAGTTTGAATTACACATTTAGTATTCATTGAAATAAAGGTCAGGTTGATGATAATAATTATTAGGTCAACATATCCATATTCATGTATATGAAACATGTTTATGTGACTAAATCCAGGATATGATACAAGACATGACAACGCACGAATGGAGTTGAAAAGAGTTGAATGCGTTTTCAAAAACTGTCAGAGTTCATCGCATTTTTCTCAAGGCTACTTATAAATATTGGGAATGGAAAATCGGTAAATTCCTATCACCCCAATCACTTATTCATGCGATGTTTCGTATTTGCAATAGAAGAATATCGAAATAGTTGACATCAGATATAAAATATGACAACTGGCATATTCTGTCAATGAATATTGAACTCGACATTCACTTCTTTACATCCAGTGTGGAGGATCGTTTTTATGGACGGCCTGAATTTTCCCGTCCTTTTCTCCTACTTATTTCTCTCTCTGTTTTATGTCGTCAAAATTTTCTCTTCTATTCTATCTTCCAGCTCTTTCTAACGTTTTCTCTTAGTACTCGTGTTTTCCTTTATGCGGTCTTTTTCTCTATACCATTACAGATATTTGTATACTTTTTCAATTCTCTTCCCTTTCTCTTTATATCCTTTCATTCTTGGCATCCTCTTCCCTTCTTTTTCTTCTCTCTCTTTCGTGTCGTTGTTTGCTATTTTACATGCGGTTTCCCTCCTCTCCTCTCCCTAGCTCGTCACAAAACATGGTTGACCGAATTTTCCCGACAGTAAAAATATATATTTTCCTCTATATTTTGTATGCGGAACGATGTCGTACCGATACATTTTTCCGATACCGAATGTAATGTATTTCGTTGCAGTGGAACGAAATTCCTCTCCAAGTATTCTGTTTTTCGGATAATTTATTCAGTTTGGTTGGGACCCTTCGGGGTGAACTGGTGATTTGTGTCAAATAATTTCCTGGAAACCCTGTTATTATAATCTTGAGCTACGTACAGTATTTTACATTGTGAATATCCTTTCAGTCCAATTCATGAATTTTGAATAGAAAATTATTTTTGTTGTACTTCGTTCCAGAATTAGAGTCTTCTTGTTTTCCAGTATCTATTATTCGAGTTTCGAGTATGATTGAAGATCACCTTGTTTTGAAGTTTTATTTTCAATCCAGTATAAGAAATATACTTTACCCTGGATGATTCAGGTAGAAAAAAGTAGGATAGAATGAAATAACAAATACTTGACTAAAGCAATACTTGAGCAAAGCATGTATTTACTAAAGCAAGTTTGTAAATAATACATTTACACTTAATACTTTTTAACGATTTGTCAACGACTTATCAACTTAATTAACGATTTGTTTTCTAACAGACAATTTGAACTGTCCGTTACAAAAAATTGAGATGAATTATAAATGAAGAAGAGTTAATTTCTTGTGAATAGATTGATAATTTTCAAATCTGATACGATAATACAATATTAGTAGCAATAATACGATTGGATTAAACGTTTCTGATATTTTATGTAATGAAATCAGTAGTATTCGTTCAGAAGTGCTGCCATTTTGATTCGCTTTCGACTCCCACTGGTTAGCTCCTCCCAGTGTTGAAAGTGGGCGTGACACGTCACAGCTAATAGCCAATCACAGTGCAGTACGTCATCATGGCATATTCCGTTCAATCAGGGATCAAACCGCTTTCATTACTGACAATATTCTACCTCTTATTCAATTTTTCTACAGAGTTTGTTTAATTGTCTTTCTGATTATACTTTACTATAATTTTCACTTGATATAACAATCAGTAGTACGTTCGAATAAAAATCTGATTATAATTTGAAGTTTTCAAGGTTGTTAGTTAGTTGTTTGAAGCTCTGTACTTTCATTCTTTATGCCATGTTCACCAACAGATTTCCCTGTCTATAAGATAAGAGTATGTCATCAATAACTATTATATAATGTATAAAAAATCAAGTACATTATAATTATATTATAGTTAGTGGCGAAGCGTGGTATACTTATTTGGTCATCGCTGGGTATATTTCCTATAGGAAATATACCCAGCGATGACCAAATGAGTATACAACTTATAGTACAGATTATAGATAATAGATAGTATTATAAAGGATTTTTTAATTGTTGAACAAAAACTTTTTCATTAAATACAATTTGATCTACGAACTCGGAATTTTAGGATATATTATAAAAATTAAGTCGAAAAATAACATCATCTAGCGATGTCGTCCTTTGATCCTTTCAATTGAACGCATGTTTCCAGACGTTACCTGAAGTTACGCATTGCATCTCGTAACATTGCTTGTGGAATGGCTTGGTTTTATTTTTCATTAATGATTGTGTTCACATCACGTATCCACCTCAGAATAGTGTTACGATCTTACGACCCACACACCGGAACTTGGAAGTGCCGGCGAAAGTCTTGCAGGGTCTGTGTCACGATCTCATTTTTGACGTAGGATCTCATAACAAAGACGCGATGTTCGAGATCCCACATCTTGAGTATAACTGAAATTCTCAACTACACCTTTTCCAACTGTATTTGAGAAAGTGTCAATTCAATTTGAGAAAGTATCAGTTGTAATTGAGAATAGTGACTTGTAATTGAGAAAACATCAGTTGTAAATGAGAACGGTCAATTGTATTTGAGAAGATATCACATGTAATTGAGAATGATGAATAATTGTAAATGAGAAATCGTCACTTGTAAATGAGAATTTAAAAACGTGAAAAAGGTCAGCTGGTTCTTTAATTTGATTTCTCAATTACAACTGACATCTTCTCAATTTCAAATGATACTTTCTCATTTACAATTCACCATTCTCAATTACATGTGATATCTTCTCAAATACAATTGACCGTTCTCATTTACAACTGATGTTTTCTCAATTACAAATGACCATTCTCAATTACAATTATTGATACTTTCTCAAATACAACTGGAAAAGGTGTAGTCTCCAGACCATACGACTTTCCTAGCTGCCACCCCCACTACTTTTCATGTACTACGCAATATAAAAAGATGCGTTTCCCGGTAATCACCCTGTGCTCGTGTATAGTACTCGTGTATACACGCTAATATCTGTACTCGTGTATAGTATACAAGTACAGTATATTATATAAGTTTATCTTATGATCAAACGTAGACCTGCAATAATTGTTGTCCAAGACTTCTTCAGAGTCCTTGACCTGCGTGTGTTATTATTCACAAAAATCCGTCTGTACTTCTCTCTCACTCTTTTGTTCTAATGGAAGATTGTTCTCCATTCTGCTCCAGCATCAGCTGGCAATCACCTTTCGTCATTATCCATCGTCGAGCATTCCTGTTGTCGCTTTTGTTCTTTCTGCTGCTGCTGCAGGTAGAAAGCTGCGCGCATTTCATCTCGCTCTAATGGCTTTATTGTGTGGTGGCCTGAAGGAACGCGGAAAAGCAATTACATGTTCAGTTTTCACCGGTCGAACATCGCACCGGCGTCTAGGCGTGAAGGATTTTCCTTCGATAATAGATTATTGATCGAATCATTCTATAATCTTCGCTGCAATAGAAAAAGTAGGGAATCCGATCAATACTGTGTTGTTACATAAGATGTGAGTGCGGATGGTAACTGGTGATCATTGCTTCTCTACTGCACTCTTCAAACTATAAATTTGATGTTTTATAAGCCTTAATTTTAATTTGTTTTGTGAGCGTGATGCCCAAGTGAGGTCTGGGGTTTGCGCGTGGGTAATGGGAAGATGCAAAGAGATGACGACTACTATTGAAGCAGACCACAATTAACAGTATTAACACACGTGTTCATCCATTCCATTCTCATTCATATTCAAATGTTAACAATTTTCATTCTCTAATAGAGTAACCGAAGATGAATTCTCATCCCCGTTTGTGCAACCGGCCCATTATGTTTTTGATATTTAGTTTGGTTTCTTAAATAAACGTTATTATTGTCTTGCTGTTAACTTAAGATTATACCCATGTGTATGAGATGGACTCACATGATATTTTTTCTTTATTGCTCATCAACTTGTTTGCATTAAATTGAAAGTAGTAGATAATTTTAAAAACATTCTCAATTGTTAGTTCAGAGTCGTCGTATTCCCCAATTAACTCACTTATCATTCAACTTATAATGTACAACTTATCATTTCATTTATACCGTAGAATCACCTCTCATTGAGCCCTTCACTTATCATATCAATTCCAAAATTGTTAGTCTATTCATGCCGTTGTTATTGGAATGAAGTTATTGGTGAAACGGAGTACCGTGATCTCCATTTTTAGACAGCTCTTTGAAAATTTGTAAATATGGAAGTTATTCCAAAATTATTTGTCATCCTTTGTCATCCTCCAGTTATTGGGCTGAAGTTATTGGAAAAACGGTGAAATAATGTGATTCTCATTTTTAGACGGCTGTTTGAAAATTTGTAAAAGCAGCATTTAGCAGCTTGAACGCATCGATCTCACAATCTAATGAGATAATTTAATAATGAATGTACAGAATTGTCCCTAGTGTATTGGTCCACCCTACGCAATAAGTACAATTTCATTTCGATTCACAGTAATATAATTAACGACCTTTTTTGTGCCTGCTGATATCTGGTTCAGTAACCCTAGATTCAAATTACACATTTTTTCATATAACAGAATGAAAATTCCTCTCTGGAATTCAGTGGAAATGTTTGTTATTCCGTACAACAGCCCTTTCTGGTTGAGCGTAGTTGAAAAATTTTGACCGTTTTTTCTCTCGTTCGGGACTTTTAATTTGACAGCGTTTTCGATTGTCAGTCGGTGTAAGAATCTAACTGGAAATTCCAGGAATACTTGTGTACCTTAGTAATGAATTTTCACGCGTATTGAAAAGCGAGAGTTTTCCTTGAGTTTCTATCGTAATCAGTTGGAATTTATCTCCATGTTTTTGAAGTCGATCTGATAATTGTTTGTCATGTTCGAACCATTCTTTTGAATGTAATTACAAGTATTGATGGAATGTTTTTCAAGCATTACGTAAATAACAATATGTCTGGATTTCTCTCACACTTCCCCCTAGTAAACTAAAATATATACACATATATGGTTCATAGTCCTCCTTTTTAATCGAAAATCAATTAAAATTTTTCCTAAACACAATAGTTGCTATCATACATGCAAGTAGTATGCAAGTTGTCAATTTTCTTCAGGGTTAGCAGTCTTGTTTTTAGTTTTGTGAAGTAGGTGATATAAAAAGTGGGCAATATAGTTGTTCGTTGTCGTTATATACTACAAGTAGCATAGAACCTTGCAATTATTTTCGGAGTCCTGTTCAGGGGAGCTTGAAGCCATGTTACCTGATAGGAAGGTATTTCATTTCATGACGTCTTCCTGTTAAGTTATAGTTATAGCATAACACTTTGATGCGTAACAAAGTGTGAAGTAAACAGTATATGTGACGTGTTGTATTACATACGAAGCGGCAAAGTTGTTTTTGTTTCTGCGTTATCTTTCGAAAAATTGATTTTCATCGTCCTAGAAATAATAGCAATCTATGTACTGTAATAGCGAACGATATACCTGTCCCTCGAACTTACAAAACACATGCATTGAAGCGATTGAACCTATGCATATCATGGTTTGCTGCTTCATAGTAGTACATCTCTAGTACATTTAGGGCCGGTTCATGAGCTCGGGATTTAGCCAAGTCCTAGACTAAAACGGGTGGCTACCGTAGCATCGACAAACGTTTGTCTCGACAGGTTAGTGGGTTAGCAGCATAGAGAGCCCTTAGTACATAGAGTCGAGACTAACGTTTGTCGATGCTACGGTGGCCACCCGTTTTAGTCTAGGACTTGGCTAAATCCCGAGCTCATGAACCGGCCCTTAATCTCTACTGTAAGGTACGTGTACTCTACAAATCAGCTGTTCAATTCAAGGTCAATTTATTTAATGGAATTATGATAGTGTACGAACGCTTTAACCTGAGTAGAGCAGTGTCCAGTGCAATGCAGTCGTATTTTTGCAATAGTTCCCAATCCACAATTCCTCTTATCTCATGGGGTATTCGTTCACGATTTCTGACTCTCATGATTATTAATGACGTAGGAAGGGGTTGTTGCGCTCAGCCAGCTTGCCGGCGAGGCTGTGCGTTGTCATGGCAACTGAGGGGACGCTTCCATATCGAGGGTCCCTTCCCTGTTGCTAGGGGTGAAATCTCCTGCTTAGCTGGAAGCTATTTCAAGCCGGCTGGTTGGAAAATTTACTGGAAGGAAAATGTGTTTGAAATCCTAATATGTGCATAGTCAATGTTTTAACCATAATCTACTGTTTTAGATTGTAGCAGTGAAAACTAACTGAATTTACAAGAGGAAAAACTCTACTTAGCCTAATTTATTTTTTCTCAAATTGATCGAATATGATGCTAGGTTGAATTCTTATTCAACATTACAGTCTTCTCTTCACTGATTTCTGCTCTAAATGATATTTAAATTGTTCTTTAGAATTATTCCAAAGGTTGATTCAGTAGTTTCCTACTATCGACTGTTTAATTCTATTGTAAATATCCAATTCTTAAAATCACTCTCAATGTATTCCAATTCTCTCAATGTTCTCTTCCTCTTCCAATCTTCAATGACCTAAGTGATCTTACTATAATTATTTTACATAGCTGTTATTACTGTTTCATTACTATTGAAATGTGAATAGATTTATGATTTTTTAATGAGGCTTTCGATGTGTTTTGTAAAAGCTGTCTAATTCTGTTATCAAACATTAGGCTAGGCGTACACCGGTTAGTCAAGACAAGACAAGATTATTCACGTTTAGTCACAGTACTTTACATAGTTCCTTATGAAGCAACACACACCAATTAGTCATTGCATCGGTGTGTGCTGCTTCATAAGCAACTATGTGAATTACTGTGACTAAACGTGACTAATGTCGTCTTGTCTTGTCTTGACTAACCGGTGTACGCCTAGCCTTAGCCTCGACGTCCTCTGGAACCATTTTCTTCCAAAAACGTTTGAAATGCTGGCCATTTGATCCAATGTTAGCATTTCGGACGTTCGGTCGTCTTCGACGAAAACGAGTTCCAGTGGGTGAAAAGGTTTGAAGTCAGGCTCTACTCTGAACTTGGTATATTAGTATATAGGTTATTCGTCTGTAATATGAATATGATAAACACGATTGCATTCAATTTTCCCCAGTAGAGAATTTCCTCGATTTGAGAATCTCCTAATTTCTAACCAAACTATAAATCGTATGATGCTTCTTCAATGAAACTTTTTCGACTCGCCAAGCTATTTTCCGAGCGTAACAAACGCCGCCTATCATAATACAATATTTCTGTCCTTGTTGCTATTGATATCAGCGCCGATTTTTCGTCTCTGTCACTCCGCTAGACGTCAGTCCAGCCAGTCAGTCGGTCGGTCCCCCTCCTTTTATTGATCCGTCTTGTCTACTCTGCCTCGGCCTCCTTCGTCGATAACTCCCACTCAACATGCATGCAGTTGGGCTTAGTGGCGAAAATAGTGTGACTCATCGGTCAATGGAAAGCGTGTCATTCACAGAGAAATGCTGATGGAAGTTTTGAGGAAATGCACATGGAGTTTTGTAGGAATACTTTTGGAATTTTGTTAGAACTTGAGTACCTAATTCCATAAGAATGAGTATAGAGTAGATTTATGCATTATGAATATAATACTTATTGAGTTATGAAGGTTCCTCATACCATCTCCGTCGTCCACCGGAACCGCTTTCGTCCGAAAATGTCCGACGTCCAAGCAGCATCTGGAAATTTGATTCAATGTTAGCATTTCGGATGAATACGTTCTCAGTGGACGTTGAGGTTGATGCGTTTGGAATTTTAAAGGCTCCTCAAAAATACGCTTTCTATTAAGATTTTGTTTTGCATCGAAATAATAAGAAGTTTATTCATATCTTTTTATATTTTGAGTACGAGTACATGTACTCGTAATTATATCTGTTCTTTGAAAAAATGTAACAAGTGATGTATTTTTTGATTTTGATTTGCAAAATAGAAACGATTCTATTCTATTTTTAAAGGTCCTCTTAGAAGTATGACTATGCAATTTTGAAGGTTCCTCATGAAAATATTCCTGGAATTTCGGGCTCTCCATGTAAATAATCATGGACTATTTCGATTGTTTTTCATGGAATTATGGAGTTTGCACACTTTTTAAATTTGAAATTTCTTTGAACTATTGAATTCTGAAATTTTAAATTCTAATTTGAATCTTTATTCTGTTTCAGGTGAGTATCTTCAAAGTGACTCAACCTTCTTTAAAATTTAGGTTCCAGATTTACTGTATCATGACTATTTTCAAGTAAGTTAAACAATAAACTAATTTGTCATCCTGTATTGATTGTAGGCTGTCGGGTAAGTTTTGAATAATAATATTCAACTTGAAGATCTGAATCTAAACGAAATACATAGACCAAATACATTTGCATGGAGTAATATCATTTATTTAATTGGAGTAAGCTATGAATTTCAATTGCAAACAAAAATGTATTTTAATTTATTATTACAGTACTTGCTTCAACCCATTGCTTCAGAATCAAGGTACGGTTCTAAAGCCTCATCCCATCCCATCCAATTTTATACTGAATATTATTGATGGATATGTTTCTGATGAGTATGGGGAATATGAAATACATACAAGGTTCCGCTGGATGCATTCATCATGTGAAAATGAGCTTTCCCAATATAATAACTTTTACGCTGAACATGGTCTAATGGAGCGTGTTTTCCCATCCTACAAGGAAAATTTTTGCTCAGGGAATTCTCGCTGTTTCATCCTTTTCATCTCTTCTCTCTTCCTCCTTATTCATCCTTTTTCTTCTACTTCTTTCTTCTTCCTCTTTCGTCTTCGTTTTTCTCCTTCTTCTTTCTCTTCTTCCTTCTACATAATTTTATATAAATTTTTGTTCCATACATTTCTCTTTGTCACTCTCTTTTCTTTTTCTTCTCCCCTCTTCTCTTTCTCTTTCCTTTGTACTCCCCTCTTAATCTACTACCTCCTTCAATTTACTGATTCTTTCTCTATTCATTCACCTGACTCCTTTCTTATTCCACTCATCGCACTCACTTTTATAATTCATTCTTTCACCTTTCTTCCCCGCTTCCCCTATTCATTTTTCTCCTTCTCTTCAGCTTTTCCTACACAGTTTCTCTCTCAAACTTTACTTTTCTCTCTCCATTTACCTACCTCTCTTCTCCTAACTCATCCCTATTTTTCTTTTTATCCCTATCTCGTTTTCTCTTCTCATTTATTCCCCGCTACTCTCTTCCCCTCCTCCACATCTCCCTTTTCCTTCTTCTACTGCTGCTTCTATTTTTCCTTCTGCTTTTTTTCTTATTGATTCCTCCTTTCCGTACTCTTGCTCTTCTTCCTTATTCATTTCCACTATTTCTTTCTCCACCTTCTCCTTTATTCTCTTTTCCTACTCTTGTCCCTTTTCGACTTTCACCCTCCTTTCTCCACCTCTTCCGTCATTTTCTTCTCCTACTCTTGTCCCTTTTCGACTTTCTCCCTTTTTATTTTTCCCTCCTCTTCCATATTCATCTTCCTTCTCCAATCTCCCACCCATTCTGTATCTACTCACCTGATCCTCCTCTAACCGTGTAATTTATATCCTTCATATTTCGCCAATAAGCCCCTGAGACTTTGCTTGTAATTAAGCTCCTCTTGCAAGCCACTGCTTCTGGGAATTGGCCGTGGTTATTGTCTGCTGCAGACTTTTAACAAGAACTGGAAACTTTGTCGCCCTGCAATCGAAGTCTGCATCTTGCCGTTTAATTAATCTGGCTTATTTTGAGACACGGCAACAGCCGAAGTTTGCGTTTAATTGGCGCACCGATGATTTACCAGCTAAGGGTGTGGCTCCGCTTTTCTTGTTTCAAGGCAACTGAATTGGAAAATTATTCATGAAATTGTTGCCAAAAGAGCTGTTAATAGCGGTTTCGTTCGTAATATTCAAGCTTGTTAGGTTTTCACACCATTTTTCTGCCGCCAACTTTTGTAATTTCGGTGAAGTTTTTTAATTTACACTTTCAAGCATATAGTTTAAGTGTATTCCAAGTTTTCGCATTATTTTGAGACAGGAAGTGTTTAAGAATGGCCTAGAGTGAAATGGATACGGTGTAGTTTTATATATTTGTATCATGCAATTTTATGGGAAGTAATTGATCTTTGAATTAGAATTGATATATTTGAAAAGGAATAGGTTGAAGGGAATATAGGATTTTTCTTAGATCGAGGTTAGGAAGAGTATTGTATGGCATCTTAGACTATAGAATGTGAAGTAATAAGTTCTTAACACATTTCGTGTGGTTTTGGCTCACGCAGTTTATTTAAAGAAACCGTATTAAGTTGACATCTTCCATGAATAAATTGTCTCGTTGTTTTGAAAACAACTAAAAATAAATTCATATAATTATGTATTCGAATACATATTACTATTAGTATATTAATTCAATTATTGATAAATTTATTGTTGTTGAATATGTGTTTAAGTGAAGTTTTAAATTGAACTATAGTTTATTGAATTGAACTCTTGGACTAAATACTATCACAGAGAAAGCATATCGTCAAGCTTGGCGCTATGCTTTTTCTATGATTGAATGTTATTACGGTTAAAGAGCTCTAATCCTGCTGGATTTGAAATCAAACCAAAAATTTCCGAACCTTACCATTTTTCCGTTTTCTATTTCTGTTTCATCAGCAAACTGTAAGTTAGCTGTTATAAATTTATGTTAAATTGCAATATGCTGGGTACCAGAAACGCTTTTGAAACACATATTCATACATGTTGATATGCAGACACACGCACTCCACAATCTACGCTCAAAATAGCTCTGAAAAACAAACAGCATTGTTTGATACTCACAAACATCGCTACTCGTAACTACCATTGTTCATCTCCAAGTTGGCATAATACTCCTTTGTTACAAATCCCGACTAATTTCAACGCCTACATTGCAGCAGGTAGAGTCAACCATCTCTAGGATCTTTGTAGTTTAAATAATTGAATCAGAAACGACGGTTTTCCTTTTGTTCTTCAGATCCCCTTTTCTCCTCTTCTTCGTCGTCATTTGTTCAGGGTGGAAAATATGTTTCTGCTTTCTTCCCTCTTCTATGTTCATTCTGTCACGTGTCGTATGCTACTCTTTCTCTCACTCACTATATCTCTCTCTCTTTCTCTCTCTCTGCCCCACCACTTCATAATAGCTAATGGAAAGGGTGGGGTGCATTTCAAACTTGCAGTAATCATCCCTTGTACTGTACTTGAGCTTGACTGGGCCTTTGTGTTTCAGAAACTCGTGTCGAAATGTGTTTTTTGTAAGCTAGGCTTTCCTGTACTTTTTCCACCTCTCAACTTGGTTTTCCCCTGCAATGATGACAAACCCTGAAACCATCAAAGCACATTTTCTTTCACCCGTCCGCATTGTGTACCGTATTGTGCCGTTTGGATTAACCCGAAAAAGTGGAGAAATGTGGAAAATGTTGGGTGGGTTTTCTCTCCAAGTGAAAGCATTTAGTGAAAAATGCTTTGAAAGAGTTGTGATGCTTTTTGTTTGATTTTTTGTTGTGCAGAGGTGAGATAACACCTAAATGTTTAGTGCCCAAAAGTCCAAATAATGCTTAAAATGATAGCAATTTCAAAAGGAATTAAATAATAACAATTTCTAGTGATTCTTTCCATCTGCAATAGGAATTGATGGGAATAAAATGCGAATTAAGCCTGGTTTTCATTAGTAGAGTTAGTGGTAGAGTTCCCTGGGCGAGTACTAACTATCTTGTGAACTCTCCCAATGAAAACGTTCATAGTAGAGTAGAGTCATGGTAGAGTACTTGTTTTTAGTAGAGTAGAGTGGGATAGCACCGTGGGATAGTACTCTACTACTTGCCTTCCCACACCACCGCTTCTCACTCTACTCTACCACCACTATTCTAATGAAAACAGTCTCGAACTAGTAGAGTAGAGTTCCGTATAGACATTTTAAGGTTAGATCTGTTCACTTGACAACACACTTTACCTACTATTCTCAATTGTAGTGAAAACAGTTACTCGACCAAGTAAGTAGAGTAGAGTTAGCTCGGTAGAGTTAGTATGCCAGTTACTCGACCACTAACTCTACTAATGAAAACCAGGCTATATAGTTGGTTCTATTTCATTATTTAAACTGCTAATCAATCAATTTAAAATTCTGATTTAGTTGCCCTTGAAACTTTCAACTGCCTCACCAAAACTCGCCTGGTTCTGAATTGATTCAGAAGTTCTGTTGCTTTGTTGGGAAGTGACAAAACATTTGTAGCATGAAAGAGGAAATGACAGATTAGATGACAATGCGTGGGAGGCTTCTCAATAATGGAAATAACTACAATCGCAAAGTGAATCTGTCATGCCATTTCTGGAGAGAGATCTTTTGAATCACGAGGTGAACGATGAATGAGAAAAGGAAATTGGCGGAAACTGCGAAGAAGAAGAAGAAGAAGATGATGATGATGATGATGAGAAGAGTTGAACATGGAAGAGAATGAGTATGAAAGAGAACGGAGAAGAAAGAAGTGTGAGCTGCAGAGGATGAATGAGTAAATCATTAAGAAGAATTGAGGAAGGAGGATAAGAAGGGAGTAAGGGAGAAAAGAAGGGGGAAAGAAAATAGGAGTAGAAAAACAAAAGAACGAAAAAGGAGAAGTATGAAACAAGACGAAGAAAAAACAAAAGTAAGCCGAGAAATAATTGGGTGTGTAGAATGGTATGTAGGCTGGCAGAGCTGGAAGTACAGAGCTGTATTTTTAGGAAGTTGGAGAAATAACATGAGAAAATCACATAAGTAGATGTGAGTAGAAATAGATTGATAAGTGGGAAGAGAAAAAAAATAGTATATTGACAGGGGATACGTAATTTGCAGTAGAAAATGGTCTTGATGACAATGACACAGAAGGAGATTTGAGCAGAGAAGAATCAGGATGAAGGAGGAGATTCATTGTCTTCTCAAAGTTCTCTTTATTTCTCTTACTCTCCTTCCTCATCCTGATTCTTCTCTGCTCAAATCTTCTGTTTCATTGTCATCAAGATCATTTTCTACTGCAAATTACGTTTCCCCTGTAAGAGAAAGAAAGATAACTTTGAGAAGACGATGAAGTCGTCATGCCATTAGTTGCGTGCTGGAGGATCAGGCAGTAGGACCATAGAGAAAGCACTTCTCCTATGCTTTCTCTATGTTAGGACCCTATTAGCTGCTGAGAAGCTCTATTCAGAATAGGAGCAGTGCTGCGGTTGTTGGATTTGAATAGACCGTGGTGTCCAAGTAATAAAGGGTATGCTCCTGCGGAGATAAGCCTGCTAATTCAAATGTCAGTCTGAATACGCGCTGACTGCTCAGGCCATTCTGCTTCATTTAAATGCGAGTGGACATTTTTTGCTTCAGCCTGTCTCTGAGCAGCAGTAATGAGACAGCAGAATATTAACAGTGGCTCCCCTGACGAATGGTGCAATCCGGTAGATGTGTATGTGAATGGTATAATGTAGTGAAATGATGTAATGTAGTAATATTGTGAAATGGATGTAGTGAAAAATATAATACAGTGAAAAACTTTCTGGCGTCTATTTCATAGAGCTATGAAGTCTAGAAACACAGGAAAATGGCGAACTCACACAGTAAATATAACTCACAGTAAATATATTTCAAGTTATATTCAATATTTGTGAACATTTTCAATTGTTTATTGTTGTTAAAATCAGTCATAGAGCTCCCAGGTAAAAGACGCTAAGGAAAATTTAGTTTAGTTTCTGGACTTCAAGTTATTTCTGTTTGCCTATCAGCTCTTCATTTTTAGTGAGAATTTATCTTTCCTTTGTTCCATTTTTCCTTGCTCTGATCCTTATAGTCTGAATCACAATTGTTTATTGTTACTATAACGTTTATTCAATTTAATATTGTGACACTTTCAAACTCAGTCTAAATTTTGTCAATTTATATAAATAGATACTATCATCTACTTATAAGTATATCTGTGCAGACAAACGTGATAACTTGCCAAATAAAATTTGTTGAAACCGGTCGAGTTATTCAAGTCCCTCATCGATTCTGTAAACCCTATTGTGTTGAACTTGAGACTGCTCAAGTTGTTATGTAAGAAGGCCTTCTATCGATTTTATAGTCTATATTGAGCTGTATCAAGTCGCCAATCGATTGTGGTTTGTTAGTCGTGTCTGAAGCGAATGACGCGGCGTTATCCTATCAAACAGGCATTCTAGTTGAAAATCGAGTTGGCTTTCCATTATCTACGTCACAGCATTCACCGCTAATTTGTGCCCAGAACACTGAACTACCATCCCCCCCCCCCCCAACCACGCGCTGCGTTGGGGGAATTCGTTAGCCACAACGGACCTTGTCATGCAGACTTTCTGCTGCACAATCAACCCCCTTGCCACCTTTATTCTTCTTTTTATTCCCTTTTTTCCCTTCTTCCACCGGCCTCTCCCTTTTGCCTTATTTTCCTATTTTCTAATCTTATTCTTCTTACTCCTTACCCTCATTTCCTTAGACTCCTTTTTTTACTATTTTCTTCCCCTCTTCCTTCTACTAATTTTCCTGCTCCTCCTCATTTTCCTATTCTTCTTCTTTTTCTTCTTCCTCTTCTTCTTCTTCTTCTTCTTCTTCTTCTTCTTCTTCTTCTTCTTCTTCTTCTTCTTCTTCTTCTTCTTCTTCTTCTTCTTCTTCTTCCTCCTCTTCTTCTTCTCCTTCTTCTCTCTCCTCTCTCTTCTTCTTCTTCTTCTTCTTCTTCTTCTTCTTCTCTTCTTCTCTTCTTCTTCTTCTTCTTCTTCTTCTTCTTCTTCTTCTTCTTCTTCTTCTTCTTCTTCTTCTTCTTCTTCTTCTTCTTCTTCTTCTTCTTCTTCTTCTTCTTCTTCTTCTTCTTCTTCTTCTTCTTCTTCTTCTTCTTCTTCTTCTTCTTTTCTTCTTCTTCTTCTTCTTCTTCTTCTTCTTCTTCTCTTCTCTTCTTCTCTCTTCTTCCTCCCTTGTTTCCTCTCTCCTCAACTGCCTCCTCCTCCTCCTCCTCTACTTCTTTCTCCTCTTTTTACAGTCTGGTCGATACGGTAGTAGTTTGTTGCATGCGACTTTCTGCATTGCTCTACTTATATTCTAAAATAAAGCAAATACGGCTCAACATGAATCTTATTATTCGTTGACTCTTTTCCTTTATCCTCACATTTTTATTGGATAAAATTTTCTACTTTTCTGGAATAAACGCTTTTGAAGATTAACCTCGAAACGAATGCAAGTACTTGTACTGAATCAGTATTGGTGGTTCGGAACCCAAGTAAAGCTGTAGATCCACTCATCTCTCATCATCATCATCCATCCCATTACCCACGCATAAGCTGAGAGTTTATGTGGGCATCACCAAATAAAAAAAATCAATTTATAGGTAATAAGCATGATATTCTTTAAAAGCGGTGAAATAATACAATTTTCATGAACTGAATCATCCATATAAAAAAATATATAGAATTAGTTCCTTTGTATAGGAACTAAGGGGGGGGGGAGGATTATAGGGTAGGTTACTGAAGTACTGTACGCTTTAATGTTGACTGTAAAGAACTGTTGAATTCAAATAACAGGTTTCGAATTATTTGATAAACCAGTAAACATATTACATCAGAAGAATATTGAACATGTTTAATATGAACTAATATATTAACTATCTTGAACGTGAATATCAGACGTTAGAGTATGTGTTAGTATGTATTAGAGTTCTGTGCCATGTCAATAATAGCCTATACACATGAGTTGAATATCATTGATTGGAATATGAAAATCTTGATCAAAGGACTCACGTACAAGTATAAGCTTTGGAACTTTGCAAAGTTCACTGCAACTTCACAAACCTACTCTCACAAACAGAAACTCGACATATCAAGTAGATTACATTCAACTTACAAGTTTGGAGTTCCAGAAAGCTATTCACCGAGTACTGAAGGCATGGGCCATGATAAATGATGGCAAGTTTCGTGAAGCACTGAAAGTTGATTGGATTCAACTTAGAAACCTATTTAGTCACGAAGAGGTAGGTACTTGAAGTGACCTTAGGAACTAAGGAATGCTCGATGCTTTAGAAATAGAATGCGTTCAGACTTGAGAAATGAGAAGGTAATGAAAGGTGTAATGTGAGGGTGTGATGTTAATCGATATTCTTTAGCTCACTATACTATTCTATTATTCCTATTCTATATTCTCTATCATTCTATATTCACACCATATACTATTTTTATTCTATATACTTGATTGGTTGGCAATACATATAGACTCTACAATCAAACACCAGTAACAACCTATAGTGAATATACAATAACTATACAGTAAATAACTATACCTACAGTGACTATACAAATAGTGAAAACAGCAAATTAGTTACATGATAATTTTTGAAAAATAAGGAGACGTTTGATGAAAATTTTGACTGCATTATTAATCCTGGATTCATTATAAAAAGTGAATTTTTCGTTAAAATGATAGATTGTATTCGATGCAAGATTAGAGACACCGTATACATTTCTTGCAAACCTCACTTTAGGCTAGGCGTACACCGGTTAGTCAAGACAAGACAAGACGATATTAGTCACAGTAATTCACATAGTTGCTTATGAAGCAGCACACAGATGCAATGACTAATCGGTGTGTGTTGCTTCATAAGCAACTATGTGAAGTACTGTGACTAAACGTGACTAATCTCGTCTTGTCTTGTCTTGACTAACCGGTGTACGCCTAGCCTTGGTCTCATTCGTTTTGTCTGTGTCAAAAAAGCTCAATGTTTTCAATGTATTTTCAGTTCATTCAAACAGTACTTAAGAGGTGAATCATACCATAGAGAAGAGATAGGAGTTCTAATCATTCTAATCTGTTATCTATGATCATACTTAAGGTCTCGAATCATTGTGTGTGAGATTGACATCTCTGTGTATCAAAACATCCGAAAATCGTGTCAACTTGTCGAGAACTTTCAAAAATCGCCCACTTTGGCTGCTATATCGTTCATTCAATATCGGGATCTGAATGGAGCACTCAACTTCTGTCAGCATGCGACTATATGCAATGGCGAGGAACGATGGAGGTGAAAAACCGACATCATACGATTTGTCAATCAAACTGGAAAGGAAAGCCCATCCTTTCAGAAAGTAAGAAGCTTGGAAAAGCTTCCATGAATAAGTAATGCAGGCCCCCCAATGGACGTAGGTAAAATTTGAGCGTGATGAAAAAGGTGCTACAGCGTCTCAAAGTAACTGCTACCTCAGTGTGAGTAACCACTTTGTTCTTTTTCGTGAGCAACTCCTCATTCCAGGGCCTTTCCACTCAGTCTTCGAGAAGATACGTCATCCTGCTTCCGAACTTCATCAGTTATTTTTTTTATCTTTTGGCCACTGCGCATTCCAGTCATCATCGTTCAATGTTACTTTTGTCCAGTTATCTCATTTTTCAAATCAAGTTTGAGCTCTTTGTTCCCATCCCCGCTTGTTTATGTTATCTTCTCAAATCGGAAAATCTTGATGAAGTGAGGAACTTGATGTATAAGAATGAGAAGAGTTTAGTTGGCGTATTTTGTAGAATAGACTGAACGGAAATGGATTATCACCTATTCTCCGAATGTATTTTATAATGTATAATTCATTGAACTCGCAAAAATATAAGTGTTACTTGATTGATTGATTCGTCAATCTACACAAAAGTAACAATGCCAAATTTTCGAATCGTTTCAATTTTGAATTTTTTCGAGAAAACAAATTGTTTTTGTCCTATTTTCAAATGTTTCTTGTTCATAACAGTATCAAGAAAACAGAGGTAATATATCAATTGTTAATATAATATTGTTCCGTTATTTTATGGAAAATAAACTTGATTTGATATAAAAAATATTTGAATAACCAATATGAATCTGAAAATCGATATAATGTGTATATACTGTATCTCTCAAAATAATTATAAATGTAAATAAAAAATAATACTACATTATTGAGAAAACAAATATGTGCTGGTCCAGTTCTCAAATCTTTCATGTTTGTTACAATATTGAGAAAACAAACAATGCAAACCAATCTCGTAATTGTCAATCCTGGCCATCCATCTATTGTTGTCCCCTCACTTAAATGGCGTCCTTCAGATTGAACGGGTCGAAAGTGAGATACATCTAGCCCTTGGAGCAGGGAAATTGCCCTGCAACGCAAACACAATTCAAGTATATTGCGGCAATAAATAAAGCCAATGATGCTCTTCGTCTCAGCAGAGCAAACGATTGCTTACACTTCACGAAAACCCCCCTTTAGCGGTTCTGTGATTTTCGGCTTAATAGCTTTCTAGTACAGAAAAGCACTTGAAATGTTCGAAATTGTCGGCAATGTGTTGTCGGAATATTTGTATTCCAAATGAGTGGTAATTTATGAGACGCAATATGATTTAATGCATTGTGAGGTCGGTGTTATTGAACATTCATCTCAAAATTCGCAATGCCGAAAAATGAACATGTGTGAATCATGTCACTGAATTAATTACCGATCGCTAATCCGTGTCGCGTAAATGCTACATGGAAGAGTTAAATCAGAATTAATTCACTTCTGTATTGAATTTTTGTGTTTAATGTTGAATGTGTTGGAAATTAGCTCATAAATTTGGCTTAACTCCTAATTGAAATTTATCGCCAGAGAAGTTATTTTCAAATAGTGAATAGTGTATTGTACCAAGAGATTAATCTAAGATACAAAATAGATTGGCTTAATGATAATACATAAGTTAATTTAAAAAAATACCACACTGCAAATTGAAGAGTTCGGTAATTTTGTAATAACTATGAAATTCTAGTGTACTATCAAACGATGAAATCCGAACGAATAAATTATTGTAATAACTTTCGAATCTGACTTGCAAGATATATGTGACTACAAAATATTCTGCCATTTCCATTTTCCAAAGTTTATAATTGTTTATTTTATGAGAAGTTTTCAAACCGATTTTTAAGATGTATATTACATTAGTCTACAAAATACACGGCCATTTTAACGATTGTCGATGTAGCTTTTATCTCTGGTTAATATATTTGTCTTATTGATCAAGGTAAATCTTATTGATTTTTGAGTTCAACCTTCCAATTCCCAATAATGAATGATAGGAGTAATAAAATTATACAAAAACTGAGCAGGAACTGGAATTGAGAAGAGAAAATGAGATTCGGCTTCTGATTGGCGAGAAACGCCACGTTGGAGTACTGTGCTGTGATTGGCTCTTAGCTATGACGTGGCTCGCCCACTTTTAACACTGGGAGGAGCTAGCCAATGACAGTCAGATACAAAATGGTGGACTGGCAGTCAGAGTTGAAACGAAATGGCGGACTTTGTGAATTTGATCAACATAGAAGTGTGCAAACTTTCTCTTCATTTATCCAATATATAATTACTAGAAACTGAATTTATATCAGTTATTTTTAATTTGTATGCTTCAATTTCATTAATTGTTATATCTCTGTTTTAATTATTGTTGAAATTAGTTTTTTAGTATTCAAAATTATAGACATTTCCATTATAAATAAATATGTGTCTCTTTTGTACATAGTTTGGTTTGTCAATGCATTTATCTTACCCTTGTTTTCTTCTCTAGTAGATCCCTTGAAGTATTTATTGAATTCCTATTGGTTTCAAATGAAATTTTGTAGTCTAATATGGTCTTTTTTATTTCAGGTGAGTATTCTGTTGATTCTGAGCTGCTAGACTGCAGCTAAAAGTGTATTTCTATTCACTAACTCAATCTCAATATTGATTTTAATGTAAGTTTGTTTGTCAATGGCTCAACAGCCCTATGTGGGCTTAGGCCTACCAAAGTAAAGGTGATAAAGTAAGTTTATTATCTGAAAATTCCTTCTTGATATACATTGCAGATCATATTTTTCATTACCATGAACCATTTTAGGTTATAGCTGAATATTTCTATCTGTAAATATCACTTACAGCTTATTATAATATTTTATAGTCTTCTGGTACTTTAGTTATTTCAATAAAATGGTGCGCTCAACAAGTGTATACAAGTGTGTGTAACCGTAGAGAAAGCATTAAGCGAGTAAAGTTGAGTAATGCTTTCTCTATGGTATAAAGCCATTAAATATTGAGACCAGATGGCATAATTCCCGCAACTGCATTCTTATCATGCGTTTTTCAGTCTCCATTGACTATTAAAGAGAAATGAGTACTCGAAAATCGTATGACTCTTCAACTACTCTTGAAACCTCTCTCAGACTTTGTTTGAATGGGATTGATATTGATGGGATGAGGCTTAATTTATTATTGATCAACATTATACGATGAATACTCAGAATAGTTCTTGAAGTGTACCTCAACTTGATTGCATATTACTCTTAGCTCAATGATCTAGGATTTGTGAATCCCAATGAATATTTTGATGAATATTTTATCCGGTGAAAGTAATACTCCTACATTGGAATTTCAATTGGGAGTGCTGCATGCTCGAACTACATCCATTTATTACGTTACGGTAAATAATTTTCCGTATCTGAACCACCCACCTGTACTGTTCACACAGAGCCCTTCACATCTCGGAAAAACTAATTCAGATTTTTCACCGGTAGTCTCCGGTGCAACCCATTGAAACTTCATTAAACTGTAGCTCATCAAAACTCCATCACACTCTTTTTTTCTCTCAGAGGAAAGTCCTGTGTGATTAGGAAAATTCCCAGTCATACCTCTCCCTAATGGAGTAAGTTATTAAAAGTTGACGAAAAAAGCTGCTGTGTGGAGTGCTCCATCTTTGTTTATTAGCTCTCATAAGAGTGGCTAGAGTGAGCTAGTGCGCTCATTTGATGCACTCTAGGAAAGTAGCGAGGAAGAGTGTTATGTACTTCTTGGGTACTCTCCATAAACAAGCAGCATCTTTGTAGTCTGCCAAACTTTTACGATTAAAGCTGAAAAGGTTTATAGCTGTACGGGAGGTTCGTGAAAATGGCATTCGAAACCTGTATACTGTAGATTTTCAAGACTAGAGAGCTGGAGTTAGACTTGAAAAATCGATGTATGTGTCGGTTGAAATAAAATATGTAACTTGAGAGTTACCAATAATAGTTATGTAAGAACTATAGCCCATGCAAATCAATTATTAAAATAATCAATAAAAAAGAAAGAGTTCAGTTTAGTGCTTAGAAAATTAGTAGCACTTATCTGAATTGATGAGAATGTGGGATAATATATTTTCAAGAACCATGCTCTATTTTTTGTATAAATTTATGATTTTCGAACTGTCATTTAAAATTAGATTTTATAGATATGTTAAGAGTACATATTATATTGGATTTCTTGGTAAATTATAACTCAGCTACTGTATTACCAAACATATGTCACATCTTTGAATGGTCCATATAATTATTGATGATTAGTCTCTATCCACTATTCATTATTTATATCTTGCTATCCAACTATAATGTATTTATAATACCGTATTTCCAAATTTTTCCCTTTTAGCTGTTGAGGAATTGGTAGCCTATTCCACACTAAGAGATAGATGCTTATATTACATTAAATGATTAATACAGTACCCAGATGTATTAATGATTATACTTGAAACGTCTTTAATCACAACCTCTATGTATATATAATTCAGTATCTATCTATTCGTGGGAAACTGACTTCCTTAAAAGTTTTCAATCCATGAAACTATGCATCCGAGCTGAAACTTTTCAAACAAGAAAAATGACTTACCGACTACTAGATTCAATTTCCTAGTGCAGCATGCTAGATAGAGTTTTCCAATACAGACTAGAGGCTGCGCTTTGAGATATTAGTTATAAAAGTTTCCCACTTGATATTCTACTTCAATAGATGCTATACTAGATAGGATTAATGAAGTCTCCTTCTTCAAGTATTCTAACTTTGTGTTGGGGAAGTAGTAATAAACAGTAATAAAAGTTTTAAAAAGTTATCCTCTAGTCTAGATACTTCAATTCAATGGAAGCTACAACTGTATAGACTAGATTATTAGAAATGTGAAGTTTTCTCCTTACATTATTCCCACATGGAAGCTTTCAGAAATATACATTATTTATTCGTAGAAACTCTCCTTGTAGTTACTCCAACTCAATGGAAGTCACCCATTTGCAGAATATTAGAATGTTCTTCAATATCCCACTTCAATTATTTACAATACACCACTTGACGAGATTATTATATAAAAAGTTTTCTTTATATAATCTAGCTTAATGGAAACTACTAGACTTTGGACTAAATATAAATAATCTAGATGTAACTGGATTGAAGTTACTTTTTGTTTGGAATATGCGAATGAATAGTTCTCTTCTTGATATTCCAATGAAATAATAGCTTCTAGTGAAAGTAATAATTATTGATTATAAAGTTTTCTTTTAATATTCCAGCTCAATGGAAACTTCCTGATAGAAATTTCAGGATAGATCAAATCAGTAGATACTCCAGTTCTATGGAAACTGTTCCTTGACAGTAACGGTGAGAGTTTTTTATTTGGCACGTTCCCAGTTATAGCGGTCGATTCCATTGAGAAGTTCTAAAATTCAATCACAGACCCAGTAGATTGTTCTGGGACAATATCGCGCAACAATATCATCAATACGAGGCAAAACTTGGAGTTGTGTCTGTAATACTATCACGTAGGCTACCAAACTTGTGTGCTCCGCATCTAGACCTCCTTATTATCACAGTGGAAACCCCTTTAATGTTGGGGGCACTTCTCTAATTAAATGTGATTCACCTAGCAGCCTTATTATACTTTTCAAACAGTTCCCAATTGTAGCCATTCGATAAAGTACTTTCTGGAATGTAGTGCTAGAGATTCAATCCGTTAAAGGTTCGTGAAAAGTACTATTCACTCAACGGTATCATTCTAGAGTGTTGCAGTTTGCATTGGAATTAGTATGCTGGGTTGCACCGAGCGAGATCAATTTTGATCCAGGATCAGCACAATGCTAAGTGGGTGTAAATGAGCTGATTCAAAAATATTGATCCCGGTTGGTGCAACCCAGCATTACAGGTTTATGGAGGACTTAGAACTTACATTAGCCTAGATTTGATGAAAAGTATTTGGTATTAGAGTCCCCCGAAGCGAGGTTATGTCAATTAGCCTTCAGCTTGATTACTCCACTTTTAGGCTCAAATACAAGTACATTACAAATACAAATATATATTTTTAGTGTAAAATACTACTGAATTCAACCGCCGTAAAATGATGTTATCTAACGGAACCAATGAACGAATCTGATATGAATGTGGTCATGTTGATGTTACACTTTCAATATCTCAAATAAAATAACATTATATTAACAGTATATTGATAGACATTATTTTTACGAGTGAATACGTTGATGCTAAATCATACCATGAAAAAAACGGAATTTCGCACAATTGACGTGCTGTATTAGAATGGAATTTATTATCATTTAAACATGACAAAATAAATTCTGAATTCTATCCTGTCTATTTGAAGTCTATCTTAAGTCTTTACACAAAATTGGTTGAGTAATGTCTCCGCGAAAGGCAAGTGGATATAAATATTAACAAAGAAACAATTTTCTTTTACTGAGAGCTTGTAAATGTAATTAAAATACAGGACAGACGTTGTGGTAATCTAGAATTGTATTGAGAATAATTAGTGGATGCTTGTGGTTGGGGTGGCAACGTCAGCCCTCATTTCACTTTCAAACTAAGAACTTGGGAAGCGAGTCCCTTAATTTCTCTCCTCGTAATGCTTGGCAGGCTGAATCGCTTTGGTAACGAACTTGATTTGAATTTTTAATGGAAATTCTTTGTTTGAAGCATCCTCTTGAATGGCATTTGAATTGCGAAAGGATTGACAAGATGCTGTCGTATTACCGTTAAAAGCTCTCGTTTCTCCCTTTTGTAAACCGAAACAGTCAATATCCGGTGGTTTGGAACCATACTATTTATTTCCTATCAGTCCCCTGAAGTTTGGAATCCTTTTGTATCCCGGTGGTTCTGAACCCTCCTATTTATTTCACGGTGGTTCAACTCCTTTGAATTAGCCGAAATTAACTCAAATTGAAGTAACTAAATTTGAATCAAATTCAATTGAATTAAATCAATTTGAATTAACTCAAATTGTCGTTGAAAATTGGGAATATAAGACTGACTTTACTTTGAAAATTAGGAATGTAAGACTTTATACTTTTCTTAACTACTAATTCAACAATATAAATCTTTCAAGTCATGAACAACAAAACCTCATCACCTTCACACTAGTTTAAAAGTAATTATAATTTAATGTAATAATAATGATAAGTATAATGTTACATGATTTTCTGCAATAAAATGTTATCAACAATCATCATATTGATTAACAAGTCCTTATAATTTTGTAGTTCATATCTTGAAAAGTAAAAATGTTGTACTCGAGAGGTTAGCTCATGGACGCCTCTTATATAATTCCTGTATATTGCTCCTGTGGTGGATATTTCTGTCACAAAACTTCTCCATATTAAATTTTTTGATGCATGATTCAAAGAGTACAAAGACCTCAGTAAGCATGAGTTTGAAACGGCTCATGACTTTTCAGTGTATGATTGATGAAACTCTTTTTCATCTTATCAAAAATCTCTTTACCACTCTCTCGTCACTTCTATCTCTTTCTGTTCATTCCTCTCACTCTTCTCTTTCATTCCCATTTCTCAATAATTGTATCTATCTCTTTCTCTCTCAAACTCACACTCTTGCTCACTCTTTCTCTTTGTCTGTCTCATTCTATCTCTTCACTCCGATCCATCTTCCTCTCACACATTCTCTCTTTTTCGCTTTCTCTCTGTGTCACTTGCATTTGTGCATTGACATTGATAAAGGGTTGCCTCAATATTCTTATTTGGCCGCAACATATGCCACCCCCTTCCCCCACCACATTCTCAGCAGTGGCTCAAACTTATGACATTTCCATCATTAATAATATTAGGCCTGCGCCAACCATCAACCAACTGCACGTCATGAGTAACGAGCTAAACGTGTTGAGATTGATGGATTTTGAGGCTTTGCACCAAACATTCTGATTTTAGACGTCAACTTTGATCAATATAAACTAGCATTGATAGTTGTTGGGGCAATTATGGTGGGGGTTCTAAATGTTATACGTTGAGCAAATATCAAGTTGGTAAAATTGGGTCAAATTTAGCATAAGGGAAATTCCCTTTAAAATTGCTAGATCAATTAATTTCCCTTAGATTATAATTGCTCTCAAAATTAAATCTCCACATAATTTTTGATGATTGGATTAAACTCTCGTCTAATCCCTTTTTTCTTATCTCTACTGACAATTACAGAGGTTTTGTTTATTTATGACGAGTTTTGTGAAATAGTTCAGTGCAACTTGTTTATGAAGGCCTCAGCCTGAACGTAATTTATTCCTTAGTCCCAGGAAACTTGAAGTATTTATTTGAATAATCCTTTTCAAACATTACTCTATTAAAGCGTCATCAGCGGTTGGTTCTTTGAGTGAAGTTAGAGCCAGTACAGTAAAATATTCACTTCATCACATAAATAGACTTCTCGACAGTCATTCGAACTATTACAACATTATTTACTAATTCTGTATCAAGTCATGTTTAACGCATTTATTTCAATATTTTCTAGGATTGTTGAAGAAAATTTCTATATCTGGAATATGCATTTATCAAATTTTAATTCTTGTTCTTTCGTAGAAGAAATGTTTATATTATAATAATTTTTGCTGAAAAAGCGGTTTTCAGGAACTTCCTCCTATTCAGGAACTTTGTTCACAAACCACCTATAGAGCTCCATCAAATGACGCCATTTTACAATGGTTAGCTTTTATTGACTTTTTCTGAGCAAAATTCCTTAATTTTTGTATTCTACATATACTTACTGAGATGATCTGTACGTGATTTCTAAGGCTAGGCGTACACCGGTTAGTCAAGACAAGACAAGTCACGTTTAGTCACAGTACTTCACATAGTTACTTATGAAGCAACACACACCGATTAGTCATTGCATCGGTGTGTGCGGCTTCATAAGCAACTATGTGAATTACTGTGACTAATCTCGTCTTGTCTTGACTAACCGGTGTACGCCTAGCCTAACATTGAATGCATTTGTCTGTTAAACAGTCTTGAGAATTAGGTTGCATAGAATTTTCAACTAAATTGCTATAAAATTGAACGGTTCTTGAATAAGTCGAGAAAACCCTCGATTTCAGGCGATTGAATACTAGATAATTTAGCGAAATGATCATTGTGAACAGTGAATGCATTGGATTGTGAAGTGCAGTGCTGTTGTGATTTGGTCGGGTGGCGACTGGAGATTTGGGTGGCCGCGTTAAAAACTTTTGTTGTTCAGTGACCGTGACGTCACAAATGATGAAAAGAAAGCGTAGCTGAGAGGCCACAAGTTTCGGGCTCTGAGCTCTTCATTTTTTCTTTGTTGAGATTATTGTAGTGGGATCTAGTTGAATGCAATTCTTTGTCGGAATTCATTTTTAATTATTCATATTCATTCATGAAAGAAAAAACAGACGACAGCCCAGAACTTTTTCTGTTCCAAAATTTACTCGAAAAAATCAGATCATTTATGTGCAAAATCTTTTGATCACATCAGATACTTTGATCATTCTGAAGATGTTCTACAATGTTCCAATTTAAAATTTGATTGTTTCATTATGATTTAGGTACTATTTAATGATACATGAATATTCATAATGATTTATGAACCAATTCAATGAATATCCAAAATGATTTAGGGCATATGGCGCTCCCTATTATGATAGATTGCAGAAAAGGTAAACAAATTTAACAATCGTAAAATGTCGTTATATGACGTAACCAACGCTCGAAATCCCTTTTCGGCTCTGTAAATGACGCAATATTACGGCGGTTGAATTCAATTGACTTTCGTGCAATCTGCCTTTGAATTATTTCAGTGTTTCATCAAATTCATCATCAATTGTTTTGATGAATGTGTATCAAAGTGATGATGAATATAAAGTATTGAAACAATGATAAAGAAAAGCTTATAGGAAGATTGAATTCAGGATTCTGGTTAGGAATGAAGTGAATAGTGTGAATTGATCCGAGTGGAAAATGGAATAAATTCAGTAGATGATTGAAAATTCTTTCTCTGCTGAAAACGTAAGCAAGTAGACGGTTTGAATAAATAGAAGCTGAGGAAAAGGCGATGAAAAATTTTGACAGGAAATGTGAAGAATGAGGAAAAATAGGAAGAAGGATAAAATGAAGAGAAGGAAATTGGATGAATTTCATGTGGGCGAAACAGATGTCAGACTGTAATAAGCGCGCGTTCTGAATTCAAAACTAGACAAGAGTGTGAGTCGCTATATATCTATGTATAGTTTTTATATGGTACCACATTTTCTGTTGTTTTTCACTCGCTCTCGCTTTATTTCTTCACTTTCACCCTTTTAAGACCAAGAAAATGTTATTTATGTATGCGCCACCCAAGACTTCAGCCACACGTTTTGCATGCAAAGAAATAGCGCGATTCTGACTTTTCGTCGGTGGATTTTCTTGAGCGACGAAATTTACGTTGCAAATTTTTCGGCTAGGGATTGAGGTTGATAGCCTGTGTAATTTGTTTTCCTCGAGAAATTTGGGGATAAATTTCGAGAATAGGGTTGGAAATTTTCTGGCTAAGCATGAACTGAAGGAAATAAATTCTGTTCCTTACTAAATTTGAGTGTACTTTGTAGAAAAGATTTATCAAATTTATAAGGCAAGATATAAAAAGATGTGAAAGATTAGAGTTAAGCTCATTTTGACTGAAGTCCATGAAAATATACGGCTCTACCAACTTCAAGGATGGTAATGAGGCATTCATTAACATCCTTTTCCAAGAAATTAGGCTCCATGAACATTGGCTCTAAAGTATGAGGATTTACATTATTTTCTTTGCAGAATCTTGTGATGGATGTGCAACAGAATATTAACGAAGGTTAATTCGTTCAAAAAATCGTTCAGTAATATCTACAATATGAAGCGATTAAAAAGACCTCACACGCTTCAATCGCGGTTCCTCGCTGAATGTAATTATTTTTGTGGTTTGAAAGGAAAGAGCTTTAATTCTTTACAGACCCCCCTCCCCCCTTCCAAAAAAAGAGCTAATTGAGCCGTAGACAATTGGTTTAAAAATTCCTTTTGGAATCTTCTCAACATACTGTAACAGTTTTCATGGTTATTTGGAATTATTAACGAATCTGAAAAACTTATCATTTTGTTTTCTACGAAGATTGCCAATCTGCTTCTTGAAGCTATGTAGTTAGATTGATCTCAATCCATACAAACGAAATATGATAGATTTGTGTTTCTTTTCCTCTGTAATCCTAAATCTCCTAAGAATATTGTGTAACAATACCCAAACTACGATTAAATAAGCTTTGTAGATTTTCTAAAAAGATCAAAAGCCTCTCATACAAGGTTACAGGTTATAGTGTTGGTCAAAAAGTTCTTTTTATATTTTCATTCAATTGCATTTTTTCATTTCCTCATTTGCTACAATTTTTCAAAAATTTTATTCCATGTTTGCCTGTTTCTGGCTATGGTAGGCTACATGTATCTCCTCTCCTTTGTCTCTTCCTCTTCAAAGAATTAGATCCTCTTCAAAGTTTAAGATGACGAATTAAATTATTCATACTCACGAATTAAATGCCCCGCGAAAAAAATCATTCATTTGAATTGACCCTGAAAGCGTTGACTTGATAAAAATTTATGACAATTCATCTTCCATGCAGTAGCAACAGCTCTAGCTCTGACTGAGATTCCCTGGCAAACTGACAATGACAAATGCTGGGAAACGTCTTAGTTAGCCTCTGCACAGAGTCCCACTGCAAGCGATGAGTCAACAATGTTAATTTGTCTCTTGCTAGTTGATCATTATCTCCTTAATCGAAGTCCTCCGTTGACATTCGCGGATTAATTTATTCAAATTGATTGAATTCGGGTCTCCAGTTCTGTACCAGTGACTCCGTTAATTATGTTGACTGGAAGTGATGGAACTGTATTGCAGCAGACTTATTAAGCTTGGTAATTGGAAACTGAATAATCCTCAACAAACGAAATGGGATGGGCTTAATAGCGAAATAGGAATAAATTGTTTGGTACTCTCCCGCTTGCAAACAAATTCTAATTGAATTTAGCAAGCAGTATCTTATTTTGGATAAAATTAGTTATTTTATAAGAGACAGTACATTATTTCGCTTTATTACTCTGTATATTCATGATATTTTATAAAATACTTGTATGCCTATAATGTATATTTCATGTACTTGTAATATTGTTTTTCCAAAATAAAGAATTATTTGATATTTGATTTGATTAGTCACCGTCAAACGTAATTATCGTATTAAACTCTATTTAATTCCATGGGCAGAATATGAAGCAACTGACTTTGTAAATTCTGTTCGATTGGTAGCTGACAGCCCTCAACTTCCAGAGCTGGAGGAGATTTAGGGTCGAATTTATGAACGTCCTTACATGAAAAGGAGCCTTACGTAAGGCAACGATGTTCAGAACGTTTTGCCACTGTCCATCGTTGATTAACGTTGAAAGATTGCTTGAACGTTCGTAAATACGGCCCTAAAAGCCTTTCCTTCCTGCTTTTTACTGAAGTCAATCAATGTCAGTCATTATCTAGCTAGGGAAAAGATTATTTTTGATGGTTGTAAAAGTAAAACTGTCGTAAATAATGATTCTACTGCTTATTGCTTCTCTCCAATAATAAATAATTATCAAATAACATTAGTAGAGTTACCAATTTCTTGAGTTAATATATTTATTTATTTATTTAGCGTATGGCTTTTGTCGGTGGGGAGACCCGAAGGTTGTTCCACCTCGCCGTGTTTAACCTAATACCACTTAGGTTGAAGTTTTATCCATTTTTCAGAATGATTTCGAATTTTGAAAGCAGTTCTTTTTTATACATATATTGAGTTACAAAAACACCTGCATTCAGAAATTACTTCTCCATATCTTACTCATAAAAATACTGTAATTTTCTCATTTGAAATGAAACCATACGGTTATCTTGTCTGCTTTCAAATGTTCTGTGAATGTACGAACTCTTTAATCTCCTCTCATATTTATTATCTTCCCTCATATATTAAATCTTCCCTCATTTTTGGTGTAGTCGACATCGTTCAGCTCCAGTTTTATTTCCCATTTACTGCATAGAAAGCTGCGAGAAAAGCGTTGTAATAAAGTATTTTCTAAGTCTTTAATCTGCTGAAAATGTCGTTTCCTGTTGGACACGTAGCGGTTGTAATTCAGCTGCTATTTAACGGGCACCCTGTCTGACATTTTTATCCTCAATTTGTCATTCTTATACCTGCTGTTGGTGGGAGGTGGGCTCTTTCCCTTGGAATGGCCATCCTCTACCATTACTTTGGTCTTATCTATAATACTGCTATTCGTGAAGGGTACTGTATATTGTTACTTTATAAAGCTATACTATCAAGTGTATCTTTTTACTCACTAAAGCGCTCTACGTTTTCTGGGTTCCTATCAATTTCACTGTGAAAGGGTGGCTAAGCTAGTTTGGAACTTTCGAGCATTTATTGTGATCGAGCTTCAGAAAAACCAGCATTGGTTTGGATTGATTGATGCTTGAATTTCATTTAATCCAGTTTGAAATCCAGCAATATTCAGCATTTATTTGAGACCAAAAATAATTCGTTGTATCAGAGTATTCTCCTCCAAAATGGGGTTTATAGTACTTATAGCAGGATCCTTTCAACTTGTCAGAAATCAGCTGTTTCAAAGTGCAATATCACAATACTTAACCTACAAATGCTGAATCTCGCAGATTATTGAAAAGGTCATTCAAAAATTTATTCTTTGAAAGGTATTATTTAAAAAGGTATTTTAAAGACTTTAAAGGTCTTTAAGACTTTAACTATGCAGTTTGATTATTTTTTGCAGCTCGAAATCACTGTTTAATTATTACCGAACAGCTGATTTCTGACAAGTTAAAAGGATCGTGCTATATGCATCAAATTTTATGCATATTTCAAGAGGATTAAATATCAGGAAATTCGTTTTATCGGGGTTTGTAGAATAGAGATTTCACTGTTCTCAACCACAAGTCAATATAAACCAATTTTTTGCGTAGCAAACTACCAACCAATAACAACATTGTATTTCCATTTCCCAATAGGTTTCCAGTGTAGTTCAGGATAACCAGAGAAACATGGTGTAGCCTGTTCGGAATTATTGAACCTTGTGGGGTTGCCTTTGTTTCAGTTATGGTTTCCTATCCTTGTTTATTGCAGTTGGATGGAAAGAGACAGTCTGAGAAGAAATAACAACTTCTTGTTGTGAAGAACCGAGGTTGTAAAGAACTTTATGGGCTACGCTTGTCCCTTGTTCCCGTGTGGTTTACACGTTCGCTGTGTGGGAATTTGGATCGATGTTACTGTAACAGAAATCACGTTTCCCATTCACAGTTATAGGTTTTTCCTATTCATAGCAGTATGAATTTTCCGACGTCAATAAAAACCTCATGAAACATGAATTTCCCAAAGTTGTGTACCTGCTTTTCATAGTAAATAGGGGTTGAAACAACGTGAGAGAACAGTAGAAAACGTGGCACTACCAGCTTTGCAATGGAACCTGAGGTGAAACCAATACGACAGAAAGAAACCTGGCAATAGATTTGATGTAAGGAATGCAGTAAACCAGAAGTTGGATCTTGTTTTCGCATTTCAAAGGTTCCTTTGATTCACAACTTTCTCACCTCATTGAATAGCAAAGGATTGTACAAATGTGATTGACTTTGTATTTCTTTCATCCCTCAACTCCTTTCTCTGATTGTTTTTCTACTTGATTTCATCCCTTTCTTTTGATTTGTGACTTTCCTTCCCTTATCTCCTTTCTCTTCATTTTTTTCCGCTTTGAACTAGGAATTTGTCTTTTGGTGCGCCGAGGTTTTCTCCAATTTTTTACAAGTCATTTTTTACACTGGATTCACCGGCTTTTTTCATAAGAATTCTCTGTTTATCTCAATTCCTCAAAGGCATCTTCCCTCAATATTCTATTTCTCATATATGTTAGGTGTCTTACAACCTGTAAGCTCTGCAAAAAATTCCAATTGCTCATTCAATTTGTAGTCTCTGTAATTACACAATTCCTTTTGTAGTAAAGTCGATTATTGTTAACAGTCGATAGTTATTCGATATTATATTGTCAATTGATATATTGGTATCGATCACTAGTCAGTCGGTCGTCCTGTGTCATGTCATGTCTGTCTGTTCATGGTTGTCTTGTCTTTAAATAAACTCAAGTATTCTACAATGTCTTCATTTATTCCGAGTTTATAACACCTTTATGGTTATGGAGTGAAAATTTGTGACTTATATTGTCTACATATCCTAGATTTAGGCTGATTTTCAAATTTGTAAGGGAAGTTTTGGGCGTGAGCCGGTTGGACCTTCCATCAAGTATCATTTCAGTGCTAAATAAATAAGTACAGTATATTGAATACTACACTAAATTCTCTGCAATATCTCATGTATTGCAAAAAATTCGATACTCTGATAGGTCTTTTCGTAGCTCATGTACTTTGCACTCCAAGCAGCTAGAAAACTCTCAGCTGGTGATGACATTTCCGTTCACTTTCTAAGTTAAGTGACTCTTCTCTCTTTCCCGATTCCATTGTAGAGTTGCGTAGTATAGGCCAGGCTTAATTGAATTGTCGCTCCCGGCTCGGCTTGCTATGCCTTTCACGTAGCCACGACTTGCCCAAAACTGAACTCTTCTCTACAGAAGTTTCGCATTGCGTTTCTCCAACTTTTTATTTTAGGGCTTTCCACCTTATGCTGCACCTACTACTGTAGAAAATCTGTTTATTTTGTTATCACTGAATATCTTCTACGCTAATTATTAATGGAGCATGGATATATTGAAACTGTGTGTTCACGATCAAATAGTTCGTACAATTTTGTTCAATAAAATAACTTTGAATAAAAGCTGAGGCCGTACTGTTGGGTTGTTAACTGGATGGTAGATGGTTTATCTATAGCTCATATAACATCCATGATAATAGAACATGTAGAAAATTATCACAGCCTTCTTGATAAACCGTGTCCACCATCCATCACAGGGGGCTGTCATAGACGGAGTGGAAGTATTGTATGTTAAAAAGGGGTGTAGGCTGAGTCTCGATCACGCTAGTTTCCGGACGGAGTTTTGGCGCTGTATTTGAATTCAGAGCCTTTATGTTAAGTTTCATTTTCATAAAGACTTTTAAAAGTTTATGGTATCTTTTGCGGTATAAATCAAAACTGTTGAGAGAATATGGTTGATATTTACACAAATATAAAATCTTTGTTAGATTCTTTGTTTTTTAGGTTGGTTTGAGTAGAAGTAGGTATGATTCTCTACTACAGGTTAGAATGGTTATTCACTAATTCACTAATAATGGTTAACTTCTAATATCGTTACGCGTGTATCAAACTTTCGGATTATTCTTCAATATCATTGATCTAATATCGTTATGCGTAAATCAAGCTTTTGAACCATCCACTATTCAATCAGAATCAGTTATAATTATTATCAATTTACGATGTTTTCAAATACACTTTAAAGTCCGTCCGGAAACTAAAGTCATCCTACACCCCTTATTTCTCTTACTTCCAGTCCCTGAGATGTCAGGTCCCTGATCCATCACAGGGAGCTGACGAACATAACCTCATCTTCTAGGCGTCTAGGGAGTAGAAGTAAGAGAATCAGGGGAGTAGGATGTCGGCCATTATTATTGGACCTAATTTTGGCGCTGTATTTGAAAACATCTACATAACTGCTACCCAAAACAACCTAAAAAACACAAAATCCAACAAAAATGTTGTATTTTGCCGTGAATATTAACTATATTCTTTCAACAGTTTTGATTTATACCGCAAAAGATACCATAAACTTTCAAATACACCGCCAAAATTCGGTCCAGAGTGTATTCGGCCAATGAGAACTCAGCTACAATTCAGTCCAAGTGAATTCGGCCAATGAGATCGAGACACAGGCTTCACCCACCTTTAACATAGGGAAGATAGGATTGTTCCACTCCAGCAATGACAGCCCCCTGATCCATCATCTACCCTACTTCAGTGTGGCCCACGGTTAACAGCTGATTAGGTAAAGTACCCCCAAATTAGACTGAGTGTTATTTTTCATTTTTCCATCCTTCTTTTCATTCAAATTGATGTATTTATCTCCTCCCAACCCATCATCTTTCAATTAACTCGAATAACTCGTCTTTCTCATAGTATTTCAATATCAAAATCCACTCTTCTCTCTTTTTCCAACTCCCACATTTCCCTCCTTCATCTCTCTCACTTCTTCCCTTCCCAACTTCTTATCAGTTGAATGCTTATGTGAATTGCATGTTGGTCGCTGTCTATTAGTGATGAGTTTTTCTGCATAACACGAGTACGATTTCGCATTTCTATTGTTCCATGCCAACCAGATACGGTCCGGAGCTTGTGAAAGTTAATTTTCTTAATGCAACCATTTGCGCGCTGCAAAACAAAACGAGTAGACCCACATTAAAGTTTATCGCCGCTTAATTCTCGGCTTGGTCTGGCTCGCTCACTACACTATCAACATATCCAATCCAAGCTTAACGTTAACTCACTCCTATCACCGCTTTCATTACAATTTCCATTAGCACAATTTCTCAAATCTGATTTAATGATGTATTTCGATTTTTAGATTGTGTATTAGGGATTGAATAGGTACAGGATCAAGTATAGCCTATAGAGTGGAGTATCAGAGATTATCATCATCATCATCATCACAACAATTTCTCTAATCCGATCCTCCTATAATGATGGATTAAATTTATTTTTAAATTGAAAATTATCGCTCTAATGCATGTGAGGTCCTTATAATAGCTAAAAATAGCAGTTATCTCGCAAATTAAACTTTTTCTACTGGAAATTATATCAGTTGATAGAAAACAAGGACTCTGGCACACTTCAAGGTCATCCATGACGTCACACCATCAGCTGATTTCAAGGTCATCCATAGAAAATATTTTGTGTTTTTATTCAATAATTAAACAATTCTACAACATTTCTGTGAATAGGGTTAAATTTGTTGAATAGGTTTTGACTTGCAAATGGGGCTAGTTTTTAGTTTTTCAACGAAACAGCTTAATTTCACAAACTTTAGAATAATATTATCATATTGTGATGATAAGTCGAAAAGTTCATTGTAAACTCATACATTCTATTTGAAATGAAAAGATTAAATGGAAACAAGGGATGTTAGAAGTGGAGAGGGGTAGTGAAGTCAGTATATTGCAAGTAGAAGAATTGGATGGTGAAGTTGAAAGTCTTAGAGGTTAGTAAGGAATTTGAAAAACAAGAAAGTTTGAATTGGAAACTTGAATTCAAAAGATGAAGAGGGTAAAAGGTGGAGATAGCAGCTTGTTTTCATTTAAATAGAAAGCTTTCAAAAGATGTACTCCATTTATTATTACTCCGCTTTCAAGGTCCCAGTGGAGCATTTTAGTGCTGCTATTAGTCCTGTTCTCTGCAAGTCCTGGCTTCTTTTCTCTATTAATTTTAAAGCTCTCCTTCGCTTAGGGGTGGGGCGAATGCTCACTGAGTAACTAATAATATTAGTGCACCATTCCTGGATAGAAAACGTTGTCTGTTTAGTTGCTTTTTGAACGTTGTTGATTTCATTGCTTAAGTCGGTACTAGGTTTCTAATCTAATAGAAAAACTTTGTTGCAGTTTTATACATCAACTCTGAACTATGCACATTGCACAAGTTTGTTAGTATTTTCAATTCTACTAGCTATTGCAACACTGATCTAATCATATTTATTTATTTATTCAAGATAGTACAATAATACGTAGGGGATAAAAACACAGACAATGTCCAAAACGTTTTTACTTCCTAATTTTGATAAGTATATTAAAAATAAAGGTTCATTTCACATTCCTTCTTCTTTCACATTAAATTTTCACCTCTGAAGATAAAAAACAATGATTTATCAATTTAGAATTTTTATGGTTGATATGGAAGTTGAAAAAGCACCAAAAATATGAATAAAATGATTTGGAAAAGTCATTTCATTAATCATTACATGTTCATTAAATTAGCCATTCTCATAAGTGTTAATTTTGTATTTTCACATTCTAAAATGAAGACAATTTAATTCGAAAATAGACTATTCACCAGTTGGTTTCTATTTTCAATTTTACAACTGACCTTATAAATTCATTCAGTAAGCCATTTCCATAACTGGCCATTTAGTTTGTTCAAATTAGAAACAGCTTTTCCACTGCATGATGACCCATTTAGTCAAAACTACATCACCATACATGTTCATTGTACACCAATGGGACTCGTAACAGTTATTGATCAATATTGTAGCATGTAACTGACAACTGAATAGACACACATATATATATTCAGCCTGAATATATAGTTATAATACAAGGTATCAACCTACTCATGGCTGGTTCATTTTGCAGAGGGACATGGAGTGACAGTGAATTACTGGAATGACAATTACTGCTTTTTACAGTGTCGAAATTTATAAGTTCATTCACTATTCAACCGAGGTCCCTCACAGATCACAAGGTTGCGTCATAGTGGATGAATTCTCTATTGTGAATAATTATTATTGTTAGTATATAATACAATATAAATAGTGTAAAAAGAATCTAGCGTATTCTCTCTACACTCAATTGGAAACTAGGTGTATACAATAATGAAATAATATAGAATAATTGAAAATTATTACAGTTATAACGATTCACATTACATTTATACACTTAATTGTAAAGAATTGGAGGGATAATCTTTCGTTTTCGATCCAGGTGCATTTTGGCAACTTGAGAATGAATCTAGCCTGATTTAAGGTGCCAGTCCACTGAGAAAACCCGTTCATATCACTTTTTGCCAGTCGTATGACATAATGCCAATGGCAACGTCTAAACAAGGCAATTGTTCGTGTAATTTTACCAAGCCATTAGAAAAATATGGGTATAAGCACTGAGAACAGATTAGAGAGAGAATAGTTTAGAACAGACTAGAGAGTATCGCTTCTCTATGGTATACGTTTTATGGATATCCGACTAAGTTGAAACGATATTGTAGTCTATGTATGTTACAGACAGAGAGTATGGAAGAAGAATGAATATTTTCACTTGTATTCTCTCTTGTTACAAATCCACGTATATAGGCAGCACAAAAAAACTCGATTATAAAGTATATAGATTTTCCATTAACAAAGCCGACTGGCATTTAATCCAGTGGCTAAGGTTACTACTGCATTGTGGCTGCCATATTGTAGGCTGCAGCAGCTGTTGCCTTATAGGGCCTAGGGCGACGCGTTACAATGCGAATTTGTTATTAATTAATTTGTCGCATACGGTCTCAGATTTCGTGTCCTATTCATTATTGTTTAGTGCGGCCCAGCAGAAGAGGAGCTTTGTGTAGGACTGATTGTTTCCACATCAGCAATCAATGATTTCTGGATTTTGCCGTTAGTGGGGGGTGGGTGGACTGGTGTACCCACTATTATTTATTCATTTGTACTCTATTGTAGATCCATTGAGAGTTGTGTTGAATGAATAGAAGCTTTTGATGGAATGGATGGGGGATGACTGTGGGAAGAAAAAGGTTGAGCTTAGCTGGAAATTGTAGGTTATATAGATTTGATTATTCCAAAGGTTAATATTAACCATTAGAATAATGATCAAATCTATATACAGTATAGCTATATAGCTGATTCATTTCCCTAAAGACATCTGGATTGAAAATGAATTATATATTATTGTCATTACAAGTCAATTCAAGATTTAGAATGTTCAAGGTTTATGAGAGTTCATCCAATATAAAATGATATATTATTTTCTGTATTTTGTTCTCCGATCAATAATTGTCAGCTATGTTCATTTATTATTAATTGTTTCAGTTGAATAATTGTTTCAGTTACTGAGCAATACAAATGAAAATTACCATAAGGTACTGAAAATTTCAGTTTGTTTTTTGTGATGAAACAACATTTGCCCATAACAAAACATTGATTAGTGCATGTAAATTTTCAACTTGGTATGAAAACTCTAGAAACCTCTGGTGAATGAAGTTGAACGGACAAAACGCAATTTATTTGTTCATGCATAGACTGATTCTCATAACATGCAATGAAAAAAGGAGAGGCGAGAAAGAGGAAAAGATATAAAGAATTGAAGAAGGGAGAGAGATGGATGATGGGGTGGAAAGGAAAGAGTTGAAAGGAGAGAGTATTGAAGAGACATAGGAAGAGAAGAGATCGAGATAGTAACTAAGTAAGAGAAAGAGAGAGGGATTGAGTGTGAGGGTAGTGAAAGGGTGAAAGAGAGTAGAATAAGAATAAGAGAAGAACTTTGGTGAGTGGAACTCTGATAAGGTGGGTTGAAGGATGTTGGGGGTTGAGAGATTGAATACTAGTCTGCAATATAATGTCGAGAGTAGCCTTATTGGAGAAAGTGAGAGAGAGTGAGTGAGACAGCTAGAGAAAGATAAGGGTGAGAGATTAAATACTATCTGAAATAAAATGTAGTGAGAAGCCTCATGGGAGGAAGTGAGACATAGCTAGAGAAAGTGAGAAGGGTGAGAGATTAAATACTAGAGTCTACAATAAAATGTGGAGAGTAGTCATATGGGAGAAAGTGAGAGAGATAGCTGGAGCTGGAGTGAGAGAAAGTGCATGTGAGGAAGCAATGCATGAGAGCGCGCTTGTAGTAGTTCAATGTCGTAAAGCTAAATTACTTTTTGCCTTTTTTTTATAAGCAGAAGTTCGGTGCAATTCCATTGAGAAGACTCACCACAGACACGCTATAGCATGCATAGCAGCCAGTTCAGAATTGCACGTCAAACAAGCACGAGGTTAGAGTGAGAGGGTGTGAAAGGTTTGTTAGTGATGGAGTGAGATAATGAGAGAGAGAAAGAGAGAGGGTGATTTATTATGAGAGAGTGTGAGTGAATGGGGGTTGTGGAAGGGGGATGGATTCTTATCCCGGTTACCAAAATACTTTACACATAATAGCGTTGGTGTATGTGGAAGCTTTTATCAACCCAAAAAAACAGATATGTGACCATAAATATGTGGATAAAACGTAGATTATCACGGAGGAGATATCACAGAAATTTTTTAAGTCTTTTTGAATCAAAAATATCATATTTGCATCAAATGTCAACAATAGAAAGTTACAATGTCAAACATGGGATGGTTTTAAAAACTGTTCCATCTACAACTTCACAATAAATGAAGAAGTGTCATTAAATATCAAGTTGGAATTACTAACATTGACCATACTATTTAATAAGTGATTACAGTATTTAGTTTTCAAAAATTGAATAAAAATTATTATCATGATAATTCATGGATGAGAATAAATTTACCATACGTAAGTATAAGTGTACAAGGATTTATCATTCACTATTATAAATGTATTCTGCAATTCTCCAGAATGCATGTTGGCTATTTGAATTCAAATGCCTATTGTCATAATACTCCAATATGCAAAGTCATAGAAATAAACGCGTGTACTGTGAGACGCGTTTTGCCCCAGCAAGTTAATTCAAAGCAAACGCCGTGGTATGAACTGGCCGGAAGGGAGTGATTCGACGACATGATAACGCGTAGTTTGCCGCCAGTTGTTAATAAACAAGTTGAAATGGTCAAGTGCAAGTAGAAACAGCTTGAGCTTATCTGTACTCCGAGCATGTCCCACTGTGACTTTCATGTGTTGGTCCTATCAAATGAACTTCAACCCCTGAACTCTGGTGTACTTCAGAAGTAAACTTGGGGTTTTTCTTGACTAAAAATATCACTAAGGCGCGTTTGCACCATCCTCTTCTAAACCACGTTTTACAAATCGAAGTTTTAAGTGTGGAATTTAAGGTTAAACCGTGGATTTAAAGTTTAAACCAAAATGAAACTAAATTTTGTTACACTTGGTTGAAACGAAGAGGTGCATACGGCCCTACTAAGCATGAATATCATATTCGTATTTGTACATTACATAATGAGCTGTGGGCGAAGTTGGGGCATAAGAGCCCCTTCCACTTGACAAGGGTACGTACCCTCGTTTACTAAACAAGGGTACATACCCTCTTTCACTCGAGGGTACATATTGACATAGATTAATGACAAAAGTGTCCCTTTTCTGTGATATTGCCATTGTGTTGTGGCCATTTCGCAGTGCTGTACTTGCTTCTTCAGAACACGATTTACAATTCACAGACAAACAGTTTTACATTTATTGTAAATTGTAAAACGTGTTCTGAAGAAGAAGATACAGCACTGCGAAATGGCTACCACACAAAATTTGTGAGTTATTTTCCACTTTTCAAGTTATTTTTGTGTCTGTACTTTATCAAGTTAGGAAAGGAGAGGGATCCACACCAATTGGTCAAATTAATAATTTCCATTACAACAGAATTAATTAATTTGAAGAATAGAATTGGAATATTCTACTTCATTAATTATACAGTATAAGTTTGGCTCTTGATGGCTTTCATTCATGTAATTTGTTGCAGGAGATATTAATTAATGTCCAGACTATACAAGACTCACTTGCTTTGCACTTGATATGTTCCTTGACTGTGGACAGTGTAATTCATGTTGAACGCTTGAAACAACCTACCGTTGTTTTCTATTTCCCTGGCGATTCAACTTTGAAGCAAGCCTGTAGATGTTGAACAAATGAAACCCATTTCAGCTAGATACATTGAAACCTCAATCAAGCTTCAACAGCAACCTTTTTCTCAGGAACCAGTTAGTTCTTGATGAGAGTGCATGAATATTTCATTCAGACCCCTTCCGGGATGTAAATGGCGCTGGGGTTTTATCTTAAATGTATGAATGGAGAACTCCCATTTAGTCTAGCTTCTTCTTGCGCTAAGCTTGCTTCAATTTTCCTCTTCGTCATTCTCTTCTTCTTCCTCCTTCTTTTTCTCCTTCTTCCACCTCCGTTCTAATTTATTTTAATATTTCAGAGAGCATAGACAAGATTTGAATTATTCAGAGTGCTTGCATCAAAGCTGAGGGGCTTTCACCTCTGCTAAGAAAATGTCGGTAGCCTATCTCTTTCTCGTTTTTTCAGAGTATTTCAGCGCTTTGTACCAAAAGAGATCTTTTCGGTGCATTGAATAGACTGGAGGCTTCTTTGAGTAGAGTGACGTGGAAAAACGTATGCTCTGAATATGCTTACTATCACAAATAAAATGCTACATTGAGCGGTTTGATAATGAAATTGAGATCCGTTTGAATGGAACTTCAGTGTCTATTTGAACTTCGTTGACGTCTTGTGTACTTGGTAAAGTTATTCAGGACTTGGACATGAGTGATACATTTTCGAAGTTAGGTCTTCCAAAGAATGGCATAGTGTAATTACAATTACATTATAGCGCTAACAATAATTAGACTTGTGAACATGATAATGATTGATGCTGCTCTGTAGATGGAAAAGGCTCTATAGATGATTTATATCATAACTTATTTATATCATACAGTAGTATGTCTTTTGAAACTGGGTTACTGAATATCCAATCATCTTATTCGTTCAATCAATATTCATTATTTCTGATCTTCCCTAATTGAATTTCAAGCAACACCGGTTCCGGTACATAAATTCAATTCACATAAATATTCAATTCGTTCAATCAATACATTTTCCATTCAACTTTCCCGATCCTTTCCAATTGAATTTCAAGCAACAGCAGTACATCAGGGCCTGAGCAAACTGGTCGTGTTATTTGTTTAGTTGATGGGATGAGACCAGTCCACTCGAATCTTTCCGGTACATTTTGTCTTCTGCAGTCCAGAAATTCTTGTTTTCCATCACGTTTTCGTTTCCAATATCCTCCATTCTAGCTTTTCCTCCATTTTATACTTTTTTCCCTACTCTGCCTTCCTCTCTCTTTCTCTTTTCCTCTTTTTCCTACATCTCTTTGTTTCTTTCTCAATTGACGTTTGTTCCCATTCTATACTTATTTTTCCACTAGATCCTCCTATTCTTCCCCAAGTGATCCTCTTTCTCCCTCTTATTTCCTCTTCCTATTCTCTTCTCTTTTCTATTGTTTCTCTGGATATTAGTTTCTCCCTACTTTTCTTGACCTAATCATCCTTCAGGCTTCTTCGAAAACTCCTTGAAAACAATCGCAATTTTGAGTCACGTTTTGAATGGGTTACACACGTGAGAATGCCAAATACACGGTTGCTTATGGGAAGCTGTCTATCCATAGCAAGCAGGGGGTTGCTCTCTGCAACGAGACCACAATGTTCTCTCGGTCAGAATACTGATGATGGATTATTCGTGGTGGTTTTCCCATCTTACATTTTCATTCCCATTTCTCTTCCTATCGCCTTCCTTGTTCACATTCCTTAAATCTTCCTACATTTTGAGTCATAACCAATCCTTTATCACCTATTCCATTCACGCTTTCCTCTTCCCTTTTCCTCCCTTTCCCTTTTAGCAGGTGTTCCTTCTCACTTACTTCTCACTCTTATTATTGTACTTCCTTTTCCTTGTTCCCACACTACTTTTATTTTCTTCTCAATCAAATCCATTTTCTTCCTCCTTCATCCCCTCTCTTCCTTGTGTCAATCTCCTGATTCTTATTATCTTTCACACCCTTTCATTCCTATCGGTTTTCCCTCCTCTATCCTTCCCCCTCTTTTCTTATTCCTTTCTTCCTTACTTTCTCCTCCACCTCCTCCTCCTCCTCCTCGTCCTCCTCCTCCTCTTCCTCTTCTTCTTCCTCCTCCTCCTCCTCCTCTTCCTCCTCCTCCTCCTCCTCCTCCTCCTCCCTCAATTACCTACTCCTTTTCCCCTCTTTCCTTTTTCCTCTCTTCCTTCCCTCCTCCTGCTCCTCCTCTTTATCCTTCATCTCTCTCCCTTCCCTTATCCACTCCTTCCTTCCACATTCTCTTTCTCCAGTGTCACGTTTCTGTTTCTACCCGGGATTTGCATAAATTTAGTGCCGGCCTCATGTTGCTGTCACTCTCTTGTGTAATCCGCAAACCCCCCCCCCCACACTTGTACTGTATTTAGGTTATGGAAGGGGGGGGGGTCGCCTGACACTTGTTTACGGTACCATCGTCCATCCATTCAAATCACATTGTTCCGTGCTATTGGTCGTCTTTAAATTCTGATGTCGTCCTGATCGAGTTGCTCTACAACACTTGAATTCTAAACTGGGAATTTTCGATGAATTCTAAACGTACGATTCAGTCGATACTTTTTCTTGATAGGCCTGGATGAATTCTGAACGTCGATGAATTCCAATTGAGAATTTGCCGATTCAATCGATACACTCTTTTGATGGGCCTGGATGAATTCTAAACGATAGACTAGAAAGAGTCGATGAATTCCAAGCGAGAACTTGTCGATACAATCGATACTTTTTTGATGGACCTCCATAAGTGACAATGGTAGTCCTGTTCAGCTAGGTGTGTTATGGGATTCTGATCTCATATAAAACTGTGAGAACGTCGTGATACCAAGCACGTACTTTATATGACGTGGTGGAACTACCAAATTAAACTGTCAATAGAGTGATGGAAAAACGTCTCCTGTAATCGCAATAGTCCCTGTGTAGATTTTCTCAAGAACATGTACACTTTTTCAAATTGAGACTAAAAGGTTAACGATGCCCACATATGTTTTTGGTTTGTGTGTTGATAAACCGAAGGATGATGATAAGAGATGAATGGACCTACAGATTAAGGTGGGTTGCGAACCACCTGGAAGTGACTTTGATTCTCATGATTGAGTGCATTCAGCGGAAAAAGGCCATAGACTGAAAGTGGCCACCTATACATTGGAAGTAATAACTGTACGTCTCTTTAATCTTGTGATTATATACCGTCATGACCTCACGTGCCCCCCCCCCTCCCAACATCTTGTAAAAAAATTCTGAGATTTGCAAAATCGAATAAATATCTGGTGATACTTAATTGTTTCTGTTTAGGCCAACACAAAATGATTTCTGAGCATTTTATTGAGTATACTAAGGAATGAAAGTATCATTTTGTGGTATGCTTCCCGGCTCATATTACCCTAATTTTGATTTGTGCACCCCCCCCCCTTTTATGACCCACGTTACCCCCATGATGTCGGCTATCACATAGAATTATATTGTAGTATCGTTAAGACCTGCAAAATTGAATAAATATCTGGTGATACTTAATTGTTTCAGGTTAGGCCAACACAAAATGATTTCTGAGCATTCTATTAAGTATACTAATGAATGAAAGTATCATTTTGTGGTATGCTTCCCGGCTCATATTACCCTAATTTTGATTTGTGCACCCCCCCCCCTTTTATGACCCACGCTACGCCCATGATGTCAGCTATCACATAGAATAATATTGTGGTATCATTAAGACCAGAAATTAGCAATGAAGTGTGTTTTCAAGTAAATGCGTGTAGTGTTCAAGTCTGATCAAATCAATCTATGCTTAAACATTCATTTTTCAGGTGTAGTTTTGTGTGTGTGTGTGTGTGTGCCCTCTCCTGTGTGCAAGTGTGTGAACGAATGTGAAAGTAATCTTTAATTTTTCAGCATTTCTGTTGCTACATTTAATCAAGTATTAAAACAAATCTTTACTAAGAAAAATTATTAGATTTCCTTCTTCTAAATTCTTTTTTTATTTATTTATTATTGTAATTTAAATTTTAATATAATATTGATATGAACTCAATCTCACAAACAAACCTTGCGGTTCATGTGAGAGTTGATTCCTTATTTTATAATTTATATTTTATCTTGAGTGTATGCTTTGTATCTGTACAATATTGTATGCTTGTATTTGTTTTTGGAATCTAATAAAATCATCATCATCATCATCATCTTACGTGCAAGGATTAGGCTATTGCCTGTTCCGACTTACAAACAGCTAATTAATTTTCAAATCCTAATTTAGTAAATGGTAATCCTCCTCTACGGAAGCGAGTCGTGGGTAACAACTAAACCACTTGAGAGTAGAGTGCAGGCGGCAGAGATGCGATTCCTCCGCAGAACTAAGGGCTGCGATCGAAGAGACCACATCAGAAATGATGGTATCCGAAGAACTACAGCTCAGAAATGATGGTATCCGGAACAATGGAAAGACCATGTGGAATCTAGAAAGACTTCCCCTGCAGATATTAAATTATAAACCGGAAGGTGAAAGATCTATTGGTAGGCCACGAAAAATATGGCAATAAATACATTACTAGCTATGTATGTCCTCTAATAAAATTCAAGTGTATTAGATTGTACTGTAGAGAAAACATCGTTTAATTGTGATTTTGTTACTTACTAGTTTCTGTGTTGGTTGCTTGTACAGGAAGAAGATAGAATCGATCGGCAGAATGACGCAGATGACGCAGGAGGAGATAATGAGCAACACGAAGACGGTGGTGCAGGGCCTGGAGGCGCTGAAGTCGGAGCACACGTCGATCCTGGGCGGGCTGACGGCGGCCAGCGTCGAGCTGACGGTCAGCGCGGTGGAGCGGGCGCAGATGGCGGTGGCGGCTGCCGCGCACAACGCCGCCGAGAACAGTGTGCTGCTCGAGAAGCAGGGCCTTGTGCAGAAGTCGCTCGACATGATCGAGCTGGGGTTGGGTGAGGCGCAGGTTAGTTCAACACGAATACATTGAAAAAACGTTTTGAAATTGTTCCCCACTTTTTTTCAGATTACAGATTCAGATAACTTTTATTCAGATTCATAGGCGTCATTTGGGGGTGGCAAGGGGTGGCAGTTGCCACCCCAAAATTCCCAAACCCCTTTTTTTGCCACCCCAAAAATCGTATTATCAATTAGTAATCAGGCAGTAATAATTTCAGTTGTTGTAAACAAATGAAAATTACAGTTAATAGACGTGGCAACAATGGTGACATAAAACACAATTTTGTCTATTCCACAGTATTTATTATAGAAGAACCATATAATTTCATGGACGGCATCATCTTTACTGGCCATAGGAATTCGGTTTTTACTGAAACTGATGCCGTGTATTAATTAATAAATACTGTGGAATAGATAACGAAATTTTGTTTTTATTCTTCATGAATGAAAAGTTCCACAATATCTCTGAACAAAGTGTGTATTTTAACGTGGCACAATCTTGATTTTTTATTCAACATTTTCACTGGCACACAATAATAGCTTTTTGTTCGAAAACAAAAGGAAGGTTGAGACATATAACTGTCCCGTCGCGGTTTTCACGCTCGTGTGTAGAATGGGCATAGGCACGTACCCAGGGGTGGGCTTGACCACTATCCCGCTTGAGCCCACCAGCATTAGGCTAGGCTAGAAGAGTAGAAGGGAGATTTTGTATTATAGGTTTTGAAGTCTTTGAAAATTTACGTGATGATTTGTATTAAAAATTTGAGTATTTGAGTCTGTATTTTGTATTAATTTATCTATTCATTTTTCAGTGAGCTTACTTCCACAAGGGAAAGTATTTCCATACTTGAAATTAAATGGTAATAGCTTTTAACATTAAAAGCAGATAAGATATGTTGATGCAAAACATTCTAATACTTAAAGATACCCCACATGTAAAAATTTTCAAGTCAAACCATAGAAACCATAGATTTTTGCCTATAAACTCTGGTTAATCAAGATTTAAAACAGTCTTAAAATGCGTAATTTCACACTTAAATTTTCTCAAAAATTTTCTATCCATGAAGCCCCGGACCTTTACTGGGGTAATTCCACTGAACCCCTGACCCACCGGTCTCCAAGCCACCCAGATCCCTGGCAGACCTTGCCACCCCATTTTAAAAGCTGAAATGACGCTCATGTTCAGATTTTCACATAATAATCGCAAAACAAAAGTTCAAAATATTACAAATCTCACTTATAACATATCACTTTTATTTTAATAAACACAATTTCAAAATTGTTTGACAATTTCAAAAAGTTTTTCCTATTATGGAAAGATTCCAGAACATCAATGTTTGTTCTACAAATTTTATTACAATTAAAATGTTACAAGTGAATTGCTGAAATGTCACTTTTATGCCGGGTTTCACCAACATTGGTCAAATATGTTCAAACGATGTTCAAACGCATCAACAGGTGGAAAGGTTATTATCACACTATGTGAAAAATTGATCTGTGTAAATTGGTGCATTGCTATATTAGCATTTTATTCGGCTGTCTATGTATGAGAATTCCAATCACTTGAAATTCATTATAAAAGATCAGCTGTAGTTTCTGCTTCTTCGCAACAATTTTTTACCGTGTGCGCCTTGGCCTTTTTTGAACATGATAAAATTCTATTTGACCAAGGTTGGTGAAACCCGGCATTAGTGTTCTTGTAGTAGTAAATGTTACTCTGAAAATTCTAGTGTAAAAGCAGTGCTGCCAAATCTGCAGCGCTCGCACTCACCTTGTTCAAAGATGTGATTTCTAGGTTGGGCTATCGCATTTTCATATTATATAATATTTTTTGGCTCCAGTACAAACAAGTGACATTCTTCATAATTATGTTATGTTTTGCCAGGTTAATATTCGTTACATTTTGTAGTCTCAATTATATAGCTAGGGAGTTATAGCTAGAGAGCGTATTTTCTTATTAACACTGGGTATAAGCTGTCATAACCCAGAAGGGAAATTATATTACGCAGAAACAATGAAAAAAAAATGTTTTTCTATTGAAAATTGCAAAGGAAAGCCATTTTTTAGGCTCATTAAGTTCAAGTCGTTACTTGAAAAAAAATTATCCTCCCTATTTTCAACCGATAGCACCATTATAATCTCTGTGATATTTGGTATTCTGTGTGGGTGTCACTTGCCCCCGAAAATGGATTACACGAGAGTTCTCTTGGCGCACATAAATCCACCTCGAAATAGGAATGCTCTATTTAAAGGGCCCGCCCGCTAACTCGGGTCTGCTAGTGACAGGCTCCCATTTGATGAGAATTTACTTCGTCATTCTCACTTACTCGTCATTTTCAGGCTATGAATATTGAATATGTCTGGCTGGCATAAAAGAGGAAAATATTGTTTGGTATGCCTTTGTTAGCATCTCTCTAATGGATAGACAATACACACTAGATCGACAATTATTTGCATGTAATATTTTAGAATTACAGTTATAGTATATAGTCAGAGTGTAGAAGACAAACTTTTACTTCTATTCGATCCTGGAACCTTTGAATTATCAGTCAGGGGCTTATCGCACTCGGCTACGGACCACTCCATTCTCTAGTGTATGGTCTAGTCTATGGTCTAGAGTATGGTCTCTAGTGCATTCCTAATTTTAAAACTTTACCTTACGGTTCAATCACTAAAAAACCTATCAATCATTGTCTCGAAAACCCGTGGATAAAGTGAGATCATACTTTATGATGTTAATCTTTAATATGAACAGGAAACAAACAGTTGTAACTACTTCGAAAATATTATATAAAGATTAAAAGTGTTCTCTGAGTCCTGAAACATCACAGCAATGTTTGCAGAAACCGCCCATTGTGGGAGGAGCTTATCTAGGCCAATGGCAGTCGTTCACCTTGATAGGCCATTCAACTGCCAATCACAGCGCTCGGACACGAGTATAAATTCTGCTACACTGTACTTTAGTTTACCAGAGATTGATAATGGTTTAACAACCGAAACTGCAGTATCTCGTTGTTTTATTAAATACGTGGTTTTGACAACATCAAGTCTTCTTATTCAGAACTATTTTGTAATCGAATTTCTATTTTACCAACATTAACATTTTCGTTTCCATTTCCATTATTAACATTATTGGGTGGCCTTCTGGTTTTTGTTCGATCACCATTGTTTTTGTGATGCAATTTTGTGGCTCATGCCAAGATATCCAAGTGTAAATAAACTGTAGCGTTGACCGCATATTGGCCAAAGTAGGATTCCCCATAGCATGGCCCATGATCGATAAGTCCAAGGACTATGCCCTTGACGGCGCCACGCCGCGACGCTGTGACGTCATAAAAGCGTCGCCAGTGTGTAGTAAACGATCGCGATGCCAATTGTCTGGCTAGAAACCCCGCTGCAGCTCATACTTCACTGCAGTGTGCTCAATTTTATGATTTATTGCCGGATAAATTCTCATTTTCACATCCAGCACTCGAACTCTGTTATTAGAATCTATGAGAACGTACTGCGTTTGCTAGTATTTTATAATCGAGCAAAGTTTTTTCTAGTAGGTTATAGTTTTTCATCAATTTTTAAATTCAACTCATTTGAAAAATTTGAATTATTTTCTAATTCGAACTTTACAAACATACAATACAAGTACGAGTGCAATACAAATTCGAAAGAAAGTGTGTAAACTATCTTGGATGAAAATTTATCAAATTCATAATTTTTTAAAATAGAACATTTAAAACTTTAGATTATTTTCTTGTGGATTTAATTCGTCCCAGGTTAGGGAGTGGCACAAAATCGATTAACAAAAGACTAGGAATTTACCATTAATCATGTTTACAAATAATATGATCATTATTTTTCAATCCACGTTTTTCTTTCTTAGAATTTGAAATTTGAGTTGATTTAAGTTAATTTGAGTTTATTTTGTCTTCTGACACTTAAAATTGGAACTAAATCTGTGTAGTGATTGATCAAATACTTTAGGATTCAACATTTTCGAGTATGTTGTTCGGATCCGATGATTTATCCTTTCTCTTGGATTTATAGGCTCCACTGAATCGAGACAACTAACTTGGAGCTTTACAACTCTTTGTACAACTTGTGTCAAGCTCAGCTTCTCTTTATTTCCCTTTTCCTCCTCTCCTTCCTTCTCCTCCTTTTCTTCTTCCTCTTCTCTTCTCCTCCTCCTTCTTCTTCGTCTTATTCTCTATCTTCTTGTTTTCTTGTAGTTACATCGCCTACTCGAGTAAACACTGCGACTGCTATTTGAACAAATTTCTCGCTTCTTTCTTGATTTTAACTTAGGTCCTTATTCTCCTTCGAAAGTTTCTTCCAGAAATACAGCAAACTACTTCGCAAAACTCTTTGGATTGTTTGCTTTTATCGTACCGTGTATTTTTCTTGTTTACCCAGCTATTTCAGGAGAAACTCACACCTATAGTCTAGTTAATACAGAATATTTTCAACAACAACCTTACTACCCTTTCCATTGTACTATTACATTGTTTGTTTTTCTCTGAAGTCTCTGTTCTCATCATCAATAATATGTTGTTGATATTTAAATTTTCCAATCATCTCTCTTATAATACAAGGTCGTTTCCATGTTATTAAAAATTCAAATGAATCCAATAAAAAATATAATATACAATTTTATTCATTATTGAAAAGTTACAGCCTTCCTCTTTACTTAAGAGCACAAAAATGAGATTTTGAAATCAGAGAAATCAGAGATGAAGAATTGTGCTTAAGAATTGGATGGTTTTTCAAAAATCTAGAATGGAATACACAACTACTAGAAATGACAATAAAATTAGAACAATTGAAAAATTATCAACTACATAAAATTTTCAACAATAAAATTAGCAACAAACAATATTAAACAGGATAGGAGCCGTAGGCTATTATGTACAATGTAAATGTGAATGAAAGCAATGTTTTCAAGAACATTAAAGACAGAAATATTCTGATTTCAAGAAGAATATCCACAGAATATTCATCAAGATCCGAAATGAAAATTATATCCTCTCAAAAATGGCCATTAAAATGAAGAGGTCACATTTTCCAGTTGCCTTGCCAGGCAAACTCTTGCAAATGGCATCCGCCTCAAGCTGATTCCCCGTTTAAATTCGGATTAAACTTGATCTAAATGCTGTCTCGCCACATGGCTTATCCTGGGACTCCTCATGAAATTCACACCATCTCCCAAGCCCCGATTCCCAAGCAACGAGGAGAGAAGTTTTCTCGGCTGAATTTATTGCCAGCCGGCCGGCCGACTTCCACAGGGAGTGTGCCACTTTCCAGTTAAAATAACTCGTTTCTTTCAAACCCCACCAGCCTTTTCCCACCCCCCACCTTCCACAGCACATCCGAAGCTTCTCTGAGTCACCGCACGTCTCCTGTGAGATTTACCCTCTGCTTCCAATTTTTCTTCATCTTTTCTTGTTCTTCTTCCTTTTCTTATTCTTGTACTCCTCTTTTTCTTCTTCTTTCTTCTTTTTCTTCTTCTTCTTCTCCGACCTCTTCCTCCTCTTCTTCTTCTTCTTCTTCTTCTTCTTTTCCTCTTTTCTTCTTCTTCCTTCTTCTTCCTTCCTTCTTCTTCCTTCTTCCTTCTTTCTTTCTTCTTCTTCTTCTTCTTCTTCTTTTTCTGCTTCTTCTTCATCTTCTTCTTTTCTCCTTTTTTCTTTTTCTGCTTCTTCTTCCTCCTCATATCATCATCATTCATCGACATTTACTATTCTAATTGAATTTTTCTTCCTCTTTTCTTATTTTTCTCTCCTTATTCTTCTCACCCTTATTCTTATTCTTCTCCTCCTCATCCACCTCCTTCATCTTCTCCTTTATTTTGAACGCCTCTTGTTTCTGCTCCTCCTTCTCATTATCCTTTTCCTTCTCCTCCTCTTTCTGTTCTGCTTCTATCTTCTTATTTCTTCTAGCTTCCACCCTTCTTACTATCAATCCTACTTTTCGTTTTCTGCTTTTTCTTTTTGTTTTGTTCTCTTCTTTTTATTCTCTTATTCTTCTTCCTCTTCTCCTTATAATTCGTCTTCATATTCACTTCTTCCTTCAATTCTTTTTTCTCTCCTTCTCCTTCCTCTCCTTTCTCTTGTCCTTATACTTGGTCTTCTTCCTCTTCATATTTTCTTCTTCTTTCAATTATTTTTTCTCCTTCTTTTTCTTTTGACTATCAACTTTCCCCCTCCTTTCTTCTACATCTGCTTCATCTTTTTCTTCCTCATCATCCCCTGTTTTTCCTTTTTCTCACACATTATTGCTTGAGCCGTCTTGAAATCCCCCAGTGCTGTTGGCACAAATTACTTTCTGCTATCCAATCCACCAACATACAGCTGGCAATCATATTAGAAAATTGACTTGACGTTTGATTTATGTATGGTCTCCTTGCTAGTCCTAGTTTCCCGGTTTCAAACGTATTCGAGATAGTTGAGGCTATTTTCTTTCAAATTTCGATCAATATTTCAAAGACTATTTTGCACCCCAGCTAGTCTGGTTTCTTATCCAGGCATACAGTCTCATGAATATATTTGAATTCATCATGAACTCAATGCTTTTCACTCATTTTAAAATTGTTTAGTCTCATCTTTCTCTACTTAAAGATCATAGTCTCATCAATTTTAACATGATTTCTTCAGGAAATTACAAAATGTGTCTATAATTCAAAAATTAATAAAAAAATATAATTCATAACTACTGTATAATGTTGCCACGGCCTAATATGTTGCCAGGGCCTAGTTTAGATCATGTACACAATATAATATGGTAACGAAAGTGAGGATTTGTTAATAAGAATAATGGGAATCTGCCTTTGAAAGAAGAGTTTTCGACTCCTTTCTGAATGCAACTCCTTTCATTCATCCCTAGATGAAAATTTATATTTATAGTTAGGCTATATTATCAACGAAAGCAACTAGAACGAAAGTAATCTTGAAAAAAAGAAGATGAAAACTATAAGAAACCTTTCTTCTACATCCAAGTGAAAAGGAAACAGTAAAGCAGTGTGTGGGTAACATGTTATGAACAATATTTGGCACTGAATACTATGATGACCAAATTCCCAGTTTCGTTCAGAGGCGATATCGGTTATTTTAGTGTTATCCACAATGAGTAGGCTGTACCGGTTTCTGTCAGGTCATTTAAATTGAGTAACTATGGGCGTTATCGGTTTTTATGGATGTTGTTTAGTCTAAGAGCTTGATTGAGTAAAAAACCATGTTTCAATTCCCACATTGGCTAGTCAATGACAAAATAGTTCGAAAATAATCTATCTGAATAATCATTATAATGATTTATACTCATTCCAATAGTCTATAATATTGAAGTGATTAATTAATTTCTGTGTCTCGGTATGACCACTATATAAAAGCGTAACTGTATAAAGCGTTTTATTGTATTCTATTTGAGTTTTTTGATATTAGATTGCATGATGCCAAAGAAATTATATATCCAATCTTCTTACTTCTAGCAAGATAGTTTTTGCTCTCGACGAAACTAACTGAAATGAAATTATTTCTTTGGATTATCAGACCGGCGGTAAGCCACCTCGGCTCACTGGCCACTCCATGAAGAGAACAAATGACACTCAAATAAAGAGACCAGTTAAAAGAAAAAGACAAAAAAGAAGAAGATGTAGAGATGTTGAATCAAATTAGAGGTGTAGGCTACCCTGTAAATCATACTGGTTAAAAAACAAATGAATCTGAAGTGAATGGATCAAATAGATAGGTGTAATAAAATTGATGATAAAAATTATTAATTGAATAATTCATTCTCTGATAAACGAGATTAATTATTGTTTTATTACTTGATTATTGATAATTTATTTCATAATATTATTTGATGAAAGAGTATTGTTGGTTTGTTATTTGATGTGTGGTATTTGAGTGTAATTAATCATTAGTGGATAAATAAGTGAATTAATAAAAATAAATCATTGTTGTATTCTAATGAATGCTTTTATTTTGCAGGTCATGATGGCACTAGCTTCACATTTACAAATTGTTGAGGCTGAAAAACAAAAGCTGCGAACACAGGTAATAAAAATTAAACTATTCAGCTCTTCAAGTACTGTATACTTTTCCTAATGTTTCTTATAATTTCTACTTTAAATTAATATTGTTCAATAATCTCAGAAACTGATATTTATTGATCAAATCTTGTACATTCAACTTAAAAGGAAACATCGTATAGACTTGGTCAATAACTGGTTGATATTAACAATGACAATATAATGTATATACATTAGTATACATTATTATATCATTATGATATAATTCATATCGTGCATCCATAGGTTTTACCCCAAATTTGTAAAATTATATAGAAAAGAGAATATTGTTTGCATCTATTCTATATCTGATGATGTTAGCAAGACAAATGAATGTAAGTGATGTAAGCAGTAATGTAACTAAATAAGTAACAAAAGTTAGGCAAATGATTGTGAGGTTCAAATGGGTTTATGAAAGTAAGTTTTTATAAAACCAATCAATTTTTAGTATGAAAGTTGAATGAAATAACAAAATTCAATTACTGTGTCAAAATTTCAAAAACATTTTGAATATCGTGGCGTTGTAATCCTCCAATTCACACAAGTGTCCAAGTTAATGTAGATGCCTGTTCGATAATTGAAATTGAATTTATTCAGAAAAAGAACACTTTACAAAATCCATTGTAAAAAAGTAACGATAAAGCAGGACAATGAATTGTACATTCTACTATTTAAATTCTCTATTTTTTATTTTCTGTTATAGGTGAGAAGACTGTGCCAAGAAAATGCCTGGTTGAGAGACGAACTAGCAAACACGCAGCAGAAACTTCAGTCGGCTGAACAAGGGGTGGCTCAGTTGGAGGAGGAGAAAAAGCATATAGAGTTCCTAGCTTCCGTCAAAAAATATGACCAAGATGTAAGTTATCGAAAGTTTCTGTTATATTCAAATATATGTTTGAAGAACGCTAATAGAATCAACATTGGCCATAAAATTTCCACAATTTCCATTTGCATATATTGCAAGATTGTTAAAAAAAACTAGGAATTACATTTCTGTAAGAGAAAATCTCAAAATAATCTAAATTGATTAACTTTTTCGTTCAATTCATCACTTGACCTTGATATTGTATGCTTTATTTAGTTCTACTTAGGCTAGGCGTACACCGGTTAGTCAAGACAAGACAAGACGAGATTAGTCACGTTTAGTCACAGTACTTCACATAGTTGCTTATGAAGCAACACACACCGATTAGTCATTGCATCAGTGTGTGCTGCTTCATAAGCAACTATGTGAATTACTGTGACTAATCTTGTCTTGTCTTGACTAACCGGTGTACGCCTAGCCTTAGTCATTATTAGTCTTCCTGTTTACCTGTAACGAAAGATTGTGTGCTAGAAACGATTAATTTTATCATTTTTTAGGTGTCTGAGAAACTATAAATTCATTAACTCTACTGTGTGATTATCACTTGAAAGTTTACTCGTATTATAGTGATCTTACTATAATTAATTCCTGGTGTGATCATCCATTCTCAATAGTGTTCTTCCAATCTTTAGTACTTTGAGATTGTATACTTGAATAACATGAATAAATAATGAATGAATTGGCCTAGTATAAAGACAGGCCTAAACGTCATACAGAACGTCCAAAGATAATCTAAACTTATAACATTTCCATGAAATTGTCACTTAATCCAATTTGCTGTGATCATGTCAAGATCTAAATTCGACTTGTGGTGTAATTCATATCATACATGTTACCACGCGTGGTCATCTATTCCAGTTACTCATCATGCATTAATGAATTTAATTGAATTCAGTTCATTATGTAGCCTAACATCATTGTAGTTCCAAGAATATAATTATGTGGTTGCAATTCCATCTCAACAGATCTAAATTATTCCTAAACAACCTTAAAAATTAAAAGTAAAGCTATTCTAATAGACTTAATTTTTGTGCTGAATAATTAGTTTATTTGGCACATCTCGTAATTAATAACATGTACGAGATTCCTTGAACATGTTAATAATTTCTTGTAAATTGTGAACAATAACAATTGAAATTGCATGAATCTGAATTAACGTTATTAACAGAATAGGTTATGAGTCTGCAATAAATTTTTGTGGAAGAATTAATGTTAAAATTATTATAAACTAGAATACTAGTAATAGTAATGATAAAAGGGAATATAGAATGATGGAAGAGGAGGGCAATAAATATATCTGTCTCATTCACTGACAAGCTGGTGAATATTACAGTTGAATTACATGCTTGAATTACATTTGCAGCATCTGTTGAAGCTATAATTTCCAAATTGCCCATTTCAGCTCAAAACTTGAGCTGAATTTGGTGCCCATTTCAACGTCTCTCCGTTAATTACAGCCTCTCTGTTCCATAAAAACAGAATCGTAAAGAATACGGCCCAATAACGTTCATGTCCTTCATTCCACAACAGATTGTTACTTGAGGGTTGGTTGGAACGGCCTTATTTTCAAAGATACGCATCTACGATTACACAGTATCCATCTAAGGTTTTATTAACGTTGCTAACTTTCATAGCGATGTAAGGGGTTTTCTTATTGGTTTGATATTCTCACTTAACTGATCCTGGTATATTTAGGGGTTTAATTAATGTTACCTACTTTCATTGCAATGTATCGAGGTTTTCTTATTGAATTGATATTCTCATATTTAACAGGTCCTGTTATAATTAGGGGTTTATTAATGTTACAAAATTTCATTGCTTTGTAAAGGTAGGTTTCCGCTTTTGCGGCTGAGTAGCAGACTCCGGCTACCGTTAGTCAAAATAGCAACTAATTTAAACTTGAAACGAAGATATACAAGAATAACCATGCAAAAATAGGAAGCTTTTTGTATGAATATTGTTAATTCACTGAATTTATTAATATTCAGTATTTAATATACGAGTAGGTACAATTTTTTGTTTGAAAAAGTTGCTATTTTGACTAACGGTAGCCGGAGTCTGCTGCTCAGCCGCAGAAGCGAAAACCTACCTTCAGGAGCTCTCTTATTAAATCGTTATTCTCATTTAACAGATCATGTTATACTTCCAACATTATTGTTTATAAGCTGGAGCAGCAGTAGAAAAAGTCCTTCAGCATTGCAGCACAAGATTGCAATTGAGCAAAGATTCATACTTTTCAACATCACTAGTTGATAAATGATAAAGTAGTGTAGATTGCCTACATTTTCATTAGTTTCACTTTCACGAACTGTTCTCTCAAGTTTATTGAATCCATGCACTTCCAATTTGTCAACTATTGAAACAAAATTGTTCAATAATCTCTGTATATTATCTATGTTATGGTAACTTGCTGCGCAATCATTTTCTATGATTTTTAAAGATTATTGAAACAAAATTGATCTGTAATGCCTGTGTTGTGTTTTGTTCAACAGGGAGATGAATCATCTTCAGAATCCAAACAAGACAAGCAAAAAGATGACCCAGTAGTTGACCTTTTCCCAGATGACGACGCTGAAGAGAGAAATAGTAAGTTTGATTTAAAGTACTGCTTAAAAAACATTGAAAAATAGTGTGATTTGGAAAACATGTACTCATAGACTACATAAAATCATTCGAACATTATTAATAAACTAAGGTACTTCAAATAATGTTAATACATTCAATAGATGTATGTTTATTAATTTTCTAAAGAGTTTTTAAAAGAAGTGATCGCGTGTAAATAATATTCTGCTTTACAATGCTGCTTTGTATTATCTTCTTACAAAATTTAAATAATTCTATTTTCAAAAAATACGATTTTTCAATAGGCTATATTTATTCACATCTTGAACTGGTTGCCTGATATCTCCAGCCATTGGAAAATTCGTTTTCTTGATTAAAGCTTGGAATGGAATCTAACATTTTTAAACTTGAGCTTCTTATCTATCTGGACTGCTTATCAGATTTATAGTAAAACCAGTTCAGACTCAACATTCAAGAGGAACAAAGAATGTTTTCTTTCTCTCTTTCTCATATCTTAAATTAGTTTTTTTTTTAAATAAAATCTCAGTAACACGCCCTAGTTATTAATTAATTCATTTGGGTAATTATTTCATCTATTCATCATTCATCCAATCATCATCTTATTCTATGATTAAAATTCATTGGAATATATTCAATTGATATTGTTTCTAGGAGATGAAGAACTGGGAGAGAAAAATAGTAATGATGGTATGTCAGTGAGTAATGATGGTACGTCAAAACTGATAATTCAGTCAAAAGTAGTTTATTGTGAGAGTATTTACCTACTTTTTTATGACTACTCTTAAGCAGCACTGCCATTCGATTTTAGCTTAGCTGCAAAGAACATCATGTAAACCTCTGCCATAAATTGTATGACTTTTCCATCATGTTAAGAGTTGATCCAGCAGTAATGCTTGAATTTGGTAGAATTGTACTCAGTAAACACTTCTTTGAAATTTGATTCAATCATCTTATCCATTTTCACGAGTTTTCTTGTGTTCCTATTGAAACGAAGTTACCATTCATTCCCATTTATTATGTAGAAGTACGAGTATTTTTTTTCAATACCTTTTTGTTTTTGTTTTTAAGTTGGTTTTCACGAGGGTATTTTATTTTTTGTGATTGATAGGGATTGTATTTTTAGTGATTTGTTTGTCCTCTATTGGGTTTATCACCACCACTTTGATTCTTTTTTCATTTGTACAAACATTTTAATGTCATTTTGATTTTGCAGATTATTTGAATGGACGAACTAATTCATCCTTACTTTTCATAACCTAGTGATGATATAGTCTTGAATAACTTACATAATTCATCTTTTGTTTAAAAATGTGAAGTCCACACATCTGTACATAGGCATAATGCATCCACAGATTAACAAATTGATAAATAGCTAGAAAGAACGGTAAAATTTGAATGTCGGCCATTCGAGGGAATACATTACCACTAACCTCACAATCTGTGCTTACGACTGCTCTCAGCCTATCACATAGCACTTTGTACAAAACATTTCGCTTTTCAAATATTCCAGTTTTTCATTCAAAACTTTTTGATAATTGTCAGAAATTTTCAGTTCTCTTCATATTTTGAGCAACAATATTTAAAAGGTTCTGTTGATCGAGCTAAGGTGCTGATTGGCCAAAAGCTGTCATTCTGTTGAATGGTCGATCTTCAATGAATTATTGATTAGGTTCAGAAGCCGTGAACACAAATATTAATACTAATTATAATAATATTATCTTTACTTGTAGAATACTTTACAAGTTTTGTAAGACACAATAACACCTATAAAACTCATACTGAAATTTCGATGACACTCTTGCAAAGTACTCTTAACTTGAACTTGTCTCGCACATTTCTAAAAAATTGTTTTGTTCAGAAATTGAGAATAATTGATTTTTTTTGTGGTGTGTGTTTGATTCTGTATATTTCACAGAAATTCGAAAGTGATGGGAAATTTAAACATTGTATGGAATGGTTGTGCTCAGAACTTTAACAGGATCAAATAGAATTTGAAATGTCGAAATGAAGTTGAACCATTATTAGAATATATATAATATTGTTTTCAATTATTCAATCAAGAATATTTTTATTTTGATGAATAAATGCACTTGAACAAAGCTCATATCATTTGCAGCAAAGCATTGATCATTTTCTTGATTTTGAATGTATTTTCCGGCCAGAAAGTATTGGCTTGAGTTGCAGATTGTATTATCAATGCATCGCTCGCCAACTTATTATCTTTGATTTGTTTCGCATGATGTTTTTGGGAGTCTGAATTGAGTTTGTTTTAGCAATTTAATGATAGATGAATTGCCGTATCGAAAGTTAAATCAGTAATGATGTTTCGATGGCATTCGTCATTATTGAATGACGAAGTGATTTACATTCATCATTTTTCATCACTATCAATCTCAAACTAAGGCCGTAAGGATTAGGCTGCATTATTGCATAGAACTAATCGTGGAGTTGGTTTTGGCGATGAAATTATTCGTTTTTAGTAAAATTAATAATAACAGTTATGTTTCTATGGCTTTCATCATTATGGATGTCATGAATGACGATGTGATTTATATTAATAATTTCTAATCACTAACCATCACTATTAATCTCAAACTATGGCCCTAAGGCAACTAGCAACTTATGGATCATATGATTGTCTACTCTATACAAACCATGTTCATGCACACTAAACAGCTGCTCTTGGTGTGCATTGTTTTATTTGTTCTATAGAGTAAACGATCATATGATCAAATATTTAATTTATTATTTCCGTGTATAGGCTAAGACTAAGAGAGGCCCTGACTTCGCCCTGCTAGGTAGAAATAAAAGTCATTCTATTTTTTCCTATTCTATTGTATTCCATTCTACTCTATCCCTATCCTGTTGTATTCTATTTCAGGCTGAAAGGGTTAAATTTCAATTTCCATTTTCTGTTTTCTAGCAATGTCGCCGACGCCTCCATCGCAGTTTGCGCAACAGGTGAATGCCGGCTACGAGATTCCGGCGCGCCTGCGCACCCTGCACAACCTGGTGATCCCGTACGCGTCTCAGGGCCGCGACGAGGTGGCCGTGCCCCTCTGCAAACAGGCGCTCGAGGACCTGGAGAAGACTAGCGGCCACGACCATCCCGACGTCGCTACTATGCTCAATATACTGGCCCTCGTCTACAGGTACTGTCTGTCACTTCTACCTGTGGCATTATTAGTAAAGTAGCATTATTATTAGCACTATCACTATATCCTTTTACCTTGTCAGAAAACATATGATCGACTAGCAATATCACAATACTTAACCTACAAATACTGAATCTCGCAGATTATTGAAAAGGTCTTTTGAAAAGTTATTCTTTGAAAGGTCTTCTTTAAAAAGGTCTTTTAAAGACTTTAAAGGTCTTTAAGACTTTCAAGCCTTTTGATTATTGTGTCGAAACCACTGTTTAATTATTACTGGATCAGCTGATTTATGACAAGTTAATTGGCTCCTGCTATACTGTCTGTCACTTCTACCTGTGTCATTATTAGTAAAGTAGCATTATTATTAGCACTATCACTACAGCCTGGTTTTCATTAGTAGAGTAGGTGGTAGAGTAACTAGCATACTAACTCTACTCTACTTACTTGGTCGAGTAGCTGTTTTCACTACAATTGAGAATAGTAGGTAAAGTGTGTTGTCTAGTGAACAGATCTAACCTTAAAATGACTCTACTCTACTAGCAGACTCTACTAGCTCGAGACTGTTTTCATTAGGATAGTGGTGGTAGAGTAGAGTGAGAAGCGGTGGTGGGGGAAGGCAAGTGGTAGAGTACTATCCCACGGTGCTATCCCACTCTACTCTACCAAAAACAAGTACTCTACCATCACTCTACTATGAACGTTTTCATTGGGAGAGTTCACAAGATAGTTAGTACTCGCCCAGGGAACTCTACCACTAACTTTACTAATGAAAACCAGGCTTACCTGTGGCATTAGCCTACTGTATTTGTAAAAATCGCTTCTAGAGAAAATCTTTCTTGAATGAAAAGTCTGGAAGTTGTCATTGCCAAATATTTATTAAAATATCATGTCATTGCCAAATATTTATTAAAATATCATGTCATTACCAAATATTTATTAAAATATCATGTCATTACCAAATATTTATTAAAATATCAAAATGCTGTCTCGGTTGTTGAATCATTATCAATATATGGTAGACTAAAACTGAAGTAAAGAGCAGCAAAAATCTTTCTGTGTCTTTATTTGTATTTCTTGCTTTTCTGTACTGTAGTTTCTTTCTAGTTCCTATTTTTTCAAATTCTAGTTGTTCTTTTTCTGTTTCTCTTTGAAGTTTGAAGATTTTTGTGTCGATACATCGCACGGTTTCCTACAATAGTTTTTCTCCTATTTTCAGGGATCAAAACAAGTACAAAGAAGCTGCAAATCTCCTTAACGATGCGCTGGCAATTAGAGAAAAGACTCTAGGAGAGAATCACCCAGCTGTAAGTATTAAAAAGTAGTTTTATTTATTGTTCACATTCAAGATGACCACGTAATTTAATAAGTTTGATGAGTTCTTAATTATATACATTTGATAGACGATTCCTAGCATTGCATTTCTGCCATAAATTATACTTTATTCTTGCCTACTCTCAATTAATTATATTTTTGAAATTGATATTAAACGTTATGAGATCCTAGATATTTAGAAAAAATTGAGAATTTGTATCTAGTAATTTTTAAATGATTACTTGAACCACTTATATTCTTGAGTCATCTAAGTATCATTATATGATTTTATCAATCAATTCCTTGTATTTTCGGTTGAAAATTTTTTTATAATTCAGTAAGTTGAGAATATTTGGTTTTTCATAATTATATTGATAGTTCATAAATATACTTCGAATTCGAAGTATTCTTTTAATATTTATCTATTTATTATATTTTAGATAGAAAAAGTAGAGGATCTTTTACCTTAGTAAGTTGCGAATAGATAGTTATCACATTTATTTTGATGAGAATAATTCATCAATGTATCATTGTATGATTCTATCCTTATATTTCTTCTACTTTTTTTTGTAATTGTATCAAACTATATAATAAATAATAATTTTATTTCCAACCATAAATATCATGTTACAATCATTTCATGGTAATCTTGAATATGGCATTTTTGTATGATTCTATCACTTTTATCTTGTTTGGTATTCTTGTATTATTCCATCAACGTATTTCTTGTATTTTATGTTTTATTCTTGTATTATTCCATCTATGTATTGCTTGTATTTTATGTCTTCTTCTTCTTTTTTCTTGTATTTGTTCGGCGTTTTATGTCAGTCGCTTCTATTATTCTATTATGTCATGTGCTTCGTTTTGGTATTATTCCCTATGTATTGCTGTATTTTATACAATCTTCTCATTTCTTCCATCTTTATTCTTGTTTCATCTATGTGTTTGATCCTTGTACATAATCTTGTATTTTATGTGTTATTGTTGTATTATTCCATCAACGTATTTCTTGTATTTTATGTTTTATTCTTGTATTATTCCATCTATGTATTGCTTGTATTTTATGTGTTATTCTTGAGTTGCTCTAACAATCTATTCCTTGTATTTCAGGTGGCTGCCACTCTGAACAACCTGGCAGTGCTGTACGGCAAGCGTGGCAAGTACAAGGAGGCTGAGCCGCTGTGCAAGAGAGCTCTCGAAATCCGAGAGAAAGTTCTTGGCAAAGATCACCCCGACGTCGCTAAGCAGCTCAACAACCTTGCTCTGCTATGTCAGAATCAGGTAAATCTACGGTTACAAAATTATTTTTCCAATCATTATTTTTTTCAATACCGATCGACAAGACCTTCACTGTTGAAAAAGAGTTCAAAGGAACTTGAAAGCGCTTCAGTCCAGTGAGTAACATTTATGTTATTTACAGTAAAATTTGACTGCATGTCGTCAATTCTAGTGTGGAAACAATAGTATTTTTCCAATGTACAGGGTTGTTCAGAACTCCCTACCAATATTGTAGGGCATTGTTCCTGGGTAAAAACCATATCTAAATATCATATTCAAATTGTCCGGAAGTCCTTAGTTACTCACACAGCTGCCATTTTGTTTTTTCACTTATTATTTTTTTCTTAATAATGGTGAAACATATGAAATTGAAACTTTGCACCAACATTTATGACAACTAGACAAAGCTACAAAAAAATTATGACAATTTTTCAAATCCATAAAACAAAATGGCGGCCATTTAAAATTTTGTTTCTTAAATAACTCGAAAACCGTTGATATTACAAACATTTTACAAGAATAACGTTTTTTAGAAAATTCAATTACAAATAGATTGACACTTTATTTTTTTAAGATTGGATGAATATTAACTGAGATATGGCAGCTTTATTGATAGCTGACCGCTGGAGGTTAGTTGCACTTCTTTTTACTGACTTTAAAATTCACACAAAATAATCTAAACTCGCTTAAAAATAACATGCAAAGCAGACGGAGACTGTGCATTGTTGTGCCAGACTTTAGCTACAAGCCCAGGGGCCTGTTGCATGAGAAAATACAAGCTAGTAATACTAGTTGTCACTATGTTAACTTGCCATCTGACAACTAGTATTACTAACTTGTATTTTCTCATGCAATAGGCCCCAGGATGCACTTCAACTAACCTCCAGCGGTAACCTATTAATAAAGCTGCCATATCTCAGTTAATATTAATCCAATCTTAAAAAATAAGGTGTCAATCGATTTGTAAGTTATTCTTGTAAAATTTTTGTAATATCAACGGTCTATTTGTAAATTATCACGGCCTTCTTGATAAACCGTGTGAACTATCCACCCACCAACTAGTTTTCGTTTTTTTTCCGTTTTCAATATTGAATGCTTAGGCTAGGCGTACACCGGTTAGTCAAGACAAGATTAGTCACGTTTAGTCACAGTAATTCACATAGTTGCTTATGAAGCAGCACACACCGATGCAATGACTAATCGGTGTGTGTTGCTTCATAAGCAACTATGTGAAGTACTGTGACTAAACGTGACTGATCTTGTCTTGACTAACCGTGTACAACGCAGCATACAGTACTACACTGGCGGCTGGCATAGTCGTAGTTTTCCGTTCAACACACACCGATGCAATGACATTAATTTGGTGTGTTTATCATTTGTTTGAAAAAGTACCGTGACTAAACGTGACTAATCTTGTCTTGACAACCAGTGCTACGCCTAGCCCTATGCATTCAATTGTGAAGCAGCACATAACTCACATTGCAATGACTAATCGGTGTGTGTTGCTTCTCTAAACTATCCTGCACACTGCGCGCAATAAACGAAATGGAATTGATGGTTTACATTATTGTCTTGTCTTGTCTTGACTAACCAGTGTACGCCTAGCCTAAATGTGAATTGTGGTTTTGTTTTAGGGCAAATACGAAGAAGTGGAACGTTACTACCAGCGAGCACTGGAGATCTACGAGTGCAAACTGGGGCCCGACGACCCGAACGTAGCCAAAACCAAGAACAATCTGGCCTCCTGCTACCTGAAGCAGGGCAAGTACAAGGAGGCCGAGATACTCTACAAGCAGGTGCTGACCCGGGCGCACGAACGCGAGTTCGGAACCATTGACGGTGAGTGCGACTAATAATCACTCTCAGCTCAATTCTACTTTGTGCGGCTACATCCACAACAGCCAACAAGACTGTGGTGTAGGAGTTTGGTTATCAAATAGCCAATTGCCAAGGAAATACCACCTCAGAACATTTGTTAGACTCACAAAGAACTTGACTCAAATTGTGATCCAACAAGACTATGATATAGGAATTTGGTTATGAAATAGACAATCGTCATGGGAATATCAGCTGTGAGTTTGCTAAATCTATAAAGAACTTGAATTCTTGAAGTGAATGATCAAGACTACAAGCCAACAAGACTTTGGTGTAGGAGTTTGGTTATCAAATAGCCAAGGAAATACCACCTCAGAACATTTGTTAGACTCACAAAGAACTTGACTCAAATTGTGATCCAACAAGACTATGATGTAGGAATTTGGTTATGAAATAGACAATCATCATGGGAATACCACTTTTGAGTTTGGCAAATCTATAAATAACTTGATTCATAAAGTGGTATAGTGGTATAAAGTCAGCACCGTTTCTTGACTCAAATTGTGATCCAACAAGACTAATATAGGAATTCGTTTATAAAATAGACAATTGTCATGAGAATACCACCTTTGAGTTTGCTAAATCTATAAAGAACTTGAATTCATGAAGTGAATGATCAAGACTATGTACCTACCTCCTCAGAAAGTCAGCACCGTCTCTTTATTTGCGGAATTTTTAAACTACTTTGCCAGCAAGACAGCGTGATTTTCTTTTGTGTTGCTAGAATCATGAACATACTTGTTGAACCAACTAGACTATGATGTAGGAATTCGGCTGTTATTAGAATGAATCGTATCTTGAAATTCTTCGTCGGCAGGACTTCAGGACAGCATAATATTCTTTATTTGTGTTGCTAGGACCACAAACAACTTGACTCAAATTGTGATCCGACAAGACTAAGATGTAGGAATTTGGTTATCAAATAGCCAGTCACTAATCAATCATCTTCAAAATACCTATTCAGCGTATTTTCTTTATTTGAGAAATCTTGAAAATTTGTGAAAGCTTGCAGGACTTGAGGACAACATAATTTCCCTTCATTGTAATTCGGTTGTGAATAGAATTAATCATATCATCTTGGAGATATGCAAGCTAGCATATTCTTATTGATTTATGCTACTAAAACTACACAAACGTTTTCCCCAATTGTTATTCAACAAAACTGTGTTGTCATGTTGGTGATAAAGTTTGGTAAGAATAGTATCAATCATTTTGAAAGTACAGTAGTAGGTCAGCAGGTTAGAATATTAGGTTTGCCCTGAATTGTTATCAACAATATTAGAGAAGAGATCTGTTTGAGTTGGTTTTGAATGCAATCAATCACTTCATCTTCTTGAAAATTCTATCATGAAACATATTCTTTAGCATTTTTGTGCTACAAGTGCCTTGCCTTAAATTGTGATCAACTAGGCTATCAATTAAAAAGATATGTAAAAGTTTGGTTATGGAATCGAAAAAGTAAGAAAGGAAAAATTCAAGATTGGAATCATATTATTATCATTTTTTAAATTTCTCGTTAGCATTTCGATTGACTTGGATGTACGAGAGAGTAATAAATGTTGTTGAAGTCGAGTGAAGAATAAAATTCAATTATTTTAATTAAATTAAAAAGTTCCTCTTTTCAGTTACAGTAAGAGCTCTTGGAGACTGGAATGTCTATATTAATGTTTGATTTTCGTTTAGCTAACTATTTATTTAATTTGTTTGTATCATGTATTTCTTCACATAGCAGCTTTGTCGATCATTTTGTTTTTAATTAAAAAATTATTTTCACTGAGTATTTGCTACTTTTTAGGAAATACTGAATGAAAAAATGGAAACGTTCCTAGTTAGGTTTTGCTGGGGGTAATGTGAAGTGGCGTTATCATTACTAATGATTGATTGACTTGAAGCTAAATCGAGTCTAAATTTAAGGCTATCTTCTAATTCATAGTAGATTCTATTCCTTAAATTGGAAAATCAGAATAAAAGAGATTCAAGTAACTAGATGATGTTTTCTCTTCAATGAAATTGAATTGGAATTCTTATAGAAATGATCAACTGACAGAATCTCTTTTAATAATTTGTAAAATAATCGTTGTTTCTTGATGTAGCCTTCTATAAATATATATTATATTTTTCTAATGTTTTTCAATTTTGGAACATTTTTCCTACTGTATTTACTTCCTCTATGGTGCTCTAATGGTTGTTTATGGTGTGATCACATGAAATACATAATGTATTAAGTAGTTAAAAGAGTAGTTCATAAATATTGCGGTATCCTATTATGAATTTATTTTTTGTACTTCTATAAAATATCTCATTCTTATTAAGATTAAGAAGATTATTGATATTTATGATCATTTTCAATAATTTTATAATACAGTATAAATCTAGCTATTACGTCATTTTCATCACATTATAAGATATTTATGTGATAGAGTTCTCAAGGGTTTTATTTTTAAAGGGGCATTAGTGTCAGCCTATATATATTGTCATAACTTGTCACTTGTTATATATCTCATTGGGTGTGATAGTATTTGAGATGCTTATGCAATATTTACAAAGTATGAAAGCTCAAGTTGTGCATAAATGATGAATGCATTCTATGAAATAGATCTAAATGATATTTAAAGAAACTACCTTTCTATGTTATATACCAAAGTTATCAATTAGTGTTGTGTTCATATAAATTTACTTTTGAGATACATATTTTTACTCGAATTTATTGAAGTTTGTACTTCGTGATCTATATAGAAACTAATTAGTTTATCTAAGGGGGGCTTACTATCATATACTGTATCGTTACTATTGTTATTTGATAATTGATTTTGTGGAACCCAGTTCTTTAGCTTGTGAGTAGGGTGTATTTTTGTGATTAAAATTGGTTGAATCTAGAAAACTTTAGTAGTAGTAGTTTTCATGTTTTCTCACTGAATGAAAAACCTCCAAGAAAAAAGGTTATTCCATCACTTTATTTTTCGAAAATGTTTGTTTTAAGATCTCATACTCAAGAGCTTAATAAATTATTAAACGTATAAAAAAGTAGATTAATATTAGAGGAGTGAGTGTTATATGGAAAAATTATTGAGAAAAAGATATATCACTTGAAATTTGTCAACTAGGAAAAATTGATGATTTTCCGAACTCTTTACTCTCAAGAAAATGTATTTGATATCCACAGTAGGCCTAATACAGTAATAGCTTACGTATAAAAGCTTATTCAGTAAAGCTTACAGAACCTTATAACTTATAATTCTACCAGAATAAAATACCAATTTATTTAAATTTCCCTCTCAAACATTGAGCCTAAACTCTGAGCAAGGCGTAGAAGAATTTTAAGCGGAATTTATTTGAATTGAAATTCATTCCTTCTTTTACTTTACAATATTAAATGTGTTCGTTTCTATTCGAGTATTGTGAAAAAGAAGCTGTTCTAGGCTAGATCGAAAATGTATGAGATACTGAAACATTTTGGTATTTGATTTGACTTCTCTTTAACTCAATCAAACAGAAAATTCTTCATCATCCATTACCACTGAAGTAGATAAATTGATAATTGCATCGTTAAAAGAAGCCCTACATATTGTCAATTGTACATGTGATTAATTTTTTGTTATGCATCACGGACAAATAATGCGTTAAAGTGTGATACAATGAGCTTTTTATTTCCATTAAAATGATAAACATAAAAAACCTTATTGTTAGATAAGGAATATACGATTAGGTATCAGAGAGAAGCTTTATTTTGTTGATATTTGTCTAGATTTTGCTTATGTATTTATTTTCAAAACTGTATTTTAGAGGTATTCTCAAAGATTGAGTTGTACTTAACTAATTATAAATTTATTTAAAAAACATTAGTCTTTACGTGCAGATTGTACCTAGCTTTTTCTGTTAAATAAAATATCAGTTACCAATAAATTTTTTATTATTTTTTTCAATCCATAATTTCTCATCCATTAATACTGTTGTAGCGTGTATACATTCAAACTTGATGAATTTTCATAACTTTCCAGAAACACATAATTTCATACTTTTGAAATATAATTTTTGTTTTTATAAACATAAAATAAATTTATTATTCAAAGATATTCGAAAAAGCAAATACAAAAAATGTATTTAGATTGCTCAACCATTTGGACGAACTCTCATTTTAATCTTTCACCTTTATTGGATCAGATAAACAAAGTATGTATTGAGTCATTTTGGACAGTATTTGAATTATCTTGTAGAACTCGAACAATAAACAATCTTGTATTACTTGAAGATAGAACTTTTCCAAATATATTGGGTTTATCAATATTTTCAATTTCTTATATGTAGATTGTTAGATTCATTGTTGTCTGTCATTGTCATCATGTTCAAATCAGGAGCGAAATAAGGACGGACAAGATTTCTTCAGATTGAATTTGCTAGTAACTTTCGAGAAATAATAACATAATATTTAGATTAATACAGTCTATTAATGCAGTTCAATTTTCATGTTGTGCTTTAAAATATGGTAATCGCTACGCCAAGTTATTAATTTATTACATATTTTTCATTTCATGATTTCTATGTTTCTAGTAAGAATAATTAATTATTATTAGCTTCGTATATGTTGCAGTATTATTTTCTTCTCTTAAGTTCTGTATATATTTATTCTATGTGTCTTCTGTTGTAAATACACTTTGCATGATGTCATACGTCATAAATCGCTTTCAATTAGCATGATTCTGTACAGTTTTATTTTTAGTTTGATTCTTTTTTGACCCGAAAGTATTGTACAACAAAAGGCTCAATGAATTTTCAGAGGTTTTTTGTTAATTTTGATTGTTTATTCGAAAGACTATCTCTCATTTTGCATGTTATCAATATTTCTGTCTATTCATTTGAAACATATATATTATTTCAAGCCTACTAATTTCTCATACTAGTACTCAGGGCTGTGATCAAAATTTAATAATTTAAAGAACTCAGGTATTTGGTTCATTTATCTCTTTAATTACTCATGTATAACATTTCTCTTCCAATAAAACATGGGAAAAAATAACCGATCGTAAGATTTTCCAATAAATAATTACTACTTACAAATGATTTTCTTTTGATCTTCATAGTTCTTCAACTTTCATTTTGTTATTGTAGTTGACATTTCTTACTTCTCATTCTTCTGTTAATATAATTATTTTCAACATTAAATACAGTAATAACACAATATCGAACATTACAATCATTTTTCAACTTCTATTTAAAAAAAGTTCTAGAATAACATTTCCAGGTGGAGTTCTGTAAACAAAATAATGGAGATTTCATTATAATTTTGTGCCCTTGAAATAAAAACACTCATAATTTTCTCATATACATTTTAGGTTTTTTTATTTGCTTCTTATAAATCTATTACATACAGTCGTTATCTATATTTTTATGTGTTTTATCAAAGTTAGTATACTCGTATAGCCTACTCTTTTGAGCTTTCTCTATGTTCTGCTTCTTGTTATTGTATCTTATTTCAAACTTTTTTTGTAAACTATTGTGTCCTTGAATCCTCAATCTCTGAAATTTATCAAACATTTACTGTAGTAAAATTGAATAAGAAGTTGAATAGAATCAAAGCGTCTCAAATCTGAACAAGGTCACCAACAGAACGCGTTTGATAACTGTATTACACAGACGGTCGGAGTTTGGGAGAGGTCGGATATAGGGGTTCTACTAAACTTTTTCAATTCAATTCAATTTATTTATTGCCAAAAAACAAACAATTCACTCATACATATACATACATGTGCAAAAAAATAAGATGAACATAATATTATACATGTATACATATTTAAGAAGAAAAACATAACTAATATCTACTATATTAGTAGATATCTACTATACTATACTATCTACTATAAACTTGAGGCCTACAAGTGAAAATATCGATTTTTAAAAGTAAAAATAGATGCAATATCTCATTTCCTTCCATCTTCATATAAAGTGAATGCTGCTATACAGAAGATGTCCGGTGGCCTAGTGATTAGGGCACTTGTCCGGCAAACAAGAGGTGCTGTGTCCGATTCCCGCCCGGGCAAAAGTTTTTTGTACAGCAGCATTCATCGAATTTCCTTACTAGCTATTATTCTGTTGTCAATATCCGTAGTAGCGAATCTATAATTATTTTATGTTTATTTTTAATTAATGAAACAATGAATCCATAGTCCATTCAATTAATAATGAAGTCTTCAGAGTATTATATACCATTATTAATTAGGAATTTCGTTTAATTAATTATAATTATTTGAAAAAAAGCAATTGAACAGTAGCAATATCTCATTTCCTTCCATCTTGAAATAGCCTATCGGTGATTTACAAGTCGATATTTCAACTTCAAGTTTGTAATTTACCTACAAATTACAGTGATAGATGTAATAGATGTAAATTACCACAGATCTAATGCAGGGGTATCTCATTTTGAAATCATAGTCACAATTAATGAATTTACCTACAAATTACCGTGATACATAGAAATGTCACTCAAATAGACTTCTGTGATGGAACAAACTTCAATGAGAACATATCGGCTCTGCAACAAGGATGGTATTTCAATAGCAAAGTGTTTTCATTTTATAGTCAAGAATTTTATATGCTGATATGGTCTCTTTTTATAGTGGCTGAGAAGATTGTAATATAACACAATAGAAATGTCACTCAAATATCGATATCAAATCAAATTCAAATCAACATTATCGTCTTCTGCACAAATTTCCCTGAAATGCCGGCTCTGAGACAAACATCCCAATCTCATACACTTGCCTACGTTTCTCAACCAACAGAAATTCAATGCCTGTTTCAATGCCATTCAAATTCAATTCTGTTTCAATGCTATTCAACAGAAAAACTTTACTCAAACACCTAAATAATATTTCGCTCTACAACAAAATAATATTTCAATCAACATTATCGTCTTCTGCACAAATGCCGGCTCTGAGACAAACATCCCAATCTCATACACTTGCCCAACCAATAATTCAATCAGAAACTCTTGTCTGTTGTTGTGATAACCTCTGAAAATTCGCCGAGTCGTTGGGTTGTGCAGTACGTCTGACGCCTGCGTGGTTGTTGGGTGTGTTGCAGGCGACAACAAGCCGATCTGGCAGGTGGCCGAGGAGCGCGAGGAGAACAAGCACCGCCGCGACGGCGAGAACGCGCCCTACGGCGAGTACGGCGGCTGGCACAAGGCGGCCAAGGTCGACTCGCCCACCGTCACCACCACCCTCAAGAACCTCGGCGCCCTCTATAGGCGCCAGGGCAAGTACGAGGCCGCCGAAACGCTCGAGGACTGCGCGCTGCGCACTAGGAAAGATGTGAGTAGACGTGCTTTATTTTGAGGTTAGAAGAGTGTGACTTATCCACTACTCACACCTGAAAACTTGACATCGAAAAGCAACTCATCGCTCGGCGACTCACCGATGCAGCAGTTGCTTGTCATACTCACAGCCGCTACTCAAGTTGCCAGAGTTGCTGTTCGACTACTATCACAATATTCTCAAAAAGTAAATATTTTGAGAATTTTATAACTTATCTTCGATATTTTATAAGTTGAAGTGACCAAAAAATGATGAAATACTACTTTTTGAAGCAAATAATCCTACTTTTCCAGTTTGATGTGGTTAGAATATCACCTAACCTCACTTTTCTGTACATAGAATCTGTACACACATCGCTCGGCGACCAGCATGTCACATCGAAAAGCAACTTCGTTGCGCGGCGATGTCACCTAGGCGATATCGCCTAGGCGACATCGCCTAGTCTGAGCGTCGTCATTTGAAAGCACATGCTGCGTCGCTGAGTCGCCGAGCGATGAGTTGCTTTTCGATGTTGAAGTTTCCAGGTCTGAGTAGTGCCTTAGAGATGTGAGATGTAATTTAAAGCCCGGTCTAGATGCAACGATAAGTTTGTCAAACTTTTTGTTCAAACTTATCAGGATTAATTTAAATTGTCATGAAACAGCTGATTTAACTTTAGTAAACGAGCGTACATCAATCAGCTGTTTTCTGACGAGTTAAATAAATCCTGCTAAATAGCAAGATTATTTTAAATTGTCAGAAAATAGCTGACTGATATAAGCTTGTTTACTGACGTTAAATCAGCTGTTTTATGACAATTTAAAATAATCCCGATAAGTTTGAACAAAAAGTTTGACAAACTTATCGTTGCGTCTAGACCGGGCTTAAGGGCCGGTTCATGAGCTCGGGATTTAGCCAAGTACTAGACTAAAACGGGTGACTGCAGTAGCATTGACAAACGTTTGTCTCGACTGGTTAGTGGGTTAGCAGCATAGAGAGCCCTTAGTACATAGTGTCGAGGCTAACGTTTGTCGATGCTACGGTGGCCACCCGTTTTAGTCTAGGACTTGGCTAAATCCCGAGCTCATGAACCGGCCCTTAATGTTGATTAATTTTCAAAAATACTAGAGTGAAATAATAAATTAATTTTAGGTTGAAAAAGATTTTTAGTTCTTTTGATTTCTTTAAACGCTGGAGAACTTTGCGCTGCGTACTAGGATTGTAAATATTATTCTCCCATAAGGATTATGTGTGATCTTTTTTGAGCCTCTTTGGAAAACCAATTGAGTTAGGACGAAATTGATATAAAAATACATTCTCCACTTTACTTGTATATTTGAAATTCCATAATTATTCTATAATTATTTTATGTTTATTTTTAATTAATGAAACAATGAATCCATAGTCCATCCAATTAATAATGATAAAATAATATTATTATTATTATTTATTAATATTTATTATTAATAATAATAATATAATGATGATAATTTGTTTATGTTACTGCATAATATAATGCAAACATAGTAATAGAAGGTAATGTTCGAGCATGAGTATAGATGGGCCAAAATTTCTTGGCACTTGGCAGCTGGCTGCTACTAGCTGCATTAAAAACATTGCCTGCTGCTTTAAATCTTCAAATCCACCCTAATGTGATCATGCTCTCAGTTGAGTGTAGTAGCCCAATATTCTCAGAAAAGTACCCGCGCTACCCCCCTCACCATAGCTCGACCGGTTCTGGCCAAGTGCCAAGGAATTTTGGCCCATCTATACTAAGTAGTATTAAACCATGACATGACTTGTATGTTATCCTATATTTTAAGATTGTAATTTAAGACCATTAATTTTTTTATGTTGTTATTGACGATTATAATATAAATAATTATTATTTTAATAATATTGACGATGTCCATGTATTTTGTGAAATACTTATGACAAATAAAGTTCTTGATTCTTGAACAAAATTGTGCAGTGCATCCCTCAATTATTGTTTTGAACAGGCACTGGACATAGTGAAGCACGCGAAAGTGGCGCAGATCCTGGGCAGAAGCGGGAGCGGAGGAGGAGGCGGAGGAGGGGGCGAGGGAGGGGGTGACTCGCGTCGCTCGGTGCGCGGCAGTCGCCTCGGGTCGCGGGAGTCGCTCGAGTCCATGCAGTATGAGGCCACCGATGATGTGAGTAGGCTACCAATTGATCTGCCATTATATAGTCAGATTCACGTCAAGAAGTCAGCATTGTTTATATGAGGAGCATTGATGCCAAGTTTCATTGAGAGAGAAATAGAAAACTGCACCAAACGTGTTTGTTGGGACTGTGTGCGACAACAATGCACAGTGCGAATAGGATAGAGACATCAGCAACTGCCTTGTGCTGAACAAGGATAGCAAACTCCCATCTAAGCAATGCTGACTTCTTGACGTGAATCGCACTATAGGAAGCATTGCGCTATTAATTGGCTGCTGGCTCTGATCTTGTATCGGTTTGTTTTTCAAAATTAGTTGAGGTTAGGGTTTACTTTTAAAAGTTAGGTTAGTTATACTTTATTTTCAAAGAAGAGATGGAAATGACCCGTGGAGAATAAAGTGCAACGATTCCGAAAATTAATGCAGGGCTGTGAGTCTAAAGCCCGGTCTAGACGCTACGATAAGTTTGTCAAAAACAGCTGATTTAACGTTAGTAAACGAGCGTACATCAATCAGCTGTTTTCTGACAAGTTAAATGGATCCTGCTATATAGCTATATCCTATTAAACAGCTGATTGATGTACGCTCGTTTACTAACGTTAAATCAGCTGTTTTATGACAATTTAAAATAATCCTGATAAGTTTGAACGATAAGTTTGACACACTTATCGTAGCGTCTAGACCGGGCTTAAGGCTAAGTGTACACCGATTAGTCAAGACAAGACAAAACGAGATTAGTCACGTTTAGTCACAGTAATTCACATAGTTGCTTATGAAGCATGACACACTGATGCAATGACTAATCGGTGTGTGTTGCTTCATAAGCAACTATGTGAATTACTGTGACTAAACGTGACTAATCTCGTCTTGTCTTGTCTTGACTAACCGGTGTACGCCTAGCCTAACAGCGGCTTTGTTCGTTCGCAATATAGCGGTAGTCATATAGGCACAGTCAGCTTGATTTTGAAAGTGGCTGTTAGAAAATTCCCAATCAGCTGTAGATTAATAGTTTTTAATGCCTTGAATGAGCATTACAATGTTATCAAAGCCCAAAGAATTGAGCAGGACCCGATATAAGATCAGATTTAGCAGTTATTGAAACCACGGTATATAGAAGAAGACGGTATGGGTCACGAATAGGATGCGCAGTGGCAAACCCGTCTTCTGACGTCATCCCTACCCAAACTTTCAGCTCTACAGTTGTGTTTATAGAATCACTTAAAGAAAAGAGTCGTAATCGATTTAGTAACAGCGTGCGTAAAAATGCGGGTTAAATCATAGAGTACAGCTGCAAGTTTGGGTAGGGATGACGTCAGAGCCTCCGGGCTGGGTCCGTGTGGCTCGAAGCCACATGCGCGTAACTCGTCACGCGTAGGCTTACACCGGTTAGTCAAGTCAAGACAAGACGAGATTAGTCACGTTCAGTCACAGTAATTCTTATAGTTGCTTATGAAGCAGCACACACCGATGCAATGACTAATCGGTGTGAGTTGCTTCATAAGCAACTATGTGAAGTACTGTGACTAATCTCGTCTTGTCTTGTCTTGCCTAACCGGTGTACGCCTAGCCTTACTGTCTTCTTCTATGTACCGTGATTGAAACCATCATGCTTTTCTGCTGCTGTTGCTGCTGCTTACTTTAATTTTGAATGCAGACATAAATTGAATTTGATTTAAATTAGAAACATCACTCAACATTTTACTCGATTATAGTAACAATTCATTATTTTGAATAATGCCAATGATAATATGGAAAGTTATCAAGTATAAGTAATTCAAAAATAGTAACATTTCATATTATTTATAGGAATACTATGAATAATTTTCATTCTTATTTTCAACGCCGGAGAAACATTATCTCATCACTCATCATTGAATTAATGAAATCCCATTTCTCATAAATTTCGTATTATGTGAAAAGATTGCATTTAATCGGTGATACCTAGAATTCGTATTCAATTTGAAACAGTAGCAGAAGGAAAAGCTGGTTTCAATAGATTTGCATTCATTTATTTATTCATCTTTCTTACAATCTTCAAACAAACTTGACAATTTACTTAATAAGGTCATAATCCTTTTGTTGTAGTAACAATAGAATAAAGAATTGCTATTCACAAATTATCAATTTCAAGTTGTTGAGTATAAAGATTCGAGCAGGAACGAGCTAGTGTGTATCTGAAATCTGCTATTTTTCATGATGTTTCAATTACAAGGTAATGTATGATTGAAAATATTCATGTCTTGTGTTATTGCCTAGCTCTATCACACTACAAATATCTAGCAAAGCACTTGAATGAAACATACAACTAAATAGCACTATAGTAACCATCACAATATTTCCTTTTCTATTCTAGTGTCTCTGAAATGATTTTTGCTTTTTATTATAAATTGAATTGAGAATTTGAAGATTTATTGACGAAATTGAGTGAATTTGCTACACTTTTATAGCCTTAGGCCCGTTTACACCATCTTTGTTAAACCAAGTTTTACAATCGAAGTTTAAACTTGAACCGTGGATTCATAGTTCAACGTTTAAACAACGTTTTAATTTGTAGACTTGATTTAAACGGAGATGGTTCATAATGGCCATGTAAATAATTCTATAAACAATGATTTTTCTCATATTTTATTATAAATATAATGAATTTTGTTGTTTTTCCATAAGTTTTTTCAATGCGCTCAAATACTGTATGCATTTTTGGTGTATAAATTTTGCATTTAATAGTAATTCCATTATATGTTCTATAATCGTAGTAGTTCATGTGTACTGTAGTAATAATAAATTATTGTAGATTTTCTGAGAATATGTTTTTTTCTTTAAATCATTACAGAGACATGGTTGCTGGCGTAATTAGCATGCTACCCATCCACAGTACTCACAGTAATTGTTTATGAATGTATGTACTTTGTCTATGTGTATTATATTGTTCAGTGTGTAGTCTGTGTATAGTAAACGTAAACGAACGTAAACCTATTGTGTGCTTGAAAAATACATTGAGTATTGCTTTCAGTGAAAACGTATCACCTGTAGAAAATTATTCTATTGAGAAGTTCTATTTCCAGTTTGAATTGATCGTTGTTTAGAATCTCCAGTTAGAATCTTTTCGGTTGATTCCAGTTAGAATATTGATAGTTTTTAGAATCTCCATTTATGTTCCAGTTACAATTAGTTCAGTCATTTCCAGTTAGGTTTGTTAGTAGTTAAATCTCCAGTTATGTTCTCGACGACCGAGGAATTTTTCTTTTATATATTCAAGTTCCGTCAAGTATCATGGATAAAATTTATATTCTGAAGTCTATCTTTAATGATGATCTTTGAGATCTTCACCTCTAATTTTCAATCATCGTAATAGGTAAAATTTACATAAAATTATTCCAATGAGAGGATCATAGTAACTGTCACCACTATTATTTCACTAGGTCAAATTCATAAAATATAGTTTTCAGCATTTTCTCGATTAGTTAGTTATTGAGAAGTATGAGCCTTACCATAAATAGTTGTTTTTATTTTCAATTAGGCTAATGATGGGTTTACATATTATGTTCAAATTACTAAAATAACATAGCAATTATCATTATTAAAATCATCTTCTCAGCGACTTGAGATTCATACATCTTTGATACCGTACATCTAATCTCCCAATAAGGCCCGTATGACGGTATTTCCGTTTCAACTAATTTGAACTGAATGTAGTTTAATAAACTATTATCTTGTAGTTTCTTGGTTTAAAATGTAAATCTACAGTTTAAACAAAATTTTAACTATTTTTTTTGTTGAATACAGTTTGCGAAGGGCCTAATATTACGGGCCATATATTATATCCTGGTTAGGTACTGATCGCAGAAGAATTTGAATATGAACCTATCAACACAGACAACAAATTAATATAGTTAGTCTATGTATAGTTAGTCTATGCTATCAATAACTACATCAATAACTGAACAATCTCAACAATAACCACAAGTATGTGGCTCCAGTTCAAAAATAACAAGATTTATTCATAACAATATAAAATAACAATAAAAGATTTATTCCTTGAATAGAATTTAATGAACAAAAACCTAGAATTTTTCCCCATATTGGTTTCGGGTTGCGTGTGAGTGCGTGTATGATTGTTTCCTATAATTTCTACTAAATTCAAGTGAAAGTTTCGAATTAACAAGCCTTTATTTTAAAGAATTGGGTGTGATTTTCAATATTATCTGGGTTGGTTTGTTTGTGTCAACAGAACTTGATGGCGTCGGATGCTTTAAACTATGTACAGAGAACAACGGGTTCGGGTAACACTAGTGGGTACGGGGACCCTAAGCAAGCCGGCCTAAAAAACAAACTGTTCAACGTTCTGGGCATCAATTCATGAGTTGATCTTTTAGTTTTAGTTATTACCTATTATTATTATTGTTTACCAATTTTTTGTTATCGAATTGCTTTCTTTTTCTAAGCGATGAATGTGATACGGTAATTGTGTAACACTTTTTTATATTTAGTATGTGGTTGAAATTTGAAAATATACATTATATGTGTCGGTTTTTAGAAAGAATTCGAATCGAACAATATTAGACGATAATATTTTGAAGTAGTAGTACATGAAAGTTTGTTTTTATTTGGTTCTTTATTTTAATGTTAAAATTTGTTATTAATTTTTTTTATTACATAAAGTAATATCTTGTTCGAAATCTATCATCGAATAAACTTCATATTTATGATTATTTCATCCATCATTTTATCTTACTTTGTGTACAGTTGTCACAAAAACTTGAATTTAGGACCCTTTAATCGTAGGGTCAACATATTTTGGGTAGGCTTTCTACCTCGTAATTGATTTTGGTGTACGAAATTGTATTGAATCCCATTCCTATTTCTCATTTAATAATTATTGTAAGGTACTAAGTGATACCTTGTTTGAAATCCATCATGAAATTGATAAAATATCTATGAAGCTATTCATTACCTTACTGTAAGTTGTGAACGGTATTCACTAATACACAGACTGTATAATTCAGTGATACAATCTCTGTAGTCACTAGAACTAGAATTATGTGACTGGAGGGGAAGCAAAAAACATGCTGAACCAATATTTAAAAAATTTATTTCATTTAATTTTTCAGAATCAGGAAAACTTAGTTTTGAAATATATTTGGAGTTTTGAAATTTTTTAGTTTATTAGGCTAATAACAGTGCCCTTACATTGATTTTTTTTCACTTTCGATCCATCATTTCCCATGATATTCGCTGAGAGTGTATATTTTCAAATTTCTTCCTTCATTAATGTTATTATTTAGTTCAATTCACTGGTTTAATTTCACATCTTGTTTCTAGACTATTCTTTTTCTGTAATAGGGATGGTGTTGGCAGTCATTTTTTGTCTAATTCACATTTTTCAGTAATTAATTTTCTTTGCCTACTTAATTTTGGTTTGTTTCAATGTCCAACCTATTTCTTCTCTCTGCTCTTTCGCTTCATAGAATTTTCCAGAATGCTTTACAATGTGATATCCAATTTTATTGCTTATTTTACAAATTATTTAATCAGCACGTATTTGTCACCTCTTTTAGAATGAACACCTCTTTTCAATGAAAACACTGAATAGGCTAACTTATTGGAACATGAAAGAAAATAATAGACTGATACTGGTAGTGTTCACATTATTCTAGACTTAGTTTAATTTTAATGCAAAAACAAATCATTCTTCCGTTCTATATTATCACATAGACATTTGTAGATATCTTTTATACTTGAATTAAATTTTTTCGAGATTCTAAGGGGTGGTTTATGAGCTCGAGTTTATCTGTATTTTGAGGCTAAAAACCGGATTCTGCGCCGAGTGTTGAAAATCGGGTTCATGAGCTCGAGATAAGCAAGTCCCAGGCGTAAAAGAACAATACTATCGCAGGGAAAACCCCCGAGGTTTAAAAGTTGGGTTTATGGCTCCAACGACAGATCATCTCGAGTCTAAAAGATAAACTAGGTGGACTAGTAAATCCCGAGCTCATAAACCCACCCTAAAAGATAATAACTTTATGTTCTTAGTTTTTCCCCGCGTCACTTGCTACCTGATAAAATTAACCGAGACTCTAATATTTAATGCTTAAACAAAGTTAGTGGCCTTAGATTATGATCCGTTTCTAAATGCAGTTTTCTCAATAAACTTGAATAGAACAAATTTATGACTTGTATTATGAGTGGATTTCATTGGTTTATGATGTAAAATTTCACTCAAGAAACTGCACAGATTTCATTAATCCTTGGAAACTTATAAGTTCAGATTTATATAATCATTGTTAATTGAAGATATTCCTTTGCTACCGGATTCCAGTTAAATATTGACTGAATCATTCCAACCTCTGTAATTTGCATTCCACCTTTACATAGATGTTATAAATGTTATATTCATATTGTAGATGATACTGTGCTTTACATTATTCGAATGGTATGGTTGATTCACCTCCAACATCTATGTTTAGAAACTTGAGGAAAGTAATACAACGTGATTAGGATTAAAATTCATCAAGAACTCATCACTCACTTCAACTAAAATGTTGTTTATCAAAATCTTTTACTTGATTCAACATAACTGACCATTTAGCAAGTAATCATCATAATGACTGCCAGCTCCTCCCTAAAATACTCAGTAATTCTTAATCATGTTTTAATTTCGAGTATTTTGTTTTAGACCTACTTATTTAGTTACTTTAATTTTCACTCCGTTAGTTTTAAAGAAATCTACTTATAATGTGCTATTCTACTTTATTAGGCTAGGCGTACACCGGTTAGTCAAGACAAGACAAGACGAGATTAGTCACGTTTAGTCACAGTACTTCACATAGTTGCTTATGAAGCAGCACACACCTATGCAATGACTAATCGGTGTGTGTTGCTTCATAAGCAACTATGTGAATTACTGTGACTAAACGTGACTAATCTCGTCTTGTCTTGTCTTGACTAAACGGTGTACGCCTAGCCTTAGAGATACTTCAGTTTTGTTCGTTGAGTTGTTTCGTACTACTTTCTAAATGAATATTCTCTTGAATTTTGAAATATATTACAAAAATATATTGTTGTTGCGTGCTCATACTACTGTTATTAATTAGAATAGATTGTAAAAATGAACCGTTGAATTTTAATACCGTTATGTAGTTTGATAGTTGTAGGAATTATGAGCCTAGTTATCAATATTCATGAGTATAATTTCTCATTTTTCATTTTATTCAAATTTGGTAATACTTATTTTAACCAAATTTCGTAAATCGGATATATCAATACTAATTTCTTGTTTATTTTGTGTAAAAACGTAGTCATTTTCTCTTTTCAGTTAAATTGTCAATACATTCGATTTTTATTTTGAATTCTGAAGAATAAAAGCTCAAACTATTGAATAAATAAATAAATAGATAATGTTTTATTTTCAAACTATTAAAAATAATCAAAGAACTGTTGACGAAATTAATGAGAACTATGAGATAAAGTTGTCCATGACATACATTAGATAGTATAGATAAGAAAAATAGTCAATTAAACTGCTATTTTTTTATTTTGATGCATCTTATGAAAATTTAGAAGTCATGTAAAACGAGAAAAAGGCTGATACACACTAGACTTGAATAGCTATGGCTTACTATGCCATGAATGTAAAAAGTCTAGTGTGTGATCTCCTTCCCCCTGTTTTACAGGACTTTTAAATTTATGAAACTAGACCCTGGTTCTAAATCAAGTTTTAATGTTTGAAATGAGTGTTTTAAATTTAATACTCTACTTCCATTAAACAAATGATCTAATCTACTTAATTAAAACTCAATTAAATTAATGGTCACCTGAATGCATTTCAATTTTTAAGCTATTTAAAGACATCAAAGAGATTAAAATATTATTGATGCTCGGTCTTTTGCTGAACTAGAATCTCTTAGCTATGATGCTGATTAATATTCTAAATTACTTAGATTCATTCGGTACTCTACTATCAGTACTGTTTAAGAAATTTATGTTTCTCTAATATTACGGATTTAATTATTTGTAATAATCTTTTTTAATTAATTAATCTTCTTTAAAATCATGTTGTAAATTTTACAAGTGTTGCATATTTCGAGGGTTTCATAGAGAAAAGCCAAATTTCGATTTAGAAAGTTGAATTTCTATAGCTCTTATTATTTTTACTATAAAGTTAAACCATGTTTCTATTTGACGGATCTTAGCCTCGCGTTTTGCCATCTGTTCAATACTATTTATTGCATTCTTATGGAATTTCAATGATCCTTTTTATATTGAAAACGAATTTTTAATGCATTGCGAACTAAAAGTGTTAAAAAATAAAAATAAAGAATAAAATGATTGTTTATTTGTTTTGATCCTCATCCTGTTATCCCTTTTTTGTTTCCTTTCTTCCATAATCCGTTCAGTAATAAATTTAATAAAATCTTCCAAAACATTTTTTATATCTGTTTTTTTCTGTTAATATTCGTTTATATTAATTAGTACCCATCGTATGAAAACACCACAATTACTTAACCTGTAGTTACCTACCTGTAGTTTAGTAGTCTGTAGAATTAATTATATTTTTTTAGTATTCACTCATTCTTTAACCATTTCAAATCACGAATTCCAATATGGAATTTATACTTCTTTCAAACGATGGATTTTATAATATTATTCTCAATTTCAATTTTAAACTTGTCACAGTGTCAAACATTGGACGATTCTCCAGCAGTATAAGAATTTAAATCATAGGTAGGCCTGATTTTTTAAAGTTTTCTTTATTTTGGTTTTGTATGTGATTTGCTTCTCTTTCGTTCATTAACATGAAGTAATTTTTCATCCTTTTCCCAATCAGTTATTACTATATTTTGTTCCAAAATAATTTATCAGATATTTAATAAATATTCAACTGCACCTGTAAGATCTATTTGCCTTTTTTCTCTACTTTCTCATGAATCTTGACCATCCTAATCCAACTTCAAGACAAGTCATTCTAAGCATGACGTTTACTAAGCTACTTCAAAAAGTTGGCCTAATCAAATATGTATCACAGCAATTGTTTGTCATTTCTATAGAGGATTATCTAACAGTATTTCCGAAAATCAAATATTCAAATCGAATCATTTATCGTTGTTTTGGAATTCACCTACTATTTAACTGTAGTTTTTGTCATCTCTTTCTCACCTCCTCTTCAATTACCCAGGCACAAGCCTAGAGCTTATGTGGGCATCACCCTCATAAAATAAATACTATTGTGCACTAAATGTTTCTTCATGTCTTATGTGTGGCTTTTATTTCTTTACTTTAATTTGTCTTTCAATTTTTCTCTTTTAATTTGTCACTTTACTTTTTTATGTTTAGTTTTTCTAAACTATTGTGTGTTTGATGAATGTTGTGCACGCTCGTCTCTATCAATATTTGTTTAGAGAAGTCTTTCAAATTTATTTTTTCGTTTCCAAGCATTTAAATGATGTAGACAATGAATTTGGGGGGCCACCCGTTCGTTCTCTGTACATAGAGTAGATAGTATCAACCTTCTAATACTGAAACAGTTGTTCTAATTCAATGATATGACATGTATCATCATTAAAAGGCTAGGCGTACACCGGTTAGTCAAGACAAGACGAGATTAGTCACGTTTAGTCTCAGTAATTCACATAGTTGCTTATGAAGCAGTACACACCGATGCACAACTATGTGAATTACTGAGACTAAACGTGACTAATCTCGTCTTGTCTTGTCTTGACTAACCGGTGTACGCCTAGCCTGAGATTAATATACGGTACATCCCATTGTTTTAATTTCTATTGTCCACCTAGCGTAACTATTCCCAAATGTCAGTTCAGTCTCAGTTCAGCTTCTTCTACGCTTGCGTAAATTTGCACAGTGTTCTGTGATAGGTCCGTCGTCATTGACGCATGCGCAGATCGAGATGAACTGAGACTGAACTGATGTGTAGGAACCGATCTTTAATCCGGTTTTATTTCATGTCGTTCTTACATTCTTTGCTGTGATCATGTATTTACTTTCACGGGTCTCTTTGTTGATTAACAAACGTGTATCTCATCACATTTGAATTTATCACATTTTACCAGTCGATCTCATATTTGTTTTAATGTCACAACCATCCGGGTCTCTGTTCAAATATGGGTAATGTTCACTAGTAGAAAGAGTTGGTAACTTTCTGTCTTGTTATCCTATTGAAGCGTAATTATAGATTTGACAGAAAGTGAAAAACAATTGTTCTTATAGTACTATCATGCTGATGAAGGCATAATGAGACGAATATCATCTTTCTCTAAAATTGGCTCGTCGATTAAGAGATCAGTGAAGAAGGTCGGAATGCTCATGAATCGTTCAGATAGTGGCGGTTATCAGTCTCACAGCTCCACTGCAAGGTATGATCCTAATTTATCAACTTATTCGTTTTATTCATCCCTCTAAGAAAATTATCTATTTCCTCTCCTCAAAGTGTTCATTTCCATTGAAATTTTAGTAATATTGTTCTTCATTGAGAATTATGCATTCGCAAAGCGTTTATCTTCAAAATTATAGATGATTATTTCTTGATCCATTACGAACTGCGATGTTTTCACTTCACTTCCGACATGCAGTAATGTTTTTTAATGTAAGAAAACGAAAATTTGTCTACTTACTGACTGGAGCGCTTTCGAGTTTCAAGAAACCCATTGTCAACCGTTCACAACAGTAACTGTCAAATGTATACAACAGTAACTGTCAAGTGTATACAACAGTAACTGTCAACAGTTGATAATGGGTTTCTTGAAACTCGAAAGCGCTCCAGTCAGTAAGTAGACAAATTTTCGTTTTCTTACATTAAAAAACATGACTGCATGTCGGAAGTGAAGTGAAAACATTAGTTCAAAATTATGTTGTGTTTGAATTTATTTGGTAAAGAATTTCTACCTAATTATTTGAAAAGACTTGGATATTGATTAAATTCACTAATACAATAATTTCAGTTTGTTTTTTGGTTCCTTGCAGAATGTTAATTTTATGAAAAAATTTTCCCAATCAATTTTCGACCATTTTCTTGAAAGTCCAATGAAGTCATCAGCTCAAACCATGTTCTATTAGATTTTTTATTCATTAAATTGTACATAGAAATTGAGTGATTTACTTAATGAATGAGAATGCAGTTCTGGAAGTATTATCGGTTTCTTATCTAACACAAATTAAAAATAAATTGTACATAGAGAGTGAGTGATGAATGAAAATACAGTTCTGGAGTAAAATTATTACCAGTTTCTGATCAAACACTCTGTATAGCAGGATTCTTTTAACTTGTCAGAAAACAGCTGATTTCAACGTTAGTAAACGAGCGTACATCAATCAGCTGTTTCTGACAATTTAAAAGAATCCTGCTATACATCTCTTACTTGGACAGAGACTGCATGTTAGCGCTGTAAGCATTATTATTTTGCAGATCAGCAATTTAAGCTTGTCTGATGCTTTCTTCTATAATACTAAATTAACCAAATCGTATTCGCCTGGTTTTTATTGTATCACCCCTTACATTATATAGTCATGCTCAAATCTATCTAGGGCTTTATAAACTCATAGACTTGGAAGGACATCATAAAAAATCGACCAACTCAAGATTCATGCATCTTCATTCAAAATATTAGGCTAGGCGTACACCGGTTAGAGCAACACAATTAGTCAGCAGCAATGTGAACTACTGTGACTAAAGGTGACTAATCTCGTATTGTCTTGTCTTGACTAACCGGTGTCGTATGTTGTCTCCAATTTATTGTTGAAAGTTGGAGGCAATATATATATAAATCAAGCTACAGCCAAACTTGATTTTCAGTGCCACCCCTCCTCTGGTTTATCTTGAAAATGAAAGACCACAGAAGAAAAAGAAAAAGAAAAAAGCATTAGCAATCTATGTCAACAAAAATCTAGAATGGAGAACTCAGGTGCATGACATGTGAAGAAAGGTAGGCTGGATTGCACTGAAATCTGAGTTTTTCAAACTAGAAGATATTTCTATCTTTTCAAACAAAGTTTATGCTAATTCATTATCAATGTAAATGATCAAAGAGAAATTAAAGTCCACGCAACTGATACATAGTTCGAAAGTATAATAGAAACTAAATATTGGTATTGTCTATACAACTAATACTGTTGTCTATACCACTGATATATAATTTGAAAGTATAATACAAACTAAATATTGGTATGAAAGTATAATGGTATATTTGTTTTTACAAACTGTTTGTATGACTTGTATCAATTATATTTTTTTACAGGTGTACTTATTCAAGTATCGAAACACTAGGTAGTGTTACACAATATAGTAGAATACATGTGTATAGTGATACACAAACAGTGTTAAAAACGGTGCAAAAAAGTGCTTGTGCAAGTGTACTTAACACTGTTTGTATTTTACTACATTGTGTAACACTATCCAGTGTTTCAATACATAATAAGTACACTTGTACAAAAATTATAATTGATACAAGTCTTACAGTGTGTAAATAAAATATAGTAAAAAAAGGTCTGTTGTATCTTAATCTGAGCCAAAGTTGCTTTTAATCAGGAATAGAAATTATTTACATGCAAACATGGTCTGCCCTACCATAATATGATCAAAAGATAATGAGTTGCCTTAAACATAAGTTAACAAAATACGCCCATGTTGAAAAATCATGAACAGTAATTTAGGTTTATCGAAAAACTTGAATAATATTGATTATGTTCAATTATAACTGTAATAAGATTACAGGGGAGAGTGAAACATAAACCTTGTACCTCACTATTTCTCATTTATTGTATTATATTTTGTACATAGAATGCTTTTCAATTGAATAGTGCATGTCTTTATGCTTTATAACTGCTTAATAGAGCATGCATGAGACAGCTTTACCCGCCACTATGTTTTATATAGTTTTCTATGGAGTTGGATTATCATATTTTAGCATAAACTATGTTGAGTCGAACTTGCTGTATACAGAGTCCAGGTCATTAAGGATCAGCATCGCAAAATATTTAATTTGGTAAGGTAATTTGGCATAGGTGAGTAGAGATTTATTTTCATGTTGTATCCGATATTTTCATCAGATTTATTGTATACGGTAATATACTGCTCGAGTCTGAGCTACGTGTCCCTGGCGGCTGAAGAGGAGAAACGAAGATTGCACTCTTATACACTACATTGCATTTCTCCCAGGGACACGGAGCTTAGACTCGGGCAAGACATGGAACTCCTTGAAAAATCATTATTACAATAGATAATCCAATATCAACAAACATTTGGATTGTTCCAAGAATAATTCCGCTTATGTATTATTTATTTTGAATTATGAGAAGATTAATTTTTCAAAAGATTCCCTATTATATTCCACCGTCGCTTATGATATTTATTTGGAATACCAATTAATTTGTGATTCATGTTATTCGATGCCAAAACCTATTTTTTGTTTAAAAAAATGTATCTATGAAAAATTAAATTCTGAGCTATGTTCAATTTATCTTTAATTTTTAACTTCAAGTACCGTACCATATTTTTATCAAATTACTTGTGTATTATCTTATTATTAGCAGATTTGTAGTATTTTTTAAGGCGTGTGTTGTTGTTACTATTGTATTCAATTACTAAGTTTATTGATAATATAAACTGAAGAGGAAATTTTCATTTTTCAGCCTGAAGCGCGCAAATTCAATGTCCGTTCTTAGTGGGCAACATCACTACGATAAGGTACGGTAAACTCTTATAAGTTACTATAATATAATTATTTTGAATTAGTCAATCTACTGCACTTTATTTCATCAATTTCCATTTCGCCTGAATCATATAGTCATCTCAAGTCAGTTTATGAAATATGCCGTGCTGTGCTATGCAGTTGCTCAAATATTCTTCTGGATAGTTTATTCATTTATATTCGCAATTCGTGTTGGGTTTGAAAACTGAGGTCATAATTCAACTCAAATATGATCTTTATTTTATAATAAAGATATACCTCAGGACAATTTAGTTAAAATTAGGGATTGAAACAGTTTTGGGCGAATGCCTGTTGTTTCTTCCCACCCATGGTGTGTGTATTGTCAATTAATGAAATAAATTAATAACCTAGCTAAGATTATTGTTGGATTATTATGAAAAGATAATTTCATATCGATCATTGAGTTGAAGTCCAATAGATCAAAATCTCAAAATTACTGAATAATATCCTACACTTGAAAGAAAAATAGAATCAAGAATTTTGATAAATCAGTAACAATATAAAATATAAATCAGAACAATTGAAATCAAATCAAGATAAATCAAAACAATATCATGTATGATGAATCATAATATCACATCGATAGATCAAACAGTTTAAATAATAGCATCCACTGCCCACCAGGCATCAGGGGAATATGGATATCTGGTGCTAGTCAAAAATTCTAATTGTCCTCAATTGAAAACATACACGAAACAAGAAAAAAATATTATGAATTGTGAAAAAGATTATGTAGAATCATATAAAATATAATCCCTGGTCGATTTTTGTCTGCTTTTCGATTTTCGTCATAGCGCATGCTGTGTAGCACATGACGCATGCGGTGAAGCATTCGTTTTCCCGTCTAATTTCAATAGGATGCGTGAAGCACAAGACGACAAGCATAACGAAACGTCTAAATGACAAAAGTCGAAACGAAAATCGACAAGGTGTGGACATAGCTAATCTGTGTACTGTTTCTTGAATCATGTTTTATTAATGTATTCACCTGAATGAATGTTCTACATCTCTGATAGCTTTAAAATGATATTGTCTTTCAATTGTTTGTTGCAGAAGGAGAAAAAAAGGACCCTACGCGGTCGTATCTTCAGCTCGGATCAACTGAGATGAGTGAATGCCATTTAGCGCTGAATGATCATTTCAAAATGTGATCTTGTAACGTTCATTTGAGAAATTATTTGTAAAATGATATTCAGCCTTCCTAGCATTAAATAAATCATAGTATTCAGTGACTTTTCATACTACTCAAAGAGCACACATTGGAAAGCTAGCTGCGTTTTATCAAATTATTATTGTTATGATAGCCGTCGCTAATCTATTCATTATTATTGTATCCACAAACAAGCTTTTTTAGATAGAGTTGATAGTTCTTATATCCAAGCTTTGTTGAAATTATGCTCTTATTTGTTGATTGTAAAAAATCTAAATTATAATATATGTGTTGATTACAAGCCGGTTATGAGAGATGACTATTTAACGTATTGGATTGATACAAGTTCAATTTTTTGGGTTAATATTTTCTTAAAATCTTCTGTATTTGAAAATTTTCATCAAAGATTCTCTTCTATTCCAAAAACGATTTCATAACCTTTATAATGAGAAACTTTGCTTACGCAAATCGTGTGAATTAGTACTTGAACAGGTTATAACTTATTGTTTTTAAATCTATGAGGAATTACTTATAATTCTTCAGATGAAGAATTACTAAGAGGAATTACAATTCATCAAATAAAATCTGTTAGCATATTTTGTATTACTTTCAAAGTCAAACTGAATTACTTTGAGTTTTTTTAAGTTATAGATGTAGTAGCTAACTTCTTACTACTACAAAAAATTGTTACAATACATTTATAATTGTTATAATAAAGGATAGTTTTTCAAATGTGACCTCTGTTAAATTAAATAGAATGAGCTACTATGGAAAAATTGAAATAAAGATGTATTTGATTCTCTAATTATGTAGACTGGCTTTTACCATATAACTTCAATATTTTTATTAGTGTATTGAATTTGTATCTTTTCAAAAGATATTTTGTATCTCTCTAGGCTGGGGTTTTCAAACTAAACGGATGTTGATCATTATTTATAGAAACCGATTGTATTTGATAGAACGTGATTGCTATATCGTAAATTTATGATCGTAGTTTATCACAAAACGCCATCTTGTTCGTGGTCTAAATAGTATTAAAATTAAAAATATAATTTCAGAATTTAGTGGATTCATATAATTTTTCAAATAAAATTTGTTGGTGTGTTTTGTATTATTTTCAAAGTCAAACTAAATTGCTTTGTATAAGTTATAGATTTTTTAATGCAATCTAAATCTTGATAATTATATGATTTGTGATGATTAATCATTTTCATGAGATTTCACGTGATATTCAAAATGGTTTTATCATAACTACTGTTTTACAAGAGAAAGAAAGTCCCTGGCGAACTGGAGAAATAGCCAGTTGAGTAAGCTAGATATCACTCCGCCAGGGACTTTCTTTTTCAGCTCAAACAGTATGTCTCACAGACTTACATTTGATACTAAATGTGATTGATAATCAATTTTCATTTCACTTGTTATATTTTTAATATGAAAAAATCTTATTTAGATAGTGATGAATGGGATTTTTCCAATGAATTTGCTTGACAAGATTTCTACACGGTTTTAGGAGTCAATGTTTTCGCTCAATATCAATAAATCAAGTTCTGCTGTCTGCTGTTATAAATAGAAACGATCATCTCTAGTTCATGATAGGTCTATCTTATTATCTTATTTGATTTGAAAAATAACTGATTCCAAACATAGCTTGCTTGCTCCATTACATATGCCATAGTTTTATTTTGTCAATAAGCATTTTTACTCCACTCAAAGTAAAAGGTATCCTACTATAATTTATTCTTGGTACCATAATTATTATTGTACCCGTTTCAAGTCTAATTTCAGTGATAACGCACAATGCTAAGAAAAACATCCTCCAAAGAAAAATTGCATTATAATAAGGCCATCTGTTTCCCTTCTATTAGTTCATTGACATTCCATTGATTATTTTTATATTCTTGTTTTTATTTTATAGTAATTTATTGAATAATAATTTTATTACTGTTACATTTATTTATGGAATAACATTTTTTTAAGGTAGCCTAAATGATGTTGATTTTGTACGTGATTTCAATCTACTTTAAAATAAATTTTAATCGAGCGGTTATCGTTTTATGTCGCTGTTATAAAGGATTAATAATTCTAATAAACTAATGATGGAGATGCTTGAGTATTTTGATAAAACTAAGTAATTCTTGTCTTACTACTGATAGTGGTGTATTTTGAATAGAGTGATGATGTTGGCTTGCAAGATTGTTTATAAGAGAAGCTAGCGAATGATTTTGTACTACGAGATAGAATGATATTTTCATCCAACCTGAAAATATTTTTGTTTTTCAATCACTGTCTGTATATTTGATTAATCTAGTTGCAAATGTAGATGAATGAGTCATTCGAATGATTAGAGTAACTAAGTCACTTCAATTCAACACGATATAAAATATGCTATTGTCAGAATAATAGTGTGTTATGTGTAGAATGTTTGTAAGCAGTCTCAACAAACAGCTTGAAGGAGACAGTCGACGCATTATTCATCGTCAACGATTAGTGTTTTGGGAAAGGTGAATCAAACAACTGAGTATTTAGTTTCACTTTTGAGTACCGAAAATGAAACTCATTGTAAGCTTATGATATAAAAATATTACTAAGAAATTAAATCTTCTTTTTATTTACCTCTCCGTCAATTCAATCGATTGTACTAGCACATTTTCATGGAAAGTGTAGTAATATTCATTTAAGTTGGTGGATGGCATTAGATAGATAGTTAGAGAGATATTGTTTCTTGACTTTGATGTTGAACGTAGAGTTCGACTGCAAAAAAATAATATCTGTCTATCTATCTAATGCCATCCGCTAACTTGGATGAATATTACTGTATAGTCATTTCCTGCAACTATTGTTTCAACTAAAACAGTGACTCATTGTGACCACAGTAGATAGTAGGCTAATGCTAAAAGTTTAAACTCGCATTAAGAGTGGTTCAGTTTATTTCAAGTCCAAAATCTGCGATTTATCATGGTGTACACTACGTTTTAAAACAGACTAGTTATAACAACTTTTCAAATTATTGTAATAATTATTCTTCCATTGTCTGTAAATTTACTTTTCAAGTACTATTTTGAAGTTTCAGTAGCTACCATACTGGTGAGTGCATTACCATCTAGCTGTAATACATTAAGTTCGGTACGGTATTCCAATGGTTGGTTTCTCGTCTCCTGAAATACAATATTTTGTAATTACAACAATCAACAAATTTAGATGTTAATTAGATTGCGTGCCTTTTATTATGTAACATTTACTTGTGGGAATTCATTCCATCCATGATTACTGTTTATAATAGTGATGAATTATTTTAATTTCTCTCGATTCTTAGCTGAGTACAGTACCGTCTATCACTTCTTAGGTGTTCCTACACGGGAATTTTGCTCCAGGAGCATGTTTCATAAAAATTTAGAAGTCCTGTAAAACAGGGAAAAGGTGTTCACATATTATATTATGAAAAGCAAGGTGTACCTTGCTGCAAGGCGTACTCATAAGTGTGTATCCTTTTTCCTATAATACAGGAATTCTACATTATAAGAAACAGGCTCCAACCTTGACGAATATGAATTAATTTTGGGCAGAATACAGCTCCTGCTGCAGAGTTTGGAATTTCTCAATAAATAAATTTAAATTTTTATAGAAAATTATCTAATTTGGTTGATTTGCTAATGATTTTTAATCATTCCAGTCCTCTCAATGGTGATATTTGGGCTGAAAATGTATAAATTGACAAAACCAACAGAATTGGATAAATATAATATAAATCAGTTGAGTTTTTCCAGTCGGTTGCAGTTTGGTAATATTCAAACAGCCCGCCACGTAAATTAGATGTGAGCGCCTTCATTTCATCAAGGATAGGCAACCAACAATACACGAATGGATAAAATTCCTGCCAAATTTTCGATTATCGACTTTAACTTCGATTTTTAATCCTTGGTCTCGAGCAAATCTGTCTAAAAAATAAAAGTTGCTTCCAGCGCTAATAGTTCTGTACACGAAAATTCTACCAGGCAACCAGGAGCGACGAAGAGATACACTGGACTCTTTCGTTTCACCAAGGAGGAAAGAAATGTATTCTTTACTCCATGTATTGTGTTGAAGACGTAGTTCCTAGTCTTGCTACTAGATGGCACAGGCTGTCTTATTAACAACAACAGAGCATGGATAAATTTAATTTTACGGGTTTCTGTCTTATCTAATGAATTCAGTATTTTGTCTATCAATTGAATTAGCTATTTCTCATTGAAATTATTAATTTAATGATAATTCCAATATTTTTGCCATTTACTTACCTTCAACTACAGAATTTTAAAGTTTCAAGACTCAAATCAATACTAATAAAAAATCTATATGGGTAATATGAAAATGGGTTTAATAAGCGAAAAGTTGTTGAAAATATAATTTATTCGAATCAACAATAGCGAATTGATACAAATAAAAACACGGAATTGCTAACACTGAAATTACAACATAGTAAGTTACATAAACTCGTATAAAAAATGATTGAATAGACATAGACCATATATTTTATAAAGCAGCATTTTTTCGTTTACAAAATGGAAAAAAGGCAATAGCGAATTTATACAAATAAAAATACAGAATTGCTAACACTGGTATTACAACATAGTAAGTTACATGATAAATAAAGATACATAAACTTGTATAAAAAATGATTGAATAGACATAGACCATATTTATAAGGCAGCATTTTTTTGTTTACAAAATGGAAAGAAGGAATATTAGTAATAAAGACGAAAAGCCGTCGGTCCCGACTGCCTAAAAACAGTCGTCATCTCTCATAATCACCCCCCCCTCATTAGGTACGCACAAACCTAGAGCTCATGTGGAAATCATAATCATAATCATCAGAAGAAGAAGAAGAAAATTAAGAATAAATTTTTGAACTGAGATTAATCTTTATCAGAACTTCAAAATGCATGAGCAACTACAGTGCTTTTATAAGCTGCTATTGTGTACTGTTCCGTTCCTGTTTTTTAAAACTGGAACAAATTGAACTAAAACCGTTTCATAATCTATATTTATAAAAGGCTAAATCTGATCACGGAAATCACGCTGCAGCCCAAACTACTTGACCTACAGACTTGAAATTTTGCACAAATATTCTTCATACCTACTAGATGCGCACTAAGAAAGGATTTCAAAATCTTTTCCCTCTAAGGATCATTAAAGGATCGCTCCCAAAGAAATCTAAGAAGAAGAACTGGAATCACACATACCTTTTTGTACAAGGTCCCTCCATTGGGAGCCTGGCTAATCGTTAGTAAGGCTAGTCAGTCACTCCCTATATTTTGGAGGCATATTAAATTGTTGCATTGCACTATATAGCTGCTTAACACAATGTTATCCAGCAGTGCTTTGTTCCCATCACTGGATTGCGAAGACTAGCTTATGGTTGAGATGTCAATGTGCTAACCACACGTTACATCTTTTCTGGTTAATGATCATTCACCTCTGCTGATTCAGTCAAGTGGATGTGAAACTGGCAACCAGCTGGTTGGCCTAAGCCCACATAGGGCTGTTGCGCCATTGACATACATACATACAAGGTTCATAATTATAAAATAATACCATATGTTTAAAGTATGATCTTGGATGAAAAAACAATCGGATATGGATACCCATTAATGCCAAATTTTCACGAATAACGTTCAAAGACAACACATGTTCTTTATACCATTATGAAATGGAAAAGGTGTTTCATAATACCATATGTTTAAAGTATGATCTTGGATGAAAAAACATATAGCAGGATCCTTTTAACTTGTCAGAAATCAGATGTTTCGGTAATAATTAAACAATGATTTCGACGCAATAATCAAAAGGCTTAAAAGTCTTTAAAATACCTTTTTAAAGAAGACCTTTCAAAGAATAACTTTTTTAAAGACCTTTTCAATAATCTGCGAGATTCAGCATTTGTAGGTTAAGTATTGTGATATTGCTCGTAAAAACATCTGTTTTCTGACAAGTTGAAAGGATCCTGCTATAGAGATATGGATACCCAATCCATCAAAAATGTATCCCAAATGTACTATCAGTTACCTCTGCAACTTTTTCTATTTCAATTATGAAACTGTAATTATTGCGTTATAACACGGTCCTAGATAAATTAAATTTATCAAATATTATCAATAAAATTATTAATTAAATAAATAGATCATTACAATGAATCATAGAACAATTAAATCATAAGTCGCAATATCTATCTTATCTTCTGGACCCTGTTTCTTATAATGTTAGAATTCCTGTATTATAGAAAAAAGGATACACACTGGACTTATGAGTACGCCTTGCAGCAAGGTACACCTTGCTTTTCATAATATAATATGTGAACACCTTTTCCCTGTTTTACAGGACTTCTAAATTTTTATGAAACATGCTCCTGGAGCAAAAATAAAGCTGATACGATGATTGTGTCAGAAAAATAACACAAAACAAATTTGTTGTGATGATACAGGAAAGGAGGTTGAAATTTCTTCACCTTTATAGGATAAAGGAGTTAATATTATTACAGGACTACCAGTTGGCAGTCAGATTACTAACCTCAATAAATATTGTACAATAATAAAATTGTATTATAGCCGAGAACATTAATAATTAATATCAATCTATAGAAGTTTGTAGATATAGCTTATACAATACATATCAATATATTACAATAATTTCTATAATACTGTAATATTACATACAAAGAAATACAACGTCAAAAAAACATAGTTACAGCAGCATATTATAATAGCTGAGATGGATGCAGAAGTACAACTTTGAAGATGGATGAAGTGAAGATTTCCAATGGATTGGGCCCACTGAAAGAAAAAAAGTTCATTAAAAGTAGGAATCAAATTTAAAGAAAGAATTGTATTCTAAAAACATATAAATGGATAAATTTTATCCAGGTTTCAAATGTAAGAACTATGTTTTAAAAGTTCAGAGAAATCACGAAATCGGCTAAAAGTATGTTGTCCTCTAGTTGCATAATAATAATTATGTCTGAACAGAGTGCATGTTTTCACTAAAATTACAAATGGATAAATTTTTAATGCTTCTAGAAATGGCAATAAACCAACAAAAAACTCAGAAGTTCAATCCTCTAACTCTAAATACTGTACTTGTCTACTTGAGCAAGGTTATTAGAGAGAATGAGTGAATCTATCTAATAACCTTGGTACTTGAGTACTGCTGAGAAGAAATATGAAATAAGAAATATTGCTGGAAATCACAAGCTTGAAGGTGAAGGTGTTTTGTTCCAGAAGCATAATAAAGTTTATCTATTTGCAGGCTACTTTCTATGAAAACGAATGAATACATTCAGACATAATTATTGGGCAACTAGAGGACAACATATTTTTATCTGATTTCGTGATTTTTCTGAACTTTTAGAACATAGTTCTTACATTTAAAAACTTTATTGTGACACACTCATGTATTTTTGATCCAATTCAATAAATTTGACTCTCTCATGAGACACCAATCAAGAATCTACTAGCTTCATCTATAATCAGGATCAAAGTAAATTAACAATGAAATCAGCTCTAAAATGTGTGTTGTGATTGGTGATTGCAAATTTAAAGAAATTTCCTCTAAAAAAACCGGTGGAAATGACAGCGCTCGAAAGAAATCGCCATGGTTACCGATTTCAGCAGGTATCTCATATAATGCCGCGTTTGCAAGTCAATTAGTTTTAGTGTTCAATTTCTGAAATTTCAGGAGGTGAAACGCTCATTTATACTTCACGTGAAGGATGTGCCATAATTAGGATTGGATTAGAATGGGATAATTAGAAGTAACAAATGATATGATATATTGTAAGTGACCTTAAAGTATTATGGTATCATAAATGGTATTTATTCTTATAAAATGCTCTCTGACAGTTCTCTGGTCTTCGAGTGAAAATGTCTAAACGTGCATTTTAGCATTTACATTGAGCGACAAAACTATCTGACGGTTTTCTCAATTTGACAGTTGGCAAGTGTGCGAAGGAGATTGGTGGGGAAAGGCACTTTCAAATTTGGACATTATTTTAGAACCCAGGAGCAGTGAGTTCTTTTCATTTGAGTCATTCTTGAATTGGAAAAAAACATATTTTTAATGCAATTGATGAGTTCAAATAAATTTTTATAGTGCTTCGGTAAACTTATTCAACTATAATGATGTATTGATAAATAATTTACCGAGAATTTAAAGTTCTATGAGAGCGGTTGCTAAGTAATCATGTGGCTAAGTAACAAACATTCAAGACTGCTCTTGGATGGGTGACCGACACAAAAAAATAAAGGCGAGGTGGAACGGGTCTCCCCACCGATAAAAAGCCATACGATAAAAAAAGTTCTATGATTCAGCATACAAACTATTGAACATCTTTATAATCCAAAGATTCTTTGAAATAGAAATAACAATATTATTGTACAGATGAACATATTTTATTCATTTTTTATAAATGTATTGTAGTTCATTTTTTAGTTTTCAATTGTCTCATGTCTTTCCCCGAACATTTTATTACCCCTTCCTTATCTTTCTTGCAAGATGTAGATTTATCACTTTTTTGAGAGAAGTTTCCATCCCGTTCTGTGCCCATTGATGTTCCGACATCAGACTTTGTCGGAATCCTCTTCCACCTAACATTATGCACATCTTCAAAAGAGGACATATCCAAATTCTGTATTTTACTAACATGGTCCAGCAAATCGTCCAGTAGGAGAGGACTAAAACTGCTTTGAGAGATGGAATCGTATTTTTTCAATTCGACAAATTTATCACGGTGCTCAAGTTGATTCTGTAAAGTCTTGTTCAATTCTCCCAGCTTACTTGACACAGATCCCGGTTTTAAATAGGATGATTCTGTTTTTGTATCAGAAGCTGATTTTGTCTGAAGACGTTTACCTGTTTCAGAGCTGGTAAGTTCACCAGAAAGTCTGGACCCTTTATTCAAATCTGAAGTTTTAGAAGATGAAACAGGCGTGACTCTGGTTTTTGAGACATCCAATTTATTCCTAGATCCATCCTTCACTTCCAATTTTTTATTAATCGAAGTATTGGAACTTGGGTACTTTGCTGATTGAGTAGTTTGTCCATCCATTTTCTTTTGAGAGCCTAATCTACTCTCCGAAGATATTGGTTTTTCAATATGAGTTGCGTCAACCGTATGAGAAACATTAACAGAGGATGATTGTTCACCATTCATTTCAGTTTGTGATGAATTCTTGAGTTTAGGCTGAGGTTCAGTCCTTGCGTCAAGATTTTCACCAGCAATTTCTGAATCTATTTTCATATTAGAAGATGTAACAATTTTATCATCTCCAGCAGACTCTACTTTTAAAAGTGAAGATTCACGTTTCATGACTGATTCTGAAGTCCTTGAACGATCTACTCGAGTTTGAGAACGAGTTTTAACTTCTGACTTCTCTCCCAACTTTGAAGGAGATTTCTCAGTTGGACCAGAATCTTTCCCATCCATTACAGAAGAAGATTCTAGTTGTGAACCTGATGTATTTCTATCTATTTTGGAAGAAACTTCTTGACTTGAAGGAGACTTTATCTGCGGGTCTCCAGACAGTGTTCCAGCATCCAAGTTCATATCAATCTTAGTCTGTGAAAACGATTTTTTCTTGACGGAAACATCTAGAGATATATTCGATCCATGAACTTTCCCAACTATTTCAGAACTTATTAAAGCTTGTGACGGGATTTTATCAGTAGATTTTGTCTTTGTTTGAGCAGAATCCAAATATTTCTCAGTTTTCACAACAGCTTCCCTGCTAGTGGGACTTTTTTGAGGTGATTTAAAATGTTCACTGTCAACATCTCCATAATAAGTTAAATTTCTGAGTTTTCTATATTCTTGGCAATTATCACACTTATCTGCACCACTGTGTAGAGATAGATACGATGTTACACAAAACCCATGTTCTGCAGTATTCACAGATTTATCTTCAAACGTTTTAAAATACCTCTTTTGAAATTCTTCCATTGTAACACCTTCAGGGATTTTTTCCAACAAAGCCAAAAACTGCTTGACAGATTTGGGTGAGACACCCAACGGTGGAGTATTATGTAAATGATGCGTAGTATCCTCGTCTTTTTTCACAATAATATACTCGTCATTGATATACATGGGCAGATTTAGTTCATTAGCGATCAGGAAACTCTTCAAATTCCCATGAATTTCTTCCGATATTTTTGTATTATTGTACATCAATTTCCGCAAATCTTCAATATCGTTCACACTAAGATTTTCCCATTCATTTTTGCATAAAGCATCATTGATCACATCAGAAAACGTCTTATTAGACTCATTGGGCATCTTGGTGTTGTGGAAAAGTCGTCTATTTTTCTTCTCAACGAAATAAAACTTATCGTGATACATCGCATAAGCCCAAGGTTGACGGAAATAGTCGTAAAGATCGTGAACAGTTCCCAGATTGTAGCGTTGCTCCAGATTGTTGAAAAGTGCCACATGTTTACCGTACAGTCTGATTAGATTGTGAATTTCGATATCTTGGCGTGTGTAGCATACTATTTCAATGACAATTCTATTGTGATCCAGCGCTAGTTTGAAATAGCCCGGACCAGTTTTGTCAGTACAGTTTCCAGTTATGAATTTCGGGCCCTTGAAAAAGGAATTTTCTCAATTACATAACAAATTTTTTATATCATCAATTTGTACGTCTATTTAATGAATTGTGGTCTACATGAAAATGATTCTTAGCTGATATCGAAAAAATACAATTGAAGTAAATACCTTAGGTACATCATAACTACATTAATATTGACAATAATGTTTTTAGAAAGAAACACTTTCATATGAGAGCTTTTACATATACTTTCAATTTTTGCTCATTGATAACATTCATGTTTTGCGTTCACAACTATAAATATAAATAAGTTTCGATAAATAGAATAGAATAGAATAGAATAGAATTTCATTCATTGTCTTTAGAAAGAATAGAATAAATAGAATAGAATAGAATAGAATTCAACGTAGAATAGAATAGAATAGTTTTTATTCACTGAGAGCTTGTTATAACAACATTGAATAGAGCTACATAATTATAACATATAAATTGTATCAATGTAATGAGTCTATTTTCAAGGTCTTCACATTCACATGTTTGGAGCTTCACTTATAATATATCTATCACATGCATAAGTCAAAATTAAACAAACATACTAAAATAACGGGTTTATAACAAGAGTAATATTGGTAGATTCAGCTATATCACAATCATGTCAGAGTTTTAAAATAAATTTAGAGAGATACTAAAATCAATTTCAAGTTGCGATCTTAGCATAAATTCCACTGAAATTTGTTCAACGTCTGTAGAATATTTTTTGTGTAGCAGTAATGGTGATATTGTGATAGTTAACCATATTGAACAGAAAGATTCGAAGTCTTTTCATTGAAAACAGTAGAATACTTACTTTCATATCCTTATTTGCCAGCTGATTTTCAAGTGGAAGCACTTTTCCAGGTTTGATTACTCTCAGGTAATTCCAGCCACCGGGCAGTTGACAGGATTCAATTCTGGGCCGCAACAGCTGATGCAGACCCATGACGTCACTCATCGATGAAAACTCGTCGGATTCGCGTCTTTCAAAATCATCCTTGCCACTTCTGCTGTCCAGTATATGCCTAACACTCTTATGAACCTGCAAAAAAGGGTTCAAACAATACCTGTCTTGAAAAACGAAAACAATGATAATTATTTCCCTACCATAGAGCAACTGTGTAAGGCTAGAGTCAACCGTAGAGTCAACTGTTTCTAAGGCTAGGCGTACACCGGTTAGTCAAGACAAGACAAGACAAGATTAGTCACGTTTGGTCACAATAATTCACATAGTTGCTTATGAAGCAACACACGCCGATGCAATGACTAATCGGTGTATGTTTCTTCATGAGCAACTATGTGAATTACTGTGACTAAACGTGACAGAAAAAAAGATTGATTAAAAATAGAAGATTGTTTCACTAATACTGTACTAGAATAAATGAGCTCTAATTTTACTACAGAAAGCAAAGACTAACTAAATAGGATCATCTATGATTTGGTTTATCTATGAGAGAAAGTCGTGTGACTGGGAATCCCAAGTGGAGGCCAAACCTCAAGGCTAATGGAGTACGTATTTTATTTTGTTTATCAAGGCTAAATACGCAAAAAAGAACAAAAACTAATTGTATTCCACTTGTACGTTTTTGATTTGTTTATCTAGGCAAAATACACACAAAAGAACAAAAATTGTTGTATTTCAAATACAATATTGTTTCAGTTTACAAATTACGTTCATCATTCAGTTACCAATATAGCCCAATATTTTAAGCCTGAACTAAAAACAACCAACTTTGAAAGATTAATAAGTATTTCAAACATGGAAAGCTTTGATGAAATAATAATAGATCAAGAATACTTCTGTACTTCCACTTGAATTTTGACGGATGAAATTTTCCAAAAATTATTGTAATTTTTCAAATGAACGAACATTTTTATTAGAAATGTCTTGCCTGCATTCCAATTTCAATTGAATTGTAATACTCGTGATCCATGTGCTCAGAATAGTAGCTGCGGGAGTACCGTGTCAGGGGCCCAGCAGCGTAGATATACTGATCGTTGGTTCTGAACTGATTGTCGATCACTAGTTTGCCATCATAGACCAGTTGCGAATTTACCAAGGCTGCAACAGAATTGAGTAAAATACAAATACATAAAAATACATCATGTTATTCATTACAAATTGAGAATTATTCTTAGTTTTACTGAAAATATTCTATACAGAAATAATGAAATTACCAGACTATGAAATTCTAAACAGGCGAACAGGATAATTTTGATTCAGAAAACAAATAATCTGTCATCATTTCACCAAGATAAATTAATAATTTAAAACAATATAGCTTTTTATTTTAAGAAATATGTTTCTTGTTATAATTTCTGTTTGTTCACGGGAAAACAAAGAGAATATACATAAGAAAATCCTCTGTTGAATCAAATCTTGTAGCAAAATAAACAAAAAGCTTTAATTTTAACTTTTCGTGACAACCAGTTACTACTGTTAAAACTACTTTACTAAACAATTAAAAAATTGAGAGAGTCTATCATTGAAATTCGTTACATGTACGTGTTTTTAGAACAGAATAGAATAGACTTAGGCTAGGCTTACACCGGTTAGTCAAGACAAGACAAGACGAGATTGGCCACGTTTAGTCTGGTACTTAACATGGTTGCATTGCACACACCGATGCAAAGACTGGTGGTGTGTGTTGCTTGTGACTGTCAAGAGTCTTTACACAAATACATGGACATCATCAGTTTGCAATATAAAAGCAATCACTAAAATAATGAAAGGTAACATATTATGAAAAAAGTAACGTGGAACAATCCATATAAAATGAAGACCCTTAGACGTAATATTTTGTCATTCCTGAAGTGAATAAAGTGGTTTGGATTTCAACCACTCCTGCATTGTACATTATATTGGAACGTTCTAAAGGTAATAAATCTTGAAAGTAGACATAATATCACACAGCTTCAGTTTTGCTTGTTGTGCGTTAATATGTATTTTCTATTTTTATAGTTCTTCTCTGCTTGTACTGTATATTGCATTGTGTTTTTGGGAAATCAATTTCAATTTATAAGAAACGTGTTTCGTAAAAAGATTTCATTAAAATATAATTCAAATATTCGCTAATGACTATCTAAAAGCTATTGAATTCTGACCACATTCCAATATAATTCATCATTATATAATATTAAGATTTCATTAAATATTATTGTGTGAAAGTATCAGCAGTCAGATACTTGAACCAGTACATCAATATGTAGAGAGAGATCAGTTTTATAATGAATAGAATAGTATTTAAAATGATTAAATAGCAACTAGTTATTTTATAAAGAACAGAGGTCCAGAATTGAGATCATAATATTCATACCTTCTATTTCATACCTTTTATTTTTGTTATAACAAGTTTGCTGTATTTTGTTTCGAGGATAAATAAATGATTTGATTGATTTATGGGGCCTCAACATGATTTATCAGTGAGGCTACCTGCATACTGTTGTTTTATTATTTTTTTATTTAAATAAAAAAAACTCACCAATGAACGTTCTGAGATCAGTTGACTTGAAATCAAACGCGTACAGACAAAAACAATCAATGCTCACAATCTTGGCAATAGACTGGAAGTACAGTTTCTTGATGACGTTTGCATTACTATCGAAATCCCAATTTGTAAGATAAAATCTCGGATAAATAGCAAAGCCTTCACTTTCCATCGTGCTGAGTACAGCTTCGTCAATAGCAGTGTCATTGAATAGTGTCTCAGAGGGCTCGTTGGGAAAAGGCTCCACAAATGCAATGCGACTAGTGGGAATTCCAAACTTGGTCAATGCATTCAGCACAGCATATGCTTCCAGCATATGACCATACACCACGAACATGCCTTCTTTTGGAATTTTGTCACAATTCAATAGCTTTTTGATAGTCATTAGCGAATAAGATGCGTCAACGTCTGAGTTTAAAAGAAACATGTTCATGGGACATTCCGTAACGTAGCTGTATGTGAATCTGAAATCGCAACATATATGAACCATGTAAATAGGGTTTAACAAAATATACTCGAAAGAATTATTATAAGCTGTTATTTATCAACTGATATGAATACATGATAATTAGTAAAACGAAAAACGAAAGGAAGCTTTTTCTGAGGGCGATGCCCACATGAGCTCAAGGCTTGTGCGTGGGTAATGGAAGGGGTGATGATGAGAGATGACGACTACTTTTGAGGGAAAATATAGAGTTAGGAAAACCTCTGCAAAAGAAAAAATTGAAAACACAACGAAATAGCAAGAGCTAAATAGCAATATAGTGCGATTCACGTCAAGAAGTCAACATTGCTTAGATGGGAGTTTGCTATCCTTGTTCAGCACAAGGAAGTTGCTGATGTCTCCATCCTATTACTATCTATTATTAACTATTTGGACACGAAAAAGTAGAGTAAAAGTAAGTGTGTTAATAAATATATCAATTCTACAAAAAAAAAAATTACTCTATAAACACACAATTGGGCTCACACAAGTATAAAATGCCTTAGAAGATACATAAAGCAACTCCCATGTTATTGAATGATGAATTAAATTATTAAAAATAAGTTGAATTGTGTAATGAATAAATTCTACAAGAAACATTTACAATATAAATAAAAATTGGGCAGACACGAAATATAGAATGCCTTGAAGGATAAATTATGCACTTCCCATGTTATTGAGTGATGAATTAAACTGTTAAATATATTTCAAATTGTGTAACTATTTTAATGAATGAACCAAATCTACAAGAAACTACAACAATAAAAAGTCGATTGAATTCAAATCCAATGATCCTCACTTTTCATTTCCAGCGAAAAACGACGAGTTCGGCTCAAACTTCTCTTTGAAAGTATGAAAAACTGGCTTCATGAACTGCTGACCGGTGAATAAGAATAGATAGTCGTAGTTGATTTTCTTGTCATAATTGATTGTGATGAATTTCTTATTCCTAAAAAATGAAATGGTAACAACCAATATAATAATCTTCAAGTAGAGAATTTCAACAATTTTCAACTCAAATTCAATTTTTTAATTCAGTATCTACATTTTTACTGATATACAGTATTACAAGTGTCAACAAATGAAATGAAGTCCAAAAACACTCTACTTGCGTCTGTAATAATTTCAATTATTAAAAAATCAGTTTTCTATGTTATAAAAAAACAATTTTTAGTGAATTCTGTTGTTTTTGATGTTGTGATATTTTCCCACGATAAATGAAAGATATAAATGTATTGTCAAAACAACATACGAAATAAAGTACTATGGTTTCATAGAATAATTTGCCACATCCTGAGCTGTACTATTGACTACAGATCAAAGAGTAGAGAAACCTTCTCTGTCTTTCTCTACTCTTTTTACTCTACTCTTTTACTTTACTCTTTTTACTCTACTCTACTTTTCTTTACTCTTTGGTAATAATTCAACAGTACAGCTGAGAATGTGGCAGTAGGTTATGATATGAAACATGTTACATCAATTTTCCAATATATTTTTGGTTTTGGACTATATTAGTAGAGTGAATAAATATTTTATTATGATTGGAAACGGATGGAAAAATATGTAATACATGATTATCTAAATATAATTGTAAAAATATCACCTAGTACCTTACTCCAAGAAGTGCTACTGCACTAGCCCCCTCAAATACATGGCCGCGGCCTTCAATGTGACAACGTCGCTGCACCGGCTTGCATGAGCAATGCAAATCGGTCATGTTTTGACAGCTGTAATGTGAGATTTTATAAGTGAAACCGGCCGGGATTGCGACGTTGTCACATTGAAGGCCGCGGCCATGTATTAGAGGGGGCTATGGCACTAGACAATACAAGCAAAACGGAACAAAATATATCAAAGATAAACTAACAAAATATTAGTTTAATTACCTATCAATAGCTGTCATATAACCGTAAGAGATGTTGATCCAAGCATTCATGCCAAGCTGAGTCATGAAATCTCTGTTATATCTTCCTCTGTATATTCCCATGGCATCTCTGGCAGCATGAGGCTTTTGTCTGCAAGGCAGACCATTGGGAGAAACCAGAACTATGTTCGTGTATACCACTTCCAATTCAGTTCTGAAATCACCAATAAATATTTTATCATAAATGAATGCGAGGTTTTATTGACGAGGGACCAATGGTTTCGTTATTCAACGAAAATAGAGCAAGTAAGCTCAAATGCTAGGGTCTTTCCCAATGCTAGCGTATCATTTCAATGAAAATCTTATTGAAATTGGCAAAAGAGTGGTGGATTTGTCCAAGCTAACCAATCAAAAGTGTGAAAATCAATGTTCACACTGTGATTATACAGTCTCTGTAGTTTTTTCTGTTCTTGTAAATTTTTCAAGCAAAATTCAAGTTTTAGAACTTGTTTTTCAAGCAAGTTTCCTCTTCTTAATAAGGAATAAAAATAATTATATTGAGATGAATTAGATTGAGAGTTAGTACAACACAATAATGAAACGAACCTGAATATCAAGCTCTCAATAAAAGACAGAGCAGTTCCAGAAGCTCCAACTATGACAATTTTAAGATGAATACACCTCTTTAACATGCTGCCCACTTTAGTATTCATGAAGAACAGTGCGAATTTTTCCGATTTTTTGTTCTCCTCTGTATCAACCATCGAACAGAAAAATCCAGAATTAGCAACGTCTGGATCCGAAGGTATATTCGTGGTGACAACGTTACCTTTGGCAAGGTCTGAGTGATACTGCAAGGGCTGCCTAGGTATCACTGGTACTAGATCACCGATGCAGCTGATAATTGTTGGAGCCGACAGATCCTGAAATCAGAAAAAAATATATTCCTGAAATCATATCATATTTAAATTGTCCGGAAGTCTTTAGTTACTCACACAGCTGCTATTTTGTTTTTTGACTTATTATTTTTTGTGAATAATGGTTGGACATATGAAATTGAAACTTTGCACCAACATTTATGACAACTAGACAAAGCTACAAAAAAATTATGACTATTTTTCAAATTCATAAAACAAAATGGCGGCTATTTAAAATTTTGTTTCTTAAATAACTAGAGAACCGTTGATATTACAACAATTTTACAAGAATAACTTTTTTAGTAAATTCAATTACTAATCGATTGCCACCTTATTTTTTAAGATTGGATGAATATTAACTGAGATACGGCAGCTTTATTGATAGGTGACCGCTGGAGGTTAGTTGCAGTGCATCCTGGGCATGCGGCTAAAGTCTGCCACAACAATGCAACAGTCTCTGTCTGCTTTGCATGTTACTTGTGAGCGATTTTAGAGTATTTTGTGTGAAATTTAAAGACAGTGAAAAGGAGTGCAACTAACCTCACCTATCACTAAAGCTGCCATATCTCAGTTAATATTCGTCCAATCTTGAAAAATAAGGTGGCAATCGATTTGTAATTGAAGTACAGTAAATTAAATAGAGTCAATAACCGCTTCGAGTCAGCACCACCAAATTTTATATATGTGCTTCAAAATCGATTCTGGTGGTTGGGAACCCACTTTAAACTGTGAGTCTATAAATAGTCATAGTTTAAGCAAGCACAAGACTCATGCGCGATTTTTTAATTGTCCAGTCAACAGTTTACTGGTCCAATAAAGTTAACAGTCAGAACGACTGAGAAACCGAGCATTGAGCTTATGTTGGCAACATCCCCAATGAAGAAAGAAGTTATTATTCATCATATATTATTTATCAAAACAAGATTGTACTGACCGAGTTAACAACGTCTTCTTCAAATAGACGATAGAAAAGACAGGCCACAGACGAAAGCCTGATAACTTCTCTGAAAAGTATTGTACTGCAGGTGCTGAATATCGGATGAATACAGCAGTGCTTGATAATGCCGTGATTTTTGTACATAGATGGACCCATGTATTTGTCCAAGTCAAACTGCATTTCCAGATTAGCCAATGCCAGTGGTGTTTTACTGCAAATTAAACGAAAAACAATTTAAAACTAAATACTATTTTGTTCAAACGAATTAATAAAATTTATTATGGGTTATTTATAGTTGTTTATATTCATTCAATGCGGGTTGTTCTATGATTAGAGAAGTGACAACTAATATCTTCATTGATGATTTGAAAATTATTTTTTAAAGATATCAAAATTATTCGAAATAATATTTTGTAAATTCCACATTTATACTTACACTTAGGGGATCTAGCAGTGGAATACTGCCTACATTGAATTACTCAAAAAACAAGTTATTTATTTATTCAACTAAGTTATACCTGAAAGCTTACTACATTAGATGATGAAAGTGCCTTCCTTGTTGTTGAATGCACAATTCAATTTGTCTAATCACGTTCACAAACCCACATGTAACAATTCCTCTGTAACTGTAACAGCTACTGCAGAGGGACTTTTGATCACCCTGTAAGACTGATGCTTAAGGCTAAGGCCCTACTACCAAGAGTGCTAAGAACTACCTATGCTTGGTGCTAAGAACCAAATGACTGATCCTAGTGAACAAACGCATTGCGCAGATGGCCACACTACGAGCGATGTGCTGAGGTAGGAGCTCCGTTCAAGGATCATTCACTATGCGAGTCACTTGGCTCTTAGCACCAAGCATGGCTCTTAGTAGTGTGGCCTTAGTCCAAGTCTCACAAGATATACTCTAATGTGTCTAATTCATAAAAAATCACTTGAATCACATTTTTTTGGGTACTTACATTTTGATTTTTGGCTATTCATAATAACTGTTTTTATGAATTAGCAGAAAAACACTTTGCAGCGCAAATACAACTAAAAAAATAGTTATATTGACAAAAGTGAAAACCCATTAATGAAGTTTTTCTTTGTGAATATTTTCTCTTAGAGGAAGACGTTTTTGCTGTGGTGATAACCATTATAATTGGTTTAAAATTTTACTAGTTTTCACAAATTCACAAGTTTTTACGGAACTTGGAATTTTACAAATTTTTTCGAGTTCACAAGCCAACTAACTCCTTGGCGTGTGATGGGTAATAGGAAGAATTATCAGAGATGAATTGACCTAGGTTCAAGTTCTTCTCAATCCTCTTGTAAGAAGATTGGAATTGTGTAGGGAGCCTATCGATACCATTAAAATCAAGTTTATTCAGCTAGATAAATTCATAAAATGGACAAAATAAATTATTTCAACTTACTCGATGATGCAGAGGCCAACCATAACATCACTACAGAGTAGAACATAGGATTCCAACGATGTATTGTCCTCAAATAGTGAGTCGATAAAGTCATCTCTGATTTTACTATAGTTCACCAGCTTTGATGTCAGCATCAGAATATTATTGAAATCGTTGCGGTTTGCAGCCCTGACCGTTTTGGAACTGGAAAGATCGAAACATATTTTTCAAACAATAATCAAAACTAAGTACAAAGAAAAATGAAAAATGCGATTAAAGAAAATGAAATGATAATCGAAAGAATATATAATCCCAGGTGTATAAACGCTGTTTAGCTTAATTTATTAACAGTGCAAATACTCATGATTAATCGAAGATTAAATTCATTACTGATACAGTAATGAACATTTAAAATTCAAATCCATGACTCGTCTTCAAAAGGTAATGTAGTATTAGAAAATAATAATGAAATAAATCCTTCATTAAAATTTTCACAGTTTTTAAAGACAATATTAGAATTCATGTTTCAAGGACAGAGGAACAACCTTCATGTAATTATTGAATTGAAGACTTTTATTTTCTTTGCTCAAAAGGAATAGCAACTAGTAGATCAACCCCTTACAATCCATGAAATTTCTACATCACGGAATAATCTGAATGTTAGTATTTCCATGAGAAAAACAATTTGTATTCTATTCAAAAATCAAATCAAAACAAAACAATACTGTACTGCCTTGATTTAAGATGGTAAATTTTCTTACCTCAGTATATACGATCTGTGCAGAACATAGACTTCATGGGGAAACCAGGTACCCGATTTTGGAATTAACCTCTGAAAATAATGTAGGATACATAAAAATGATTACCATAGAAGAGACAAATTGCTTTTTAGAAGATTACTGCTATTTTCATCACAAAATTATAATAAAATCTAAAGTGGGAAAAATAAGAAAAGATTCTCAATTCGAATCCAAAATACAGTTCGAGATCAAGTTGCCATTGCTTACTGTACAAGTAAAAAATTGCTTACTGAGAATAAAAAGTAAAAATATGGGTTGAATTCAATTCATTTTGAGAAATAGAGACTGTGAAAATAAATTAGTGACTATAAAATTGTAAAGTTTTGAGGCTGGAGCTCAAGGCTCTTTATTCCAGTCACGCCAAAATATTTTATACAACAATAATGTTGCTTTTGTATCTTGCTTAGGCTATTTTATTGAAATTATAATGAATAGTATGAAATAGATAATTTACTGCAAAATGATCCACGATTGGGGGAATTGGATCACTGGTTGGAAAGCTCAGTATACAATAGTCGACATTAATAACTTCAAAAATTGCTTCCAGAAAATCATAGGAAAGCCTGTAAGAGAAAAATATGGAAATAATCAAGAGTAATTATTGATAGTCTTAATTTAGCAAATATTTTTACTGTGAAAGTAGTTATAAATTACGTTAGTTAATAATCGTAGATTAGCTAACTAAATCCGACTGAATCCAAGAGAAATCTGGCTACCCTTCCAATCAATGTTTCTTACTCTTGTTATAGTTAACCACTTATTGGAACCACTTATCAAATTTGTTATTTGGGCTTTGTTATTTGTGAAGAAAAATATTTTTTAGAGAATAGCAGAAATAAGATGGATTGATGATTGGAATAATCAGAACTTACCGGTAATCAACACCTCGCAGCATTAAAAATATTTCTATCATCACAACATTTGGTTCCCCAAAATAAACTGGCTCTATTGGAACATGTCTGTTTATTATGATTGGTGGAGGATTACCTACAAAAATTATCATTTCATTATTCATGCCCTTACATTACTCAAGGCCGTATATAAAGTAGGTAATACAAAAATAATTTTAAAAACATAATAAAATACAAACATTTTGTGCTGAATAGTGGAATGACCCGTCATTAAAGGGGTCACGTTGTGAAATTCTGTTACGATTCAAAAAAGACTAATAATGAAAGTAATACAATAGAATACATTATACAAGTTTCTAGCTTACATGAAATCAAATGCAATATAATCAGTATTATAAGCATTCTTCAACTTCAAACTTTATCTAATATTATGATGAATTACTCATCTGTAATATCTTCAACTCGAGTGAATTATAATTTATAATTTACTTGATTGTGATCATCCAATATCGTCCAATAAATACATACATGATACCATAAATAGCAGATTAATTTATGTTGACAGAGCCGCCAAGTTTTGGTAATGAGAGAGTAGTTTTTGAAAGCATTCGACACGTAGTTTTTGAAAATTTCAATACGTAGGATACTTTCCTGTATAATTCAAATTTCCTGTAAATTACCTGCCTATCACATGGGAAATCATAGTTGGTATTTTTCCACCCAATCTTCTCTCCAGCATACTTCACCATTAAGCAAGTTGTTTTTGTTTATTCATATGTATTTTTTGGCTGTTTTGTACTAGTTTTTTCTTTGTATTGAATGTATTTTGTGTTTGAATAAATAAATTGAAAAAATAATTTTTAAGCAAATTAATTATTTTAAGCTCATGATACTCATATGTATAAATACATAAAAATATACAGATTCCGAAAAAGATTTCTTCAATTTCTCAAATTTTCTCTAGAATTTTATACAAGCAACTAACTTTGAAGTGATTTTTCTCAAAAGTTGAAAAAAGTCACTTAGACCCCTTTGCTTCTCAGCCCCTCAATTATTAAATTAATTGTTTCTAAGAGTACCTCTTATTCAGAGTAAATTATTATTAAATTTAATTAATATTATTTTTTTTCCAATTTTAAATGACAAATTGATACGCAATGCAACGGCCATAGCTTAAGCTTGATCTTACAAAATGTATCGGTATATAACAACATAGATGTTTTACAACAAGAACTTCTTCATGAAACAATGTTTTTAGAAAAAAGCGAACATACTCATCTCGATTTGCATGTGCAGGAAATCCCTCGTGAACTCATGACGTGTGAGAATGCCACTGGTCATGCCCCTGGATACATTCAGGTTGATTTTCAGTTTATCCGATGCTTGAAAGGTCAAGTCGTTTTTGTCGATCAGCTGAGTGGGGCGACGTTTCGCGAAATCGCTGGAGAAAATGAAGCTCTGCGGCACTTCGATCTCTTCCATTACTACTTCTTCATCACTGGACGAGCTGGCTAGGAAATCCATGTCCGAGTCAACGTTGAAAGAGGGAGATGATCGAGTGAAGCTGCTTTCATGTCGAGTTTCACTGAAAAATTTACAAATAAATACATTCTTCTACTTTAAGGACTATTCTACTTATTTCTGCAATTACCTTGTTTTCACTTATCATACAGAAATACAAAATGCTCGTCACGAGCCTAACATGTGTTGAGGATTTCTTTATAGTTTTCTTTTCTCTCTTTATATTTATATAAATAAATATTCTGTTCTTTCTTTATATTCAGATTTCTTTCTATTATAAGTGCATTATGATCAATGAATCTTCATTACTATATTATTTATATGTTATGATATTGTTATTATTATTGTTTTTATGATTATTATTATTATTTCTTTTCTTTCTAGGCTTGTGCGTGGGTAATGAGAGGGGTGATGATGAGAGATGACGACTGATTTTAGGCAGTCGGGACCGACGGCTTTTCGTCTCCTCCGGAAGACGGGAGTGGTCATTTCTGTCAAAATCCGTTCCGGCAACATCCCTCGGCTACGGACCACTCCAAAGCACAATTAATCTTTAATGAATCATTACTATACATTGCGCTGAGCAATAAAACAAAAATTAGAAGAGAATCATACAAAAAATATAAAAACAATTTCACAACAGTACATGAATAGTATAAGATTTTATGTCCATGTAATCTTACTATAGAATTATTCTTGTTGATTGTATTCATCATTAATTTCAAGTAAGGGAGATAATCAGAGGCCTGAATCGTAAATTTACGATTTATAATTTTAAATTTAAATTCTTTCCGATCAGCGGTTTTGGCTGTGAGTTTTTGTCAATCAGTGAGTGAGTTGTCACTAGAATTTGTAAGTTTACTATAGTATAATTTTGAAATTTTATTCGTCCTGTGATCCAGAATGAAGCCGGGCACAAACTACACTATCCACAGTTTCCTAGTATTTCATTACTTTTTTATCAATTTTTATCAAATTATCTACAAATGTAATAAGGGTAAAATTATAATCAGAGCTCATTCCAAATAAATACTGGAAAACTAGTTTACTTATATGAACTACATACTATATAGCTATTCATTCTATCTATAAAAAATAAAAATACAGATTGTGTATTAATAATAGCTATTTATATAAAATAAAGATTCATACTGCATTTTATCAGGAAAGCATAAATTATCAATTTTCTTCGGAAGGTTAGGATAGTTATCTTCAATCAGTTTTGTTGTTCTTCCGGGAGGGAATTGATCTTTATCGTGGTGCAAGTAAAATCCATTGAACGCCGCTACTTCGAAAAATTTATTCAAATTTGTAACGCAGACATTCGTGTTCAGTAAAGCATAGCCTACTATTTTTTCATTGGCCTGAAACACGAAAAACACGAACCTGAACATGATTCGAGAGACTTGATTTAAATAAATTTGTTACATAATTGGTTATTTAAAATTGTTATAAAGTTATGATTGAATCAATTTTTGTGGCTTCTGACCTCACTACCGGCGCACAAGATTATCTTTTGCCGGTAGTGCCATATTGTTAATGATATTGTTGATGGTTTAAAACTCATTTGTCAATTTTTCGCGATTGCGGAGATCTTCAAAGTATTTGATAGCATTATTTTTTCCATTTTTTATATTAAAAAAAACACATTATTATGATTGCATTGAAGAAACTTACAAATGCAGTAAGTCCAATCCTGTCCTTTGTTGAGAAGCGTACTAGCTCACTGATGAGATAATCTCCAAAAATTCTGCCCAGTTCTGGCGCAGTTCTATTGAGTTCTGGCATTATATCAATATTATCTTGTTCTCTGTAAAAGGCAATATTGAACACAAATTTTAATTGACAAATAAAATCGATTGCATTAATATTCAAACTAAATTATACTTTAAAAATAGCGAAATAGTAGAAGAAAAATTGGAGATGTTGAATTAAATACTTGATTACATTGAAAAATAACACTAAAATAATTTAATTCTAAAAAGCAATACAAAAAACACAATGCTCTGAACACACAAATTCAAATTCTTGGAAAAAAGTGAATAAAATGAAGGGATAAAATTTATAGAACAAATGTTCATGTAGTGGAACTGTCTGTGACCATAATTGAATCAGCTTGTTTGGAATATTGTTAAAAGAATCCTGCTATACCTAATACATATTTTCAGATGTAAGGAATCACTGGATAATAAAACTATTCATTTGCTATTGAGGACTTCGAAATTAATGAAACGAAAATAGGAAAAATGTTATCCAACACTACTCATAAAAATATGTTGTCAATTTTCGCGATTGCGGAGATCTTAAAAGTATTTGATACAGGTAGCATTATTATTTTCATTTTTTATATAAAAAAAAACATAATTATGATTGCATTGAAGAAACTTACAAATGCAGTAAGTCCAATCCTGTCCTTTGTTGAGAAGCGTACTAGCTCACTGATGAGATAATCTCCAAAAATTCTGCCCAGTTCTGGCGCAGTTCTATTGAGTTCTGGCATTATATCAATATTATCTTGTTCTCTGTAAAAGACAATTGAACACAAATTTTAATTGACAAACAAAATCGATTGCATTAATATTCAAACTAAATTATACTTTAAAAATAGCGAAATAGTAGAAGAAAAATTGGAGATGTTGAACTGAGAATTAAATACTTGATTACATTGAAAAATAACACTAAAATTTAATTATAAAAAGCAATACAAAAAACACTGCTCTGAACACACAAATTCAAATTCTTGAAAAAGGTGAATAAAATGAAGTGATAAAATTTATAGAACAAATGTTGATGTAGTGGAATCTTTCCATGCATAACGAGCGCTCTCTCTGCGCAGAAGAGTTCTTATTTTAAAGGCTCTTTTGTCAGTGGTCGTATTATAATAGAAAAATCTCTTAGAAGTACGAATAGATGAGTAGTTAATAACATACGCGGTTTTCCGAATCTTCAAGGTTGGGATGTGCTTGTATCTGAAATTTTGATACAACACTTGGTCACTGCTAGATTTCCTTGGGTTGATTTTCATAAATGCTTTCTCAACACAAGATGCTGTAATACATAATAATTATTCAATATTTTTCATTGTTTATTTTCTTTGTATCATGAAATTAAGAAGAAAATCCTTACGTTAGTAATTATAATCATGCCCTCTCACATAAAACTAAATAAATTACTTTGAATTTAAAAAATCAACAGCAGTTTAAAACTGGACAGATTAATACCCAATTTTTACTATTTTCATCTCAATAATCTGAAAATTTCTCAATAGGTTCAGTCACTAATCATGGGTGTGTGAGAAAAACACAATTTCATGATTTGAAGAAACTTAACTGGCTATTAAAAAGTTGTATTTATAGGCTACTATGTACAATCCAACTTCCCAATCTTAAGCTCCAAGAATTTGAAAATTTCTAGTAATAAAAAATTGAGTACGACTTTTTTATTCTGAGGGTAATGCCCACATGAGCTTTAGGCTTGTGCGTGATCATTATTTTTTTTTCATGATCACTCTGCATTTCCCTGAAGTATAGTAATACCTGAAGTCATTAGATTTCAACTGAAAATTTGAATAAAAATTCTACTTACGACATTCGACGCCAGGTGGTTTCACAAGGAAGACCTGTTTTAGCATATAAGTATTTATATATAAATAAGTGAGAAACGGCTCCAGAAAATGGCTTTCATATTTTTCATCCCACAGCAGCATACGAACGAACATTGTGTTTGTGTAGGTACAGTCATCAATTCTGTAAATGAATTTTGGAGAGAATGCTTTCAACTTTCCAAAAAAATTCTAAATAAACTAATTCCAGAGCTCTTTGTATACAAATAAACTGAGTAATTGGAAATGGTGGAGTCAAGTGAAGGCCGATATGGAGAGAATTGGAGCAACCGAGGAGGACGCGGAGAATCGAGAGAGGTGGAGGGGCTTTGTTGGTGCGGCTAAATATCTACTCAGAGAAATTTTAGAAATACATAATTTTCTAAGTGACAACCCATTTTATAGTTTGACTGAATTTTATGAAAGCTCTTTCAATTAATTTTCAGGACTTATAATACATTGTATATTATATAAATATGTATGTAAAATTATACCGGTATTTTACTTTTGAGCTATCTATGTGGTATAGATTTGAGTTGTATTTTAACCAAAATTATTGTAATATCCAATTTAAATACTGTGACAATGTCTTATGCAATTTTGTAATTGTTCTTTGACAAATAAATGATTATGATTATGACTATGACTCAGATATGTATGGCCATGGCAGTAAGTAAGTAAGTCATGGGAATATTAAGAACATGTATAACATGTCAATTATTTTTAAATTAAAAAAAATGAAGTTAGATTCAATATGGCTGATCCAAGATGGGGCACAAGATTTTTGAAGTCACAGTAAAGTAGAATTTTCAATTTTAGTACGATCCCCAATGTCATCTACCGTCAAATTACCTTCGTATAAGAAATATTAAGCCGTTTCCATAATTTTCACCAACCCTGTATATCATTATACTAATATTATGAGGTATTTAATATTCGACAACTTACCCATATAAGTCATGAATCCAGATATCCCAACTTGAAGGTGGTAACGAGGGAACTGATGGATCATTCTGAACCGCCATAAAAGCCACCAACTTATTGTCCTTCGATAGTTGAACGATGCAAGCATTCGAATATTCACTGAAACAAATACAAATAGATTTTATTCGCAAAAATTGATAATTGCATGGGTATACAATGAAAAATTATCAGTGAATATTCCCTACCAAGATATAGAAAGCAGTGGAAATCAGCAATGGAGCAAAAAACAGCGGTAAAAATCCGTCAATCGTAGTGGAGAAACAAGTTCGAATAAAGATACAATTATTAAGAAATGCAAAAGTAATCAAGTTCTAAATATTTTAAACTTATGAAATGAATGTGTGGTAATATTCATCACGTAACATCAAATTTACCTAACATTATAGAGTTTAAAGTTGAAAGCTTATGTAAATCTTGATCAAGTTGGTAAATTATTTTCTTTTGTATTTGATAATATAGCACAGTAGTGATAGTATAACACTAAGCGAAAAAACTATGAACTAGAAATGCTCCAAAATATATCACAAAAAGCAATAAAAAAACACTTATTCCAACTAATAAAGGCAAGTGAGGCTTATTTATAATGAAGCTGTGTTCTTGAAAAAGGCAAGTTATTCTTCAGTTTCAAAGCAGGTGCTTCATCCAAGTAGTAGAGCCTACATTAGGCCCACAGTTGAGAATTTTCCTTGGAAAAGAGAATAAAACATAAATATTTAATCAACAATAGGTACGAGTAGCCTACAGTGTTATTCATTTAATTTAACGCTTATGGCATTAAATAGATAGATATCATTTCTTGACGTTGCTGATGACCGTAGAGTACGATAGCAAAGAAATAATATCTCTCTATCTATCTATTTATCTAATTCCAAGCGTTGAATTAAATTAATATCACTGTACTTATGTATGTATGTAGGTAGGTAGGGGTTACTTGTAGGTACTTGTGCCTCACCTGGATATCAATATTCGCATAGGTTAATTTTCAAGGTATTACAAAGGAACTGAAAAAGTGAAGAAATTCATTTTTATAATGTAGTTAACCAATTTGAGTTGAGAATACTTACAAATAATAAGACAAACTCTTGTCCCCAAATATTTCCAATGTTCGATCGTTTACCAATCTTTCCAAATGACTTAAATCAGAATATCTTGCTGGTCTCAAAAATGTCCTTGGAGCTGCAGGCTGAAAATGAACGACAGATTACTTAAACTTAGTGAGTTAAACTTAAACTTACTGATACTTAGTGAGTTTAAGTTTAGTTAAGCTTATTACGAGTAAGTTTACACATCAAGTTTTTTAATTTGATTTCAAGGAACTGGAAATTGACTGAAACATATTTTTACATAGTTTTCGAGGAATCAAGTGAAGTTTTGACAACCTGATAATATTTTTTATTCAATTTTATCCATTGTATGTCTATGGTGAAAATATAATAGAAGGTAACTCTCATCGGGAGATATCATAGAATAAATGGTAATCTATAAAACCAAGAACCAGCGACTAGATAGATTGCCAGCATACATTTGTTACTGAAAATCACTTCTGTTATAATTTATAAATCAATCAGTTCAATTCTGTTGTAATAATTCAATTAATCGGTTTTCAAAATTATCAAAAAAGTTGACTAAATAAATCGCCTTTGAAGAAAATAAATTAGAATAGCCTACATTCTAGATTATCACTTTGGGAAATTCAATACAATTTGCAAGATATACAATACCATATTATTGAAGTAGACAGTATTCTTAAAAGAATGTATTTAAAAGTTTCAAACTAAAGCATGGGGATTTATCCTTGAGCTTTCTAATGTACAGGTATTTTTATAAATAAATACATATTTTTTATCGTATGGCTTTTTATCGGTGGGGAGACCCTTACGGGTAGGTTCCACCTCGCCTAATTGCACAATTTTTTGTGTCGGTCACCCATCCGAGAGCGGTCTTGAATGTTTGTTACTTAATAATACATATTAAATAATATCGACCAGACTGATGTAATCCATTTAATTCCTACTCATGAAACCTAACAATTTTTGTTTCCAAAGTTTTACCTTTTCACTGATTAGATCCGACTTGCAAAAATGGTCGTGCATGGCACGAAAGTCGTTCATTGTCAACCGAGACATCATTTCTTCAGTACTGTTGGCAGCTGGTCTCTTTTCATATGGACCAGGATCCAGAAAGCTATCTTTACTAACAACTTTTGATGGCTTTTCTTCCAAAATCCAACTGGCAGACTGCACGGTTTTGGTGGATTTTGAGGGTGCCAACGATTTCTGATCGATGTGAAATTTAACAGATCTCTGAATGGATGAGTTTTGGCTGGCAATGTCTTGATAATCTTGTTTGCTAGCTACGAAATTTGATAACAAATCAACTAATTCTTCGTACTCCATGTTGTCTAATTCTTCAAGTTCAAATTTTCCCGCGTCATCATGTTTAACTTCTGATAACCTCTTCTTTATCACTCTCAACACATCAGAATCTATTGGACGTCCTTTCCCAAAGATTTTACCTCCTTTTTTACCAGCAACCTTCTCAATCATTAGCTGATAGGGTTTACTATTAACCAATTCATCAATCTCCTCTTCAGTATGGAAAGTTTTTTCCCGAAACTTTCTAATCATTTCAGCTTCTAATGATTTGAAACTTCTAGTCTCAACCAATTTCTGCAGTCTAGTTGCCTCAATACATTTTTCATCAATTCCTTGAACAGGTGTTTTTCTGTAAAGCCTGATATCTCTTGATTCATTGAAGTTGATTATTCTATTCCTTATCTCATCCAACAAGCTTTTCACACGTTCACCATCGGTATCATCGATTTCCAAAACAAGATTCTCTTTAAACTCTGGAGTTGATTCCAACTTCATCAACTCTCTCTCAACATTTTCATTATTGTTTCCTAAATTCTTTTTTATTCCAGTTATAAGCAGGTACTTGATGAGAGCATCACTACCTTTTCTACTTCTACCAAGTGATTGATCTTTGGAAGTGCTTTCCAGACTATGAAATTGTTCATCTTTTTCAGAAAAGCTCACACTACACTCCTTTTCTTTCTCGTTGTCAATCATAAAACTATTCAAAGATTTTTCTCCTTCTTTCTGGGATGATTCTTCATCAAGTGTACCTCTATTTACATTTAAAATATTATCTCTTTCTTTCTGGGAAGATTCTTCATCAATTGTATCTCCAGTTACATTTAAAATATTGATATTCATTTTCCGCCTTTCTGCAATGCACTCTTTTATTTTCTTGGTTAGCACATAATTCGAGCGCGGAAAATCAGGATACTTGTACTCATGTGTCTCCTCTTCATTCAAAACTTGTTTATCCTCAATCAAAACGCGAATTCTCTCAAAAGCCGATCTAAATTCTGGAAACTCTCCATTAATTTTCAAAAGTTTTTCATCCAAGGTACCATCACCATCCACCACATCAATAACACTCTTCAAACGTTCGATAATTTCAAACAATTTTGGATTTTCGTTCTCAAGTAACACCATTTTCTGGGTGACAATCGAAAGGTAATTCTGTAATAAGCACAGTTCATAGTTATCTGTAATTGTACCGTAAGCATATTTTCTGCCAATAAGTTTGGAGAGCGCATATTTTATTTTCTGTAAAGCCAAATGTTCTCTAGCTTTTAAAACTGCATCGCTGCTTTTCGAGTGTCGTTCTTCATTCTCAGTCGATTCAATATTTTGTAGATTTCCTACTAGTTCTTCCGATGTGTTACTATACAATCTATTGTAACCAATACTCATCGTTCATGAATTTTTGAATAAGAGAAGTATCCTAATTCTTAATTTTTATTCAACTACCAATATTCACCTCTGGATCACTTGCAATGAGATTTATTCAAGAATTAAGGGTTCGAATCTGTAGAAAGTTCTTACAAGGTCCTAGTTCTTGATTTCTATACAATTATTGATAGATTTCTAGAGTAGAAAACTTTTCATGAATTCCCTAAACAAGCATGTGTTATCGGGAACCATCAATCATCATACTTTCGATTTCCAATGAACTAAGTATTTCGGGTCTATTTTCTTTACATTTCAACTCTTGTAATCTCCAATGAATCTGAAACGTTTGTGTAACAGAATAATACGTTGATGGTAAATCAGAAGTGGTTTACAATAATACATCAGACATCACAAGCAAGATATTGAGATATAATAAAATAAGGTTTGTTGCGTATTACTTGCTAATAAGCTCTTCAATATTTCATATAATTTGAGAGATGATGAATTAAAATTGAATTATTACTGCATGGATTGAGAACGTAAGAGCTGTTAATAGTATTATATTTAAAAACTTGAATTGGAAGAACTAGTACCTATATGAGAAGCATAACTATGCGATGTAACAACACTAATAAATTTGGTAATGAAATTATTTTGTTTGACATTACACTACTATTGTATTGATTGAATTCAAAACAAATAAATGATAATCCTGGATTGAAAAATATCACGGTAAAGTTCCATAGCATTATCGATATTAAAATCAGCAGTTGTATTATATTTATTTATTTATTGATAGAGTACAGAATATAACTTATAGGATGAAAACACAGACAGAGTCCAAAACGTCTTCTCTTCCTGATTTTGATAAAATTTCAAAAGAGGGTTATTGCTGGTAAGTGGTTAATTGGTTGGTTTATATAAATTTTTTCATCGATGATGGTGTTAGCTATGGAACTTTCCTCAATATCACACTTTTTGAAGAGTTTTGAATGGACCATTAAATAAATAAATAAATAAATAAATTTGGTTTATATAGATTTTCAACGTCGAATACATTAATAAAATTGACTACAAAAATATAAAAAGAAACATATAATTTTTATCAAGAAAAAAACTTCATGGAAATTAACCCACTCAACTGTGGAATTCCATGTACTAGAGTGGGTGACCGTCAGAACCTGAATAATATAACCTAAAAGAGAACTTAATGGTCACAACTACTCTAGTTGAATCTGAGAATACCATATACAGGTTAATACTAGGATATTAAATACTGTATTCCAAGTGAAAGAGATCAACTTACATTTTTCGACTATAATAATTTCAGGCTAGTTTTCAAAATATTCCAGGGAGGTAAATAAAATTGATAAAATATTTATTATTCAGCAGACACAGCCCAGATGCAAAGTAAAATCAATGTTTTGGACTCCTTACAACAGCTGTTTAGAACAACCTACATTCATTAGATCCCTTCAATAGAGCGCAAACGCATTCAATCACTACCAAGTTATTGATTGATCATATCACTACAAGGAAAATAACTCCTCCTTGTATCACTACCACAGAATAGAAAAGAAGTGCTACCATCCTCATTGATAATGATGGGGATGACTTCAATAATGAGCAAGCAATCAATAGTATAAATTAAAACGATTGAGCTTCTAGGAGCTCCTTTGGAATAGATTATACTCTTTAAAATAAATATAATATAGAATTATTAAAATTCTATTTATGCTTCAAAAATACATTCCATGTGCTTTAAAGCTCCCATACAAGATCCTCCTCTTAGTTATATATTTTAAACTATTTTGAATTGATATTTGAACCATTAAGGTGTAATAAATAGCCTCGGTGAATAATTAATGCCTGTTAATGGTTCAAATTTTTTTTATTAGTTTGTCAATGGCTCAACAGCCCTATGTGGGCTGGTAGGCCTAAGCCCACATAGGGCTGATGAGCCATTGACAAACAAAAAAAAATTTAAACCATTAACAGGCATTAATTATTCACCGAGGCTATTTATTACACCTTTCATAAGACAAACTTACTATTGAATATACTCTTGCTAAAACTAAATGTATTTTCCTACAATTCAATGAAATTATCCATTTTCTGAAGAGCTGTCACGGAATGCACTAAATTTCTAAAAGAAGTTTAATCAACAACTGGTTATTGAATTACAGCGAATTAGAAGTCTTTTTGTGAAGAGAGTAATAAATATATTATCACAATGAGAATAATATCAAGAATGAGTTCTCATATGCTTTATTTATGGCCTAAATTTGTCATCTATATCCAAATTGATTGTATTTTCAATTGTAGTTTTCATCACAAGACATGCAGCTTGATATTTCAACTTCATAATTTTAGCATTGGATTGCCAACATTGCGTGCAATCTTCTTAATAGAATTATATAGTTCTTTTGAAATTGCACCTGAAAAATTATCTTCTGATAATAAATTGATTTCATCAAATAGCTAAGAATGAGAAAACAGAAGTAAAAATCAGAAAACGAGTCTTCAATCATATTGTACTATAATACTGAATATTATATGCATAGTACTGCGATACTATAATGTGGTATCGTAAATGGTTGTAACTTGAGACTTTCAAAAAAGGGAAAAGTAAAACTAAAACTGGACTGAATTACTTTGAAAGAGATCTATTACTTTATTATATCCATATTCAGATACCAAAGAATATATTTAAAAAAAAACCAAGGAAAGAAAAATGAAATAAACAAAATGGAGGAAAATGTAGAACAAACACAATCAATTGTTCATTGGATTCAGCTCATCGTTTGAAATGCTGATTAAAAGTGATCTCTCGGTAAGAGAATACTGTAGAGGAAATCACAATGAAAATTCGGCATTCCTCATAATCAATCTTAAAATTTCTTATCAAAATCCAAACATATATAATAAGAGAGACAGAGATGAAGCTCAAGTCTGACAAACATTTGTAAGTATTGTGGAAAAGATTCCAATTGCAGTTTCAAGTAAGTGGAATAACCATCTGTGACACGATAATTCTAAAAATTAATTGAATGATATAGACAGATAAAGGCAAAATTCTATTGCTTATGGATGAGAGAGAAATTAACACATGGAAAAGTTACCTGGATCAGAAGTACACAGCCTAAATATGTTCCAATTTCAAATCTCCAAATTTCTCCAAAATTGTTCAGATTCCAACTATTTCCTTCGCTTTAGAAATAGTCATCAAATCACATTGCTTCTGCTCCACTCTCGGACAATTTGAAATCTCCATCTCCAGATTGATATCTCTCAATCTCCTGACTTGCTCTGAGCTCCTCCTCCTCCTGTAGGCTTTCCTCAATTCCAGACCTGATACTGGCTTTCCTATTCTCTTGTTCATAAGCATCATCCAGTTCATTTGCTTGCTCATACATTGTCGCGGTTTTCACCAATACTTCTCGAACTATGTCTGAAAAGTAAAGAATAAACAAATGTTACATATTGTGTACAATAAACTTGTCGAAAGAATGTATTTGGTTACAAAGAAAAACATTAAAATCAATTTGGAACACATGAATTGTGACACAAAATTTATACACTCGTTCATTTACTAAAATGATTGTAATAACTTGACTTGGTGTACTTACGCAGTTGGTCAAGACAAGACAAGGATAAGATTAGTCACGTTTTGTCACAGTACTTCACATAGTTTCTTATGAAGCAACACAACCGATTGTCATTGCGTTTTGTGTGTAACAGCTATCATCTATGTATGACCACGACTAATATCCTGTGTCTTGTCTTGACTAACCAATCACAAAATTACAATAATTATTTGTAAAATAAGTGAAACAACACAACGTGAAGTGAAATGGTGTTAGGGAATCAATGAAAATGATCCTGCACCACTTAAAGACTCAACACTAGTTGTGAAACTCCCAAAACAATTTAACCACTGTAAAATGACACCATTGCATTGATGTCCGAAAACTATCAATTACATCGCTATTAGTTTTATTTGTTATCATTTGACGTACCTGATAATATGTCTCGGTTTTCAACCACTTTTCTCATCTCCAAGGTCACTTCTTGCATAATCCAGGCCAAAAAGTTATTTTCCACATCTGAAAGGTGTAACGAAGAATGAGTTAAGTGTAACTCTTACAGAATACTTTCAAACAGTTAAAAGTAAGCTGATAGCTCCATCCTATCAAGTATTGTGGAGTTATTCTGCTGAATTTAATTACAAATTATGATTTCAAGTTTCACAGAATAAGAATCCTAAGATATAATAAACACCATAATATCTTTCTATAATAATGATTTCAAGTTTCACAGAATAAGAAACCTAAAATATAATAAACACCATAATATCTTCCAAGGTTTACATTTGCAGGAGGGTGTACCATATTTTTTACTTCCAAACGAATGAGCAATAGAAAAATATTACGCATAATACAAATATTGCAAATAATACGTCAATAGGACAACCAGTGACTAAGAACAGCCATGTAAGTACTATGCTAAATTTTGATAAAATCAAGTCAAAATAATATTATTCCAAAGTATGTCATGTAATGTAATAGATGACTATCATATTGACATGATTTGTGTATTAATTAATAAATAATTAATGATTATAAGGGCTAATGACCAAGAATACCAAGAGCATGATCTACTGATCTACTATTTATGTTAGAGGTAATGTATGATTTGTAATTTAAGAATTATCATGATCAAGGATACCGATGACATTATTATATTACTGTAATTTAGTAAAATGAAGTATATTTCATGACTTCATATCATGATTTGAATAGAATACCTTCTTTGATATCGTTTCTCAAATATCCAGACAGTTTAAGGCCTTCAAGCACTGAAGGTAGGAGATCAGCAATGTAGCCAGTCGTGAGTATAGCTGCTGCAACCCTTTCCTCGGTTTCTTTTTGTAATTCGATGGCTCTCATGTGTTCTGCAATACGACGATCCTAGATAACAGATAAAATATAACATTAATTATTATGAACGAATGAAATAAAATTGAGTAAATGAGTATTAAATTGTGTTAATTGTGAGTAGAAGGATTCTATATCCATCATGTCAATGTGCTTCAATCAATAATATATTATTTTCAAGTACTAAATTTTAAATTTTCACTAGTGAATACACTTTTTCTTATTCAATTGACTGGAGCGCTTTCGAGTTGCTTGAAAACGAGTTCAAGCAACTATTGAGTGTATTCACTAGTAAAAATAGACTGCATGTCGTTCTTTCTGTGATAAATATTGATAATGTTAACTTCCCAGTTCGTATGGATCAAAACATTCACAACTAAATAGGCCTATTAAACATCTCTGCGTAAATGTGTAATATCACAGATAAGATAGTTTTCCCTTTAAATTATCTCTGGTAATATCAATTTAAGAATTATCAAGCCTCTGTATAATGTCTGGTAATATCTATTAAACTCCGTACGATGACGTCATCTCACGGTGGTTAGATTCAGTTAGCTTTCTTGAAATATAGTAGTATTTAGTATTAGCCTTCTTGCAATATATTTAATATAATTATGTATAAATGCTACTATTAATAATAATTCCGTGTAACCTGGTTGGCTCAGGTCTGGTGTCAGAGTTTTCAGGTCACTCCTGATCAGTTCAGGGTCTCTGACGTGACTTAACGACTGTTTTTTAAGGCAGCCGGGACTGACGACTTAGCGTGTCCTCCTGTCCTACTATTAGCTTCCTTATATATTTCAATAGAATCTACCTTCTCCGCCCGCTTCCTGGCCTCTTCTTCCTCCAGTCTCTCATATTCGGCTATTTCAGCTGCCTTGATCTCTCTCAGCCTTCGCTGATTGGCTCTGATGGTGGCCAGCTGATCTTCTTCAAGCACTTCGATTATTGCTTGTTCAAGAGTGGCTCCCACCAGCACCTCAAGAATAGGCCTCACCTCTACATCGAAATCGAATAGCTGCAAAAACAATCATTTATTCTATTTTTGTGGATATCAGAACTATAAGACAAAATAAAAAGTACAAGATAAGATTGATGCTTGAAGAATTTCCACTGAAAACCCGGAAGAGTATTACACCCTCTTTACAGGTTGAGTGTCGACTAATTGTCAGAGTCAAGTTATTGAATTTCAGGTATGTGAACGATATAGCAGGTCCCTTTCAACTTGTCAGAAAACATATATGTTTTTACCAGCAATATCACAATACTTGACCTACAAATGCTGAATCTCGCAGATTATTGAAAAGGTCTTTTAAAAAGTTATTCTTTGAAAGGTCTTCTTTAAAAAGGTCTTCAAGACTTTTAAGCCTTTTGATTATTGTAACGAAATCACTGTTCAATTATTACCGAAACAGCTGATTAATTGTCAGAGTCAATTTATTGAATTTCAGGTATGTGAACGATAATTAATATTCTTATAAATGGTAAAAGGCATGATGTGGCACGAATTCTTTTTTATCAATCAGACCCTTTTCTTTTTATTCTTTAGACTCCCTCCAGCGGTCCGTAAGTTGTATTTCACGTGCAGGAATGAATGATCATAATAAGTTCAATTCTATTTGTTTTCCTATTATTTTATACAATAACTTATAGTTAATTTGTTGCTTTTTTGATATGTATATCAAATTATACTAGTAGTTCTGTGAACAGTAGACCTCGCGAAAAATCCATGCTAGTCTAGCGCATCCCAAAAGTTCCGAATACACACACTACCGGTACTAAAGTGATGAAGAACTAGATAAAAACAGATGACTTGGCTAACTTCATGCCTTAGATTTAAAAATAACAATACAATATGGAATATTTTCAATATTTTGAATTCCATAAACTGATCCACACTTAGGCTAGGCGTTCACCGGTTAGTCAAGACAAGACAAGACGAGATTAGTCACGTTTAGTCACAGTAATTCACGCAGATTTTTATTGTATGAAGCTACACACCAATGCAATGACCAATCGGTGTGTGTGGCTATAACTAAATAATCTGTGAATAAACGTGAAATAATAAAGGTCTTGAAAGAAAAGAAATAAATATCTTCTGTTTTCAGTTAACGTTTTGACTGGAGGACTTGAGGGTTGCATATATTATGTTTAATCATACAAAAGAAAACATAATATTGCCAACAAAATTTTTTTCGTTAATAACATAAATAATTTTGAAAAGGCTCAAGTTTTAGGAAAAGCCTTCTACAGGAACACCAAGTTGAAGGTTATGAAAAGATCCTGAAAATTTTTCATGAATAATAATTTCTAACAATATAAATTATAACACCATAATGCAACTTATGAAAATATTTATAGAAATGAATGTATGTTTTGGATATAAAGCACTGGCAACCTAGCGACAGCCCACTGGCACCATGTAAATACTATCAATTTATGTCATCAATTTACTTTACTTGAAGAACTATTTACTACAAATTCAACTGAATTTTAGGTTTCATAATAACGAGAGGACAACTAAATGTCTACAGTGATATTAATTTAAGTTGGCAATAGATAGATAGAGAGATATTATTTCTTTGCCATCGTACTCTACGGTCATCAGCAACGTCAAGAAATGATATCACTCTATCTATCTATCTATCCAGCGTCATTAAATGAATGTCACTGTATGGGATCCTTTAAACGTGCAGAAAACATATGATCAAACGAGCATATGATCACCAATATAACCTACAAATGTGAGATCTCGCAGATTATTGAAAAGGTCTTTTAAAAAGTTATTCTTTGAAAGGTCTTCTTTAAAAAGGTCTTTTAAAGACTTTAAATGTCTTTAAGACTTTTAAGCCTTTTGATTATTGTGTCGAAGTCACTGTTTAATTATTACGAAATCAGCTGATTTCTGACAAGTTAAATGGATCGCGCTATACTTGATTTAGTTTACAATGTTTCAATGAAATTCTAGAATATTTTACAGAAATATTTCGTTAAATACAGCTGTAAACTCACATCACAAGGCTCTATTTGAGTGGCAACATCAGTGCCAACTTTGGCAGGAATAAATGGAGGCGAGTCTGGTCGATCGTGGAATATTGACGTCTGAATGCTCACATTATTTGTGGTTGGATTATCAAAAAGCTGTAAAAAGTATAAAAAAATTTGACATACGTTTTTGCTAATAGGATAAGAATTCAAAATAAATCTAGTAACTTGAATAAATATTGTATTGGTTTACAAGCAATTGTTTATTCTTTAAAAACAACAAAAATGTTCACTAAAACGAAATAACTCTACAAACCTGAGCTTGTAAGACTATCAAAACGTTGATGCTGACTTCCAAATCTGCACCATTATTATACGGTATGTGTAAGACAATAATCCAGTAGCCTAACATATTATCAAGAAGTGAAGCCTGGTTTTCATTAGTAGAGTTTGTGGTAGAGTAACTAGCATACTAACTCTACTCTACTTACTTGGTACTTAAAAACAAGTACTCTACCATCACTCTACTATACTATGAACGTTTTCATTGGGAGAGTTCACAAGATAGTTAGTACTCGCCCAGGGAACTCTACCACTAACTCTACTAATGAAAACCAGGTTTTAGGATAGTATCCCTTGAAATCACTGGATTTTTAATTAAACAAACTTGGTTTAGCTATGCTTGACTATTTTCTATAAGATATTTTCATATTATTGAGAAGTAAAGGTAGTAGCCTATCCTTTAAAGTAACTGGATTTATAAGAAAACAAACTTGGTATAGCTTGCAGGTGATTGCAATATTTTTGCTTGTTTAGACTAAGCAGATTCTTATATCAGTCTAGCTCACTCTATGTTACTGCTCTGTTCTATCCCTCTATCGTCTTCATTCTAACAAACCATCAGATTTAAAATTTTATCAGATTACCTCTTCTAGAAAGACTTACAACTCCAAATACTGTACTAAGCAGAGACTCTTATATCAGTTCATAGCAAAAGTTTAGCTTACTATAGATACGATAGCGCTTGCTGAGCTACAAGTTCACTGCACTTACTTCTTCCAGATACACTTCAGTCTGTACATCCTCATGAATCCGTCCTGGCACAGCCGGAGGAGTTCCCAACCTCAACCGAATATCTCTTATTGCATCCGTTTCAATTTTTCTTAATTCCATTTTTCGTTTCCGCAACTTTTCCAGTCTGGCTGCTTCTGATTCGGTTTTATCCTGCAAGGAATAAAAAACAATTATAGGCTAAACTGAATAAAATAGAATGTAAATAAATAGAAGTAATTAAGGGTTACAAGACGAGATTGGTCACGTTTAGTCACAGTAATTCACATAGTTGCTTATGAAGCAACACACACCAAATAGTCATTGCATCAGTGTGTGCTGCTTCATAAGCAATTATGTAAATTACAGTGACTAAACGTGACTAATCACGTCTTGTATTGTCTTGACTAACTGGTGTACGCCTAGTTTTATAGGCTAAACTGAATAAAATAGAATATGAATAAATAGAAGTAATTAAGGAGTTAGTAATAAAAAATACTAAGAGATTAGGGGTCTTTTGCAGAAGAATCCCACATTTAATTTCACTATACATAACTAGAATCGATTTCAAAAACATAATTATAAGACTGTATCTTACTATAACTAGAAATACACTGTAACATCAGCTATTATGTTTTCCAAATAGACTGCACTTGTCATCTGGATGAGCAAAAACTATTTCATTTGAACAAATGAGGGAGTCTTCTGCTAAAGACCTGGAATTAGTAACGCTATTATCACTAATAATGAAATTACAAAGAAGGTATTTTTTTCAATGCTGTGCTGAAATAAATGAGGAAAAAGAACATTTTCTTATATTCTATCAGTTTATTATATTTGTGAAATTATTGAAAAATCATACCTTATCATTGAAATATAATTACAAAGTTGTCAAGAAGAAACTACAGGGGTTTGTACAGATTAATTTTTTCATCCACTAAAATAAAATAAGAGAGCTTTAAATTTTGTTCAATGTATTTGACAAGACTTTGAAAATATTTCAAAGTAGGCTATTGCTAAATTGCTTGTTGTCAAAATGACAACAGCTTAGCTTGATGAACATCATTCGTTTTAATCAGAATTATATAGACTCATTCCAATGAATTATTTTTACATTGGAAAAGTTTGATTCTATTATAAGAAGGTAATTTGTTCAATTCTGTGCTGAAATAAATGAGATAAAAAGAACATTTTTTTTGTATTCTATCAGTTTCTATTTGTGAAATTATTGAAAAATCATACCTTATCATTGTAAGAATACTGAGGATGACGGGCCACTGAGGTTCCAAAAACAATCTTTCTATCACGCAAAATGTTTTTTGGTATTGATCGAATTTGTTGAGATCTGAAAAAAGATTTTTGAGGATTATTATTCAAGTTCATATTATATTATTATAAATACTGTAATACTGCTATATTGTAAATGTGCTTTTAATATAGGTCTATATGACTAAATGAAATGTGATTTGATATATTATAATATTATTTAGTTCACATATCTTTCTCCAAAATCTTTGTATATAATTATGTCAGTGAGTTTTGTATGTCTACTAGTTTCTAAACATCCATCACAAAACAATTCTTTCTATAATATTATGTGTGTTTTAATTTTTCAATTTTCAATTCTGTCGAAATTGTACTAATATTCTTCATGTATTGTAAAATGCAATAGGTCCTATAATTCCTGGCATGTAAATAAAAAATCAAACAATCTATAATACGTTAATTTTTATAAATCACTTTTTTTATTTGATAGCCTACTGAATAAAAATATTACAAGTAATTAACTTTTGTATAATTGAGTTTAAATTGTATGATCTGACCAAAGTCTGTGTCAGAATTTTGAGGGCTCTCTGAATTTTAGGCCAGTAGACCTATTATATTCATTGAAACTCCCAAAGTGTGGATGTGTTTCCATTGAAATCCCTCCAAGGAAATGTGTGAATGCTAGGAGCGATTCCAAGCTATTAATAATGCTATGAATCTTTCTGGGAATTTAATTTGGGATCCTACACAAAAAAAAAGAAAGACCTAGGAATAAACGTTTTTAATCCATTTCTATGGAAAAGGAAATGAAATTGAAAGTGATAAAAGAACTTTCTTTTATCGTATGGCTTTTTATCGGTGGGGAGACCCTTACGGGTAGGTTCCACCTCGCCTTATTTTTGTGTCGGTCACCCATCCAAGAGCAGCCTTGAATGTTTGTTACTTAACTACATGATTACTCAGCAACCGCTCTCCCGAACTATGAAAGAACTATTTTGCAAAAAGTCAACTAATACTAAAGTATTACATGGTGAGAATTGCTGTAACTCACACTCTTTTGGGACAATTATAATGGAAGCCTTTTTTGATTGCTTCATTTTCTTCTCCTTTTCTATCAATGTCCACATTTCGAAATCGCCAAGAATGTGAATTTCTCAATGAACTCTCTCTTGAGGTGCGAGATGAAGTTTTTCTGTAAAAAGAATTATGTTGGAGAAAATGGAAAATACTGATGATGAAAATAATTCAAACTCATAAAGGCAATTATTTATTAAGAAGTACCCTCTGGGAGGCCTTATAGGTCGAGCATTTTTCTGAGGGTGATGCCCATATGAGCTCTAGGCTTGTGCATGTGTAATGAGGGGTGATGAAAGATAACGACTGTTTTTTAGATAGTCGGGACTGAAGGCTTTTCATCTCCTTTGAAAGACGTGTGTGGCCTCTTTTGTTGTCAAAATCCGTTCTGTCAACTGTATTCGATCCAGGAACCTTTGGATTATCAGTCCGGCGCTTATCGCCCTCGGCTACGGAACACTAGTTAAGTAAATACCATACGTTATCTACACTACTTGTCTAGGTGCCTTTATAAGGAATCTATAAAATATACAGTATATAATAATAATACTTATTATTATTATAGTCACGGGTGTAGATTATTATAGGCTAGTCAACTTTATAAAATTTCATAATCTTTTAATCTATAATCTTCAAATTTCCATGGCCAATTTGTATTTCCTATTTGAGTTTGAGTAGGAATTCCGTGAAATTTGAACCACAATGTGATGCCTTAATTTTTAAGTAAATAAACGAGGACAAAATTAGGGCGCAATCGGCTCTCCCTTACATTTAACTTTATTTACAATAGCCTATTGTAAAACAGGAACAAGAAATTGGAAATATGTGAAGGAGTACTTACGTGCCTTGAGTACTTTCTCTGTAACTAAGTTTTGGTTGTATGATTTTGCTGTGGGTTGATGTTCGATAAAATGATAGTCTATCAGGTTCATTCAGTGCTTTTAACGTTGGATTATAACCAACACTTGATGAAGTCTATAAAAGATTAAAGTTTTCAATAAGATTATAGTTTTAGGATAAGATTATAATTGTGTTGAGAGGAGATCATACCTGAGTGTAAAAATTACAGATAATTATAATACTGTAGGCCTAACTAATGTTAAGTGAAAATAGACTCTACTCACACTTGCGATACTCAAATCGCGTAGCGACTCGGCGACTGGAATAACAAACATGTGCTTATAAATGATGACGTTCAGACAATACGGTTGCAGGATCGTCTGAGCGTCATCATTTAAAAACACATGTTTGTTATTTCCAGTCGCTGAGACACGTGATTTCGGTATCAGTGTGTAGTGCCAAAGAGTATTTTCTAAATTCAAAATATAGCACCAACAATTGGGAATTGCTGTCTACTAGAGAATAGAATATTCCAACTAATAAAAATAATTTCTATGGATTTTTCATGTAAGAACACTGATTGGGTTGATGGTTTCTGATATACTGATAATAGACTACAGTTTTAGGTTAAGATGATAAATATAAATCAAAATTAATTGGTTATATAAACTCACTAAAAATTGAAAATAAAAATAAGCAATCCATTCAGACAGGAATTTTCAGGAAGTAACCGTGTCAAGGCGAATAAACTACTAAATGAAAAAATAAGCTAACACTTCAAGGACAGCGAGTGTTTGAAGGGCTGCCGGCTCACTTCATTTTTGGAAACGTGAAAGAATGGATAAATAAGTGATAGAGAAAGAATCTCAATTTTTATGAAAGAGTTGAGAAATAAAAGAATAATTTACTAAGAAGCTAACTCACGTGAAGGCTCATCGGTTCACTCATTCTCAGATTTGATTTGGTTGGAAGTTATGTTTTAATGTCTTGATCCTTCAAACACGATCTTATCAATACAAGAACCAACTGATAGTTTTTAAAACTTGTTAAAAATCTCAAATAAAAGATAATGATAAAAGAAAACACGTGTATTTTATATTATCAAGCATGGTATATAACAAACACAACACAACTCTGCCCGTCTGCCGTTAGCACGTCACTTCAAAATAAATCAGGATCAGCTGAATCAGATTCAATGTAGCGCCGCACAGCGGTTTTTGCCAAAAGCACAAAATAGTTCCCGCGAAAGTGTCTCAAAGTTCAAAATATTGATTTCCAATCAGCGCTCAACGCACATAAAAATCTGAAGGAATTCTCTGTCAATTTATCAATTTTTTCATTTGAAATATAATAATTATGCCTAAAAACTACGTTCAAAAAGTCCGTTTGAGAATAATACACATTCAACCAACTTTTTAACAATATCAAGCCCCATCAAAACAAAATTTTGAAATATAGAATAAATTGGATCAAGAGAGCATCCTTAAATATTATATGACCCAAAAATTCGTGATTCTATATACATTCAATATAATCCACCAAGATTATAATATATATTTTACCAAACAACCTTTCTCACTTGTATTGTAACCAAGAAAATTTTTATTCATCGCATTCAATCAAATGTTAATCATCATCACCGGTCACGCAGAAAATTAATTCCTCACGAGCTGCCAAATAATAAATAAACATAAGATTAGTTTAAATTTCTCGGCCAATGACCGGCTAAGTAATGATTCACATCAAAATTAAATTATTCACAAAACACCACACAATTGATTTGACAATGTAGGGACTCGAATTGAATTTCAAATGGTACTATTTTCTATTTGACTTATTTTGCTTCATGGTGCATTATTACTGACGACGTTCAGCTATTAAAAATTTATAAATAAATAATAACTGTTTATTTCTCAGTAAATACGATACAAAACAATATAATCAAAGTACAAAGTTCATCCTTATATTTAAAGAGAAATTAGGCACTCCCGAGAAACATCTATATGGGAGTTGCCATCAATGGATTATACAACTGTAAGTTTACTAAGATTAACGAGAATATAATAATATGGACGAAATACATGTGCAACAAAACAAAAGTCGTATAATGTATAAATGAAATTTTGTGTAATCTACTATAAAATAAAGGAAATATCTAAATGAAATTAATGTAAAAATTCTTAAATGAAGATAAAAGGGATTGAAAATGCATTTAATAACAGAAAAATTAATGAAAGAGTATAAGTGATAAATGTACAAAGAGTATGAGTGTCTCTCTGTACACCAAAAATTATGTGGTAAAAAGGGAAGCAAGATTACTTTTATTGATTGGAAAATTTGATCGTTTTGAACACCTCAAAAGATTGATCAGCTAACTTCAAGCTGCTTTATTTTTGGTTGAAAAACATAATTCTGAAAAGCAAAGTGGGTGAAATTGATTGGTTTTTAATGACAGTTTGTTATTTTTCAACTTATAATCCTCCTTTTATTGCAATTTCCAGGCAATAGCCAACAATTATCTCAAGAAAATAAATAAAAGTTCAAATAATATACAAACACAAATAAAATAATATACAGTTGTACAAAGATAAATAAAACAGTGGTCGAAAAATAATTAAATCACCTTGATGTGCGCTGTTTCATTTAGTTTCATATGTTTATATTTAGCGTGTTGCCACGCCATCGCCACTCCACCTCAGTGGGCGCTAGGGCTTAGGAAACAGAGGGAGAGTAGTACTGAGCAGTGATTAAAACAGAGATCTTGTCAAAAGTTGTCTTCATAACTTCCAATCTCAGACACCATTCATACAAGAATGTGCGTTCAAGAGATGTGGTAGAATACAAGAATTATAATGAAATAAGGAAACAAGGAATTCTGTAAACCAGGAGGTGGGTTTGATGAGAAAAATACAATACACAATTTTTTGAAAGACACGTTGAGCATGTCTTTTGCTGGGAAATTGATGTGGAAAAAATATGTAAGTGAGAAAGTCGAAGCAGTAAAGATTTCAAAGTAACACCTCGAGCTGTGGGGGGTGAGAACTTAGTTGGCCATTTGATGATGGCTTTCTCGTTTTGTGTAGCCTACAACAAAATCTATTCCACTGCAACTAACGTCTGTCTGTCCATGATATAAACCTTAGCGAGTTAGCTCGCACCTCTCTCGTGTTTGTGAGCTCGCGTGTGTTGGTTGTTTGTTAGAGTGTAGGTACTTGTATCAGGCTGTCAGTGTAGCAACACCCACACGATTATATCTCGAGTTTCCTATTGATGATAAGTGATTGAGAAGCTTGCTTCATCAATATTGAATTTGTAGAAGGGAGACTGAAGACTACAACACCGATATTCAAGCATATGTAAGAGAAGCTTGGGAGATAATTTTGAAATCATCCTAGCTTCAAACTCCTTGTGTTTGTTATTCACATGGTTGATAAATCTTATCGAAATTGTCAAATTCCACTTTAATGATCTCTTTAGTTTTCAATAAAGTGGAATTCGACAATATATTTAAACAAGATAATTATCAACTATGGAAAGATTACACAACATCAACATTAATTGTTCTACAAATTTTATTCACATGGTTTCAGTTTGCATAGATAACATTTTGAATGCATGAAGAAATTTATACTAACAGAAAATAAAAAGCTATTTCTAGCTTTACATCTTTAGCAAATTCAAGAATAGAATGAATACTTAATGATAAAATATATTTAAATTCTTCTATTTTATTATCAACATTATGAATAATAATAATTTGAAGATGATATATTTTTAAATATATGCATACCGTAGGTGAATCCCATTGAACATTCTAATATAGACCTACGCGTATGCAAGCAAATTATATAATTATCAACAAACTAAAATCAAAGAAATAATTCTTTCATTATATCCTCATCAAGGCTTGGTTTAGGATTTAGAAACTGCATTGCTTTAAGTGAGTAATATCACAGAGAACGGATTAGAACTAGATCTAGAGAGTATCGCTTCTCTATGGTAATATCCATCATCTCATCTATTCATAATCTATACATTTTCAATTGAAAAATTATTAGATACGGTACGGTAATAAGTTATAAAGTTATTTGTCAAATTTCACAAATATTGGATGTGGAATCACTCCACCTCCAAGTACATCATTTTTACAGTTGGAAGTGAAAATTATATGTATACAGTAGACAAGGTGAACATTGAATTGAACTACATTACTACAAAGTGTTAATTTAGTCTCTTTAAATGAGCTGAGTAATTATTGTCTTTCCAAACTCACCGCATTGTATCAAGAATTTAATATCAGGCTTTATTGTATACAGGAATTCCTGAAAGGAATAATTATTAGGTAACGACAATATAGAAAAAGAATGGATTTATCAAAGAATGGATGAAGAGAGATGCCTGCAATATCCATGCAATTCCAATGATATTGATTATGACACACTCATATTCGAACAAATGTTTGTTTCATGCTCATAAACATTAAAAGCAAATTCATACTTTTCTCTCATTTGAAAAGCCTGTATTCGATTTATCGCTTTTGAAACATTTTTAATAATGAAGTAAAAATTTGAAGCTAATCTCTTTGTGTTTTATTATAAATTTTTCCCTGATTTAATTGTGAAAATAAAGGTAGCCTACATTTGTTGCATGAGACTAGTTAAGATGGCAGTTTCACATTCATCCCATTATCTATCCTTGTCTCCATCCTATATCCCAAACCAATGTTCGTCCTTGTTCAGAAATTCTGAGAGCTCACTGTTCAGCACAGTACACTATTAAAGATCCATCTCCATTAAGACCATTGTAGAGTCTGTTTTGTTACTCTCATCAGAGTACGGTAATTTCCCATTCATTCCTAGTCTCGAAGATTTCAAGTCAAACGTGCTTATGCACTCACAAATATCCCACTAAGAACTGAGATTTGAGATGTGTAATACATTTATAATTGTCTCTCTTTTATGTTGAGATTTCAATTTCCAGAGCAGTTTTTAGGCAGCTCTTTTTAGCTCATAGAAGCGTCCGTTATGCGAATCTAAAACCTAGGCCTATATTTTAACATTTTTTAAATTTCCTGTCTGATATGCTTCATTGAAAAACTAACAAATGAATCATTGTATTTTTCGATATTTATTTTCAGAAGTTTACGGTGACTCATTTCCATCAATTCAATTCAATTTTTATTGTCATTTTATAAAAAAAACACTTTTACAGTACAGAATCTTTCAATATGCACTTGTAAATAAAATACAAATGAGAATAATTCTACAAAAAATTTATGAATGAAATGAAAATAAAATTCTTAAGATCTCTAGTTTTTGATTATTTCAATGGCATTGCTAGCATAGATAAAATGTCTGATCGCTAGCAATGAGTTGATATTTGAAAGATTGAATAAAGTAGACATTATAATACACAAAACCTTTTTACACCGATACATTTCTTTTCTCTAGTTGAATATTTTCTCATATTTCATAAGAACATTTATGAGTATTTGGAGCTTTTTCATTTTATTTTATTTCAATTATTTATTCATTTTTTCACTTAATCACAGATGAGCAGGTAAAAGAATAAGGATTTGGTTCTATATTACATAGATTATAGGCTATTTTCTCTTTCAAACAAATTTGAAAATACAAGCAACAGTGTTGAAAACGCATATACAGTATAACGTGTTTTTTCATTTTTCATTACACATTAATATCAAGCATAAATTATTATCACATTGTTTGTGCTACGTTTCTCCAATACAAGGAGAAATACTCAAAGATTTCATTGAAAATCAGAAAGTTATTTTTAAGAATATATTAGTTTTTACCTAGTCATCAACAAAATTTGTGAATTTTTTGTTTATTTTGTGAACTATTAGGTTTTTGGGTATCTTATTAATTAGGATATTGCAGTTGTGCTCAAACTGCCTTCTACTTACTGAAAGTCTGGTCAAATTTGTAAACATTTGTAAAGCTCTTCTGCAATAAATCTCTAGTATTTTATATCCTTCAAACCCCATCCGAAGATATCTCTTATTCTTTCTTGTATTCTATTTATACATGAGACCAAAGATATCATGTTGACTGGGTTAACGGTTCTCCTACACTTTCATTTCAATATTTATTCTTGTCTCACCATCGAGCCAATCCCATCAATGTACCAATTGTTGAGCAGGGAAGTACAAGCGATCCCCACACCGTACGTTATTGATTTAGGAAAAACGCTTATCGGCTGATCGGAGCTAAACCCTTGAATGGAGGCTCAGTGGGAATCCAGCTCCATTCACAACGGCTACATCATTTGGGAAAGTCGTAAGTAAAGTTTTGATGTTGTCTTGTCGTGTGGCACCCTTGTGTTGTTATGTTGTGAGCTTGCCAGCATCAGTCACAGACGACTGACTCTAACTTGTGCTCTGTTTAGCACTCTTTCACTCCAACTACTAAAGCGAGAGCGAAAAAGAGCAAACAAACTCCAAACCTCCACTTCATATACCTGTATATCTCACGAACATAGATTCCAGTGTGATTCTGTATGTACCTGTTAAGTCCAATTTATGTTTTGCTTGGTGTTGCTCTTGTTAAAACCAGCATAGGGCTGCTTTTTGAGCATGATGAATCTTGCCATGCTCACTTCATATACCTGTAGATCTCTTGGATTTTAAAGTTCCATAACCACCGTATGGTATTTTGCATGGTCACCGAATAACTAACGAAATTTTGACAGGCGGAATCAATTGGTGGGTGTCGTATATGCTAGTTTAAGTCTTTTTCATTTGCGAAGCATTCAAAAATTTAGCATTGCTGTTCATTTAGCACTAATCCACCAAGTATTGTGTGTGTAGACCTAAATTTTCTCAGGATCCTACTATATAATGCTTTATTATATAATCTAGTTTAAGGCTTATGCATTATTATTTTTCTCTTATTCTGAATTTATTATTTTGTACTTCTGTATTATTTTTTATTGTTAGCGAGTTTTGTGAAAATTGTACTGTATTTTTGGAATCTTTGAATTGAATTTATTTTAATATTTTATGTTCTGAATTCATTCTTTTGTACTTATTTATTATTTGCAAGTTTTTGTGAAAATTGTACTATATTTTTTCGAATATTGAGAATAAATGTAAATAAAAATGATTTGTTGTGTTCATATAGATCAAAATATTCCATGACACTCATTCAATAAAGAGACAACAATAGCTGTCTCTTGCAGAAAATAACTTTCACAGGAGATTCTGCTCTAGCATGAAGCTAGCATCTTATTATTTTATTACACTCTGATAAAGTATTATTGTGATGCATGGTTGTGTATTGTGTTGTGGTTGGAAACGGTACACAAATTGAATTGTGTAGTACTCAACAACAAAGAAGGCACTTTCAATAGGTACTCACTGTAATGAATTTCAGGTGAATTTTTTTATCACTCTGTGCTCACATCACTCAGCTCAGTTTTTAATTGATCCTACTTAAAACCATGATATGATTTATTTTATGAATTTTATATACATAAAATAATGTATTATTATACAATAATAACTGTATAATATACTAATAATAATAACTGTTGCATATTTTACTGCGTATTTATTGGCATATATCTTACCTGAAAACCCCTACATTCCGGTACAATTTTATAGGAAGAATGATGATTATTTCTTCAAGATTTATTTAAAAGAACATTCAATTAAATAATATTAAAGAAGAATCTAGGCTAAATAATGATTTCTTTACTATCTTCAATACAGTATTTATTATGAATCGTAGCTATTAAATTTATATATTTCAATTTAGCAATACTGGTACATAAATAATAGTAACTTCAGAATGAAAATGTTGTTGCATTGATTGTTTCTATTGATAAAGTTATTTTATTCAAGAATATTTCAAATCGCTTCTCAACTGTAAATTTTGCGTGCAATAAAGTTGCATGTCTCTTATCAATGTAGAGCGGAAAGTATAATTTCATGTATCAAATAGTTCACATAGTGCTAAAGTACTCACATTGTGTTAATCTTTCTTTTTTAAAACTTTACATTGCAATTCAACAATGGCGAACACGTTTCATGACTTGAACAATCACAGTAGAAGAATTAGAAACGAGAATGAGCTGTCATTTCATGATTCCAAACGCTATAATAAACTGACAGCTCCAATTAGCATTAATTTCAATTTGATTATGTCAGTACTATAATTTTTTCATAGCCTACTACGCGAGCTTGCAAATTAGATGAATTTGTTTAATTGGTTATGGTGATTAAATTCGTGTCTCTGCTTACCTGTATTTCCTGTCTTGGGGAACTTTAACCGGAACTGATAATTGGACCATCTTCAATTACAATAATTATGAAAGTCAAATCAGGTTCGGGGTGGGAAGGGTCAACAAATGTATGAAACGACGTGCATCGCCTTCTGGTAGAGTGATTGTGGCTTAAAATTTATTCAAACTTATAAAATGGATGGAAGAAGTATCATAATTATATTATAAAAGGCTATATTCGCACGCAAAATAACTGAAACTGAATGAGTAATTCAGACTTGCTTGGTGTAAACATTTATGAAATTAATATTACCAATATACTGTGATGAGAGATTTCACACAGAGTTTTACAAATAGTCTCCGTAGAGTGATTGTGGCTTAAAATTCATTCAAACTTATAAAATGGATGGAAGAGGTATAATAATTATATAAAAGACTATTCGCACGCAAAAGAACTGAAGCTGAATGAGTAATTCAGACTTGCTTAGTGTAAAATTTTATGAAATCAAAATCACTAATAAATGTACTGTGATGAGAGATTTAACACAGAGGTTTACAAATAGGCTTCTGTTAAAAAATACCAGTATTTGGAAGAAAATGACAATTTATGGTACAAAAACCTTCTTAAAACCTTACAAATAACCCACTCCTGTTAAGCCTACCACGTGTCACACGTATTTATGTCATAAAAGTTCCATGTTTTTTTAAAAAGATTTGTACCCAATAAAGTGGTATAAGTAGTGATTTCAAGTCTTGAATGGTACAAGCAGGTTCCTGAAAACGGCAAATAGAGCCTATTAAAAACGACTAATCCGTATTTAAACTATTTCTCAGGAGCACACGTACGCATAAACATATCTTATCTCCTGGGACAATCACACCCAAACTTGTTTCCAATAGTTGATACAATCTTAATCAGATAAAAAATCAAGAGCAGTTACAAGCAATAAAGACTAACAAAGAATACAAATTCAGAAAACAATAAGTGGCCTACGTATATCTTGCTACTAATTGATAACTTATTGGTAATTACCAAGGATTGATATCTGACAGTAATCGGTTTCGACGGATATCGGATTATTTGGATCAGATTTAGAGCCGATCTGCTTGGAATATAGAAAAGCCGAGCTAAATAAATCTAAAAGAGCGATTAATCAGGTCTAGAGTGACTTATCGTTCAGCCGGTCTGAGTAAGGTAACCTGTTTCAAGTCTGGGAAATTAAAAAATATCTCAACATCTCTTGCATTGAAAAAATCATCTTTGGACGTAAGAAGAAGCATTGATGTGTATCACGCGAATTCTCAATAGATTGGTGGAATTTATTTACAATATGTCTGAAAAATTCTGATTTGATGGGAATCTCTCAGCGAGTTTCTCAGGATGGTTAAAGTGTTTCGTCCATGACTCAATAATTAATAAAAATTTTTAATAAGTTATTTCTCAAAAAATAAGTTTATTTGTTTCTTGAGACAAATGTTTACAAAAATTGAAAAAGGAATGAATTAAACTGCAATGAATTTTTTGTTGTAGGCCACTCTGTGGAGATATTTAAGGATTATCTCATTATGTTATTTCAAAGAGCATCATTATCCATAATGATCATAACTGAGATTTATTCTTCAATATTAGAATACTACTGTATTCCTCAATAGGAGTATTATAATATTACAATACTACTGTATATAACGTCACAGAGGTGTTTTTTTTTTGCTGTCTAAGCTTGAGCGTGGGTAATGGGAAGGATGATGATGAGAGATGAATGGACCTACAGCTTCAGGTGGGTTCCGAACCACCGGGAAGCGACCACATCGTTGGCGCAATACTATCTCACACTTCCTGACACCACCAACCCAACAATTACAATAAGTACTTAATAACCATTCATCAACCCCATAATTGTTCATTGTTCGGGGCTAGTGCGGACCACCCAACCAAAAGGGTTGTTTTCTCGGACACAATAAACAATCAGGTGGGAAGTACCGCGGTACCCAAGTATAGCAAGGCGAGCCCAACATTACAAGCAACAGACCCTATAGTATATTGTCGACACGGCCTTTTAAGATAGTGTCGTGTTTTTTGGATTGAGCAGTGTGAGACTTTATTTATCTGTGACATCGAATGAGGCTAACACAATTACAAGCCTTCAGTAAGTCGAGCTATTTCACAGCTCACACCTAATGCTGTGGTGTATATGTGCTTTCATGTCACAGCATATAACGCCTCCGCTAGATATTTATTGTGTTGTGACTTTATTTCGACTGTAACATAGGCGACTTAACGAAACTAGACTTCTTAAACTTTTCAAACTCTTGTATCTCCTTCACTCTTGTAGCTCTCGAACTCGAATACTTGTATCACACTAAATAGCCAAACGATAGATAGAATTTGACCGTGGCTCCTATAAAAATGGTAATGGAAGTTGATGATAAAATAAATAAGAAGCCATTTGAAGCGTGGTTCCTTGGTTAAAACTGTTTGACAATCATAGAGTGTTTTTTTCATGTGACAGCATTTGCCTTGACATGGTCTAAACTCTTATGAGATACTCTACATTTTACACAACATGCTAACATTTCTTTCATTGACGTTTTACTGCTGTTTACATAAAGATGTCGATTTATAGCATCATATGGAAATAGACCTTTTGACTGTTCATCAAATGACAGTGACTGTGAAAACGGAAGAGATTTCGGCTGAAATAGAGCTTTATTGATATAAATTCAAAATAGAAAGGAGAGTTTGGCTGCCTTCTAATTCTAACCCAGGAATAACTGCTGATTAGGACTGCCTAATCTTCCTAATCTGCCTAGGACTACCTATCTTCCTGCTCATTAGGAGGCTTTACTTCATAAGAAAAGTTTTGCCTATGAAATAGCCTACTATAGTTTATTCTAATAAGAATGGTTTTCTTTTAATAATTATCAATAATATCAATATCTGTTAGGAATAAGTGAAAATATAGTTTTCAATTATCAATAATATCAATATCTGTTAGGAATAAGTGAAAATATAGTTTTCTTTAATTTTGGATCTCATCACATAACGTATGCTTTCATGATAGAAATGAAAAATAGCAGGTACTGTAATGATGATGCAAATGTATTATTAATTTGGTAAATTATCATTAAAGTTGAAAAAAAATAATGAATGATTTGAATTATTTTGAGGTCTGAGGCGTTGATGGCTATTAAATGACTGAAAATATTGATATAAAATGACTGAAATATGCTCTTTTGTCATGTTAAATTTTCTTCAAATATGCGCTGAAAAGGATAATCATTGCAACAAGATCATATTGTAACTTCGTGTCTCAATTATTGAAATACTGTAGATGATAAATTTCTGTTGAATACAATTTTAATATTATTTATTACCTATATAATATTATTTGATTATAGAAATTACCAATTATTACAGACTTAACCACATCAATCAACTCACTTCATAAAATTATCCTGTAACCTATTTCGAATTTTATGCTACAATTGTTTAACTAACTCACAATTTATGGACAGCCTCATGCAAAACTGTTTTTTTTCGTAGACCATAACTCATAGCTACATCCGACATCCTAATAAAATAGCTGGTTAGTGACTCACGATTTTGGCGTGTGCCTACAAATACACAGAAAATAATAAATAAAGCTGACTGAGCAGACCACTGCTGTTAGTGTTAATACATTCAACAAGTTAAAAGTATATCCACCCTGGATTTAATTATTTCAAAGGAGTGAAACGTTTAAAATCGTTATTACTTCTAGAGCACGTGGTCCAGGACTGTTATTAATACTTCACAAACTTGAGGTTTGGAATCCTATCTGATTTATAATGAGCGAAAAGTAGAAAAATAAATAACTCTTAATTTTTTCCATCAACTTTTCTTGACCTTTAAACCTATAGCGGTCCATCTTGTTTCTTTCTCTATTATTTTCGTATTTGTAGTTTCTTCACACCTATTTCTCTCTCCCACACCCATTCTCTCTCTCTTCTTCTTTCCTCTTACACACCAATCTTCCACCTGAAATTGTAATTGGGAAAATGAAACGCTGTGTCCGGGGTCAATGTGGACATTTATTAAAGTCCTCCTTATTCAGGATGTGATTTATTCGCATATATAGAGGAAGCATTACAGGTCAATTACTATGGTCCGATGTTTATGGGTTTCAGGCACGCGATGTAAATATATGTGGGATGTTGTCTCGAATAATCTTGTAGCATCCAATTTTTCCTCAAAATCTCATCTTTCTCGCTCACTTCACACCAGCGCTCTTGGAATCCTTAAACCTATAGTTTTATTCTAAAGAATATTGTTTTCAGAAGTTTGTAGCTTTCCATCAAAATGATAATCTGTTTTATTATGATCATATCAGTGTATCTGTTTTTTTATTATGTTTTATAATGATTATGTTTCATTATCTGTTATTAATCTGAATTCCTCGTTCTTTGACACAATGACTCTAGAAATTTCAGGGGTGTTTTTGAATACGAGTATAATTTTGTGTTGGGAACATGAATATTCCACTCTAAAATGATAAGCTAGATTGTATTCTTTTCAAAAATATATTAAATTTATTATGTAGTACATAATTACTTACATAACTTTGTTAAAAAATTCTGGATTTTCAATAATATCTTCATAAATGTGATCATGTAATTGGTTACAATTAGGTACAACCAGAAAAAGGCTACATGATAAAAGTTTTGTCGAAAATGAATTTCAATAGGTTGTTAGAAGCCAAGGGATTGACCACAGGTCTTCCTTGAAGGAAACGTTAAAATGATTAAAGGAGAGATTAAATGATTGATTTGAAATGAATTCTTGAATATGAAATTGATTAAGATGTTGCATTCTAGCTTACTTTATTTGAGATTCACGTTTAAGATTTTTTTTCAATTTTACATCACATGATATCAACGGGGAAATAGAAGATTGTATTCAGTATCTTACATCATCAAATAATCATTTCTTATCTTTATTTTTATTATTATTCTTTAAACATTATTACATTTAAAATTTAATAATGCCAATAAACATAATCTATTTGTGTGTTTTTACAAATGAATGATCGAGTTTTTGACTTCTAGTTAATTGATAGGAAGTCACTGAAAGTGAATACATGAAAAAAATTATAAAACATCTGAGCAATTGATTGTTACTCATTCAAAAAGTAAATACACTAAAAAAGCTGAGCAGAAGGCAATATCTTCAAAGAATAATCAATTCACTAGTTGATCCACTGTTCACTAGTGTATAGGATATAATTCAAGGAGCTCATTGAGTTATACTCAAGACCCATTTCGGCATCCTAGGCTCCAAAGAGTACCGCTCCTGGTTTTCAATAAATAATCACAGTCTGCCCCACCTCTCCTTTGATCCGATTCAATTATACAAGACTATGCCATCAGATAACATGCGTGGGCCTCACAAGAATTGAATTCTCTTCATATAATCATTAGAAAAGAGTTTGATGAATGGAATACCGCTAGTTATTACATTCGATTATATTATTGAATTCAAATTGAAAAAAATCAATATGTAGCTACTAGATTGATTTTAATTATTAATAATAAATTTAAAATGTATAATATTTTTATTGACTCACCCAATGAAAGATTGAATGAGGATGGATAAAAATTAATATTGATAAGCATTTCAATGGATGACTTTTGATTAAGATCAATCAATAAGTGGAATGGCAGTATGAAAAATATAGTAATCTGTTATTTAACTCAAGAAACGGTCTAATAGTAGTACATTGAAGAATATTTTGTCCGTACTAATGGAATATTATATACAAATATTATAGTTGTACAATACTATATTAGTATAATAGTGTAATACAATACAATAATTGTACGAGCATAATAACTATTGTATAAGTAAATGGTCTGTCCGTAGTTATGAAATATTCTAGTCAAATAGGTTACATTACAAGTGGTTATAATAAAAATAAGTATTACAATAAATATGATAGTCAATGTAAATTTCATTAATGTGTTTTTATTTTATTTTTATGAATTATATTCTAAAATGCACCATAAATTTATGAAATCGAAACAACTTAAACATTACAGTGAAGTACATTAACAGTCGTCATCTCTTATCATCACCCCCCTCTCATTACCCTCGCACAAGCCTAGAGCTCATGTGGGCATCACCCTCAAAAAAACTTCTTATTTCGAATCTTGTATATATTCTTCCTCTATTTTACCAACTACTTTTGGTCTTTGTAAAACCTATGAAAACAAACAAAAAACATGGTGGTATCAAGAGTGATGTCTAACAAATCCTTCTCATCACTACATGGTAGCAGAAGAAATAATCTTGTTTTTTAAACTCTTTCATGGTCACTCATACGGTCATATTTCGTGTTGTTAATCAGGTTAATGATGCAGGAGAAACATCCATAAACATTTCCCTGGCATGCTGTTGTGGAAAAATGGAACATATAAAAAGTAGACTAAGACAGAATACTGGTACGGGTCTGTATTATACCTCAAATGATGTATACTGGCATTTATTATAGGATTTGAGAAGAAGGCTTTTCAAACGTTTCCCCGATTTGGTGAGAAATTTCTCAGACCCCTCACAGAGCACGTTTACCTGTTCGTAATCATTCTCCAAGCCACATATACCTGACTTATACTGTGACACATGTATGGTACTGAAGTACATAACTCGACCTCAGTGTCATATTTCTCAGTAGGCACCTGTTCTCTCAGCGCGAGCCTAATTGAAAATTTATATGCATAAAACCTGCAGCATAAAATCAGTTTTCCCACGTCAATGCTTCAAGTTCAGCACTTCTTTATGGCGTATAAATGGCTGCCACCAGCCTTACAACACGCAGCCAATGCTTTCTGCGAATGTGTTGAATGAAAAAGAGCTCTACGCTCTTTTTTCAATGAAACTTTCAAAGCTAAATAAATGATGTAATTTGAATTTAATTTGGAAGTAACTTGCTTAATGAACGACTGATTACAAACTGAACTAGGTAGGATTCTATGGAAAACAGAAGTATACACTCAAGATTGTCAGGTCCTTTTTACGGATTCCTTGAATTTTTTACTTTGGAGAGAATTTTAAGAAAAGCAGATGGAATGAAAAATATGATTTATATTTTAAGTTTTATAGTTTAAGTCTAACAAATCCTCCTCATCACTACATGGTAGCAGAAGAATAAGGCTAGGCGTACACCGGTTAGTCAAGACAAGACAAGACGAGATTAGTCACGTTTAGTCACAGTACTTCACATAGTTGCTTATGTAGCAACACACCGATTAGTCATTGCATCGGTGTGTGCTGCTTCATAAGCAGCTATGTGAATTACTGTGACTAAACGTGGCTAATGTCGTCTTGTCTTGTCTTGACTAACCGGTGTACGCCTAGGCTAAGACCGCGATTATTTTGTATAGATCAAAACAGCTTCTTTTCTTAGCTAAGTTAGTTTCCGTACTTACTTACTGACTTATCACCATCACTTTGCAAAGGTTTTTCTAACTGGATATCTCTTATTAAATAGCCTAAACTCTCTCAAAAAGTAATCACTTTTCAAAAGAAATGGAAGTTATGATATCATTAAATACGGTACAAAAACAAACAAAAAATGACAGTGAAGAAATTCATAGCTTTTACAGTTTTACAGTTCTTAATTGGATATCTCATATTAAATAGACATAACTCTCTCAAATAATAATCATTATTCAAAAGAAATGGAAGTTATGATTAAATTAAATACGGTATGAAGAAAAAACAAAAAATGACAGTGAAGAAAATCAAGGAATTCATAGCTTACTGAGAAATCCAATTCAAATTACACTTAAATTTTTTGTGAATTGCACTCTCATTTCCAACTTTGATATTGAATGAAACTATCTTCTATTTTATAAATTTATAATTTTTATTCACAAATTGCTGGCTATCTAGTTTCGTGCATCTGATATTGAATAAAGTATATTTTATTTTATGAATTTATAATTTTCATTCTTCAATAGGCTACTGGCTATCCAGTTTGGTGTGTGGACCACAATTCCTCTGACAGTGATAAATTTTTTCACTCTCCGCTCAACTGATTTGATATTAATCTATTCATAGCAGCGCAAGATATCGGTCGCCGAACATTGTATAGCCTACACGATGATTATGACAGCATAATTTTCTACAAAATTGTTATATTCAACATTTAAAGCGATACCAGCGATTTGAATTTCAAATGTCGTATTTACATACTTTTAGCGGTAGCATTAAAAACTGTTAATAGTAATCAATTAGGCTCTCTCAACACCTCTGTATCCAGTAGCTAAGTTGTGAATTTACAACTAGGAGTTTTTTTACATAATAAGATACAAGGTTGACTTTCCTCTCAGTGTGGGTGATTAGGATCTTGTTTCTCCTTTCTGAATTTACATCAACAAGTCTGTGTGTTCGCCTGGAATATTTTAATTCAAAGCTTCTGGATTCATCTCATTTTAAATCCTAGAAGTAATCGCCTTCGATAGATTCTTCGGACTGTTTCTCAATTGAATAAATTAATCTTATAAATGTTCAATATTCTTGACCACTGTTTTGAAGGCAATATGCTTATAAGATAATAATTCTATGAAAAGTAAAATATTCATATTTGTATTCCCAGATTTTTATGATTTGACCGAAATATTTCCTGATTTCCAAGAGAGTGTGGGATTGAGGGAGACTTCAAATACGTAAACTAATACAGTAATATACTAATAGAAAACTAGACATTAATAAATAATACATAAACAGGGAGTCCGTTCTCACTAGGTGTCAAACCTGCGACATTAAGTTATTTAGGAACAAAAGTTCATAAGTTAAATAACAATTCAAAACACAAACAAATACAGAACTATTATCTACATTAATCCAAACCCCAGTACAGTAATCTTGAATCCGTTAAAACCGTATAACCTAAACTATGTTATTATTTTTCAACTCTAGTTTTCATGAATGGCGATCATAATCTGACAAGACAATCCCCTTTCTAAATTTCAAATCTAATCATAATAGCCTAATTTTACAAGAATTAATAATATTAGAAAACCTACACCATTTCGCTTGTTTTAAATGACAAAACTCTATCTTCTCCAAATTTCAAGTCTGTGTAAGCATGATAATGATTGAAAAAGTTTTTTGATCCGCGATTATTTTGGAAAACCGCGCAATTTCTCTTATTTTATCCGACAATGGAACCCTTCACTAATTTCAAGGCAGTGTAAGTATAATAATGTCTTTGATCCACGATTATTTTGGAAAACCGTGCAATTTCTCTTATTTTATCAGATAATGGAACCCTCTTCACTAAATTTCAAGGCTGTTTAAATATAATACTTCTATGATCCGCGATTATTTTGGAAAACCTCGCAATTTCTCTTATTTTATCTGACAAGTAGTGGCGAAGCGTGGTATACTTATTTGGTCATCGCCGGGTATATTTCCTATAGGTTCGTCCCTATAATGAATGGCTGCCATGTTCTCTCATTTTCGAGCCTTCTATTCTTTTACTTTGTAAAGTGTTGTTCATTAAACAACCAGTGTTAATATTAATAAATTGTAGTTATTCAATTCTTCCTACGACACAACAAAACTGTGTGTCCTAATTCCTAATTCCTAAGTATACCACGCTTCGCCACGGCTGACAAGACTCTCTCCATTCTCTCTAAATTTCAAGGCAATGTAAGCATTATAGTAATGATTGAAAAAGTCTTTGATTTGCGATTATTTTGGAAAACCGCACGATTTCTCTTATTTTGTCTGGGTTTCAAACGAGTGGCTACTAAAATAAATTCGATTGATGTTGACCGATGTCGCCCAAGTTAGGGGTGGGTGTAGCTCTTCACCGTGACAGCTTTGCACTGATCAAACTGCAATGGCGGACGGCGATTTTTTGCCGTCGTGTACTTAGCATTCCGGTCATATAACCACTCTGCGACTTCTACTTCTGAGGGACCTCCCCAACCAGAAAGACCGGAGGCGGAACCTGCAAATATATATATACTTTTCACATGCACAGATATAAACAACATCAACAACATCGCCTATTTCTATATACATAGATATAAACCACATATATCTGTTGAAGAGTCCAGGTTGGCAGCCATCAATCAGGGATGAAAAGAGCAGAACGGAAACGAAGAATAAAAAGAAAAGGAGCACACAACAAAGATCAACTAAACTAAGTCGGGATGTTGAAACAAAGATCAAACCCGTACAGCCAATCACAATGCTTGTTCTTTTTAGCAACGGTAGACATAAATAAAAGTGTCTTCATCGGAAAGGGATGGGGGAAGAATATGATAAGTTGATGAATGTTGACAGTTGAGTTCGTTTTTGAAATATTATTGTATTTTTTGTTTTAGATTGAATCGTTTTCATGATACCACTGCCTGTTCCATCAAGTGGAATTTGATTGTGTAGCTTTAGAAAAGAGGATTGTTTGATACCATCGGTATAAAAAAATAAGTTATTATAATTACGGCCAGTTGCACGATGATTTAGTTGAGTTTAATCTCTGAAAAATGTCATCATTGCATTGAAATCGGATTCGCTCATCATTTTACGGCGATTAAATTCAATTGAATTTTCCGTGCTGTTTATATTTTAGAGGATACAGTTTTAGGCTCGACTCTGATCGCGAAGCGACAGGAGTCTCGGCGACTGGTTAGACGAACATGTGTTTTCAAATGATGACGCTCAGACGATCCTGCAACCGTATTGTCCACGTCTTCATTGAAATCGCGCAATCTAGTAGTCTTGAATAGTATTAAGTTTCACAGTGAAGTTATTTAGTTGTATCGGAGACAATTCTATATGTTATTGAGAAATACGGTACTTTATTTATTTAAGAATCTATTTCTATTAATTAGGAATTGTCTGTGGTTGCATTCAGAGAAGTAATGAAGAGAAGTTATAGTTTTTAGTGAGTAATCTCAGAGAAGTAACAGTTTCAGTAGGTTCCACTACTGGATCTGTAGTTGAGATCCTTCAAACTATTCAAGACTGTAACAACTTACATTTTTCGCTATCCACACATCTGTCACTCCTCCAATAAAACTCCAACTCTTACCAAATGACAAAGTTGAGCCAAGAATGCCTCAGCAGCCGTCGTTACCATTCTATTGAAACGAAAAATGAACACATAAGTTCTGAAAAATGTTGTAAGCGGTGGATAATAGTCTAAAATACTTTACAGGTCTGCAGTTGTTGGAGGTGGAAAAAATTTCTGTGGGCTACAACACTCTACGTATATTTCTGTGATTTATAAATCACTACGGGGTGCTTTCAAAAGATACGTTCACGGCTACTTGCCTTCTTTTTCTTTCGTTCTCTTCTATTTTCTTCTCTTCTTTATCATCATTTTCTTCTCTTATCCTTGTCATTGTGGAAGAAATTATCGTCATTTTCTTCTGTCATTGTGGAAGAAAAACGCGCCACAAAGCATCGCTTGGAATACTATGTTTCAGGACGCCTCCCATTCAATAACGCTGACAGATGCAGGCGACAGTAACAATGATAATTATACAAAAGACTTGAAATTTACAACTAGACATTTTATTTACTCCACACGGCCGTTGCTGTAAAAGCGACAGACGAACGAACGTGTTGAACTTACAATGCCACGCTTCGAGAGCGCAACGCCTTCTTGTTGCACTGTTTTCTGAACGTAATTTTTCAAATTGCTATTCAGGTGGAAAGAGATAGTAGATGCGACAAGTGAGGGAATGAGGCAGACAGAGAACAGAGACAGAAAAAGTGACAGAGAATAGAAAAGAGACTGACTGAAACAGGTATGGTGAGACAGGACAAGTGAAATATTAAGAGGAAAATAAGATAAAATAATATTTCTTTATTCATGTAAATAACAAAATATAACTGTTCAGGTTCTAGATCACAAAAGATGTACAAGTGTAAGTAATATTATTCTATTAATCTTATAAATATTGTAAGCAAATAATTTTAACACTATAAGAACTAGATGCAGTGTGATAATGTTTACAAAATTGAGATTTATTTACATGAAACGGCGAAGCTTGAACATATAAATGTCCATTCTTGGAAAAGGATGTCCGAGGACTTCCTTTCCATTAACACTTGGCCGTGAAAAAGGGAAAATTTACAATACCTAATAACTAATCCTCAGAAAATAAAATCTATAGTTAAAAATTTTCAATAAGTGAAAATTAAACTCAATATTGAAAATAGAATATGAAATTTTCAAATACCAGAAAATAAAACCATTAAAATTAATGCTAATACAACTATTAATAATTGGAACGTAGATAGTAAAGCAAACATTGACAACAAAGCCAAACAGCAAGAGAAGATTCGATGAATGCAACTGAACAAAATGTTTTGCCTGTACGAGGAATCGAACCCCGTACCCCTCAATTATCGCTGGTCGAGCGACTTACAGGACACGTGATTAGGATAGTTTATGAATCGAATAATCAGAGTTTTCTCTCATCAAATGAAGATTCAGGGTTCCACCTCTAAAAAGCATGCCCATTTCATTTTCTTTCACCTTTTTTCAAGATTCAGTTCCAAAAATCTCTTCTTTCTCTTGTCAAACACCACCTAAATAACAATAACTCCGCAACAACATTTGAAGTAATTGACACTAACGATTATTGTCGTAGCTACAAACCTTCAACAGGTTATTTTCAACTCGTCGATGTCAATGAGTCGAAGACCCCATGTTTTAGTGAATGAGAAGAGACTTGTTCTTTCTCTCAGCTAGTTACCAGCTTTTCTCGGTTGTAATTCTTTGTGTTTGGTCTGTCGCGGACGAGAGATTGTACAAGATGTACTTGTAGGATGTACTTCAGGATGTGGTTGTCCGCCTTCCCATTCACAAAAAGCCATCTCAAACCGCATACATTCTTGTTTTCTAAGCAAAGTCATGTATTTCTCCATGCATGGTTCTTCCAGTATTTCTGTACTTAGTCTCTTCTGTTTCTCCTTCTCTTTTCTACTCAACACTTTTATTTCTCGGCTCATCCATTTTTTCGTTGTCTTTCCTCCTTTCCTTATTTTTATAATATTTCTCATTCTCCCTTCCCAGGAAATTCTATTATAAATTATCAAAGAGTAAAGAGAGGGTACGGTTTAAAAAAACAATTTTTTTCTAAATAGAATTTTTTCAAGTGAGATACTTATTGCACTAGACGAATACGACCGGTAAGCCTGAAATCATAGATTAAATAGATAAATTTATTTGTTTGTTTTGAGCGAATGGTCAAAAGTACAAGTACAGGTACAAGTAAGAGATTATTAGAAGTCGAATAAGAAACAATTGTACCTTTGCATTCTCAAGTCAATTGATCAAAAATCAAGAAAATGAAAATTGAATTTCTATTACAGAAACAGTTTGAAATGTAGTGATAAATTAGTAATATTCAATCAAAATGAATTCAGAAAATACTAACAATATCATTTCTTATTCAAAATCTTAAAATTAATAAAAAAAAAAAATAATAATACTAATATAATAAGTGAGACTTGTTGAGCTAACGATTTACAAGAAACTCTATATTTGGGAGAAACCTCTTTCAGTAGAGTTTAAACAGAAATTAATTAAACGATAGTTTGTTCCACAGTTTAAACCAAGTTATGACAAGTTCAAACTGAGTTTGAAATACGTTTAGTTGGACTGTAATTTAACGAAAATAGTCCATACAGGTCTCAATGAACTGTATCTACCATAAAAAGAGCATTCTCTTGTTCCAAGTGTAACTAGACTAAATAAATTATTCCGACCAAGTCGGGTTTATAGAAACCGCAAAGAATGTACGATTCAATATCATCGGTACATAAAGTAGAGGAGGCGCGCACTACCTCTAGAGATGGAGGAGAAACAAAAAGGAGGCAAGAGGTCAGGTGACCCGCGGTGCGACGATTGTTTTTATTTCAAAGTCGGACGGCTTTTAGGTTCGCGGTCGTGAACGAGCTACACAGAACAGTAGCCGCAGTCGGATATTGTTCCTATGTAAATGGGAGCGTAAAAGAGTGTAGGAAGAGGGGGAGGAGGAGTAGGAGGAGGAGGCGAGGAGGATGAGAGAGTAATGGAGTACACGACAAATACCCGGCACGAAGAAGACTTCTGGGGACAGTGGAGTAGCTACCGGGTGCTCTCAAGAATACGTTTAGTTGTACCAGACGACTCTTCCAGTACTGAATTGAATAGCCGCGGGTTTTGTCTTAGTATTCCCGCTCTTACCTTCGCTTCATCTTTATCTATCATTTTCTTTTTCTTGATTTTGTTCTTGTCCCTTCTCTACTCCTTGATTTTTCTCCTCTTCTTCATTTTTTTCCTTTTCTCAATATTCTTCTTTAAACACTTTCTCTTGATATCATTACCCCCATTTCTCACGCACAAGCCTTGAGCTCAAGTGGGCAACACCCTCACAAAAATGAAAAAATATGAATATTAGTTTTGTTCTGCTTCTTCCTGTTTCTCATCGTTTACTTCTTCTTCTCCTGCTTTCCCTTCCACTTTTTCCTCATCTTCTTCTTCTCCTGTCCACTTCTCTTCCCTCCTATCAACTCAATCTTTCTTACTAACTTTTCATTTTTATCCATTTCGTTCACCCTTACACTCATTCTTCATCACCTTAATCATGTCTCACACTTTGTCACCATTCTTTATTCCATCAATTATGCCTTATTATTTATCACAGTTATGTATCACCTCCATCATCTTCTCATTCTTTATCACTTCATTCTTGTTCATCTCAATGCTTCTGATTCTTCTAATCGTCTTTTTCAAACCTCTTTATTTCTCTTAAAGCTCCTTCTTATGTCTCCACTCTAGAAGTCTCATAATATATTTCCACCTTCCTACCAGATTCCTTATACTTATCTTCCTCCATCAATTTCACCATATTTTTGCCAATCATTCTTCCGTCTAATCTTATCTTTCTTCCAGCTTTTTCTCTCTCATCCTTTTCTCTTCTTCGCTCAATATTTCTATCACTCATATTTGACTAATTCTACTTTTTTCCACATCAACTCTTCTTCTTATTATTTCTTCTTCTTCTTCTTCTTCTTCTTCTTCTTCTTCTTCTTCTTCTTCTTCTTCTTCTTCTTCTTCTTCTTCTTCTTCTTCTTCTTCTTCTTCTTCTTCTTCTTCTTCTTCTTCTTCTATTCTTCTTATTCTTCCTCTTCTTGTTTTTTCCTCTTCTCCCCCATTTCTCTCAATTTGTTCACTCTTCTTTACTCTTTCCCTCTTCTCCTTCAAACCACCAGCGGTTACAAAACACATCTTCATGGAATACACGGCGCGGCGCGCTGAAACGAGACCAAAAGAACGGCGAGATTCGATTGTTTACTGAGACATTTGTGGTCCCAACAGTTGAATCGACTTCAAATACGGCGGTGAACGAAAGAAAAGAGAGAAAAAAGACGGAAACAATGATGAAAAAATATACAATGGTTTGGTTGTGACCGGTGGGCTGCCGACTCGAGTGGAGGTTTCAGAACAATGAACCGTCGTGGAGAGATTTCATGTTTTGATGTTCGATTCAAATTGGAGTGTCCCATTGGAATAGAAAATCTCATTCACCAGCAGTAGGCTACCTAATAGTTAGAATTATCAGCTGCAAATTTTTAAAAAAATTCTCAATTTTCTAATTATACAAATTTTGGAGAGAAACTGGTTTGGGCCTGTTGATTCGCTCCCTGATAATATCACAATGATATGAGTCAGAGAAGAAGAAGAAGAAGAGGAAGAAGAGGAAGAAGAAGAAGAGAAGAAGAGGAAGAAGAGGAAGAAGAAAAAGAAGAAGAAGAAGCGCAAGAAGAGGGAGCAGAAGGAGGAGTAGGAGAAGGAAAAGTATTCAATCTCCGTTAATCAATTATTTCTTTCCAAGTTTTCCAAATTTCAAAAAACCTGATTGCTAATTGGAATAAAACGCCTAATATATATTATTTTAGAAGATCTTTTCATTGAAGGCTTATCTAAAGTATTAACCTATTTTTTGTGAAACTGTTGATTTCTCATTAAAGTTCATTTGACAAAACAAAATTACATGTACAGGAGGCCACGAAATTATGAGGCTAAGAGATTTTGCGCTGTTGTCAGATATGGAACCGGTAAAGCAAGAGAAAGTCAAAAATATTGTTCCTCCCATCACAAAATTGGCAACGCTGTGCTTCTAGCCATGCCTTTATCGAGCATCGGTGTCCATTTCCCTGCATGATTTGAGAAGTCAGCTGGCAAGACTTGACAAAAGCTCAAAATGTCTCAGCAAGCAACACCCACTTATCAGTCATTGCATTGGTGTGTGCTGCTTCATAAGCAACTATGTGAGTTATTGTGACTAAACGTGACTAATCTCGTCTTGTCTTGTACTAACCGGTGTACGCCTAGCCTTATTTCGTGGCCGCCGGTATAGTCACGTTACGGTAAACTAAAAAATTTAATCCATGCAGAACAATAAAAATGGATTGAAAATATCACAGTTGCCTAACCTTGAAAAATTGTCCAGGAATATAAATTCATCAAAAATGGTACCATCGACTTACCCAATAGATAAACTTGTCTTATCTGTGGAAGTACCCTAATAGATTCCACAACTTCGAACAATATCAATGGATCCAGCAATTCCTAGTAAACAGCAGCCAGCAGCAGTGGTGGTGGTTCATGAGGAGCATTCATTGAGACCCAGAGTGAGACCTGGTGGCCTGGGAAACCACGTTTGTCGTCGGCAGACGCTCTTTTGAAGCCGCTCGCCATCCTCATAAACCAGGGAATCGTGCCACTTAACTGCATGTAAAGAAGCACCTGGGCGATCTCATGTTTTTCCCGCTCATTTCACCTCTTTTCCGCCCTTTTTATACTTCTTTCCCGCTCTTTTCTGTCTCCTTCCCTCCTTTTTTCTGTCTCTTTCCCGCTCTTTTCTGTCTCTTTCCCGCCTTTCCTATCTCTCTCCCGCTATTTTCTGTCTCTTTCCCTCCTTTTTCTGCCTCTTCCCACCCTTTTTCTACCCCTCTCTCGCTCTTTTCTGTCTCTCTTCCGCTCTTTTCTGTCTCTTCCACCCTTTTTCTGTCTCTCTCCCGCCTTTCATCTGTCTCTCTCCCCTCTTTTCTGTCTCTTATTTCTGTGTCTTCTTCTTCGTTTTCTTGTTTTGAAACTGGATGGAGATGCGCTCCTGTGATCCCACCGATAACAGGATTGCTTTTCACGTCTGACAGCAGGACCAACCACGTTCGTCAAACTATATAGATATAGAGACTTAACTATATATAAAGTTGTCTCTAGTAAGTCTCTAGCTGTTATAAAGTGTCTGTCTATAGATATAGATCAAGTAGTCTGATATATGTCGACTGACTTATTCTATATAGTTTAAACTATATAGATGTAGTTGTAGTTGCTACCATAGTTATAAAGTGTTTAGATAAAGATATATATCAAATGCAACGTCTGACGAATGCCGACTGACTAGTACTGTATAGCAAACTGTATAGATATACTAAGCATTGCAACTATATGTATACAGTGCCTAGATATGAAATAGAAATATGGATATACAAACTAGTTTTAAAGTGTCTATCTATAAATATATATTCAGTATAAATGCGGACTGACTCATTCTATATACTGTAGTTCAAGCTATAGTTTATATATATATTTACCGTACCTAACATAGATTTTAAGTAAATAGATATAGATATACATAAAATGCAACAACAACTGACTATAAAGATGCTACATATCATACTATATAGATACACTGACCACAGATTCTATAGTTATAAAGTGTCTATCTACAGATATAGCCTACATCAGATTTAACGTCTGACGACTACCTGACTGACTTCTGTCAGTCTGCGTTGTGAATGAAGAACGATCGCTGTGTATGAACGCCGCCGTCTGAATCCTAATGTTACATTCATTGTCAGCGACCACTGAGTCTCATCTTGACCTTTTTTTTAAAAATCGTTACACCGTAGACATTTTGTATGTAGCGGGTTGAATTTTGAATGAAAATCTTGGCTCGAAAACCTTTTTTCTCAAAATGAAAACGTTTTGTTGGTGAGTGAACCTTTTGTCTAGGTGTGATTGAGTTAACTTAGTCTGAGTTTTATCAACGGTGGTTTAGTCACTCGATGTAACTCTATTTGCCGATTGTACAAAATAAGTTAATTGAATCCAACCGCTGTAAAATAATGCAATTTAACTGAACTCATTGTGGAATTTCATTGTATTTGCTTTCTTAAATTACTTCATTTTACAGCGGTTAAATCTAATTGGCCTTGAGTTTTTCTTGGGAAGCTTTGATATTTCCTGGATAGGAAGGAAGCCGCAGTAACGTGGAGCAATAATTGAAACTCAATCAGTGAGCAACGTTCAAATTATCATAATTATTTAATCAAACCTAGTGATTCTTGATGAAATAAAATTTGAATAATAAATTATTTTCTTTCTTATTACTGATATAATAGTCACCGTTCTTATTCACGAAGGAGGAGTCAGACATCTCTCGAATCAACATACATGAAAATATGATATTTTCTATTTTATTTTATATGATTCACATCATATAGGCTGTCGTGAAACCCAATTCGATAATCGAATTGAAAAACTTACTCGTTATAATATATTCCTTATTTTAAAGTATATCCAATTTCAATTAATCACCGTCATTTGATAGATAGTTGCAGCGGATTCCCTATTGAGCTTATTTAATTAAGTGATGTGTCATTTCACGGCGCTTAGAATTAACCGGATTCCCTGCAATTGACCGATATATGCATAGAAAGAGTCAAATTAGAGAAAAATAACTTAAACTCACTGCAATATATCAACACTGGAATTGAAAAATCAATCACTTTACAGACAATAACCTTTTAATAAATTCTCGAAGTCGATAGCTACCTAGTAGTAGTAGATTCATCCAAAGACAAAAAAAAATGCAGATCGATTACAGGGGTTGATAACCGGACCGATAAAATGTACCGATATTTTTCTTCGCGGGCAATTTGAATAACGATCTTTATTTCTAAGGTTGTTGACTGGCTTGTAGACTTCAAACACATTTTTTACATCAAATTGTGTGACGTCATTCCATCAATCATCCTCCAATCGACATTGATCTCGATCACGAGATCATTGACAGGTCAGCAAATGTGATGAGGTTATTGACTGTTTTACCATTGAAAAACATATTATATAAGGTCACGCAGGGGCTTCGCCCACGCCTGGTTATTTTTCAAAATCACAACGACGCTTGTCAAAAAGGTCAGTTACATTTTTCCACTGTTACTTCACGCTTCAAGTGTTTAAAATTCAATTCGCGAGATTTATGAACGGGTTGGCGGAGTTGCTATTATTCTTCTGGATCTATTGGTCGCTTGTTAGAGCAAAACGACTGAGCTAGGGACTGACCTCCGCAATCTCTCTTACTTCTAGAATAAGTTAGATTAGATTTTTACTTTATTCTTATTATATTTATTGTTGAATTGAATTTTAAAATTGTTTTCTTTATGGTTCATGCAAAGCGTCACGATTGTAAAATCATGATTTAGCTTCCATAGATAATGAGATCCGAAAAGCCAAAAACATTCTTCCAACGACAATAGAAGTTGTTGGAACTGTAGTACATCTCATCAAAATTTACGTAAAAATACACAAAATGATGACAACCCGTTTCAGCGACGATATTTCACACAAATACACGAATTTTGTCGTCTTTTGAGTTGTTTATCATGTTTCTTCCCGCATGACACACATTTACAAATATGGAAACAACCAAAAACAGAAACATTTCAAATAAACAAGCATGTTGATGAGTTTGAATGTAAATTCCCAATTAAAAGCCCTGATAGACTGGTGTTCACAATGCTTTTTATTCAACGTGTATAACAAAAGAATTATAAACCAGTATGAGAAGTTTTTTAGAATGATGTGAATTCTTCAAATGCAGTTCAAGGGACAATAATGTTAGATGGGATGTCAAGTTTGCAACATGCTTCTGAATTAATAATAAATTCAACATAAATTTTGTGAATTGTTTCAATAAATTGTTAGGCTTTGTTGAAACAACTGCTTTTCAAAAATAATTATTTCCCATTTCTTATAAAATGGTTTACAAATTTCAAAGAGCAGTCTGTAATTTTCCAGTATGCCAGCTTAATTTTGTTTATATCATTCGAAAGGTTTCTTGAAAATTCATTTATTCGCATCTAAAATGAAATGAAAAGTTATTATAAGTGGCATTACAGCATTAATGGCATTTTATTCCTATTATTTATATAATTTTATGAATAAGAAAACCGGCAACCAACTAGTTGGTCTATTAATTAGAATTATATCAATAATTTTTAAGAATACATTCGATTTATGATACCAATAACAATAATTTTCTGTCTTAATAATTAGTGGTACGAGAATCCAAAGAAAACAATATATGACTCTATTCCATCAGTTGGAATGATCTAATGATTATTATCTGCAACGTTAAATAATTTCCTCTAATTCTCAACTTTTCTGTCACTTATAATAACATTTTAAAGAAAGAACTAGTGTTTCAGCTTCTTAAATTTTACTAAGTAATAACTAGATGATGGGGTGCCAGTCGACTGGCAACCTAAGACCGAGGCATAAATGGAAAAAGATTGGACAGGTAAGTTATAGTGCAGACAATTTTCAAACCAAATATTTGTTTGTTAGCACACCGGCGCTTTGTCACGGGATGAAAGACGGTATTTCAGTTGCAGTGTTTCTCACGTCGCTTACGTGGTCTCCGCTCCGCTCGCTTTGCGATTTTCTGCTGTGAAAAATTGAATCGACGTCAAGAGACTCGGCAGATAAAATCAAGAATGACTTATGATAGAGCTTGCAAAGTGCAAACAGATGACAGGAGAGGCACTGGCAAACAATAGGTGGAAGATTGCAAAGATTCCCTGGAGGAGATGGGCGCGAAACGAAGAGAAAGAAAGAGAGGGAGAAGGAAAGAGAATCAGAGGGAGAGAGCGAGAGGAAAAGGAGGAAGATTGAAAGTGAGTGACAGAATGAGTTTGAAAGAAGGTGAAAGAGTATAGAAGAAGGGGACAGAGGAAAATGTTGTAAAAATGAACGAGAGAGAGATTGAGTAAGAGAGGGAGAGGAAAAAGAAGGTGAGGGAAAGAGGGAGAGGAAAGAGAAAAAGTTTTGAAATGCATAGTGATGGAAAGTGCAAAGAGTGAGAAGAAGCACTGAATTGTGACCTGTACCATAGGAACAATTATTGAGAAATAATCAAGAAAAAAGGAGGGAGTTGAGGAATAATAATTATGTTTGAAAGTGAATAAAACCGAGAAAGATTGTAGGAGGCAAGACACGAATAAAAATGAAAAGTGAATAGGAGAGGATAGGAGGGTGGTAAGAAGCAAGAAGAGGAGGAAAAACAAGAAATACAAAAGGAGTACATAGAAAATAATATTATACGTGATGAAACACCATTGAAAGAAGAAAATAGAGAAGGGAAGACATTTCATACGAATCAGATTTGTTAGATTTCATTAATACAGCAACGGATTTGCTTCCAAGATTCAAATATAATAATGAGACTTACGAAATATTGAAAATTGCTAGTGCCTAGCGTAGAAGTACCTAGGCACTACATTTGAAGGTACTACAAGAAGATATTATAAGATTACTATACAGGAATACAAGAAGGTACTATAGTAAGGTTGTATCGTAAAGGTACTATTGTAAGGTTATTACAAGAAGGTACTGTAAGAACGTACTTCATTTGAAATTTCATAGGTAATGATACTTTTCTAGACGGAGAAGGAAAAATGATTAACAAATCAATCGTAATTCTAAATTCAGTTGAATTTCCTGAATGATTCGACTTTGATCATCCCCACTCCTCTAATCCCACTCCCGTGTTTCGAACGACACGTAAAGTCCTTGGTCCTGGCTGCCCAAGAAGCAGTCTCACCACCTCTCTCACTCTTCTCTCCCTCTCATTCTCTTTCCTTCTCTCTCTCACCCTCACTTACCCTCAATCACCTGAACTCAAGCACAGACAAAATATAAAGTACACCAAGACCTAGTCTGTGGCTCAAGCCTAAAACTCTTGTGGCCATCACTGCAGAAAAATTTCAACACAAGATTTGCAGTCCTCGAACTCCTACCAGTAGTACAATACTTGCCATAACTTCCTCAGAAGTACACGCATATTAAGCACTGTAGCATGTAGATGCACATTTGTCAAAAAGGAGGCGATTTATAGGGAAATAGCCGAACAATAAGCCATCCTCAGTGCCCAACCCATATCAGGGGAGGGATCCAAAATCATCAATCTTAAACTTGTTCATGCGTACAACAAAAATATTCCCGAACAACACTGACGATAGATCGAGTCTTGACAAAACTGTGCAATGCTCAGTGATTCGGCAAGGGTGCGTTGTGTATGGAACATCCATCCCTTCCTGTTAAATCACTTCCATCACCCTTTTTATTTTTCTTTCTCTCTTGAGCAACCCACCACCCCTCATCATTAAAACCTAATACAGGTCATTAACAAACAACAACTGACTATTTCGGAGCCATAAATAAATGTGATATTGTGAAACACGGGGTCGAAAAGCCGGATAGTTCTAGTTACTTCCGTTGCTTGAGCACTGCGCATGAGCAGTAGTCACAACGTATCCGGTCACGTGACTTGTGACGTCACGCCTTATTTCCGATGACTTTTCCTGATGACTTAATACTTGAAGACATTTTCTCTAAACAGGGAAGAGAAAACCTCTCTCGCAAAGGGTAGAAAGTGGGAGAGGGATTTTAGAATGAAGATCTCAAGTAGCTCCATATTTTTCTGATTCAGTTCTTACTTTTCTCACCAGAATATTTGTGCAATGAAGAATTATTTCTCTAAAAGATTTCATCGCCTTATTCACTTCTCATTCCTTTCCAACAATCATTTCAATTAATTCACATGTTGAATTGATCTCAATATTGCATTTCCTTGTTTATACCATAGAGAAGAGATAGGATCTCTTCTAATCGGTTATCTATGTTCATACTTAGGCTAGGCGTACACCGGTTAGTCAAGACAAGACAAGATTAGTCACGTTTAGTCACAGTTATTCACATAGTTGCTTATGAAGCAGCACACACTGATGCAATGACTAATCGGTGTGTGTTGCTTCATAAGCAACTATGTGAAGTACTGTGACTAAACGTGACTAACCTCGTCTTGTCTTGACTAACCGGTGTACACCTAGCCTTAGACTCCATCTGAGTCTTACAATACCCATATTTTTCAACCTACTTCCACCCGCTCCCAATTCATACAAACTCAGGTGATGACTGGTAAACTCACTTCCGAAATTATCTGAATGCTCACTCGAAAAATAAAAATCCTCAACGATAACAACAAGATGACAACAAATTACAGAAACAGCAAGCCCCTTGAAGAAGAGTAGGTGTGGAGTAAAGAACGTGCCATGATAAATGGTCTTGAAGAGGCGAGCGCCGGCTAGTGCGCGTGCGCGAATGACAGTTCTTGTTGTTTTTATTTGGCGGCCGGCTATTTACCGTAAGGTGGATAATCGCTCACCACGGGTGGTCCGGGTTGTGTGTATTAGCTGCACATATCGGGACAGCACTGCCAGACGAAAAGAGCCCCTACGGTGTCTAACTTATTCTCATTTTCTTCTACCCATTTTATCATTGACCGCCCTCCCCCCTTCTACTAATCTAAACGAAATCGAAATGAGATTGCCCACTATGGTAGCAAATCACCTGCATGAATGATGTTCTATCAAGTTCAAAACTCCGGCCACTTCAAAAAATTAAACCCAACTACCTGTTTGCCTAACAGCGTGCCTGTGTTAGTATTTGGAATCGGGGAACTGGAACTATAAAATTCGAAGAGACTGATCAAGTGGTTGCGGAATGTTTAAGATGGTAGATGCATAAAAGATCACGAAAGATAGTTAGTTAATCAATGCATGTATCAAAAATGTGTTTAATAGTATGCTGATTAGTTCTTGTATTGTTGCTACTGTTGGGTTGTGCCTTTTTTCCTGATGATACACAAAAAAATGCCGGATGGAATTAGAATCGAACCCATGGTCCTGTAGCGTTTCGTCCGAGTAGCGATTCGTCCGACAGCAATGTCTCAGGTAGTTTTGGGATTAGGCAGGATACCTGAAGGAGTAGAGTCTCGTCCGACAAAACGTTTGACAAATAATAACAAAAACAAGAATGTCTGCATTGGCATAATGCATAATAGAAACGATTTAGTGAATGGAGATTGAAAATACGATTGATAAATTAATAATAGAACTTCAAAGGTGAAACTATAACTCAACTTGAAAATTAATAGTCTCAGCACACTATATAATAAACTATATAGTGCAGCTCAAGTATACAAAAATAGTTGAGGACTTTAAAGGTGTGATTATGGACTAAAATGTGATTATGGGGTTTAACAAAAATTATATACAATTTCAAGAAACGTATTATCAGCAGTTTTGAGTCAAAGGGAAGATAAAGGGAAGAAACAGGAAACCTATTTTTGCATCACTATAATATGAACTAAGTGATTAAGAATTGGATTCGTGCATGTGAAAAAACTTTCTTGGTGAATCCAAAAATACTTTCATGGAAAATGTCTTATTTTATTGATAGGCCATTCTGCTTTTGAATCACATGAATCATTGAAAAGGAAGTGGAGGAGTTTGGAGTTGTGATCAGAGAATTGGAATTCAACTTCATCAACTTCAACAACTTCAACTTCAACATCAACTTCAACTTCAACAACATCTGATAGAAGATAGGTTAATGGGGTGTAACCATTTCATTATGATAACAATTCAAACATATTTCAGAAACGGTGATTCAATCATTTATTGTGTTTTCCAAGACAAATTTTTTCTATTTATTTATTCAGCAATGAAAATACTTGAACAATGCTTGACTGTGTCTAAAATTCTTCCATGAATCGTAGCCTAATTTGTAAATCATGTAGCCTCCAAACTCTGCCTACTATCTCTTGATAAGCCAGAAATGAATGACTCAGCTAGTTCTGAATTCGACCGGTAGATGGCTACAGTTACTGGGTGATTTACAGCCTCAATTTTTAGAGACACGCCTCCAAGCTCCGCCTCTCTCCCCTGATTGGTGCAGCTCTCTCCCCAATGCACAACGCAGCTAGTTCTGAATTCTGTCGTAAGATGGCAGCAGTTACTGGGTCATTCAAGTTACAACTTCATTATTCAGCCGTCTAGATGTCAGAGGTGTTCTACCCAAAGTGAAGCCAAAAGTAGATTAAATTACTTCATCAAAGCTACCATTTTTAAAATGTACTCATCCACAATTCATTGCTATTATTGGATTGATTCAACTTCTGCCAATGTTTATGAATTGGCATACATTTCTATACGAGCTTTTTCTGGATACAGTTTTATAGGGAGGAAAACTTGTAATTACATCCAGATTTTGGGCTTCGAATCAGTGGCTTTGATAGAAATAATTCACATGAAGCAATACAAATAGCCAACTATTGCAGCTATAGAATCTGAAGAAGCAGATTTTAAATTTTATTTGATACTGATTATTTACAACAGTAATTAGCCAGAGATAGAAGGGTTTCTGAAGTCAGGTAGAAGACTCAAAAATCGGACGAAACGCTACTCGTTGGTAATACCACAGATAACGTAAATCAGATTTACGTTATCTGTGGTAATACGCACAGAAGCTTGAAAACCAGTCGGACGAAACGCTACTAATTTCCAAGAATTTTGGTGTCGGACGAAACGCTACTCGGACGAAACGCTACATATTCGAACCCATGACCAATATAACATTAACGGACTGAATTTGCAAGGCTCCAGCCCACTGTTATAAGACTGCTGTCTGCTAAATGTGTCGATAATGGCATGATTTTCATAGCTGCCTAATATTGGTACGTATCAACACTGTTGTATTCGACACCGACTCAACACACACGAATAGGTACCAGTCATATTCCTAGCTGCAAATTTTGGCAGTAAAAATACTTAGCTTTAGTAATATAAAAATCCGCAACTGAATATAGCAGCGGTTTTCGGCTCTCAGGAAATCGGGCCTTCAACTCTCGATTTTCTCTCGACTCATTCTAGATTTGTCATTCGGAGTCTCGATTTATTCAAGATTTTTTATTCAAACTGTTTCGGGTAACTGTTGATGTTGACTCAATTAACCGCCTTCTGCAGAAGATGAAGAATGTTGCCTTCAGAAGTGTCTGCATTTAAAAACATGATACTTTTTATATTTTTTGTTATGTTACTTTTTTATTTTTTGACTTTTGTTCGGCCAATCGATATTCATTCTCGGATCTTTGTAAAATGAAATAATCATGATGAAAACTCATCATATTACGAAAAATTCACTCCCTGAAAAATGATAAAAAACTTCCCTAATTGAAAAAAATCACAGGTACACTCTCAGAATGAGATATTCTCAGCATTCCACTAGCTAGGAAGGTGTTCAAGGTAAAAAACTGAGACAAGCATTCCTGAAACAATGCTAAAAATGTTAAACTATTATTTTACAGCAGCTGGGGCAATCCGTAATTAATTTCCTAGAGAGCCCTAAAATATCCATGAAAGGTGTTGAAATATAGGCGGTCCGGCCCAAGACAGGGCTACCCTTACAGCACAAAAAAAGTAGAAGAAATCAATTAGAACGGCATGAATGATTGGCAAGAACAAAAGGAAAAAAGAAGAAGAAGGAAAGGAAAGAACAGTGATGAGAAACGACAGACTTCGGCGAAGATGGAAAAAATAAAACAGAAGATGAAATATCTCATAAGCCCTATAAGTTACCTATGTCTGTGAGTTCTAGACACCGGGAAATATACCTATGTTTCTAATTAAGTCAGATCTATATCTATTTTGTCCAAGGCTCTCCATCGATTTGAGACGAAGACATTTGTCTTGGTAACGATCTATGAGTCTTCTTTGAACGGTCTCAGAACAACGGACGAAAACCATTTTTCTCCTTTTATGAAGCTATTTTTAACGGTCAAAATCAGACACTGCTCAAAGATCCATAGACTTCAAAGTCATCGTTCAAAAGCATACACGATGTGGGAATATGTTCTAGTCTGGAAGGTGGATATGATGGCTTAAAATGATGAAAGAAATGTTACTTCTTATTTTTTGTTGATTTGAAGGTTCAAATAAGCTTTATAAATAGAATTTCAGTCTTATAAATGGTTGTTATTATTATTATTTTGAATGTTAATCCGGAGTTATTAATTATTATAGTTTAATCTCCTTTCACCACTAGTAATCTACTGTATTTATTTCATTTACTTACTGTACACTATATTATCAACATAATTAATTAAATTCACGAAAGTGATTAATAGCTATTAATAACTATATTCAAACAGATAACAAACGAATAAAACTCTGGAATCAATCACCCTCAGAAGTGATTATTATTTCTACTTACTCTATGATGTCCAGGACCTGACTTGTCATAGTCTCTGAGTTTAACCAAATTAGAGGTAATGGATTAACTCTGATTATAATTATTGTACTTCAAGTTTGAATCTACACTCAAAGGTATCAAGTGAAGTGGAATGGAAAAGGAAACTGGAATCTGAATAAAAACTTGATTCAAACTAAACGAAAATTGAATTCAAACTGAGCAGAAACTGGGAGCTGAACGAAAACTAAGAACATATTCAACAGAAACTGATAGAACAGAAAGTTAATAAAAACTAAACGGAAACTGAACTGAATGGAACGGAAACTGAACTGAAACTGGAACTCAACGGTAAATGAACTGAAATTAAACAGAAAATTGGTGGAAACTGAGTGGAAACTAAACTGAGATTGAACAGAAACTTAATGGAAACTTAAAGGGGAGAGAGAATGATAAAGAGGAGAAGTACGAAGATAAGAAGGAGTAGGAAGAGGAAAAGGAGGAGTAGCAGGAGAAGTAGGAAAGAAGAGAAGATGGACTAGGAAGATGAGGAGGAGGAGGAGGAGGTGAGGAGGAGAAGGATGCTAGGTACAGATTTGAAAAACAGAAGAAAAATGGATTTGAAAGCAGGGAAGTGCACGACTAAAAGAGTAGGCTACGTTGAGCTCAAGAGGTGATGTCACGTGACTATGTTGGAGTGGGGTTGGGGGGGGGAAAGGGTAGCTCGTGCCCCCGCATAATTTAATTATCAACCACCATTCGAGACGGGAGCCCACTCTCTAGATGCGCGCCTTTCAATGGATTCGAATCCAATATTGAAGCAAAGCAAAGCAACGAACAAAGCAGCGAATAGAAAGAAAAGGATGGAAAATAAAGCCTGTCATAATGTAGGACAAAGATGGAGGCCGAGAGAGAGAGGGGAATATTTTGTTTACGGATGTGTCCCGGTAACTACCTCTACTTCCTGGATGGTTTGGGATAAGAGCTAGGGAGAGAAAGAGAGAGAGAGAGAGAGAGAGAGGATAGAATTGAGAGACACTGTGGAGCAGAATTTTTGAGAGAGAAAGAGCAAAAGATTGTGAGAGATAAAGAGGACAGGGTGAGATTATGAAGGAGAGAGATAGAGAGTATGGATAATGAAGGGGAGAAGTGGGGGTTGGTAGAGAGTGAGAGAATAAAGGGTGAGAGAGAAATAAAAGGCAGAAATCACAACCACAATCATAGGTTTCGACTAATTTCATTATCCCAGCCCCAAGCTCATTATGATGCTTTCATTCTTGACTTCGGTCGCTTTAACAATGTTTGAATCTGAATTGGGGAAAAAATGAAAGGGATTACTACCACTTGATCATTGTTTTGTTCTTGAGGATTGTCTTTAGTATTTTGCATTGTTTTTAGAACGTGCCTGAGTGCTGGAAATTACTGTACGATTTCAGATAATTGTTAGTAATTGAGATAATATATTGTCAGTGATTGTTAGTAAATTATGTATTTTCAGCATGTGTAAACCGAGATTCTATAGTTAAATTACGTTTCACGGTCTCACGGTCTAATGAAATTAATCATGAGTGTCAAATACTATGATAAATCAAACTATAACAAATAGTTCTAGTTGAAATTTATCTAGATATTCTAGATAGAAATCGTTTCTATCAGTGCAAGTTAAAAGTTAGACTAAATTGAGAATAATCCAATCTATAATCTATCCGTCACTACATCCATAGACAAATTAACTACTCAATTTCCAGTTAACTTGTTGTTATTTTGTATTTGTAGTTAACCCTGGCGAAGCGTGGTACACTTAACCGGGCATCACCAGGTATATGTCCTATAGGAAATATACCCGGCGATGACCAGTTAAGTATACCACGCTTCGCCACGGGTAGTTAATTTGTTAACTACAATTCTAGTTAATTTTTCTATGCTTCAACGCTACAACTCCAATAGACCACATCTTTCTCTTTCATTTCATTCAATCAATTGCTACAAATCAAATCAAATCAAAATCTCAAAAACTTCTCTAGTAAACAATGCAATGAAACACAATTGTCTGAAAAACATTATCTCAATTATTGAGCGCCTGTCGATCCTATTAGATGAGTACTTTGGGCGGACTTGAAAGTAAAGCACCAAAAGGCTGTATAGGGTGTTGGACGAATATCGTAAACAATAAAGGTACCACAATGCATCCCTGTGGCACTCCAAAACAAGGATTCAGCTCAAGCCTGGCTGTAATGAGGCAAAGGCTCGAAATGAAAGACAAATCATCCGTAATCATCACTCTTGAAGTATTGTTTCGTGTACACGGTTTGTAATGAAGAACGGAAAATAGGTTGGCAGGGAGTAAACAATCGCGGTAAATTATTGTTCGTAAAACGCTGGAGTGAGGTCTATTGTCTCCTTCTGCTCAGGCCTTTTCAGAGCCGCGACGCTCTTTCAATTGTCCCCCTCCCATCCCACTACTCACACTTTTGTGCGCTCTCACACTCGCACGCACAAGCACCAAACTTGAAAGAAAAGTACACGCGTTTAAGAACAGAACTCACTATATAACTTACTATAATAATATTTATAAGAGAAATTCATCTTCTATCATAATTTTATTAATAATATAATTCATAGTTATTCAAGTAGCTACTTGATAAATCTATTAAATAACCTTATTCAACAAAATCTTCAAGAAAATCTCCAATACAAATCGAAAAGTTCATAATATTTGTGTTTTTTTTAACCATCTACTTTTTTACACTTATTGTATTCAATGATTTTTGCGGTTTCACAGTATCATTTTGAAAATTCTTCACACATACCACTTTTCATGGACCCCTGATTTTTGCGACCCCTTTTTAATGCTACCCCTGATTTCCTGAAGAAATAAGAATAAGTACATTAAGATAGTGTGATTTCATCAGTAGAGAAAAATGAAACAAATAGACATAGATATTGTCAAACCACAGTTCTATTTTTGAATTAAAAGATGCAGTACCATTCAAACAAATTTTCAAAAAAAGTTGTTATACAATAAAATAAGAATGTATCAAACAACAGGTAAATTTTAGCCTATTCAGCCATACGTCTCATTGTAAAGGAGAAAAGAAAGAATGAAAGAAAAGGTTGTAAATTTGAGACTCGAATAAAGTACAACGTGCATTTGTTTGTGTTTAACCTATTCTTAGAAAATCATCTGCTACTGAAATAGTAATAACCATAAATTAATGGCATTTCTTTAAGTTCCGTCATTTATGGTATCTGATTTATTGGTGATAGAATTTAGGGAGTGGTCAGTGGGAGTGGCTATTCAGCGATTGGTCTTCATTCTCATTCCTGATTGGCTGGATTTGTCAGTAGGATAAACGTAATGGCTGATACGATATTAGATAAAATGGCGTACACAGTGTATACAAAATGGTGGAAATCTTGTTCCTGATTGGATGAATTAGCCAGTTGGATACGCGTAATGGCGGATACTGTATTATAATTATGAAATGGTGGATACAATCTTATACAAAATGGTGGGAATCTAATCTATTGAAAGCTTCACAAATGGTTAAGAGACTTTTCAGACGGTTTAGAGAGAGTTCATTAGTAATTATGAATAAAATTATTCAAAAATAAAAAGAGTCACATAATTAGCATGACATAGATCCGATTCGATTCTATTACTAATTTAGAAAAAGAGGAGACATGCAGGGGAAACTAATATGGGAGCTTTGTTGTGCAAAGAGTAGGCTAAACTCAGTTTGATGAGAGATTGGTCAGTACCGCAATAATAAAACATTCTTATGATCATAAATTGAGCTACTTGCGAATAAATACCAATACACTACAAAGTCATTATTTTTCACTGTTGAAAAAGAGTTCAAAGCAACTCGAAAGCGCTCCAGTCCAGTGAGTAATAATTGTGTTATTCCAGTAAAATATGACTGCATGTCGTGAATTCTAATGCTGAATCAATAGCATTATTTTTCATTTGAAATGAATTTAGTTTTTGATTCATCAAGTACTGTACCTCAGAACGAATACTAGTCTAATATTAATATCAAAATCAGTTCAAGTATTATCACATATCAAAGAAGGTAAAAATGTTATATATTACCAAAAATGAAGTATTTCAATTAGAGTTCTTGACCCTAACCTTTCTCTATATTATAACAGTTCACACAAGCTTCTTATGTAAAACTACAGACTAACTCTATGGTAAAACTATGATTTCTGACTTTTATTGTTACTCCTACTCTAACATCTAATTTCTCTGCCTATTGAAATAAATTCTTCACAATAAATTAACCAGTTCAACAAAAAATAATCAACAACCCTTTCACGTTATTCATCCCCTTTTCCATTTCTCCAAAACTACCCTCGTCCTTTAGTCTAAACGTCTTGTTTTGTCTCACTGACCTATTAAAACTGTACTTTATAGTTTCAACGAAGCGACAAACAGAATAGTTTTGGAGCTCGTTTCATGAGTAGTTGATGCATATAATTGAGAGGCGTCGAGTGGCTGGATAGCCGAAAAGGATTTCCGTTGCAGGTTGAAAAACGTTACCGCTCCTTTCAACTGCTATTAGAGACTATTAAACGGTTGTCCTAACCATGTCAGTTAAGACAAAAAACGTCCAATTGTTATTATGTCTGGGTGACATTCCCTTAAGACAAGTCGGTTGTGCTTTCTCTTCAACGTGAAAGTACAACAATACTTTCTTGCTTTTTATAGGTTTCTCTGTGTCTGGAAGTTCGGAGGTACTTTGGAGTTTGGAGATGTGTTGTCAGATGTACGGAGTTTTTAAGATCGGATGCAAAAAATTTAGTAGCCTATTGCCAAACATGGATAATAATTGATAAATTTTAATATCATTCAGATGCTATTAGTCTGATGTGAAATATTCAACATAGGGGAATACCTATATTATTTATTTAATAATTCATTGTATTATTTCTTAGATGCTTAAAGTTTGATACGATTTAAATAATTAAATCCAAATTTAAATAATCGTTTTCAATAATTGTTTTTCAAGATTGAATAAGCATAAACTTATTAAATGAGCTTACACTTATGCTTATTAAATAAGCATAAACTTATTAAACTTATTTGGTCATCGCCGGGTAAAATAAGTATACCACGCTTCGCCACGGTTTGTTTAAAAACGAGACACCTTCACGTTCCCAAAATGACTCAATCCCTCATCGATTGATTCAAATATTCGCAACATTGGATAAGCCACATCTTCTTTGAAACCTTTAATAATTCCATGACTACTTCCATTCCATCCGTTTTAAATTTGTAACATTTCTGCGCATACATCTTGAAGCCATTGAATACAAAACTCGAAACTCTTCTCTTTTGTTCGAAGAGACGGGAAACATTCAAGCATCCACTCATCGTCCGAAAAGGAATGCAATGTTAACTGACATGAATGATTCAATAATTTTAATATAAATATGAAAGGATGTTGGCATCGTTTAAATAAATTAGCTTTCAGTTTTAATCGCCGCAAGTGAACGATATTATTCAAGTCGCGGCTAGACAGTACTAACTGAATCGTAATTTGATTGAGTACCTTATTAGGGGCTCAGCCAATCACTCGCCGATTGTCAAAGACCTTGATTACGCTACGTGAGAATTTATTATTTCGAAGTTCAATGATTGATGAAGGTGATAAAGTTTTATTGCCACTAAAAATAATATTAGTGATACCCTGTAACACTGATATACTGCGATGCACTGTAAATCAGGAGACCAACACTCTAGTGAGTCATTTGATGTTTTGTCTGTTTCATTATTACTTACTTCGAATCTCACCAAACATATTCCCAGACTACTATGTTGATCCCAAAGATCTCTCCTCCAATAAAGAAATAAAATATAATACTATCATAGTATAAACATCAATATCCAATAGTTCAATCATTTACTAGCCAAATAGTCTGTCAAGTATGAATTTATTGGTTTAATTCTCACTAGATTATCCGTAATCGTTTGGGTATAAATATGTAATGTTATCACCCATTTTATAGGTTCCATTATGACTTTTCCATTTAAGAAGGTCTTGAAATGCCTATCGGTTGAATTCAGAAAAAACAATACCTATTTATTGACCACTATAGTGGTCATTAAATTTATACATCTATGATTACATATTCACAAATACAATAACCCTCTCAGAAACGATTCCTCTCTTACAATGAAAATAAAATGGTGGTAATAGAATTCGATTCATTAACATTTCTTCTCTTCAAATGTGGGTTCGGAAGATTGAAAATTAATATAAATATTGAGAATAAATTTTTTCTTTCACAATCATTCATTGCTGAATTTGAATTCATTGCATTCATTGTTTGCATTTATTATTACCTGTTTTCTGGAATCTTCATTCTTAGTTATGATGAAAAGGAAAATACACACTTTATAGATTTGACTTTGATGTCCATTGAACCTCATATTTCTCATTATTCTCCCTACATCTCGACTTTCAAACTAGCACCTATTTTTGTCTTTCGAGTTCTGATCTCAATTCACCGTTCTGTTTTTGCGTTTCTAAATTATTGGTTACATCATATTTCTCCTCCATCCGTGTTGCTGGTTATCTTCGATTGATATTGATGATAGGATCAACGATATTAATAGCTACCTCTCTTTGACTTATTCTACCTCCCCGTGAGTGATGTTACTGGACTCCTTACGTCGAAAGCATCTTACATAAGACACCGACGAGTTCATGAACCTAGATAAGAGAGTCAAAGTTTTAAACGTCCAAAGAAGTCACACTTCAGAATTAACTCACTCAACTTATAATTTTTCTTTCTAGAGTGTCCCAGAAAAAGCTATTCATCAATATTTTCATGGAGCACTATAATAATATTTTTGAGCTACATTCCTACTTCAACACATCACATAGCCTATCCTTTCTCTTCATCACTTTTTCTCAATTCTGCTTCTCCTGCTCTTCTCCCCACTCCTTAATCCTCATCTTTCCTCCTTCTGCTTTCTTGTATTTTCCTCACAATTTTCCTTTCTTCTGAATATTTATTCTAGTACAAGATGCTATTGCTGGCTATCTCTTATGTCGCAATTTCTTCTTCTGTTTTCATTTATTGTTTTCCTCTTATTTTCTCCATCTTCTGTTACTTCTTCTGCTCTTCCTCCTCTTCCCCCTCCTCCTCCTTCTTCTTCTTCTTCTCCTCTTCTCCTTCTCCTTCTTCTTTTCTTCCTTCTCTTCTCCTCATTCTTCTTCTTCTCCTCATTCTTTCTTCTTTTATCTCTTCATAATTTCTTCTTCTTCTTCTACTTCTTCTTCTTCTTCTTCTTCTTCTTCTTCTTCTTCTTCTTCTTCTTCTTCTTCTTCTTCTTCTTCTTCTTCTTCTTCTTCTTCTTCTTCTTCTTCTTCTTCTTCTTCTTCTTCTTCTCCCTCCTCCTGCTTCTTCTTCTTCTTCTACTATTCACTGGATAATATTCTCCTCCTATACTTGATCGTCTTGCCGTCTACATGGCTGTTCTCTTGCTATCCATATTTCCTTGACAGTTCTTCATTTCAGGTTTCGCTTACAACAATTCTGTCTCCAAGACGACAGACAAGACTGACTGATGGCATCCTGTCTTATCTTGTCTGCTCTGTCTCAGTCTGGCTGATTTGTTAGTAAAATTCGCCCATTCGCTATGTTCACGTTGGTCTAGGGCCACGTGTATATCGGGTCTGTCTCATGGACATCCATAAGCTATGTGGCACCATCCCCCCTCACTTTTCATTCCTCGATCCCCCTTCACTCCACTATCAGTGTACGGTCATCATCCTAGCCTACGATTTTCTTATTCTTTTGGCTTTCTTTTTCTTCTTTCTGGTATTCTTCTTCTTCTTCTTCTGCTTCTTCTTCATTCTAAAGAAGATAAGAAGAAGAAGTGAAGAAGAAGGAGGAGGAGGAGGAGAAGGAAGGAAGAAAAAGAAGAAGAAGTGAAGAAGAAGAAGAAGAAGAAGGAGAAGAAGAGAAGAAGAAGAAGAAGAAGAAGAAGAGAAGGAAGAAGAAAGAAGAAGAAGAAGAAGAAGAAAAGGAAGGAGTGTGATAAGCAGGAAGGGGAGATGAAAAGAGAGAGGGTAGAAGGATGAACAGCAGGCTCTTGATAGCCCAATTTATTAGACCTAATAACACGAATGGAACCTGGCGTGGAATTCGTTACAGAACTGAACGTCTACTAGCTGGAGGCACACAAAAATTCCTACCTGCCCGGAAGAAAACCAAAATAAAGATGATGAAAACGAAGAAGAGCAACAGAAAAAAAAACTAGAACCGAACGCGCCAACCTGAAAGAGTAGACTGTAAAAAATTGAGGCTTTTTGATTTTTTTGTTGTCTTGTAGCGAAAAAACCGATCTGAAATTCCTTTGGAAACACAACAATCGATTGGCCTCATTAAGTCACAATTGACTATCAGTAAACACAGTAATTGACTTCCAATTCTTTGTTATTATTATCATTAGGACCCATTATTGCTTAATATACAATCACGCCTCAAATTTTGGAGACCAGTCTGCTGTTTTTAATGTCGCTGAGTTTTGGCAACAATCTGTCGTAGATTGAAATTTACCCTCCTTGCAGTCCTTATTTCCAGTTTTCCATTCCTTTTCTCAGTCACAATATCCAGGTGGAGCTTAAAAGTTCCACATGCAGAATTATTATTGATGTATTGATCGATGATATGTATTCGATCGAGGATTGATAGTACATTGCAAATTCTTGTGTGATAGCGATAACCTTGAAAGAAATACAACATTATCCATTCAATATTATCACTGCACAAATGGACACATCTAGAATGTCTCATTCCAAAGATGGAAAGTAAATTTTATGAAATGTATCACGTACACAAGTTTATTCAAAAATCATATTCTTGGAGGAAGAAAATTTGATAGAATTTCCAGTTACATTCTGCCCCAAAACTACTTTTTGTCACGTTAAACATGGTCGATTGTTTAATCATGAACAAACATGATTAGGCTAGGCGTACACTGGTTAGTCAAGACAAGATGAGATTAGTTACGTTTAGTCACAGTACTCCACATAGTTGCTGATGAAGCAACACACATCGATTAGTCATTGCATCGGTGTGTGCTGCTTCGCAAGCAACTATGTGAATTACTGTTACTAAACGTGACTAATCTCGCCTTGTCTTGTCTTGACTAACCGTTGTACGCCTAGCCTTAAACGTCGTGAATATGATCCATAGTTTTAATCTGTAATTGAAAACTCTTCAGAGCTAGAAGTAGAATTAATGTAGTGCTTTGTTTTAGAATCAAACATGAGCTTTAGAAATGTAGTGCTTGTATTTAGAATCAAACGTGAGCTTTAGACATGTAGTGATTTGTATTCAGAATCGAACATGAGCTTTAGAAAATTAATGTAGTGCTTTGTATTTAGAATCAAACAGTATTCAGCAGAAATGAACAGTAGTGTAGCGATCACTAAATAAGTTTTTAATTGTGCTTAGAACCAAACAGTAGCGGCGTTGAACATTGTCAAAAATACAGGGAGCCCTCACAACTTTGTAGGTTTTTTAATCAATTTCTAACTGGATATTACCGGTAGCTAAATCGTAGATTACCCATGAAATAGCACCAATATATTGGGGTACAGTTTCGGTAGTAATTTAGTCCCGTCTACCGTACAACATTCTAATAGGCATTCACTTTTTGAAGGTAGCAGAAAATTTAATGATTCAATTAACGACTTCAATTTCGGTAGAAGCTTGCGTAGGCGGGCACACATGCTAGGAAAAGTCCTTTCACTAGTTATAATATGGTGGGCCATACCATAGTACTGTAGATGGAGTATAACTATATGTTGGGTGTAATGTTTCTGGGTTTTATTATGTGATGGACGTGATTCAGATAGCTCACATGACTGTGTACGGGTCATAGGCCCTTCCTCATTTAGGCCTTGTGTTGTTTCTGTTATGTTTCGGCTATTAAAATTGCTACTTGAAGTAGGAGCAGAGTGGGTGTCCGAGATAGACTGAATAAGATAGACTCTGTCTCAAGAAAGCTGTGTAGTAATATGTAGGTAATTGCTCTGAATTGTATAAAATGGAGAGGTGCCAAATACGGAGATAGTATTAAGTACGGAGAGTGTACATTGCATGTCACACTTTTGATTGGTTAGCTCCGACAAATCCACCATACTTTTGCCAATTCCCATAAGATTTGCATTGGAATGAAAAGCAAAATCATATGTTATGATAAGTGATTCACTTCTAACCTACTTTGCCTTTGCCAGTATTAGGCTAGGCGTACACCGGTTAGTCAAGACAAGACAAGACGACATTAGTCACGTTTAGTCACAGTAATTCACATAGCTGCTTATGAAGCAGCACACCGATGACTAATCGGTGTCTTCATTTTGTCTATAAGCACCAATAGAATGTCTTGTCTTGTCTTGTCTATAAGGTCCCCAATAGAATGTCTTCATTTTGTCTATGAGGTCCCCAATAGAATGTCTTTATTTTGTCTATAAGCTCTTCAATAGAATGTCTTTATTTTGTCTATAACGTCACCAATAGAATGTATCTATTTTGTCTATAAGGTCCCCAATGAAATGTCTTTATTTTTTCCATAAGGTCACTAATAGAATGTCTTCATTTTGTCTATAAGGTCTCAAATAGGACCTTATTATTCCTGCTCATTTCTTGAAAAGATTTCTTCGTATTATTTTAAATTAATTAAACTTCATCCACCTCTACACTTCTCACCACTCACCTTTTTTAATTCTTTCCAATTTCATTTTCACTATTTCTATCTTCTTTTTAATTTTTATCACGTCTATCTGTAAAAGTGAATTTTCAACCCGCTCTCATCAGATAAAAGAACATTTCATGGATGTGCGGAGGAGTCAAAGGAGAAAGAAGGAGATTGGAAGATGGAAAGAAAAAAGAAGGAGATGGAGAAGAAGAATAAAAAGAAGAAGAGGAGGGAGAAGGAGAATAGAGAGACAGAATGTCGAATGAAGGAGACACTGCAAACAGACACGTTTCACGGGAATCTTTGACTCTGAACAGAAAGGCAGGTACCGGTACACCTGTACCTGTGTTAAAATACTTAATATTGTACTAAGAAAACACCAAGATATTATATTGAGACAATATTCCACTCGTGATCACGGAAGCTGTTAAACGCTGGACGTTCTCGAAGCTATCTATTTATGAGCTCAAATTAGTTCTACTTTTGAAATTTCCACAAACATTTTCAAATTATTAAAATATGATTGTAAAAAACTTTCAAACAAAGTAAACCAATTAAGGTCGATTCACACATGATGGACTGGACTGCGACTGGACTCAGACTGGACTACGACTGTACCGTTTTCGATGGAATCGCTCAAACAGTCTTTCCATTTGAAATACACGGAGACGGTCGGAAGTGATTCACACATGTAGGACTGGACTACGACTGGACTGGTACTGTACTGTCAAAGATCACTTTCAGAGCGATCTCTCAAAGACACTGTCTGAGACGATTTCGTCCCGTCGCAGTACAGTCCTATATGTGTGAATCGCTTCTTATTTTCCTCAACTGAATACTATGTTTGACATCATCATATTATGAATCATCAATCTGATTATCATAATGATTGATTAATCTACAATCCTACTGACAAAATCAACAATTATTAGAAACTAAGATATTCACAACAATGCACTTTTTATGAATGGTATCTTCAAGACAGTTCACACTTTCTCAACGCCTTCAAAATCATACCTTTTCCGATTTCCTCATCTATAGCAGGATCCATTTAACTTGTCAGAGAACAGCTGATTTAACGTTAGTAAACGAGCGTAGATCAATCAGCTGTTTCTGACAATTTAAAAGAATCCTGCTATATCTGTAATCTAATTTGCATCCGTTCTCTCAACTCTGTTCCCTGCTACAAAAACGAAACAAAGCACGGCGCATCGATTGGCCCGCAAAGATTTGAGAGACGAGTTCTTCAACAGGTAGACGCCTGCGAGATGAATTCGAGATGCAGCATCATCGATTAGTATTCAGGCGGGAGAGACGATCGTACCCTCTGACCCCCTCCGGTCATAACAGGCCGCCGCGCTTCGTATTTTTCAACGCGCTGCTTCGCCGTCCACGTCAAAAGCCGACAGACAAAGTCCGAAGTCCGTTTCAAGTCTCCGCCGACAACCCAGCTACCAGCAAAGGGCGGACCCGGCTACCGGATTACTGCTGTAGATAACGTCACTCGCAACCTATAACTATGTAGTCAGCGTATTCAAGCATGTAGAAATATTGTTACTGCAATATATAACTATGTTTTTGAAATGTATAAGCATGTAGAAAAAATCCTGCAATATACAAGATATACTGTATGTAGACAGCATATTATAATAGCATGTAGTAGTATTGTTACTACAGTATATAACTATGTTTTTGGAATGTATAGACATGTAGAGGATCTTCCTGCAATATATAACTATATATTTATTTATTTATTCATTTAGCGTATGGCTTTTAATAGTGGGGAGACCCGAGTAGGGTTGTTCCACTTCACCAACATAACCCTTGATAGGGAACATGGTGAAAGTTTGTTTTCACTTAGAAAACAGACATAAATATAGGCCTATAACAATAAAACACAGCACAGAACACTCATTGATGATCAAAAAATACTGAATTTCGATAAAAATTTAGAGCACGAAACTTTTAACACATCACAATTTTGTCATGGCATAATAATATAAGCATATAGAACTTGTTCATGCAATATATAACTATGCATTTGCAATATATGAGCATATAGTAAATTTTTCTACAACATATATTATTATATCTATGTAATATGAATTATAAGATATTATAGTAGTGGAACTTCGGTTTAACGCACCCCGATTTAACGAATATCCCGACTAATTTTAAATCCCCTTGTACCGTACAAAACAATCAATGTAGTGTATATTGCATCCCTTATTACAAATACCTAGATACAACGTATTTTTTCTCGGTCCCTCGAGCAGCTTGAGCTACTATACGTAAAACCGGGGTTCCACTGTATCTCCTCTTTCGGAGGAGACGTTAAGCCGTCGGTCCCGACTGCCTAAAAAGTAGTCGTCATATCTCATCATCACCCCACTCATTACCCACGCCTAGAGCTCATGTGGGCATCATCCTCAGAAAAAAAAAGAAAAAAAAGTATATTATTTAAGTACAGCTGAGGGCTTGAGAGTGATAGAAAGACTTCAAATCGTTACCCCCAAAATCAAAGTTTTACAAGCGATTATTGTTTGAATATTTGATTTAAATAATCAAATATAATAAGTTTGATAAGTAATAAATTCACAATAATAAGTAAGTTACTATAATAGTTCACTATAATAGTAAGTTTGTAATTAGTTCACTATAGTTACAGATACAGAGGGTTTTAAAGGAAGCACAAATACAACATAAACTTAAACTAGGTATTCTTTAACTGAAAATAGAATAAAATAATATTTTCTTTCATTTATAAACAATATCAGAAAGTATGAAACAATGATCCCGTAAATAAATCAAATAAAAGGAATAAGGAAAAAAAAATACTCAATGAATAAGAAACGAATATGAAATAAAACAATTGACAATTTGTGTGAATGAATGCAATTTATCAGCAGAGAAAATAATGGAAATGTCTGACCAATCGCAAACCAGCTCTGGATTGGAACCACGCCCACAGACACGCCTTCAAGCTCCACCTACAGTCTCCTCTGATTGGTCAACACTGTACTTCGGAATTCTACCGATAGGTGGCAGTAGTGACTGGGTGGTGAATACGTTTCCCTATTTCTTCTTATCTATAGCGGATTTGTGATTTATAATCATTTTTTACATCATACGAAGTAACAAATTTTGAAAATTAATCCAATAAATAAGTGTACAAGTTAATTTATTTCAATTTAGACTCACTGCATTTGAAACTCTTTGATTTATGAGAATGTTCTATTTTAAACTTATAAAATGGAGGTCAACAAAGTATTTTCCTCTATTTCCTCCTTTTAGCAGTCATTTTATTTAGTTTCTCATGGATATTCCTATTGAAATATGTTCATTTTTGAATAGAACAGGGGCCTGTTTGATAAAAATTTAGATTCCCTTTGATTCAGAAAGAAGTCGAACGCACACAGATGAGAAAACCCGACTGCTATGAAATAATTTGTACGATTAATGTGTGTCTGGATTTTTTCTGTATAACAGGACTCATGGAAATTTGATTTTCAAAAATAGACATTTTTCAACAGGCCTAAATCATTTGTCCAAAAAATATACCAAAATCTCCAGTTTTGAAATGATCTACTTTACCTACTGGCATTTAGTTCTCACATTAGTAAACAAGAAACCTGTTACCTTCACAACATACCTATAAATTATCAGTTCAACAATAAAGTTGAGTAAAAGTAAGCATCAATAATTAAGTGTAAAGAGTGAAGTAACTATTAAGTCATTACACGTCACTCACAGGCAAGAAATCTGTCTAGCCTCTCGCTAGTAACATTAGCCTTCAACACTTTCCTTATTAACCTGTGTAATTATCATCTTCAACTCATTTAGTCTTCTAACGTACGCTATTTCAAACTTGGATACTTCCGAAAAAGGAAATAATTTTTAACAGTGTTTTTTACGATACTGAGTGCAATACATTGACTGTCACGAAGAAGAGTAATATTGATAACTTGTTATTCACAGTAGAAGAATCTATTCATTGGAAATCAAATTTTAAATTCAAATTCAAATTTCACCTATCCATATATTAAAAACGCATTTACAATATAGCAGTATTACAGTATTTATTGAATACTCCGTACTCCCTGAATGGATGATTTGTCCGTGTGCAGAATCGTATTCTGTTTCAATTTTTCTCCAAAATTCTTTTTTTCAATTGTCCCCCTATATTGACATAAATGATGAATGCCTTCGCATTCTCATAAGGACTTCATGACTTCACATCTAGGTGTGATCCACCAATAATTTATACGATTATAGTATTCCTGTGCAACCCACAATGGTTGTAAAATAAATAGAAAATATCCTCTTGAATAGTACCATGTGGATCAATCACCCAGAGTTCTTTAGGAGAGTTTTATAAGAGTAAGTTTCAGAAGGAATTTTGTTCAATTAATTATTATAGTTATGTTCTACTTCTTGTTCATTTATTTATCTAAATTTATTTATTCATTTATTGGCAAGATACATTTAAATGTGGGACATTTGTCCAAAACTGCTTCTTTCCCAAATTTTGATAAATAGTCCAGAGGTTATGTTGATGATTCATCTTACTGAAATTGTGAGTCCAAAAAACTATTAAAACTATTTTGAATGTCTAAGTTTACTACATGACAAAGTCAAATTAATTAAACAAGAATAATATTGAAACTTCCTAAAATATCACATTTTCACTTGAATTTCGCGACAGAAAGATTGAAAGACAAAATCCACTTGTCAGATGTTATTTCTTTATCATCATTAACAATAATTCTCGATACAATAGATCTTCTATTTGCCACTTTTGATATTCTTTCCTTTTAAGAAATCAAGAATAAATAATTGAAGGTTGAAAACTAATTGAGTTAATTGACCTGAACTCTTTATTCAATTTTATCAATCAGAGTGGATAATTGAAGAATGCACACTTTAATTCTCAAGACATCCTGCTCGTAAAATAAAATTATGAAAAGGACAAAAATAAATTTCAAGAACTCTATTTTCTAAGAAAATACGTAGAGTTTGTAGCTGCACACATAAACACAACTAGAGGATTAAGGACATGCGCATTCGCAATAAAGATAGGTGATTGTCGTCTGTGCAGAGCTATTCACCAATGACATTAATTCTTGAATAGGGAAATATGAAAGGGGAAAGAACACGTTCAAAAGATGTGACAAGACCGTAAACTGTTTGACAACTCATTTGTGTACGTGACCTTTTCACAAGTTAAGCCGTTTGAAGCAGTTTACAAAGAAGGCAAAGTTGCAGAAAAACAGGACCTAGTTGAAAGTACTTGCGATTTCCAACTATTTTATTGAGCTGTTAAAGGATTATCGGATTTGGAATTGGGAATTATTTTGACAATGTTCAGAGTTTACTATGAACATTGACATCCACATTAATTGCCTTTTATTTATTTTCTAAGGAGGAGAGAACCATTTCTATTCCTTTCATTTTTGTATCTTTTCACACAACTAGAAATATTACCTCTGAGATATCTTTGTATGTGTATAAAGTGACTTGGAAATATTCTTCGTTTACAGTGGCTTATTAAATAAAAATGATGATGTTTGTTGGAGAGCTATGCAAAAGAAGTTTGATAAATTTATCTCCAGGCTAAGAGAAATAGAATTAAAAACTTTTTATAAGAATAAAGTAAATAATGTTTTTTTTTCTGAGAAGTGAAAGAGATTTCTTATTCAATTGTGATTATATTGAGGCATTCAAACTCCAAAGTAGTCCAATTATTGGGATTTTTAGTATTCATTACCTCCTTTCTTTGGACGTACAGTTTTTGTAGCTGTATTTCAGTAATAAAAGTATCTCATTTATGTTACCCGCAGGGGGGCAGAATTTATTCTGTCCGGGGTGTGGCAATCCTCCGGGTTCCTGATGCAAGTGGTAGATGTAGGCTGGTTGGCAACTAACACCGTTGCGTCCCAGCTTAAGTAGGGTGTTCAAGTAGGAACACCTGAAGCATCAACTGCGCAAGCCAAGCCAACATATGGTGTAACAGCATACGCCGACGGCTGCATGGTCAGGGGAGTGCCTGACATGAGTATGCGAACTCTGGATACCAGGCGACCTCCAGTTTCAAGAAGCCTTCCCTGGGTAAACGCGGAGCTCTGCCCAGGGTGACTGAATAAGTCTCCAGCTACTCGTGGGAACAGGTTTCAGAGTTATTGCTGACTCAAACCTGCCAGGAAACGGTACATGCAGAGGAAGGCACTACAACTGAAGATTCCGCAATGGAATCTGAGGAGTGTGCAGACCCATCCCTGATAGAAGTTGAACAGCTTCGGAAGGGTGGGTCCATAGCTGAAATCAGCAGCACATTTGCTGCTGGAATGTCCAGCACTCTTGCAAATGAGGAGGAGACTTCTTGGAAAGGCAACCCTCCTACCAGAGGAGGCAAGAGAACTGGACTTCAAGGCCCTGAGTACTGAGTAAATTCTGCTCTGGCCTTGGATTATGAAACATGTCATAAGCCAAAGAGGGCATGCCACAAAAGATCGAATAGCGGTCGCGGTGGCTAAGGGTTACAAAGCCCAACCCAATCAAAAAAAAAAAAATCTCATTTATGTTGATTTCTTGGGAGAATGATTTAATTTTGCAATAAATGCAGCGTCCAGCGTACAATGGCTATGTCTATCAATGGCTATGCCTATTGCAATATCTATCTCTGATTTCATTTAAAATTATTATTATTGATTTTGATGAACTTTTATCTGAAGGTCAAAGTAATAATTTTTAGCAATTTATCATGAACGGATTATGTGTGGTATTTTTTATATTTCTACAAACTCATTGTATTCTGTAAAATTCTATAAGAATTACTGGGAAAATACAAAAATCAAACTCGTTTATTTATTTCCTGTCCCCTCCGAATGCATTCAACGCCATCTATTATGAAGATGGACAACTAACAGAAGAATCCATTGTTGGCTTGCTGTCTTGTGATTGGCTGGAGGCTGATTGGCTGGAGGCGTGGCCATTTTGTGCTAGGCCTAGTGGGACGACCAATAGTATTGCGTGATGAGTTTTGAGGCTTTCTAATGGTGCTTCTCCCTGATTGGACATGAATTCGATGACTGATTTGATACAGTGCTACTTTTTGACAGGTGTTAAGCGGAGTTTGATCAATTTAATCACGTTTCATTTAAATTTTCTATCAAATTTCTTAGTGATTCAGACTAATATTATTAATGTAATCAAATTGCAATTATCGTGATTGTAATTTATTGTGTATGACTCAAATCAAACCATCTTTATTCCACAATAACACAAAATAACGTATTCAAACTCAAATTATTGACATACAAACTGAAATTATTTTCTTCTATGTTCAATCAGATCAATTTAATTTGGTGCTTGGCATTAGATAGATAGAGAGATATTATTTCTCGATGACCGTAGAGTAGATGGCAAAGAAATAATATCTCTATCCATCTAATGCCAAGCGTCAAATTAAATGAATATCACTGGACCAAATTAAAAAGATAGAACACCAAAAAAAGTTACAATACTTGATTTCCAACCATTTTTTTGTAGAACGGTAGGTTCCTCCGGAAGTTGGAACTCTATTGGATGTTACCATCCTAATGTAATATGAGTCTAATTTCTGACTGAAAACAAAAAGGCTAGGCGTACACCGGTTAGTCAAGACAAGACAATACGAGATTAGTCACCTTTAGTCACAATAATTCACATAGCTGCTTATGAAGCAGCACACACCGATGCAATGACTAATCGGTGTGTGTTGCTTCATAAGCAACTATGTGAAGTACTGTGACTAAAAGTGACTAATCTCGTCTTGTCTTGTCTTGACTAACTGGGTTGCGCCTAGCCTAAGGGTCAATCAAAAAATCAAAATTCAAAATCATATTTATTCAATCATCATGCCACATAACCTAGATTTGAATTGTATTTTGAATAGGAAAAGGACAAATTTTGGGTTTGAACCTATTGAACTTTCCATTTAGTATCATTTCTACATTACTGAATGAATAAATTGATTGGAAAATAGATTATATTGTATAAACCTGAGAAAGTAAGGAATCATGAATGTAAGGCTAGGCGTACACCGGTTAGTCAAGACAAGACAAGACGAGATTAGTCTCGTTTAGTCACAGTACTTCACATAGTTGCTTATGAAGCAACACACACCGATTAGTCATTGCATCGGTGTGTGCTGCTTCATAAGCAGCTATGTGAATTACTGTGACTAAACGTGACAAATGTCGTCTTGTCTTGACTAACCGGTGTACGCCTAGCCTTAGTCAATCAATCGATTATGTGGTACACACTATAGACGTATAGGTTCTTCATGAAAGTGAGACGTTACCGGCCAAAACACAGCACAGATTGGAGGCGTTCCTAAAAGAATAGATGCAGCATCGATACTATTATATTCGACTGTCGATTCACATCACAGTATTTCTCCTGAAGCTACGCTTCGCTTTTGTATTGACGAGAGAAACCGCTGAAGATCTTCATGGGATGGTATCTGTGAAATCATTGCCACAAGGTGTAACACATGTTTACACAGTTTTGGTAACACCATATGCGCGGCGTTCATGTTCGTATCGTGGTTGAAATGGTCTTTAGTGCCTGAGGGACACGCAAAAGGCGCAGATCATCGACAGACTCTCAACAGACGCTAGAAGAAGGTGAGGATTGTGTTCAATAATAGGAACTGTTGAGAATGTGTTGCTGAATTCGCAGTTTTGTAGTCAACCCACTTCACTTTACTGAGACAATCTGGTCTGACAATAAATTACCTCATAAGAGTAAAAATACATATAAAATTTCATCTTCTATGATGCAGCCATAATACTGCATTGTATAATAGATTAAATCTTAGGCTAGGCGTACACCGGTTAGTCAAGACAAGACAAGACGAGATTAGTCACGTTTAGTCACAGTAATTCACATAGTTGCTTATGAAGCAGCACACACCGATGCAATGACTAATCGGTGTGTGCTGCTTCATAAGCAACTATGTGAATTACTGTGACTAAACGTGACTAATCTCGTCTTGTCTTGTCTTGACTAACCGGTGTACGCCTAGCCTTATACAGTTCGAACATGAAAAAAGCTGTGATAAGTTATAATGATATTAATTAATTTCCAGTCCTTGGCAAAGGGAACGAGCTATACATAGATTATTAACAATATTATTATTTTGGCGTTTTTGTCTGCAACTCTAATATGAAGTTATTTGAAAATTCTAAAATTGTTCTGCTTTTGTTTTCGAAGAGGAAATTGGTGTTTCAGTAAATGAACTTCAACTGTTTATATATTGGAGGGACAGTTTTGGGCATAAGCATGCTGTACTCTTCTATGTAAATTATTATTGAATAAGTGATTGATTGTTTTGTATCTTAAGTGAATGATTTCGTTGATAAGAATATCAACTGTGATGTTGTTATAATGTGATGTTCATTCTGATTTGGCTATCAAACCAGTACGAGTTTAACCCTAGATACTTCAAAATTCATTTCATTCAATTTCAGTTCATTTATTCACACACAATTTCCAAAAAATACAATAATACAACATGTAAATGCAATACCAAATTGGAAGAAGTGGTTAGGTGACCTCATTGCTTATCGTGTTGAGGCACCATACAAAATCTTTCAATCAATATTACTAACACCCATCAATAGCAATAATCATCAAATAACTAGAATTAAACCCAACTGAACTCAACCTGTCACTAGCACTGAAAAAATCGATCAGCACAAACGCTCTGATAATTCGATTTTCTACCAATAACGGTTTACGACCCTTGAACAATTCAGAGTAGGAGACAACATTCTAACCGCAACCTGGTGATTGCGGTAATGTGTCTTGTTTTTTCTTCAATCTTTTTTTTCAGTCAGTGTTATTGTATTTTTTCTTCAATCATCTTTTTGTAGTTAGTGTTCTGCGGTTGTCTTTTAGTAATTGCTATCGTTTAGAGCTGAAGGCTTTGCCGTCCTTTGGTGTGGTGCAGATGGGTCTGAAATTACCAGTTACTCTTAAACTTGCCTCTGGCACTGTTTGTTCACCGAGTCGGCAGATTTTGTCGACTGGAGTCATACTGGAGTCTGGGGACTGCAGACTTTTCCGTGTCAAGCATTGACTCAAGTCAGTATTTGATGATTTGACTCATGTCAGACTTTGTTGACTCGAATCAATCAGGTTCGTGCCAGGACTCATATAATAGACACTGAGTCTTTGCTGACTGGAGTCAGATCGCATCATATTTTCAGGAATCATTGGAGCAGGCCCAACTTGAGTCAGGTCGTCGCCAGAAGTCATATATCCTATACATAATATCAATATACTTATAGCTTTTTTGATCTAGAATCCAAGCAGTTATATTTTGTTATCTACATGAATCAACTAACCTAATCTAATCCAAGCTAATTCTAGAGGGAAGAGAAAAAAATTATGTCATGGAAGGTAGTTGAGAAGGATTCACAACTAGAAAACATTCTCAGTTAGAAAAAACTGAGTAGGCTTACAAGAAAAACCAAGACATTACTGCAAACGCTAATATAAAACTGTGTACTTCGTAGTTATAAAGGTATGTAAGTTAGTTATAGGTGAATAGATATAATGTAACTTCCGTATCGGAATAAGTGATATTACATTTTATGTTATAGGCTACATACTACGCCAATACGGAAGTTACATTTCATTTCATTACATTCGATACTGTGTACTAAGGGCTCTATGCTGCTAACCCACTAACCTGTCGAGACGAACGTTTGTCGATGCTACGAAATCCACCCGTTTTAGTCTAGGACTTGGCTAAATCCCGAGCTCATGAAACGGCCCTTACTTGTATTCAACTTTTGATTATTGAACTCGTGTAAGCCTAAGAATGGAAAATGAATAATATAAGATCTAGTTTTCGAGACTCAATTTCACTACCTGTAAAAATTCGGCTCGAGAAAAAAGACAAGTGAATGAGTTTGAGCGTTCAGATTCAGAGCCTGAGATGGTGTTAGAAGGAGTGAAAAGTTATTGCAGCCTACCTACAGGTTGGTAGATCATTCATGCGCTATTTTCTGATGCTTATCTTTATTTTTTACTCACAGCCTGAGGACAAAAGCAATTCTCCCAGTTGTTACGTGGCTCCCGAAGCTGGAATAAAGGTCTACCTTATTTTACGTACCTTTTTTTATATGTTTTCTCCACAAGCCAGCAAACACTCGACGAAAATAACTTTGGTTCGGCCTTCACTTATTTGAACTTACCTCTCGATGTTTCAAGTTCAACGTTGCCGGTTCTTTGCCTTGATCTTGCTTGCTACGAAATGACTTACAGATTATCATGTACAGTATTGCTCAGTTTCCAACAATATTCATCTTCAAAAATATTTGTTTTAGCTTTAGCTCATTGACTCCCCCCATGTAATGAGAATAAAGAATACCTCTCTGTTCTTCTCCTCCTACTCCTCTCAAGTCTTCTTCCAATTTCCAACAATATTCATCTTCAAAAATATTTGTTTTAGCTTTAGCTCATTGACTCCCCCCATTCAATGAGAATAAAGAATACCTCTCCCTTCTTCTCCAACTACTCCTCTTAGTCTTCTTCCAATTTCTCCTCCTCCTCTCCCTACACCTCCTTCTCCTCCTCCTCCTGCTTCTCGTCTCCTTTCACATACTTCTTCTCCAACTCCTCCTCATCCTTCTCCTACTCTGCCTTCTTCTCCTCATCTTCCTCCTTCTCCTTCTCCTCTCCCCTTTACTCCTCTTTCTCTTCCTCCTTCCCCTCCTATTCCTTCTCCTCTTCCTGTTTCTCCTCCACCACACCCTTTTTCTTCTTTCCGATGACGGTAGGTACAATCTCATAATAGTCATTAAGCTACCGGCTGCAATAATCTGGGCGTGGCTTTTAAATAAAGTACGTCTACATTCCTCCAGTTGAATGAATGTGGGATACGGCTCCCGAAATTAATTGACAACTTTATCCACCATGAATACCATTGCTACTGTTGTTATTCCGCTGTCTGAATTGGTTCTTATATCAAGTGCTCATAAATTTTTGTTCCGTAGAGATAATAGATAATGATTATTATTGTTATTGTTTAGTTTATCCGTTGATATGGAAGACATTGTCAGGTTATTCGAAAAATCTCACTATTAAAAATATTTATATCACGATTTAAATATCAGGAGGTTTATGAATTTCTGTTACTAGCTGAAGATTTTATTCTAATCTCTCTACAAAGATAATTGTGGACGAGTATTGAGTATTAAGATTCGTTTATTCCCAATAATAGATCTAAGGTAGATCAGTATAAATCAATATTGTGAAAGTAAAAGTGCGAAAGCAGAGTATAGGTGAATGTGTGAAAAATAATTAGATAGTTCTTATTCAGTATAGAAGGATAAACCAATGGGTCTCACCTTCTTTAACAATCATTGGCAATCTAAGTTAAAATAGAATAGCTATTAGTCCTTGACTAAGTGCTATAGTAACAATGGAAAAAAGTATAGTCAAGAATATTTGAAATCAATAAATATTTGAATTCTACAACACATTGTCAGTTGATACAACACAAGTCATTGTCATAAAAATTGATAGAAAATAATGTTCAATTGCTCATGAAAATTAGCAGTATAAGAGGAGATTGAACAACTGAACATTGTGCAACTGAAACATACACTTTTTAACAAGCCTCCAGAACAACAAAACTGGATTGAAGCATGTAATAATATTGGAAGTTAGAGAAACTCACAAGATATTCAGGAGAAAATTTTCGAGAATAAATAAGTTATGGAGTGTTACTCCTTCTCGAATCTCTCATGTCTCCAATGTCTCCAAGAATGGACATTTAAATGTCCAAACTTCGCCGTTTCATGTAGATAAATCTCACTTATGTTGACATTATTAGATTGCATTTTACATTGTTGAAAATTATTAGTTACAACTCATAAAATTATATTACTCATACTTACAACTTTTGTAATCTAGTATCTAAGCAGTTATTATATTATTGTCATCTACATGAATAAAGTACTCTTATCTTATCTTATAAGAAAATTCTCGAGAATAGATAAGTTATAAAGTGCCTCTTCTTTAATCTCTCAAGTCTCACTCAATCCGTCAAATCTCTCCAACGTCTTCGTTCTTTCTAAACATACACTATTCATTTTCTATTCAAATTTTTTCAATTAATTTCAAATTGAAACATTCACTTTTATCCAGTATACTTCATTCTCTCTTCTCTCGATTCAACTTAGAATTTTCCTCTTGTTTTGACAGAGACTGTACAACTGAAGGAAAGTGACCAAGCAAAGCAGGTAAGAATAGATGAGATGAGAAAGCATGAGCTGACAACGTTGATAATTATGACAATAAAGATGACCGGCCGACACGAAAATGACATGCTTCTAAATGCAGCGTAATAATAATTTTAATAACCCGCAATTACCCGATGAATAGCAGTCTCAGACTTAACAACTGTGTGCTATGCGTATGCCAGGTGCATGGCTATTAGGTACCTCTCCAGATATAGATATACTTTTCATAGATATCTATGGACTTTATAACTATAGACATAGATATAATAGAGGTAAGGCACTTTGCTTGGACATTAGTCTTCATTAGAATGGTCCAGAGCTGTCTGCAGTTTCTAAAAAGGTAACTTTGAGTTTTTCTCAAGAGTGAAGACTAGTTTTTCGTTCCTTGATATTGTATTTTTGATCAAATAAATACAAAATATATGAAACGAAAATGAATAAAGTGGGAATTGGGATGTATATTATGGAGAGGTGATCGATCAATTTTTACTATTTCTACCGAAGTCAATGTTTATTCATTGGAGTTACTGAAAACTCCCTTATCACTGTTAAGGATGAACAATTTCTTACAATTTTCAAATTTATACTGAGAATACGTTTGTTAGAACTCAATTGTTTTGTTCTAAAGAAGTTAGGAATTGAAGATAAAGTAAATGTGAAGTGATTGCATTAAAAATTAGTTTGTCAATGATACTACGAAATAAAGAGTTTTTTTCCTTGATTATGCTGCAGTGGCTTAAGTGGAAATATAATTCTAGTTTTGGAGTCATCAACATCTTCAAAACCTTCATGATTATTTAGAGGAATTTTGAATGGTATGCTCGTCTGATTTGGAAGTTAAGAAAAGTCACCAGAATGTGATAACATGATAAAAACTTGTGCGGGACTGATGAAAATTTGTTAATAAAGATTAAAAATTAATTTCAATAATAGAGAATGTCGGAAAAAACTGCTTCTAGACAATCTTTGTAAAACCAGTGAGAATGAAGAAAAAATATTAAGTACAAGGCAAAAGAAGGATTCATAAACATTTTCTCCGTTTAACTCTAATTTTAGTCTTCTTGATACCATGTAACTCAAGTTTATGGAAGGAGCCATTGAAATGCTATCAAATTTACGTATGATCAATGTTCATATTACTATTTAGTCTGCATTATTTATTTTCATTTGATTATAATAATATTCTAGATGATTTGAGTGAAATTTTCCTCGTCTAAGATTGTTCTCACACCAAGAAAATCACCCGAAACCCCACCACATCACATTCCCTGACCTCAACATATACCACAAAGTGTGTAACCCATGTGGAACCTCCATATAAGAATCACAATGCAACTTAGAACCGTAGCTACTTGGAGCACCATGCCAGCACACAACAATAGCACGAAAATTGAGGATAACTGATAGCTGTGAGCTGTCAAAAGGCAGCTACTAGGAAAGATAAGTTTGCTGAACTAACTGAAGAAATAATCAGAGAATATCTCTCCTAATGACTGAATGGATGGTCCATCAACATTACTTATATTGTTGGAGGTGTTAGTGTGTGCATGTGTATACATCTTACGTGTGTGTGAGAGTTAGTTACCAGTCAGATCCTCCAACCGTAACAAATAACCGGTGATTTACAATTTAAATGTTCATCCACTTATCATCCCGGTTTGATATCATTAGTGTGATTGAGATAGCAGACCCGTTTTTTGTCTGAGTAGGTGGCAAAGAGTTCAATTACGGATATCATTGTGGTTTCGGTGAGCTATGAACCTGCTCCCAGCTACTGGTCTTTGCAAGCTTTGAATAGATGCTGATCACTGGATACCTATTATAGCTTTCTGATGAATGATTGAGTACTATGTTCTAGTTATTTATGTCTAGTTAACTATGTTCATGTTATTGATGATTAAGAAGCGGGAATTGATTCACAATAACTAACAATCAACGATTGACAACTCACAATCGCGATTGACTTTAAACATTTGTGAAACAACTTAACAACCCACTGGATTGAAAAATTTGATGAGTAATGCAAGAGAAATTTGAATACCATGATAATATGAAGATTTTATTATTATGGTTGATGAGGAAATGGAAATATTACTGTTTGGAGATTGACTTGAATAACTGTAAGCTTGAAACTAACAAGAAGTCATAGTCAACAAATACAACAGGAGACAATAGGAATAAGAAAATACGAATTGAAATAAGAAGTTTAGCAGGTGATGATGGATAATTAGAAATTGATAAAATAATTTATTATGTAATACAACAAATTGTATAGTATGTAAATTTTTGAATAAATTTTTGATTTGAAAAAACACTGTTGTAGATTAACTTGAATAACTAAAAGCTTGAAACTAAATAGCCTACATCTCATAGTCGAGAGACATAAGACATTAGAAATCACACATTCCAAAGATAATTGTTGATGGAGGATATTATGATTATTGATTTTGAAAAAATCTTGTATATGTAATACTGTTTGAAGAATAACTTGGATAACTTAGAGCTTGAAGTCAACTAGACCTCACAGTGGAGAAACATGAGACAATAGAAATTTGAGATTGTTGTAGAAGAATTAAGTGAAGTTTAGATGCTGCTGACTTCGCGAATAGATTGAAGCAGATGGGGTGCGAGAAGCTCAGAAAGTCGTCATTATCACGAGACTCATCTCTCAGGTTTCTTTCTCACTTTAGCGCTCTCATGCTTTCCTCATCTCTATCTGCATTCTGTATCTCACTCCTCTGTTCATTACACATACTCTCTTAAAAATCTTATCTCATAATTTTAAAAATCTTCTACTCATCAATTTGAAAAAATCTTCTTCTCGTTTCTTAATTTTGTTCTTCATCAATATTAGGCTACTATACAATATAAGGCTAGTATTCGGACTTCCCCTTTTTGACATTTTCGTTTTCTTCTCCACACGTTCTTTCACCTCTTCTCAATTCCCAGATCCCTTGGCTTCTTCTTCTTCTTCTTCTTCTTCTTCTTCTTCTTCTTTTCTTATTCTACTGCTACTTCTTTCTCGTCTTTTCATCTTCCTCACCCTTTTCATCCTCTTGCTTTTCTTCATCATCCTATCTATTTTCAAAATCTCCTGTGAATAGTCTATTCTATTCTATTCTATTCTTCTCCTTTATCCTTCCCCTCCTTTTCCACCTCCTGCTCCTCCTCCTCTTTCTTGGCCTTCGCCTTTTCATTCTTCATTTACTTCTATTATTCCTCGTCCTCCTTTTCTCTCCTTTCTTCTCTTCTCCCACCTTTTCTACCTATTCTCTATCTTACCTATCCTCCTCCTCTTCTATGTTCTTCCGTTTCATTTTTCTCTCCTTCATCTCCTCCCCCATTATCACCTTCTTGTCCTCATCAATTCCTCTTACTGCTAATTTTTTCCTTCTCTTCCTCCTCCTCCTCTCCCTCCTCCTCCTCCTCCTCCTCCTCCTCCTCCTCCTCCTCCTCCTCCTCCTCCTCCTCCTCCTCCTCCTTCTCCTCCTCCTCCTCCTCCTCTTCCTCCTCCTCCTCCTCCTCCTCCTCCTCATCTTCCTCTACCACTTCATCCTTCTCAACATCCCTCTCTCTCTCCTCCTCCTCCTACCCCCCTCTTCCTCCTCTCCCCACTCCTCCTCAGCAACCATCATCTTGTTGCTTGAACTATTCTAATGTCTGTTGAGATATCCGAAGGTGTAATGTATATGTTTAGTGCGGCTCGAACCATAAACCAGACGCTGGTACTTTACCGCCATCTATATTACGCTGAAAACAATAGCATTCCTGGCTACTGTACCATCTTCAGCCATAACACCATAAATCATATCTATGTTTACTGCCTTATGGCTAGCCTGCCACAGGTAACTTACCGACAATACCACTTTACCGACAATGCCACCCCTCTCCGCCGCCGCTCCAATCTTCTCGTTTGGAATCCAGAAGCACAGACTTTAACAGCCAATTTCTGCGTTCGATTCTTGCCCTGAATCATCGTTACAGATTGGTTTTGCGCGCCGCAATTCGTCTTCACAGTCTGCAATTTTCAGCGGACAGTCGATTTTTGTTGCCTCTCGATTCTTCTGCTGTTATAGCTGACAGAGCCGCAATAATTCTCGCCGGTGTCGCATGCTGCAAAAGTGTTGTGGCACCTGCTTGTCAATAATGACCAAACACAAAATGATGCTGCTTCAGCGCCTGTAGCAATTTACCGGTAGAGTTTCTTAGAGCGCAGTCTTTTCGTGCAGATTACGAAACAAATTCGAATCAACTTCTTTTCGAAGTTGAAGCATCGAAACGTTCATGAACCTGAAGATTCCGTCACTAGAAATTTATTTGTAATAATAGAAGAAAGAGTACCAGAACAAAATGGAAAGTACCAGAACAGTCTTTTCGTGAAGATTACGAAACAAATTCGAATCAACTTCTTTTCAAAGTTGAAGCATCGAAACGTTCATGAACCTGAAGACTCCGTTACTAGAAATTTATTTGTAATAATAGAAGAAAGAGTACCAGAACAAAATGTGTGATTCATATAATAGAAATAACTAGAAATAATAGATATAACTAGAAATCAATTCTATATTGTATGAAAGAGATATGATAGTGATTGGAAGCTCATAAAGGTAGCCTATACCAGCTAATAGGCAAGCTAATACTTTCATTCAAGCTGAAATCCCCTTCCATATAAATAGAGTTGGAAAAATTAGTTGAAATTTAGAAGTTGGCACGCATTTCTGATCCTACAAATCTTTAGATCCTTGCAAATTATTGTCTAGCACATATAATGAATTCAAAATAGCATTTCCTAGGAAAGTAAAATGCAGTCCTATTTCTATAATAGCCATGGTATTAACATTATGCATTAAGGAAATTATTGTAGAAATAATGGAAAATTGTTAAAATGTTATTGAAAATTGTTATGGAAATAATGAATCATTATGGAAATAATTTTTTGTGTAGTGATGAAGGTGATGTTGTGGTAGTTGTCCATACTACCACATACAAGTCTTCCTATTCAGTATGGAAATAATTGTTCATAATAGCACTTCCTAGGAATAACAGTCCTAATAATATTGAGAAAAATAATAATTACTACTAATCCACAAAATTTTCACCATCAACACAATAATTATTATTTACTATAACATATCCTACAAAGAAAGCATGTAGTCCTGATTGTGAAGACCCTACTTCTTGTTGTTGTTGCTTTCTTCTAATGAAGATTCGCGATCATCAAGGCAATCTGAACTTTGACCCTACTCATCCTCACAATTCTCGCCAATTACATTTAATTCATCCTAAAATTTTTCTTAGAAATATAACATGTAGTCCTGCTCTAAATTCCTCTGATCCTGACAATTTCCTCCAATCACGTAAAATCGGTAATAACATTTTTTCCTACAAAGATAGCATGCAGTCCTGTTTCTGAAAATCGTCTGCTTCAACCATAATTTGTTGAGAGATGCGTGTACAGGCTATCCCTTCCTCTCATCGCAGTTCGTTACGTTTTCGCGTGTGAATGCCGCCGTATAAACACGAAGAAATGATAATAACAGTGGTTGAAGCTGGAAGTGACATAATGAGTGGCTGAAAGAGGCGACACCGATATCAATTAATGGAGCCGCCGCCGCCACAGTTCACTTCTCCAGTCACTGTGCGTTGCGTGATTCGTTTCCGTTCGAAAAAGGGGGAGCAGCTAACAAATAATAATGAATATTACGATGATGATCATCATGAAAGAGGTGGTGAACGAAAGGAAATGTTTTGTTCTATATCACTGTCGTTATACAGTTGTCTTAATCCATTACTTTTTCAATTTTTAAAGCTACAATTGTTTAGATAAAATATATTCATGTGTCGATTTATTCAAGTTATATTTTGAAATAAAACTACAGTCAGTGCCGAAAAATTCCATTCGATTCAATTATTCTATGAAAATAGCCTCTACCACAAGGTGAATTAGGTGATAACAATTTCCCAGTGTATTTCGAAAAGGAAATAATTGTATTGTGGAATTGGAATGGTGAATTTATGAACTAAATAAATGTATTTCCATGAGAATGCAGTCCAGAGTCCAATATCTTCAAATTAAGAACGTTTCTAGAGCTCTGGAAAAAAATTTCAGTGCTGGGAAAATATTATTTTCTTATTGTTTAAATTATTCTATTATTTTTTGTTGAATGGTTCAATCGTTTGTGAAATACTTCTCATTCGAAGATCACATTATTCAGATTTAAACAACGCCATCTATCAAGAAACATGGAAGCTAGCAGCGTACTCCATTTTGTATATTGCTTGCTCGTGATTGGCTGGAGGCGTGGCTAGTTGGAGTGGCTCGTGATTGGCTGGAGGCGTGGCTAGTTGGAGTGGGACTGAATGAGCCGACCAATAGTAAGGCGACATGAACTTGGAGGTGGACTGACAGTATTATCTTCTGATTGGTTTGGATTTCATAGGTGGATTTGATTCAGTGATAGAGAAAGATTTGTGAAGAAATTCTGTAAATACTAAATATAGTCATACTGTATAGAACGAAAAATACTTTCTAAAATTATTAAGATGATTTAAATATGATTGAAAATATGATCGAAAACCAGTCACAAGTTGGTTCAATTGTATAAATTTCTTGAAAATATGGGGTTGAATTGTATTGGCAAAAGAATTGATTAGATAAGAAATCTGATAAACACTGATAAAAGCGAATTCAATGTAATAGTCTTATATTTAATTTCATTGATCATAATATCAGCACAAGATCATTCTTTAATTATTTTTTTTTAATTTTTCAGTTGAATATCAACTAACTGCTTTCACAACATTGATCAGAGATTAAATAATATAAGTAATATTAAGACATTATTAGACAAAATAATACAATTTCCACAATGTAACCACCACGAAAGACCTTCAATTATTGAATTTCCTCCACATGTCGCAAGGCTCTTATTACAACTATAATTAACAACGATACACCTGGTGTTGTTTGGGTGACAAGAAGCAGTGAATATGTAATTGTAATATCACTAGTAGTTCTGTGAACAGTAGACCTCGCGCTCAGTACTATTTTCCTGTTAGGCTAGGCGTACACCGGTTAGTCAAGACAAGACAAGACGAGATTAGTCACGTTTAGTCACAGTAATTCACATAGTTGCTTATGAAGCAGCACACACTGATGCAATGACTAATCGGTGTGTATTGCTTCATAAGCAACTATGTGAAGTACTGTGACTAATCTCGTCTTGTCTTGTCTTGACTAACCGGTGTACGCCTAGCGTTAGTCAATATTGTTTTACTAATTTTCTATTCCGAAATCTGAAGCAAGTACGAAGTTTTTATATTTTTTCTCATTTTTTTGTAAAAATTCTCTTGCTTCGCACTATTATTTCAGCCACCAGCCTGCAGTTTCCAAAAAGGGTCTATATTTTCCAATTTTGTCTCCCAAATGATTCATATAATTACCAATTACTGGGTTCCAAAGTGATAGTTATTTTCTCAATTGGGTCGCAAACTACCAGGGATGATTTTAAAGTTTTTGAGACCATTAAAAGCATGCTATCTTTTTGGAAGGTCTATGGGGGCGCCATCCGACTCTGATTTTCGTAAACTTCACGAATGAAAATGGCGCAACGTTTTTTAATACGATGAAATTTTGAGGAAACACCACAAATATGGGCTTGAAAGTTGATAATGCTAGGACAATTCGTCATGATTATAGGGGGACGACTGAGTCTGACAAGATTGCAGCAATATGCTTGCCAAATTATAGGTTGGGGTTAGATGGTAGTAAGCACGTGATTTTTGGAAACTCAATGTAGCCTAAACCCTTCGCTGCCAACAAACTTTATGGTACTTTTCTGAAAATAGTTGGCTGCTGGTTTAGTTTTTCTTGACTGATGAAGGTTTCGTAATAAACCTTCATGGGAAAAGCACTACTCTGACAATAAATTGCAATGATCTTTGTCAGAATCATATACAGTATGTCATAATATAATAGTTTCTGGCTATATGAGTCCGTAGCTTCAAAGTGGGTTGAGTTCCACTAAATCAATGGATGCTAATACCTCAATAGTAACAGACTCAATAGATGCTAATCGAAATTGTGAATCTAATATCTTTAATAACTAGAGTAGTTGTACTGTAGCTGATCAAAATTGTAAGCTCTAGACGACACTAATAATTCTTCCTAGTGTAAAATGACTTGAATTATGACTAAATTGTAACAAGTTACAATAATAAAATTGTAACAAATTATGACAAGTCATTTGTAAAATGACTTTGGCTGGACTTGGGTTATGTCTTGAAACATATAAAATAAATCGTGTTATCGTGTTGCATATCCATTCTTTTTCCTGCTGGTAAAATTACGCTGATTTTGATAACTTTCAAGAGTGGGAAAACAAAATTACATTGTTGTGACGATCGGTTCGTCCTGATGTTGGACATCATTGTTGAAATATTTCTAAATCAGTGTGATACATATTAACATAAAGCATATTATTATAATGTTAATAGTTTCAATGAAAGTTACTCATTTGGTAGAGGTAGAAATTAGAAATTGAAGCAGAGTTTGGTAAGTAATCAAATTTATGCAATTTTTCTTACAATCCGAATTCAAATTCAAATTTTATTGCCATTGAAACATACATAATTATAAATTATATGATCAATTAATCAATCATTTACAAAGGGGAGTAAAATATGCACAAAACTGTTCCTTGTCCGTATTCTAACTCAACAGTCCAAATTCAGCCTGTTTAATGACATAAAAATTCTTAGGGCCGGTTCATGAGCTCGGGATTTAGCCAAGTCCTAGACTAAAACGAGTGGCTACTGTGGCATCGACAAACGTTTGTCTCGACAGGTTAGTGGGTTAGCAGCATAGAGAGCCCGTACTACATTGTGTCGAGGCTAACGTTTGTCGATGCTAAGGTGGCCAACCGTTTTAGTCTAGTACTTGGGTAAGTCCCGAGCTCATGAACCGGCCCTTAGCAATCTAAAAATTTAATTCTAACATCAACTATGTTTGTCTATAATTATCATGATAGATCAATACTAAAATACGTCCATTTCCATCACTCAAGACTCTCCAGGTGAAAGACACAATAAATGAGTCTCCAAAACCCACTCCGCAAGATGTAGGCAGGTGCAAAAAATGCTAAAAACCACTGTCCCCGCAATTTTTTCTCCCGGCTAAAATTCCGGTCGAGGATTATATTGCAGTGGAATTCAGCTCCCCGGCCGTCGTTCTGTACATGTAAGGAAACAAGTTTAAATGAAATTCGAAAGAGTTTGAAAGACAATGGAGAAGGTGTGCAATAATGCCAGGGCGGCGCACGAGCTAGCCCCCATTCAGAAAACAAAGAACTTGAAAATTCCGAATCAGAGTCTGAATGGTAGCAGCAGTCGATCGATGCAAGAATCAGCGTCTCTTTTCTCGATTTATGACCGGAAATTCTCCACATTCCTCACTTGGTCTAAACTCCAAACTCCGTCGTTTTCAGGCATGAATGATCGCCAGCGAATTCCGCGCAAACTATTTGAAAACGCACGTCAATAACATGAACGATAAGTCTTTTCCGACTTCTTTGACAGTTATACCACAAACTAGATATAAAAATATACCTAGACTGTGGTAATATACTCAGGAAACGATCTTATGGTGAGCAAGTGCAGCGGAACCTCACCATTATGCCGGAATTCCATGGAGTTACCATTAAAATGCATTGTTGAACAAACATGTGGAAATTGGTGGGTGTCTTGCAGTGTTTGCTTCACGTTAAAATTCCATTAAAATTGTCCCATTGAAGCAATGCTTGTTTTAGATTATAGTTACCTTACCATAAAACACATTCATACAGGATGTACTTGAAATAGGAAATCGGTAATCAGATTGAGTTTTGATATATTCTGGACAATATTATAGGTCAATACTTTCAAATATTGGTGCCGGATGCAAGCGCATAGATATATCTATTTAAATTCCATTATAATTTTCTTTAGAGTGCTCGTTTTAGCTGATATTTTTCATAAAACACATTCATACAGGATGTACTTGAAATAGGAAATTGAAAATCAGATTGAGTTTTGATATATTCTGGACAATACTATAGGTATTTATTGGTGCAATGCTGGTCAATACTTTCAAATATTGGTGCCGGATGCAAGCGTATAGATATTTCTATTTAAATTCCTTTAAAATTTTACGTAGAATGCTCGTCTTAGCTGATATTTTCCATAAAACACATTCATACAGGATGTACTTGCAATAGGAAATTGGAAATCAGATCGGGCTTGGGAGATTATAGACAATACTGGGTGAAGTTTTAAATTGATTGGTCACATCCGAGAATGCATAGATATTTCTAGATATTCCTTTAAAAGTTTCCTTAGAATGCTCGTTTTAGCTGATATTCTCCATAAAACATATTCATACAGGAAGAGGATGTACTTGAAACGGATATTGGAAAGTAGATTGAGTTTTTATAGATTCTGGACAATACCAGGTGAAGTCTTAAATTTAAGTCGGATGTGAATGCACAGTCATTTCAGTTTAAGTTCCATTAAAATTCTTCCTAGAAACCAATAATCATTATAGCTGACAGTTTCTATAAATCATATTCATACAGGATCTATTTGGAATTGGAAATCAGATTGAGTTTTAATGAATTCAGGACAATTCTAGGTTTTAAATTGAAGTTTTAAATTGGTGACAGACGTAAATCCATTTATATTATTATGTTCACAGAAAAGAGTAAAGTCGAATTTATAGTTTCTACTTGTTTCAGTTTCCACTTTTCACAAACACTAGTACAAAAAACGTTTATAATTAGAATTATCAAAAATTAAAAATGACAAGATCAACACCCGTGGCGAAGCGTGGTATACTTATTTGGTCAATGCCGGGTATAGGAAATATACCCGGCGATGACCAAATAAGTATACCACGCTTCGCCACTAATCAACACCTATTTGATCTTGTAAAAAGGCTAGGAAACCACTTTATAATTAAAATGTTTAATCATTCGACGTCAACTTCGTCTTCAAGCCACCAATACGATTATTGAGAAGGATCTACTTCTTGCTCGAATTACAGTTAGACCACCCTTATTACTGTTAAAACAAAGACTCAGGGCTGCTGCAGAAATTTTTTAACAACTCAGAGACCAATTTCGTAACTGAGCCTTGCTTGCACGCGTTATGAGACATTTTTGAGGGCTAGAAAATTACGAAAAGTGTTGCCCCAGAGGAAGAACGGACTTTTGTGAGAGCAATTCATCTCTAATTATGTGCATTAAGTGAACACCATTAAGGTGCAGACCCACCGGGTCTAGCAAGCTACAATTTAGGTCTTTAATAGGGTGAAATCTTCCAAGTACAGGGCTTGTGTTTGTCCTGTTCTCTTTGTTCTTTTTTCAAAGTGGACTTTGTCGGAATATAATAATTATATTTTGCTTTTTGTTCAACTGCACTCCATTTCATCAAAGACGATTCAATCCATTTAAAAAATGAAGATAAAGATTACAAAAATTTATTAAAATATGAAAAATTGTCCATAATTTCAGCTTTACGACGAAGCGATTATCAATTTCTGTAGATTTTAATGTTTATTGATAACTTTCAAATTTCTATAGTGTTTTAGATAGAAAAATCAAAATGCTACTTTTCCATCATTTGCACACGTTTCTCTTTTAGTATTATCAGGCCATTAAAGCTGTATAGACGGTCAAATTCCCATCCAATTTGATACATTGAAGTCTATCAAATTTGATACGTAATACAAATGATACAACAAAATTGGTACAATTGGTACTATTTAATGACCTGATAATACTATTGATGAAGAGAATTGGACACCTACCTAAGTTCAACCAATGGGAATGTATGAAATAAAAAACAGAGGCAAAGAGCGAACATATAATTTTTGTTAAATTGGCATTTTCAGATAATGTTCACTATTTTTAGGATAGGCTACACACCCATTTAAAACTACAATCAATTGACATATAAGTAGAGAGTTATATTTTTAAGGGATTGCACGTATCTCATATTATGAGAATTATTGTAAATTATACAAGAAACAATATTAACTTGCATGAACATGAAATTTCATTTTAAAAGAGGCGCAATCAATTTTGGGTTTGATAAGTATCTTCCTATGTGTTGAAATTAAGAATGAAATAGTAACTTAATCCTGAATAAACAGGTCTTTATGTAATAGAAGATAGACGGAAATGGGATTTAGAGTATTTTATAGCATTATTAATTTGGAATTTCGTTCTATTAATTACTTTGTGTAATAAATCCCCAAGTCCACACTTGGTCGATTTTTGTGTGCTGCACAACATGCTGCCAATGCTCAAACATAATATGCAGCATGCCTGAATCGCACACAAAATCGACTAAGGCTAGGCGTACACCGGTTAGTCAAGACAAGACAAGACGAAATTAGTCACGTTTAGTCACAGTAATTTATATAGCTGCTTATGAAGCAGCACACACCGATGCAATGACTAATCGGTGTGTGTTGCTTCATAAGCAACTATGTGAAGTACTGTGACTAAATGTGATTAATCTCGTCTTGTCTTGTCTTGACTAACCGGTGTACGCCTAGCCTAAGTGTAGACATAGGGAAAGAGCTCGTACTTGAACAAAATCCCGATAGGGGCAGGATGACTTGATAGGTGCTGCAGCCTAGCGGAGACTACAGAAAGCTCCGTTCCCCACTCACCGTCTGCCGCGTTTAGTTTGAAATTCAACAGCCGTCTTCATTACCATGGGATTTTCATATTTACACATCCATTCATTGAGAAGACCGGCCAGATTATTCAAATTTTATGCCCGATATTTATAACCTGACGATAGATAAACATCGAAGAAAATAAGAGTTACACACTCGAGCAAGCCGAGAGCCGAGAAGGCGTCTGTATAAATCTATTAGGCTGTTTAGTATTTAACACGGGCCGCTCCGCGCTTCTGGATTTACATTCGGAATTGATTGAACAGAGGTGATCGTAATTCAGATATCTTGAAACGAGTAATGCCGTCATGACTCAAGATTATGAATGAGATCTTCTACTACTACCTACATGTTGTGTAGATTGTACGATTACTGTAATTCTTTCTACTCAACATAAGCTATGCTTATTACTAAGCTTTATTCATTTTATCTTTCATTCTTGTCACTTTACTTAAACAGTAGAGAGGAGAGAATCGCTTATCCGTCCTCTGCTTATCCGTCATTCCGTATTACCGGTATATTAAATTGTTCAAATTCCAAAGAAAATCTCTTTAAAAACCTTCTTCAAGGCCTCTCACAACGAACCTCAACTGGAATGATAGGTGTGTACGGAAGTTTCATTGCTCAATTACTTATATTAAATCAATACAAACTTGTTTAGACTTATTATTCATGTTTTTTTATATAAACAAGATTTGATGTTTCCTATCCTTTATGAAGATAATAAGGGAACAAGAAGAGACCGTATGCAATATTCCGTATGAATTCATACTATCAAAACAAGCACAATAAACTCAGGTGAAAATGAAAAATGAAAAACTTTTATCTCAAAATTGTGATTCTTCAACCTTGAAAGCCTGCCAAAACTATCAGGAAGAAAGAAGAAAACTTGCTAATTTTTATAAGAAATAAGAAAAAACACTAATATTTGATTTGAGTAATATAGCGAGCAGCAAAGTATAGAGATAAAATCCTCAATCTTTACAAAATCTGAAAGAAACTGTACATGAAACATTAATAAGACACTCATATTTTCTTTGAGTTAGACACCAAGCACTAACGTGGGTTTTAAGGTTTAGGAGTGTACGTTTAATACAGTGTAGCAGGGAGAAACATTTGCAGAGTTGTGGTTCCGTTTGGCGTGTGGAATAATTGAGAGGGCGACGACCAATTGAGGCAGTCTGAGTGAGGCAAGATGAGGTGAAGAATGATGAGGTGAGGAATGAGGCATGCCACAAAGTGAGGAAAGGCGGTGGCAGCATCTGAGGACACGTTACCTCTTTGACACTTCCCCTCTCTATATAAGGAGAAAGATATTACACATGTAAATTGGCATTAGGAATTCCCGTAGGCCCTGTATAGTGGTGTGGCAGGGCTCTTTGAAAAGTAGTGACGACCCTGTTTGAGTTGCCGCCCTAGGCGATGCAAGTTTGTTCACCCCCCTCATCCCCTTGGGGAGAGGGAAAGGAGAGTAAGGAGGTCCATTCAATGAAAATTTGATTAGCACCATACCGCCTAGGTGCGACCCACTAAGTGGATGTCATTCCTTCTATAAAGAGGTTGAGGCGTTGTCAGTCAAATGCAGCGCTGAACTGCTTTTCACCCTACTTTTCTTATTAATTTTTCAGTTTTTTTTAAGGGATACGTGATTGATACGAGTGTTATCTTTGCTCAAGAAATTGTAGTTCTGATTTATCACTTGATAGGAATCTGAGAATACGTATAATCAAAATCGATCAAAATTGGTTTTTAAAGTTCTAAAAGGAATAAATATGGAATTTTTTCTATTTTTCTGAGGGTGATGCTCAAATAAGCTCTAAGCTTGTGCGTGGTTTATGAGAGGGGTGATGAGAAATGACGAATGTTTTAAGTGCTTCAAATTCAACTCAAATTTATTGTCAAACCATTGCTTACAAAAATATATAAAATAATAAAAACTGAAATAAACATAATTCATAATGATCAACCAAAAATAACGAAAGATGTACATAATTAAAGAGTCAATATGAGTGTAGTTGAAAATGTAAAGAAAGATACCTACAACACACGGAGTGCATGAGATGTAAAAAATATATGAGGAAACGAAAAGGAAGCTAAAAGTATTGTTGAATAGGCATCGAAATTCAAGTTTTGCTCATATAATGGAGAAAAAGATAAAAAACTCCAAGTTAAAAAGATCATATTTGATTCTATTACTTCTACATTTCAGAAAAGCAAAGTTTGAAGTTTTCTTCTCATGAAGAATATTTATTCAAATTTCGATTGTTCTTGTCGCAGTATGGTAATTTTTAGGCATGGGAAGTCTACATGACCTGCAATCACCTCCATGACCTACGGAAATCATGACAGTCACTAAGAAATTAGCAAATATTTACAAAAGTATGGGATTGAGTACGATCAATTCAGTCCATTAACCAAAATAATAATCAAATGAGGATAAAAACGAGAAAATACAATGATTTACTTGCATGGCAACCGCAGCGTTATCATCAGTACCTACTTCAAAAATTTTAATTAAATAATTAAAACATAATTTGGTAATAATGGCAATAAACTATCATTTACACTTATCAGTGCTGTTAAGCCTAGATATTGTACAGTATTCACAAGAATTCCCGAAGAATATTCACAAGTCACAACAGAGAGAGCAACTTTAATAAATTATTAGTACTGTATAAGGCTAGGCGTACACAGGTTAGTCAAGACAAGACAAGACGAGATTAGTCACGTTTAGTCACAATAATTCACATAGTTCATTGAAGCAGCACACACTGATGCAATGACTAATCGGTGTGTGTTGCAAAGAATACTGTACAATAGTTGCAAAGATTTCTTAGAAATATTTACAAGGGTACTGTACAATATTTACGAGAGAACTGTACATTATTTACAAGAATTCAGAGCCTCCACGAATTCTACATTTCGAGCAATACACCACCAACAGTTTACCGACCGAATTCCATTCGGCCCGAAGGGTGTCTAAGAATTTCGGGTCACCCCGTTCAAACACCCCCGAGAAAAAAGGGGCAGCCAGCAGCAGGTAACCTGACCCAAACAACACCTTCACAACTATTTTCTACAATTCGTGAACCACCCTCTCCGAGGTTCCCATCGCAGCGGGAAGTCCCGAGTCCACAATACCAGACGTGACGTATTCAAAAGCCAAGTCTTGGCCATTGTTAAACCAGTCCTAGACTTCGGTACAATTGTAGTACAGTACCATAGTATAGTGGACGTTTTGTACAACCTGTACAGCCTTCAACCCACACAATGAACCTGACTCGACTCAAAATTGTAGACGTCCAAAACGTAAAAACTGGACTTTACAACCCTCAATGCAAGTAACGTTGGGAGAGGTCAACGTTTGACTGATATGTACAGGTTCATTGTAATACAGGCTGTTGTATTACAGGTTGTAGGTTATTGCATTGCAGGTTATAGGTTATTGTATTACAGGTTATGTGTTATTGTACTATCTTAATCTCCTTAGTTCAATCTGTGGTAGTAGGATGTATTTTCTAGTAAATGAACTAACAAAACCTAAGTTGAAGAGGGCAGTTTGATTTTTTTGGAGGGGACGGGGGTTTAATCAGCTAAAAAATATAGGGCATATAGGTTTCATTTCAACCTGTTTTACTTTGAATTCAATCATAGTATTCTTCAATTGATTCAATCATAGAGATTCTTGTTTGATTTCTAACTTCGCTTAAACCAAAATCTTATTTTGTGATTAGAGCCTCTTCCGGAAGCTATGTTGGCGAAAATTTATCAATAAAATAATTGAAAGAATAGATCGTAGTTCTGTGTAGTTGTACAAAATTTCTAAATTATCATCTCCGTTTGAAATTCGAAAAGACACCCGTATTGGAGAAGCTTGTTACTGTATTTGGAATTTTTTAATTCGTTGTTGACATTCGCGCCTATAGAATAGTATTTAATTCAATACTCTCTCAAGATTGATACGCATGCGGTGTTGAAATATGAAACTTCTATAGAAGAAAATTACGTGCCAGCAAAGACTTTTTCTATATTTTTATTTTCTATTTGCCACATTCCTTTTTTCTATAGAAATAATAATAAATAAGAGGGACGCTATTTCCCTAAATGGATGCTCTTCATCAATGTTCATTATCTCGCCTAAATTGAAACTAATGATCATTATCATTAGATAAATTACTAAATCAATGATCATAATCATTAATACATGCATACATTGTATGCTGGTCCAACCCGACTGTTTGTCATTTAATTATCACTCACTTTTATGATATATTCATTCAGAAACCTTACGAAATATAACCTCTACTGTATTACACTTGAAAGTATTTGGCAAGTCTTCCACTGTTCTTGATGTTTTCAAAGTACATTACACTCTTGTAAAGTGTGAATTATGGAGCTCTATCAACTGTACAATTCCCTTATAATTCACTTCAATTACAACTCCCTTTTAGTTCTCTGATATCCAAAACTTGTGAACGGCAATAAATTTGACAATTCTATCGCACACTTCAACGTATAGTAGGCGTGAGGAAAGGGTTGGAAGCAAGTTGTGAATGTGTGGAGAGAAGAAGACTGCGATAAATGAGAGAGAGAAGAGAGTAGTGATGAGAGGGGGAGAGCGTAGAAGGGTAAGTCTGCGTGGTGATGTTGGGGTTTGCTTTTGGCAGTGATAATAAAATAATGAACGGGGGCTCAGGCAAGATGCATGTGCGTAGAATGAGTCCTTTTCAGTTGTGGGAGGATGCTGAGTGCGAGAGAGAGAGGCCTTTTGATAAGGGTGGGAAGAAGATTCGCGCATGCGTAAACTTTACGCTCAAACCTTCATGAAGTTTCAATTGTTGGCCTAGAAACGTATAAGAGGTTTGTGAACAGATGAATTTACGAATAAATTTCAATGAAGAATCATTGTCAGATCGTTTCAAATCTTGAGACTTGAAGATTCAGGATTGAGGATTTATAACAACAGTGGAACATGAAGAAGGAAGAAGAAAATGTTTGGGAGATTTACAAATCATTTTATTGATGAAATTCAAATTAGTTATATCCACTGATGTTAGAATCAATTTATTATCTTATAACTGAATGCCACTGAGCTCATATTTGAAATCAGATCACACTATTTTCTATGATGAAATGGGATATGCAAACTTTCAAAACTTCTAGTACACACGTGTGCTTACTAGAATAGTTCACTTCCATATCACCTAACTACTTAGTACTAAGTGAATAGTAGCTGTCCGCTAGTATACATTCTAGCGTTCGCACGAGAGATATGTCTATTATGGTGGTTCATTATCATACCTACCCCTTCCATCACAGGCAACTGCTATTAAGTGCATCAACCTTCCAACTTCCTAGACAAATGGATTCGACTGGCAAACGTGACATCTAGTAAGGCACTCACTCTGTGTATGACGTGATTGACTAGATCAATGTCTCATGAATGGAAATGAGATTGACGGTGATTGATCCTACCTAATATACTGTGTTACAGTAGTTAAGGATGTCCCCTTGTTATGAGGTACATTCGTATGAGATTAATATTGACACTGGTAACGTCTATTTCATTCATCGGATACCTTTTAATGAGTTGAGTAGATAGTGACGTATGACAAATGGTTTCATGGGTTGATGTGGGGATTTATGTTCTTTGCTTGTTGATTCACCATTTCCATGAATATGGTAAGGTTTGATAACAAAATCATACAAATTCTTGCAACTCCGATCTATTGTTAAAAGTGTTAATGGGATTGATTTTCTGTCATGAAAAGTTTTGATTACAGGAATGTCATGTATTGTTTTGTCATGTGTTGTATTTTAGCCTTTAAACGACTCTTTAGATACCTTAAAAACTCGCGGCGTTTCAGCTCGTATTTTAAACTCGATCTCACTCGTCGATGAGAGGCTTTCATAATACAACCATTGCATAAACTACTATATACCTTTAATTACTCTTTCCATAACCTTTTTAAATGAATCTAGCGACTGAAACCCGGTGCATAACCCATTATTTTCTCCAGTTCTCGCGTCCATTCTCGGGCTGCATTCGATTTCTTCTGATCAGCAATAGAATCAATGGCGGTGGGGGGGGGTGTCTGGAGGGGGAAAGGGGTGGTGGATAAAGAAGCAGCAATGGCATCAAGCAGACTGAGAAGTCCAAGTCGGGGGGAAAAACGTTGACTGAATAGCAATGCGATTCGTGTGCCTTTTCGTGGCAAATGTCTGAGAAAACAGAACACTCGCTCGCCGAAACCCGAGCAGTCGGAGCGAGCGAATAACAAAGAGCTGCTGCATTCGAAACTCTCTCTCATTGTTTTCTGACTTGTTTTATTAAATTTCAGCGTTGTTTTCATTATGATCTGAGGTTGAGTCAGGTACATATATAGTCTACGTGATTGGTGCTGCAATCTTTGCACAGAGTAACTTGCAGTTGTTGATAGGATTTGAAAATGAATTCATAGGATTTCTCATGCGAATATGGTTTTAAAAATTGACTTACTAACTTGAGAATTGAGATATTGTCGTACAACTCATTCAATGAAACCTAATTTGTTTCAATTTGATAATAGACTTTGTGAACCCATTGATGATAAATAGAAATGATCGTTTAACATATTGAACTTGGTTGATAAAATATCATAGAAGAGACAATAGATTTAAGAGGTGTTGAGTTCCAAACTAGGAATAGAATAAGTTTTGGGCTGCCGCCTGGTTTTCTTCCCAATTATATTGTATTTTGATTAAATGAATGAATGAAACTGATTTTCACCTACTATAATTCAAATTAGTTTGGAAAATGTGTTCCATTTATTGAAAGTTATAGTACTGAGATAATCAATGGAACACATTTTCCAAACTAATTTGAATTGAAAATCAGTTTCATTCATTCATTTATTTCATCAAAATACAATATAGTTTGGAAGATAAGATATTATCTAAGACTTATTCGATGAAGTTACCATCGATTATAACTTTTTAAGTAGATGAAAAAGGTTCATTGAAACATCAATCCCAGTTCAATCCTACTTGGACTTTGTCGAAAAATGTTTGATTGATTCAAAGGTTTGTTACTTAAAAAGTTATTAGATGAAGTTTTGTTTATTCTTTAGAAACTCACACCACCTATTAGAATTATTCAAGTGGATGTAAAAAGTTGATTGAAACATCATTCTCATTTCATCCATAAAATCTTTTTCAACTTCATATGCGTAAGATCGAACTTAATTCCCAATTAGAACTAATTTACAATTCATAAAAGAAAAATGACACTGTTTTGATAAAATAATACTGCTAAATGATAAAGCTACTAATATAGCAATATAGAATGTAATATGATCACAAGAATTGTTTGTTTTGCGGTACAGCCTATTTTACTCCGTAAAGCCTAATTGAATACAGTCTCGGAGTGTCATTAGTTGGAAGTTTAATCTGTCAACGATTTGAAAACTCTGCTGATAGTTCATTATTGATTATTTATAAGTAAATTATTTTTCAAGATTGATGTCAACCTTTACAGAGTAAGAAATGTAATCAATAAATACATTTTTTATATGAAATAGTATTATTGTATCCGTTCAAATTTGCTCGAAGTAATAAAATGTGTACGGTAATCGTGTTATGTAGAGTAGCCTAACCTACTCCTGAAGTGAACCAGAAAATAAAAGAACTCAACCTTATTAATTTTTGCCCTATCAAAAACATATTCCGTGTTTTGAGGAATGTTTTATAGATCTTCTCAATTAGGCTACTTTACAGTGCATTCGATTTTCGGTACAGTATTTTAAATTCGGTTTAGTGAATCCAAATACGTTCTTGACAAGTTCGTTATGAAGATGATAACTCCAAAGCATTGTTTACAGCCACTAAGCGTAACCATTGCAAGTCGGGTCACTGAACTCTACTGTATTGTTCTTCGAATAAGCGTTATTTTTTATCAGAACTTTAGTTTCTTATCAACTCAGACAACTCGCTGGAGTAATCCACGTTCGTAAGTTATCACCTCCAAATGAATTTGGTTCGAATAATCTCCTAAACATTAATTACATTCTATAGAGTATTATATTTAACTTCAATTGAGAATCTCTTGGTCATGATTCATTAAAGTTTCACCCCATTTTTTCGAACATCCAATAATAATATTGAATTTTAGTAAAATGCTATTCTTTCTTTGTTTTGTTGAAAACGTTTATCTTGTATGGCGTTTAGATAAAAATACAACCCCTAACAAGATTGAGTATTTTTTGCTGCTGTTGGGAGTTCCGATCAGAAAACCAATCGCAGTATACCAATACCTCAATTCTTTTTATGATTTTTCGCTCCATGTGAGGAAGCTTCTTCATACTAATATACATTTTTGCACACTTATTATTCTTATTTTGTACACTGTGTAAGAAGTAGAACAAATATAATTTCAATTTCAATATTTCAGTTGCGAATACAGTATTACATGGAGCTATTCTCGTATGACATCAGCAAGTCATACTGATGTGAGGTTGTCAGGTGACAAATAGAGTAGGAGCAGCAACAGTGTTTTGGTTGTTGAAATTTTTCAAATAGGAATAATGTACTCGTAATGTATTGACAGTAGAGTAGAGTAGAGGAGAGTGTAGGCCTAGTGTGGTGGTGTGTGTTGTGGGCGCTGCGCTGAGTGAGTGAATCGATATAGTGGCGCGCGTGTATAGTCGGTCGGTTGCCGCCGGTTGCTAGGCAACGGTATCTCGGAGTGGGACGGCGGGGTGGGGTGGGGAGGCGGAGCCTGCGGGCCAATAGGAGTCGAGCGTGGGGTGGGGTGGTTGGCTGGTGTTTGTGGAGTGGTGGCAGTTGAGTTCAGTCGCGAGCGAGCCGTAAGCCGACATGCATAACACATGAATGTTGTGTCGGTGCCGATGTGCAGTGATCGTGCTAGTTTTTCTGACTGGTTATTTTAGATAGTTGGAGTGAGTGTAGCCGGTTCGTGTCGTGGTCACAGAGCAGGCAGAAGTGGGGAGTTGGTGGCGAATGGCCGCGAGCACCTACATGCCCGCTAGTAGTGCGGTGCCGGCCGACCTGGACGCATCCGCAGTCGGAGTTATGAACATAGTGAACGCGAGCATAGGAGGCGGCGGAGGATACCACACCAGTCCGTCGCCGCAGCGCGCCGAGGGCGAAATGAAGTACATCCCGCCCAACGGCCACCAGCACCATCATCACCATCACCACGGCGGGCCGCACGGCGGGCACCCGCACGGCCAGTCGCCGTCGCCCAACTCGCACCCGCACCACCCGGCCGCAGCGGCAGCCGTCAGCCTGTCGCACAACCCCTGGGTGAGCCTGCAGCCGGGCGCGGCCGCCGCCGACCCGTGGGCCGCGTCCATGGGCATCCACAGCCACCACTCGCACCACCACACGCACCCGCACCAGGCGTCGGCCGTCGACATCAAGCCACCCGACATGCACCGCCAGCACCAGACGCCGCCCGGCGCCGCAGCCATGGCGTCGTGGCACGCGCCCGTCGTCTCCTCGGCCCACTACATCCCGACCGGCTCCAACAACGGCGCCGGCTCGCCCCTCAACCACTACCACGCGGCCATGAACGGCATGCTGGCCCACCACCACCAGCCCAACCCGCAGCTGCACCATTCCCTGCGCGACATGCAGAACCACAGTCCCTCCTCCTACAACCACCAGCACCCGGGCGGCGACGCGCCGTCCGGCGGCGAGGAGGACGCGCCCACCTCCGACGACCTCGAGGCGTTCGCCAAACAGTTCAAGCAGCGCCGCATCAAGCTCGGCTTCACGCAGGCCGACGTCGGCCTCGCCCTCGGCACGCTCTACGGCAACGTGTTCTCGCAGACCACCATCTGCAGGTTCGAGGCGCTGCAGCTCAGCTTCAAGAACGTGTGCAAGCTGAAGCCGCTGCTGCAGAAGTGGCTCGAGGAGGCCGACTCGACAACCGGGTCGCCGACCAGCAGCGACAAGATAGCCGCACAGGGCCGCAAGCGCAAGAAGCGCACCAGCATCGAGGTGTCGGTGAAGGGTGCACTCGAACAGCACTTCCACAAACAGCCGAAGCCCTCTGCGCAGGAGATATCCAACCTGGCCGACAGTTTGCAGCTGGAGAAAGAGGTGGTGAGGGTGTGGTTCTGCAACAGGCGGCAGAAGGAGAAGAGGATGACGCCGCCCAACACGCTGGGCGGCCCCCAGGACGGCATGATGGACGGCGGCGGCGGCGGGCAGATGGGGGGCCCGCACGGCATGCACCAGGCCTATCACCATCAGGACATGCACGGGTCGCCGATGGGGCCGCACTCGCACTCGCACAGTCCGCCGATGCTGTCGCCCCAGACCATGCCCACCCACCAGTCGTTGGCTGCACACTAACGTTTAGCCCAGTGGGAGATTGAATACTCGAGACACTTCTCCAAGATGCAGAGGGAGTACGTCTAGGACTAATACCACCAGCCGATCGTGATCACAGTGTATCGGCTCCCGTGCTGTCTAGAGATTTAGTACGTAATTCGAGAAAGACAATTTTCAATTTCCTACTGTGCAACAGACTGGTGTACCGCGGGGTACACACGCTCCCCCCAAAAGACATTATTTATAGGTTAGGTCGACTTCTCTAAGCTACTGAGATAGTGGTGTTGTGATTCCCGTATAGTTTCTAAGTTATTACATAAACTCAAATAAATCTCACCTTGTTGTGCTAGCAGTTGTGTGCTACCCTCATGAACAACAAAATACCGGTTCACACCACACGATTGTTTCCCTGTTAATTTCGAAAGCGTTGAACGAACTTTTATACGCTGGTGATAAATCCTTTCATCACATTCCAAAAATGAACGATTGTTAATATTATTTCCATTATCGAATCGTCGTCGTGTATAAGCTGTGAATATGTTTGTAATTATGTAAATACTGTACGTAGAGAAACCGGCACATGTAGGGGCGATAAAATGATAGTTCGAGGAAAAAACTAAAGTTTATTTATGAATGGATTATTTCGTACAAACGCCCTCAAAGCAACGTGATTGTTTCAAGTGAAACTCTTCAACCGACTTGTGGTTATCGTCGAATGAGAAGGATCGGAAGCCCTGAGTACTGTCTCCACTGAATGATGAGCTCCAAGCGACCAACAGAGAGAATGCTGAATCCCACCGCAAATGGAATGCAACCGAACCCCGCCATCGTGAGTGATAAGTGCTTCATTCGTTTTACATTCTTGCTGAGTTTCACCAAAAGTGCATCAAGAACTTCGAATTGTATCCAATTGGACGAATCATCAGCTTATTTGCAAAGGTAGGACAATCACTACTACCTCTAGCTTTTACTTCATTCCCCTGATATGAACAGCTATTATTTTTCAAATGTCACTAGCATCAGACTCAATGTTGTTTTTATTCTATGTGCAAATAGTTTTTTCATAGTTCCCGTACTGTGCATTGAGTAGGAGAAAAATGATTAATTTGGAAAATGTTTCGTTATGTACTTGACTTGAATTTCGAAGAGAAGAAGCACACTAACTAGTTCACTAGCTGCAAGTGAAATAAATGAATTATAAATTATTCACACTATAAATGACAAATTAAAATAAATTCAATCATGCTTAAGCAATTCTCATCAGAGATAAATCCAACTCATTATACTAATCTAAGTACATTCAATTCCATCACAATAATAAAAATTGGTGGAACAGTATGATTGCAAGATAATCTATCAGGTACTGTGATAATAAATATTACAAGTTGGTTGAATCATAGGCAGGCCCACTAAATTGATTAAATGGAGAATAAACTACAAAAATAATATCAATAATTTAAACATAACCCCACTTAAAAGTGAGATTGATTCGCTGAAAACCCAATATTTCTCTGAAAATGAAATAGAGTTCTAGCTGATTTCCAATTGAAGGAAAATATACTGAAAGATGAGTTGATTCAAGTGATCTATTGAACTGGGTAGTTCAGGAAACATTCAACAACTTTTTTTCAAACGCTATATCCTGTTATCTGATTGAAAATTATCAGGAAACAGGATACAAAATATATCTGTTACTCAAAAATACTAGAAAACCAGTTCTACAAAGTTTTTTTCCAACTTGAGTCAAAAAATAATAACAAACGAATTGGTTTCCCTCACAAATTGGCTATCACGAAAAAATTCACTTTGGTAGTTTCAGAATCTCTTGTTTTTATAGTTATTGATGAATATTATTATGAACCAATAACATTGAAATTCATTTAAAAGTAATATTATATCGATGAGAATTACATAATTTTGAATAAAAGCAACCGAATACAATGTACGTCTTATAAGCTGATTAAATTATTTTAAACTGTATTCTCAATACTTATTTCAGAAAATGAAAAATCTTGTTGAATGTTACAATGGAACTTTCCCAGTTTTGAAAGCTTTTATTTGAGAAAATATTCCTGGAGTCTATACTATCTTTCTAACCTGAATTTCTCGTGTACTTTTAGAATTGATTTCTATATCAATTTGAAGCATCAGCATTATAATTCTACACATTGAATATAAACATGAAAATCCTCAAAGAAAGCGATAATAACCCATTCAATTTTTCAATAATTCAATGACAAAAACAATATTGAATTTACTAGGCTACATCAATAGAAAACTGTTTTTGGTGATAAATTGAAGGATCATGTTATTATTCTACACAGTGGTAAGAATTTGATTCAAACCCCTTAAATTTATGCATATTCTATTGCTCGTTCAATCTACAGATAACATTCTTTTAATGATATAAAATAAAAATTCACCTGAAACTTTCTGAAGTTTATTTAGAATCAAAATGAGAAATAATTGAAAATGGATACCGATAGTATGTTATTATTTCTTTTTTTGAGTCGCATTTTCCAAAGTTCGGCTCATTATCCTCAATTCTATAACTAATTTCAATAAAACTCTATTTCAAGTCTAAAGAAGTGAACGTCACTTGACACGAAATCAGGGAATATAGAGAAATAAAATTGCAATTTTATCATTGTTGATGCTTCATAATGATATAAAAAGATTCAAAGTTATAGAAATATGGAATTTTGATTTGTAGACAGAATAAATTTTATAACTCAGCGAATAACTCTCAAAACACTATTGACTCCCAAAATTTAAATAAAGAAAACATAATAATCCTAATGCTATCTGTGCAAAATCACAAACATAAAATGACATTTTTAATTTAATACACAATCTGCAGCTAGAAAAGTAATTTGCAAATAATAGAACATTTTCTCTACGTTATCATCCCCATGCACATCATTTTTAGATTGAAATATTATTGTTAAATTAAGGATCAGGTGAAAACTTTATTGAAATTATTTCCGATAGACTGAATCATGTTATTTTGAAATTATTTCCTATTTTTGCAAATTGTTAAATTCTATAGAAAAGTGACACAACACTAGTGATATTGACACGTGAATTCGAATGAAAAACATTATTGAGCATGTAAATAATATAACGAACAGTCATTTTTGAAAGTAACTCAGACAAGAAAAGAGTATAGCATTGTGAAGTTGATTTGTTTCAAATTTAAAAGTCAAATGAGGGTTCAAATTGTGTAAATTTCAATGTATAAAGATGACGAAACCAATTTTAGATTTTGAAAATTTATTATCATTATTATGAAAGAATAAATTTTGTGTTTTTTGTCATAACAACTCGTACAGTAATTTCGAAATCCGAGCAATTTCCAAAAAAAAACTCTCGTGAGTCCTCTATCTTATTCATTTGTTATAAAATCGGTTCAAGAATTTTTCAAAATAATTTTTAAAACATTATTAAACTCAAATGCTGAAGATGAAACAATGTTAGTTTTAATTACAAAATTACATTAATTATTCTGAGTCATTTTTTGACAATTATGAACTTGTATTTTGTAATCAATGAGAAGATACTGGAGCCACGAACTATGAAAAAGTTATGGTACGATACTTAAAACTTATGACAAAAACAAAACTTCGAGACCAGTTTGAGTGTAGTCATTGTTTAATCTGCTTCAATTACTATATTTTCTTTTATTTGAGCATGCTATATATTTCGAATAAAACTTATTCTTCACGATTTTTCCAATGATCGTCTGATAAACATATTGAAAACTTCTAGTGTACTCCCTCTTTTTGAAATATTAGTAACTTAATAATAGTACTTGTAGGAAACGCGGTTTGACTATCTGAAAAATATATCAAGAATGAAAATAGATATCTTCGATATAATCTTGGTAATAAGAGTGATAATAATAAGGCCACTTGGAATTTTACTAAAATGAAAACATTTTTATGACTTTGAAAGGGGAACTTATGCTGGAAATTTGGGGACGTTTTAGGTAATTGACTTTGTGATAAAATACTGAACTCGGGTAAACATAACAATTGACACTTAGAATTTCTGAATAGTATAATTTTACAAATATCATAATATAGAAAATGGTATCTGATACATTCTAATAATGGCGGTAACATTCTGGAGTAATTTATCACTCTTATAATTGCACCTCAATTGAATCTCCATTACTTGAGTCTGCATTCATTAAACATCTATTAATGAACAAAATTGAAAGCCTGTCTATTCTCATCATATCTCTTCTCTTTTGGGCAAGATTTGTGAATTCGGGGGATTTGTGAATAAGTTACAATCTGTAAAAACGGTTCGTACGATCTCTCAAATTTCAAATTAGTCGAGTTTTCATTATTCAAGAAGAAGGTCTCGGATAATCTGCATTAGGGAATTGGAATCTGCAATAGATATCTTGGAATAGGGATTTGGGGTTTGATCGTAGGCTCTGAACAGAAAATGCTTAATTTGTCTACTCTAAGGGTTCGAGGATGATAATATATTCCTGAAAAAATAATTAATCGGTCCAATTTTCTTGCTGGTTAGCTTGAGATTGCTGAGATTACTGAGGTATTGAGAAATGTTGATGAGTCTTCTGATATTATCTTTCCCTTATTGCAGAATCAAATGATGAATAGATTCCAAATTGCTGGTATTTGTCCATAGAAGTTGTAAAGGTTTCAAAATCGAAATTGTAAACTGGATTAAGTTAGTGATAGTCTATGTTGGTCGTCTTCTACAATCTACATATATACATGATACAGAATTTATGAATTTTCAAGTTTCATACTCGTTTCACGGGTTTTGAAGGGAAATTACCAGTAACGATTTTTCACCATAGAAATGAAATAAAATATGAAGAGTTCATTTCCTTTCCGAACTATCATCCTAACACCATATCTAAAAATGCATAAACTCAATTGACTAATCCCTAGGTTCTCTCATGGTCTCATAGGTTCTTTGGAATAGGAATCAACTTGAAAAATTTGTTGTTCAGAAATGAACTAGAATCAGAATTTTTTCTCAATATTATTTATTCATAAGCTACTATTCTATTTCCTTTAGACGACCGAAAAATGTTTTCTATATTTTAGAATTCAAATAGGCTATCTTGTCCCATAACCATAAGTCTCTCCAGTAGTTTTGTGAGGAAAGAAATATTTTAATTGAAGTGGATAATATTGTAATTGAAAATCTAATCATCAATTATTTTGTCTAGTCTATTATTAGTTTATAATTTATCATGTATCAAAAATTCTTCAACTGATTAAGAAGCGGCTTGCGAATGATAATTATAATTATAACGAATGATAATTATCTTGAATAGATATTATATCAAGATGAAAATCAATATCTTGAAGTGATAAAATAAGCGGTGTAGTAATATTTCTTTTATCAAATTTCCAACGGGCATTGAGTTCGAACTTGAAAATCAATAGAATTATTATTTATCTTATCAAATATGAGTTTTTTGACGCTCATTATAAGGTATGATCTCACATAGTGTGAAACTTATGTTAAAATAGGTAGTCATTCGTTTAAGCACAATCCTAACACAATTTTGGGAATTAGAGAATTTAGAATAGAATTTTAGATTTAAGTTTGGTGAACTTTAAAAATAGTTTCAATCAGATTATTGTTCTGTCTTAACTTAAGAATCTATGAAATCAATTTTTCAATTGAATACGATTTTCTTGTAACGTTGAAAACGTTATTCCTTGATTATTCATTTACGTTTCTCTATGAATGGATCATATTAATAAATTCGTGATGATTTAATTACAAATTTACAATCGAAGCTTTTAAACACATTTTAACGTTAACATAACTTGTTTATTCCGTAAACAATGATTAAAACGTCTTTCAAAATAGTATTTGAACTTCATTTTACTTCTACGTCTATTTTAGTCAATTTAAGGTGATTTACAAACAATGATCACAATTTTTTAAAGCTAAACTATAACAATGAATTATTATCAACTGAGAAGCAAATTCTAAAAATCGAGAAATTTCTAATTCACAATACAATAATTTTGAAGACACGGTATTTTATAATCAAACTCAGTTTTTACCCAATAAACTTGGCTTAATTTTAGCGTGTATTTAGAAACTTATGAAGTGACATAAAATAATTAATCAAGCTCAGATTTCTTTCGATTTCAATTTTTTCATAAATTTGAAGGACACTAACTAATTCAAGAAAATCATTATCCAATAAACGATATCAAAATTCATCCTGCTGCTTCATGGAAAATTAGCTATGCAATTTAAAAATTATTTTTCCCTCATCTTAAAAATGAAACAAATTGCCAATAACTCACTACCATGAACTGTTTCTTAATTAAATATTCTATAAAATAACTCTTTAGAATAATTTTTGTCATTCCAAAGTTCTCAAGAACGCTTTCGAAATGAAAACGTTGATATTATGAATAATATTCAAAATTTAATTGTTTAAAAAATTTCAAAAAATACAAAAATTCAATCTAGTATATTTAGAAGATATATAAGTGTGTATTTACGATGATAATATATATTTTTATATATTTGTGAATGTAAATAGTATTTATACGGACATGAATAGATGAAAATCATTGTATTTTTGTTAGATTTTAATTTTATGTTTTGTTATTTTCTTGTACACAAAAGCGTTATGTAATTTTGTAAATTAAGACTGAAAATATTATTTTCTTTTTGTATATGAAAACAAATGTTGTTGTGATTAAAGAAAAATTGATGATACGGAAAGACAAAAATTGTTCTTCTTTCAAAATTTCCACCTTCTAGAAGTGCATCTCATTCTGATAACATGATACGTGGCAAGATAGCTAACTCCACTATTTGAAAATATTACAGGATTTGCACTAGATGCAATGTATCTAGTGAATACACAGTGAATGTAAAAAGGAATATTATATCCTTTCAACCAATCCTCGAGCTTGAATTCACACAGTTCAGAATAATCTAAAAGGAGCTACAATATTATCCTATAGATTCATTTTTGAGTGAATAGTAAATCACTTCTTCCATCAAATTTGAAGTGAGACACAAGTGAGCAGATGAACAAATAATTAGCATTAATCAGAGGTAGACTGCTAATATACAAAACCTCTCCATTACATAGAATTATCTTGAAGTATGGAATCTGCTTGGAGCTATTGGAAACTGTTAACATAACCAGATTGTTGAAGTTTAATTTATTGCAATCGAATTGAGACAATTTTCAATCTAGATGATCATTATAATGTCTTTGAAAAATATTATTTTCTGATCGATTTTGAAACAACTTTGTCAACATCGATATGATTGGAGATGAAAAATCAAACAGTTTTCATTTATTTCCGCATTGAAACAATACAAAAAGACATGATTTGCAATTGAATATCAATATAAACTGTACAACAGTTATGATTACCTTTGGAGTGTGATTAAACTACGATCACAATTCAAAGACGATCATAACTGAATTACAATTGAAATTCAATTACAATTGAGATTCACCACAAGCTTTACACAACAATAGTTTGATTACTCACTTGGATGCAGTTCTTAAATAATAATCAAGGTAAGATTAATATTGACGCACTCCTATTATATTGATGATATTTTCTAATATTTGTGATCAAACTTCAACAAATTCTATTCAAACTGTGTTTGAACGTTAGGACTATTGTTTTATTGAAGCAATACTGTACAACTTTTTGTTTGCCAAATTGAGACTTATTGTGCAGAAGTACTTGGTATTAGGCCATTATTTTATTCTATCGACATGAGCCAATGAATAGCTACTTCATATTTTTAGAAGATTTTCATTTGTATAAAACTATTCAAGTTACATAAATCTATTAGTCATTGATTTCAAAATGATAAAGCTTTTCTCATCAAACACATGAATGACAGATTCAAAAACTTTTGTTAATGTATTGGAAATATTCACAACAAACTAGGCATGTAATTTTTACACGTTAGGCTCTAGATTGAGAAAATGTAGTAACAAATGCAAATTGTAACTTCCAGATTAAACTTGGATAAATTTCAGATTTCTGCATTGAAGTATATTGACAATAATCGGCCAATAATATTTACATTTGAATACTACATTTTCAACGTGCTCTCTAAAATCTGCAGTCTTTCTTATCCTACTATAATTCAAGTTCACTTCCAAGAATTAGGCTATTCGTACTCCTCTTTCAAGTATTATTCACATTCTTCTTCCAAATAATATTACTGTATTTTACTTCGGGTACGTCTGTTTCTTTGCTCCAACAAACAAGCCCTTGTTAAAAGAACTTTATTGGACACTTTGGCAGTTGATCCATGTAATTTTCTTCAAAAAGAAGACCACGTACCTTTCATAGCCATTATTGAACATCTTTCATACCCATGAATTGTATTGTCTTCACAAGATACGAGTAAATCTCATTCAACATTATTGTGACACATAATTTGATGTTTCACAGCATATCCTCAGTTATGTTTCTCGGTCCAAAATAGGCTCAGTCTTCAACTAACTCTCTTCAAACTTCTCCATCCATTGTTTAACTTGAAATAACAAGATAAATCGCTTTTTAAACCTGCAATTACAGTTTGGAATGAAATCTATACCCTTTGGTGTGTTGTTTGATAGATTTACTCGAAACTAAGTACTTGTTAGATCGGTTATGTTATTGAAATTGCCATTGAGGAAATTAGAATGTCTTACAATATTGAAAAATCATATTTTGAAACTATTCCTATCAAACAGAAACATACAGAGTTACAACAAGATATATTTCATGAATGAGAAAATCATAGCAAATGATGAGAGGAGCAATTATTGAAGTCTACTTTAAGAGTTTTCAGAGAGTTTTCCAACAGATTTCAGAGTTTTCCTCTATGAATTTTTATGTGTAACCAACTTTAAAATTATCTTAAAACTACCTGAAATACAATTATTTTTCAAAAACTCCCTATTCAATAGGCTTATGAAATATGGCCACACTCAGTGTAAGATTGAGAAATCGAAAAATTCCCGAGGAGGATATAATTCAGTTATTCTCATAGATAATAGATCAATTTATTTATATTTCCTAATAGGTTTTCAAAATTCAACATCAGTTAGGCTATCAATTATCGCCAACTCATATGAGTAGTGATATAGTCATGGAAGCAGTCAGTCTTTGCGACAACTTTTATATAAAATTCTCTAGTTTTGTATTGTTACATCTATTATTTTTGGTTCTCGTTGAAGTCAATAAAAAATTAATTTTGATAACGTTTGGAAATTACTTGGAAATTGAAATATTCATTGAAAAAGTAAGATTAGATATAAGATATAGTTAGATGATACAGATATAGAGATAAGCTTCGATAAATTGTTCCTTTTAAAATGTAGGCTAAGCCATCAAAGATTGCCAAAGAACTAAGGTTGTTTAGGAGAGTCCTCGCAAAAAGCACCCTCTTTATCGAGTGTCACATGATTAAGAAACAGATAAATGAGTGTACTCGGCAAAATAATGGAACGAAAAGAAAATATTTTGCCAAGGTGCTAAAACTACTTATCTAGGCGCGTCGGGTTGTGACACAGTCAGATTTCATCTATGATAGGGCCCCTCATAATACCGTCTGAAAGAGACGGCATGAATAGAGATGTCAATACGTCGTTCATATTTTGAAATTCGTCAGAAGGGTGAGTTGAGTTTGGCGTGTGATTGTTGAATTAAAAGAGAGAGAAAAAAACATGGCTACAGATGAGCTGGAAGGTTTGTTACAAAGGGTTTGACTATGGTACAATAGGCTGGTTGACTATGCTAGAATAACTAAGCGATTGTGGTTTCCAACTCTGATATTTGAACCCTCCTATGCTGCGAGAGCCACCACAAACCGCAGTATTAAGCTATCCATCTGTCGTCTGAGACTTTTAGCAAATCGTTTTTAGGCCGGTAATATGACGGCTCACTTTGATCATTTTTTGAAAATAGGTGGTGAAAAGTGTTGGATTTAATAGAGATTGATTATCATCCTTTATTTCAATGGCTCACTTTTGGTCTGGCATAACTGAACTACAACAGACTCTGCTATAAAATGTGTCAAATTGATAATATATCATTAGTAATTATATCTGAAATTCATACTGTGTCGATTCGGAGACATGTTATAGTATTACGGACTAAATTTCAATATACAATCAATCAAGTCAAATAATTTTTATTTGTCACTTAATTTGTAATCATAAAAATTAAATATGAACAAACAAGTTTTATATTGCATCACGTAAAACATGAAAATATAATCTTAAAGAGTTGTTATTTTATTTTTGGAAAATATTTCAGATTATTAAATTTATTATTTCTCTTGTTTACATAAACATATTGAATTTGAAACTACTCACTCAAGAATACCATTACTCAGTTTTTCAATACAGTTTTTTTGGTGGACTAATTAAGCTAATAAGTACTATGAACTAATAATAAGTACTATATTAATTTAAAGCGATAATTACAGTTACAGTATCTTCATAGATTGGACGAATAAAATAGATATCTATTTCAAATGATTAAGATGATAATTCCCTTACCAAAGAATGAAGGAATCCGTTATGAAGAAGATCCAGGTAATGATGCTCTCTGGCTTCTATCATTCATGCGGAGAGATAGGCAAATGGATTGTCATTCCTTGAAGATAGTTTACTTCATGGATTCCAACTAATTATCAAAGATGAATGCGAAGCATTTATCCCATAGGAAACCCATTTCACTCATTCTATTAAAGTCATGATTAAAGTATTCCTCTTATTTAAAAAAATCCTCTTGTTTAAAAAAATCATTATCCATGATAGCAAACAGTTTTTCAAAGTGATTTGCAAAGCATATAAGAGATAAGGATATTGTTCCTACGTTCAAGTTCTACACCGTAAAATTTACTAAAAACATACTTCAGTTCTGTTTATAGTAGTAAATTGGAGCACAAAAAATCGTCTTACATTAAGAGGTACATATTGAAGCATCAAAAACTAATATTCTAGTAAACTTTTCAAAATAAAAAGTTTTCCTTGACCTTTAGAATCAATCCTACTCCTGTATATTCAAATAATTCAAAATGTTCAATCAGCATCAGCATAATCTTTCTATATGGAATCAGAAATGCCACAATTCTGATATCCGACTCTCAAAATTCACAGTATAGAATGAAATTCCATTGAGAAAACAATTAATAGTATAAGTACTGTTGTGAATGCTTCTTGATCCAAGTACAGGATTCAATAATTATTATCGATTTCCTATACGGGGCTAGAAATTCCACATTTCTATAATGCAATTCCACAATGCACTCAACAAAATAAATACCTTACTGCTAGTAAATTCCTCAATAAAGTGAATGCACCTTTATTCAAGTATTACCTCTATGATACAGAGCACTTCAAATGCCGGAAAGTATAGGTGTGTAAGTGCGTACGCCATAGAAATATATGTAACTGTTTGAATATAACAATAAATTTCTCAGGAACATTAGAGTGGTAAACGGTAGCCAGCAAGGAGAGGAAGAGAGATGGAAAATATGATAAACTGAGAGAGAGTGAGAGATAAAGAGGGGTTGTGTGGGAGATACAAGTACTAGCACAGTAGTAAGGTAATGCTATAGTAGATGACTGTGTCTCATGAGTTTAATATTAAAGTGCGAAAGCCCAAGGTCCCACAGGCCAAGGTTAAGAGATTAAGAGACCACATTTCTTCAGTAACAAACTTTGAAAACAATGAAGGGAACTCTCTCATTTGCCACTAAGTGCAGACGCAAAAATGCGTGTGATTTTGTTAGTCTTATCATTTATTTTTCACTCGTTAACAAGGTAATTTCCAATTTAAAATTTCTTGGTAAAGATGTTTCAACCTGAAAAAAACCAGTATCAATAATCTGAATAGAATGAATCATTAAATGTTGATTCACTGACTTGATACTCGTATATTTCATTTTTATATCGGCATTTGGATAAACTCATGTAATTTTTTCTACTTATTTATTTTCTTCAATACTCTGTTTGAAGAAGTTTGGGACTCTATTGTTGGGTTGCACCAAGCAAGATCAATTTTGATCAAGGATCAGTACAAGCTAATCAAATAATGGGATCAGTTGATTAAAAATATTGTTGATCCCGATTGGGGCAACCTAAGGCTCTTTTAAGAGTCCTAGGGTCCTGTTTATAGAGTCTATCAAGTCCTGTTTATAAGAGTCCTAGGGCAACCCAGCTTTAATATATTCCATTGAATGTAATAAATAATAGAATAATACTTTTTCAAGAAATTGATGCTGTGGATCAATTTCAATTAGACTTTGAAGTTCTCTGAGAAATATCTATACGGTTGTTTCAACAATGTATCTGGTACTTCTCAAACTATCTACTTTTAAGATCATTTTCTAGAAAATTGGCGTGGAAAAAGACTTGTCAACATTCCATCTAATAACTGATCGTGTGAGCATCAAAATTACGACAATATTTTATCTCTAATCATGCTCACCTTTCAAATAAATTACACAGAACCTAAAACTGACCTCTACAATGTTCATCACATCCGCTAAGAAACGCTTGCATTTATCTTTTCGATCAACAGAAAAATATTCTGACATGGCAGACCTTTGTCTCAAAACTCATACAAATAGGGCTAGAATACCTATATTTCTTTATGAAGTATTGTATATACGTATCTTTTAGGAATCGAAAACAATTTTCTAATTATTTCTCTTTCCAGTTCTTCTACGTTCCACAGTCGCAAGGTGATAGCATCACTACTTCCGGCCTTGTATTCCGACTATATCTATATAGCGTCCCTATAAAACATGGGGGAGACTGCTTTCATACCTATGTAGATCACATCGCTACAGTCTATCCTACCTTTACTTATTATTAAGTATTAGTAACTTTAGTATCAAGACTTGAAAAACACAAGGCAGACTTGTATATGTCTAGCAATGCTTTTTCTCCATGAAAAATTACTGTACTATTAAAAAGAATTACTGAAATTGACTTGCTACAGTTGTTTCTAGTGGAATTAAGAAAGAAAGGGGGGTGGATTCTGATTGCTGATAGGTCGGTTATGCTTCAATCATCACTACTGTATTTTTTGTCACCAATTGTCTCCTTAATTGTTCCCAATTTTCGTGGGGATGGCGGAAAATGTGATGAAAGCCAATTATTTTAACAGAAATCATGTTGACGACACGCTTCACGGTACGAGGGTTTTGAGTGGTGGAAAATGTCTCTGCCTATCACGTGACATGAATCTTGTCCAATAGTATGACAAAGAGAAATGTGGAAACTTGCAAAATGGCGGTAAAAGGATGTATTCCCTATTTTAGGTCTTAATTACGATTGAAGTAGATAATGTTCATCAGGTACTTTGAAACATTATTTTGGAAAGATCTTCTTTCGTCAGATTTTTCTTCAATGATATTCTTTGAAGATGTCTCTATTATTATTATGGTCTCCTATTATAGATGAGACATTATGACGTGAATCCATCGCCTAGGATAAAAAAATATTAATGTGAATAAATACTAAAGTACAAGCCCATCTGTAACTATAACAGCTTATCATAATACGGTTATCATAAGGTTAAGGTAACAGCTCATATCCTAATATAAGGTTGAATGAAAATTTGAGAAAGAGATTGTTGTAAGAAATGTGATAAATAGGAAGTAGGCTATAGACAAATAGCATGGAATCTGGGATTGAATCCCTTCTTAACCATTATGGTGAATTAAATATCTTTGATTAATTGTCACTTGGATTGAACATCTGTTTTAAATAAGAGTGTTTATTGGCAACATTGACAATAATTCATTATCAATAGTTGAATAAACCAAAATTATTCAAACCTTCATATTTTTCAAGTAATAATAGTTCTCATTCTTGACTTATACTATTTTCTTGAAAATTCCAAAACTGTTATTAAAATTAAAAGAATATTGTGGCCTTGTCTTGACCACAAAATTGTTTCTAAACATTGTTGGGAGTCTCTCAACCTTCAACTCTTCACAAAATATGTGTTATAGATATCACGATATCAAGTCAAGACTAGCTGGAAACCAGTCACAAAAGTTCGTACACAACTAAAAAAAACCTCAAACTTTCCAAGGAAAATGTGGATACAATCGGAGAACGTCGGGTATTTTCATAGCAGGAGAACATGTTGAACCGTGAAAAAACAAGGGAGATCCGTCTAGATAGACTTTTTGATATACAGTATTATCGTTTCAAGTCTGACGTGGAACGAAATTTAAGAGCATGTCGACCGGAAGACTGAGGGAGGAAGAGCTCTAGCCGCGGGTGACCAACTAGTTACGCGGCCCAGCAGTCCAGTCAGATAATAATAATAAGCGGTCTTAGTCGAAATAGCTGGTGATTCTGCACTCGAGGAAAAATGGTAGTGAGAGAAGCTTGATAAATTATTAATTATGGGTGGGAGATAAGAGCGTTTCGGGTGAGGGTGAGTTTTGGTGGTAGAGGTGGGATAATCCCCCACCAGATGGCATATCAGTTTATTATGAATATTATCATTGTGGTGATGAAGGCTGGGCAAATCTTTAGGCGTTATCAACACTCGGTGGCGTCGAATATTGGAAGCCAGCTGAAATATGAGATGGCCTGCAGGTGACTGAATGTTTGGTTTGTTGCTGCTAGTTTCTTCAGACGCAAATCTCTGCCAAACAAGAAATACACGCATTTAAAAGGGCTAGAAACGATGAATGATTTAGATAAGTTGCATCCAACAGACGACAACCATGAGTTATCACTTGAACGTAGATATCTAATTGCTGACCCTTGGTGGGCGGAGTCGGACCTCCTCCTCCCTAGGCGTGGGCGCCCATGCCAATTGATTTAAGCCACATCACATCCTGGGCGGACCCTCCCTCAGTGTCCGCTTATTTTTCTATATAATTAAATGTTAATTAATTAAAATCCCCTAGAGCGAATTAGCGACTAAATAACTAACTATTGTTGTTCTCTGTATACGGCGCGAGTACTCCAAGTCTGTTGTTATCCTCAATGGCTAAGCCCACCTTTCATTCTTCGAGTTTCTTTCTATCATACACCCACCCACCCAGTGCTTTCTGTTTGTTTTATTTTGCGAAGGCAGTGCCCGTTTATGAGGAGTACGTAGGTAATTGTATTCAAAAAGCATACGTTCAATTGCTTTCATCTTCCATAAACTGTAATATATGGGTAAATTATATGTATATTTTTAAAACTGTACATACACTATGTATACGCTGCAAAATATAGTATTTGTTGTGAGACATCATTGAGATTTCCTCAAATGGTGAGACATCTAGTCTCAAATACTTGATGGATTAAATTGAAAATAGGGTGAGTGGAAAGAGCTAATCTTTGGTAATGAGAATAAGTAAAGGGAGATGTATAACACTATAATCCAGAGATAATACATTCTCTGGATGGTCTGTGCTTTACTCTAGAATTTGTTTTTATCACAATGAAGCTAGTTTCGATCTTGATCAATATGCAATATCTACTGGTGGAGAGACTAATAACTATTCTCTTAGAGAAAAGGAATAATACATTACAAGTTCCACTACAAGTTCCAAAACAATAGTTGTTTACAACCAGCAATATCATTAGTTATGTTCAAGCTACGATTTCAAAAATGTGTATATTTATTTCAATTCAACAATGTTTCTAATGATAAATAAAAAAATCTTTCAATGATATAAAAAATTTTGTTAATAGATGTTATACAATATTGCAATGAGAAAAATTATTTACAAATTGTAATAAAGGAGACTAAAAAATCAGAACAAAACGAGGCTTCTTCATGATCAATCTAAATAGTTATCAGTTTAGAAAATCACTTATTTCGTGCAAATTGATCAAAGCAGTTATGAGTCTTGAAAGTTAATAACTCACAGAGAAAGATTTTCATTTTTCAACCCACCCGATATCAATGATATTCGTAGAAACCAATAGCAAACGCTTTGACAGATTAAATGCACGTTGTCCAATACAATTAAAGGTGAAGGAACTCCTAATAAGCCGACTAATCGTAACTGATACACACACTAAATTATCATTACCATGTACCATCTCTCATTAATAAATTTGAAATAATTTCTAATTTGAAAGTCAATTTCTTGTCTGAACGTATTATTTCATCATAATAATTTACATACGATTCTATGATTCGCGTTATGTCTTGAGCTCTTCAATGATTTATGAGGTTTCATCAATTTCTGTGTTGTTCCTCTTCTCAAGTAGTTTAAAAAGAATGCAGGTTCATCTCAAAACAAATGTCACCCTGTTTCAGATGAAGAATGTTCAACAATGCCACTTTTAATGTGTGCATTAGTTGAGCATGGATGTATTTTCCATAAGGTGTTTTTTTCAGAAGATTAGTCAAATGCTCTACAGTTCTTTATACACTTAATTGACTCTAAATTGCTTATTAAATTAATTCAATCAACCATCCTCTGTTTGAGTCTTTCTTATTACAAAGTTTATAGTTATTATGTTCACATCGTAAACTAATGTATTTCGAGTCAAACTTATCTCACAAACTTATCAGCAAAAATTAAAATTATTGTTGAAAATAATCCGTGGCGAAGCGTGGTATACTTAACCGGTCATCGCCGGGTATATTTCCTATAGGAAATGACCGGTTAAGTATACCACGCTTCGCCACTAAAAATAATCTCAAACAATAATATGCAAGTAAAAAGTATTCTTTGCTTTATATTCTGAGCAATCTATTCCTCTATTTGATTCAAATTCTGCATCTAATGAACTGTTCTAGTCTAGAACCTCAACTTCACACATTCCACTTCAACTTAATTTAGCTATAAGGTTATTCCATTTGGTGAATCAAAGTATAATTTTCCCAACTTTTCGTTGCTTGACAATGGCAAAATATATGACATTCATTTACTAAAGTACTTACGATACTACACTTATACATAATTACTATACTTATTAGTACCCATATGCGTACTAAGGCTAGGCGTACACCGGATAGTCAAGACAAGATAAGACGAGATTAGTCACAGTACTTCACATAGTTGCTTATGAAGCAACACACACCGATTAGTCATTGCATCGTTGTGTGGTGCTTCATAAGCAACTATGTGAATTATTGTGACTAATCTCGTCTTGTCTTGTCTTGACTAACCGGTGTACGCCTAGCCTTATTGGTACTCAATTTGCTTGAACAACTCAATGCAGTAATTCTGCATAGAGACAAATTACTGAAATACACAAGACGAATACACCAAAATAAAGCCGTAAATGACCATAATTATCCAAGAGAGATTCCATATTACTGTAGGCCTCATCAGATCCAGAGTGAACTTGAAGAATTATCGTCTCCAGACGTCAGCCTGAAACCATACCACGAACACTGTATTTCTCCTCACATGATGATGATTACTGCACTGATCATCATGATGACGATGATAATAACTGTAACAATTTAATGCATGTTATTATGTGTCTTTCATATGCAAATTTGCTATGAAAATTACGCCTGTGAGCGGTAGCCACTAGTTCTCCTAAACCTTATCAAAAGATAATTGTTGCAACAGTTGCTACAACACAGCAACCAGGTCTAGCAACCACATATCTTGTCGCCATAGCAACGTTCAACACCCGGTCACCGTTGTAATAATCCTAATTATAAGAAATATTATTATAAAAATTAGTTGTCTATTTTTGGATAGGCTATTTATCAACTTCAGCTAGGAAAAACGAATTTGAGATGATTGATCTGTATGGCTGGTGTTAATGCTTCTTTCAAGGTCTTCGTAGATATCAAGTAGAAAAATGATAAGTTACTAGAACTCTGTAACTATAATATTGATGTTGATAATCATGAATTAAAACATTAAAACACAAGAAATTGCTTCCCTGTAGTTCGGAATCTACATAGAACTGTAGGCCAATATTCATCTACCATTACCATCCTTCAACTACAAGGGATTATTGATTTCCTGTGCTCAAACGAAAATATTCTTTTTCATGTTATAGGCCTCATCCATTTCTTACTATAGATTTCCCACCTTTCCTCAGTTCTTCAATAAGAGCTTCTATTCTCTCTGGCTCAAGGATTCCAACATATCTTTAGTTCTGACACCATTTTCTAGCGATATGAAACAGTTTTACGTTCTATAAAGCGCACTAGATCATCCATTGTGAATTATGAAAACCGATAAAATATCGCTATTGTTGAGAAGGTCGACTTCCCCCATCTCCAAAGCCGTGACTGTTCCAATTATCCCGACTAGTTTATGCCTGAAAGGGAAGCAAGGGATGGATGCTGGCAAGCTCTTAATATTTTTCTTCTCTTTTTTAATGCTCTCGCTTTTCCTCTCTCTCTCTCTCTCTTTTGTGGTGGAACGGAGGAATTCTCTGTCTTGAGAGAGTTTTTGGGACCGGTAAATCAGGACGGGCCCTGGACCAAGACAGCCCGAGGGGAGTAACCGCCATTCGAAGTATGGGCGACATCGCAACTAATAGGGTTTTCGGAGAGCAGGTGTGTTGGACTTGAACGTGAGGTCGGACCGAAGTCGAATCTACTCGGAAATAGAGTTTACAACCTGAAGTTATAGGATGCGTAACTTGGATACTCACGTGAAATCTGAATTCATTGGTATTAAGACTACATGTATTCATTGAAAACCTATCTATCGAGAAAACTGAGAACTGTACATAACATAATAATAATAAATAAAAATAATAAATAATTTATTCGACAAACAAACAAACACTGTACAATCAAAAGCAAGTTCAAATATACATTCTCAGTTAGAAACAATGTTGTCTAAAAATCCCTAATAAGCAAATCTTCGAATCTTTTTACTGAATCTTTGAAACTCTCGCTCCATATTTATCTTTACGTTATTCATACTCTAATTAAAACTGCTTTAGGATTGAAACCAGCTTGACCTTAGTGGTGGACCGCTCTAGGCCAGTCCTAAAGCAGTTTAAATCAAAGTATACTTTTATATAAGTTTTTTTATATATTTTAGTTTAGCTTTCAGGTGATTAGGAATTTTGACATTACTTCGTTAGGCTAGGCGTACACCGGTTAGTCAAGACAAGACAAGACGAGACGAGATTAGATACAGTACTTCACATAGTTGGTTATGAAGCAACACACACTGATTAGTCATTGCATCGGTGTGTGCTGCTTCATAAGCAACTATGTGAATTATTGTGACTAAACGTGACTAATCTCGTCTTGTCTTGACTAACCGGTGTACGCCTAGCCTAAGTCTTTAATTTTCTTAACTAAATGTTTGATGTTTTCGTTTCAAAGTTTTATTTGCTTCAGTTCAGTTTTCAAGATAGGAAACTAGGTATCCCTTTATCCGATATCATCTTAGAAGTTTTTTTCTCATTTTTTTCCACTTTACATGAGTTCAGTTTAGGAGTGGGACCCAGTTGATTAGTTTCTGGGTTATTTCGGACACGAATTCAGGGAGTCGGTTGAAAACTATTGTCTAAAATCGAATAAAATACACGTCACACGAAAAGTTAACTTACACAAACATCGAATTGATTAGCATATAATTAAGAGTGCTATAGCAGTCATTTCAGTTTCGTGAGAAAGGTATTTGGACTCCATCTTCAGTCACAATGGAACAAGTTCTATGCATTGTCATGAACTGTGATAAGACATCGAATAAAAGCGCTTAATTAAAAATTACACACATCCGTTGACTCCAACACAACGTTCTAGTTTCATTTACTTTGCTTGGAATTTTTTACATCAACCGGATTCTATTTAATCAATTTCGAATGATATTTTTCATTGCAATGTAATAATAAATACAAAAATAATGTTTGATCCACTTGAATCCAACACAATATCGAGAATAAGACACTATCACCATAAAAACAGAATTACTGGGAGTTCCTTTCTTCGTAGTAAACCCCAGATTGATAATGATATATCAATAGAAACATTTGTCTTGTTATTCATATAAATATAAGAGTTGAAGAAACACTATTATTTTCTATTTTTGTTACTAATATCTCGTATCTAATATTTGTAACAAATCTTATTTCTAATGCAATATGGACATCTCCCCAGTATCAAATTCACTACTAAAACAAAATTACCCATAACTCCACGATATACAGATCAATAGTGATGTATATCTTCTGACTATACAACTTGATATATAACTTATTGACTACATTGAAAAATATATTATTTATAATTTCTGACACAATCTATGGAAAGAATTGACCAACAATAATCTCCTCACAATTATTCAATTCAATTGGCAGTTGTTTGAATCCAAGTGGAAATCTGTCTCGTAATATCCCAACCTCAATTCGGTATTAGGCTAGGCGTACACCGGTTAGTCAAGACAAGACAAGACGAGATTAGTCACGTTTAGTCACAGTGATTCACATAGTTGCTTATGAAGCAGCACACACTGATGCAATGACTAATCGGTGTGTGTTGCTTCATAAGCAACTATGTGAAGTACTGTGACTAAACGTGACTAATCTCGTCTTGTCTTGTCTTGACTAACCGGTGTACGCCTAGCCTTAGATTCCATGCAACTCATATAAGAGAATAATTGCATATTCTCTACTCTGCATACCTTTAGTTTTATTTTCCAAATACAACAATCCAAGATTGAATCAGAATGAACAACAGTAGTCCAGCACAGCACAAGCTCGCTCATTCAGCTTTTCTGAAGATCCTGCTTGAAAGCACAGTGTGTTTGTGGTTGATGATGCGGGGGTGTGGGGGGTGGGGGGAGGAGGGGGGTTAGCCAGGATGGGCTAGAAGCCTCACGATGTCCCCGCGGCAACAACTCTTAATTCTTCTTTTCCTATCCTAGACGAAAACTCTTCCAACAGTAAATGTTGTTGTAAAGCAGACCTTGCTTATTCTTCGGATTGCTGCGGGCTAGAAACGCACCTCTGTGCGTTCACTGTGGGAGGGAGAGAGTAAGACGAAAGATGAGAGAATTGGGAGAAAGAGATGAGAGAATTGGGAGAAAGAGATGAGAGAATTGGGAAAAAGAGATGAGAGAATTGGGAGAAAGAGATGAGAGAATTGGGAGAAAGAGATGAGAGAATTGGGAGAAAGAGATGAGAGAATCGGGAGAAAGAGATGTGAGAATTGGGAGAAAGATTTGAGAGAATTAGGAGAGAGAGATGAAAGAATTGAGAAGAAGAGATGATTGAATTGGGAAAAAGAGATGAGAGAATTGGGAAAAAGAGATGAGAGAATATTAGTAGAAAGAGATGAGAGAATTGGTAGAAAAGGATGAGAGAATTGGAAGGAAGAGATGAGAGAATTGGGAGAAAGAGATGAGAGAATTAGTAGAAAGAGATGAGAGAATTGGAAGGAAGAGATAAGAGAATTAGAGATGAGAATTAGGAATGGGCGAGAAGAGTGAATGAAAGGTGGAGTAGGTGAAAAGAGGAGGAGTGAATAAGTGAAGTGAGAAAAAATGAATGTGAAAAAATAGAGATGAAGTGAATGGAAAATAGAGATGAAGTGACGAGATTGGGTGAGAAGAGATCATCACTTGAGACACAACAGTGAATGAGAGAGAAAGGAAGAGCAGAGAGTAAAAGAGAATGAGGAGAGAAAGATCGTAGCACATCACAGAGAAGTGGAGAGATGTTGAAAATGAAAGAAGGAAAATTTAAAAGTTATATGAATGAGAAATTAAGAAAAAAAATTTGTCACAAACTCAAAGACAAATTAATGTGACGAAGTTGAAAAAGTCTCAATACAATAATATTATTGACAGGCCCGCTATTTCTCATTACTTATCATATATTTCAGAATAATACTGAACTTCAATAACTGTTTTTGTAACTACACGAAACTCCAATGGAAACAGCTATAACTGGTTTGAAGAAGTAGTCTACCGAGGTAATGTAAAATTCACCGATCTCTACACAAATATATGAAAAAAAAGATTATGGTTGGATTAGGAAAGATAATCATCCACCTCTCACATATATTTATGTAATATTTGATACTGCCTCGTGAATTTTACTTTGTGACATGTGTGAAACAGGTAAAAAATGGAAGGAATCTAGAGACCATCCAAATAGGCACTTATTGCAAGACACTCTCTCGTACAAACCACAAGAAAAACCTGAACTAAAATAGAAACGAAGAAAAATAGGAATGAAAAAACAGAAAAACGACCAATAGAAACGATAAAAAGAATAATGGAAGCGAGATCCAGAACCTGGAACGGTACTGGGTACCGGGGAGGATCTACGCTCAGTTTATTTCGCTATAGGCCTATAACACTGTGGGCCGGAGGATGCGAGTCTGTGTTGTATTTGATATAGCCGAATGCAGCCAACTGGACAACTTATACCTATATTCATCAGCTATATATGCGTCCAGAATAGGTATTCTCTGCTTTAAGTGCCTGCAATAAATTTCCGCTTTTTAATTGCCATTATAGCGCTCACTTGATATGTGCGTGCGTGTGTAAAGAGAGGTGCGTGTGTGAGTGTGATTGTTGACCGTCAAGCTGGAATGAGAATTAAATGAATAGCAATGATAGGATGAAAGTGGTATCTCAATGGACTCGGTGATAATTGTTTTATGAAATTTTAGGATATTGCAAGAAATTGTGAGATCCATATTGCTTCATAATACTCATGAGATCCTAGCTTTTTGGATTCTTGAAATAGGATCTATTCAGAAAACCTGTAATTATGTTTTTCTCCTGTAGGAGTCATTGTAGAAATAATAACTTTACAAAATAATCCGTGGAAATTGCCTTTTATAAATTATTATCAAATAACTCAATTCTGATAAATCAATAAAATTAGAGACTTGAATACAATTTATTTTTCATTTTTCTAAATGTGGAGGGATCTTGAAAGCAACAGAACAATTGAAACAGGATATAAACATGAGTAAAAGTTTGAATTGATTTACCGCAGAACAGATAACTCTATTCTAAATTAATTAAAAGAAGATACCTTTTGTATAATACTGAATGAAAACCAGTGGAGATGGACTAGCCTACTGTAAAGATTACTATGATTATTGTTGGAATAAAAATGCTTCACGTGACTTTATATGGGTAGTTTCATTTCACATAGTCTCAGATAGTCCATTCACATAGTAGTCTAATCCATAATAATTTTCTCAATGGTAAAATAACTAACTTGATTGTTCTGTATATCAGAGAATCAGGTTTCAATCATTCAGGAATAATTTCCTCCAATGTGGTTTCTTTTAATTTTAAATAGAGTTTGATTTAAAATAATCAATGTTGTATACACATCGAAGTTCGTAAATGGATCAAGAAATTATCATATTCATCTATAAGAGTAAAGTTGCACTTTCGTTGCTTTAAAATACATATTACTGCTCTAGTAGTAAAAATGTTGAAGGAATCCTCTTCAATCTACCTTTCTCTGGACTAGGCTGCCAAATCTGTGTACTACGGTTCTTTTACTATGGTTCAACTTCTATGTGTCGTACGGATTCAACGTTTCTAAGGGTTCCAAATCGTGAATTTTGACATTGATAACATTTCATCATTCCAGAATACGAGACAATCTACGATTTTTCATGAAGGATGATGTCATACATGAAATAAAAATGATTTTCAACACTTTCGACCCATTTCGTCACACATAAAGGGGAGAAAAGGCGATTGGAGAGTCGAGGTTCCGCCCTCGGTCCCCCAGCGACTCGAGCATGTTTCCTCTCATGGCTGCTCATAAAAAACTGAACAATCCTGCGTGTACAACCGTACAAAACTCGAATAAAAATCAGTTAATTCGAACATGTCCATGAACTCCGTTGAGTTCTGGCCAATCCTATCTTGAGCATTGTAGGTCCATCCAGCCTACAATGATGCCATGTTTGCTTGTGAAAAATGAGGGTGAGGGTGTGAATGAGATGGAAAGAGAGCGAATGAGGAGAAGAGAAAAAAAAGTGTATTGAAATAGAAACAATGTCGACACCATTTGAATAAACGTGTCAACTGACTTGTTGGGAAGTGTGTTCCCCATACTTGCTCGGTCGTAGCAATCACTTTTCTAAAATGTCTGTTCACTGCCACGTTGATATCCTCGATCTAATGTCTTTTTGGAGGGTCTATACAGTATTTTTGACAACCCTTCTTCAGCCTCATCAACCTCGTGTTTTTCTTTCCTCTATATTCTCATTTCATTCTCATACTCAACTTCTTACTATTATTCCTCCACTTGTTCTTGTTTTATTTGTTGTTGTTGTTCTTGTTGTTGTTGTTGTTGTTGTTGTTGTTGTTGTTCTTCTTCTTCTTCTTCTTCTTCTTCTTCTTCTTCTTCTTCTTCTTCTTCTTCTTCTTCTTCTTCTTCTTCTTCTTCTTCTTCTTTCTTCCTCTACTTCTTCTTCTTCTTCTTCTTCTTCTTCTTCTTCTTCTTCTTCTTCTTCTTCTTCTTCTTCTTCTTCTTCTTCTTCTTCTTCTTCTTCTTCTTCTTCTTCTCTTCTTCTTCTTCTTCTTCTTCTTCTTCTTCTTCTTCTTCTTCTTCTTCTTCTTCTTCTTCTTCTTCTTCTTCTTCTTCTTCTTCTTCTTCTTCTTCTTCTTCTTCTTCTTCTTCTTCTTCTTCTTCTTCTTCTTCTTCTTCTTCTTCTTCTTCTTCTTCTTCTTCTTCTTCTTCTTCTTCTTCTTCTTCTTCTTCTTCTTCCTCCTCATCTTTTCTTCTCCCCCTCCACTACTTCCTTCATTACCATTTCTTATTCCTCTCCTCTTTCTTTTTTTCTCCTTTCTCTCTGAACTCTTCTTCTCCTACTTCTTCGTCCACTTTCTCTCACTCCTTCATCTTCTTCTTCTTCTCTTTTTCTGTCCTTTTCCGTTTGTTCTTCCACTTCTCCGTCTTCTTCTCCTTCTTCTCCACCCACTTCTCATTCTTCTTCTACACCTTTTTATTCTAATTGTAGCTGTTCTTGTTTTCTTCCTATCCAGCTTCATCTTCTTCTTCTTCTCAGTTTTCTCCTCCTTCTGCTCCTACGGATTAATCATCTTTTCTTTCTTGGTAATGTTGTTGTGTTGCTTTTGTTGTGGTCTTCTTCTTCATCCCCTCCTTTTTCTCCATCTCTTTTCTAATATGATTTTCCTTTTCTCCTCATCCTTTTTCCTCCTATCAATTTTCTTCCTATATTCCGTTTTTCTTCTCATTTTTCTTTTAAATCCTGACACCTTCGTCCGATGCCTGGCGACAACTTACAGCGTGTACAATTATCACGTGGCCTTGTCGATTGTGAAAATGTCTCCTGTTGTGAGACAAGCCTTGTTTTCGACAAACGATAAAATTTTATCGACGTTTTAAACACGTATTGAATATTACTGAAACAAGAATAGTCGAATTTGTGGTGATCGAGTTATGTGGTTTTCAAAGGGATTGGACAATATTCATCTATCATTAAGAGTGTGAAGGTTGACACCTGGTTATCACTACCATGGATTTTTCTCAATTTATTATTATTTGATCTCTAGTAGAATTGTCTTCGATCACAGGCAAGGGATGAAAACAAACAAAAAAAAAACACAAAATAAATTCATATTTCGGAATTTAGATACAAGGAATTTATATAAACTGGAAATGATTTGGTTATTCATTCAATATCCAGCAATTGAAAAACCACAATAGCCTAATATTAGAAACATAGTGGTCCAATTTACAGGCATAGGCTAACAACCAAAGATTTGGATTATATGTTTGGTACAGGCGGACAAAAATGTTCCTTCGCAAAGAAATGTACAATGGAACACACAATCACTTGTAAATTAGTTATTCATTAAACAACTAGAGCAGAATTCTTTTATCTTATCAGAAAACAGCTGATTTAACGTTAGTAAACGAGCGTACATCAATCAGTTTTTTTCTGACAATTTAAAAGAATCCTGCTATATAAGTTATTAAAATTAACCTGAAATTCATTACAGTGAAATGATGTGAGTTAACCTTCATTGTAGTAGTTTTAGTAATAGAATAGAGTAGAATAGAATAGTTTTAGTAGTAATACTAAACATATCAATTTGAGGACTTTTTCTAACCAGAACACAACATGTACCACCAGACAGCAATTGCAGAGATATAGCAGGATCCTTTTAACTTGTCAGAAAACCTATATTTTCACCAGAAATATCACAATACTTAACCTACAAATGCTGAATCTCGCAGATTATTGAAAAGGTCTTTTAAAAAGTTATTCTTTGAAAGGTCTTTTTTAAAAAGGTCTTTAAGACTTTTAAGCCTTTTGATTATAGTGTCGAAGTCACTGTTTAATTATGACCGAAACAGCTGATTTCTGACAAGTTAAATGGATCGTGCTATAATTTATGATCACTCTGTATCTCTTTAAATGTATTTGGCTACAGGAATTGAATAAAGGTAGTAAAGGTAATAATGGATTTCAAAGGCAGTTTCATTCAATCCAATTCGATATTCAACACCATCAATTCTTCAAGTACTCTTTTCTGGGAAACAGACATTTTTTGCCAAAAAAACAAATACATTTTGCAAATCCGAAGCCCCACAAAACGCTAGTACTACACAGCTCAAGTCCTGCCTACACGTGGTACGTTCATTCTGAGTACGCGCGTTTGAAATATGAGTCGCGCTGTTGTTAGGCGCGCGATAAAAAATCGGTTCACTTGTCACCAGCCGCTGAAAACGAAGCCGCAAATGGAGAGCACTTGTGCTGAGTGAGAGAGGAAACACGAAATTCATGTGAGGAAACATCAGTTTTGAGTGAGGTGGCGTCAGAATTTTCACCACCGAAATGACCAGCGGCCATTAAAGCAGTGTTGCTGATGATGTGTTTTTGGAGCAACTCGAAAATATAACTGCACTCAGATGTGGTGCGTATGACGTGGACTGATTCACACAATGCTTTATGTTGCAGCCGAGTACCCCTCTGACAACTAATTCTTTCCTAGTGCAACACACGTGTAGTTACTGGCATCCTGTACTTGGATGCGTGTAGAAGTGCTGTTCAAATATGTAGCTATAACTAGAATATGTAACTGTTTAATACTAAAAATGAAAGATTAAACTGTACACATTCTAAATTTCAACTGTTAACTCTGGGAATCCAATTTTGGTTAACTTAGTAAATTGGTCCACTGTTAACTAAGTTAAAATTTCTATTTTAAAAAAAGTACGCTGAATAATTTTTTATTTGGTGGTTTTTGAACACCACTAGTCCCGAATGAAAAGCTTTGTAGCAACTTTAATTACATTTATTCAGAAACTTGTTGTGTGTGATGTAATGATGTTGTGATATGTCTTCATGATGAAAGAATTAGACATAGATATAGTCAAACCACAGTTTTTGGTTTTTAGTTTTTAAATACTGTGGTTTGACAATATCTATATCCATTTCTTTCATTTGTTTAAATTTTTTTAAAGTTTATATATAGCCTAGAATAGAACACTAATACCAGAGGCTAGAGAAGAAGTGTACTCAGACAGTATAGCTAGTCTGTGCTAATACGTCCAGTAAATGGGGTTTTCTTTGGAAACTACCAATACTGAATTGATAGCCGAAGAACTTCAATAATTACAAAAAACGTATTTCTAGAAAGTTATAAACATTATGTCTGTAACATATTTACATGAATGAATAATAGAAATGTATAATAAATTCAATTTAAAATGTATTATAGATTGTTCTGTATATGATTTCTGTTAAGTTCACTTATTATGTGGAATAATAAACTAGAGCCGAGAGAAGATTATGAGCCGGTTGCATAAAAGTGGATTGAAGACTTCTTCTTGTTCTTCTTCTTCTTCTCCATCATCTTCTTCACTTCAAGGATTAGGTCTACTGATTGTGATCAATAGATTAAGATTAATTAGATTGGGTTAACGTTAATCTTCAATTACTCATAAGAATCAGCATTGTTGATTAGAGATTCAGCTCTACAGATCTTTGTGCAACTGGGACTTAATGTTTTCGAATTCTATCTATATTCATCAGGTGGAGCTTTAAAGGTTATTTCAAGTTAAATTAAAGTAAAAGGCTATTAAAAGATTTTGAAAAGAGTTTGCAAAACATTTTCTCACAGCAAGGTTACATTCTCGAAGGGTGAGAACGACATTGTCACGTTATTGTCCAGTCCCGTGTCGTTAACTTGAGAGCAAACTATTGCAGTGGTCACACACAACTGGGTACCCTCCGATAAAAAAACGAAATTCACGCAAAACACATCAAACCAAAGTGCAAAACTCTATATTATGAACACAGTTACGGTGTGTAGTTATCGGAAAAAGCTATTTTGAAAGTAGAGTGCAAGACCCTGTAGCGTTGCAGTTTCCAAAACAGGGGCAGTTTGCTTCAATAGGGGAGATTATAGGCCAACAATGGTTCTCTTTCAGCCACTGTTTCTGATAATCGTAGGGGAAGTCGGATTTTTATATAGAAACACGGAAAGAAGGGCAGACGACAAGTAAAATAAAGTAAAACCGCCCCGATTTTTACTATTTTTCGTGTGGGGTTTCAGACTGAGGCCGATCAAAACAGTTTCTGGACCATCTGCTTCTAAAGTGTCAACTCTGCTTCCAACTACGTCACGACAGGCTCCTTGGTTCACTTGATGTATTTTTTGTTTTGAGGGCACAACAAAAATAAAGTTCACTGTATTGATTTTTTTATAAATTCTGTTATGTTGTCAAATACTACCTCTAACCCCGTTTGAGTTCATGTTTTTTATTGCCTGATAGATCAGGTCTTCTTGACGTCTAGATCTAGAGATTCCAAGGGCTAGAGGAGAACATAGTCAATTATTGGGGCGACCTACTTAGTCAATAACTAATAATATTTATCAATGTAGTTATTGATATAGTAGTACTCTTTTAAATAGGATTTCCAGGAGAATCTCAAAGTTGGCACGTAGTTTGAGTCTACACATATTCTTAACAGAGTCTAGATTGCTCTCAAATTATTCGAAGCTTGAAAATGATTTCTAGGTCTAAGTTGGACAAAGGTTTGTTCACCTTGATCTTGAATAAACAATTTTAATAATCATTGTTATGAGTAATCGAAGATAAACCTCAATTAACTTCTCTGCAACCGGTCGTAGATCTATTACAATTTTATTTTAATCATGACGTATCACTTACTAAACTTGACTAATAGATAGATAACTATTATGATTCTTAATTAATCTGTTGAATTGTTGACAACTGTTGAATTCATCAAACCAAGAATTCTTCAGCAAATATTAGCAATTTCCTGAATAAATCTGTTGAAGACCTTTACTTGGATGATTCAAATTACAATACTTTGAAAAATATTGACTATTATTAGCGAACTTAAAATTCTCAATCAATTCAATAAAAATCTCATGATAATGTTAATTGGAGGGGTGAAATCCAAATGAACTCTTGCCGCTTAACGTTGACTATTAGTATCGAACTAAAAACTTAATAATTCTCAATCAAGTCAAATCATTTTAACAAAAATTTCACGCTAATGTTAATTGGAGGGGTGAAAATCCAAATGAACTCTCACCATGTCACTCAATAGTTTCCAAATCTGTTGCTGAAGGCTGCAGCGCCAATAAACTATTACCGAATCGGTGTCAAGCTCGCATGTCAATCCCTCATCTCCGAATAAAACCGTTCGCGTGACAAAATTATTGTCTCCGTCATAAATTGTGTGCCCCGAAAATATTTTTCGAGGACAGTCTGCTTTCGGATGCAATCGACATAAATGGTGGGGGAGGGGTTTGTTTTGGGGAGGTGGGGAGGATAAGTGACAAAGGCACATCCCTGGAGAACTCCAGTGGTAGCTCAACACTATATACGGCTTCAAGATTAATTTGAAACAATAACTTTATATGATAGCAGCAGGGGCTGTAAAATGATTCCCGCACTCAGATAATCCCATGCTCTCCTTTATTTCTCTTTCTAGTTTTCCCTGATGCTTTCACTGTCATTATTGTCATTGCTCTGTCTTTGTCTACTCAGCCCTTTCTGTTCGATATGCTCGCTCCCCCCACCAAGTATATTATTATGCTACGTACAGATTAGATAGCTGACTTTCTCCCTACAGTTAATGCAAACGCCTACGCAGAAACACAAACATGGAGTGTGAGGGGGATGAAAGTGATATCAAAAGAAAGAGAAGGATGAAGAGTGTAGGTGGGTGAGAAGAATGAGGAAGAGAGATGAAAGATGAGGAGAGGTAGAAGAAGGAGGAGGAGGAAGAGAGAAGGAGGAGAAGAAGAGGAGGAGAAGAAGAAGGAGAAGAAGAGGAGAAGGAGGAAAGGAGGAGAAGAAGGGAGAAGGAGGAGAAGGAAGAAAGGAGAAGGAGGAGAAGGAGAAGGAGGAGAAGGAGGAGAAGGAGGAGAAGGAGGAGAAGGAGTAGAAGAAGAGAAGGAGGAGAAAGGATGAGAAGGAGTAGAAGGAAGACAAGGAGGAGAAGGTGGAGAAGGAGGAGAAGGAGGAGGAGGAGGAGGAGAAGGAGGAGAAGGAGGAGAAAAGAAGGAGAGAAGGGTGGTGAAGAAGAAGGAGTAGGAGGAGGAAGAAGAAAAGAAGAAAAAGGAAGAGAGGTGAGAAGACGTGATTGACTGATATGACCCTTTGCATCCCCTCAATTCAACTTAGGGCCATCAATGTACATGAAACTCATACTCATTCAATTTCAAGTGTTGCCAAAAATTGATTTCGACCCATTTAATTTTCCACAGCATATTGTGGTTATGTTCTTGTACGTCATCTGGCACTTCCCATTCAACCGCATAAACTACACTACATCGTCATTTGTGTGCTCCGATCCATCAGTGGTTATTGCTTGATAGTCTTTGAAAATTGTTGGCTCAGTTCTGATTCATGATTGATAAGATTCCAGAAATCTTTTTCGGAATCTAATTCATTCCTATGTAAGCTACATCATAAAATTATTGTAACATAGATAATGAATTGTATTTCAACTCTTATTTATACTTGAATTTGAAGTCTTAACGGCTAGTTGCACGAAAATTCAATTGAACTCAACCGCAGTGAAATGATGTCAGCCAACGGAATCAATTCAACGAAAACGAATCGGACGTCAATGTAATGACATCTTTCAAAGGTGGTAAAATCAATTGGATTTTTGAACAACTGGCTGTAAGACTTTAAACTCAATTATAAATAAATAACAGTTTTATGTTGTTGTCGTCACTATGATAATGCACTATTCTTCAGATCATTCATATCACCGTGATAACACAAGATATTCAACTATGACATTGAGATTACATATTTGAGTACCAAAAATATATAAGAAAAAAGTATCTTCTATTTTTAAACTCATAGTTCTCCAATTGAGGCTTTGCTATTCTACGTACACACAGTTCAAGAACATTTCCAATATAATACTCTACTATTGAATGTAGTTGGACCATGCTAATATTCATACAATACTGTTCTTATGAGAAAGTTTTCTTCCACAACCTCAAGAACTCCTATTATTCATGAAGTACCTAAAACGGTTCTTCTTTGAAAGTCCTAAAGTTCGTACAAGGACCCAAAAACTATTTTATAAATCTCCAAATTTTATTTCAAAGCACCTAGAACTGTTATCCTTTGAAACTCCTACATTTCTTACGTAGAATAAGAAATTACTCTCCTATTTAATGCTTCATTCAAACGTTTCCCAAAACAAAATTTCTCCCAAAACTCTCCCAAATTCGACACGCCGCTGTTTTTGTGAAGTACCGTAGCCCTGTTTTTGTGAAACTACACAATCAAGGTCCGATCTAGACCCTAGATGCATTATTTCGGGCATAACGGCAATTTCGCCGTTATCTATCTGAACGGTAACCCTCTTCTTACGTAACTGGACCTTAGCTTGTAGGGAGAAATTGGGGATCACTCGTTTCTAGATGACCGAATGACTAGAAAAGGTTTCAAGAAAAGACAAGCCCAAAGGCAGGGCTATCCTACAAGGTGCCTGCCCTTCGGGTGGAAGGTGTCACGGTCTAGAATAGGGCCAACTGATGACAATAGGGTCAGCAACACATATATATTTTTCACATTATTTATATTATCTATATCTAGGTCCAATACCCATCAGCTGCCCTTTGGTTTGACATTGCCTGGAAGGCATACTTACAGGTATATACAGATAGACAATATAGTATTATACAGATATAAAGTATATGTATAACAGATAGATGGTATAGTATAGATATCTGTATGTAGATATAAATCAAGGCTGAAAGGTATATCAAAGTCCGATACCCTCAGTGGATCAACTAGTTCGTAGAGTTTGCTGTTCCTCAGGGGTCGAAATGATCCTTTTCCAAATAACAATCAGGACTCGCGAACTACATAGGTCAGTACTACACAATGAATACTGAACTTCTATTGTGCTAGATCCTGGATGTCAATCTTTGTCGCTATCCTTCAAGCTGGTGTGAGTTGTAGGCTGCGAGTGTATTTCAATTGCAACTCTCTCTAAAAGAGTACTATTTTTGATTGAATTAACTTACCTTTAATGCATTAACTTACATTCAATATATATTATTATTATGATCTTTGTTGTTTTATTTCAAGTAGTAAGCTGAATTAAGATGTGGGTTGTAATGCTGTATTTCAATTACAATTTCCTTCAAAGGTGATTGTGATTGATATTTTGATTATAGGATTCTGATTATTTATCATTGGTATCTATGATTACAAAGGATTTTATGATTCAAATGTGATTATCATTGATTTAATGTCATTTGTGATTCATTTGTCATTGGTTTGACATTCATGATTATCATTGAATTCAGTATTCACTACATGATTTCAAACAATGTCTTCAGCTTTGAGGCTGATTAACAACCAAGAATGCAAAAATTCGTACAATAACATAACAAGAACTTTTTAATATGTAAGGAATGAAAAAAGAGCATCTTAACCCGAAGAGGTCGAAAAATGAGTTCAGTATTTGAAGTAATCCGTTAAATTAAATTGCTATTGAGTTCTATACTTGGAGTAATCTGTTGAATAACACTAATGTTATTACTTTGTAAGTTTTAATATTCAGTCGAGTTTAAGTAGCAGAAAAAAGAAAGGATCTTCCACACAAAGACAATCGGTTGAACGACTTCAAATACTCAACTTATCGTTCTGAAGAGATAAATTGAATTTGAAGATCCAAAACAAAACTGTTTTTGAGGTGATCGTACTCACCATCTATATTACTCGAAGTTTATGAGTACGTACGCAGCACAATATATTTTTATAAATCATCGACCCAGCATTCTTGCTGCGTTTGTACACGATGTAGTTCTTTCTGAACTCGTCTGTCCTGATTTATGAATTGGTTGTGAGGATAGGAACGATGATGCTACAGATCGCTCATTCAAGATTTGTCTCTATAAGGATATTTCGCTTGTAACCTGCCAGACAGGACGCAGTGGTCAGTATTTTATACGTTTGACGAGTGACCAGAGACAGGTTACAAGCTGGGCTTGACAGACACGATCATTGTAAATCATACTTGGATCAGCTGGGTGGAGGAGGCCTGTTCACTGGACTTGACAAAGACGGAAAACGAACATCACTTTCTAACATATAAAAGAAAATCAACGAGGTAATAACAAACAACAACGAAAAAAACGCAGAGAAACTGGAAAGCTATGTGACAATACAACCTAGGAATACTAAATCCACGAACGGAGTCCATGGGAAAAAACTTAAGGCGATATTGTGTCCGTACAACGATAAATTCACATCTTTATGTTCAATAAAATTGATAAAATAAGCTGCGTAAACTAATTTTTATGGGGATGAATTTCGTAAACATCGTAAAATTTTTCGTAAAAGCATCTGTTGTACGTACACAGCACACAACTCTCTATCATAATAATCCAATAAATACGAAAATCATAGAATCCAAAGAACTCCTAGGGAGAACTCTCACAAAAATGATCCCTACTAACTTAGTTGGGCGAAATGTCCCAGAAGGCTATTAAAGACAGGAGATGTCGAAAAATCACTTTTTTATGTCGTTTTGAATAAATTTTATGCCCCGGAACGTATCAAATTCCAAACTCTGCATTGCCTACTGTATGCTAACATTGGTATTCAGATGTGTCAGGAAGATCAGATGAAGAAGCACTATGGAAACAACTATTTCTCTGAATGACTGAACAGTTTTGTTCCGTTACAAAATCTTATTTAGATGAATCAATTAAATTTTATTAGAATAGACAAGTTTATAGAGATGTTTCAAGCTGCTACATGCAGTTTTGGGGAATAGAGGAAATCCATTATAGGAATTTCTAGAAAGATCCTGAATTGTAATTCTGATAGGTCAGGAATAATTTAGGTAAGGAATTGTCATTTTTATGACACACACATGGAAACGATTGAACATTCAGTTATATTTTACTATGTATGTTATGCTGAATTTTCTAGGGATTCAATCCTTTTGCAAGACACTTTTTAATACTGTACTCAACATTTATTACGTACTAAACATTATTCCAAAACATTTATAGTACTCAATATTATAGTTTTGATACGCTTGAGCTTGCCTAGTATACGCATTGTTTAGTATCAATACATTTTATTAATATATTTCAACATAACATAAATTTCGGGTTATACATTTTTAGTTCAAATTTCAAAAGTTTCTTGTATATTTCGTGTTTTATGAACTTTAGGACTTTTATGTATCAAAAAGAACCTTTTTAAAATTCGAAATCATTCTGAAAAATGTATAAAACTTCAACCTAAGTGGAATTAGGTTAAACACGGCGAGGTGGAGCAACCTTCGGGTCTTCCCACCGACGAAAGCCATACGCTAAATAATAATAAATTTAATAACAAGAAATAAAACAAAATACTACATGCGCAAATACTACAGTGCATTTGTAAGCTTGCGATACTAGGCAGAATATAATAATAATTAATTATAAAAGTATTACATACATTGAAATGTATACATTATATATATCGAATAGACGTTACAGTACTGAGTACTCTCAAGAGTTTGAAAAGCTGAATTCAAATGAAATGAGGAAATCGCTGTCGATGATAACTGATAGTAATCAAAAGGTAATATTGTGGAAGTTATTCATGACATCTTCAAGTCTTTTATTCAATATATTAAAATAAGAATAATTTATCGTTTTCCATCAACTTCCCCGTGTAATAATTTACTTACAGAACTCATCTGCAAACAAATTCTCATCGAGATTAATAAGTTCTGAGATTATCGCAGTAATGAACCTCTCCACTGTGACAGGGATATGAACCGCAAAGAGCTGTAGCTCCCTGCAAATTTCGGGAGTATATTCACGACGATGCGATATAGAGCGGCGCTTCAAAGTTTATGAGGAATGATGACGCCTCAGCATTTCATCCTCACCCTCACCCTCAATCCACCACCCTCAAACGCCTTTCACTCATCACCAAGACATCAGAATCCCTCAAAACTACCACCGAATCCCGGGAGGATTTTGAGTACCTCAGAGAGAATATATCGTATATATTGAGAGAATACCTCAGAGCCTATGGAATGGCGTTCACTCACAACTATATGCATGGTATTATAAGCTTATATTCTATGCTAAGCTTCTTGTGGGCCTAGAAGTATTACTTTCCAACAAACACAATATCTCAAAATTGAAAACATTCTAGAGTTGATGATTCTCTTGTAGTAAGTTATTGATAAATTAATAGATAATCAACAGTTTTATGAAAAGAGTGATGACATCAGTATTATCATTGACATCTTCTATCATTGATTTTGATGTACTTCTATTATAAGTGGAATTCACGTAGTAATCACAAACTATCAATTAATGCTGAGTAAAATTAGTAATGATAAGTAAATTGAACTAAAACTTTACTTGAACTAGCACAGTCCCCTGTGTGGAAGATTGTTGACCTAATATCAGTTCTAGTACTGCAATCACTTTACTATTACTTTACTAATGGTACTACTATTACTATTACTTGCTGGGTCTAGTATTTTGACTTTGTTGAAAACATAGTATTCTGAAAAATGAGAACATTTCCAACTTGTAACATTTCTTGACTTGACAAATTCTGTGATCGTTAACGATGTTGTTTTAGAATGACAAAACAACATTATCTTTTCCAGGCATTGGTTTTTATGTGCCAATAACTAAGTTACAGACTTTTTGGAAAAAGAAGTACCTTATGCAATGTTCCAAAATAATTCTGAAACATACTTTCAATTTGAGTTGAATTTGGTTTCACTCTCACGCGCACAGACCTATATCATAGAGAAGCAATACTCTCTACTCCTACTAAGTCTCTTCTCTGTGCTTTTATCAAACAAAAAAGCAGATTGATCAAAGAAAATGTTTCACAGAAGTAATCAAGAGAAATGACAAGTTATAAACTTTTGGTTTAGGAAAGGAAGATGATATCTTTTACACTGACAATTATTTCTGTACCTCAAGTAGAAAATTTCACTTTGAAACAATTTCACAAACCATGAAACAGTGAACCTACATCTTTTGTGTCCTCAGTTTTGTTTCACGTCCAAGGGGCAACCGATACAGGGAAACGTATTTGGAATAATTAAAATTCATATCAGGCAGCCGGGTATTTGGCAGGTTGGCCAATACTGTAACAATAAAATACCGCACATGTCTGGAATACGTAACAGTACTTTCTACAGGTCCAAATAGTTCGAATCTGGCCACACAAACAGGACACCTACTGTCTGATTACGGATAGCAGTTCATTTCCTTTCTTAAAAAACATTATGGTTTATGTCACATTGTTTCTTGGTATAAGGTATAAGGAAAGTTGAAAACTTTAAAAAGTAATTTTTGAGGAATACATTAATGTTACTAAGGCCCGTATGCATCATCTTAGTTTAAACTCAATTTGACCAAACCATAGTTTAAACATGATTGAAACTGTAGATCCACAGTTACCACGAACATAACTTGAGAAATAATCTTAAGTTTGATAGAGTGTAACAGTGATTTCACAGACACTATGTGGAACATCACTTTTCCTGGTTGAATAAACTGTTTGAAAATGAGAAACATTGATTTGCAATTGTAATGAGAGTATTGAATCAACTCGTCTTGCTAATGTTTGAAGGTAATTGCATGAAATTTGTTGTCTCAAACAGTAGAGATCAGAATATTATATTGAAACAAAATTGAATCTGATTTCTCCATGATTGCTGGAGAAATGATCATGTATAATTTATTTTCAGCTTGTATCAATGTATATTGTCTCAACATTTCAATAATTATAAATGATTGCATTATAATACAGTACTTTGGATAACTCATGTGAACGTAGATAAATAATTACTAATAAATGTTATCCATCATTTATTGATTCTGATATGTTGTGTGAATAAAGTCTCATTGAATGATAGATTCAGAAAAATAAGCACAGACATATATACTAAAAGATATTTAAATTGTAAGAAAAGTTTGATATAAATTATTGTCAAGGTTTATCCACCCCTATTCAATCGATAACTAATTTATCTTTAAAATTATAATAATTCATTAAATATTCTTTTCTGGCAATGGAAATTTTCAATTCTTCATGAATTTTACTGACAAGCAATACACATCCTCTGTCCTTTTGTAGCCTACTTACTACTTTTAAACATCTTATTGGATATTCATAGCTAATATAGGTCTGTAAAGTATCATGAATGCACAATACTATTGGCGATAAAAATCTTGAATCAAGTACTAGAATCTCATCTCCTCATGACGAATTCTTCAGAATAGGACTGTTATATTCATCACGGTCACAACTAGTACAGTAGTTCCTATCCAAGCAACATTGCAATCATCTTGAAAGAGTTTGGAATATAACCGTAAAGCAGGTGACTGTGTCCCTTAACAGCAAAACATGATTTCTTCTGGTGAGAGCCGAAGTGTTTCCCTTCATTTTAGAATCAGTATGGTCCCTTAGCGACGTCAGCGGATAGGAAAGGGAAAGAAAAACTCTCCTCACCGTTACTCTCCTTCCATTATTCTTTCTTTTTAACTCGTTCTCCTCTTCTCCTCATTCTTCATCATCTTCTTCTTCTCCTCCTTCTTTTCCTTGTTCTCCTCCTTTTTTTCTTGGTCTTCATCTTCTCCTTATTTTTCTCATCCCACTTTTTCTTCTCTATTTTCTTCTTTCTAATTTTCATTTTCGTTTTACAATTCATATTCATATTTTTCTTCTCCTTCTTCTTCGTTATCTTCTTCTTTCTTGAGCTATTCATATTCTTCTTTTTCTTCTCCCTCGTTTCCTTTCTCCTTTTTCCCTTACTTCTACTTCTCCTCCATCTCCTTCTCAATTTTTCATCTTCTTCTCCATCTTCATGACACGTTTCTTCTTCAGCATCCCCTTCTCCATCTTCTCTTTCTTATTTCTTCTACTTCTTTCTGTTTTATCATCATTATCTTTCCCCTACTTCTTCGCTTTCCCCTTCTTCCTGTTCTTTCTCTTCTTCTTCTTCTTCTTCTTCTTCTTCTTCTTCTTCTTCTTCTTCTTCTTCTTCTTCTTCTTCTTCTTCTCTTCTTCTTCTTCTTCTTCTTCTTCTTCTTCTTCTTCTTCTCTCTTCCTTCGTCCTAATTTTCTCCTCTCCTAATTTTCTTCTTCTTCTTCTTCTTCTTCTTCTTTTTCTTCTTCTTCTTTTCGTCTTTTTTCTGCTTTTCCTGCTCTCCATCTACTATCTTCCGCTCTTATCTTTCGCACGCACATTCACTGGCACTCCCATACGCACGAAAACACTGTCACGTCTGCTGGGCTTTCCTATCATGCTTTCTTCTCAAATCTCTCTCACTTTCTCTCAATCTTTCTCACTCTGCCGCTTCATCGTTTCCTCTCCTAATCTCTCTCTATTTTTCCTTTCTCCCCATTTACCACTCTTCTCTTTTCCACTCTCTCTTACATCCTTGTTCATTCAGTCTCTCCCTATCTGGAGTTATTTTCTTCGGGAAGATGTCCTTCCTCTCCTTTCCTCTTGATCAGTCTTCAACCTTTTCCTTATTTCTCTCTCTCTCTCTCTCTCTCTACCTCCCTACAATTTTATCTCTCACACACATCCTTCTTCTATCTCTCTCTCTCTCTCTCTGCCTATCTGAAGTCATTTTCTCAGGGAGAAAGAGAAGAGGGATGAGGGAGGATTGCAAGGATGAGGATAATACGTGACAGGAATGGAAAACAGGGATAGAGGGCATCCTTGTGGCTGCAGTTGAGCTTTTCTTGTCGCTCCTCTCTGCTCCACACACACACGGTTGTGCTTCTCTTTAAAATAAAATTATTTCAACTTTTCCATCGTCTTGCTTTCGAAAGCAATGCTGCCATTTGTTTAGGGTGAGAGCTTGGTGACAGACAGGAAATCACGTTGGATAATGTTTTGCTGTGTTTTTGATTGACACTGCAATTTCAAGACCTGAATATAAATATTATAAATTAATAAATATTATGACGCATCAATTAAAAAACCTACTGGGATGTTTTATTATTCTATTTTATTGACGCAAATTTGTTGGAAATGCTCCTCTGATAATTATCTCTGATTTGATAGACATCACATCAAGTTGTATAGTATGTTGACAGTTAATCTATTTTTAGTGAACCATAGTTCAAGTCCATTCCTCTGCTGCAAAGACAATATTGATATTGTAGTACAGAATTGTTTTTGTCTCCAGCTTTTTAAATTTTCAATAGAGATTGACGATAGAATAAGAATTACTCATAAAGAGTCAAAACAAGTTTAAGATCATGAATGACAATCATCAATGACTGAAACTTAAAGAAGTTGTATGATGATTGGATCGATATTGGGAAATATTTAATTTGGAGAAAAATGAAACTTATTTTGTCAATTCTGTATGTTTACTCTAAACTTGAAGAATCCTTTGTTGAATTGCACCTAGCAAGATCAAATTTGATCCAGGATCATTAAAATGTTGATGAAATTTGATCAGCTGATTCAAAGTAGTTGAGGCAACCCAACATGTAAGGCTAGGCGTACACCGGTTAGTCAAGACAAGACAAGACGAGATTAGTCACGTTTAGTCACAGTACTTCACATAGTTGCTTATGAAGCAACACACACCGATAAGTCATTGCATCAGTGTGTGCTGCTTCATAAGCAACTATGTGAATTACTGTGACTAAAAGTGAATAATCGTGTCTTGTCTTGACTAACCGGTGTACGCCTAGCCTAACAAGTAATGTAATAAATAATTATGAGCTTCTGTTTGTCTCTACAGAGTTGTTAGCGGAGTTCAATCTGACTTGACATCAAACTTGCAAGATAGAAAGAAACCAATCTGAAATTTTCAAAATACAATCTAAATATCATAATCCTTAATTGAAACATTCCAAGAAAATCTAATGTGAAGTTCTATCGATTCATATCACGGGTATCGATTGTAACAAACACGTTGAAATTGACAAACACCATTAGACGTAAAAAATATCGGCTTCTCCGGGTTTGCCTCCCTCAGCCAGTAAGCCAAGGACGTGAGAGGATCACTGGCATCCAAGAATTAAGGGGATGACAAAGAGAACGTGTCTGCCGACCGGACATGAGAAATATCGCAACAAACAAGAGGAGAAAGTTTGGAGGGAGAGAGAGACGAAGAGAAAACCGATAGGGAGAGATATTGCTTGCAACCACCTTCACTGGAGATTCGCCGGTCTTACGATATTATGATTGATACACGATTATCGCCCATGTGTCTTCGTTAGGCCGGTTTTATTTCTTACTCCGATTCACCCTCACTTCTTCGCCTTCTCACTCACTCTTTTCCTCTCTTCCTACTCGACCTGAATTACGATGCGGCCACTAAGGTCTGGGGTAAAGTAACGGGGGTGGAATTGCCCAGGGTTGTTCTTGTAACGGTATGAAACAATTATTGTGATGCTCTCTGAAGAGGTGGTCACTGGTCAAGTTCAGATTTTCCATTGAATTTCAATGTTTATCACGTTGATTCTGTGTGTGTGATATTATACAGGGTTGGTGAAAATTATGGAAACGGCTTAATATTCCTTATACGAGGGTAATTTGACAGTAGGTGACATTGGGGATCGTACTTAAATTGAAAATACTACTTTACTGTGACTTCAAAAATTTGGTCCACCATCTTGGATCCGCCATATTGAATCTAACTTCATTTTTTTAAATGGTAAGGTGGTCATGTTATACATGATTTCGATACAGAATTCCAAGAGAAGATGAATGGCGAAAACCGCACATCGATATATCAACCCTTTTTTAGCTGTATTTTGATTATTCATCAGACATGGACCAGGACCAGGACTAGGACTAGGACAAGGACTAGGACAAGGACTAGGACAAAGACTAGGACAAGGACTAGGACAAGGACTAGGACCAAGACTAGGACCAAGGACCAGGACTAGGACTTGGGACTAGGGACCAGGGACTAGGACCAGGACTGGACGAGGGACAAGGTCTAAGTACTTAGGACCAGGATCAGGACTAGGACCAGGACTAGGACCAGGACTCGGACTAGGACTAGGACTAAGGACTAGGACTAGGACTAGGACCAGGACCAGGACTAGGACCAGGACTAGGACCAGGACTAGGACTAGGACTAGGACTAAGGACATAAAGCTATGTAACATTAAGCTGGATAATTAATTGATGTGGATTTTTGTTTCACCAATTTCCTGATACTTCCGATATTTCCTGATCTGATACTTTTTATTAGACTCATTCTCTTTCACAGAAATTTGAGTTATTGATGGGAAAGATTTGTTGATCATATTGAAAGTTTGTGAAGTTTTAAAAAAATCTGTCCTAGGATCAACCAACGTTGAGAAAATAGGAGAATATGCCCATGTTACCAAGATCAAGGCTGGAAGTTTCGATTTGGTGATGCAATTTCTCGCTCTAACGGAGCGAATAAACTTGAATTAATTTATTAACAATTTTTGGCTTCCATTGTCCTATCTAATGTATGATAGTAGGTAGGGTATGGAAAGTTTTGCTTACAAAAAATTTCAAGGTTACCAAATTTTAAGTTTTCTGTAAGTTTGAAGATCCTCTGAGTCCAAAGCATTAATTTTGGAATACGTTTTCAGCGTACATACAGCATAACAATGATCGTGGATCATTAGTATTTCAAAGTATTTTAGTAATATTTTTTAATTATTTTTCAAGTAAGTAATATTTTAAGTTAGGTATCTCAAAGTTCGTCATATCTTTTCAACGTAAATAAACGACGTAATGAAATTGTTGATCACATACGAAATAAAGACAGTTGATACAAAAAAAAATGTATAGGTTAGGCTACTAATAACTGAAGACTCAACCAAATTATAATGTATTTCCACAATAATTCAGTTCCTGAAAATTATTCTAAACAGCAATCCAATGAACTCTGCCACATTTCAATGTCACATGGAACCAAACACCTCCAACTCCATGCCTCTATAGTTAACTATTGAGTAACAAGGCAGTGTATTGTGTCTATCCACAGAAACATTCCCTGCAGGCTCACATCTCAAAACGCCCCTTCTGGCAACTCCATAGGCCTACTCTGTCATCGTACTATGCAACATGCTACAATACCACACATACATTACATATATACATGTATGGTTGTATATTATATATAATACTATAGTACCATACCACTCTCTCACCTCCGTTTACCTTACACATAAAAGCAACTGCTCTTTTCAGTGATCATGCTTCACCCCGCGCTGCTCTATTCATATGCAAATGCTCCATTCTTTTGGTTTGTTGCATTCGTGTTCGAATGAATGAAACTGGACCAGAAAGAGGGGAGGAGACGCGAAAGAAGGAAGGTAATAGAAAGACAAGGAGCGAAATAACAGAGAAGAAAGAAACAGTGAGGAGGAAGGTGATAGAAGGAGAAGGAACGAAATAAAAGGACAGAAAGAAACCGAGAGGAGGAAGGTGATAGAAGGATAAGGAATGGAATAAAATGACAGGAAGAGAGAGGAAGGACAAGGAGGAGGAGAAGGAACGGAATAACAAGTCGAAAAGGAACAGAGAAGAGGAAGGTAATAGAAGGACAAGGAACTAAATAAAAGGAACAGAGAGAGAGGGTCATAGAAGGGCTAATAGAAGATTTCAGTCTCTGATACGGACCTCTATGCATACAATGAAATCGAGTTTTCTTATTTCTTTACTGATCACATTGCTTCTCGTATCCTTTTTGAATTCCTCTTGAATTGCATTCTCATCCAATTCCTGTCTGCTCCTCCAAGTCTATTACGTTGCAATAGTACTGGTAATTGAGATTAAATTCGTGATTTTTTATTATGAAGAGTTTTGGTTGAGAACTATGAGAAGATGTGGTAGAAAAAGATAAAACTTATTAATATCTTATCAATTAATGTTAAAAAAGATTTAATTGTAGGAGTTTGTAATAGAAACCAGAATATTGAAGAATGAAGAAATGATTGCTAGTGCAACCCCTAACCTCATGGTCATTGAAAAATCTGAATTATTGTCGAAAAAACTAGGTTCAAACTTAATCTGGTGAGCATTTCATATGAATAAATGTTGGAATAACCAATATAATTTGAATATTGCAGGATGTTGTTAACTGTGATGAAAATCTGAAGCCGTTCAGCCATAAATTTATTGGAAAGGTGAAATTCATGTTGCAGAGTTCTTTAATAACCAAGAATTATCTCTCAGAGCAAGAACTCGTTCATGAGAGCGAGTAAATGAATGAGGAGTCTATTCTAGAGCATTAACATTGCTTTCATAGAAATTTTACAGGAGTTATATGGGAATTTGATTCATTCTCATTAATATCACTCAGACCGAATAGCCTGAATTTGTTTCATATTGTTTCTAAATTTTTACCTCAAATTACAGCACTAAAATTACAGGGTAAATCAATAACAAACAAAAAACGATTTAAACAAATTAGATTCACCAACTGCAGCTTGTTTATTGAAATCATCCACTCCATTCATTTTATTCTACAATTTAAAGTTGAAATATTATTTAATACTTGACCTACTCACCTCACTGAAATTCATCACGTATCTCATCCCATAGATAACTGTAATTTCATACGATTCGTATGCAATCTATTAAGAAGAGGGATAAGTAAATATAACTCTCACCAACTACTGTGAACCTGCGAAATTAATGAGCTTTATCACTTCATCATAAGTATTTTATTGAAATAAATGTATATATTTTGATAAACTATGTAGCCTTCAGCATATATGGCAAGAAAAATTACATTTGCACAAGTAATCATGTGTTCGACTACTTACCAACGTGTTAGAAATGTTCTGACAGCTCATTTATAAGCAAGACCCGCTTGACATGTGGATATACTAAGCTGGAAAATAATTATTTCAGCAGGCTTTTAAAAGACGATGACTGGTCGCACTTGAAGTCGAAGCCTAACTTCAGGCTAGGCTGAAGCAATTAATAGCCTACTAGCTAACTGGATAGTTAAGAGGTCCGTGACAGATTTAACAAAATGCTGTGGAACGCACGACAATTACAAATTATCGTTTAAACATTGAGTGAAATTAGAAAAGTTGAAAAGATGTTGGAGTCACTTCTTTTGAAACCTACTCTTATTTCTCTAAAACAGTAGAAGTACAATGAAATTTATTAAAATAATGACGAAAATGAGGACTGGTTGTATGGAAGAGACTTGAATACAATTATTTTAATTTGAATCAGATGAGATGATGAAAGGACGCAATACATTTTAATAGGTACTTCAAGTACAAATACAGTACTGTATTAACATAGGTTCTTTGAGTACATTAAGTACAATAGGCACAATACATTAAGGGCCGGTTCATGAGCTCGGGATTTAGCTAAGTCCTAGACTAAAACAGGTGGCCACCGTAGCATCGACAAACGTTAGCCTCGACACTATGTACTAAGGGCTCTCTATGCTGCTAACCCACTAACCAGTCGAGACAAACGTTTGTCGATGCTACGGTAGCCACCCGTTTTAGTCTAGGACTTGGCTAAATCCCAAGCTCATGAACCGGCCCTAAGTGTATAAAGATAATACTGTATGTAGAATAATATCTACTAATATGAATAATATTGAACAATATAATAGAAAATAATAAATATTAATATATTATTATATTATATATTTCAATATTAATATATTATTTAAATATTATAATATATATATTTTAATATGAATATCTATGCTGTAGAACTTAAGAATCATAGATTGAATGAGCACTTTTATAGTGATATGATCTGCCACAGAGCAGAGAGTATTCTCTACTCTCTACTGTAGTAGAGAGAGTATTTTCTACTGTCTGGTTAAACTATTGTGATAGGTAGACCTTATTACATTGTTTTTCCATGTTCAAGTCACTCAAACTTTTCAAAGAATCCTTACTTTCAGTACTAACTCTATTTTATCCATAGTGTGACGTAGCAGCAACACACGCGCTCCTGTGGATTCTAATGCATTAAAATTCTATCATCAGATAGTAATATCGCTTCAAAATAAATTATAGAACTCTCCAAGTTTTTTTAATCCCATCCACTTGACAATGTGTTTTTCAAACACGTGTCTAATAAAACAGTAGCACGTGATCAAATGTTTTGAAAAGGCAGCCAATGAATTATTGATGTGGAGAACCCAGTAGAGACTTCATAATATAAAAGGATCAATGAGGCCTATTGCACTGCTATCGAAGGGTTTGATGTAAATCAATGCTAGTGTGTGCCAACCTGTAGGTTACTAATAAAAAACTACACTTTTAATATATACTTCAGGGTAGATGCATTACAGAATTGTGCGTTGCCAATGTGGAGAGGGTCCATTTCTAATGATATTAGGAGTGCGGTGGAGGGGTGTGGTATGATGAAGATGCCTTCTATGATGTTGGGCGCTTACAATATATTATTAAACACCTTATTTTGTGTGTGTGTGCGTGCGTGAAGGGGCTCCGAATAGGTTGGTAAACTTCTCAATGGTCCTGATTTGAAATTCTAATTGCCATACCCCATGTCACACGACGCGTGCGTCTAGAATCTGTGTGTGTGTGTGTCTATGTGAGCATGTGTGCAGGCTACTTATCCATCCACTGTCTTTTTATTCTTCTTCATCATCTTCTCCTTCCTTATTAGCATCATAGAGTATCCACAGGTATTATAATATTTTTTGTTATTTTAATGAAGTTTGGCAGTATTAATATGTTCGGGTGAGACAAGTGTGGCATTGTCATTCAAAGTATTGTGGTAGCTTAACTTTTAACGGGAGCCATGTAGGCTATCCGCTTGACAACTCTGCGATGTCGACCTTTCGTGTTAAATTATGCTAAGCTTGCTACCGGAAAGATTGGAAATAAAAGAACTAAGATTGATAGATACCGAATTCGAACTGATAAAACGTTCAGCTTTCGGGATGATTTCGGGATCACCTTGTTAAACGTTTGCTAGAATGCTCATGTCATCCCCATATTTAGCTTGATAGAGAAATCCAAGATACCTGTAGATATGTTATGATATTCTCAATGATATTGATGTATTTGATAGTAGCTTACTACAGAATTTGAATCAAACCATGATGATGATATTTTGCTTGATTCCTTCAAAAATACAAAAAATAAACAAGAAACCCGATTAGTCTATTTGTATTGAGTAAAGACGAGTAACTGATGACGTAATAAAACAATATGTTGTTTGTATTATTGCTTTGTTGGTACTTTTTATACTGTCTTTTTCCTAAATAATAAACTAGAGTTTCAATGCTTATAGCACCACTTTCAGGTTGTTTACTATGTTATGTTCAAATTCCTGTGAACAGTATTAATTTTTAATAGTCCAATTATGGGATAAGGATAACTGAAATCTCGATCCAAATTTAATGAGAATTCTGTACACAATTTCCTCCTATATTGGGATTAACATTCTCATACACATACATACTCTGTGTTCTTCAATGATCTTTATTATCTTCAATATTCTAGTTGATGGTTCAATATTCAATGGTACATTATCTTCAATATTCTAGTCTAGCCTATTATATTCAAACAATTGTCTTAATGATTCTCAATGAAAATTAACATTATTTTTCTAGTTGAGAGTTTATTCTAATCTATTACTGAGAGTTTATTTAAATCTATTTTCACCTGGAATTACCAATCCATTACCGCTTTTCCATCAATAGCAACATATTATTTTGTTGTAGTTCTTCTGAAGCTGAATATTTTCATGAATGGTTCAAACTCACTGTGAATAGTAAAACTAAGACAAACGATGAAGAAGAGGAAGAAGAAGAAGAAGAAGAAGAAGAAGAAGAAGAAGAAGAAGAAGAAGAAGAAGAAGAAGAAGAAGAAGAAGGAAGAAGAAGGAAGAAGGAAGATGAGAAGAAAGAGTGTGGAATGGTGTGCCTTATTAGTTGTGAATGACAGTGGGAGGCAATGGTAGGATGACTTGCATTTGCTTTATGTTTTTAAATCGTTGCTCACTCCTAATATTGAGACTGGAACGTCCACAGCTGCTTTTTAGTCATCGCTATTTTGCATTGTTGTTCACCACTCTGGTCCTACTCGGCTTCATTGTGGATTGCGATTAGGTTACCTACCGTGCTTCCTCATAAAGCTCTATCAGCTTCTGCGCGCGTTGCTTTTTAAAAGGAGATGCTTTTTTTAGTAGATGATTAACTTACTTCCACAATTGTTTTTGGTAGCTGATGACGTGTTGTGTTCAAATTGATTTGATACTGTTTTTCCATACACAAAAATTATACTGTTTAACAATAATACTGATGATCAATACGTTGGCATTATTTTTATGAAATAAATATACTTAAAAATTATTTTTCATTACTGGAACCATACAATTGATAACCTTCTTGATAGGAGTTGTTTTGAACTGTCACTTTATATTTGTTATGGTAGTCTACAATCATACTTAAGCTCAATAAGTCTGCTTTTGAAGAAATAACTAGACTTTTAAAGGATTTTCTATAACTCAAAAAACACAATTAATAAGTGTCCTTCTTGATATGAGATTTTCTCAATTATCACTTTATACGTTTTTGAGAACCTGTAATAATTGCCAATGTTGCAAATCATGTAATCTTTGACACTCAAAAGTATTGTTAAAAGTAAGTATTGTAAGTCCAAATATAAGTATTGTTCAAAGTATTGTACAGTTTTCAAAATAAAAAGTGGAAGAATCTCTTTTGCCACCGCTTAGCAATCCACAAATCATAAACGATTCATAAAGTCCACTGTCAAAGAAACGTTTGAGTTGAAGTGAAATATTGCCATATTTTCCGAGCGCGGGAAATTTCGACGAATCACCGACGACATTTCAATGACAAGTTGGCAACACTGCATCTAGCATTGTCATTGGCGCGTATGCAGCGGAACCGCGCGCGTTCAGAAACGTATATCCTTTTTCTGTCGCTTACATGTGGATGACGATTGCATTGGGTGATCATTATTTGGGGGGCGGGTTGGGAGTGCAAAGGGGGGCCTTAGAAGGGGGAAATCAGGGGGGAACCAAACGGAAATGACGTTCTGCAGGAAACAATGGATTCGAGAATAGTGGAGGCACTTCCAGCCTAGGTTTGGTTTCACTGTTGCGCATATATGAAGATATAAATGTATATGTTCCCTTGAGGCGTAACCTGTGGTCTAATGGGGCCTAGTAGCTAGAGCCTATATGGCTACTTTATTATTGGGTATAGAAACTGCAGCAACAATCCAGGTTGTAGTGGAATTCAGGAACCGTTTATGGTATTATGGAACCCTATAAATATATTCTATTCATAAATTTTGACAAACTTTGGACATTTTCCAAGTAAATTTTGGAATAGAAGAAGTTTTGGGCTGATGCATGTTCTTTTTTAACGTGATATTGTATTCTAGATCAAATATAGATTAATTTTGATTATTAATATGTGATTATTGATAATATTAATATGAGATAGTTGTAGCATCGACAAATTAACTACTTATATAATTAAATGACGTACATGTTAATTTGTCTACGTTTGTAGACGTTGTTTCAAGATCAACTATCTTTTCCAAGATGGATACAAGAAAACTAACATTAAAATGGATTGTTCGTCTTAAAATTATTATTTTAATACAAGAATTATCAATTATATAGAATTGGCCGAATTGAAGTGTAAATAATATTGTATTGTAATAATATAGTAACATGAACATACTTTGACATACTTATAACTTTTTACGAGTAAATTCTGGAAAAGAAGATGGTTTGTTTGCATGTTTCTGCAAGGGCTGATGCATGTTTTTTATTTCCTTTATATTGTATTCTTGATCAATAAAATTTGGATTTTCAATCTTAAAATTTCTGAGTTTTCACAGGTAGTTAAAATTATTGAAATTGAAAATTGTAGTTGACTGAAGTACTGTTTAGAGCACTTTCAAAATTATAATAGTCGTTGAAACGAATATGAAATACAACGATGCTATCCCTTACTTTGAAGTACCAGATATGGAAAGGCTCTGACCTGTTTTTCAAAAGCAACAGCTTGTCCCAACATATCCGCCACTTTTCAAAAGTCTACATGTTTGTAGTTGCGAAAAAATGTTATTGAAAATCCTCAAGTGACCTCAAGCAAGGACTCAACAACACGAGAGAGATGGCTCTCGAATATGGCCAGTGTTGCATATGTTGTAAAATTTTAATCAATGACAAGCAGTGTTGTTAATAGGGGCTGAGGGACTTTGTATTTTGGCGGGGTTAGTCAAACCACCCCCTCTCACCGCCTCCTTCAAGTCTCTAAGGGTTAATAAACCGATCAACTATGTATTGTGCTGTTGCCGCCCCCTCCCCTTGCCACCAGGGTCCTCACCACCTCTCATAGACAATTAATCAAAAACACAAATTGGATGAACGCTGTTTTGTGTTACTGTTGATACTCCCCCGGCAGTCCTCAATTTATAATTCACAACTCAGTCAAAATTTAGGACAGTGTTCTGCTTTTTTTGTATTTTTGCAACAACCTCTTGTACCCTCCCTCTCTCTCTACACGACACAACTGCCATTTGAAAGGATCAATAAGAAATTAGGAATCAGTTTTTCTGAGCGGGGTTACCCCGTTTTTTACGGTTATTGTCGTTCCAGGTTATTGTGGAATCGGGGAATGATTGAAAGCAATTCAAACTGCGATTTTTCAGAGATTTTGATGGATTTTCGAATTTGAAAACCTTTTGACGTTTGTTTGTTATTTATTAACATTTTTTCTATCTATCAGATATACTTAGTGGCGAAGATTGTTATACTTATTTGGTCATTGCCAGGTATATTTCCTATAGGAAATACCACGCTTCGCCACGGGATATAGCCTACTGTCAGTTGTTATCAACGTATGTTATTTGTGACTAAATACTAACTATACACTCAATAAATACCAACCTATAATTTTTACTAATACTAGTTAAACTAATAATAGCAATACGAATAGCCCTTGGGTTAACAAGCAATATAGAAAATGTTTTATTCAGCGATAAGTTCTCTCTGTTGTGAGAGGGAGATGGAATACTAAAATAATAGATTGAAGCTCATAAAATACTGCACATATTCCTCTAGCTATCCTGCAAGACAAAGCATTTCAAATGATTGATGTTGTGTTTGTTACCTGTACACTTAATTCTTTCTTCCAAAAAAAATCTCATCTCCTTACTTCTTGTAGTCTTTTTGAAGGATTTTTTGTTGTCACAATCACAATAACAATTAATGCATTAGAAATATTCAATTGATAAATGATAAGTAAGAAATTTGTTTCAAATTAGGTTTTCAATTTAATTGATGCATGAAAAATGTGTCTTTAATTAAATTATTTCCGTCCAAACCTTGCAATCCTAGTATTAATCCTTAAATCTATCTTGCAGTTTGTTTCTTCTTGATTTCCCATTATTTCCATTCACTTCCATCAAAGACAGTTGTATCCCAATAAGAAATTTAAAGAATAGGATTGTCTCTGCTTTCATCTGAACGTTTCCTCCCTCAATTCCTTCAACTTTGAACCACTTTGAAATCTATCACTTAATCTAAACATAAACAAAGAGATCAATTCATTAATTAATGTTTCGCGTGCTGCTCCCAGCTCCTTATTTTCCAGCACTATCAGCGACTCCAGCCTGTGAAAAGCGTAACATTCAATTAGAAACCGAAAAAACAGATCACAATAATTATTCTCGTGCACATGCAAGACTTTAAAAACGTAAACAGATCGCGGCTTATACGAAATGCAATAATGATAGAGCGCCTAGAATCCGGTTTCAGAGCATGTCGTGTTAGAATCGAATGCTCCAGCTCTCCGCATTCTAGATAATTACCATCACTGTCTAATTACCATCGAAAATACCACGTGCTATCCAAACGGCTTACCTTGATCTTGAAACACACTGTTAATACCTTCCGTTTTTTGATGAACAGATTACCATCGCTTGCTGCTTGTTTGTTCACTGTTCTCTTCTTAAGATGTTTGCCAGTGATAACAATTATACTTCAGCGTGTTTTAAACTTCTTGAGAATCCATCCGTTTCGAAAACATTACTCTTGTTATCTGCTTTACCAGGTGGGAGTGACACCTGCATAGAACACTAGTGATGGGAGGGTTTTGAAGTTGAATTTTGACTGATGGACTAATTTTCTGTAGGGTTTTTCAAAGGCTTACTTCAAAGTTATATCTTACAGTATATTTATCACATAAATTTGAGAGATTTGCATCCAGTTGCACGAGAATCCAATTGCATTTAACGGCCGTAAAATTATGTCTTCAAAGATAATAATATCTTAATGAATGAATATCTTAAGAAATAGACATTTCTAATTTGAATAATAATTCAAATAAATAAATTATAAATTAATAAATAAATTGAATCAAAGTGGTTGAAATCAATTGAATTTGTGTAATCTGACCACAGTATTACCAGTGTGATGAAGAGAACAATGAAATCAAAATTTATAACAATATAGAGTAGGCTACTCAGTTTCGAGCGAGCAAACCATTTGTATTACGTGGTCGCTGGAGCAAACGAAAAGTTAGTATTGGATAACGCAAAGTTAGTATTGGCTAACGCAAAGCAAACGCAAAGTTAGTATATTGCTCGGTTATAAGTGTAATTACTGTAGGATAAAATTATTCTATCTACTGTAAAATATCGTTATATTGGGTAAAAAGAAAAGCGATATCTCTGATTCAAGTGTTAATTTCATAATTATATACTTAGATTGAATCAATTGTCCCATCTCCCAACTGGCTTGACTTATTTATTATTATCAGTCTATTATCAATCTATTAATGCCTTGAATTAGATCATCTATCCCTATTGATGCTATGGCAACTATGATCATCATTAATTATTTTCATAATTGCTCACTTCACTTGTCAATAACTTCTCCCATCTCCCTTCTTTATCACAATGTCATTCTATCTAACTCTTCCTGAAACTTCTCAACGTCTTCATGCAACATTCCACTTTCCAACTTTATCTGATCGAAAAATAGGAAAACACGACGACAGGCTTGATTCGAATAAGCATAAAGCGTGAAGAATCAAGCAGCAAGGTAGGCTGTGCACTCTCCACTCCTTTGATTCGACTTAGCATTCACCATATACACACTACGCATGGACTCAGAGACCTTGAAATAGCTGGCACTTGGCCACTAGTGTGCAATGGAATGATGACAAACATCGTACTATTCTCTTCCTAGACCTTTGATTTCTTCAACTAAATAATTGCCAATAATTATTGTGTGGAACGCGGCTGTGGCCATTATCTATTGACGGCCAATTTAGTAATTTCATGATAAACCGATTTCAATCGTCACTTATCGCCGCTGATAACTGGGCATTTACGGAGATGATGAGTTTGTTAAAGGGAATGATCATGAAGTTTTTGATTTATGAGCGTTTAAGTGTATGTGTTTGCTGTTAAATTCGTTTTTTTCAGTTCTCACATTGAGTACCTCACAAACCTGGTTAAAACTTGAACATATCTTCGACTATATCGTTATCATAACATGATTGACCTACTAACAGAGGTCATATATCAAAAAGAAGCTTTTTCAAGATTAGTGAACATTTTGCAAAGTAAAATAGAGCTTCAACCTAATTGAATTAGGTTATACACGGCGAGGTGGAACTACCTTCGGGTCTCCCCACCAACAAAAGGCATACGCTAGATAGATAGATAGAGGTGGGAATCCTGTACTAACAACCAAAGAATAACAAAGCAGTTGAACGGAATGTCATTATTTTCTGTTGTGGCTCAAAGCATCGAGGATGAACATCATTGTTCGTAACGCGTTCACGACGCAAACTCAAATGTAACAGACTGTATAATATGCAAGACGATATTATCATATTTTATCCTAGCATAGACTAACCAAATATGAATGGAGATTATCTCTGCTCTGCTAGTAGACACCAGTATACCGTCCTATCATACACAGAGTTGTTTAACGTGTTAATTTCGTCAACCATTTGAAAAGCTCTACTTGAACGAATGTTGAAAAGGAGGCAGGCAGAGAAGAGCCACATGAAGAAGAGTTGCGGCGGACAGGAGTAAAAAAGAAGAGAGAAAAGAAGATAGGACTGGATTTGGAAAGACTAGACAAACAATGATACACGCATCAAGAGTCACAGAGAATCCGGATCGGGAGGGGTTCCTTCTACACCTTGATTTCATCGGAAGGAGAAGGGGAATAAGAAAGAAAAAATGAGAAAGCAGTAAAAAAGAAGGTAGCAAAGGGGGGGGCAGATGTTGGTATACAGGCTTGAAAAAACTAGGCCCTTACACAAAAAGAGACCAAGAGGCTTCTTTTTGGTTGCAGCCCCATCTCGTAGCCTGGGCGGCTTTCGTTGAACTGTTCCAAAATAACAAGCATATAATTGCAGATAAATGATAGTCGAATCATTGCTTAGCTCAGCCGATTACATGGCTAAATTGGCGAGTTTAGCGAGTCTGCAAAAACCGGCATTTTCTACGGTAATCTTCTGGTTCTTGCCAGGGGTATTTCCTTATTCTTCTCCTGGACAATTAACCTAACAAAACACTAGTCTGCTAACTGAGTCACGAAATACGAAATTATTATATTGTATTCAACGAGGATTAAGACGTGATGTACTCAAGGAGTTACCTTTGGACCCCTTCATAAAAATCTTCTGCTTTTCTACTTATCTTCCTCTTGTTCTTTTCTTGTGTCTTTTTTCTATTCTCCACCTTTACTCCTACTCCTTCTTCTTCCACACCACTCCTCATAATTTTTCTTTCTTCTCTTCTTATTCCATTTTTCTTTCTCACTCTCTTGCTCTTTTTCTCTGCTCTTTTCCTCCTTTACTTCCTCTTCGACCCTCCTATTCCTCCTCTCATTATTATTTATTCTCCATTCTCCTCTTGTTCTGTCTTACTCCCTATTCTCATCCCTTTTCTATTCAATTTTTCTCTCTTTCTCTTATAATTCGTGTGCTCTCTTCACTTCCCGTTCACCTTCATCTTTTCTCTTGCATCCCTTCATCCCCTCCTTCTTTGATTACTGCTGCTTCCTTTTTCTTTTTCTTCTTTTCCTTCATCTTCTTCCTCTTCTCCTTCTTCTTCTTCTTCTCCTTTCTCTTTATTTTTATCATCTCTTCCTCTTTCTTCTCATCTTCTTCTTCTTCTCCTCCTCCTCTCCTCTCCCCTCCTTCTCCTCCTCTTCCTTCTTCTTCTTCTTCTTCTTCTTCTTCTCCTTCTCCTCCTCCTTCTTCTTCTTCTCCTTCTTTTCCTTTTTCTCTTTCTCTTTTTCCTCGTTTTTCTTCTTCTTCTTTCTCCTGTTCTCTCTCTTCTCTCCATTTCTTTTCAATATTCATTCTCTCTCTCTTTATTCTTTACCTCATTCATTCTCTTCCACTTGTTTGTGTGTTATAGTGCGCATCTTTTTTTTCTCCTCTCACTCTTCACCATTTATTTTGAAGGTCGCATTTTAACAAAATGTCTCTATTAATACGCCGATTCGCAGCAATACAGTAATAAGCATCTTTTAAAATTACACGTTGCTAGATGCTTATCGGCTGGCTGCTTTCATGTGTGTTAGTTGGCTCGACAATTTATACTTTGGAACGTGATCGTTTTGGTTGAGAAAGAAATCGTGAATATACCGTATGGTATTCTCAAGAAAAAACTTTTCACAAAACGTGTACTAAACGTTATTCTCGGAATGATCGTGGTGCTATCGAAATAACAATGATCTATAAATTAATAAAATATCAATAGTCATAAAGTATGGTTTTGTTTTGAGTAAAAATTATATTCGTATAGATACTTTCTGGTATTGTAACTACACCTTCTTTGAAAATCTCCCATATTCTGTGATTGATTTGAATTGAGACATTCTCTCAAAATTCATCTGAGACATTCAGTTAACATTCATTTTGAGTTTAGTTTGATAACAATGACTTTACAAAGACTCAAGTGACTCAATGACTCAATTACTCAAGTACTCTTTGAATAGCAAAAAATTCAGATGTATGACAACATCTTTAAATGAGAAGAACATCATTCTGGATGATTAAAAGTAATTTCAATTTTTCTTTGAATTTTAATTCTTGGCTAAAGAACGTTATGTCCAGAGTCATGATTTAGTTGACTACTAGCTTATTTCATATTCCATACTGTATTTCCAAATTGCTTCATATTCCAGTTCAACAAATTATTCCCAAAGCATAGGAGTAGCTATGAAATCACATTTAATAATATTTACGGTGAAAATATGGTAGAATAAAAGTGATGAATATTAAATCTCTACGTTTTCTCTGTTGTATGGTAGGGTGCTGTCTTTGTTTTCCTTGAATTTTGATGGTATTATCATGGAAGTCATAGTATTCCATATAATAGATGGAATTCAGGATTTTTCAGTTGATGAAATTGATGAACAAGAAAATATACGACAACAGTTAATATGATTAAGAGTCTTTTCTGGAAATTCAAGAACAGGGAAAGCACCAATCCTGTTGAAAATAGCACCAATGCTGTTGTAAAAACCGGTAAGAGATACGTATATTAGTGAGAATGAAGATGAAAATAGAGGAAACCAGAGGAAACCAGAGAAGAGAAAATAAGATGGTAGCAACTACACCAGTTGACAGGAAAAGATGGGAGCATCCTCCCCGCAAACTAATTTATAGTGGTTGTAGCTGCAAAGGCTTATTTTGCCGGGAGTCATCTGAACTCTTTGACTGCTGCACTTTTAGTTATAGCGTCCGGCTCTCTATAGTAGGCAGTTTATAGAGATCAACTATAACCCCCGCCTATAATAATATTATAGAGCGCCTTATTCTTGTGATGTGGGCTGAGCGAAGGAATTATCCTCAATTAGATTTTATTTCAAAACCAGACTGAGTGAGTACCTCGGGTGAGGTTTTAAGTGTTTGAAAACCTTGTCTTGAGAAAACAGCCGGTAGTCTAATTCAAATAGCGAATGTAGCGGAGGACAGATGAAACGGAAAATTATAGGCCGCTAACGGGTGAAATGAGAGAGAGTGTGAGTGTGTGAGAGACAGAGAGAGAGAGAATTTGAGAGAAAAGGGAGTGGAAGAAAAGGAAGACAGGAAGAATAATATGATGATAAACAGGAATACATTGGTGAACGCACTTCTTTTTTTTAAATTAATTCTTTTGACATGTTTTAAAAATATAGTTTTAAAGATATAGTTTACATATTAGTAGTATACGAAATAGTTTATATAGTTTAAGATATAGTTTTATAGATAAAGTTTTAAATAACTTCTTCTTATTATCATATTTTCTATTAAAATTCAAGTTGACGTCGTTAAACTTGAAATATTTTCAGATGCACTAAAGACTCGATCTGGCTCTGGGATATACTGAGAAAGTTTCAAAATTTATAACTTTTTCTTATCAAACTTAAAATTCTTCTGATTTTGAATGTAACAAATAGCCTACACCTTACTGAATAAGAAGACTTGATATTGTCAAATCTCAAGATTTATAATGGTATGACAACCGAAACTGCAGTATCTCGTTGTTTAATTAAATATGTGGTTTTGACAATATCAAGTCTTCTTCTCCAGTTTGGATAACTACCACAACATCACCTTCACTACTACACAGAAAGCCTACACCTTGTATCCTTGATGAAATTCATCCAACATTTTTTATACAAAACCTTTGAAACTTATATTTTTCTCCTGAACCTAGCAGATTCTAAGCCTAATTTAATGTTAATCACCTCCGATTTTTGAAAAAAGTCCCCCAACTTGTAACATTCTCGAAAACCGTTTTTCTACATTATTGATAGAATGTCCACATAATACAAACACCGGCTTTTTATAAAAGTCAGTCCTCCAACTTGTAAAATTCTTGATGAAAGTCTTTCAACATTATTGATAAAATGTCCACCTAACTAACTCCACAAACACCTCAGATTTCTGATAAACGGCCTCCTACATACTTGACGAAAGTCTTCCAACATTCTTGATAAAAGTCCACCAAACTTGTATAAGGCCTTAAAAATGCGATAAATATCCACACCTTCCAATCCTGTACTACAAGTTGTGGATGGAAAGAAGGCTCAAATACTTGTGGATTCAAAAGGATGAAAAGAAGACTCAAATACGAGAAGATTGTGATGTAGTGGACTGGTGGGTTGGTGACTGACTTTCTTCAGTTCACCTCTCACCCGCCGCAGCGCAGAGCAGAACCGAACCCTCTTCTGAAAGGTGGCTCTCCGGCTCACCTCACCTTCAAGCCATATACCGTTAAACACCTGTGTGTTCATATGTGTCACACACACGCATGACACACACTCACACACCTACACAACAGACGTCACACTTTCTAGAAGAAGTCTATACTAAAAGTCTATACTCTCTATAGTAGTCAGTATGGCCCATAGAAAAATATCCATATGTATATAGTTCTATATTTCTAGTAGTATATGTATATAGTTCAGAAATATATCCATATGTATATAGTTCTATGGTATGGCCTCGCCGGGATATTACGTGCCCAAACAAAACAAAATTTACTTTAGACGATCCTGTGACATTTTTTGAAAACATCTGCGTCTATTCCAAGGACACCAAGCGAACTATTGTTGTGTCTGGCTGTCAGTTCGACAGTATGTGTCGAACTGATGGTTTATTGTGTCCACATGTACGCAGGTCAAATACGACACTCGTATGTTTTGTTTTATCGTAGTTAACGTCTAGTTTGGTTGTACAACTATGAGGTTGGCTTGTACATGTATTTTAAATATACTCCACCCATTGATTGACTATTTATTTTATCCTTTACTGCTGGGTTGTAACAAGCGAGATGAATTTCAATCCAGTATCAGCACTATGATGAGTAGGTAGGATCAGTTGATTGAAGCAGGTCCCGTTTGGTGCAACTGTAACTGTAGAACAATAATCTATTTTCAGGCCTAATCAATCATTTTCCAACCATTTCGACATCCAAAGAGCAATTGGACAACATGAATTTTCTACACTGAATTTGATAAAATTGAGACATCTATCTGGAATAGCAATAAATCAGTGTACAAAAAATCAAGATATAAAGGGGAGTCCGATCTCGAGGTGTCAAATTATCTATCGATAAACTGAGAAAACTTGAATAATAACACGCAAACTTGATAAATAACACGCAATTATTGTCATGTGGGATGACGTAGTTAGCAAGGTGTAAGACATTTTGTATCTTATTTATCACTTCAATAGATTTGCAACAGATTTATGGGAAGATGAATAACGAATACCCATTGAAACTAGATTAATAGACGAACAAGAATCAAGTGAATATATTATTGGTAGAATCCATATTTATGAGAATATTATAGAATCGTATTCTATCTTTATAAAAATTGTACCATGAAGTGAAAAACGTGAGGGATTATATTTTAAAATTTGCATTCAATCTAAAAAAATCGATTAGAATAATGTAGCCTACTGAAATAAGATAAAAAAGATCAGTTGCTCTTCAGGATAATAACTGCTAGTGTTTTAAAGATCCACAGACTACTTTATCTCATCAACATCTCCGCATCTCACGTCGAAAGTGTGAAGACACAAAATGCAGCTCCGTTCATTATTCATGAAAAACAATACCTTACACAGATTCTTTCCAACATGAATTTATACCTTCATAAACTTCATCCGTGTACGCTGAGTTGAGTAGAAAAAGAAAAAAGAATGCTTCCTCTCGCGCTTATCCCAGCATCATAAACTGGAGTTCCATTCACTCCTTTACTCCTTCATTCATTCATGAATTCATTCAGTCACTCAAAGAGTCCTTTCACCTTTACTCTAACCCCCCCCCCCCTCCTCCTCCCACTCCTCCCATTTGTTGTGGTCTCCTCCCTCTACCACACGAAATACACGCAGACAAGATAATTATGAATAAATTATTCAGGTCCATTTGCATACAATTTACTTTTAGTGGCTAATACTCCTTTTGGTTATAAATACTGATAGAGCGCGAGATGCTCGCAGTAGTATAGTGCAGTTCCATCTCCTCCCTCCCATTAACAGTTAGATTTGGCGGTGTCTTCACAGAAGAATGTCTTGATTGTTTGTGCCGTGCTACAATGCGGCGGTTTGAGTGCTAGTACAAAGTATGTACAAACTTGGTACAAAGCTGTAATTAGCGAGTGCTTAAGTCTTTTCAATTACAATAGCTAAGCTGTGGCTCATCCAGTAAAATTTACAGGTTGTGGAACATTAAATTCTTATTTTGAAAGGAGGTATGAAATTGAAAAGTAATAAATTTTATGAATCTACGATGTTCTGGTTGAATTAGCTCTCATCATAATTTATAAATAGAATCATTAACTGATATCTCAATGATTGATTTACTTTGACAAACAATAGTAATTGTTGTTCAATACTGATAAAATTTTAGCTCGACAAGAAAGTTTGACTAGATTTCACAACAGTAAATTATTTGAACTATTCGAAGTATTGAAGTAATCAAATTGTTTGATTCATTATTAATAAAGCTTTGAAGACAGTTTGACTTGATTTTACAACATAAAGTATTTAAAAATGGAATTAATAAATTATTTAAAAAACTCCATTTTCAAATACTTTAAGTTGTAATATCAAGTCAAACTACCTTTAAAGCTTCACTTCTTAGTATTGAATTTAATGAACTGTATCCTTACCACAGAAATACTTATTCAGAAACAAAATGTCAATTATAATTTAAATTAATTTATCACGTTATAATTAATACATGAGCAAACATGTAGTCAACAGATTACCTTTTAATTATAATGTATTTAAAAAAACGTTATTTAGATCATGAATTAAGCCCGTATGCATCATCTTCGTTTGTACCAAGTTTCACATATTGAATTTAAAAATGTGGAAATGAAGTTTAAACCAAGGATATACAGTTTGAACCAAGTTAAAACGAAGTTTAGTTAGAAGTTTCACGTTTGTTTGAACGAAGATTGTGATACGGGCTCTGGAAAACGATATGAATGAATCCACCAAACAGATTCCCATTAATAACAATGAAACACCATCATTGAAGATCGTGCGTTAGCTGTTCTAATAACAAAAACACGTCGAAATGATCTTTCAACGACCGAGTTGATCCATTAAGTAGCAGAGTCCGCATCTAATTCAATTTTTCCACCTTCATTCAATCATCCTACCTCGATCATTACCACTCCACCACTTCCTTAGTTCTAATAAATGGATAAACCACACTGAATTAATGGCCAACTACTTAATTTCCAGCCAATTTACACCTGATTTGATTTCATTCGGACTGAACAGAACGTTCACTCACTTTAGGTACCGCTTAGTGCAGTGGAAGAGTCCGGTTAATTATAGCCGGGCTTCCATAGCGGGCAAAGTATAGGCTACTGCTATCATTAGAGACCTTATTCAACCGCAGAACTAGTCTTGTTCAGTGTGAATGTGTGTTTTTTTCTCTAAACGGATAAATGGATTTGGAATTGAATACGCAGACAGCTGTAGCTCGGATTAGGAGGCTTGTTTTTGAGATGTTTACTGAGCGGTTACTGTTATTAAACAGTTTTTGCAAGCTTGAACAAAATACTCCGAATCCAATTTTTTTATAATTACAATGTGTAAAGAATAGGCTCAATCTTGGAAGAAATTTGTCTCTGATTCGTAAGGACTTGAATTACATAGGAATAGATGTTACACACTGATTGATCAATTTTTGATAGCTTGAATAGAATAGAATTCAATCATTTTGTTGTATCAACTTTTTATTTGGTGTAAACGCAGATTGCAATCAAGACTTGATCGCAAAATATGAAGCAATGGAATATGTTCTATCTAACTTTATTTTTTCTGATTCTGGATGATTTGAATTGTGTGTAGAATGGAAGTTGGGTAGCCTAGTACTCCATAAATGACCAACACAGTAATATCGTATTACAAAAATATTAAAAGTATAATTGAAAACAAGAAGAATAGTTAGTTAATAGTTGAATTATTGAAAATGAACTGAAATTCTTTCAAGTTTTGTATTCTGAATTCTGGTAATGGCCGTGGCGAAGCGTGGTATACTTATTTGGTCATTACCGGCGATGACCAAATAAGTATACCACGCTTCGCCACTAGGTAATGGTAACCCAGAATCATTCAATGGGTATATTACCTTCTCATATTATATGTGTAGTGACTTTATACTATTGTAATACATATAATTCAGACCAGAAGAGGATTAATCTTGGACTTTGAAGAGGCTTGTTTCCTCGCTAATTGTAAAAAGTTTCATTAAAGTTGAACCAAAAATAAAACTTCATTCAGTTCTCGATAAAGTCCATTTCTGAAGACTCAATCATTTTACTTAATACAGATCCCACTTCATCATCATTCATCAATAATAAAGTTGATTACTTATCAACTTCATCATCCTCCTGAAAGTAGGCAGAAAACTAAGTGATAAGTGAGTGTTGGTTTGTGTGTTTGTGTCTGTTAGTGAGTTACCTTGGCTGTGGATTTTTTCTGTTTGGAAGACAGTTTACTTTCACTGTGGAGACGAAGTAGAAGTCTCAGTGAGAACGTGGCTAAGTCCTGGCTTGAAGCAGCCGTATTAACCCAGTCTTAAAAAGGAGATGTCCTTGTTCATTATAGGTGTGTGTTTGTGAATGTGTGTGTGTGCGTATGTATGTTTGACCGTCCCATACATGCGTCTACCTGCATGTATATATACAACAGGTAATATGTCAGAGTTTTATGTATTTGTAAGTCAGAGTTTGGCATGTGTTTAGTGAGGACATGTTTATGAAGTTTCAGCACTTGGGTGTTAACTGGTTTAGCCCAGTCTTAGCACCTACAACTACAACACTACAAAACTATCCAACATATTTCTAAGTAATCTTCACTTTTTCCTCCATCATCTCTACTCACAAATCATCTCTCTCTGTCCAACATCGTTCCTATGCTATTTAACTCCTCATTTCTCTTTCGATTGTTTCTTTCTATTTCTATCCATTTCATCTCTCATTGTCATATCTTACAGATTCAAACTCTTGTATTTCTTTCGCGAATTATAAAACAATCTTCAGCTCTTTCACCGTTTCTCAATCTAATGATTCTCTTAAATTCTCTTTCTCATAAATTCTCATTAAATTCTTAGGCCTAGCCTTATTCTTCACCTGGTTGTCCTCTTCTTTATTTATCTTTCATCCTTTTGTATTTACCTCTCAAATCTTTTTCTTTTTCCAATTCTCACAAATATTCTCTTTTCCTCTCACCTTATCATTTCTTCTTCTTCTATTCTCTTATCCATTCTCTCTCTTTGCTTCCATATTCATCTTCCATTCTCAACTTCTCAAGTCTTCTCTCCATTTTATAACACATCATTCTATCACTGTCACACTATCTCTTAAATCCATCACTATTTTTCTCTTTCTATAAATATCACCCTCTCTCTCTCTTCGTGATCATTTCTTCTCTCTTCCATCTCTCATCCTCTCTCTAGCTAAGCTTCTCTTCTTTGCATTCCTCCTCCCACACATTTCAATTCGCTCTTCCTCATTCTCTCTAATCGTCTTTCTCATCTTTATCTCTCTCTCGCTCTGGCTGCATTACTCGGCAACAATAGTCTCCCGAAACTTCAAATGACCTTGAAAGTTTGACCCTACTAACTTCTCAGCTATGTTAGTTTAAAGGCCGCGTTTTGTGTTACTCGAAAAGCATTCCGAGTAGAACTACTGAACACTCAGAAAACACTTTTGGCTTTTGTAAAAAAATTTGTAGAGAAATTTTTTTAAAAACTTTTAAAGTTGATAAGTTTACAAATAATTCAAAAAATAATTAAATTCACAATTAGGTAATTACTCACAAATAAGTTAATAAGAATCTGAATGTAGAACAATTAGAACAGGATTTACTCCATCTCCATCGAGATTGATGGTTAAATCGGGATTGATATTTCAAATATATATCAATCACCTAACGAAATATCTTGAAAATAAAAATAGAAAAAATATTGGGAATTGAAAAAGGTTGTGGAATGATTTACCGGTAGTATTTTTCTCAGTTATTTCATTGTGAATGATTCGATAAGTTTCTCTTATCGAAATCAATTGCTGCTTCCAATGATTTGTTTTTTTTATTGCATCTGTGAGACTTGAGAGAACCTACTCGATAACTGACTTCATAAAATCTCTGTTGTATTTCTTATTAGATTAGTGGTACCAGTTATGTGGTGTTGCTTAGAAAGACAGAATACTTCCAAGCAACATTAACACTTGTTCCAAAATAATTCTTATGCAATTAGATTCAGAAAATAGTCAGATTTAATTGAAAATAGCAAACTCTTGTGTACACTATGACCACCATACTGTACTGAAATATAATAAAATACATGCATCACAGTATATGTATGAAGTCAGCTATCTAACTACCTTCTATACACTTTGGACCTTGCCCATCATACCACATTATTTATTATATACATAACATAATAACAACCCATGATACAGTCGTAACTTACGAGATGCAGTTACAGTTGTGACACGAAATCTCAAGGTTGCCAGAGATTTGAATCAGAAGATCACGCAGATTGAGCAAGCTAACTGAGAGAGCTCTGGACCAAGGAGGATAGAATAGGAGGAGAGGACAGGCCAGTAGTGGACCAAGGAGGATAGAATAGGTGGAGAGGACAGATGAGGGCAGTGATAAATTTTGAAATCGGGGTCAAGGTGAATGGAGGTCAAATGTGGCCTGGACCAGCCAACTAACAGCTGATCCATAAATAACGATGACTACGTCGCCGCTCCAACTCACACACACACACGCGCACACACGCAGAGCGCTCAATGAAGTCCAGCCGACAGATTTATCGGGGTTTCACCGGTTTTGTTTGGTTGAGTAGTGGTAGTGGACTCGCCGGGTATTTTCACTTTTCAAATTGTTGGATAGTCAGCTAATTGATTAGGTTTGTAGGATGGTATTGGCTGGTGTTTGAGAAGATTCAAGCTCAAGTTTTGAGTGTGATATATTTATTTATTTAATGATAGAGATAAGATTATTGTTTTACTCTCCAATTTCACAAGGCCAAAAATTATCGATATATATTCATACACTGTGAATTCATTGAATAGAAGAGGCTATCCTATTTTTTGCCACGACTGATTTCTTGTTTATCGTAATTGTTTTTGTTATTTTTATTGTGATTGTTGCTGTAATTGTTATTGTTTATTATGCAACTCATTTGTATAGTTTATGTAAACTGTGTACAGATTAATTTAAAATAAATAAATATTTATTTATTCATAATACATACAAAAGCTCATAGACACTAAGTCCATTACAAGCCTCATTGACAAAATTATTTACATCTTGAGTAAAAAAAAATACAGAAGAAATAAATACATTACTAAATCAGAGAAATTGAAAAATAAATACATCGCACCTCACTAAATCAGAGAAATTAAAGGAATTTAAGAGATTAGAGGAGACGATTTACGAGGAAAATAGAAGGAAGTTAATGTATAGGAGATGTTAATAATGTAATATACAACACTATAGAGGTTGAATTTACTAATACAAATTAAAATTTAAAATGGGATATATCCTGTTCAAATAACCTGTGTGTGACTGAATGACCCAATGCTAGATTTCCCTTTGAAGAAGTTATTTCTTGTACTTTTGTTTGTTTCAAGATGATTTGAAGCTTTTTTTCTATCTATTCATCGAACTATTTATAATATGAGACTAGCCCATGTAACAAGAATAGAAACAATCGTGTAGGTAGAAGATTGAGGTTGCAACAGTAGTAAAAGTTTGAAAGATCCAAAAAGTGATTCAATTCAGTAACGACTTGGGAGTAGTCTGGGTGTAATCAATCACGAACTGAGGAAACCTGTTAGCAAAAGTGAATGGAGAGAGTGAGTGAGAGGAGACTGAGTAAGAATGAAAAAGTGAATGAGACGAAAGTTCAACCATTAAAAAAATCGTAACAGCCTTCGTTAATGGTTTTCTAATGAGGCTTGCAAACTTGATGATTTTTTCAAGCTTTCGTTCTTTTTATCTTCTATTGGTGAAATGTTATCTTTAATGTGTGAAATGTTCCAGTCTTTTGTGTGCTTTTCAAATATAGAATGAATTTTCAAGGTAGAGTGATAATTTGTATGATAGCGATTCACTAAAAAAAACCATAAAAGATAACAAAACTCATTTATACCAGTGTTTAGGGATTTGAACTTTTCTCCATCTATTTATTAATGTAGGCTATATGAGAATGACAAATATAACAAGAATAGGAACAAACGTATAGGTGAAGAATAAGGATTCCAATACACTTGAAAACTTGAAAACTTCAGTTAAGTATGCAATTTTCCAACTCTGATATGAAGCAAATAGAGATGGATATTTGAAGTTTTGGAAGTGAATTTCCTAATTTTTTGAGGTTAATTGCTATTTTGAAGCAGTTGGAGACGTTACATGAAAATCACGCTCTGTTTAATAATGGATTATAAACATTAACTTTATTTAACTGTTTTCGATCCATAAAGACAGTCAGTCTAAGTATATTCTTGAACTAATAACAATAATATTTTTCTACCAATCTTACGTACTGCAATTTAATAATATTAAGAAGTTATATTTATATAATACTATATTATCATATAATAATATTAGTGGCGAAGCGTGGTATACTTATTTGGTCATCGCCGGGTATATTTCCTATAGGAATAATACGGAATAATATTGTTACGAAGTTTCAAGAAATTGCAGCACCATTCTTTTGAAGGAAACATTGAAACAATCAATTCCCCTTTGTTGCAATAGACCTTTCTCGATTCTGACCCATCAATGTCTTCTAAGAACCAAGTACCGTATTCCATAATCTATAGAAATTTGATTGTTGAACGACATTAACTGATGCTCAAGAGTCCGTATTTGTTGAAAAACGGTTACTATAATGCTCAAGAATCCGTACTCGATTTTCGGCAAGAAACTATTGAAACTATGAAAAATATCCAATCTCCGACATTTTAAACTGGAACAAACTGTTAGTTTTTGTCACTAACTCCAACACTTTGACGATAGTGTCAGTTTTCATCTTTTTTCTCCTACAAACTTTCCATCCACCGACTCTTCTCAAATTTCGTCTCCGCACCCTTTTTTGTACATGGTAGCATCTATTCAAATAACACTGTCTTCACCTTTTTCGGTACAATATATCTTCTTTCCTGCATCAAAGAGATTCTACCGACTGGCAGGACATGATACAAAATGCCAGCAATCAATATAACCCACGATGTGCTTTGAACTAAACGGAGGAAAGATGCAGAGAGACTAAATGGAGGACAAACGAAACGGTGTTGTAATAAAAGCAAGGTAAAAATGACAGTGAAGAGGTCTACAAAAACTCAAACTCATAGAAGTGAGAAGAAAGGAAAAAATGTTGAATGAATGATGGGTATGTCGTGTTCTGTAGCTGTGTATCCATCTCCCCATTGTTTCTATACATGTATTTTTGAGGACGCTATATTTTCGAGTCTCGCCCATCATTGGATGAATGGGTCCAATAATTGCAGCATTGTTTCAAGGCCCGCACAATCAGTTCGTTATCGTTGAAGTTTTCAGTTAACAGAACAGAACAGCGGCGCAATCCTTCGTTTATCTTTCTTTTATTTTCCAGGAAAACTACGAACGAACATTTCTAATTGACTTATTCAAAATTCGGCCCGCAACTCTTGGACCAGAAATGCCGCTTGACGAAAATCAACGGCTACGTGCGGAAAGATTTTTCGAAACAATGTGAAAGTTGAAAAGAGCATCAGTCGAGATTCAAAGGAATAGTTGCTTTGAAGAGGACATTACTCTAGTACTGTACTTTTCATGTATCTGGAAAAAGCTCATATCGAAGAAATTCCTATGATTTATTGTTAGGCTCATTAATTTTGTGAATTTTTATTCATCATACATCATTCTGATACTTGTTTGCATCGGAGTTTGAACCTTTGATAGTCTGAGACACATATAGTTTGAATGAAGTTTTACAAATCAAAGTTTAAATTGTGAATTTTCAGTTAGAACAAAGTTTAAACCAGGAATTTATAGTTTTTACCAGAGTGAATTAGTTTTGTTTAAACATTAACAAACAAGACAAACAAAAATTTACGTATTGTTAGACCTAGTTCAAAACTAGAATTAGAACGGCCTAACTTTTCTAAAGAGAAGAGAAACTCTCTTGTTCTTAAGCCAAGAAAAGCTCTTTAAAACTGTAAATACTCGCGGTTGTCCGTGATGATTCATCATTCTACTTTGTTTCATGACAAATATAATCATTCTGATAGGTTCTCCTATTTAGCCTATTATGTATTTTTGTATGTATCATTTTTTAGAAAAATAGATAAAATACCCAAGTAAATCCGACCATACGACTAAGAAATAACTAAGGCTGAGACCAACTGACTGAATTTTCACAATAATAGTATGTAACTTTTATTTGTCCTATTATTTTTATTGGAAATAAATGAAATATCCCAATAAATAATATATATTGGATAATAGAAAAATATCCAATCTCCGTCATTTTTAACTGGAACAAACTGTTAGTTATATATATTGGGTAATAGATGATATACAGTAGATTAATGTAATAGAACTAAATGACTAAGTCCAAATTCAAGTCTAAATCCAAATCGTCATCTAGCCACCATGAGGTACTGGAAAGAGTTTTCCTGACCAAGGGACGGCTGAAAAGCGCGGGAGTACTGGAGGGTTGTTCCAGCTTGGAGCTTGTGTACAGTGAAGCTGATGTAGGGTTGGTGCGGTGGGTGGGGGGGAGTTTTCTAACCCCCTCGGTATCGATTGTTGAGCGTGCTCCGTGTACAAAATACCCACGTGGTCCGAGTATGCTCCCTCCATAGTAATAACCCCCCCTGTACCCAGTTCCCCCTGTTGTAGTGCCCTACCTGATCAACTGTTTTGTCTGTTTCCCCCCCAACCTCACTACCTCAACAATACAGAGGACGCATGCGCGCGCGTGTACTTGTAGTGTCTGACTGATTCTGCACAGCGGGTTCACAACCCTGAGAACGTGTCTCCTCGATTCCAGAAACAGAACAGTGTACAGTTCCCTGTGGCAGAGCACTGTGAATTTCCCAACACCCAAACGCGTCGGACCTACATTTCACACTGTTGCCAACTTGTCGCTGGTGTAACACGAAAATTCCCCGCGGAAAATCAGACGATGCCAGTATTTTTTGTTGAGAATGTAGCTGAAAATTGATGGAAATTGCTGGAGTGCCTCGGCTTTGCTTGGGATTATCAGGCTGCGATAGATTGGGACGAAATATTAGAAAAATTCACATTGAACAGGTTTAGTTTCGAGTAGATCAGATGACAAGGAGCATTTTCCTTTGAAAGTGTAGATGGAAATTAGTGGGACTTACTGGAGAAAAGCAATTTGCCTTTGACTACTAGTTGATCGAGATTTCTTGGACTACTAATAATTGATTAAGATTGTGACACAATTGGTTGAGGTAGATTGTGACGAAATTGGTTAAAAATTTCACGTTGAATAGAGTTCAAAGATATTAGAAATTGAATAATTTGAGCTACTGTGTTCCCATTTGACTACTGTATTCTACTACTGTACTACTGTTCTCATTACTGTTCTAATTTTCACCCTAAGTACTGAAAAGCTGCTATACCTACTCTCCTATTGAACGGCCAACCATAATACGGATTAATGGTTTCATTTCATTCATCTTAGATTATTTATTTAGCTTATGGCTTTTGTCGGTGGGGAGACCCGAAGGTTGTTCCACCTTCCCATGTTTAACCTAATTCCACTTAAGTTGAAGTTCTATCTTAGATTATTGTTCAGTTTTGTAGTTAATTACATCATAGAGAATGATTATGCTACTCTAGTATTGATATTTTCACAGAAAAGAGAATATTATAATTTATCAACATTCTAGTTTATAGTATTATTCCTGCACTGATGAATGAGGTATTTGTTCAAATCAGGAACACACAATAACGTAGTGTGTTTGAAGCTTATGTCCAATTTAATATTGTTACGGACATGTTTGACATTTACTATTTCCAACAAAGTTGAACTTTTCCACTTATGTTTTGCTACTCGAAATCTGTTAATTTTCGCGTGAGAACCAAGCCTGGGAAAACTGTTGAACTTTCTCAACTTAGTCTTACTCAATCAACAAAGCTAAGTTTGGACTTGTCACTTGACGATCACTGTCATTTTCGGTTGCCATTTCAGGTGCATTATGGCAATGGCTGTCGATAAATCTCTCAAAACTCAGTGATACTGATGTCCATCATAACAATATTTTGCGCAGAATGGATCAATCTAATTAGCATACAAGACGGAAGCGTTGTAAGAAATGCTGGATGATTCTGAAAGAGTTTAGCTGGAACTGCGTGGTCCGGATGAACTCTGAAGTGTTCGAGACAAGTCGAAATTTATCGTCACCATTTCGGAGATATTTACTGGCGATCAGGAATAGTGAGGAGATGATGAGGCTTCTTGTCCCATTCCTTACAAACTGGTTTTCCCGTAATTTCTATCAAGATCGTCCGAAACCTCGGGTGAGTTATTGAGCTCCCCTGTGGAACTCCACAACGTATTTCATTCATGTATGTGGCACAAAAAGACTCCCATGCCTGATAAAATGTCCACAATTTTTTCCAGTGGAATTAAAGCGGTTCTACAGGTTGGCTGGCGTAATGGGAAAATTGCTGAGTTATGATTTAGTGGGAGAATTTAGTGGACTTGTGGAATCTGATGGAGTTGAACTTTGAGAATTTCTGTCCCATGGGATGACTCAATTAATTTCTTGGAAAATACTAGTAGTTCAAAGTCTTGGTTTTTTGTAATATTTGGACTAGATCATCAATATTTCTGGCTTCATAGCATATACTGTAGCTCAATTGATTTCTGGGTTGATGAAGGAACGCTAGAAGTTAATAGTCTTACATTTTTTATAATATTTGGACTAGATCATCAATATTTGTAGCTCTAGATAGCAAACGTAGTGGTTATCGTACAGATTTCATTCCAAATCAAATAATGTCAAAGCTTCTACGTAAACATTGAGTCACATTCTGTATGAATGTTTTCACTCACTTGTAAAATATATCACATGCAGAACCTTAAATGTCAGTAGAAGTGGAATATTTTACTCCATTTTAATAAGAATTTGATGTTTTGATCATATATTTTTAACGATAAATACTTGAGTAAGTATAATCAGATTAATTTAATTTGACACTTGGCATTGGATAGATAGATAGGTATTATTTCTTTGCCATGGTACTCTACGGTCATCAGCAACGTCAAAAAATAATATCTCTCTATCTATCTATCTAATGCCAAGCGTCAAATTTAATGAATATGATTATATACTTGCACATGCGCTGACCATTATTCAAACCGTGAAAATTAAGCCCCTATGTTCTTACTTTCTCGAGCAATCCATTCAAGAAAGTTCTGAATTTCATTTATTTCTCGAAATCATGAAGTGATACGACTACAATATTGATAAACAATTTATTGAGCTCGAAAAAGCAGTGCTTTATACCTACTTCATTGCCAACTCAAAGTAAAGCGTATTAGAGTGGAGCGGTATTTCATATCAAACAATGATGACAAACGCTCCAATTTGCCCCACATCTCTCATAGTAGTGTCATAAAACCGCCTCATTAAATATCCACACCACCAAACAAGTTTATTCGGTGTGAAGTGTATTCTCAGCATTGTTATTATACAACATAGTCAAACGAACACTCAATAAATAAAGAATAGATCTGTTTACGTAAACATAATAAATCATGAATCTCATACTGGGCCTGTCTATTTATCCGCAAACATCATTTGCAAGTCTAATGACTGTGTGTGCTGGGCTTATTAGTTGTTATTATTGCAATGGAAAACCTGTATCTGTACATTTGTGACATCCCCTCCTGCTGGTTTTTCAACTTCAAACCAAACTGCTTTACCAATTATTCGACAATTTCAAAGGTGTTGACAGTCAATTATAGTGGACGTATTTCCTACAGATAAATTTGTCTAGGTAGTTATCACTGCTTGCTTTCTCTTTCCGCGTGGGTTTGGGAGAAAAAACTGAAATAAAAAAATGAATGAGAAAAGAGGAGTAATAATTTTTTAATGAAATAGACGAAAAGTACGTGAATATACGGATACTCAAAATTGAGTGACTCATTCTTGCTCTATCCATCAGTTTTACATTTTTTCATAATCATTTTTGAAAATTCATAATGTTGTGAAATAATATACTCTATATTCAATAATAATACTCTTATATACTCTATATTCCCTTTTTAAGAATTCAGAGTATATGATAGATTTTTCAATTTTCTTCGTTACATTACTGACTTCGTTACATTTATTTGACTACGTTGCATTAAAGACTTTAATGCCCGGTTTTTCAGGTCGTTTAATAAACTTATTGAATCAATACCTATTTTTTTGCATTTGAAAACACATGGTTGTTGATTCAATAGTGCTATTGGATCCATAAACTGTCTATTGAGCGACTGAAAAACCGGGCATAAGGCCATTAATTAAGGTCATTATGCAGTTTTTTGTTTTATCACATAGCCTGCTTATAATCGTATTTGCTTTGAAAACAGTTACAGTACTTGGACATAATGATAATCTCTTACTTCGATATTTAAGCGGCTTTGGGCAAATGCCTGTTGTTTTCTCCACATTTAAATGTATAATGTTGATGGAATGAAATTTATCAATACATAAATATAATTATGTACTGCATTTATGTGACTGAATTCGGGAATAGATGAAGTCTTGGGCAATGGACAATTGCCTATTTTCTTTCTCAATAGTGATAATAACTGATCTAATCAAGAATGAACATCGACTGAAGATTTCTTCACGTTTCTGCCTTGATAATTACAAGTATTTCCTTAGTAAATTAATTTTTAAATTCCCTATCCCAAACATATTTAAATTCCATCCATCTTCTGTAGCATATATTGTTACTCCTCTAAGAGATCAATATTGAGGTGGGTTTCTCTATTTCCTGTACATGTCCACTCCTATGAATACGGTAATAAAATACATGATAGATTGACAGTTCAGTACTCTTCCAACTAAAGTTGAATCACTTGTGATTCATTCAGGAGTAGCAGGCAGTAGGAACGAAACAGCTGTAGTCCAGAATGGCGTAATGAGCCAGAAGGTCGCTCGCAAATACCTGTACATTTATCCGCACTGCATAATATAATACAACAGGTGTTGGCATTATTTACACTGCAAACCATCCATAAAAATCACAGCAACTGTTGGGTAAGGTTAGGGTTGTCAATAACAATATTATTCACATTGTTAAGCCGGTAATAAAATATTCTAAAATATGTTGATGAAGGTAATTACGGCGCATAAATAGACAATTCAATTCATATTTTCGCCTCCCACTTTTGCCAGTTGCTAATTAATTTATTATCCAATAAAACTCAATCATGACTTTTATACAGCTTGTAATTTATTGTGGTTATCAAAGTTTATGTCAGACTTATTGAGCGATGAAAATGATTGTTTGAAATTACGTGGGCTTCGAAGTGATTCTTTAACGAGTTTATTTGACTGCAACTGAGATAGATGTGGCATTGATGTGCTATCACTTTACAATATATTATTATAATTATTCTACAGGAGAATATTCATTGGATCTGCTCATGACTTACATTTATACGTATTAAGAAAGAATCACTAGTAGGTTGAACTCCACTTTAGAAACGTTTTTCATGACTGATAATGGTGAAGAGAATCTTAGGCTAGGCGTAAACTGGTTAGTCAAGACAAGACAAGACAAGATTAGTCACGTTTAGTCACAGTAATTCACATAGTTGCTTATGAAGCAGCACACACCGATGCAATGAATAATCGGTGTGTTGCTTCATAAGCAACAATGTGAAGTACTGTGACTAAACGTGACTAATCTTGTCTTGTCTTGTCTTGACTAACCGGTGTACGCCTAGCCTTATTTTTAGATATCATCTTTTTGGCCTACATTGTAGAATTTTTTCAATTTTGTTCAGGTTCTCTCTAGTACTCCAGTTCCAATCTTTTAAATAATAACCTTTGTCATTTAAGTAATAATAAGCCTTTGTCTTGAGTCTTGAAAATTTTTCAAAAAACTCGATATTCATATAAATATCATTCCAGTTAAAAATCCTGTTTAAAGATTCTATTGAAATATGTGTCTTGAATATCCTCCAACCAATCACAATTAACCAAGAAAGTTGAATTTGATAAAAATTTCATGGGCTGTCGCATGATTAGTTATATTTGAGACAGTGTTATAACAATTCAACTCACAATTCAATCTTGGAATATTTAACTAGAAATAACACCAAGATACATTACTTTATACTTTATTAATGTATACCAAGATACATTACATTACATACTTCAACATTTGAGAATGATTAATATGAAATCGATAGGATGTAGTCAAATATCACCAGACACTGTGTCAGAAATAGAATCATTATTCTCTGACTATCATTTCATCAATGTATATGTTATCAAATGTATTATTCAAAGAGAAATACGAGAGATGAGAAATAAGAATTAATCAATTAAAATGAATAAAATAGAAATATTACCTTAAATTCACTATGATGAAAATGAGTGGGTTATTGATATTCTTATTGCATCGTTTAAAAGATTTGAACTTCAAATATTCAACCAAGTCCGACTAAACGCTATTGCGACCTTCACATTTGTATTCAACTGTGATTGACTTTCATTTTCACATAATTATGCTGTTATGCTACGATAAAATGATAGACTGTGCAAAAATATTCATAGCCGCTAATTATTCGGTATTTCCTAGTTATTTCACTCATCTTCCGAGACACATTAGCATATTTAGGAACGAGAAAAAGCGCCGCCGATTATTAATTATTAAAACAAACATTCTTGAAAAACCCGTCCATAAACAGGTGAATAACTGCTTTGGTATTAATGCTATTCAGGCGGGCTCCACTTGTAAATGGGAGGGTGAATAAAGGACAAGTTTATTTGCTTTTCTAATTGTTTATGCCGCATAAAATGAATGTTGAGGATGCATAATTTTTTAAAAGCATCTCGTTTACTGAATTTCCATACTGACTGCTGGGTGGGGGAAGATTGAGTCTAGTGTTGTCTGTCGGAAAGACTGCTACCAACCAGTCATTGCTCTCAGTTCATCTTGAAAAGACACTGAACTTCGTGCTTTGTTGATTAGTGACTTTTCATTCTTACCACAAATGGAATATTTTTGATAGCAATCTGTGTGCAGTGCTTGTGTGACGGTGACCATATTGAGCAGATATACTACTTCATGGTATTTGTTCAGTTTGGTTCTTATTTGTTGAAGTATTTTCAGTTTTATCAGATAGATAATTTGACACCTAATAATGTGAACGCCACGTGGTATTTGTGCAGTGAGACATTTGTACTAAAAGTGATTGCTGTTGAGTGATTTTGGAGTTTTTAGCAGACGGTCATATTTTGTAAATTCACGATTACTATTTTTGTATGGTTAATAGATCCCAATTAAGAACATTATCACTTGTATCTGATAATTATTTGTAAAATACATTTTACAAAATTATACTCTATTCAACTTAATTGTGTCAATCTGTATGACTTCCGTATCTTATAGATATTTGTGTATTATTTTTTGAATTTTTCAATCTTTGTGGCTTACAATAACTTGGATTACTATGGTGATACTGTAGTTTGAATGCACTAATCAGATTGTAGTTGTCTTGTCTGTGATACTACTCTTTACAAGATCAAGAATGAATTTATAATAATAAATTGCAGCTTACTTTAAAATTTGATACTTCCAAAAGTTATTTTCAAAATTCAAATGAATTATTGTACCATAGGTTCTCAATTGTTCTTTCTATGACTGGTTCAATATTATAAAGTATTATTACAGGCTTTCAGAGTGTCCTCTGTGACCAGATTAAGAAAAAACTACTTTTTAAGTATCAAACAACTACTGTGTCTAGTATCAAATCTTGCTTGGATCGGCTTTTAAATAACAAATACAAACAATATAGGATATTCTTTTATTCTCAGAATTCTATTTTCAGTTGCAGAATATCTCTTAAAAATATAATTCCATGCCATTGAAATATCATTGAATCAATAAAAAATGTGATAGCAATTGAAGGATTTGAAATGAATCTGGCGATTTCAAAAAACCGTTTCATTTTTGAGAAATTGATCAATCATGCTGAACGTTAACGTATTTTTGTAACACAGGCAATACGTTTATAGGATCGAAATCCGTTTGCTATTGAACCACTTGATATTTTAAAAACCGTTGTAACGTGTTTGTTGAAACCGTTATCTCTTGAATACTCAAAATAACAAAATTGAAAGTTAACTGAAATCTGAATCTCAACGGGTTTCGTCGTGCTGAAAGTAACGTTTTTCAACAGTAACTGAATTTCGGCGCACGTTCTTCGAAAAGGGTTACAAGGAACGGTTCATATTGCACCTTCGGGGTTATTATTCAAACGCGAGCCTAATTTCGCAAAATCAGGCGCATAATAAATCAGGAACGATAGCCTACGTGGAATAAATCAGGTATGGATCCTTTACAAACAGGCCGATGCTATCATCATGTTCCATGGGAGTTCGCCGATTTGAATGCATTAATAGAATAGGAAGTATCTTGAAGGAAGACCTGCTCGTACTGTGATCTGAATAGTGTTTAGATTCCCACACATCTTATGCAAGGGATGCTGCTAACCTTAGGTGTATATATTTTAATAATCGATCTGGGTGCGTTTTTTATGCTCGGGAGAGATAGTTCTTTTTAATGACAATGGGAAAAAATTTGCCTGACCCCAGAAGTAGTCTTACTACCCCTAGCAAGCGACCCAGATAGGGATGAGTTGTATGCAAAAAGGGTTAACTTCCTAGGTGCGGAAGACAGCTATTTTGAATAACATTCATGCTAGTTTGAATAATGTCTGGATGAGTCGGGATTGGGGCAGGGGTGCGTAAGAGTCTTCCAACCCTTTGTTGTATCATGGATGATTCTGGAGACAGGTGATATGAGAGCGCACAGGTATACCGCGCACCCTTTGGGGCCCAGACATAGATTTTGCATTCCCACACTGGAATATCTGGCCATGGTATGAAAATACCCCGTAGTTAGCATTCAAATTTTATGTATGCGACCCTCTTTTTTCAGTCGCCCTGTGGGTCACAGAGCTATCATCGTCCGTGAGAAAAAACTCTACCCTTTGGGTGTCATCCTTTTTTGCATCCTCGCTAATACTCCTTGACAATCCTTCCCTCCCCGATTTGAATACTATACCTACCATGTGAATACATCAATAAATTTGCCTCACTGCCTTATAGATCATCACCTTACTTCCGTGAAAAGTAATCGGAACCAATAGTCGATGTTTGTTCAGTTCGATCTCCCTTCTCCGAAGCCAATAAATCCAAGCTAACCCTTTGAATATTTCGAAAATTGTCTTCATATGATAATTCCCTATCTCATCGATATTCAAGAAAAACCGTTAGTTGTTCAATAGAGGCTGCAAAACTGAATTTGCATTAGTTTAATGGCAAAGACGGTTTCTTGTCAAGGTATTTTCTAACGTTTCAAGAGTTGAAGTTTTCGTAACAGTATCAACGGTTAACGTCTGGAAAAAATCGTTAATACGGTTGATGGAATTGTTGCAATTTAATTTTCAGCTTTTTCTCAAGCTTATACTTGAAGGTCAGTAAACAAACAAAATACGTAGAAGTGCAACAAACCACTGTAGTTTTTTTGAGAGTTATTACCAAAATAACAACAGTTCTGTACAGTCAAAAAAATATTTTTAGCAATTTGCTATCTAATTTATAATTGATTTTGTTTCTATTCCCCAACTATTGTTTAATTCTCCAGTTTACCTTTTCGACTAATATTCAGTCTGTTTTTTGTCCTTCCATATCCTGCGAAGTGGGTACTTTTAGTCAATTAGGGTTGATTGCAATGTAATTCATTCATTGTATTTTGTTATTTTCACCTCAAGCAACTAGCATTTGTGATAATAAATTTGTTCTGTCTAGAATCTAGATGGAGCTACTCAATCTAGAATTCATTTAATAATATTTTTTCGTTTGAAACGAATTAAGTTATTCTATTGAACAAGAAACATCACCTTTAAGTTTTTTCAGATGAGGCCTGTCATAATTTCCAACAACTTTGAATTTATGAGATTTGTCATTCCATTGAACATTTTCAATATGCCAATGAATATTTTCATTTATACAGCATTAAAAATTAATTACATTGCAAAAAATTTGATTGCAGCATGAAGATAAAAAATAACATTGCAAATTTGAATATTTTGTGAAATTCATATTATAATTTATTTCATAATATGCAGCGTGAAACACTGTAGTCGATAACTCTAACACATAAATTGGAATAAATAGAATATTTTATTCAAGTTTGAAACTTGATTCTGAATAGTAAGAGAAATACATATTGAAACCTTTTATACAATATGGAGCATGTAGTGCTCAATCCGGTAATTAATAACCGCACCCCAAGAACAATCAATTGGAGCATATTCAATAATGCCCTTCAGGAGAACTTTCAACACCTTTCGAAGGGTCGTTAATTAACTGACCGTTAATAAGGCTCGACACCTGTAATTAAACAACAGTTGGTTGTTTGTAACTAGAGGCACCCTCAAGTGTAATGAACAATTACTAATCAAACAGAAGAAAATAAAGGAGGCTGTGATGAACACGGTGGGGGGTCAGTTAGGGAGGGGAGGGGGTACTTTCAACCCTTGTGCACGAGTATTAAGAAAAAAACGGAAGGGTTCAGGTGAGAATAATCAGAATAACAATCAAAATTAGGAGGGTTGAAGGACTGGTTCCGGGGTGGTTTTGGCCGCGGGCTGAAATCTGAGTGTGTTTATATGATCAGTAAGGGTTGTCCGGTACTAACGAAGTGTACAGAGCCTTCTTGCTGGTTAAACAATATTCCGCAAATCCACCAGTTCATCCTTCAGGCTACTCAGTGCATCCTCCTTCACGCATAGAACCCAATCCTTGGGCCAATGTCAATAGAGCCTAATAATCAAGTTAGCCATCAAATGGTGGATGTGTTCCCACCGGCTGTCCTATTGTAAACACATGTGGAAGTCAAATAGTCTCAGAATTTTGTGAGTCATTGTGAGGTTGTATCTTTATTATTCTTGGAAGAGATCGAAGGAAGTAATGTTTTACTTGAGAGAATTTCAGTTATAAAGCATCATGAGGATATTTAATAGGCTACTTTTCATACAAGTTTCCTTAGTTGTTAGGCGTTTTGTGAAGAAAGACTTTCTGTCATAATACAGAATTAAGTCATAAATTCAATTATTATTGAGTATATTTTAGAGAACTGTTCAAAAATTAAAGGACTGTACTTGAAATTAAAATAATAAATTATATTACAAATAAGTTGGTAGGTTGACTTCTCGGTATGGCTCGTAGTTGACTTATTGGTGGTTACAGCTTGTCGTATTTGGTGATCTATTAAGATAAATATAGAAGATGCTTTGTGGGATTTTGAAGAAATAGGTATTGATATACCGGAGGTAGTCAAGTTTATTTTCAAAACGTTGTTTCCAAAAATATTTAATTTGCATTTGGTGGAGTTGGGAATAGAATTCATCATCATAAAATAATGATTTTGAGCTTCTTTTTAAAATTTTAAGCATGAGATCTACAAGGCCTCAATAATTTTCTATTATATAAATTTCGCATGTGATTTTTATGTCGTAATTCCTCTACTCTACCTATTATCACGTGAGCTATGTTTTCATGGGGCTATGTCAACCTCTCATCTATAATTCGGATGTTATAAGGCAGTCATCTCTTTTGAAGGCATAGACGCCTAGATAGTCAAACCACACCTCACCTAACACCATAGGCTATCAAATTTTACACAAAAACTCCAACTCTTTTCTGGGCGATTAAATGTGGGCTAAAGTTACAGTTCCATCAATTCATTGATCATTCAAGAAAACGGCTACTGGTATTAGCATGCTGTAAGTTGAGATCTTAGGAGAAAAATGAATATTAATAAATGTACCTGTGCTGCTCTTACAGGATTTAGAAAAAAAAACAAGATAAGGGCGACCATCTCTTTGTCCCATTTACATTTTGAAAATTTTTGTGGATAATATCAACTTACCTGTGTTAGAACAGCGTTAGGCTTATATGTTCAATGCAAATTGAGATATCTGATTACCAATAAAATTTGGGAACATGAAAGAGCGATCGCTCAAGTGGTTTGAAAATTCAAAACTCTTTCCACTGAATTTCTTTCATTATATTTTTTTTATCCTTCTCACCCAAAGCCTTTCTTTCAAGAAAGAAATCTTTTACGTTTCAGAGGTTCTGGTTATGGCTTCAGGAAATAATACTTCAAACAAATAATTTTACTCTGGTCATTTTTTAGATTTTTATTGTAACTGAAGAATTCATGTAGTTGAAAGTATCTGTACGTATGTTACTAATTGCAATATTAATATTGTCTTCAATATTCAAGGAAAATGGAAACAATGATGATACTGTATCACAGAACGGATTAAAATTGATACATAAGTTAAGCAGTATTAAAACTGTTCACGGTGTAATATTGTGGTGTTCTAGGCAGTATCCCAATTGCAATTTATTTTGGTAAACAATTTTTTTTTATCAAACAAGATCAAGTATTAATTATTCAGCTCCTTGGAAGAGTTATTTCGATACTTGTTGAAATAAAAACAAAGGTCAACTAGTAGCTTCTAAAAGTCTTATAATTAAAAACCGATTGTAATAAATACTCCTAGAATGCCATTGGTCAATGCTAGGTTTAGGAGTGGGGGAAACGAGCTCTGATTGGCCGAGGTATGATTTGTGGTGGGTGAGTACGCGTGCGTTAGTTTGCCAATAAGCTCATTGAAAATTTGTGTAATATTTGCAGTCAATGATATTGGAATAGCGTGAAGCTCTCAATTAACATATAAAAGAGTGTGGCATCGAAATATGCATATTTTCGTACTTTTAATTACTCGAAAATTAATTTTCGAAAACGAATTATCGCGCCGCGCAAACTGTAGGTGGAAAATTTGTTTTCGCACTTGAATTAGAAAAGTTTCAGGCTAGATTAGTTTTCAGAGAACCGCTTCCTCTATTGACGAGTTTAATAGCGAATATTCGGGCTCAGCTCAATCTAATAAAACAAATTCCCTTTGCCTTTTGTTCGCTTTTTAGTCTCGCCAAATTTGATTTGTATACTTTGTTTAGTTTCTACGTCCCACACTCCTATTAATTTGTAATCGAAATTGAGATATCGCGGTGATAAAATTGACAGCAGAAGGGTGTCCATTATATGGTGTTGAAATAACTACACAATAAATCAAGAATCATCTTTTTTGTCGATAAATTCAATCATGAATAAATGCATATTGATAGGTGTATGCATTCATTGTGGTGCTATCCCAATCTAAAACCACTCTTTTCTTATACTAACAAAATCTAATAAAATTATAAAACATGTTTCTCGTCGGGGAGGAAAATATTGGAAAATTATTCTCAAATCCATTAGAATAATGGAATCCCATGTGATAAATAAAATGAAATCATAATATTATCGTTGTCACTTTTATTTTTCATTATTCATGTGCGAATAAGAGTTTTGAAGGAATCTCATGGACTTTCAATCAAATTGTAAGTAATGTATGCTCTGAGAAAGTAAATGCTCTAAAAGAGTAAATAAAACCACACATCGATGATTCAAAATTCGCATGAAAATTTCAAACAATGTGTGCTGCGAATATAATTTAAAGATAGTTAATTGAAGCAGATTGAACCCAAGTATAGTACCATAACCTCTTTAGGCATGAGACTCACAAGAATATTCAACTGTGGTAATTCGTAAACTATCAAATCATAGAATATTGAGAATATCTAACAATAATCAATGAATTCATTCATTGATTTGATTCACTGAATTGATTTCTCATTCAAATTTATGTTTTTGATTCAATCAAGAAATTTGGATTCGAATTTCTGGTAGATCTTAACTTGCATGACATTGTTAGTCTACGTCTACTAATTAGTAGAGATTATTATTCTCTATTATTTTCCACTGTATTTTTACTGGAATCAAGGGAAAATACCATTAACAAAATATGAGCTTATCAACATCAATAGCTATGACTTATCAACTGAAGGTCCATTGCATGAAAGCCAATGGAATTTGATTGCCGTTAAATTTTAAGTCATTTTACGGAATCAATGCAACGAATTCTCTAATGAGCTCCGTTGAATGACGTTATTTCAAGGTTATTAAATATAATTGGCTTACATGCAATTTGTCAAAAAATGTTAAATGTTTTGAATACTGTCTCATCAGTTTACAGTACCAGTTTATAGATGGACCTATGAACTTGGTATTTTTGTGGGTCCTCTGTCAACTAATTAAGATTAGTTTTATAGATTAAGATTATTGATAAGATATGAAAAATCAATCGAGGAGAAAGCATGGTGTATCGAAAATGAGAGTTTTCATAGAGTTTTACAGAAATGGAACAAGGAATCTGTAATGATCCATCCTGAGGAAGAGTTTTTTGGAGATTTATTCTATTGCTTCTTGCTATAAATTCAAAGTTTATTTGAATATGTTAGCAACCACTTGAAGACTATAATAGATAACAACTACTTGAAAAAAAGGACCAATATTTTCCATAATGAAGTATAACACCATGAATAAATAAATAGTTTAACGGCCGATTTAAGCCAATTTAATTTGACCGCCGTAATATGACATCATTTGACGGGAGCTATGCACCGAAATTCCAATTGATTTCCATCAAATGATGTTGTCATATCTCAGCGGTGAAATTCGGTATTGGCTTTCTAGCAATGGTACTTATATATATAAAAGTAATATGGTGTTGTTGAAGCTCGATCTATAGCTGTCATGGAAACAAGATTATGGTTTCCCTGAAACTAAACTAATAAGAGTAGGCCTACAAGTTGTGCTCCTTTATAACCATAATCTTGATTTCCTTAACAGTGAATTGGTGTTTCAACAATAACTTATTATTCGCGCTGACAATTATCAACACTTGTACAATCAACTAAAAAAGACGAATTCAATCCTGAATCTGGATATTGTATCTACAGACGGAAGAAGAGAAGTATAAGTGAGTATTTTCAACTGGTGAGTATGACCATAGACTAACTATTGTTGTCTATGGTATGACTTGATAATTTTTAAATTTTGTATAAAATAATTTCAATCATTGAGAATCGAGAAAAAATATTCAATAAAACCTCAATAGAAATTACAATACTCTGTGACAGATTCAAGCATTATAATTTTTCTAATTGCAGATGTATTTCGATTCATCTTCATTCTCATTAATGCATTAAAAATTTGCTTGATTACTAATATTATTAATTCTCGATTTGTAATTGACTTTCTAAGTGGCATTTATTGATGATAATCCAATTTTAGCCCATCATGAATGAAATCTATGAATTTTTTCTGAGTCATATACGTTCTTACGTGTCTCCACATACAAATCGCAAACATCACTACATCAGTCATAGAAGGCTGTGAAGGAATTTAGAGAATAACATCCAACAGGAAGCCACTTCCGCCATTGAAAAAACCACAAAATTTCACTGGAAAATAGGTGTCATAACGTAGGTGACTCACTAGTAATATTGTGATGACTGATGACAGTAGAAACACCTTTAGAATATAAATACGAGACTTATGAGGTGTGATAATTGTATTAGTCATGATTTCATGTGGAACTTTGACACGAAAATTATTCGATATGTCACTCTTGAAATGTTTAAAGAATCAATTCGCACTATAAACTTGCCTCCTGTGTTTTATTAAAGAGAGTAGATGAGGGATTGATATTGGAAAACCAATAAAATTTTTGAATTTGATGTCTTCAATTTTAAATCTCAACCTACAATTTATTTTCATAATAGAATAGTTTTATATTCACAATTCTATTTAAAGATTTCAATCACATAGAAAACGTCATCAATGCCAGAAACGGTTCAAGCAGATATTCAAGCAATTTCAAGCAGACATCTATCAAATCCGATATTCAACTTAGTATAGTTGGATCCATTCAACTTGTCAGAGAACAGCTGATTTAACGTTAGTAAACGAGCAAACATCATTATATTTCAATTATTATCTCTATACGACAAAACATTACCATAACGATGGCAAAGCAATATTATCTTTGCTACTTAATTTCTTGGAAAATTAAAATTTCAAGTATAGAAGTAAAGTGAATTCATTAGGTTCAAGAAGCTTTCCAATAATAATTACATAATTAGACTTGAAGACAACGTTATTTTACACAATTATGATTATTCTAGATGAGTAGATCAATCTTAACTGTTAGAATAACAGCTCAAATGTTGCTAAAAATATTTTGAGCCCCAAATTTATTTTAAGTCTATTCCAATAAAATTCAACTCTATTCTAAAAATAATAACGATTAATTTTTATTTCTCAATAAAAAAACAAAATACAAACATTATAAATTTTCACATCATATTTATATTATAAGCCGAAATATAAAGTATTCTTATAAAAGACACCTTTCTCGCCGAGAGAAAAAAATCCATCATTTTCAGATTGTGTCCAGTTGAAGCTGGGCTAAGTCCATTGCAGCCTGCACTGGAGCCGCTGGAGAGATACCTGTAGCAGGCTCCTCTTCTCGACTGGAAAACCTGTTTGTGAAGTCGGCCCGGCCTGTGAGAGCGACAAGGACGGAGCGATGCGGCCCCACATGCAACCGAGAGAGACATCACCATGTCTTGGCACGAGCAGCCTCTTCACAAGGTAGGCCAGTACTAACAGTCCTCTTACCTACTTTTCTCAACTAAATATAGATGAACAAGAACGTCATTAATATGCGTCTCAATCTGCACTTGACGCCGCATAATTGCAGTCAAATGTTTGTAAATAAATGATTAATGACTGATAAATTGAGCAGGAAATGTGCTTTCAACTACTTTGGAGTTTACCGTTGTGTTGGCAATTGTGGTCTTGTGGAATGTTTGCATGTGAAGATCCTTCTGATAATCTTTGAATAGAAGCAAGAAGCTTCATAGATTTCATGATAAGCTTGATAGATTTCGTGATAAACTTGATAGTTTCCATGATAAATGTGATGGATTTCTTGATAAACCTGATAGACTTATGATAAACTTGATAAATTTCATGATAAGTTTCATAGATCCCATGATAAGTATCATGAATTTCATGTTGAATAATAAATGAGAGACACACAATACATAACAGATTGCTTGCATGTGCACTTTTTACACTTTGGAAATTTATAATATGATTACTACATGATTCAATGGAATGGTGTGTACAATAACAGGTGGGACAATAAGTGATGTGTATCATTATTAGTATGTTATTAGAACCAGAGATATAAATCATGCAATTAGCAAGGATACATGTGCGAATCTGTATGGCTAGTGAATTGCTGAATTACTTATTCATTATCCTCGTTGATATCTTTGTGCAGATAAGGTGATGGTATCTTAATCGATTGGCTATAATTGTAGATATGATAAAAAAATTGATTATAATAACCACACTTCCTGTATGCATTTCATCTCCAATATATTTGAAGAGATCTTTTTCTATGATTGAAATCGTGATACATTTCAGATAATTATAATAATTATTATTATAATTATGAGATATATTTTCTTCTTTGATATTGTCTAATATATCAAAGAGCTGAGATCAAATTCAAAATACAACAGTGGCCAATTAAAAAAAAAGTTTAATTATTGTTGAAATGGTCTGATTAGACATTAGTTTGTATTTGAATATTCGAGGAATTCTACCCACGGATTTTAATGACAGGGAGTTTAGGGAATCATTTAAACTCTGCAAAAGTCTATTCCATTGTTATAATATCATGACGATCCTCCAAAAAATATTATTTTGAAATTTTAATACTTATTCGACGTCCAATGTTGGTATATTGTGAATAGTATGAATCAAATCAAATACTAACCAAATTATCTCTAAATAATGGATTATTGGAATGAAAAATGGATTATCTCTATACCAGTATGGGAATGGATTATCTCTGGTAAGATAAAATTATATATCTATTTTATTTGGAAATCAATTTTGTGGTCCAACATTTTTTTCAAAGGCAATCGGTTTCTTTTGATGAGCTGCACTGACTACCGAGGTCAAAACTTTCAAGTCTACACAACAGAGAGACGGGGCAATAACTCAGTCACGTGGTCTCGTGCAGACAGTTTGATAAGTATTGGAAATCTGAGAATCAATTGATCGTCGCATGCTTGTCAAGGATTTGCGACCGAGAAAGATAAAAACAAAACAAAAAATGGACGAAAAAAGCAGCAGAATCCTCTCTTATCCTTGCCGATGGGTCAAGTTTTTAAGTTGAAGATTTACCACCCCCGCGATCAAGACAAAAGAGCTGTGGAGAGATTGTGAGTGTTGCGAGGTGGATAAGCGAATAAAAAAAGAGAGAGAAGGTGTGATAGAAGAAGAATTTGAGGAGAAAGAGCCTACGAAGGATAGGGAAGGAGACATTGAGAAGATGTTGGGAAGGATAGACTGAAAGAAACAGTAGTAAGAAAAGAACAAGAGTTACACAAGTATATAAACTGTGAAACAGAAAAAGACTTTTTGGTGGATGAAGTATTAGGCTAGGCGTACACCGGTTAGTCAAGACAAGACAAGACGAGATTAGTCACATTTAGTGACAGTAATTCACATAGTTGCTTATGAAGCAACACACACCGATTAGTCATTGCATCAGTGTGTCATGCTTTATAAGCAACTATGTTAATTACTGTGACTAAACGCGACTAATTTCGTCTTGTCTTGTCTTGACTAACCGGTGTACGCCCAGAGTGAAAGCAGGCTTGAAATGTTGAAGAGGGAGAAAACAAATTCAAAAACCACAGATAAGGACAAATAAGAAGAACAGTATAAGGACAGTAAAACCTCAAATTAACCGAGGAGTTATTGTCAGATTCGTTTAATTTGACGGATGGCGAAGCTTACTATACATGAGAAATACAAGTGAGGACAGTGAAAAGCCGAATTAGAAGGGAATAGGCTGAAGGAGAGTTAAGAAAAGGAATTAGTGATGAACACAACTAAAAGAGAAGAATGGCAAAAACAATAGAAAAGAAAAAAAAGAAGAAGAAGAAGGAGAAGAAGCGAAGAAGAAGAAACAGAAATAGGAGAAGAAGGAGAAGAAGGAAAAGAAGGAGAAGAAGAAAGAAGAAGAAGAAGAAGAAGAAGAAGAAGAAGAAGAAGAAGAAGAAGAAGGAGAAGAAGAAGAAGAAGAAGAAGAAGAAGAAGAGGAGAAGAAGAAGAAGAAGAAGAAGAAGAAGAAGAAGAAGAAGAAGAAATGAAACAGCAGAGAAGAAAAGAAAGAGAAATCGAGGATGAAGTGGAAAGAGAAAAGAAGTAGAAATAAAGGATGAAAATGAAATAAAAAGGACAAGAAGAAGCAGAGGAAGAAGAGGAATGAGAGGAAGAGGAAGAAGAACAAGAAGGACAAGAAGAAGAAGTATTATAAGAAGGGAATATCAGCCAACATTTTGTTGCAGAGCATAGGACGCGTGGATAAAAGAATACAGACAGGGTCAGACCGAGTCAGGGTATAAGGTAGCCAGCAGCCTGTTGTCATAGAGAACAATGGGCAGAGCCCAAATAAAATGTTACCCAATAAATATTGCAAAACAAGCTACCGCCGCTGCTACCAAAACAGCACAGTAAATTCCTCGCTCCAACTGACAGTGAGCTATTCTCGGTGCAGACAACAAAACAGAAAAAAACACGAAATCAAAAGAGCATCGATGAGTTGGAGTATAGAGAGACTTCGAACTGTGCACCCCTCATGGGTTGGGCCATGTCTTAATACGCCCCCGCAACGATAACATTGTAAATCTGTATATTTATGTATCTATTCGTTAAAATCAGTATATTTATGTATCTAACCCTATAAAAAAACAGCATATCTATGTATCTATTCGAAAACGTATATATTTCAACGGTCAAAGATTTGGCAATGTTGATTTCGGCTTCATACACAAAAGGTCCAGTTCAATAGGATTGTTGTCCTATTATCTCTATAGTAACTGTAGCAGATTGACCCTGGTATCAGACTATAATTCAATAACTGTGCCAGATTAGTGGAATTTATTCTGGAGTAACTGGGTGACTTTGTTGAATTTCTGGCCTTGCGTCTTGTCATAGTTATCTCCTAGAGATGGCTGTGGTCTTGTTATTTGAAGATTTTTATGCTCTTGCTAACTAACAATAATAATAAGAGTCGTAGTCATTAAGCACTGATTGAAGATTACTGAGCTACTAAACTACTTCATTGGAAATTGAAACAAATCCTGTTTCATCATTAATATTTTCATTTATCTACAAGCTTCTTTTGTACAGACAAACTTGTACAGACAAGTTTTTTTTTTGAATTTTTGATTGCTATATGAGTTAGCTGGAATATGTCATGACTTATTCTGGTTATTCATCTCAAGAATAAATAAAGATTTTGAATATTTCTTGACCTAAGTGATTCCGAAAAAATTGATAGATGATTATGCACAAAACACTCTATTCACAAAACAATTGAATAGCGCCCATATTATTCATTTAAAGTTTTGTTCTAATGAAAATCACTTTGTTAATAACGGTGAATTTGTGGTAGTAGTTACACGAAGGAGAGTTTTGAACACATTCATAAACAATATTATTGATGGAAAAATACAAAATATCAAATACAAATTTGACATTAATTCAAAACTCTTCCAGTGAAAAATTATCATAGGTTAATTTCAAATATACAAAGCAAACTCAGGTTTTTTAAAACCCTTTTACGAGGTTACATTCATCGTGATATGTTTCCCTCATCTTCAAAGAATGTGTTCTGTTTGAGTGTATGTTTCGAAAAATGTGTTCTTCAAGGTGTTGCAGTGCTTCTTATGTTACCCAATGCTTTCACACTTCAAATGCATTACTACAGCCTTCAGCTACATTCCTACTCGAATCGGCAATGTAATCTAAGCTTAAAGTTGTACACGCTTATAATAAACATTACACGTTAAAACTTGAGAGTGATATGATCCGCTTATGTAAGATAATTGAGCTGATCAAATGAGATCCAACAAGGTAGATCTTGCAACAAATGTAGCTTCTGCTCATAGTTTTGACCTTGCTTTAATCCGTACTCTGGTATTATCTGAATCAGCCACATTTAATACGTTAATTCATTGCTTACATGACCAATAAAAAACAGTTTAGGCCATAACTGAGAAAAATAGCAAAGAAGAATGAAAACAAGAAAACTCCTCTTTCTGATTATGACACTATGCAGTAGATTTCCAGTCCCGGTCACGTTTGTAGTAAATAGTTGTTGTGTATATAGAAATAGTAATAATATTAAAACACTACCATAGTGTAGGCTATATAGTAAATTCGTTGATAGGATCTATGAAAAACCATAGTAGTAATCTGAGGAAATTCCTTCAACTTAGTGTAATTGCAGCTCTATCAAAACACAATAGATTACGCTGATAAAAACAAACACATTTGCAGTTTACTTTTTATTCAATAATATTTAAGAACCTATAGGCTCAACTTGAGATGTATCAATCAAGAGGAAGTTGGAATCGATTTTGAATAGTTGAGTTATCAATTTTATCAATTTATTGAATTCATTTATTCAATTTATTTACTGCTTCAGGCAGAAGTTGTTTATATAGTTACAATAAGATGACAGTAGACTCCTATAACAATATACCTATTACAATTCAAATTCAAAATAAATTCATTCCCAAATATTTAAAAGTGAAAAAGATGATACATGCATTGAAAAATATGTAAATAGTCCCCTTACAAGACTGTGAGTAGGTCAAGTACAAGACCATATAGCAGGATTCTTTTAACTTGTCAGAAAACAGCTGATTTAACGTTAGTAAACGAGCGTACATCAATCAGCTGTTTTCTGACAATTTAAAAGAATCCTGTTATACAAGTCTGTGAGTAGGTCGGAAGAATTCAATGATTTTTTTCAAATTCAATGATTCCCCTACAACAATAACTACTCTTAAACTATGAATATTGAAAATTATTATAATAATGTTTGCTGTGACGTGAAAAAAGTATGTATCCATCTATAAGAACGATCTTTTTTCATATAATAACGATGTTAACGCCGTATATTCTCATGATATCTATAGCCTATCCAGACCACTGTTGTAGTCTATATTTATTGTACCTATTATATTTGTATCACTGACGGTAGTAGCAGACAAAAAACAATACACTAAAAGTTACGTAGTAAAAAAGGTACAGGTAGCCAAGAAGGCCAGCCCTTACAAAGCCCAACAATTCATCAATCAAATACTTATAATCTTGAGAGTACCAGTGAAGGTGGGACCTAAGGAATGTAAGGTATGCGAAAATCACTCGCCGCGTACTACACTACCCACTTTTTATGTGGGCTCTTCGACAATATTCCTCTCTATAATTTGTTTTATCCATAGTCTTCACAATTGGTTCCTCCCGCACTACCTACTCTACTACTTTGTCTTCCTTTCTCTTCTTCTTCTTCTTCTCTTCCTCCATTTATCTCCATTTTCGCCTTCAACACCATCTTCATTTTCATATCCATATCCATTTTTATCTTCCATTTCCTTTTCTTTGCCTATGCTTATTCTTCTTCTGCCAAGTTTTCCTTCCCTACTTATACTTCCTCTCATTTTTCTCTCTTATCTTTCCACACTTCACCTCCTCCAATATTCATCATTCTTCTATTCTCATCTTTCCACCAGATTACCAAAAACATTTCTTTCCAGATTATCTTTCATCGTCATGTCTATCTTCATCTTCCTATTCTATGCTCAACACTCATTCTTCTTCGTTATCTTCCTTACAACTTTCTCTCTCTTTTCTACATCCTATTCTACTCCTCTTCTCTCTAGCTTCTTTTCTTTTTCTCTTATTCTCCTCTTTCTTCTTCTCCTCTTTCTTCTTGTTTTCTTTTCTTCTTCTTCTTCTTCTTCCTCTTCTTCTTCTTCTTCTTCTTCTTCTTCTTCTTCTTCTTCTTCTTCTTCTTCTTCTTCTTCTTCTTCTTCTTCTTCTTCTTCTTCTTCTTCTTCTTCTTCTTCTTCGTCTTTTTCTTCACTCCATCTCCACCTTCAACATCATCGTGATACTAATTTTTTGTCTTACCTTTTCAAAGCTGTATATGCCATCAGCCCCTCCTCCCATTCTCTACATACTACAGACATAATACCTTCACAAACTTATTCGACAATAATTTTTTTCAGTCTTCTTTCTATCCAACCTACTTAACCACATGCTCAGCCTGGTCGTGTCTCATTCTTTCATTCTTCTCGCTTTATTTCCGAATAATAGCCTTGTTTATGAAGACTCGCTCTGTGATAACTATATCAAATACGGTCCGCCCTCGGTGAAAACAGTCCTTTATTGCTTTTTAATTTAATTGTCCATTATCCTCGTGTCTTCGTTTTGTCTCCTATTCAGACCCACGCGTGTTGCTTGAGGAGAAGAAAGAGCCGTAATGATGAAGCGGGTCGCTCTATGCTGACATGAACAGATAGAAGAGAGCATCTCCTCAGCCTATGCTCGCTCATTACACCGACTAATAACGAGATTGTTAGAGCAGCTGATGTGTCCTGACAGCTGTAAACAAACCTCCCACTCTTCAACGAATTAGAAATTGATTTTTTTTTAGTCAGGATTTGTTGTAATGATTTATGAGATGGATTATTGCGAGTTGAGTGAGTCATGAGAGAGTCATTGATTATTAAAATGATAATATGAGATCTTGTTATATGAGTACTCTAGATTTGGTAAAGCAGACAGGCATGGTATTCAGTTGATAAAAGTAACGAGAAGTCTGTAAAAAACAGTTATAAAAAATATCATGAATTTACTCAAGTAACTCAATTGGAATATCAGTGAATGTAATTCATCAAATCCAGTTACTATTCTAATATTTGAAAATATATTCTCTTCTAAGCAGTTATTTCATTCTGTTTTCTACAATGGCTTTATCAAACCGTATAGTATTCAATTTTATATTGTGTTTGAGCCATGAGAAATGAATTGATTATAGAGATGACTACAGCGCAGAACCCGTATAAAATAGTTCATCATTATGTTTTGATGAGAATGATATGCTCTATGCAAAAACAATACTCTACATTTGAAACAACTTAAGGTATTGAGTAGTGGTTCCCGAAAAATAATCAGTTCATAATTAGAATAAAAACACAATGATTTTGTCAATTCTACTATTTATTTGTGGTACAAAGACCATGGTTTTGTGTACTTGTACAAAAAAATAAATACATGGTAGAGTTGACAAAATCATTGTGTTTCTAATTATTATGGAGCACTTCTACAATCTCAATATTGTCTCTATAGAATTCAGTTTATCTGATTTTATCTAAATTTATTTAATCAGTTTATACCAGTAACCACATCTTTCTGAAAAGTGAGCATGAAAACTCTTTTCTCTTACACACACTCTCTCACCACTCTTTTTCCTCTCTCTCTTTTTCTCTCACATCTCCCCATTCACCAAAGACACGTTAACTGGCTGCATGACATTAACGTTCAATTTGAGAGTTTCAAGCTCAAAATATACGATCGCGGAGTACGCTCGCTCCAATATAAACAGAAAGAAGAAGAAGAAGAAGAAGAGAAGAAGAAGAAGAAGAAGAAGAAGAAGAAGAAGAAGAAGAAGAAGAAGAAGAAGAAGAAAAAAAGAAGAAGAAGAAGAAGAAGAAGAAGAAGAAGAAGAAGAAGAAGAAGAAGAAGAAGAAGAAGAAGAAGAAGAAGAAGAAGAAGAAGAAGAAGAAGAAGAAGAAGAAGAAGAAGGTGAAGGGAGGAGGAGGAGGAGGAGGAAGAAGAAGAGGAAGAGGAGGAGGAGGAGGAGGAGGATGAGGAGGAGGTGGAAGAAGAAGGAGGAGGAGGGGAGGAGGAGTAGGAGCAGGAGGAGAAGAAAAAGACGAAGTGGTAGAGAAAGAAATATATTAAAAAAAGAGAAAGAGAAAAGAAAGATGGGTTTGGAAATTTACTCCTTTTGCTGTTGAATTCTTGTAAGCAATCGCTTGAGCCACCGGGTGGTCGGGCCCATGGGGGGTAATGCCTATACCCAAACGAGGCTCCTCCGAGAAGTCGGTCTCCTGGACCCATTCGGGTCCCTCAGACCGGTGTGTGTTTTTTAATTGAGTTGTTAGGCAAACAAAACTGTGAATTTATATTCACTTGGATGGTTAGCGCACTGCATAAGTGCAGGCAGGGTACATTCAACAGAAATTAATTGCTTTTTGGAATATTGGCGATCGACGTTGAAAGTATTTATGTTGGTCGTTTATTGTCGTTGCTTTCCTCAGTCACAAGTAGAAAAAGATGAGAAAAAAGTCAGTGTGAAAATTGTCTTCGTGCCGTGGTGAGACCTGTTATAGGGTGTGGCAACGTTACATTGAGCATGTAGTAAAGTAGTAGAGTTCAAGCATGTGGATTTACATTCAAAATTTAATATTGCAAGTACAACCACATTGTTTGTGAACTCTATGGTTGATGTATCATATTGAAAAAATATAAGTGCAGTGCACTGTGATAGGACAATGAAATGTGCAGTTGAGTAATGAGTTATGAATCCTGACAGACAATTGCATGAGATCTAGTTAGATTTAATCAACGTAAAATGATTACACTATTGAACATAGTTAGATGAAGTAATCTAAAGTGGTTGAATTTCAATCAAATACCTTGCAATCGGCCAATCCTGTTTTTCCATTATTTGTACACTAATAAGTTTCAAGAGTATAAATACTTCATTCACATTTTTAAATTTGTAACATCCCCTTATTACATTCTACGCTGAAGTAGGGATTTGTAAAAGTATTGAAGAAATATTGGAATATGTCTAAAAATTAATATACTTTTTGATACTCCAACATTACACAATACTGTACTACTGTACTTGATGGAAAAGTGGGAATCATGACGTATCAATATTAGTATTAATATTTTAATACTTTAAAATTAATACTAATATTGATACTTCATGATTCCCACTTTTTTATCAATCTATCAAATTATTTCGACGTGAATGGGAAATAAGAATAACAATAATTTATTCAATTATGTGGTTCAGATAAAATATTTCAAGAGAATCCAGTTAAAAACCAGAATGAGGCGCATATCCCAAACTACATAATTAAATTGAAACAAACAATGATAATTTGTTTTGCTCAAAATCCTTCTGTCATTAATCCTCTCAACAGAACTCTTAAAACAGCATTTGAAAAATAGATTGCATAAAATTTTTATCGAATTTATAATCAAGAGTAGGAAAAAATCTAAAAAATAGAGAGTTTTTGTGTATAATGTGAGAAGAAGGAGTCATGAATTGACTGATGTTAGTCAATCTTTATGAAAAGGAGACTAGAAGGATAGATGTCTTCGAGACATTTGACTACTATAGAAAGATGTTTTCTAGACAACTGATTCCAGGTTACTGGAAAAAGATGTCAGACTTCTGTCACTATTGACGTTTAAAATGTTTCGAAAATGCTCTGTTTACATTTTGTATCACTTGGCCTACTAAACTAGCCCTTGTAGGTGACAGGCTGTAACACACCATGAATGGAAACAGTTTTTCACCTCTCCAGCTTTCTTGAAATCCTTCCTTTGTCAATCACAACCCTTTTGTTGGTTGTTCACTTGGAAACAAGCCTTTCACACAAAAACACATGATAAACTCTATTATTTGTAACAGAGGTGCTCTCGTAGTATTGTTCACACTGGAAATGTAAACTTTCTCACCAAGTTACAATAGAAACTTTTAGAAACTACTGTCTTCAGTACTTATAATATTGCTTTTCTAAATTACCGAATAACTTATTGATGATCTATACCGAATAACTATTGAATTGATTTCAACACTTATTAATATTCAATTTTCAAAGTAAAGTACAGCACTATTATTTGCTCAGTGTATCACAGTCTAGTATATCATATTATTCAGCCAAAATTCTTACCGAATTTTTCAGGAAAATAATGGGTTGTTGTGGATCCATCCTTTTCTCACTTGATCAAAATATAGACACTAAATTGATTTATAAAGTAAGATTGTACTCACAAATTATGTGTTCACACATACACATGATTGGTGAGTACAATCTTACTTTCTAAGGAAAATAATGTTATTTTTATTTATGATATTCCATATAAAATTTATCTCCATTATGAATCTGCAAAGAAGTGGAATAAAATAGCTTCATCCCTGTTATTAAACAAAGATACTGTCACCTGAAGCTGTTATATTTTTATTCACCTGTTGCTTTATATTTTTACTCATGGTATTAAACAAGATTTCATGACAAGTGCTAAAAAAATTGGAAATACTACTCATAAATCATGAGAAATATGTAAAATTCTAAAAAATGAATGTCCCCATCATCCATCTGTATCTTTTTATTGTCAACATTATCTTGGAATTAGTTGAACAGAATAGCAGTCGCCACTCAGAAAGTTATGCTGCGTTTACTGCATTGTAATTGCAGGACACGACCAAGCTCGTTGTGGATGAATTTCATTCATAAAAAGCTGGCTGAGGAAAATAAAAACCGAGGAATTTTTGAACGAAGTTGTGAGCCTACTCTTTAGATCGACGGCGCAGAAGTGGATTCCAGGAGATGTGTACCAACGTACCATCAACAAATGGATAACCCGAATAAAATTTTATCTCTCAGAGTGTTCAGAGTGCATGTTGTGTGAGAGAGAGAGAGCGATGGAGGAAGAACTGAGAAGAATGAGACTTATAAAGAGAGAAGATAGTGTATAACAAGACGTGTGAAAAGAGGAAATAAAATGAAATGAAAGAGGTTGTGGCAGGGGATCGTAACGAAGAGGGAGAAGAAGAACATGAAGAAGAAGAAGAAGAAGAAGAAGAAGAAGAAGAAGAAGAAGAAGAAGAAGAAGAAGAAGAAGAAGAAGAAGAAGAAGAAGAAGAAGAAGAAGAAGAAGAAGAAGAAGAAGAAGAAGAAGAAGAAGAAGAAGATGAAGAAGAAGAAAAAAAAAGAAGAAAAGAAGAACAAAACAAGAAGGAGGAAGATGAAGAGGAGGAGAAAAAGGTAAGAAGGAGAAAGTGAATAAAAGAAGAAGGAGATGGATGAAGAAAAAGAAAGTAGTAGAAATGGGTAGTGTGCAAAAGGAGTTAATAGATGTAGGAGTATAGAAGAAAATTGATGAACGGACGGAAAGGAAGAAGAAAGGAAAAAGAAGCGGTAGGAGGAAGAGTAAGAATAGGAGGAGGAGGACGACGAAGAGGAAGAA